>CM046881.1:590672756-592064006 GCA_025667525.1 Glebionis coronaria
ATTGACTCTATCCTTACACCTTTAAGGTTGTAGATCAATTTACAATTATTTGAATAAACCATGTGTATGGTTTAATGTTGCATTAATACATTTAAAAGAATGTACAAAATTCTATCTTAGTATTTTCGATAATAAATACTTTCAAGAAAATAAAAATTACTCAAGTTAACAAATTAACCATAGTATTTTCCTTGAATAACTAGTACCCATGGTGACATAAATTTACTACATCAGTTGATCTGCTAGTAATAAATGTATTCAGCATGGCAACTTGTCGAACAATTTAATTGACAAACTCTTTTGCAATTCTAGTATATTTAAAGGACTTACATTGCAAGTTCAAACATTGCTTGTAAACATGTTTAGTCCCTTGCTAATGTCTTGAGTTTCTAGATCTCACTAACTAACTCAATTAAGTCTTCTAATCTGATGAACTTAAAACTTTCAATCGAGATCTGACTCATATGAATAGTTTTTCTTTCCATCACAATCTTAATCCAAGGCTCCCACTTCACTAAAATTGCAACTTCAAGTGTTCTCAATTAGATGGCATTCAACTTAAATTGTGGGTATTATTTGATGTGTCAAATCAAAGATTATGTATGGAGAAGCATGCATACAACTCCATAGCCTAAGTTTCATAAAAAACTTTTATACTTCATTTTCTTGAATATAAAATGACCAAATTAAAGAATTATAGAGTGCTAGAATTATGTATTCAGTAGCATTATTCGTAGACGCCATTCTATAATCATTTGGGGAGCGAGGGCACTTTAATTCGTAAACCCAACACGCTCAGCCAAGATGAAATATCGAGATGGAACACTCTAGCGGATAAGGATACTAATTATAAGTTAAAGCACTAGATACATTCAATAATAGGTCTCATTTAAACTTCTTAACAAATTAGTTGTTTTTTATACAGTTTATTTAGTCAAATATATATATATATATATATTATATATATTATAATATATATATATATATAATATATATATATATATATATATATATAATATATATATATATATATATATATATATATATATATATATTATAATATATATTTATATATATATATATATATATATATATATATATATATATATATATATATATATTGGAAAATATAACCATTGTTTACAACATTTTAAGCAAAATTAGTTAAACACATAGGCATATATCAAAAAGTATCTAACACAAAAATAAATTGTAAGCACAAATTTACAAAAATATATGCGCTAAAAATAAATCACATGGCCACATGCATTTATTTAGGTAATAAAATCTTTTTAAACCTAAGGTTTTTAATAGGATATTAAGTCTTCCCTAATTAAACATTTTATGATCTCATTCAAAAAATAAGAAGATATGCCAAATATTCGTAACATTTACTACATGGCAAGTTTGATCCATGAAAACATGCACGTTTATTATGGATCCACATAATCTCTTAAAACATGTAAAGATTTTATTGTCTATTCAAATAATCACTTAAAACAAGTAAAGATTATTAATAGATCCATATAATCACTTAAAACAAACAAAAGATTATATTATAGGCATATAATCACATAAAACAAGTAAAGATTATATTGTAGATCCATATAATCACTTAAAACAAGTAAAGATTATATTGTTTTAGGATCGTTACCCGATTAATTTAATTACAAGAACTAACAAGTTAATCATGTAATTAAAACCTAAAGATCTAACATGTATTATAGGGTTTACAAGATAATCTTTTCTTTATTTAGCAATAACACAAAATTTCGTGTGATCCTAGCATTATGGTCCGATTTTTATAAAAAATGGTAAACCCTAAAACTCATGTTTTAACAATACAATTATTAAGATCAGGTGTTCAATAATTATTGCAATGTTAAAACGGCTCTTAATGCCACTGTTGATTTGTTAGATCTAACATAACATTTATTTTGATATACAAAACATATAAACATCATAGCACATGCGAAAGCAATTACGGATCATATAATCATAACATACATATAATTAATTGAACATAAAATTAAACGGGAATGTACCTTGCAATGCTTCCAATAAATAGAATGCAAAACACCAATCCAAGATCAACCTAACAAAGGTTGAATCTATGTTCATGTACACACGTCTCGAACAAGCTACTTGACAAGCTAGGTCACACGATCAGAACCGTGTCGTAGAAGTGGAAAACTCAAAACCGAATCAGCCCTAGAGCAGGGATTCGGCCGTGCATGGCTAGCAAGGGTTTGGGTATGATTTCTTTCACTTGAATGAGCAAAGAAAACAATGAAAAAACACTTTGTATTTATAGTGGATGTAAGCCTAGGGTTATGAGACAAAACTAAATATAGAGAATATATTGTTTGTCTTAAAACCAAAACTTACACCACAAACACATATATGTTCCCTCAAAAGGGGCGGCCTATTGTGCTCCCAAAATAGTTTTGGGACACAATATATTGTTTTCACTTTTACTAGTTAATGCCCGTTAGTCATTTTCCATTAAATACTTAACGGTCGTTATTCACGGTTATTAACACTCGTTAACTATTTAACTACTTTTAATAAAAACATAATTAAACAATAAAATAGCTCTAAACGTTTGTGTGCAATCCTATAGTCTCGAGTTGGATCCTAACACACGACTATTTAAATTACGTCCACAAACTAACATTAACTTGACGGTAACTTTTTATAAACCCGAACTTTTTTTGACACGATAAACATGGAACATGTTCAGTTAGAAAATAATCTAAAACCAAAATCTTAGACATGTTTTGGAAGAAAGGGATGTCGTATTAATATTGTAAATTAAAAGTGATCAAGTATAATTATGTTGCATAATTATATACTTCAACAAAATATTTAACTTGCTTTAGTATATCTTCGAAGTTCTAATCAAGTAAAAACTGTATATGGCAAGTTCCCAACAAAAAACTTGTCTTCATGCTAACATTTTAGATGTCATTGCCATGGGTTATGAGATTATACCGTCGGTTTGGATAAATAAGAAAACCAGATTTCCTTTTGTCCCACATCGTCCCGAAATCAAGAAGATGGCTGGCCAATAAAAACAACAAACCAAGATAAAAACAAGCATACCTTTCTCGGCCTTTTGGCTAAGATCAAGTGTATTATCGGTTCTTATCAGTTTAATACAGTATCTGATTTCTGATCTTATTTTTGTAAGGTGGATGACCCAACGAAATAGCTTGCTGTTCAGGTCTCCACGATCGCCTAGGCGTTGCATGGTCACCGATTAATACTCTGAATTTTTTGGGTATTGGCTCACTTATGTCAATCTTAGAGCAGCTCTTATTTTTATTTTTTATCAGTCAACAATTACAGTAACTTTTTATAACAGGAGTGTATTTGAGTTTGTTAAATTTTTAGCATATTTCATTTTTTTTAGTTGTACGCACGTATAACAACTGTAGTTTGTCTAAGGTGCATTGAAATTCCCTGATACATTCGTATGTTGGTTCAATTCAGGAGTATCGGGTAATTGCAAGATGATCGATTACTCCCGGTCAATCCGGCAGCATTGACATGATAAGAATTTAATCAAAGCTGTGTCAGAAACTATTATCATTAGTGTAACATTTGAAATTAAAAATCAGATTCAAACAATGTCTTTAGACTATACAATCTCAAGTTGATGATAGTCCTATGCCAAAACAATGTTTTTAGCCGTTTCAAGTCTCTCCGAGAAGTGCAGAGTGATGCTGCCATAGTAAACTCGCTAAAGGTAAAGGCTACGTATAAGAATGAATGCATGACTCGTTTCTTAAGAGTACGTGATGCCTGACGTTCACTCGACCATGGTTAACCCCTTTTTAACCAGACTAAAACCTTCTAAAATTTGGACAATTTATGACATGAGGATTCAATGCTTCATTATATAGTCGGCTGCAATGCTTCCGTTAACAGTTTAATAAATATTCAATCTTTGTTATATCCCGATCAACATTGCACGACATGGAGAGGTCATGTTCTCATGTTTTCCTTCATTTCATGCATACTAAAGTCGAGCAAGTAGTTGCAATGTTTACTCTAAATCGTCTCAAGTGTCTATGTTTACTTTTCATATAGTAGTTTACTTCACAAATTGCACTTATGGTCAGTTCTTGTGATGAGGTAAGCGATTACTCATCATCATATAATCATCTCAGAAAATTTTGTACGTATTTAAATTGTAAAAAGTTATTGTAAAGCTAAGAAGGAGTCAACGATGATCGAGTGAACGGGGCCGATGGAGCGGTGCTCTTCTGGAATGTCTTCCCTGGTATGATACCACCCATGCATTAATTGAGTTTATGTTAAGAAGATGTTTAACAATTTGGACACTTTTTGTGTATAAAATGAGTTCTGACTATGATTGAAATAAATTACAAAGCTTTTCAAGTTTTTTAAACCTTTACTAAACCTCTGGTAACGGATGTTTTGGGTGCGTTTAGTTGGAAAATATTTCCATCATTTTCTATTTTCTATTTTGTAGAAAAATAAATAAGATTTCTTTTTCCACAAAACACTTAAAAATTTAGAAAACGCGTTTAATTAGTGAAATTGTGTTTTCCATTTTCCAAATCTATAAAAGGAAACAAAAAGGGAAATAAATTATCTATGTCTAAGGAAAAACTTAGAAAAAAAGGAGTTTTTTTGTTTTGTGTGCAAAAGGGTAATACAAGGATTTTACATTTTTTAGAAAATATTTCTAGAAAACGATGATTTGAACGCTTTTTTTTTCCTTGTTTTTCAGAAAACATTTTGTAGAAACAGAACTAAAAGTAGCCTTTAAGTTTCGAGCCTCATAGTAAAACACAATAATAATTTAACTAAAAGGATTTGCAAAACCTCATAATAGCAGAGACAACAATAATTCACCTTTATAATAATTTTGAGCTAAAAAGATCAATTAACACACTTAACAATTTAAGTGTAGTAATTCATCTTGTTATTTCAAAGTTACTTGGTTGGATATACCAAGTTTCATATGAGTCACAAAGCCATATGGGATATTCGCAAGACACATTCAGTAGGTCCGAATTTTCTTCTAACTTTTAAATATGTGAATCATATTTCTATAGTTGAACTAGAGCGCTACAATTTTGACCCATTTACTAATAATGGGTCAACTAGGGTCATGTATCTTATGGATTAAACAAAGGTAAATACACAGAATCAACTATTAGTAAAGATTATAAAGGCCAAAGTCACCTCAGTTGTTTTTCAATGTGTAAAACCTCGTAATTCATAAACTACTTAACTCTATTAGCACTTTTGTAATTTCATGTTTTTTACAACTAACATTTGACCCCAACCATTTCCGATATATCTTTGACCACCTTGATTATAACCCGCATCACGTTGACCACGCCATTGATCCCTTCCAAAAGAATTTTCACTGTAATCTCCCCTTTGTTTAACTGGGTCTCGGTTATTAAATTGGTTCCAGTGTCATGAGTTATTTCTTGCACCATCTTCCCATGTAAGATCAATTTTGCCATGAGGTGCTGGCCTCACCACCACCGCCCATGCGTCTTTTATATATTTTCCGTCTTGAGTAAATCCTGGCTCCCACAGTTAGGGTTCTTGTTATCATCACTACAAGAAAAAAGACCTTTAATGTCAAAAATTGAGTGACCACTTTTTTATTTCGTCACTGAACGACGAATATAATTTATGGTCACTATTTTTCGTCACTAGTACAAAGTAAGTGACGAAACTTATAAATGGTCACTATGTAGTCATTAAATACCACTTTTGGTATTTCTATTTAAAAGCAGTGATGAAAATTTGATCATTACACCATTAGTGACGAAAATATTGGTCACTGCTTTTGCTAATTCTATAAAATAACTAAAAATAAAAAAATTACGCATATGTAAAAATCTCTTCTTATTAATATGTAAAAGTAAACAAAATTAAATATACAATCAGATTTACTATTTTATTTTATAATTTACCCAACAAATAAAAATACCACATTTTTCTATCACTAAAAACAGTTAGATAAAAGAAATTTGGGTTTAAGAGTAAAAAAACATGAGCCTGGTTAGTTGAAAAAAATAAGCCCATTAAACTAGTTCACCTAAAGCACTACAACAAATCAGGCCTTTAGCGACAGCCATTTCCGTCGGAAATCTGTCGGTATAGGTGTTTTCCGACGGATTTGTGACGGATTTTGCTTGTCGCTGAATTCATGCTCGGTAATCTGTATCTGCCGGAACTCTGTCGGAAATACCGACTGAAATACCGGTCGAAAATCTGTCGGTAAAATGTCTGTCGGAAATCTCTCGGAATAAATTCTGTCGGAAGATCGTCGGTAATACCTTCCTCCAAATTAAGCTGGCAGACTGTAGCTAGTAAAGGGGCACAATTTTGTCAGGGTTACTTCCATTTAACTGGACAAGCTATTGCTAAATTTGTGTAATCCAATAATAAATAAAAAAAGGTCTAGAAGTAAACATGTTTCTCTATAAAATTCACATTCCGATTAAAATCCATGTCGAACCAATCAAGTATACAATAACAAATTTGTATCTATTCTAAATGCTCATAAAAAATTAAAAATATCTGATGCGATGCATATGTTCCTACACTTGAGTTCCACTTGCAGTTGTAATTGTACTTCATCTCCATTTCCAATCGCAATCTCATTTGAGTGTAATCCTCTTGCAATTTGCACCTGCATTTTATCAATAAGTTCTATAATCAGACATAAATAAACCAAAAATTGAAGACTCCTATAATGTGACACAAAAAAAGCTGATATTAGAGATACTTCTTAAAATGCAAGAAACAAACAAAGCAATAATCACTCTCACCAACAGGCTTCTATTAAGGCTGCTACTTGGGGATTTACATCACCAGGAATCTCGAGCCTTTCGTGATTGTAACTTACTGCTTCTACAACCTACAAGAAGATACATACACATCATATGCATAATCAATCACTAGACCTGTTAGGCTCACCGGAATCATTCTCTTTTTAGCTAAAATCCATATTTTGAACAATTTGAGGTCAAAATAACCCAAATTGACCTGTAATTGAGTAAAAAATGTTGCTACCAGTTTTATTCGCTAACGTCAATAGAATATTTGATGCATAATCAATCACTAGACCTGTTAGGCTCACCGGAATCATTCTCTTTTTAGCTAAAATCTATATTTTGAACAATTTGAGGTCAAAATAACCCAAATTGACCTGTAATTGAGTAAAAAATGTTGCTACCAGTTTTATTCGCTAACGTCAATAGAATATTTGAGACAGACCTAAGCAGCAAAGAAACAACTTCCCATAAAATAACACCAAAGCTGAACACATCTGATTTCTCACAGATGGTTCATCATGTAAGACTTCTGGTGCCATCCACTGGGTTGTTATTACGGTATAATACCAAATTAGTGATATTTAGAGAAAAAACAATGTATTAGTAATATGATATTTAGAGAAAAAACAATGTATTAGTAATATGGTCGTCTAATTAAAGGACTCACGGTTCTCGCAGCTGACTCGGAGGAAAGACATGTGTCAGTTTTTAACCTCGATAACCCGAAATCAGCAACCTGAATAGCAAAATAACAAGCTAAATAAACTTGAAACATGTACAAACTGATAAACAAAGAAAGGGGCAAATACAAGCAGTATGTTTAACCTTAACAGTATAATAATTGTCAACTAGATTGAGAGAGTTCAAATCCCAGTGAACAATTGGAGGATTGCGTTTGTGAAGGTAATTCATTCCTTTTGACTGGATAAAACAAGTTGCAGGTTACTATATATAGAGCAATGCTATAAATATAAAGTTTATTTTAATTATTACCACATCAAAAGCCATCCTCAGTCTAAGCTATATATATATATAGCAATGGTCAAAAAAGTGTTATTGGTCAGTTCCAAACTAAAGCTATAGAGGCTTACCTTGGAAGACGTTCAGACACGCCCATCTTGAGGAGAATACTCCCGCCATAATTCATCTTCCAAAGAAAGAGTCCTTACTACAACATCCTGGAAGTGGTATCCATGAACCCATGTTAGGAGGCATATAATTAAAGATCTCATCTTAAACACGAACCAAACGATTTAAAAACACCTTGCACAATTAGTAGAAAAGCAAATAAGAACGATAAAAGAGAGAGGTTACTTACATCTCCATTCCAGTCAGCATGATGAATAGTGCCGGAGGAACCTGAAAACACAATGAGTGAGTTTTTCTATATTGGAATGTAATTAAAAACTCGCCGAGCGGGTCAAACAGGTTACAATTCGCTCATAATGTATTCAATCTAATTCAAAAATTAGATTTATCATTGTAGCAATATAGATTACATTTAACAATACCTACCTGTAGGTTTAAGAAGACATAAAAAGACATCCCAACCCACCATGTTTTACAAAAACAGTTTCAAACCTTTTTTAAACCATCATCTAGCCAGCCCGTTATGTGACCATTAGTTCAAACCACCAAAATCGGATAAAAGAGTTACCTTCTAAAATTATCTCTTTCATAACGATATCACTCCATGGAATGTCACGAGTATCTACATCCAATTGTTGCATTTTTTACTGGCCTAATATAACAACTGCAAGTTAGAATTAATGATACAAGTTTTGCTTTTAAAGGCACATTAAATATGACGTTCTGCATAAATTTTTTATTTAGTCAAGGATCATTGCTCTTCTAGTAGGAGAAAAACTTTGACAATGAAATATGATCTCGTTAACCCAAAATATGTGTCAAAGAACCGACAATAAAAATAAAGATGAATTCATGAGGCTTATGCAATACTTACAAGATGATTGACAAAAAGTTATCTGTGGACAAAGCACACTAGAAGATGTGAGATGGTTGACAATGGACAAACGCCTCAACTACATATCAGCCATCAGGAACGAGTACAACATATAGTAGAGCATATATTCTGCTAACACGTATATCTTGTTAAGGGATGTTATTGTTTCACTCAGCTGACATTCATAACGAGAATAAACGTGGAAAATCTTCTAATACGAATGCATATACCTGAAAGACCACACATTTATACTAATCATTTCCATACAAATTTGTACTTGGCTATTATTTTGTTCAAATGCTAATTTATACTTCAGACTATCATTCAATGAAAAAATACTTTTTGGTTCTTGACTAATGTTCTGAGCTCAAACCTGTAATGTTTATTACAAGTAACCATCTTATACGCCGTATAGACATTATCAATATGGCTCTATACACTGTGTAGACATATCTATACCTATACGCCGTATAGGGATGCTACAACCTAATTCCGCACCCTTGCTAAATTCAGTATTGGAACATCTTCTACGAAGCTTATACTTCCATCATGACATTTCTTATAACATGCTACTAACACTTTCTCTAACTACTACCATGCTAAATCTTTCCATTAAACTATAAACTACAAATATCTACAATAGTAAAACTAAACTACGAAACATGCTTCTATTTTGTCACTTGCCTCAATTGCTGTAACTGAATCAAATAATCACCTAACAATCCACAAAACATAAGTAGGACTACAACGCTACTTAATCTTCTCCTTAGTTGTTTTAAATCAAATCATCGCCTCAAATTTTTTAACACACTATAACGCTATATAATCTTCTCAGTACAATCAAATATGTCACTAATATGATAAAACATAATAATAAAATAAAACAGCTCAGCTAACAATCATCACCTAACAATCCACAAAACATGTTAAATTATCTATAATCATCACCTAAAAATTGAGTAACTGAATCAAATCAGTAACTGAATAAAATCAATAATTGAATCAAATCCTAACTGAATCAAATCACAAATGAATCAAATCCTAACAGAATCAAATCATTAAACTAGAATCAATTTCAACCTTTAAATTGATGGCGGGAGTCGAGGCGGGCGGCAGCGATGGTTGAAGACGGCGGGCGGTAGCGATGGTTGAAGACGATGGGCGGCAGCGATGGTTGAAGACGGAGGGCGACAGCGATGGTTGAAGACGGCGGGTGGTAGCGATGGTTGAAGACGGCGGACGGTAGCGATGGTTGAAGACGATGGGCGGCAGCGATGGTTGTGAAATGAAAATGGAACAGTGTGTGTGTTTGGTGATAAGCGAACATGTATAAATGAAAATGAAAAGGTGTTTTATGCCGTAATTTTTATGCTTATAAGCCAGTTTTTCCACTAAGCTTGGCATAGAAGCAATCCACTTTTTTCTAACTACATCTATAGTTTAAATAAAAAGAGTAAAAACTTTGCATTTTCTCCGTAAAGCCATGCATTACAAACCGAACCGAACGAGTATTTTCAGTTCGGTTTCTGTTTCATATCTTCCAAAAAGTCAGTGGTCGGGTCGGTTTTCGTCGGTTAAGGCCGGTTTTGACCTGAGGCTCAGACACCAAAAGTTGAAGCCAAAGTCAAACTTTATTGCAGTTTTGCTAAAATTGACTGATCCGAGTATCAAAGCTCAGACCCCTTCAACTAGTCAAAGCATATACAACTCCCTAAAACAAGTCCATTTATTCAGCCAATGAGCTAAATAGGCTCAACCCAAAAGGCTGATATATCTATCTCAATATAAATGGCAACAATGAACACAGTTGATATACGACAGCATGGTTTTTCAACAAACGTTTAGTTCATTAAGAGATACTAGAAGGGCAGTCATACATCTAATTTAACAACGATTAAAACGTACGAAAGTAGAACTGTTTTATTTGTTAATCTATTACAGATTGATTAATGCTCAATAGATAATTCATGGCCTGCAGATTGCTTCATATGCATCCATAGATGTTAAAAGTTTTGGAGAATTCACCCGTTCCTGAAAGATCAAAGATTCAGTGAGTGTGAGGTGTCAGTCTAATGTTTATATCGACACACCAAGGAGTAAGATTTTAATAAAATGAAATAGATATTGTAAAAACCTTTATATTTACAATATATTTCTGGATGCGAGCAAAGAAAGAACTCATGTCAGTGGTTAAAGGTTTTAAAAACAAAAATTTGGTTATGCGCATCGTTATATGCTGGTGTACGACATAAAGGTACCTACATTGACTCTTACTTGATCAATGACAAGTGAAAATTATGAGAATCACACAGAATTTAACACGCTAATAATAACTAATTAGCACTGAAATAATTGATGATTTCAATGATTTTTGTGTCATTGTAACATTTCATTTACTTTATTCATACTTCGCTCGGTTAACAAGTTACTACTAATTATAACTAACCCGCAAACAGAGTTGGAAGAGGAAAATTCACCTTAAATTTCATTGTTAAAGGCAAGAGCTAAAGGCGGACGAGGTGAAACCAATGATTTGAATTTAAGGATGGAGATAGCTGGTAGCCGGAGGAGGATCTCGGTTAAAAGATCATCGTTGGATCCTATCAGAGCCCCAGACTGAGTCGATTGATGATCGCAGTCCACCGAGTGTGCCTCTAGGAGACAGTTTCTCGACGTGTTTTGGGTTTTCTTTATTTTGGCTCTGCTCAACATATTTTTATTTGAAGTGGGTTGGCATTGTTACTGAAAAAGGTGTATTTAAGGTAGGTGCTCATGTCGAAAGATTGTTATGGAAGCTTTGGCCTAAGACTATGGTACTATGACTTATATACATCATTTAAAATTGTCTTATAAACAAATTATAATATACCTTAATCATGAATCAGCTAATATTCGGTTCAAGGTTGGTGCGACTTTTTTCTTTATGACAACGTTTCCATCCCTTCCTTTCTCGATATGATTTTTAGGCCGGACCGAAACACTCCTTTTTGTGCATCCCATTTTTATAGAAATCTCTGGTACAGTTATAACAAGCGGTTTTGTTTGCAGCCAAATCAGATAGTTTAATCTTTTAGTACAATCATCTACTGCATATGTGCCCACATCGATACCTGCAGCACCGGATTTGAGCCAACTACTCTTTATCTAGGAAAAAGATTAGGCACATACAAAAATTTTAGACAAAAAAGAGTGTGTGATAAAAGCTTATAGTGAATATCGTAGCGTTAAGCATCAAAGTCTGAATATGTAACCATCCAAACATAAACATCAGGAACTTATGTGCAAACTTAGCGTCCAACGGGGTTTCCACCACTTGCATATCATTTTATTCAGAAAACTAAATTATCATTGCATATCATTTTGGGTAAAAGAAATTCAGCTCAACCCAACTAGTTGGCCTGTTTTGACCCATATCATAATGAGAGCATTTTACAATTTTCAGTCGTTTTCTGAGATTCAAGTGTGAAAAAATTGATTAAAGTTTATAAAAAAAGCTACTCTTTACCATCGTAGCAATAACAATGTCTGTCTCAATCTATGTTCGGGTTATGTTTCATCTCTAGCAGGTCAACAAGGCAGTATATCTTAAAATGAACAGAGCAAACGGAATAAAAATCACCCACAATGTACTTAGAATTCATAAACTTCCTTGGTAAATGAAAAACCAACCCGACTCATGCCAAATTAACCCATTTGGACATGTTACCCAACTTGTCCATTTTGTTTCTCTAATTTATACAAATACATTACTTTTTTCTTCTTGTGGGTTTCTGCTATATTGTCAATCAAGGATTTAATGACCTCGACAAGCTACGACATAGAAGCCCGAGCCCCATGACGTCTGCAGGTCTTACTGCCTGGAGTGGTTCTCAAATAGACGTATTTTTATTCATACAACACCAAACTTAACTTGCATTAATACTAATGATAGCTCACTCGTAATAAATCTTGTGTTATGGCATAGGTTGGCAATAGACTACAAGAAGCTCTAGCTAGTCCTAGTTGACACACAGTGTAGCTAATCTTTCGGTTATACTGTTAGATATACATTTTTATTCGAAGTGGTTACTCACGACAACATACAATTTCATTTGTCAACTTTTTTCTACATCTCATTCATTAAGATGACATTCTTTTTTTACTTTAGCTTAAATTTGTAGGCTGGCTTGTGGCACCTAGAGGCAACTCACTAAAACATATGAAAGCTTCAACAGGTTGTCAGGTATATATGACGAAAAGGGTCAATCAAGGCACCTGATAAGGTTCAATAGACATGGGAAGAGTGGGGCAAAAACTAATGCGAGCCGAAATTGATGAACTTCAGTTACAATCATTTATGTTTCAAAAGGGACTTGAGCATACAACGATTAGGTTGAGATGAATCGAAGAAGCTCTTGAACCTAAAATCACGTACTGTTTTGTGTTGTAACCCACTGGTAAGTTATGTAGGTGCAAAGTTACATTATTTGCACTGCAGCCAACCTAGTGGTAACCAACTGATGTAAGCATTTTTAGCCGCAGCTCTGTTTCTACGATGTTATTTTACACTTTTAGGGTATCGTCGATTTTGTCTAGCAATATGCTAGACTTTTCGTTCTAGATATTAAATCCAATCACCCTTAACAGTACTTTTTTAAAGAATAAAAAACTCACGACTTTCCCCAAACATCGCCTAATTACTACTAATGCGTTTACTCCTCTATTCCTCCTGAGTTGAAGTACATAAACTTATTCACGCCTAAGCATTTACATATTCAATGGCATGTTAATCATTAATTAGACAAGCAATAAGACATTTATAAAAGACATTCCCAGCTCCCAATAGACCATTAAAGAAAACGAGCAGAAATAAAACTATCCATGGAATAACAGAAATCACATTAAACTTGATAATACCGAAGTCACTAACCTTGTTACAAAGCACATATTTGAAGAAAAAATAGTAGCATATACTGCATCTACAATCGCATAAGATTCAATAACATTAGTTAACAACATTAATCTAGTGATAAAAAACCAAAATAGATGAAACAGATTTTTAGACACCTTAGCTACAGAATCGCCCCCTCTATCCTTAGGTAACTTGTATATTGTAAATCCACACTTTAAAATGTGGTCTTCAACTATCGTCAGAATAAATATGTGAATCCGCGTGATCAAGCAAAAGTAGGGATTCCTTGTTAAAGCCCATGAAGAATGACCCATATTGTCCGGAAATCCCAAGGTTCTTGATTTGTTGTGAAGAAGGGTCGTACAGATTAAGTGTGTTTTGAGTTTCAAATATAGGTTCACCACTCTTCCTAAACCCCAATATTTTATCTACTCCTCTGGCAATTGTGAATAGTTCTCTAAAAGACGAATCACGCTCCATCACCCATACACTGCAACATACTTCTCCTTCTACCATAATAGTTCCATACACAACAAGACACTCCGTTAGCTTAGAAACATAACAATCTATGGACAACTTCTTTGTTAAGGCATCTGGCAGGTCTACAACTTTAAATCCCTTCGTAGTCAAATCAAATGACACAACCATACGTTTTATGGTAGTTTGACCATCATCAGCGCGCATCACTTCCCAAGCACCCCAATAAATAAACCCATCTATAACAACGTGAGGTGACGTATACATATTAAGGTTAAATGATACACGAGGCAGTTTACCACATGGAATCACATTCCAAACACCCGAACTCAATGTAAAAACTTCAGCATACCAAGGCCCGTAACCTCCTCTACGTGAAATTTTAACAACTGTAGGATCACCACTACCGGGACAAACCCCGAAAGCATAATCATACTTATTATTAGAATAACGGCCAAAACTAGGGACAACAATACCAAACGCCTTTTGAATCGAAGGGTTCCAGATAACAACCATCCATTTCTCATAACCTCTATGAAAACCGTACAAACACAGTAAACCATGAGACGCGCCAACAACGTACGAAACACTATATTGGTTAAGCAAGGGAGACACAAGAGATGGAGCAAACTTAACCTCTTGTTCGTGTACCTTAAAAGTTTCGATATCTTCGTCTACTAAAAAAATGTACCTTAAATCAGTGAAAGAACCCTTTGATAAAGCTAGCATACAAGTATGTGGCTGCGTATCGCGGGTGCCGTACCCTTTGATAAACTCATGGCTATCAATAAAAGCCTTCCAAGGCTTCGAAACTGATCTGAATTGGATCAGTGACTTCACATCAGAAAGCTTTTTGATGATTTCCAATTGGATATCAAAAGGGATATAGTGTGACATATTTTTGAATTAGGGTTTATGATAACTTTTGATATAAGTTAAATTAGTGAAAATTGAAAAGTGGGTATTGGAGAGGAGGTGATTTTGGATTTGGGTTTTCAAGGGCGGAGTGTGCCGTCGTGATAAGCCGGAGATGTGGCGGTTGTACGGTGATGTCTGGTTTAGTGGTGGCTTTTTTTGGTTTTCTCTCTAAGATAATGAAGGAGCCTTTTGTGTTTTATTTGTTTTAAATTAAAGGTTTATGGATATAAGTTAAAATATAGCTTTATTTTTTATTGATATAAAATAAACTCTAATTTTGTAGTTTATTTTGAGATCTTTAGGTTTTTTTAAACTTGTCATGGTATAATAAATTTATATGAACTTATAAGTTTTCAAATAAGCAACAAAATTAAGGTTTATATTATAAAAAGTTGAAATTGACTTACGTTATATAAGTTAAACCAAACTACTAACTTGAGCTTGACTTGTAACAAATTGTACACGTTCAAAGTATTCAGAAATAAATCGGTTCGTTGTAAGCTCGGGCTCAAATAAGCTCGTGAGAAGGCTTAAGCTTTATAATAGTAAAGAAAACTTTAATATGTTTCAAACAATTTTAAATAATAAAAAGATGAAATATTATCCAATCAAAAGGTAATAGGAAATATGATAAAACATCTCGAATACTTTGTAATTTGTATATCGAGGACACTCAAAACATAAAACTTTAGAAGTGTATACTTTGAAATGGGGATGGGCATCGGGTTCGGACCAGACCGGATCGGCCAAGACAGAACTGGACCGAGAATCGAAATCGTCTGAAACCTCGGACCGTAATGGTCCGGTCCATTTCGGGTCTGTCCGGTTCGGTCATCGGTCCGATCCGGTCCTATTAAGCATAATCGACGAGATTTTTGGCAATATCGTACGGGACCGGACCGAGGACCGAAATGGTCCAAAAACCTGGACCGAGGATCGGATCGAAATGCTACCGTTCGGTTCGAGTTTGTCCAATCCTTTTTTTTATCCGGGTCAATTTTGGGTCGGTCATGCTCAGCCCTGTAACTGAAAAGAAAAAAACACAATGTATATTAGGTAAAAAGATATGGGCCAATTAAACAGTCTGCATGATATGGGCCAACTAAAACATGGCGTTTTCTCTTTGAACAATTTTGTAAAACTTGGGCGTGGGGCCAATTAAAAAGTCTTCATTCTGACTAAAATATTGTTTGAACATTTTGGTTACGGTTTCTAAAGTGTAAACTATCTTAGCCAAAATTATAACCAAACCAAAAATCGAATACTTAGTTCGATTTGGTTCAGTTTTGACATATGCAGTTAGTTTACAATTTCATTTCGGTTTATTCGGGTATTACTCGAACTATGAACACTGCCAAACTCTTCCAATTCTCCCACAGTTGGAATTTCTTTTGCCCAATTAAAAAAGTTCAAATTGTAACAAAATGAGGAAGTTTTCGGTGACGTTATGAAAAAAAACCGCGATAACACGAAAACGCGAGCCATATGTGGTCTTTGGCGCCGTCTCGTCGCGTGTTCCGAGACAATTTGGGCCAGCCGTGATGGTTATCGTATAATACGAATATGGTTATCGAATAATACGTATATACCCACAAAAGAATATAAACTCTTACGCTATGTGGATCTTTTGGGTGTTATATGAAGACATCATTTGTAATTTTTTAATTTCCACAAGGACTGTGAAGTTTGAAGGCACTGAAGTGTGAACAATGGAAGAACCTGAATTTTGTTTTTACTTTTTACAACCTTTGTTGTCTACTCACTCATAATGCTACACCGATTCATATCAGGCCTTAAGACATGAATTCAAGACGATGTAATTTGGTGTGGACGTTAGATTATAAAGAGCTCAATTTAAAGCGAGCCTTTATAAGCTTAAAGCTCTTTCATAAAGTACATACACACATGTTAGATTATGTAGAGCTCACTTTAAAACGAGCCTCTATAAGGTTAAAGCTCTTTCATAGTATACGTTAACTTTTTATGCTCAACCTCGAACTTCAACTTGATAAACAGCTCAAGATTGAAACAAGCCTTTATAAGGTGACCCATTTGAAGCCTTGACTATTCTAACCAATAGACTACAGAACTATAATAAGTTTGAGTTAAACACTACAAAGAATAATTCACTAAATTTTAACACTTAACTCGAAGAGAAAAAGAAAGAAACAAAAGGATTATATAATTGTTGGAACACATAACACAATAATATTGTCTTATAAATTTGTCCGACATCTACTAGAAGAGCAACCTAGTGTTAGTTTAAAAAGAGGCCAGGGTCAGTAAAGTATTGTCCTTTTGAGGACATCCGATAAAACCGGAATGATACACAGAAGATTAGCATGGCCCCTGCGCTACGCATAAATCGAGAAATAGACCAGTTCGTGTATAAGTCTGAACCGGACCATATCCGAAACCCGGATCCGAAACCTATATCCGGCCCGAAAGAGGAAGCAGAAGTCAAAAGTAGGTCAGCCAACAAGCTCCCCGAATTCTAGGAATAATGTCCCCAATCGGACCAACAAGGCACCGACCAAAGCCCATTGGTTTGGTAAAAGAGCTTACAGGTGAGCTTCTTTGTACAACCTCACCAAACGCAAGAAGCTTCTCACCATGTCATGACGGGTACTCGAGGAAGTGGCTGAACCTTGTAACAATTTGTTGACATAACTTCAGCAATCAACATACAAGAGTTAAAAATGAAAAAACAAAAACCAAATGGATACAAGATAAGAAAAACATGAACAAAGTCACTGCCCATGTTTGGCATCTATCTGAAAGTAGCGAAAGTAGATGTATGCCTTTCCAACACCACAAAAAATGCTTCACACCCACTGCCTAACATAAATAGAGGTACCAATTTGGACCCATGTGAGCTATGAATGGGTCAATCCAGGTTATGTTATATGTTTAACATGTCAATAAGCAGATAAGTTCCCCCCCCCACAAGTCTACCCGTTTTGGCACTATAAGAGTTGGAGTGATGAGTTACCTCAACTAATGCAAGTGTGCTAAGGTTGGGATACAATGTCGGCTTGACTCCTTGTGCTGCTAAAACATCCCCAGGAGTCCTATTAAAACAGATAAGAATTAAATAGTTGAAATCATTCTCTGGCTTCAAGAATGTGTTTTTTAGTTCAGAAAAAAGTATAGTACCTTCATTAGGCTTTAATCTTACGAGCATGTACCCCGAAATATGTATTTATCCAATGAAACGACATTACCAACCCACATTTACAGAAAAAAAGATAGTACCTTCAACAATGATTACAGTTTATTGCCTTGCATGATCATTAATATGGTGTTGATGATCACTAAGAAAGCCCACATATCTGTTAAATTCCAAACAAACTGATTAGTTTGGTTTTGACAAAATCAAACTCGACAAACATGTGAAAAAAGATCATTGCATATAAAACCACGAAAAACTTAGTGATAGTAGCCTAAAATGCCATATATGACTAATTTGACAACCAAGACAGGCACTTAGCTCCAATGCTGAGAACTTTCCTACCACAACCTCTAAATCTACATAAATGCAATATATGCTCGTAACTGTCCACATATCAGTATATGTTACAAGTAGGGAGATAAATTCATCATCTAGTAGAAATAGCAGACTCCTTTATAATGCGCGCATATTTATTTATGTAAATTTTATGGAGCATATAATTATTATATGAAGATTCATGGAGCTGATTTCGTTATACATGGAAATAAACAATTTGCCACTTGACATATAGATTCGTACAGCAAAGCTTCGAGTGCCATTAGATAGGAGGTCAATATAAAAAGTTATAGCTTCAAGTACCTTTGGATTAAGCTTGCGTCCTGTGACAAGCCCTCAGTCTATCCTTTATTAGTTTTCAAGGAAATGAACCTTCCACAATTTAGATCACAGAAAGTCGTGGCTCCTATGTGTGGAACTCAATTCCCTACAATGACATCTGCTCTGCAACAAAGTCTCTAATGTATTCAATACAGACGAGTTAGGTTATCGAATATAGGTCCCATAAACATATATAAAATCCTCACATACATACCTCTACTACACGGCCGTGTTCAGCTATATGAGTAAACTCATCGTGATCATGACGACAACACAAGTACCTGTAATGACATAAATCACATTTACGTCATCAAATATTTAAAGATACGCTTTTATGCAATGTATCAAGAGAGAACCTACAGGTTTGATAAGAGTCCAGTAGCATTTTTGTTGTTTTTTTGTAAGATTAGTGTGATACTTGCATCGGTTTCATGTTATAAAAAATTAAATCCTTAGCCAAACCAGAACTGAATAAGGTAATAGCATAAGAAAGTTACAATGTGTCTTAATCATCGGGAACACTCGAAATTCTCGGAACATTAACTAAAGATGGGCAAAAACTTACCAGGTTGGGCAACATGACATATAACCTCTAGCATTGTCAATAATTTCTCACGGGAGTAAAGCCTGGGCACAAGTACATGAGTTAGCTCTCAAGAAAAAGAAAAATTTGTTATGTGACAATACATTTGAATGAATTCTGCAGGCATGTCATGAAGCGGAGCCAAATTAGGAATAAGACCAATTACGTATAAATCATCACATATACACCAAAACACAAAGAGGTTCATCATTGTTTAGTGAGGATGCATACATAATTTTTTTAATCAAAGTTCAAAACACATACCTCTGAGCAAACTCCCACTTCAATAGCAATTTAGCAATCCTCCTGCTGATACGTCGTCTGACCGAATCTCTTGTTCTAGAGTTCTAAATCAAAACCTTTTGATTGACCCTGAAATAGTTACTGGCAGCAGAAAAGATAATTAGGGAGTACTACTGAACGATAAAACATGACGACTAAAGCATATGTTGAGGAGTCTGATAAAATTAATGTTGTGTCTTCTATATTTTCAGATTTTATTTGACCCTGTTGTTATTAATGTTTAATTAGATAACGAACTGTTGTGTGTGCAACCAAAAAGAGGCCGAATGGAGTTAATATTATGCATGATAAAGAACAGTTGTAGAATATACCTCCGATCCAATCGAGACTTGCGATCAAATTCGAATACGGTTACAAATACAATCATTAAGATTTGATGCAGTTTGATTGAAACTAAAATCTGAACACAAACTAGAAACCCGAACTGATGAAAGAATACACCGATCGAATATGAACACGAACTCACACTTTTAAACCCTCTGATCTTGCAAACGACTTGGTCTTTTGAAAGTGTTAATGACAGCGTTTGTTATAATTTATGGCTTAGCTTGGGATAGTATTGATGAGTTGTGAATTAGTTGGTTAACATAAATATCAATAAGTCAATTATGGTTAGGATTTTAATTGAGCGAAACGTGTATATAACTCTTTTTTATTTGACCAATTCATATAGTAGACACATAATACTAACTGGTATTAGTTTCCTTTTCTAAAATGATGTTGATAATCTAAGATATACTTTAGTTAGGCTAAACGATGATTGATCGAATCCAGTGGTAGATATCGTTCTACGTTTCTAACATAATTCTAAAATCGACTATGGACAGATAATACCGGCCAGTTTCTTACGAAGGTCATCAGTTGAAGCATTATTTGATTCGATAGATGAAGACAATGGCGTTGGCTCGCTACTGTTACAGATTAGTGAATTGCATAACCTATTTGAAGGTTCATATCCTTAATTCATTTGAAATGACATCGAGCCTAACGGTCTCAATAAGTTGAATGATGTTTTAACTACTTTAGTTGTTACATCATGAATTCCAAATATCTAACTATTTACTCATAGTTTTGTTACATGATTGGCTAAATTTAAGTTGTAATATGTCTCTTGCCTCTATTAGTTGCTTTATAATGTTTTCATAACAAGAGTTTAGTTTTTTCATTCAGCATATCAGTGAGTGAATTGGATAGATATGTTGAAACTATTATCATTTCCCTGCATAATAAAGTGTATCTGATCAATGTTCGAAGTGATAACTATATAAAATTCCTTTTCTAGAATTGATAAGAGTTGATAATCCCTACTATACCAAGTGAGGGGGCGACTTTCATAGTTGCATACGATTTATGGGGAATTCATTTATAGTTCCAATAACTACAAATATAGCTTTACTACACCAATATAAATATCAGATAATCTTTCATTCATGCATCACCCTTGCAGAAACGGTCAACATATAAACATTTTTACAGAAAGGAAACTAGGAACAAAATCAGTTATATATTCCAAAAGCATACGACAGGCGTAAGAGAACATTCCTTAATGTCATTTTATGTCAACTAGACACCTAACAAGACACCACTAAATATCTTGGATACAAATTTTGAAAAAGGTGTTATTCTATAATCTTGAACATAGTGAACAATAAGTTCAATGTTCTGTTATAATGTTCAAAAAACTAATATGTTGCAACTTTTAGGTACGGACGGATATTGCGCGCAAAGATAGTTGACTATGAGTACGTTGTTTACTATGGTATTCCTACATTCAGGGATTCAAAATAAGCCAACATATAAGCCGAAACAAACACCCCTTAAATAAAACCATAAACTCTAATAAGCTTATTTTTTCAAATTGGTCGTATGGCTTAGCCAAGCTTATGCCTTCTAGGTTTTTAAAAGTTTCAATAAGCCATAAGCCTATCAAATATGCTTAAACTACCTGAGAATACATAACGTGCATCCAATAAGCCTATCAAATAAGCCAATAAGCCTACCTAATAAGATCATCAATTAATCAGCTTAACAAAACAATAAAATCAATGACTAATTTAGCATAAATTTATAACTCATAGCAATCAAATTAATAACTAGTTTAGCAGAAAAATAGTACCGGAGAAGAAGGTGAGCCGTGGTGAGCGGCGGTGAGCGGTTGTGAGCGGTTGTGAGCGGACCTTCACTACTAGAAAATGGAGCAACAGCGACGGAATTTCCGACTGATATATTTCCGTCGCAAATTACCGACCAAATTCCGACATATTAGTGACGGATATTTGGATCATCTACTTGCGACGATTTTCAGACATATTTCCGACAGATTTCCGAGGGATAATAAAATCATCGGAAATCCGTCGGTAAATAACTTATATTCCGTCCATTTTCCGACGGGCCACCGACATCTTTGTTCGTCCGTCGCTATTCTGTCGGAAAGTTTTAATTTTTGCTATGTTTGAAATTTTCAGTCATTAATCTCTCGGAAATTAAATAGCTTTGCAACGAATTTGCCAAGGAACATTTAAATGTGGTAAAATGAAATTTTGCTAAGCCCATTTAGTTTCTAATGTGAAATATTGTCTATCTTTTTTTATATATGAAGCCCAATTGACTAACTTGATATTTTACATATAATATTTTTATCAATAAATGTTTTATAATTCGGTTTGCAAATTTGCATTATTACAACGGGATATTTGCCCTTTAAAAATTTATGTGATTTATTTCAAATGTTAATTTATTTAAAAGTTTGTCTTTAAGAGGAGTTGGAGTGGTGGTGCCAAATGCTAGCGCCAACTAGGGGGTGCAAATGAGCCGAGCTTTTATCGAGCTATTCGAGCTCGAGCTCGACTTGATCGAGCCGAGTTTTTATCGAGCTCAAGCCCGAGCTCAAGCCCAATAATAGGGCTCGAAACATATAATGAGCCGAGCTCGAGCTTTTGATAGCACGGCTCGAGCTCTTATCGAGCTTTTCGAGCCTTAATAAAAAAATATTTTTATATAAGTAAATCAACGTTGATTTGAATATTAACCTTATTATAAAGGATAACTCTATAATATATTGAATAATTTTTTAATAGTCGTTATCATAGTTTAATAAAAACATAGAATTTATGGTGGTGTGTTAATATTAGTGATGTATTTGTTCCATATATAAAATTTCGAGCTTTTCTAGCTAAGCTCGAGCTTTGCTCGAGTCCTTATCGAGCCGAGCTCAAGCCTTAACGGTTAAAGCTCGACGAGCTATCGAGCCGAGCTCGAGCCCACCTTTTATGTTTCGAGCCCGAGCCCGAGCCCTGTTAAGCTCGGGCTCAGCTCGGCTCGTTTGCACCCCTAGCGCCAACCAATCACGCAAGAAAAACCTATGACGCAAGATTCTGTGGTATGGTGCCAGGGCCTGACGTCGATCATACCAGTTTATGCGGTTCAGGCTTTTTCTTTTAGAATCTAAAAGGTATATACTTTTTATGGCACCAAAAATACATCATTATACAACAAATTAACACTCTCTTTAAAAAGTAATGTCATATCATTTCTTGTGCCATACCCTATTTTGGCATCATTTTTTTGGTATGGAGCCACTTTTACGACACGACGACTCCCTATGCTCTAAAAATTTTAAAGTTTCGTTAATTTTTAAGGTTTTTAGATGTGAAATAAATGTAAAGAAATAAATTTTCAAAATTATTACCGGAATACATTTCCAAAATCACTTTTTAATCCTGACTTTGGGTTATCGGGTCGGGTTTAGAGCTTATCGGGTCGGGTCTTAACGTGTTTGTAAAAATTAAAAACTAACCCGCAACCCGACCCTATAAGGAATCGGGTTCAGGTCGGGTCGGGTCAACCCATTTAACACCCCTATTTGCATACAACTTATTATAAAAACCTTTTGAAACTTTTTAATCCACTTTTTAAAATTTACAAAAGCTTTTTAAAACATACAAACAGGATAAACTTTTTAAACTACAAATTAATTACTGGAAAAGCTGTATTTTCAATTCTGTGATGTATTTCCTTAGAATTCACAGTTTTGCTAGCAGACCAGATGAAATGTAAAGAATAACTAGAGTATCATTTTGTATTTTGAACCACCACGTTGAAGCTCTTTACTTTCAGAATTCACCGTGGAGGCCACCACATAAGACTGGTGGTTTTGAATAACGAGCAGTTTTGCTGAAACTAAGCCATGTTCAACTACAGGTCAAAGTGAGTATGTCAACGGGTGTGTAGTTGAAACTAACCTGTAATGCCTTTCAACAAGTTCAACCACATTGACCCGTTTCCTTTATACACAAGATTATGATTCAAATATGTGTTAAAATTGCCACAAGTTATTTGCAACCTTACTGAGATATATCCATTGGCTATCGCGGTCCAAACCATTGCAGAAGTGCACACAAAGAAATAAAGGTAAGACTAGTATTTAGACATCTATAAAGCTAATTTGTGCAAACCATCGAACTGATAATTGACCATCGCTTGCCTAACCTAGTCTACTTAGTTGAGGGACCAAAATACACCTTTTGACCTGATCCTTGGCCTCGATTCTGCCTCCATGGATGAACTTTGTGGATCATACCAATCTTAGATCTTAAAGGACTTGTATCCGTCTTGCGGGTTTTTCTTCCCTCTTCCCAATCACCCATTGACCGACCACCAAAAACTACCTCCTGTATACCCAAATACCTGCAAAATAAGATATTTTTTTTTGTGTAAATTAGCTTATACGAACTAAAGATAACCTAGTCTTAGTTTAAGTATTATTAGCCACATAGGAACCACTTTCTCTTTGCGTTTAAGTAGAGTCGGCATGCACTATTATTCTTTTTTTCCAAGTTATGTCGACAATTTTCAGGTTCTAATGTGATTGTGGTTTTTCGGGAATGGAGCGAGCGAACAAGAGAATGAAACTGATCTGCAGACAACAACAACTAGATGATGTTCCAGAGTTGATTCAACCTATACAATCAGTATTTCCGTCAAAAGATGCAGCATAAACCTGCGTCTTGTCCAAGTCATGGCTACACGCGCGGTCTACCAGCCCGGCCATCAGGTTTTCTCCCTCGTCTTCTTTATTAGATAAGAAGCAACATCAAAGAAATAAAGGTCAAGACTAGGAATTAGACATAACCAGCACAACACACATCAACTCTGCGTATTAACCATCGATCCAAAGGACTTCTAGCTGCACTTCTGGGATTTGGGTAAAGGTCAAGACTAGGAATAGATTTGCCTAGCTGCACTTGTGGGTTGATGGTTAATAGAGAGAGATCATATAGTGTGTGTTCAACCATTAAAACCGGGATAGCAGGAGGTGCACTTGTACCTCGATGTTAGGCTAGGCACTAGAACATTGTTGCACCTCGATGACAACGTTCCTGAATTTCTGGGACGACGGCGCATCTTCGTGCCTCCCTTTGGATCGATGGTTAATAGAAGTCCTTTTATGGTTAATAAAATTCCTTTGGGTAAAGGTCAAGACTAGGAATAGATTTGCTCAACTGCACTTGTGGGATTTGCACTAGACTCTCTAGCGTGACTTGAACCCATAACCTATCGATTGTATAGCATGTTGAACTATTTCAGGATGCCGTTGAGCCACAAAGTCAAAACTCTTTAGTGATATAGAGAGTTAAAATTACACTTACTATCCATGTGGTTAGCGTTGACTTACATGTATGTCACATGGACTATAAGGATTAAAAAGGTCAAACGACCCAAACATATAAGTCAACGATAACTACAGTAACGATCGGTGTAACCACATCCTGAGTCAAGCCATGAACAATGTTACTTTGATAAAGCACTTTATCATGATTTCACATGTATATGCAGCTCAGAATCTTGCTTTACATTACATGTATGCACTCTACTTAACCATTAACACTAGTATCCTTCGTTCAGGTTAACAAAAAATGACACGGTAATTGTTGCTCATCATAAATCATATGGTCAAACACCTCTTCATGTTTGCTCCAGGCTCGGAACTTGGTGCAAGAATTTCATATGGTAAAACACTAGCACCGCATCTGTTCTGTAAACTTGTATCTCTATTCCTTTTTCTCAATCTCCTATTCTATCCGTTGAATCTCAGCTGAACATGCTTAAAAAGATTCCACAACCTCAACATCACCTGACCAAGTGTCGGTTTTTTTTCTTTCAACTATGTACTCCTCGTCGGGTGAGTGAGTGAGTGGACAATATTTCCACCAACAGCCATATCATGGAAACATTGATATTATGGGTCGTTTTCATCAGGGAGTAACCGGTGCATTAATGGAGGACGGTTTGGTATGTAGCCACCATATCGGTATTGACCGGAGTTAACTGCTGCATGTTGAGCTGATGCTAGCTAGATAATGGTGGTTAGGACTGAAGTAAGGTCATCTGCGTCGCCTAAAGTTGGCCACTAGTCTTTGTGGCAGAGATCAGCATGGCCCACATTGATGGACTCTGCGTACCAGTCTTGGCGCTCCCTGTAGTTGCATACTTTGGCTGAGCCATACCTCTGTATATATCATCAAGGGATGAAACTTTATCAGATACCAGATAGGTAATATCCAAAACTGGTGACTCCAGTAGATATATCAGTTCCAAAACACAAATCCAAACATCCCCCAAAAGAGAAGAGCTTTATTATATAAGTACCTTCTAACGCAATCAGCAGTAAGACCTTCAAAATCAAACCGCCAATGCTTATAAGCAAGAGGGTTGATCTCCATACATTAGCATCCACGAGTGAAGCATGCCTTAATGACACCATCAGCATTGATCAAATTCTGGCGTGCAAATTGGTTGATCTCTAATGTATATCTCATATGTGGGTCCATAAGCTTATATATAGGGAAGAGAGTAGTCACTTGACCTTCGAAATCAAATGTTTCTCAATAAACTTACTGTGAACCTCTTATTAGTATAAAGTTTTTGTTGCAGATTTCTTATCCATGTCCTGCTTGTTATTTATTCATTTTCAGAACAAGTCGTGCTGAACTCAAACTTAAGAGAAGAGAGTCCCGGCCTATTGTAGTGCGTCGCCATTCAACACAAATGATATGGAACGTCCAAAACCCAGGCATTAACGAGACTATTGAACGAAAAATTAGTCCAACACATCCGCCATGAAGTTTCCTTAATTCAAAGTTCCAAACTTCTACTAGTCCTAAGATGGAATAACCTTTGACTTTCCTCCTTATACTGATTTGAAATTGTTAGACAAATGAATGTCAACAATCAAAACTTTTGACTATACAAAAGTATCTACAAAAAAATAATAAGGGGTTGGTTGGGATTGCTTATTTTTCTGCTTAAAAATAAGTACTTCAGGAAACAGTGTTTGGATCAGCTTATTATAGGCTCACAAAACCTATAAGTATGACACTCTACTTATCTCAAAAGAGCATTTTTTAAAAAAGGCAGCCTCCTACCTGCTTAGCAGCTACTTATCTTACCTGGAAATAATTATAAGCAGATCAACAAACAAAACTGCTTTTGCTTAAGTTATAAAAGTTGGAAACTTTTAAGGTCTGTGTTGTTCACATGTTTTTAAACAGGACACACTTTGTATATGATCATTAAGCAAAAGTACCCTTTTAAATACTCTATACATATATATCACACTTAAACAACTCTTAACCAATAATTTTGACGTAAGAGAACTATAGACAATATACCACATGGAGTAGAAGTCATTATTGTTGTTGCACCAAATAATATACAGTCCAGTTATTTTTACGCTAGGCACAAATACAAAAACTAATAGGTCACCAAACTACTAGTAACAAACATATAGAAAAAATTGATTACATTTTTGTTGAAAGCTGAAATTTTATTAAAATCTTATAACCACAGTACACATACATGGGACACATTCTTAGCTAAAAAAGCTCAGATAATACATAATCTAATATAGCATTATCCAAACTAATAAGTCACCAAACATATGAAAAAAAATCAGTTTATACAGAATCTAATACTATACTAGATACAAATAAGTATTACTACACATGTCTTGTGTTCTTGTTCCCTTCTTTTTGTGATCCATATATATAGCATTATCCAAACACCCCTTATAAAACAGGTAGAGAGACTTGTAAATGTGTGAATTGTTGAAACTCATCATTCCACTCCTCTGGCCATACGCATCTGTCCAGTCTTGCATTGTCGATATCTCAGAGTATCAATAAAGTTGATTAGAGGACCTGCATCAATCTGTCATGCCAAACACCTTAGCATTACTACACATGTCTTTCCACACTGTTCCTATTCTTGTTCTCTTCTTCTTGTGAAATCCAAAAGAGGCAAAATCCAGACAAATCGCAACAACCCGTCACCTGTTGATGCTGATGTCAGCCAAAACAAAGTGAAACTAATCAAAGTTGACACGGTTATTATGATATTAGTTTAGTTCAGATATTTGACCTTTGATGTTGTATCATAAAACAAAAGCAGAAGAGAGTTTTTATCAACAGCGAACATGGTTTGATTCGGTAATAAAAAATGAAATGTTTTGAAATGTGTTGTAAGATGGCGGCTGTGTTTTGGGTTTGATAAAAAAGTGCTGGCTGCTATGTTTTCACCTATATATGTACTCCCCCATCGGGTGAGTGAGTGGACAGTATGTCCACCACAGCCATGTACTTTGCTAATCACTTAATTGTAGTAAGCTTGGTAAAGCTGATAAGAAGTACTATTGTGGGTCATAGCATGGAAACTTTGACATTCTGGGTCATTTTCATCACGGAGTAAACTGCGCATTAGTGCTGCCTGTTGAGCTTATGCTAGCCCACATTGATGGCCTCTGCGTACCAGGCTTGGAGCTCCCTGTAGTTGCATACTTCTTTGGCTGAATCTGGGTAGTCGTGGTTTACGTAAGTTTTAACCCAGTTTTGGATGGCTTCCCATATTATGAGCCCCTCAGATGCGTATGGGTAGGCTTCAATTACTAGCTTTAGTCCATGTGTAGTAGCTTGGGTCCGGAACATCCAGTTACTAGCAGTGCAGTAGCTCATTTTAGCACACTCGGGCTTTAGCTAGTTGCCACATCCAGTTACTAGTGGCAACAGCTGGTGTGTGAGTACATGTTTTGACTCTGAACCAGGAAGTGCTTGTGGTAGGCTAAGCTCGGTTGTTTGGGATTGAATTTTGAATCTTTGACTTCCCTCCTTATACTGATTAGAAATATACAAAACTATCTACAAAAAAGTAATACACAGTTGTCTGGGATTGCTTATTTTTCTGCTTAAAAATAAGTAGTTTGAGAAATAGTGTTTGGATTAGCTTATTACAGGCTCGAAAAAACCTATAATTATACACTATACTTATCTCCTTTTTTGAAAAAAGCAGCCTCCTACCTAGAAATAAGCAGATCAACAAACAAAACTGGTTTTATATACAAATATATTCAACCGAGTGGAACAGACTAAAAGTCAACCGAAATATATTCAAATGCATCAAATTGTTCAATCACCTATCAGTCTATCACTTTTGATATAATGTAGTTTTCTGAACAAAATATCATATTCAAGTATTATGTGATAGCTAAAACAGAATGGGATGGTTCAAGCAGACCTCAAGCAGCGTACCTTTTTGACCCATCTCTGCCTGACTCATTTGACCCATCCATTTTGCAACCTCTACGCTTGAGTGTTCAGTAAGCCAAATTCTATAATGAAACTCTATATTTGCTGACAATTCACAAGTGCGTTACCATACTAGAAGGTATTGAGAATTACGTGAACTACCGTAACTATTGCAATTCAAAGAAAGCATTCAGACTTTATAATTAGAATGTCTAACCCATATGGCCCGTAGGACTGGTTTGACCCGTTCGCCTCTTTGCTTTTATTGATTTGACAAATGAGTTAAAATATAACCTGGACCGACACATTAAATATAGTAAATGGCTAGAAATTATCAACTCCAATATGACTAAAGAAACTCCATTAAATTTATTTTTTCTTTCTGCTACAAACAGCTCAAAATATTTGGTTTTCATGATAACGTTAAATCTTCTTACAGTTTTAAAAAATGGAAATTTTAAATGAATGATTGTCTGACATCAACCAAAGTTAAGCTCGTGTTGGCCAAAGGCGTTAGGTGGTAACCCAACTTTTATAAAAAAGGTGTTGTTTCGAGCAACCTACTTATCTAATTATATTAAAGAGCATAAGCAGCTTTTATACGAAATCGAGAACATTTATTTTGCTATTGAGATGTAGACTTGCTTTACATATCCATACATTTAATCTCAGATTTATAAAGATGCAACCGGTTGAATAATTGGTTATATGAAGTCAGTTGCAAGACCAAATGCATACTTACTGAATTTAAGCATAGGGCCATCAATCTTTTTTAAATTGTATGAGATATTGAGATATGTGAAAAAAAGTTCGAAGAAGAATCATAAATCAACAATACATAAACAGCGTTACCCCTACACAGAGATCGGGAGACTGTAACCTCCAAACTTTTTACCCAAAATTTTCGCTCGGGTGTTGCATAATTTATTTATGATTCTGATTTTGAGTACTAATAGTTGTTCAATAAGAAAATATCAGAGTGTAAAATTGAGTGTTGCGCGTGCCTAAAAAACACATTTTTAAAGTCGAGTGTGCTTCCATGTGAGCCCGTCCCTGCACCCTGTCTCCGAAGGAGAGAGGTCAAAAGAGGTGCCGTGGAAGAGATATTGGTTTGATTGACACATGTTGTTCAAGTGGGTCTATGTTTCTCTTCATATTTGCACTAAAACATTCCTTAACCCCAACCGAGTAACACGAATCCTGAACCGACGAACACCCCTACCGGTCTATGCCCAATTGATGTCTGAAAGGGGCCACAATTAAAAGTATAGCACAAACAGTCACATTGCACGCTCTTTATGGTTAAAAGTCAACCTATTGCAGGTGAAATAAGAGCTTGACCGCATTGCAGACCCTAGTAGTACTGAACTGATATATGCATTGTTAATGATAGCTCTGTTTCTACTTTCTGCTAGTAGCACTCAACTGGCATCAGACGGAAGAGGCATAAACTAATAGTATGAGAGTTGAGTACCTAAAGTTTGGTCGCGTGATGTGCTACAGAATGGGCAGATGGTTCGTCAGGTGTTGGTGCAGTGGGTTGGACGTGCTCCTGAAGAAGCCACGTGGGAGGGGCTGTCGGAATTCCAAAATGCTTACCCGACTTATGACCTTGGGGACAAGGTTAATTTTGAAGAAATGGGGAATGATACGCCAGGGGGTCCAGAGCAACTTCGCAGAAGTTCAAGGGTTTCAGTGGCACCTGTGTGGCAGAAGGATTATAAGCTACACTAACTATCTTTATGTTTATCTTTTCTAGGATTGTCATTGAGTCAGTGTGTTAGGATAAGAACCATAGTTGATCATTATCAAGTAGGTAAGAGTCTTTGTGTTTGTGTGGGATTTCCCTTGTGTCGTGAGGCTATTTAAGCCAGATTATGATAATGAATTCAGCAGCTTTCAGTCAAAATAAACTCTCTTCGTCTTCTTAACTTCTCAGGAGCAAGCGCCCGCTTAAAGTGGTGCTAACTATCGATACTATCCAACTAGGGTCGTATCAAATTGTGTTAATAGTGACGAAAAATAAGGTTTGTCATTAAATTCTCGTCACTATAGCCTCTTTTCTTTTTGTAGTGGCAGTAGGCTATCCGTTTTGCCATGCAGTTTCCATCTTGCCATTGACAAAAAGATTTTCTAAGCTGAGTACTTTTCGAGATCCTCATAAAAAAGGTATCCAAAAAAGAAGGAAGGAACGAATCTGGGCCCTCCATTTTTCTATCATCCAACCATCCATATTAAACACACAAATCATATATAAACAATAAAAAAAAACACACACAACCCACCCACTTTCTCTCTCTAACAACCCCCGATCTCACCTCCCGATATAACAGACACTCAGATCCAAAATCAATCTCGCCGGAATAATTGGAAACTCGCCGGAATGATATGTAAATAACAAAACCCTCGCCGGAAACCATTACTATCACGAATCTATAACCTATATATTCATAAAACCTTATTCATAAAAGATTGTAACCCTCGCCGGAAACCATAACCCTCGCCGGAAAATAAAAAAACTCGCCGGAACCCTAATCAATCAGAAAAATGGATGAACCTGATTTAGATGACGTTATGGTAGTGGTTTCTCAGCTTGATTTGAATAAAAGTGATGCATCAGAACAGTGTTCTTCTTCAGAAAAAGTAAAAGATGGTTTTCCAGGTAAATTATCGTTCTGAGGTTGTTTTGTTAGTGTTAAATGAAAATTACATGTAATTCTGGGTGAATTACATGTAATTTTTGAAAAAAGGTGGTTTGTTAGTGCTGAATGGAAATTACATGTAATTCTGTGTGAATTACATGTAATTTTTGTATTAAGGTGGTTTGTTAGTGTTAAATGGAAATTACATGTAATTCTGTGTGAATTACATGTAATTTTTGTATTAAAATGGTTTCTTAGTGCTGAATAGAAATTACATGTAATTCTTTGTGTATTACATGTAATTTTTGTATTAAAATGGTTTGTTAGTGCTGAATGGAAATTACATGTAGTTCTGTGTGAATTACATGTAATTTTTGTATTAAGGTGGTTTGTTAGTGCTGAATGGAAATTACATGTAATTCTGTGTGAATTACATGTAATTTTTGTATTAAAATGGTTTGTTAGTGCTGAATAGAAATTACATGTAATTCTTTGTGAATTACATGTAATTTTTGTATTAAAATGGTTTGTTAGCGTTGAATGGAAATTACATGTAGTTCTGTATGAATTACATGTAATTTTTGTATTAAGGTGGTTTGTTAGTGCTGAATTGAAATTACATGTAATTCTGTGTGTATTACATGTAATTTTTGTATTAAAATGGTTTGTTAGTGTTGAATGGAAATTACATGTAATTCTGTGTGTATTACATGTAATTTTTGTATTAAAATGGTTTGTTAGTGCTGAATGGAAATTACATGTAATTCTGTGTGAATTACATGTAATTTTTGTATTAAAATGGTTTGTTAGTGTTGAATGGAAATTACATGTAATTCTGTGTGAATTACATGTAATTTTTGTATTAAAATGGTTTGTTAGTGTTGAATGGAAATTACATGTAATTTTGTTTTTTAAATACAGGTATGAAAACCCCAAGAGCAACAGTTTTTGCGCAAGATGAAACACCCGGTGGATCAGTAAATTGGGAGCCTCGTGTACATGGAATTCGTATACCAGAAGTGGGAGATATTTATGATACATTGGAAGAAGCTTTTGATATGTATTCAAATTATGCTGAAAAGGGAGGCTTTGAAGTTAAAAAATCGGGACAAAGTAAAACAAAATCAGGAATGGTAAAACACAAGTACATTACTTGTAACAAAGGAGGAAAACCAATACGTGTTGATTTTGACACATTGGATCCAAAAAATAAAGGTAAACAAATCAGAAACACAACACACCACGTGACTGGTTGTAAAGCTCAGATAAAGTTACAGTTGAATATTGTTACCGGAAAATATAAGTTGGTACAATTTATAGCAAAACACAACCACCATCTTCTACCAGAGGTGTACCAACACTATACAAAGAAACAACGAAAAATGCCTCAAGCCGAAAAGATGTTTGTTGTAAAAGCTGCAGCAAATAAACTTGGTGCAACGCGTGCTCACAACTTCTTAAGTAGTATCAAAGGTGGTGATGAATATGTTCATGGGACGACCGCTGATTTTAAGAATGCTCAGAGGGATGTTACTGAATTTATTGGGGAAAATGATGCACAAATGCTAATAAACAAAATGGAAAACAGAAAGTTGTATGTGCCGAACTTTACATTTGAATATAAGGTAGAAAATGATGAACTCGTTGCGATGTTTTGGGCGGATGAAGTTGCAAAGTGCTATTACAAAGAGTTTGGAGACATAGTATCTTTTGATGCAACCTTCAATAGCAACAGGTAAGTTAATTGTTTGTAATTCTTGTATGTTTATACTTTTTATTAGTGAATTACATGTAATTCTGTGTGAATTACATGTAATTCTGTGTGAATTACATGTAATTATGTGTGAATTACATGTAATTCTGTGTGAATTACATGTAATTCTGTGTGAATTACATGTAATTCTGTGTGAATTACATGTAAATCTGTGTGAATTACATGTAATACTAATCAGATGTATTTCTATTAGAATTACAAAGACAATATTTAAATTACATGTAATTCACACAGATTTACATGTAATTCTTGGTAGAATTACATGTGATTCAGGAATGTAGATTTTAATACATTGCTATGTTATATAGGTACAACATGAAGTTTGTACCATTCACTGGCATCGACAATCACAGAAAGTGTGTGACACTTGGTTCGGGAATGATTTTACATGAAGATACCGAATCATATATGTGGTTGCTAACAGCATTTTTGTCCGCCGTTGGAAAAGAGCCGACAATGATTGTAACCGATCAGGATGGAGCCATGAAGAGAGCTATTGAAGCCGTTTTTAAAACAACAAAACACAGACTATGCATGTGGCACATTTCCCAAAAGATCCCATCTAAGGTATTTTTGTTCAAGTTAGAAACTGTTTTTCATGATAGAATCACATGTAATTCTGTGTGAATTACATGTAATTCATATTAGAATCACATGTGATTCTACTTTATTTCTGTGTGAATGATTTGTTAGTTTTGAATGCAAATCACATGTAATTCTGTGTAAATTACATGTGACTTTTGAATAAAAATACCTTGTTAGTGAATGTATGCTAATCACATGTAATTCTGTGTGAATTACATGTGATTTTTGGAAAAAAAATATATTTTTTTAGTGCTAATTACTTTATATCTTCAAAACAGATTTGTGAAGAAATATACAAAGGGGCTTTCAAAGAACGATTTGATAGGCTCATTTGGAATATGTTCATAGAACCAAAGCAGTTTGAAGAGAGATGGGGGTTATTGATAGATGAATTTGAGTTGAAAGAAAACAAGTGGATGAAAAAAATGTATGATCTTAGAAAAATGTGGATTCCCGCTTATTTTATCGACTCTCCTTTGTTTGGCTTGATGAGGACGACTTCCAGGTCCGAAAGTGAAAATTCTTTCTTTAAAAGTTTCACAAGCCAAGGGTCAACACTTGTTGGTTTCATGATGTCATACGAATCAGCAATGGAAAGGCAAAGACATAGGCAAGAGAATTTGGACTTCCAAACGCTTGATGCGGCTCCAACATATAAAACAATGTTGGACATTGAACGTCATGCTGCAAGAATATATACAAAGACAATATTTGAATTTGTTCAACATGAAATTGATGTTGCTTGCTGGAATTGTACGATACAAGGTTTACAAAATAGTGAAGGATGTGAGACTTTCATAATTAGAGACAAAGCGGCAAATTCTTACAGAACTATTTACACCAAAAGTAGAAAAGAACAAGACAAGGAAATCGCAGCAGAGAAAGCGACAGAAATAGACTACAAGGTATAATTTACATGAGGTTTTAAAAATAAATAAATAGGCTCTTAAAGGAATTACATGTAATTCTGTGTGAATTACATGTAATTCTTAAATAATTACATGTAATTCTGTGTGAATTACATGTAATTATTAAATAATTACATGTAATTCTAAACAAAATAATAAATAATGAAATTACATGTGATTCTAATGTAAATTCCTTGTGTTTTGGAAAAAGGTACTAAGAGTTATAGAAGACGGGTCAGTGGTTTGTTCTTGTAGACATTTTCTACGATATGGTTTTCTATGTCGACACATATTTTGTGTGTTCAAGAACCGTGATGTTAATGTTATTCCCAAGGAATACATTTTGAGGAGATGGACAAGAGAGATAATACCACCTGAGCTTCGAAGACAAATAAACAGATATGGGGAAAAGAATGTAACCGTTGAAAGGCTTTCAAACGAGGTGAATTTTGTTGTGGATGATTGTTTATTTTTATTGAGCAAAGATGAAGAGAGGTTGGCAGCTTATCTTGAAAAGTTGAAAGTGATATATGAAGAAATAAAAGCTGATATGCCTAATCCTCCTTCAAGAAAAACGGCAGATGTTATTGGTGCTTTTTATGCTATTTCAGAGCCTGATCATCTAGATGTGAACAATCCAACGAAGGCTAGAAACAAAGGAGAACGATTGAAAAGTGGAAGAGAAAAGGCGCTTAAAGTTCGAAAGAAACCATTGAAGGTTTGTGGATATTGTAAGGTGAAGACGCGTGAGCATACAAAAAGAACTTGCCTAAAGAACCCAAACGCAAAGAAAAAGAAGGCCTCACCAATTATTGATGTTTGAACACTTTTCATTTACTTCATTTTTTTTTCATTTCCCAAAACATTTGTTTAAGATTCCAGAACCTATGTTTACGTTTTAAAATTACATGTAATTTACGTTTTAGGTCAACATCAATATGATTTCCATTGATTTACATGTGACAGAGTTGAGGTACTTATGTTTTTTGGGGAAGATAAAAATGAATTACATGTAATTCTGTGTGAATTACATGTAATTCTGTGTGAATTACATGTAATTCTGTGTGAATTACATGTAATTCTGTGTGAATAAGGTAAGTGGCAAGGGATTTCAGTGAGTGATTCTGTATGAATTTAATATAATTTTAAGTAAATCAAATGTCACAAAACACTTCATAATCTGATCTAACTTCATTAAACATAGCCATGACACTAAGTTATACTCAATTGAAATAATATGTGAATTACAAGTAATTCTGTGTGAATTACATGTAATTGAAGTGTTCAATTACATGTAATTGAAGTGTTCAATAATGCATAACACAAAGACACTGAAAATATAACATACAGGTAATCTGAAATATAACAACCTGGAACAACTGTCTGAAACAACTTAACATAGCCATGACACACCAAGTTATGTTCGATTAAGCATGTCACAAAACACATAACCTAAAAATATCCAGACAAAGCCATTACATAATAACATAATATATCCATACAACACACTTCACAGAACTTTTGATGACCTAATCTCTTTCTCGCTCCTGCCTATTCTTTAGTGCATGACAGAGTATCTCGAGCTTATGATTAATCTCATTCTTATCAAACTCCATGGCTAGTTGACGCATCTTATCAGCATGACAATTTTGCTCATGTAGAAGCATCTTAGAAAGAAATTTGAAACGTAAAAGTCTCAACATGTCACGTTGCATTCTGGACTCCGGGACAAGCCCACAATCCCAATCCGCAACTGCTCCGCCAACATATGTCTCCATGTGAAGCATTGCGAAGACTCCACAATCCCGAGAATTCTCTTTTGTCATCCACTTTAATTTTGGCGTTTTTGCTCTCTTCAACTTTCTGATGGAATTATGCTTCTTGTGATTATACAACGTTAAGTGTCTCGCAAACAAATCTCTCTACAAAAAAAGACAAATAAATATTTTGTAATCCAACATGAATCACATGTAATTAACACGAATCACATGTAATTCTGTGTGAATCACATGTAATTAACAGAAACTTACAAGAAGATCACAGACATCCTTGTACTTTCCATCATAAGGTGCTCCCGACCCGCTGTTATCTAGAACAGTCATTGATGCTACTTTTAGGTTGAAGACAACCACATAAAAATGCCCAGACATGTAGATCGGGAAGAAAGCCTGTTTTTAATAAACCAAAAATTAGAATGAAAAAAAAATAATAACCAAACAAAAAGAAAATAAAATTCTATTTACCAATTCAACGCCTTCCAAGGCCAGACCACCAACATCGTTTTCGAATTGAGCAGAAATTTCCTTTGAAAATCGGTCCCATATATCAGCATCCGTTTTCAAGGCTCCATTAATCATTTCTCGAGTCTGAATATAAAAAAAAACATTAATTTATGACAGAAATAATAAATTTATTTTGGGTGTAGAAAAATTAACTTACAACACATCCTGTTGGAAAGAAGTGCCTTATTGGCATTCGAGGATCTCGGAAACGCTCTTCGTAATTCAGAACAGAACCAAAGCAATCTAGCACGTTTGCATCAACCCAAAGGCCAGGAGATAGTGTTTCGAGATTCAAACGAACTCCATAAACTTTGTGGCCAGAAAATGTTTCAAAGACATATTCTCTGTTAAAGAAAAGAATAAAATACATAAAAAACATTGTCTTGTAGTTTACATGTAATTACATGTAATTATACCAGAATTACATGTAATTTTGCTATAATTACATGTAATTCTGCTATAATTACATGTAATTATACCAGAGTTGCATGTAATTCTGCTACAATTACATGTAATTATACCAGAATTACATGTAATTATGGTATAATTACATGTAATTATAGCAGAATTACATGCAACTCTAAATTGAATAAATATTAATTTATATTTAACAAAAATGAAAATAACTCACTCCTTATCACCCTGCATTGCGAACACACTAGAGCCCAGAAGAAACTCATTTTGAGTAAGTTTGGGGAGAACTTTTGTCTTTTTATTCACATACGGAGATATCAAGAATACCGAAGGTTTCCCAACTCGCTTTCCAGGACTAGGACTAGGACTTTGGCTTAAAACACGAACCGATAGTTTTTCAGGAGTAGAAGGTGCTTCCTCATCAACAAGGGCATCATCCAGAGCATTCTCTGCTGGATCAACATGTCGACCATGTTGAGCCTGAAAAAAATAAAATACATAAAAAACATTGTCTTGTAGTTTACATGTAATTACATGTAATTATACCAAAATTACATGTAATTCTGCTATAATTACATGTAATTCTGCTATAATTACATGTAATTATACCAGAGTTGCATGTAATAAAAAACATACTTAATATACATTAAAAAATAATAAACTTTGGAACAACAAACTAATAAAAGTTTGAAACTTACAGAAAAATACTCGTCGGCAAGGCGATCAATCTCATTTCCAACCTCTTCTATGTTTTCATCTAACCACTGTGAAAAAGAGTCCGGTGTACTCATTATCTCAAAATCTTCATCAACTTGAACTTCAGCGGATTCTTTTTCAACATCTGTTTCTTTTTGAACAATGGTCTCTTCAATAGTAGGCACTTTATCGAAAACATTCCCAAACAAAGGAGGAATTTCCGAAATAATTGGATCATCTTCGCTAAGAATCTTTTCACCTTCACTAGGAATCTTCTCATCGTCAGTACGAATCTTCTCGTCATCACTTGGAATCTTCTCATCATCACTGGCAAGCTTCTCATTGTCATTCTGCACATTATCGTCACCACTACCAACATTTCCATCCTTATGCTTATCAACAGCACCACTACCAGTCTTATCATTTTCATCGTCCCCGTCACTACCCGTACTACCATCATCATCATTCGGATCATCATTATCATCTTTAGGATCATCACTCTCATCATCGCTCTCATTATCGCTCTCATCATCATCATCCTCTGGATATTCATATTCATTCGGATTTTGAAAAAATGTGTAATACTTTTTATGAAGCTCACGAAACTTAGGATCATCCGGATATTCTCTAGCACCTACCAACAAGTACTCTTCCAAAGCACATCTCTCTAGACAAATTACTTTAAAACTTTCTTCAGCTTGGAGATACAAATCCTATACATGTTTATGATTTATTAACAGTTAGTTAGATTGTAGACGTAATTACATGTAATTCTGTGTGAATTACATGTAATTTTTGTATTAATAGGTTGCTACTGATTTCAGAATTACATGTAATTCTGGTATAATTACATGTAATTATATCAGAATTACATGTAATTCTGTGTGAATTACATGTAATTATGTAAAAAGAAAAAATAAACCTTCTGGTATAAGTACCTCTTTAGAAGAATGATTGCGAGTAACAAAACCTTCTGTTCTTTGATTCTCATCTTTAGTCCATTCTTCATTCAGTTCTAAAAGACCAAAACCTGTCCATCTAGCTCTAGTTGCTCTCTTTTTCTCATTAAAATTGAGCTCCAGCTTTTGATAGCCGGGCGATCTCGAAGAACATGGAACTTATCAAACTTCGTGGAATCTAAATACAAAAGCTGGAAAAAAAAGACATGTAAATAACAAGACTTTATTTAATTTAAAAAATTAAACAAAAACATTCAAAGAAAATTACATGTAATTCATCATGAAATTACATGTAATTTCATGTAATTACATGTAATTCAACATAAATTCAAAGAAAGGTACAAACTTACAATTAAGAAGGTGAACGGGCCAAGGTAAGGATTTGTTGGTTTATCGGGAAGTTTACAGTCTAGTAAGCATTTGTATACATACTCACACCAGTTTATCTTAGAAGCATCTGTATCTTCTCGAATACGTCTAACAACATCCAAGCATACTTGACCATTCAAAGCATCAACTTTGCCCATTGTATTGGTAAACAGAGTAAGAAAGTTGACTCTAAAAAAGAAGTCATCTTTCTTAGACAAAACCAACTTGGCAGCTATATCAGGAACTCTTATATCCTTCCTATTTTTTGGGGAAAACTGCCCTAACCAAAGCTTAACAAACTTATCATCCAAAGGTCTCTCTTCTAAAGAAAATAAAGATTGTCCGTTCAAAGGAACACCTAACATTTCATGGACTTTCTCTTCATTTACCTTAATTGAGGCACCCGTTTCCAAATTGAAAGTAGATGTTTCTGCATCAAAGCGTTGAATACAATACCTTCCCATCCTTCCTGGTAACTTATCAATTTGAACATCATAGAGTGAGATAAAACCCATATGTGCTAAAAAAACGCTTCATATTAACTCCATGGCATCCATGAATAGCAGAAAAAGTGAAGAAGCAGCCGCCTTTGGACGAATTGACGGATAAGAGTCAAGATACTTTTTTTGAGCAACTTCTTCAGGCAACAACTCTTTTTCCTTTTTTATTCTTTTGTTGACACCACTGCCTTCTCCTATTTCTTCAGTTTTAGCCAACTTCCAAATTTTCAATAAAGAAGGGATATCCTTTACATCCACAATTGCTTTATCATCCAACTCAACTTCCCTTTTACGTTTCACATCATGAACCTTAACATTAGCTGTTCGCTTACCAAGCCTATCATCTTCTGTGTGAACAACAGAGTCAACATCACGTTTGCGCTTAACCAGCGCCTTGGAAGCAGGATTTGTAGCAGGCTTCGAGGACTTCTTGGCAGCAGGCTTTGGAACGGGCTTGGAGGCCTTCTTACCAACAACCTTGGAAGGCGACTCAACAGCAACATTTGAAGGCTTAGAAGCCGGCTTTTTAGCAGCCTTGGGAGCCGGCTCAGTAGCAACCTTTGAAGCCTCAAGAGCTGGCTTGGAGGCCTTCTTACCAACAACCTTGGAAGGCGACTCAACAGAAATCTTTGAAGACTTAGAAGCCGGCTTTTTAGCAGCCTTGGGAGGCGGCTCAGTAGAAACATTAGAAGCTTCAAAAACCGGTTTGTTAGCAGACTTGGTTGAAGACCTTAGAACAGGACTATATTTTTTCTTCCCACCTAGCAAACGCGTCTTGGAAGCCAACTTAGGATCACTCCGTAGAACTGGAATCTCCGTGGGAACTTGAACATTCTGACCAACAACCACATTATCTATAACATCCGTAGTATTCTCCGTACTTAACTCAAGCAAATTCGAAGCAAAAATCACCGACACCCCCCAACAGCATTCAAACTCACACGACCACCCGTATTCTCATCAACCAAATCCTTATCAATCATAACATCATCCCCTACAGCCTCTGACACAGTAGCTAACTTATCAAGACTACAAACACCATCAAATACATTTTTCGGACTCAAACCCCTACCCCTCGAATAAAAAATACTAGGAGAACCACTATCATTACCTATACCTCCACGACTACCTCGAAAGCCTCTACCCCTAGGAGAACCTCGAACCCTAGAACTTGTAGTTATACCTTGTCTCACGGTACCAAAATCAATAGAGCTAAAAGCACCTGAACCAAAAAAAAATAGCATCAGTAAACTTATAAAAAACAACATTTAACAAAATCCATAAAACACATTAGAATTACATGTAATTCACACATAATTACATGTAATTCTGGTATAATTACATGTAATTTTGTGTGAATCACATGTAATTCCACACAAAAACAAACACACCCGTCAACAACATACAGCTATCATAAAATATTAATTTGTATCGGTTAGTTCTACATTACAAGTCAATGAACCGTTAACTCTTTATATTAATGAGCGTTTGCTCCAACTGAAGATAAATGGTATTGTGTTACTCGTAACAACCAATGCAGCTGCAAATGAGTTCTGCTGTAAGACGACACTAAGTACTCAAGATTAAAGGTAACTTCAGACCGTAGGATACAAGTGTAGACAGGCTAGCAAAGATGGAACACTTGATGCATAAATACAAAAGACGAGAATACGTTTTTCTGTATACAAAGACTTGATTGGTTGATTTAGGCCGTAGGATACAAGTGTAGAAAGAGTCGTGAAGAAACCAAGCTAATGCTGATTTTAGATTTTAGTACTGTGCATATGCTTCGTTACGAGTAGGAACAAGGACGGAAGATAGTGAAGGCAAAAGAAAGTTGTGCCTTCATTTTTGGCTACTCATTTAAAATACAAAGACAATAATGTATTATCAATGCATTCTGCCACCATTTTCTAACAACCTGGAATTGGTAGATGTGTGCTAAGGTTCGGTGACAGCCACATGTTACGCTGGCGGTGGAACCTCGGCTACATGCTCTTGCACTCAATTATCAGAAATAATTATATTCACATATTTAGATTAAACCGCATCAAGTTTGACAACCAATGACTGCCTTATCGCTCTTAACCTATCCTAAACTGCAGGAGTCACAAATTCACACTCTGCTAGCCTAATCTACACCTGTTTTATAGGAAAAAGGTACAAGCAGAATGCACCAACAATCGTAAAATTGACACTCAAATCATAGAACCATTTGGTTTAACCATTTGGTTTAACACCAACTACATACCATGAGATTATACATAATTACACGTAATTATAACACATCAAAAACATATTCAAAAACAAAAAAATCATTCAATCAAATAAATCAAAAATAAAACAGACACATCTAAAAACTAAATAAGCAGCTAATAAGTCAAATAAGCAACATAAAAATAAGAAAAAAGAAAGAATAAGCAAAAAGCCCTAAAAAACTTACCAATCTGTTGATTCGGATAGGTGATTGCATCGGAAACACCAAACAAAGACGATTCAGGCACTGGATCGCCTTTAGAAGCACTGATTTCATCTCGAATATCCATAATCGAATGGTTAGATCATAAGATTTGGTGGTTAGGGTTACGATTTGGTGGTTAGGGTTACGGTTTGAAAGAGAAATGATATAGAAGATGTGAAATGAAATGACGGAGGAAAGGATTTGGGGGAAGCGGTTTGATAAATTTAATAAGGTTGAAATTACGAGAATGCCCTCCAAGATATGATCTCAGCCATCCAAAGTTTTTAAGAATGAACGGCTGAGATCAGTTCTTTCTTACTTTTTTGGAAACACGTTCCCTCCGGAACTTTTGTCTTAGGTTTGGGAAATGTAAATATGTAATGTAGTTCGATAGTCTTTGTAATTTACACAAATGTATGAAATAAATTAAACAACAGAAATAGTTTAAAAGGGCATAGAAACTCATCACAAGCAATAAAAACGATCACACAAAACCTCTTGAATACATGCTTACAACTTTACTAGAACAGTGCTTCATATTTTCTAAGTGAAAGTAAAAAACATTAAAACATATTACAACATGAGTATACTTTTCATCACATGAAATACCTAAGGTCATTCAAGAAACGGAAATATGCAATCCTCCATGACCTGCTCACTACTAGAGGAACCACAATGACCCAAAAGCCAAAAATGAATCCAGATACGACACTAATAATCAAGCCCCAATCCACTCCATGTGACCCATCGCCTTCTTCATGATTTGTATCTGTTGTTTTAACTCTTGAACAAGGCTCACTGAGGGGATTTCCACAAAGTTGGTTCCCTAAAAAGCATGACTCGCTTAAGCTCTCAAGTTGAGTACTTGATGGGATTTTTCCAGTCAAATTGTTGGAAGACACGTTGAAGATACTCAAAGAGTTCAAGCTTGACAAGCTCATGGGAAGTTCCCCAGAAAGCTTGTTCAGTGACAAATCAAAAGATTCAAGTTCCTTCAAGTCTCCAATCTTCTCCGGGATCCTTCCGGTCAAATAATTTCTCGATAAGTTCAAAGATTTTAGCTTGATGAGGGTTGTTAGCTCACTTGGAATGTGTCCAACAAGTTTGTTGTTCGAAAGGTCTAACAACATCATGAGTTTAAGAATTTTTTTGTACATGTACTCCTGTCCCTTCATCACCAATGGAGCGTTAAAGAAAAAGTTTTTTCCAATTGCATAGATTATAAAATGATCATCTGAGATATTTTCTTTCCCAGAAAGGGCGCTAAAGTTGTTGAAGCAGTTTGGAATATCACCCATTAGCTTGTTATTGGAAAGATCCAATATTTGAATATGTGCAAGATAACAAACCTCGCGAGGAATCTTTCCAACAAACTTGTTGGATCTAAGGTTGAGAAGTCTCAAAGAAGAAAGTTTTGTCCCAACCCAAGATGGAATGCTTCCAACAAGTTCATTTCCACTAAGTTCAAGGATCTCTAACTGGGTCAGATTCATTAGAGAAGCAGGCAATTTCCCATTGAGCTTGTTCCCACGCATGCTCAATGATACTATGCTACGTGCATCACCCAATGTTCTTGGGAACCCGCCAGAAAAATTATTATTCTCTAAATTCAAGAATGACAATCCCTGCCACTTATCCCAACACTCAGGAATGGCACCCGACAAACTGTTATTTCCTAAATTAAGCATGTTTGCCACTTTCACACCATCCGAACACAATAAATGATGTAAGGATCCCTCAAATAAATTATCTGATAGATCCAAATCCCATATTTTTAAACCATTTACGATGTCAGGTAATTTCCCCCCAAACTTGTTAGAGCTTAAGTCAAGTGTTATAAGTCCAGGGATACCTGACAGATTTAACGTACCTTGCATCTTATTTTTTGACATAGCTAGATTCTCTAGATTGGGGAATGATCTCCAAAATGACTCAGGTATGGGTGAAGAAATGTCTGTGTTGCTTATTTCCAAATATTCTAATTCCATCTGCAATAAAAGCCATGATGGAAATTGAGGCCCTAAATTCCAATATTTCAAATCTAAACGCAGCAACTGGAAAGGGGGAATCCAGTTTGCAAGGCGCGGTCTTAAGATTAGCTTGTTCCCGTTTCCACACAGAACTTTCAAGCGCACTAGTTTGACAAACTGGGTTTCAGTTACGACGCCTGTCAGAAAATTGGAAGAAAAATCTAATTCTTCCAACTTTGAAAGTTGACCAAGGCAATTAGGAAGGCCGCCATTAAATTGGTTTTCTGAAAGTTCCAACCTTTGCAACAATGACAATCGTCCAATTGAGTCAGGAAGACTACCATTTAGTTGGTTATATGAGAGATCCAACCTTTTCAACAATGACAATCGTCCAATAGAGTCAGGAAGAAGACCAATAAATTGGTTATGTGAAAGATCCAACTCTTTCAATAATGAAAATCGCCAAATCCAGTCAGGAAGACTGCCATTCAGTTGGTTACGTGGAAGAGCTAAAACCTCCAACAATTGTAATAGTCCAAGCGAGAACGGAATAGGACCAGATAGTCGATTTCCATAAACCATTAAAGTCTGGAGAAAAGATAACCGCCTTATGGAATCTGGAATTGTACCAGAAAGTCCCATGTCGCATATAGATAAGTACTCCAAACGAGGTGACTTGCATTTAAGAAAACCTTCAAGAAGATATGTCAAAGTAATGTTTTGAAAATTGTTTAACGACAAATCAATATCTCTCAAATTACAAAGGTTGCCCAATGATTTGGGTATTATGTTAGTGAGCTGATTACGGGACAGGTCAAGGCTAAGAAGGGAAGTTAAGTTGTGAAGGGAATCAAGAGCTGTACTCGATATATCACAATGACTAATATCTAATGATATTAGATTGCTACCAATACCACTAGACAACTCTTTCAATACTAATGAGGAATTCATGAAAGTGTTCCCAGACACGTGAAGCAAATTAAGAGAAGTCAAGTTACGAAAGATATGAGCATTTATGCTAGGAAAAAGATCATGAAACTCAGACCCACTTATATCCAATGAAACCAGACTACTTATGCTAGACATCCATTGAGGCACGAGGCTATTAGTAAAATGGTTTCTAGAAAAATCAAGCATAAGAAGGGATGTGATATTAGTGCAAGGAACGTGGTGTTGATCCCAAACTTAGATCGATTAAGCTTTGTGTAAACGAGATTAGATCAAGTACTACACTTAGAGAAACCTTTGCTTATGAATAAAGTAACAAAGTGTTATGCGGAATTAACACTTGATCTAAAACACAATGATGTTAAACAAACTTTCACTTGTATTAGAATAATCTTGTTGATTACAATGAAAGGTTTAACTTGCGAATACTATGAAAACTGATATATAAACATTAACCTAAAAGATCTTCTTTTATAGAACAAGAAGTCTTGTACAATAAGCTACGAATCAACTATTCTAGGTAAAGATAAACATAGAAAATACATTGTCGTTTCTATCCTTACTAGAAGTAATCTAGAATATAATATACGTGTAGCTCACATCTTCCATCAGTGCTTGTCTTCAATCTGTCAACGCTTGACTTTATCTTGTCAACGCTTATGCTGTCAGCGCTCACTTTGCTCTTGTCAACGCTTGAGTTGTTCTTGTCAGCGTTCAAGTGTTCTGGCCTAAATTTATTCCCAACAATCCTCCCCTAAACTTGATATCCACTCTTATGATCAAGTTTCTGAATAAACATTAAGAACTTGGAGGAGTCTGACAAACCTTATCATATTGGTAATAAATAAATCTGATCAAATTCTTTGCCACGTCACTTGTGTAGTCTATCTCCAACTGGGTGTCCTTCATCTTCTCCAAAACAGCCTTGGATATGAAATACTGAGCATCTACTAGTAAATACTCAGCAAACTTTGTAGAACTCAAATGGTATACACCTGCAGCTGAATATAACCTCCATTGAAGACCACTGAGGTCATCTTCAAGATCCTTCCATATTTCAGGATCTTCTTCATTTGTCCCACACATTCTTTTGAATGTGGTCCAAAGTTTTATTCCATTGGCTGAAGTTGGTGCTTCAGCCTCATACTTGGTCTCTAGCAACCTCCAAAGGTCTACCAAGTCTTCTCTGTCACAACTTGCAAATAAAGATATGAGAGTGGTAAAAGTGTGTACCTCCTTGCCAAATCTTCCAATTTTCCAGAATCCACATTCATCTTCCTCATAACTTATAATTGGATTCCTGGAATCTAGTGGTAACACATGCACCATATCTGAAGCTTCTAATGGGGAGAGCTTAAGGCTCTTTCTAATGATTGCTTCACTTGGATATAGTTGAGACATATCTTTTGGAAACTCAAGAATAAATCCCTTCTTTACTGGTCTAGGGACTATCATAGCTTTCTTGATTGCCATCTCTTCTGCAAGTTGCTCCTTTCTTTCATCTGAAAGAAGTCTGAAAGTGTTCTCTTCCTGCACTTTCACCCAAATAGGATAAGCCCTATGTTCCAACTCATCAAATGTCAAAGCCTTCAGCTTCTGATGTGTCCATCCAACTCCATGACATTTGAGCAACATAAAATAGAGCTTCCTTCTATCCCTTTTCAATTCAGAGAGAATGTTGCTTGCCCTGTACTTCAACATCACCTTACAATCCTGCTGAACTCTAAGAAGAATTTCCAAACCCCATATCTGATCTGAAATGGTCAAGTCTGGATTATCCATGCAGCTTTCTTCCCAAGAATTGTACATCTGAACTACCTCTGGCATATCAAAATCAATTTGCAACTTCAAATCTCTCAGCCTTTCCCTAGCAAGCTCATCACCATACTCAAGTCTTTCTGGTTCAACAATCATCACACTTGAATCTGAGCTAGCTCCATCACTCTCTTCTTCAGAAGTCACAACAAATGGTGACTTTTCCTTCTCACCTTGTTCCATCATTTGCTCAGCCAGTCTTCTATCAAATTCAATCTGAGCTGCATGCTTTGGAACAACTTCTTCTACCAACTTACCCTTACCCTTATCTGTTGGTTCAATTGTTGGTAGGGTAGATGATAATACCTGAGTAGGAACATCTTTGATGATAGATGATGACTGGAATACATCACCTCCTTCAGCAGATCTGTCAACGCCCAAATTTCCTCTATCAGCGCCCAAAATATTTCTGTCAGCGTCCAAACTTGCCTTGTCAACGCCCAAATATTTTCCCTCAGCGCCTTGTGTAACCTCCCTCAACATATCTGTAAATGATAAATTTAAATTTGTTGGAGAGATTAAGGACGTATCAAAACCTTTTTGTTCCTTTAATGTAGTAAGAGCTTCAGCAATATCCAATGATTGACCATCTTGACTGCTCTTATCACTCAGATTTCTTGCTTCCTCCCCTTCGGAAGACTCCTCCATACCTCCCCTTGAATGAGCACTCTCCAAAACAACAATCCTCTCCCTCAATTCTTTGAGTTCAAGGCCTTGGTTACTGACAATTTGTACTAAGTCTGCATTTTGCTTTTGCAAGCTAATGCAGACAGCCGTCAATTCTAAAAGCGTCATTGGTTCCAGTCTGCCCTCTTCCAAAATGGGGATTTGACCTCCCAAGTCAGGTTCATTGGGCATGGATGAGGACTTAATGATGTTGGGACTGTCTTGACCAGCATCTAAGCCTGTATCAATAGCCCCAGCCTCATCCAGGTCACCAGCCACACTTGTGGTGGTGGTTCTCTCTGCTTCATGGCTAGGACCACCAGAGGAGAACACTCCAGCAGTCCTTTGGCGTTTAATCAACCTATATTCTGGTGGTGTGGAAGATGGTGTAGAAGATGGTGTAGATGTAGGTTGGTTAAGGGGTGTTTGGGATTGTGATGGTTGGGTGTCAACGTTGGAAATAGGCATATCAACGCCCACATTAGATGTGTCAGCGTCGAAGGGATTTTGGTCTATTTGCATTTGGTCAGGTGAGGGTAAAGGTTCAGGGATAGGTTCAAGTTGTGGTTGAGGGTCAATATGAGGTTGAGGGTCTGGTTGGGGTTGTGCTGCTGCAATAACAGCAAGCATGGCTGGGGTTAAGGGTAGGTCTCTATGAGGTGGTGAATTCATCTTGGTGAAAATAGCCTTCTTTTGTTCAGGGATCTTATAAAAGTCATTGTGATCCCTTGAACAATATCTTTGAGCATCAAAAACCATTTGCAGAAAACGGGGATAAGCTAAAGTCATTTTTGTCCCCTTGTTTTTACACATTCCTTCAAAAATCATTTTAGACCAATTATAATTTTGCCCTGTTGCAATACACACAATAGCAGATGCAATGGATCTATTGATCTCATTATGTGCAGTACATTTGGGACTCAAACACTGAAGGAGAATGTGAATTAGGTACTTCCAGGCTGGGGGAAATTCCTGCTTATGGTACTTATTAAGAGTACCTTCATCAGGAATAGGGTATCCCAAAGCCCTTAGCCCTTGTTCTATTTCAGATATGGGAAGCATGGTTATACCATCAGCATCATTAAGATGCAAGGCCTGGCGTACCAAGGCCTCAGTAACCACCCAAGGTCTCCCATGTACAATAGAATTCAATGTTGTCACTCCATTAACTGTTGAGGAACTAACAGTGTTCCAAAACTGTTTAATGTGTGTGACTGGAATAAGTGGGGCATGAGAAAGAGCATACCTTAATGGGGATGCATTCAAATACTCCACCATCTGAGTGTATTGAGGGAACAAAGTATTATCAGCAACAAGATAAGCAATCATGTTGTGTTGAGACTTGAACCCCAAATCCAATTCTGCTGAGTTAAATCTTGGTGCCATTGATGAAAGCTGTTAATTTGATGTATAAAAGATGAAGGTTGATAAGAGAAAAGTGTTAGACAAGAATTATAGATACCCTGTTTAAAATAGGAGCCAAATTTATAGGAGTGGATGAATGCACGTGATTGGCCCAAAAATAGGCAAAGATTTTCAAAAATCAATCATGAAAATATTGAAAAAGTTTATAAGTTATCCCATGCATTTAATGAAAGTAACAACTCCTAAAATTACGGCTTGAAAATATGTCAAAAAGTTACAACTGGGTAGGTCCCATTGTTTGTCAACGGTCAAATATAACCCATCAACGCCCAACGGCTATAATCTTGTCAACGTTCGCCTAAAGCCATGTCAGCGTCCATTTTGGTCACAACAACGCTTGGAAAAAATCTTGTCAGCGTCCAAAAATAAAACTGTTTTAAAAAGTGAAAAATGACCTTAACAAGTAACTTATCCTAGAGAAGATAACCAAAAGCTGATAATTATCATAGGGCGGCAAGCACTGTCCAGTTATGCACACTTGCATAAGCAAGATAGACATAACAGTCCTCTAGTGTCCCTTGCTAACCAAAATTCTTAACAACCAAGTTACCTCATAAAATCCTTGTTACTCCCAGGTAAAACCCATATCAAAAGGATTCCCAAGCCTCTCAACAGACCACAACCAATTCTAGGCCAAAAATGTCTTGGCAGCATGCAAAGTTGATATACTATGCATGCTACAGTGCCTCATGGTTTAGAAAAACTAACCCATACTCACCAGTGGACACAATCTAGAATTGTGATGAGAGTATTCTAAGAATACCCAAGAGTCCTAAAGGTTCCTTAAACCTCCCCTTAAACTATGATACATGAGTTCTCAATAATATATATGAACATTAAAAATTTATTTCAAGATAGGAATATAAATATTCCAACCATCATCCATAAACAAAACATGTCCAAATAGCTCTTCAAAGATCCATAAGCAACTCTGTATCCAATGGCATAAAGCTACCATTACCTGCACATTTAGATGAAAACCACAAAACTAACATTTGTTGCTGACAGCGTCCCGACAACACTTAACAGCGTTGAAGGAACTCTTGTCAGCGTTAGACAATAATATCTCCAACAACGGCAAAATAACACTTGACAGCGTTGCATTTACCTTTGTCAGTGTTAGAAAAAGAATGTGGAAAATCTAAATCATCACAAAGACCAATAACAATGCATTATCCTGTACATACTTTTACAAAAATATTCCAAAACACATATTAAGTGAGATTAACCATTCCAATATTTGTTACCAAATATTGAAATCTTCCAGCATCAAAAGGTTTAGTTAATAAATCAGCTACATTATCTTCAGTATCTACCCTATCTGGTTGTATTAAACCTTTCTCAAAGCAATCTCTTATAAAATGATGTCTAATTTCTATGTGTTTGGTTTTAGAATGATGTACAGGATTTTTAATAATGCATAAAGTACTGTTATTGTCTACAAAAATCTTGGTATGCATAAAATTATACCCATAATCCAACAGCTGGTTCTGAATCCATAAGACTTGTCCACAACAAGCAGCTGCTGCAACATATTCTGCTTCAGTTGTAGAGTTGGCCACCACTGTTTGTTTCTTGCATTGCCAAGATATTAATCTGCTCCCAAGAAATTGGCATCCACCAGTTGTGGATTTCCTATCAAACTTGTCACCACCATAATCACTGTCTGAATATGCAATAAGGTCCAATGGAGAATCTTTTGGGTACCATAATCCAAGATCTGGATAACATCTTAGGTACCTAAAAATTCTCTTTACAACAAAAAGGTGACATTCTTTGGGAGTCACTTGATGGCGTGCACATGCACACACATCAAACATGATGTCAGGTCTTGAGGCTGTAAGATACATCAATGACCCAATCATTGATCTATAGTGCCTAACATCCACATCCTTTCCAGCTCCAATCTTTCCCCAAGGGTATTGCCTATCCATAGGAGTGGAAGCCTCCTTCTCATGTGGAGAAAAACCATATTTCTTCAAGATTTCAGCTACATACTTGTCTTGGGAGATAAAGATACCATCTTCTTTCTGCTGAACTTGTAACCCTAGAAAGAAGTTCATCTCACCCATTGCACTCATCTTGAATTTATCTGTCATGAGCTTGGAAAAGTCCTCACTCATTTTTGGATCAGTAGACCCAAAAATGATATCATCAACATAGACCTGCACAAGTAACACATGTTTTCCTTTCTTCTTGGTAAACAGTGTCTGATCTATGGTGCCCCTTTTGAAACCATTTTCCACCAAGTAGGTGGACAATGTACCATACCATGCTCTTGGGGCTTGATGAAGTCCATACATTGCTTTCTTCACTCTATAAACCTTGTCTGGATTCTCAGGATCTTCAAAACCAGGAGGTTGCATGACATATACTTCCTCAACAATTGTCCCATAGAGGAAAGAACTCTTCACATCCATCTGGTAAACAGTAAAATTCATACAAGAGGCATAAGCTAGAAAAATTCTTATAGCTTCAATTCTTGCAACTGGTGCAAAAACTTCTTCATAATCAATTCCTTCCTCTTGTGTATAACCCTGAGCTACCAAACGTGCCTTGTTTCTGACCACAATGCCTCTTTCATCTTTCTTATTCCTCAGAACCCATCTTGTCCCAATTGGTCTCACATATCTAGGACAATCAACCAGCTCCCAAACATCCTGTATAGCAAATTGGTGAAGCTCATCCTGCATTGCTTCCACCCAACTTGGTTCCTTGAGAGCATCAAAAATTTTCTTGGGTTCTTCCTGTGACAGAAAACAGGCAAACAAACATGCTTGTACAATGTATCAACCTTCTTGTGTATATTGGCAATAAATCCACCAAGACCTTGATGGGATCTTCTTGTCTGAACTGGAGCCATAACATCACCAATGATTTGAGATGTGGGGTGATCCTTAGCTATGGAAGTGAGAACTCCTCCTTCAAAAAGTCTGGTGTCCTCAACTTCACGCTCCATGTTGCCAATATCTTCTTCAGATTCTTCTTGATCAACAGAGATCTCTTCATGGATATTTGAAGGTCCACCTTGTTCAAAATGAGAAGAGAAAAGCTGTGTAAAGGTGTCTCCAAAGTCTGAACCTTGCTTGTCAGCGTTTGGGCTAACAACGTTTGAACTGTTGTTGTCAGCGTTGGAGCCATCAGCGTCAGAATTGGTCGTGTCAGCGCTGGATTTCCCTTTGTCAGCGCTTGAAGAATCATGCATGTTTGTAGTTGGTGGTATCTGAACACCACCAGTATCTTTCCTTGCAGCAGTAGCAGCAGCATAATACTCATCTGTCCATATAGGAAGTGTAACAAATTCTTGTGTGGGAGATGATTTAACTGCTGGTGGTCCATCCTCCTTAGTAACATGTATACCTGAAACATTACCAATTCTCTTTTCCAAAACACTTGAAGTTACCTTCACAATGTCTGGATCAGTAACAGGCATATAATTTAAAGCTCTAGACAATGGTTCTAAGTCAAACAACCAATTTGGACCACTCTCAGGATCACTAGGTTTACTTTCTAAAAACCTAACATGTACCTTTTCAAGTATACGTTTTTCCTTTTTAATGTAAACCCTATATCCTTTACTCTGCACTGAATAACCCATGAAGTAGCCTTCATCACCTTTTGAATCAAATTTACCTAGGGCCTCACTAGTTTCTAACACAACTACATGACAACCAAATGGCTTAAGAAAGCCAATATTGGGCTTCCTTCCCCAAAGTAATTCATAAGGTGTCTTATTATGTATCTTGTTGACCAATGCCCTATTTTGAACATAACAAGCTGTGTTAACAGCTTCAGCCCAAAAGGCTATAGGAAAGTGGGCATCAGCCAACATGGTTCTGGCTGCTTCAATAAGGGTCCTATTCTTCCTCTCAGCAACCCCATTTTGTTGTGGGGTTCTAGCTATGCTATACTGCCTAGTAATCCCTTTCTTGGCACAAAAATCATCTAACAACTGATTTCTAAACTCACCCCCATTGTCACTTCTAATAATTTTGACCTCATTACCATTTTTCTTTTCAATTTGGGTAATGAAATTAATCAGACTTAGGGCAGTTTCACTTTTCTTGGCTAAAAAGAAAGTCCATGTAAACCTGGAGTAATCATCAGTAATGACAAAACAATATGATTTACCCTTCAAACTTTCTATATTAGTTGGACCAAAGAGGTCCATATGCAATAAGTGAAGTGGTTTAGAACTAGAGTGCACCTGTTTAGACCTGAATGAAACCTTGTGCTGCTTGCCCTTAAGGCATGCAACACAAGAGTGGTCATTGTGGAAAGCCTTTTCAGGCAAACCATCAACTAAACCAAGCCTCACAAGCCTATTAATATTCTTAAAGTTTATGTGCCCTAGTCTCCTGTGCCAAAGATTACTTTCATCTACTGAGGCTTTAGCATACAGACATGACATTTTATTATTTACCTTAATACCATTAAGATTCACATTATATATGTCTTTATGCCTTGGTGTTCTAAAATCTATGTATTTCTCCTCAGGGAGCTTATAATCTTTGCTTAACACCAAGCACTCAGTATCTGTGAAAAGAACCTTATTTTTGTTATCACACACTTGTGATACACTAAACAAATTATAATCCAGGTCTTTCACCAAGAAGACATTATCAAACCTTAGATTGTTGGTGACAAGGGTTCCTTTTCCTGTGATTGTGCCGTAGCCACCTCCAAAGTATACCTTATCACCATCTTGAATAGGAGAGAAATTGGTCAGATAGTCTTCCTTTCCTGTCATGTGCCTTGAGCATCCACTATCCCAGTATCCATAGTCATTGATCTTCTTCTGAATGCCCTGCACATAAAGAAAACACATTAGTTTTCTTGGGGAATCCAAGCCTTGGAAGACTTGGATTCATTTGGTTGTTCAACAAGAACAGACTTGGTTCTCATAACAACTCCATTTTCATCCCTGTTTGAATGAAATTCCCAGTTAACCCCAATTGGTGTTGACAATGCCTTTGAAATATAATGAAACCTGTTGCATGTCATAGAAATACCAGTATTATTAGGGTTCTGGTCTTGTTTTGGTCTCCATGTTAAGCTAGTAGAAGCTTTAGACCTATTTCCCTGTGGCTGCAAATACCTAGGTTTGTCAGCGCTGAAGTTTCTCTTGTCAGCGCCCCGATTGCTCCTATCAGCGTTGTACCTAGGGTTTGCTACAGGAACCCATTGCCTATTTGACCAAGTATTTGACTTTTGAAAAGGTCTTAGGCCTTGTGTGTTAGACCCTCTAGAAAAGAATGGGGCTGGTCTAACAACTTGTGAACTTTTGTTCACAAAGGTATTGGGTCTGACAGTGTTTGACCTATGTTGACTTTTGTCAGCGCTGAAATGGTTCCTGTCAGCGTTGACATTGGAAGCATTGACACATTTGTAGGCCAAATGTGAGAAGCTACCACATGTGTAACAAGCTTTTCTAGACATAGTCTTAGGTCTAGAAGCAAAGAAGCCTGTTCCATGATTACTAACTTGGCTTTTTGGTGACCTAGAATTTCTATACATCTCTGCATATTTAACACTAGGTTTTCTAACAGATTGTGGGCCAAGGTCAACAGCTTTGCCAGTGGTAGGGTGTGTGATCTTAATAGGTTTAGGATCAAGGCTCTTGATTGGTGTGGGCTCATTTGGACTTTCACACAATAACCCTCCCTTAACAAACAAAGTGTGGTTAGCTTTCTTCCACTCTTCTAGGTCAGTCAGCTTTTGCTGATATTCCTCAACTGGGGAAGTTACTCTAGGTGGAGGAATGAATTCCTCCTCTTGGCATTCTGGCAAGCCAGTCCAAGATAAGTCCTTTGATTGGACACCATAGAAATCCCCAGCTGGTGGTGGAACAACAGTATAATTATTCATCCCAATCCCACTCATATCCTTAGAGTCTCTTTGTTTACTAACACACTCTCCTAGGGATTGTGTGGCCTTATCAAATCTCTGGATTTTAAGACTCACATTATCTTTATTTTTGTTAGCCTCCTCTAACTGTGCTATCAAATCAAGATTAACCCTATTTACTATATCTTGGACATCCTTACTCTGATGTAACTCATGTTTTAAGATATTTATTTGATCCTTTAAATCAAACTCCATTTTCTTATACTCAGATACTGTCTTTTCTGTTTGGGTAAGAGCTACTTGATAGTTAGATACTTTGCATCTTTCAGTACTTGCCTCATCTAATAATTTAACTATCTCTTGTTTTAATTTTTCAGTATTTAAACGACAACCCTTAGAACAGAAAGCATCATCATATACCTCATTATCTGATAAGGAGGAGGAGTGTGCCATGAGAGCATATTCAGCATGCTCTTCTTTAACCTCAGCAACCAAAGCTCTGTCCTCTTCCTCATTCTTAGCCATCCAGCTCCAATCCCATTCTCCAACACCATCAATTTGTTGAACAGCAACCATGGCCTTGGGATCTGGGTTCTTAATCATTTGGCTAGAAGGCTTCCCAGCATCAGATCTCCTTGGAGATCTACATTCCCTCATAAAGTGCCCCATCCTATGACAGTTGTAGCACTCCACCTTGGACTTGTCAAAGCCAGCAACATCCTTAGCATTAAAGGTCATCTTCTTCTTGAACCTTTTATTGAACCTGTTTGCTCTTAAACTTACAAGAGCCATAGTCCACTTGATGTCCATCTCTTCCAATTGTTCATCACTTATCTGCTCAAGATCTTCATATGTAATCCTTGAATCACTGGGCAAAGAAGCAATGAATGCACACACAGTATCAAGATCAAAACCAGCAGGTTTAATTCTATCAGCGCCATGATTGTGTGTGTCAGCGCTTGAGTACAAGGCGTTGACAGGATATGATCCAGCGCTGACAGATTGACATCCAGCGCTGATACCTTGAGATCCAGTTGCTGAATGTCCATAGAAGTTCATGGAATCAAATTGGCCTTCACTTTGTGAAAAGAAAGCCATGTTGCTACTGGAAGATTTGTTATCACTCTCCAATTGCCATTCATTCTCCAACAATCTTAGTTTGTTGAAGATGTCATCAAACCTGGAAGTCTTGTGAGTATTATTGACAAGAATAGATCTTGTCTCAATCTTCCATACATCACCAAGGCTTTTGAGAAAAGTAGCATTCAATTCAGGGTCATCAATCTGTTTTCCCATGAAGGAAAGTTGACTTGTGATGTCAAGAAGTCTACTTCTCACACTGCTGAGATTCTCATTAGGTTGAGCTTTAAAGACAGCATACTCATGCAATAGTTGCTTCTTCTTTTCTTCTTTTGTATCAGCATTGCCACCATGTGCTATTTCAAGAGCTTCCCAAAGCTCTTTTGCAGACTCAAAACGTTTGTACTTGTGCTGATTCTCATGACCTAGGGCATGTTTCAAGATATTCAAGATTTTCATGTCCACCCTCTTCTTGGCTATATCTTCAACAGCAACAGCTCTCCCATCTTCAGGTTTTTCCACCTTATCAGATTCAGGACAATTTGGAACAGCTGTCCTTGTGGCAATAGCAGCAGTAATCTTTGCTGCTTTATCGAATGTGTTCCCATATTCGATAATTTCCCAAAGAGTGTAGTCATGAATAGCTATGTATTGCTCAAAATTGGACTTCCAAAGCTCAAAGTTCCTGGCATCAAACATGGGAATTTTGATACTAGGGTTTGAGAAGTTGTTTTGTAGCAAAGCAGGAGGTTGATTTGTGCCAGACATGGTGTTTTTAGGGTTTTGAGAATTTAGGGTTTTTAGGGTTTGGTGTTTTAGGGTTCTGCGTTACTTAAAGATCAAAAGTTTCTCAACAAGCTCTGATACCACTTGTTGATCCCAAACTTAGATCGATTAAGCTTTGTGTAAACGAGATTAGATCAAGTACTACACTTAGAGAAACCTTTGCTTATGAATAAAGTAACAAAGTGTTATGCGGAATTAACACTTGATCTAAAACACAATGATGTTAAACAAACTTTCACTTGTATTAGAATAATCTTGTTGATTACAATGAAAGGTTTAACTTGCGAATACTATGAAAACTGATATATAAACATTAACCTAAAAGATCTTCTTTTATAGAACAAGAAGTCTTGTACAATAAGCTACGAATCAACTATTCTAGGTAAAGATAAACATAGAAAATACATTGTCGTTTCTATCCTTACTAGAAGTAATCTAGAATATAATATACGTGTAGCTCACATCTTCCATCAGTGCTTGTCTTCAATCTGTCAACGCTTGACTTTATCTTGTCAACGCTTATGCTGTCAGCGCTCACTTTGCTCTTGTCAACGCTTGAGTTGTTCTTGTCAGCGTTCAAGTGTTCTGGCCTAAATTTATTCCCAACACGTGGAGGTGTATATCCAAGAGACGACTGTTACCAAGATATAGTTCAACCAAAGAAGGGAGGGTGTTTATCACCTGAAGCCAATCCATTGCTTTGCTGAGGTCTACGCTACTCATATCCAGGTGACGCAATAAACGGAGATTTGACAACCACTCCATATTCATCACGCTTGTGCTTTCACCCAAATGATCTTGAAAACTTCCTAGACAAAGGGTGTGCAGCTGTGAAAGATTCCCCAATTGAGGAGGAATAATTCCACCAAAATTGGAACTCGAGAGGTTAAGATACCTTAAGTTTCCAAGAGAACCAATGAGTTCAGGAACTTGGATCCGACCAAAATCATTGCAGCTCAAATCCAAATGCTTGAGCTGCTTTAGATCCAACAAGGACGAACTAAATTCCCCTTTCAACTGTTGCTTTGAGGCTTCATTGATTCCTTCTATAGGGCTGCCAAATATATTACAATAACCATTAAGGCCAGGAAGATGTATCTGATGAACATGACCCGTTATGTTATTACAGACAATCCCCTCCCATTTGCAGCAATCATTTTTCTCATCAACCCAAGAAGAAAGGCGATCTGTTTCATCAATGAGACGCTGCCTGAACTGGAGAAGTGCATGTCTCTCCTCTTTGATGCATAATACATCATTAAAGGTTTGAGATAAGCATAAATGAAATGAGGCAACAACAACAAGTAAGCACAAGTAGCAAGAAGAGAACTGAGAAAATGAAAAAGCACTCATATTCGTTGATCACAAAGAAAATAACACTCGCTCGCTTTTTTTTTTTCTTTTTTTTGTTTGTTTACAGTAATGCGACATAGGCGGAAGTTTCATTTAAACTCAAAATTTTACGAGTGATGGGTTGCTTTCAGTTACAAATAACGACATAAATTAATTTATCTAGTAGGATAGTTTTGTGAAAAATCTCTTTTTTTCTTCTCTGATGTAACAATTTCATTGACTGGAGATAATCTTATTACAATACAAAATGACTGAGTCCAAGTAAACTATAAAGACAAAATTTCATTAGCTTGTATAGTAAGTTGAAAAGCAATATATGCTGTTAAAATGAAATCAGTTGCATCAATAATACATCACACTTAATGCCAAGTCAAAGTTCAATTATTCACATATTAGCTGTAGATTACGAGTTGTCAAAAATAATACTTTTATAGTGTTGGTAGTTGACGTCGACTGTCATGGACGGCAAGGAGTTTGAGAATGGTGTTAATGTTAATCCGTTCGGCTCTACTTAACAGTTTGTTTCCTCCAGAAGATTGATCTTTTTCAAAAAAAAAAAAGAAAAACGACGATGAATCAACAAATGACACTAAGATCGCCTCTTAATCTCATACAGGACAAATAATCTATACTAAACTGAATTAACTCACGAGAGTGAAGATCAAAAAGTGAACCGGATGACCAACTTGAATCAGCACAAAACAAAAGCAACCCAACAGTTGGAGACTCATGCTATATAAAAACTTATCTATTTAGAAAACACATACTCAATGACATAAAATTTAATAATAATTCTTGTATGGATTTTTGACATTTATTTCTAAGGTTTATGATAACTTTGGATATAGTCAGCATGACGAAACCGCCCCCAAAAATTGCAGACTTTTCCTATCGCAACGCCCGTTAAAAAAATCATGCACGTCTCCAACGAAACATCTCATTGTGAAACTATGAACATCCCTATAGCCTAGAAACGCAAGACTCATGTGATCATCCAATTCTGCAAGAAATGAACTAAAACCATTTGATCCACGGATCAAACTTAAACTTAAACTTAAACATTAGTCGATCTAGTGTCTAAACTCTAAAGTAGACAATGGCTGTAGAACTCAGACATTCAGTTGAGGCTTCGCCTCTACTTTACCTTCGGAATCTATATCCATCTCCTTTTTTTTCATCCTTCTTATGTTCCCAAATCATGACTCGTCTTGCACGTGCACGCAGTTCACGAACTTAACGAGGTGGCATCACATATGGCTCAATTGGCTTGTCACCAAATGAGTGCTCGTTACCCCGGGAATATTCTCAGCTTATGAATTATGATATGTGTCCTGTGTGGTTGAATAAGCTATCTATGATAGATGTTGACTTAAAAAAACAGAATGTAGTCCAACCGATATGAATGACATTAAAGAATAAATCAGAACCTAAGAAGTACTATAAGTTATCCAAGAGCCCTAGTCACCGAAACTAATGTGAGTGTGTTACATTTAAAAAGATAATTTCAAAATAATTATTTTCCAAAAACCCATTTGCTCATTTGGGGGAGTTTAACTTAAGAAAAAAATTAATAATGGACTCTCAGCTCGTAAGTTTATTTCTATTGAACACGCAAAGGACAGCTTTTTGTATAACTTCTTAGGATCCTTCGCCATCTTATCCTTTAAACTCCTTTCCTTGAGGTACATATTATTATCTTACAGTTACAACCAGGAGAATATTCGTCCAGGTGGACCTGGCTCTCGGTGGGGACCACGTAACCATATCCTTCATAGTTCATACCCCGACTGTGAACGACTATCCAGAGAGAGGACCATATATTCACCAAATTTCTCACAGGGATATCGAAACTATCCTCCAATCAATAGCACAAAAGAACGCGGTAAGGATTCCACTTAATTCAGAAACCGACAATCATTCAGAAGTATACACGATGGCAAAAACTTGTAGATTGGTTGATGTGTCGAAACGGTTTCAGGTCAAACTAGGTACTTTTGGTATATGACACTTTCTCTAAAATTACTGTGTCAAATAAGATGTTAATCAACAATTAGATTAAATCATTTTTTGTTATCATATTAAACTATTTAGATAATTCAAAAAGAAGTGGGAAACGTGTTTCCAGCCAACCCCACCTGACCCGACCAGTTTTGACATGTAACATGTACAAAATGTACATGTTTTGACCCATTCACTTGCACAGTTAACGCAAATGGTTTTGTAAGGAGGTGAAGAGCTTAATTCAGCTGTTGTATCATGAGAGCCACTTCGCCATCAGTTGAATACCTGAAAATGAAGCAAAAAAGTGGTTAGGCAAATTCAAATAAACAATCCCTGCAGACACCCCTCGTGAGCAAACAAAGTACCTTCACAACACCCTCCCCAAACACTAGACTGTATAATATAGCCGGGTTTCATGTCAGTAAGATCGAAATTTTGGTTTGGTGGAAAAACAAGTGGGTCGCATGGGTTAAATACACCTAAAGAACGCGATGTATAAAAAGCTGTTGATACGCATTGTAAAAGACGCGTTCACATTTATATTAGCTACACTTTGTGTGAGTAGATGTGTTTAACTCACGCCCAAAAACGTTGGTAGCTTTACAACATTTGATATTATATCACTCAAACTATGGAAATGAACTAGCATTGTAATTGAGAAACTGCCCCATTTTAAGTCCAGCCAACTAGAGTTAGATAGAAACTGAAGTTCAAATACGATCACACACCTAATATAGATTTGTCATTGCTTCAATTCAAGTTTTAATTTAGCAACTAAACCAAAGAATTTTATGTTTACTATCAGATAAAAAATTCGAGCCCCCCTAATATACATTTCTGGCTCCGTCTCTGCCTGCCTCATAATGGTGTTGATTTGCCTTTCTGCACATCATCGCAGTTATTTAAAGTTTGCAACTCCACCAGCACGTTGCCCTGTATGCAATTAGCATTAGCGCAACTGTACCTAGCCCAACCCATCTGTGTTTGATACATCAATGTTTTGAAACCCGGGTTTCAAATCGATTTGGTCGAGTCATTGGGTCCGGGTCAACCCGGTTTTCTAAAAAAAAAAATTTATTTTTAATAATTAACAAAAACTATATATAAAAACTATAAAAATTCCCGTATATTGAAAATATAAATTGTTTACCAACCAATATAATATGTAAAAATAAAATTACGTCGCAAATACGTAAAATTTAATATTTTTTTTTTAAAAACCCGAAAAAATCAAAACTCGGCCGGGTCTCGAGAACCGGGTTGACCTGACGGGTTGAGCCGGGTTTCGAAAATGTGAAACCTAGGTCAATATGACACGTTTTTCGGTCGAAACCGGGTAAACCGTTTGGCCCGGGTTTCAAAACATTGGTTAAAATGGACCACCAAGTGTCATGATGTACACTATACAAAGAAACAACGAAAAATGCCTCAAGCCGAAAAGATGTTTGTTGTAAAAGCTGCAGCAAATAAACTTGGTGCAACGCGTGCTCACAACTTCTTAAGTAGTATCAAAGGTGGTGATGAATATGTTCATGGGACGACCGCTGATTTTAAGAATGCTCAGAGGGATGTTACTGAATTTATTGGGGAAAATGATGCACAAATGCTAATAAACAAAATGGAAAACAGAAAGTTGTATGTGCCGAACTTTACATTTGAATATAAGGTAGAAAATGATGAACTCGTTGCGATGTTTTGGGCGGATGAAGTTGCAAAGTGCTATTACAAAGAGTTTGGAGACATAGTATCTTTTGATGCAACCTTCAATAGCAACAGGTAAGTTAATTGTTTGTAATGTTTATACTTTTTATTAGTGAATTACATGTAATTCTGTGTGAATTACATGTAATTCTGTGTGAATTACATGTAATTATGTGTGAATTACATGTAATTCTGTGTGAATTACATGTAATTCTGTGTGAATTACATGTAATTCTGTGTGAATTACATGTAATTCTGTGTGAATTACATGTAAATCTGTGTGAATTACATGTAATACTAATCAGATGTATTTCTATTAGAATTACAAAGACAATATTTAAATTACATGTAATTCACACAGATTTACATGTAATTCTTGGTAGAATTACATGTGATTCAGGAATGTAGATTTTAATACATTGCTATGTTATATAGGTACAACATGAAGTTTGTACCATTCACTGGCATCGACAATCACAGAAAGTGTGTGACACTTGGTTCGCGAATGATTTTACATGAAGATACCAAATCATATACGTGGTTGCTAACAGCATTTTTGTCCGCCGTTGGAAAAGAGCCGACAATGATTGTAACCGATCAGGATGGAGCCATGAAGAGAGCTATTGAAGCCGTTTTTAAAACAACAAAACACAGACTATGCATGTGGCACATTTCCCAAAAGATCCCATCTAAGGTATTTTTGTTCAAGTTAGAAACTGTTTTTCATGATAGAATCACATGTAATTCTGTGTGAATTACATGTAATTCATATTAGAATCACATGTGATTCTACTTTATTTCTGTGTGAATGATTTGTTAGTTTTAAATGCAAATCACATGTAATTCTGTGTAAATTACATGTGACTTTTGAATAAAAATACCTTGTTAGTGAATGTATGCTAATCACATGTAATTCTGTGTGAATTACATGTGATTTTTGGAAAAAAAATATATTTTTTAGTGCTAATTACTTTATATCTTCTAAACAGATTTGTGAAGAAATATACAAAGGGGCTTTCAAAGAACGATTTGATAGGCTCATTTGGAATATGTTCATAGAACCAAAGCAGTTTGAAGAGAGATGGGGGTTATTGATAGATGAATTTGAGTTGAAAGAAAACAAGTGGATGAAAAAAATGTATGATCTTAGAAAAATGTGGATTCCCGCTTATTTTATCGACTCTCCTTTGTTTGGCTTGATGAGGACGACTTCCAGGTCTGAAAGTGAAAATTCTTTCTTTAAAAGTTTCACAAGCCAAGGGTCAACACTTGTTGGTTTCATGATGTCATACGAATCAGCAATGGAAAGGCAAAGACATAGGCAAGAGAATTTGGACTTCCAAACGCTTGATGCGGCTCCAACATATAAAACAATGTTGGACATTGAACGTCATGCTGCAAGAATATATACAAAGACAATATTTGAATTTGTTCAACATGAAATTGATGCTGCTTGCTGGAATTGTACGATACAAGGTTTACAAAATAGTGAAGGATGTGAGACTTTCATAATTAGAGACAAAGCGGCAAATTCTTACAGAACTATTTACACCAAAAGTAGAAAAGAACAAGACAAGGAAATCGCAGCAGAGAAATCGACAGAAATAGACTACAAGGTATAATTTACATGAGGTTTTAAAAATAAATAAATAGGCTCTTAAAGGAATTACATGTAATTCTGTGTGAATTACATGTAATTCTGTGTGAATTACATGTAATTATTAAATAATTACATGTAATTCTGTGTGAATTACATGTAATTATTAAATAATTACATGTAATTCTAAACAAAATAATAAATAATGAAATTACATGTGATTCTAATGTAAATTCCTTGTGTTTTGGAAAAAGGTACTAAGAGTTATAGAATACGGGTCAGTGGTTTGTTCTTTTAGACATTTTCTACGATATGGTTTTCTATGTCGACACATATTTTGTGTGTTCAAGAACCGTGATGTTAATGTTATTCCCAAGGAATACATTTTGAGGAGATGGACAAGAGAGATAATACCACCTGAGCTTCGAAGACAAATAAACAGATATGGGGAAAAGAATGTAACCGTTGAAAGGCTTTCAAACGAGGTGAATTTTGTTGTGGATGATTGTTTATTCTTATTGAGCAAAGATGAAGAGAGGTTGGCAGCTTATCTTGAAAAGTTGAAAGTGATATATGAAGAAATTAAAGCTGATATGCCTAATCCTCCTTCAAGAAAAACGGCAGATGTTATTGGTGCTTTGTTTGCTATTTCAGAGCCTGATCATCTAGATGTGAACAATCCAACGAAGGCTAGAAACAAAGGAGAACGATTGAAAAGTGGAAGAGAAAAGGCGCTTAAAGTTCGAAAGAAACCATTGAAGGTTTGTGGATATTGTAAGGTGAAGACGCGTGAGCATACAAAAAGAACTTGCCCAAAGAACCCAAACGCAAAGAAAAAGAAGGCCTCACCAATTATTGATGTTTGAACACTTTTCATTTACTTCATTTTTTTTTTCATTTCCCAAAACATTTGTTTAAGATTCCAGAACCTATGTTTACGTTTTAAAATTACATGTAATTTACGTTTTAGGTCAACATCAATATGATTTCCATTGATTTACATGTGACAGAGTTGAGGTACTTATGTTTTTTGGGGAAGATAAAAATGAATTACATGTAATTCTGTGTGAATTACATGTAATTCTGTGTGAATTACATGTAATTCTGTGTGAATTACATGTAATTCTGTGTGAATAAGGTAAGTGGCAAGGGATTTCAGTGAGTGATTCTGTATGAATTTAATATAATTTTGAGTAAATCCAATGTCACAAAACACTTGACCATAATCTGATCTAACTTCATTAAACATAGCCATGACACTAAGTTATACTCAATTGAAATAATGTGTGAATTACAAGTAATTCTGTGTGAGTTACATGTAATTGAAGTGTTCAATTACATGTAATTGAAGTGTTCAATAATGCATAACACAAAGACACTGAAAATATAACATACAGGTAATCTGAAATATAACAACCTGGAACAACTGTCTGAAACAACTTAACATAGCCATGACACACCAAGTTATGTTCGATTAAGCATGTCACAAAACACATAACCTAAAAATATCCAGACAAAGCCATTACATAATAACATAATATATCCATACAGCACACTTCACAGAACTTTTGATGACCTAATCTCTTTCTCGCTCCTGCCTATTCTTTAGTGCATGACAGAGTATCTCGAGCTTATGATTAATCTCATTCTTATCAAACTCCATGGCTAGTTGACGCATCTTATCAGCATGACAATTTTGCTCATGTAGAAGCATCTTAGAAAGAAATTTGAAACGTAAAAGTCTCAACATGTCACGTTGCATTCTGGACTCCGGGACAAGCCCACAATCCCAATCCGCAACTGCTCCGCCAACATATGTCTCCATGTGAAGCATTGCGAAGACTCCACAATCCCGAGAATTCTCTTTTGTCATCCACTTTAATTTTGGCGTTTTTGCTCTCTTCAACTTTCTGATGGAATTATGCTTCTTGTGATTATACAACTTTAAGTGTCTCGCAAACAAATCTCTCTACAAAAAAAGACAAATAAATATTTTGTAATCTAACATGAATCACATGTAATTAACACGAATCACATGTAATTCTGTGTGAATCACATGTAATTAACAGAAAAATCACAAATAATTAACAGAAACTTACAAGAAGATCACAGACATCCTTGTACTTTCCATCATAAGGTGCTCCCGACCTGCTGTTATCTAGAACAGTCATTGATGCTACTTTTAGGTTGAAGACAACCACATAAAAATGCCCAGACATGCAGATCGGGAAGAAAGCCTGTTTTTAATAAACCAAAAATTAGAATGAAAAAAAAATAATAACCAAACAAAAAGAAAATAAAATTCTATTTACCAATTCAACGCCTTCCAAGGCCAGACCACCAACATCGTTTTCGAATTGAGTAGAAATTTCCTTTGAAAATCGGTCCCATATATCAGCATCCGTTTTCAAGGCTCCATTAATCATTTCTCGAGTCTGAATATAAAAAAAAACATTAATTTATGACAGAAATAATAAATTTATTTTGGGTGTAGAAAAATTAACTTACAACACATCCTGTTGGAAAGAAGTGCCTTATTGGCATTCGAGGATCTCGGAAACGCTCTTCGTAATTCAGAACAGAACCAAAGCAATCTAGCACGTTTTCATCAACCCAAAGGCCAGGAGATAGTGTTTCGAGATTCAAACGAACTCCATAAACTTTGTGGCCAGAAAATGTTTCAAAGACATATTCTCTGTTAAAGAAAAAAATAAAATACATAAAAAACATTGTCTTGTAGTTTACATGTAATTACATGTAATTATACCAGAATTACATGTAATTCTGCTATAATTACATGTAATTCTGCTATAATTACATGTAATTATACCAGAGTTGCATGTAATTCTGCTACAATTACATGTAATTATACCAGAATTACATGTAATTATGGTATAATTACATGTAATTATAGCAGAATTACATGCAACTCTAAATTGAATAAATATTAATTTATATTTAACAAAAATGAAAATAACTCACTCCTTATCACCCTGCATTGCGAACACACTAGAGCCCAGAAGAAACTCATTTTGAGTAAGTTTGGGGAGAACTTTTGTCTTTTTATCCACATACGGAGATATCAAGAATACCGAAGGTTTCCCAACTCGCTTTCCAGGACTAGGACTAGGACTTTGGCTTAAAACACGAACCGATAGTTTTTCAGGAGTAGAAGGTGCTTCCTCATCAACAAGGGCATCATCCAGAGCATTCTCTGCTGGATCAACATGTCGACCATGTTGAGCCTGAAAAAAATAAAATACATAAAAAACATTGTCTTGTAGTTTACATGTAATTACATGTAATTATACCAGAATTACATGTAATTCTGCTATAATTACATGTAATTCTGCTATAATTACATGTAATTATACCAGAGTTGCATGTAATAAAAAACATACTTAATATACATTAAAAAATAATAAACTTTGGAACAACAAACTAATAAAAGTTTGAAACTTACAGAAAAATACTCGTCGGCAAGGCGATCAATCTCATTTCCAACCTCTTCTATGTTTTCATCTAACCACTGTGAAAAAGAGTCCGGTGTACTCATTATCTCAAAATCTTCATCAACTTGAACTTCAGCGGATTCTTTTTCAACATCTGTTTCTTTTTGAACAATCGTCTCTTCAATAGTAGGCACCTTATCGAAAACATTCCCAAACAAAGGAGGAATTTCCGAAATAATTGGATCATCTTTGCTAAGAATCTTTTCACCTTCACTAGGAATCTTCTCATCGTCAGTACGAATCTTCTCGTCATCACTTGGAATCTTCTCATCATCACTGGCAAGCTTCTCATTGTCATTCTGCACATTATCGTCACCACTACCAACATTTCCATCCTTATGCTTATCAACAACACCACTACCAGTCTTATCATTTTCATCGTCCCCGTCACTACCCGTACTACCATCATCATCATTCGGATCATCATTATCATCTTTAGGATCATCACTCTCATCATCGCTCTCATTATCGCTCTCATCATCATCATCCTCTGGATATTCATATTCATTCGGATTTTGAAAAAATGTGTTATACTTTTTATGTAGCTCACGAAACTTAGGATCATCCGGATATTCTCTAGCACCTACCAACAAGTACTCTTCCAAAGCACATCTCTCTAGACAAATTACTTTAAAACTTTCTTTAGCTTGGAGATACAAATCCTATACATGTTTATGATTTATTAACAGTTAGTTAGATTGTAGATGTAATTACATGTAATTCTGTGTGAATTACATGTAATTTTTGTATTAATAGGTTGCTACTGATTTCAGAATTACATGTAATTCTGGTATAATTACATGTAATTATATCAGAATTACATGTAATTCTGTGTGAATTACATGTAATTATGTAAAAAGAAAAAATAAACCTTCTGGTATAAGTACCTCTTTAGAAGAATGATTGCGAGTAACAAAACCTTCTGTTCTTTGATTCTCATCTTTAGTCCATTCTTCATTCAGTTCTAAAAGACCCAAAACCTGTCCATCTAGCTCTAGTTGCTCTCTTTTTCTCATTAAAATTGAGCTCCAGCTTTTGATAGCCGGGCGATCTCGAAGAACATGGAACTTATCAAACTTCCTGGAATCTAAATACAAAAGCTGGAAAAAAAGACATGTAAATAACAAGACTTTATTTAATTTAAAAAATTAAACAAAAACATTCAAAGAAAATTACATGTAATTCATCATGAAATTACATGTAATTTCATGTAATTACATGTAATTCAACATAAATTCAAAGAAAGGTACAAACTTACAATTAAGAAGGTGAACGGGCCAAGGTAAGGATTTGTTGGTTTATCGGGAAGTTTACAGTCTAGTAAGCATTTGCATACATACTCACACCAGTTTATCTTAGAAGCATCTGTATCTTCTCGAATACGTCTAACAACATCCAAGCATACTTGACCATTCAAAGCATCAACTTTGCCCATTGTATTGGTAAACAGAGTAAGAAAGTTGACTCTAAAAAAGAAGTCATCTTTCTTAGACAAAACCAACTTGGCAGCTATATCAGGAACTCTTATATCCTTCCTATTTTTTGGGGAAAACTGCCCTAACCAAAGCTTAACAAACTTATCATCCAAAGGTCTCTCTTCTAAAGAAAATAAAGATTATCCGTTCAAAGGAACACCTAACATTTCATGGACTTTCTCTTCATTTACCTTAATTGAGGCACCCGTTTCCAAATTGAAAGTAGATGTTTCTGCATCAAAGCGTTGAATACAATACCTTCCCATCCTTCCTGGTAACTTATCAATTTGAACATCATAGAGTGAGATAAAACCCATATGTACTAAAAAACGCTTCATATTAACTCCATGGCATCCATGAATAGCAGAAAAAGTGAAGAAGCAGCCGCCTTTGGACGAATTGACGGATAAGAGTCAAGATACTTTTTGTGAGCAACTTCTTCAGGCAACAACTCTTTTTCCTTTTTTATTCTTTTGTTGACACCACTGCCTTCTCCTATTTCTTCAGTTTTAGCCAACTTCCAAATTTTCAATAAAGAAGGGATATCCTTTACATCCACAATTGCTTTATCATCCAACTCAACTTCCCTTTTACGTTTCACATCATGAACCTTAACATTAGCTGTTCGCTTACCAAGCCTATCATCTTCTGTGTGAACAACAGAGTCAACATCACGTTTGCGCTTAACCGGCGCCTTAGAACCAGGATTTGTAGCAGGCTTCGAGGACTTCTTGGCAGCAGGCTTTGGAACGGGCTTGGAGGCCTTCTTACCAACAACCTTGGAAGGCGACTCAACAACAACATTTGAAGCCTTAGAAGCCGGCTTTTTAGCAGCCTTGGGAGCCGGCTCAGTAGCAACCTTTGAAGCCTCAAGAGCTGGCTTGGAGGCCTTCTTACCAACAACCTTGGAAGGCGACTCAACAGAAATCTTTGAAGACTTAGAAGCCGGCTTTTTAGCAGCCTTGGGAGGCGGCTCAGTAGAAACATTAGAAGCTTCAAAAACCGGTTTGTTAGCAGACTTGGTTGAAGACCTTAGAACAGGACTAGATTTTTTCTTCCCACCTAGCAAACGCGTCTTGGAAGCCAACTTAGGATCACTCCGTAGAACTGGAATCTCCGTGGGAACTTGAACATTCTGACCAACAACCACATTATCTATAACATCCATAGTATTCTCCGTACTTAACTCAAGCAAATTCGAAGCAGAAATCACCGACACCCCCCAACAGCATTCAAACTCACACGACCACCCGTATTCTCATCAACCAAATCCTTATCAATCATAACATCATCCCCTACAGCCTCTGACACAGTAGCTAACTTATCAAGACTACAAACACCATCAAATACATTTTTCGGACTCAAACCCCTACCCCTCGAATAAAAAATACTAGGAGAACCACTATCATTACTTATACCTCCACGACTACCTTGAAAGCCTCTACCCCTAGGAGAACCTCGAACCCTAGAACTTGTAGTTATACCTTGTCTCACGGTACCAAAATCAATAGAGCTAAAAGCACCTGAACCAAAAAAAAAATAGCATCAGTAAACTTATAAAAAACAACATTTAACAAAATCCATAAAACACATTAGAATTACATGTAATTCACACATAATTACATGTAATTCTGGTATAATTACATGTAATTATGTGTGAATCACATGTAATTCCACACAAAAACAAACACACCCGTCAACAACATACAGCTATCATAAAATATTAATTTGTATCGGTTAGTTCTACATTACAAGTCAATGAACCGTTGACTCTTTATATTAATGAGCGTTTGCTCCAACTGAAGATAAATGGTATTGTGTTACTCGTAACAACCAATGCAGCTGCAAATGAGTTCTGCTGTAAGACGACACTAAGTACTCAAGATTAAAGGTAACTTCAGACCGTAGGATACAAGTGTAGACAGGCTAAAATAGACAGGCTAGCAAAGATGGAACACTTGATGCATAAATACAAAAGACGAGAATACGTTTTTCTGTATACAAAGACTTGATTGGTTGATTTAGGCCGTAGGATACAAGTGTAGAAAGAGTCGTGAAGAAACCAAGCTAATGTTGATTTTAGATTTTAGTACTATGCATATGCTTTGTTACGAGTAGGAACAAGGACGGAAGATAGTGAAGGCAAAAGAAAGTTGTGCCTTCATTTTTGGCTACTCATTTAAAATACAAAGACAATAATGTATTATCAATGCATTCTGCCACCATTTTCTAACAACCTGGAATTGGTAGATGTGTGCTAAGGTTCGGTGACAGCCACATGTTACGCTGGCGGTGGAAGCTCGGCTACATGCTCTTGCACTCAATTATCACAAATAATTATATTCACATATTTGGATTAAACCGCATCAAGTTTGACAACCAATGACTGCCTTATCGCTCTTAACCTATCCTAAACTGCAGGAGTCACAAATTCACACTCTGCTAGCCTAATCTACACCTGTTTTATAGGAAAAAGGTACAAGCAGAATGCACCAACAATCGTAAAATTGACACTCAAATCATAGAACCATTTGGTTTAACCATTTGGTTTAACACCAACTACATACCATGAGATTATACATAATTACACGTAATTATAACACATCAAAAACATATTCAAAAACAAAAAAATCATTCAATCAAATAAATCAAAAATAAAACAGACACATCTAAAAACTAAATAAGCAGCTAATAAGTCAAATAAGCAACATAAAAATAAGAAAAAAGAAAGAATAAGCAAAAAGCCCTAAAAAACTTACCAATCTGTTGATTCGGATAGGTGATTGCATCGGAAACACCAAACAAAGACGATTCAGGCACTGGATCGCCTTTAGAAGCACTGATTTCATCTCGAATATCCATAATCGAATGGTTAGATCATAAGATTTGGTGGTTAGGGTTACGATTTGGTGGTTAGGGTTACGGTTTGAAAGAGAAATGATATAGAAGATGTGAAATGAAATGACGGAGGAAAGGATTTGGGGGAAGCGGTTTGATAAATTTAATAAGGTTGAAATTACGAAAATGCCCTCCAAGATATGATCTCAGCCATCCAAAGTTTTTAAGAATGAACGGCTGAGATCAGTTCTTTCTTACTTTTTTGGAAACACGTTCCCTCCGGAACTTTTGTCTTAGGTTTGGGAAATGTAAATATGTAATGTAGTTCGATAGTCTTTGTAATTTACACAAATGTATGAAATAAATTAAACAACAGAAATAGTTTAAAAGGGCATAGAAACTCATCACAAGCAATAAAAACGATCACACAAAACCTCTTGAATACATGCTTAAAACTTTACTAGAACAGTGCTTCATATTTTCTAAGTGAAAGTAAAAAACATTAAAACATATTACAACATGAGTATACTTTTCATCACATGAAATACCTAAGGTCATTCAAGAAACGGAAATATGCAATCCTCCATGACCTGCTCACTACTAGAGGAACCACAATGACCCAAAAGCCAACAATGAATCCAGATACGACACTAATAATCAAGCCCCAATCCACTCCATGTGACCCATCGCCTTCTTCATGATTTGTATCTGTTGTTTTAACTCTTGAACAAGGCTCACTGAGGGGATTTCCACAAAGTTGGTTCCCTAAAAAGCATGACTCGCTTAAGCTCTCAAGTTGAGTACTTGATGGGATTTTTCCAGTCAAATTGTTGGAAGACACGTTGAAGATACTCAAAGAGTTCAAGCTTGACAAGCTCATGGGAAGTTCCCCAGAAAGCTTGTTCAGTGACAAATCAAAAGATTCAAGTTCCTTCAAGTCTCCAATCTTCTCCGGGATCCTTCCGGTCAAATAATTTCTCGATAAGTTCAAAGATTTTAGCTTGATGAGGGTTGTTAGCTCACTTGGAATGTGTCCAACAAGTTTGTTGTTCGAAAGGTCTAACAACATCATGAGTTTAAGAATTTTGTTGTACATGTACTCCTGTCCCTTCATCACCAATGGAGCGTTAAAGAAAAAGTTTTTTCCAATTGCATAGATTATAAAATGATCATCTGAGATATTTTCTTTCCCAGAAAGGGCGCTAAAGTTGTTGAAGCAGTTTGGAATATCACCCATTAGCTTGTTATTGGAAAGATCCAATATTTGAATATGTGCAAGATAACAAACCTCGCGAGGAATCTTTCCAACAAACTTGTTGGATCTAAGGTTGAGAAGTCTCAAAGAAGAAAGTTTTGTCCCAACCCAAGATGGAATGCTTCCAACAAGTTCATTTCCACTAAGTTCAAGGATCTCTAACTGGGTCAGATTCATTAGAGAAGCAGGCAATTTCCCATTGAGCTTGTTCCCACGCATGCTCAATGATACTATGCTACGTGCATCACCCAATGTTCTTGGGAACCCGCCAGAAAAATTATTATTCTCTAAATTCAAGAATGACAATCCCTGCCACTTATCCCAACACTCAGGAATGGCACCCGACAAACTGTTATTTCCTAAATTAAGCATGTTTGCCACTTTCACACCATCCGAACACAATAAATGATGTAAGGATCCCTCAAATAAATTATCTGATAGATCCAAATCCCATATTTTTAAACCATTTACGATGTCAGGTAATTTCCCCCCAAACTTGTTAGAGCTTAAGTCAAGTGTTATAAGTCCAGGGATACCTGACAGATTTAAAGTACCTTGCATCTTATTTTTTGACATAGCTAGATTCTCTAGATTGGGGAATGATCTCCAAAATGACTCAGGTATGGGTGAAGAAATGTCTGTGTTGCTTATTTCCAAATATTCTAATTCCCTCTGCAATAAAAGCCATGATGGAAATTGAGGCCCTAAATTCCAATATTTCAAATCTAAACGCAGCAACTGGTAAGGGGGAATCCAGTTTGCAAGGCGCGGTCTTAAGATTAGCTTGTTCCCGTTTCCATACAGAACTTTCAAGCGCACTAGTTTGACAAACTGGGTTTCAGTTACGACGCCTGTCAGAAAATTGGAAGAAAAATCTAATTCTTCCAACTTTGAAAGTTGACCAAGGCAATTAGGAAGGCCGCCATTAAATTGGTTTTCTGAAAGTTCCAACCTTTGCAACAATGACAATCGTCCAATTGAGTCAGGAAGACTACCATTTAGTTGGTTATATGAGAGATCTAACCTTTTCAACAATGACAATCGTCCAATAGAGTCAAGAAGAAGACCAATAAATTGGTTATGTGAAAGATCCAACTCTTTCAATAATGAAAATCGCCAAATCCAGTCAGGAAGACTGCCATTCAGTTGGTTACTTTGAAGAGCTAAAACCTCCAACAATTGTAATAGTCCAAGCGAGAACGGAATAGGACCAGATAGTCGATTTCCATAAACCATTAAAGTCTGGAGAAAAGATAACCGCCTTATGGAATCTGGAATTGTACCAGAAAGTCCCATGTCGCATATAGATAAGTACTCCAAACGAGGTGACTTGCATTTAAGAAAACCTTCAAGAAGATACGTCAAAGTAATGTTTTGAAAATTGTTTAACGACAAATCAATATCTCTCAAATTACAAAGGTTGCCCAATGATTTGGGTATTATGTTAGTGAGCTGATTACGGGACAGGTCAAGGCTAAGAAGGGAAGTTAAGTTGTGAAGGGAATCAAGAGCTGTACTCGATATATCACAATGACTAATATCTAATGATATTAGATTGCTACCAATACCACTAGACAACTCTTTCAATACTAATGAGGAATTCATGAAAGTGTTCCCAGACACGTGAAGCAACTTAAGAGAAGTCAAGTTACGAAAGATATGAGCATTTATGCTAGGAAAAAGATCATGAAACTCAGACCCACTTATATCCAATGAAACCAGACTACTTATGCTAGACATCCATTGAGGCACGAGGCTATTAGTAAAATGGTTTCCAGAAAAATCAAGCATAAGAAGGGATGTGATATTAGTGCAAGGAACGTGGAGGTGTATATCCAAGAGACGACTGTTACCAAGATATAGTTCAACCAAAGAAGGGAGGGTGTTTATCACCTGAAGCCAATCCATTGCTTTGCTGAGGTCTACGCTACTCATATCCAGGTGACGCAATAAACGGAGATTTGACAACCACTCCATATTCATCACGCTTGTGCTTTCACCCAAATGATCTTGAAAACTTCCTAGACAAAGGGTGTGCAGCTGTGAAAGATTCCCCAATTGAGGAGGAATAATTCCACCAAAATTGGAACTCGAGAGGTTAAGATACCTTAAGTTTCCAAGAGAACCAATGCGTTCAGGAACTTGGATCCGACCAAAATCATTGCAGCTCAAATCCAAATGCTTGAGCTGCTTTAGATCCAACAAGGACGAACTTAATTCCCCTTTCAACTGTTGCTTTGAGGCTTCATTGATTCCTTCTATAGGGCTGCCAAATATATTACAATAACCATTAAGGCCAGGAAGATGTATCTGATGAACATGACCCGTTATGTTATTACAGACAATCCCCTCCCATTTGCAGCAATCATTTTTCTCATCAACCCAAGAAGAAAGGCGATCTGTTTCATCAATGAGACGCTGCCTGAACTGGAGAAGTGCATGTCTCTCCTCTTTGATGCATAATACATCATTAAAGGTTTGAGATAAGCATAAATGAAATGAGGCAACAACAACAAGTAAGCACAAGTAGCAAGAAGAGAACTGAGAAAATGAAAAAGCACTCATATTCGTTGATCACAAAGAAAATAACACTCGCTCGCTTTTTTTTTTCTTTTTTTTGTTTGTGTACAGTAATGCGACATAGGCGGAAGTTTCATTTAAACTCAAAATTTTACGAGTGATGGGTTGCTTTCAGTTACAAATAACGACATAAATTAATTTATCTAGTAGGATAGTTTTGTGAAAAATCTCTTTTTTTCTTCTCTGATGTAACAATTTCATTGACTGGAGATAATCTTATTACAATACAAAATGACTGAGTCCAAGTAAACTATAAAGACAAAATTTCATTAGCTTGTATAGTAAGTTGAAAAGCAATATATGCTGTTAAAATGAAATCAGTTGCATCAATAATACATCACACTTAATGCCAAGTCAAAGTTCAATTATTCACATATTAGCTGTAGATTACGAGTTGTCAAAAATAATACTTTTATAGTGTTGGTAGTTGACGTCGACTGTCATGGACGGCAAGGAGTTTGAGAATGGTGTTAATGTTAATCCGTTCGGCTCTACTTAACAGTTTGTTTCCTCCAGAAGATTGATCTTTTTCAAAAAAAAAAAGAAAAACGACGATGAATCAACAAATGACACTAAGATCGCCTCTTAATCTCATACAGGACAAATAATCTATACTAAACTGAATTAACTCACGAGAGTGAAGATCAAAAAGTGAACCGGATGACCAACTTGAATCAGCACAAAACAAAAGCAAACCAACAGTTGGAGACTCATGCTATATAAAAACTTATCTATTTAGAAAACACATACTCAATGACATAAAATTTAATAATAATTCTTGTATGGATTTCTGACATTTATTTCTAAGGTTTATGATAACTTTGGATATAGTCAGCATGACGAAACCGCCCCCAAAAATTGCAGACTTTTCCTATCGCAACGCCCGTTAAAAAAATCATGCACGTCTCCAACGAAACATCTCATTGTGAAACTATGAACATCCCTATAGCCTAGAAACGCAAGACTCATGTGATCATCCAATTCTGCAAGAAATGAACTAAAACCATTTGATCCATGGATCAAACTTAAACTTAAACTTAAACATTAGTCGATCTAGTGTCTAAACTCTAAAGTAGACAATGGCTGTAGAACTCAGACATTCAGTTGAGGCTTCGCCTCTACTTTACCTTCGGAATCTATATCCATCTCCTTTTTTTTCAGCCTTCTTATGTTCCCAAATCATGACTCGTCTTGCACGTGCACGCAGTTCACGAACTTAACGAGGTGGCATCACATATGGATCAATTGGCTTGTCACCAAATGAGTGCTCGCTACCCCGGGAATATTCTCAGCTTATGAATTATGATATGTGTCCTGTGTGGTTGAATAAGCTATCTATGATAGATGTTGACTTAAAAAAACAGAATGTAGTCCAACCGATATGAATGACATTAAAGAATAAATCAGAACCTAAGAAGTACTATAAGTTATCCAAGAGCCCTAGTCACCGAAACTAATGTGAGTGTGTTACATTTAAAAAGATAATTTCAAAATAATTATTTTCCAAAAACCCATTTGCTCATTTGGGGGAGTTTAACTTAAGAAAAAATTAATAATGGACTCTCAGCTCGTAAGTTTATTTCTATTGAACACGCAAAGGACAGCTTTTTGTATAACTTCTTAGGATCCTTCGCCATCTTATCCTTTAAACTCCTTTCCTTGAGGTACATATTATTATCTTACAGTTACAACCAGGAGAATATTCGTCCAGGTGGACCTGGCTCTCGGTGGGGACCACGTAACCATATCCTTCATAGTTCATACCCCGACTGTGAACGACTATCCAGAGAGAGGACCATATATTCACCAAATTTCTCACAGGGATATCGAAACTATCCTCCAATCATAGCACAAAAGAACACGGTAAGGATTCCACTTAATTCAGAAACCGACAATCATTCAGAAGTATACACGATGGCAAAAACTTGCAGATTGGTTGATGTGTCGAAACGGTTTCAGGTCAAACTAGGTACTTTTGGTATATGACACTTTCTCTAAAATTACTGTGTCAAATAAGATGTTAATCAACAATTAGATTAAATCATTTTTTGTTATCATATTAAACTATTTAGATAATTAAAAAAGAAATGGGAAACGTGTTTCCAGCCAACCCCACCCGACCCGACCAGTTTTGACACGTAACATGTACAAAATGTACATGTTTTGACCCATTCACTTGCACAGTTAACGCAAATGGTTTTGTAAGGAGGTGAAGAGCTTACTTCAGCTGTTGTATCATGAGAGCCACTTCGCCATCAGTTGAATACCTGAAAATGAAGCAAAAAAGTGGTTAGGCAAATTTAAATAAACAATCCCTGCAGACACCCCTCGCGAGCAAACAAAGTACCTTCACAACACCCTCCCCAAACACTAGACTGTATAATATAGCCGGGTTTCATGTCAGTAAGATCGAAATTTTGGTTTGGTGGAAAAACAAGTGGGTCGCATGGGTTAAATACACCTAAAGAACGCGATGTATAAAAAGCTGTTGATACGCATTGTAAAAGACCCGTTCACATTTATATTAGCTACACTGTGTGTGAGTAGATGTGTTTAACTCACGCCCAAAAACGTTGGTAGCTTTACAACATTTGATATTATATCACTCAAACTATGGAAATGAACTAGCATTGTAATTGAGAAACTGCCCCATTTTAAGTCCAGCCAACTAGAGTTAGATAGAAACTGAAGTTCAAATACGATCACACACCTAATATAGATTTGTCATTGCTTCAATTCAAGTTTTAATTTAGCAACTAAACCAAAGAATTTTATGTTTACTATCAGATAAAAAATTCGAGCCCCCCTAATATACATTTCTAGCTCCGTCTCTGCCTGCCTCATAATGGTGTTGATTTGCTTTTCTGCACATCATCGCAGTTATTTAAAGTTTGCAACTCCACCAGCACGTTGCCCTGTATGCAATTAGCATTAGCGCAACTGTACCTAGCCCAACCCATCTGTGTTTGATACATCAATGTTTTGAAACCCGGGTTTCAAATCGATTTGGTCGAGTCATTGGGTCCGGGTCAACCCGGTTTTCTAAAAAAAAAAATTTATTTTTAATAACTAACAAAAACTATATATAAAAACTATAAAAATTCCCGTATATTGAAAATATAAATTGTTTACCAACCAATATAATATGTAAAAATAAAATTACGTCGCAAATACGTAAAATTTAATATATTTTTTTAAAAACCCGAAAAAATCGAAACTCGGCCGGGTCTCGAGAACCGGGTTGACCTGACGGGTTGAGCCGGGTTTCGAAAATGTGAAACCTAGGTCAATATGACACGTTTTTCGGTCGAAACCGGGTCAACCGTTTGGCCCGGGTTTCAAAACATTGGTTAAAATGGACCACCAAGTGTCATGATGTACACGAAAAATCAAGGTACTTCAATACAAAAGGGTCCATGAAATCAAGAAAATGGTTCGAGTCAATGACTTAGACCAATAAAATGGTATGAAAGAATAAGGAGGGAGCGTGGTATATAAACCACAATGACTTAGGGTGTGTTTGGTATGTATTTGGGGAATGGGGGAATGATTAGCGTAATAAATAAATATGTTTGGTTAATGCTTTGGGAATGAGGTTATGAAAGGATACCCATATATCCATAGTAGTGGGTAAAGGTGACTTTCATATTTCATTCCCGTGTGTCCCGTGTATTTTACTTCTCCACCACATATTTATTAAAATACAAATTTCTCCATCACATATATTTGTAAATTTTAAATTTTATTAAATTATTACATACCCAACTAATACAAACCAAACAATAATATCGATTATGATATATTCATTACCATTCCACCCTTATAACAGTCCGTTACCGATAATGATTCCTCTTAGCATACCAAACGCACCCTTAGACTAAAACAACTTTTATAAGCCTAACAAATAAACTATCACAAACCCGACTGTGAGTTCAGGTTCATAAAATCTTGGGGAGGTGATTTGCACACTCCTAAAATTGATTGGGACACTAAAAAATATGTTGTGTTGACATATATACCCTTAAATAACTTCTACTTATATCACCATTACAAGGGTATAAATGTCAAAAAAACATATTTTTGAGTGTCCCAATCAATTTTAGGAGTGTGCAAATCACCTCCCTAAACTCTGTGTTAGTTTAAAAAAAGGCCCATAAGCCATAAGCCACGTTGGTTTATTCATTAGGTTCGTTTAACGGTTTGGTTTTCAGTTTTCTATGTGTCTTTCCTAATAATAATGAAACTAGTGTAACATACATCAAAATCAATTGGATTGGTTTTTTCGGTTCATAAAAGAAAATTCTTTATTCAATGTGCATTAAAAGCCAATTTTGAATAAACACTAAACTTAAGTTGTTATAACTTTTTTTTAAATCTTATTCAAAACTTATTTATATAATTGCATGATACATGCATTAATATACCTAGTTTTATTTAAGCTATTGACCAATGTGGGAGAACATTCTAAACCCAAATCTTATATAATTTCCACAATACTACTTGAAAAGAATCTTAGGTAACTGAGTAAGTTATGTATTATTAGGATCTCAACAAAGTTATGTATTATCAGGATCTCACAAGATGATCGCAGATAGGGTGTCGGTAGGGTCGGGTGTACCCGACTGAACTCAATAAGGCTTATTGAGAAAGGTTAAATAGATTAAAAAAAAATCTTTGTATTGGTTTTGACCCGAACCCAATAATAATATTATCTAAACAACTAAAAGTTTTAATCAAAGCTTTTGAAGTTCTCATGTCAAATCTCAATCATCTAATAACATAAAGAGTACCCCAACCATTCTCCTTGCATACCTCAATCAGTGATTGTTGTTTGATCGAAGCGACCTTTTGGTAATTCATTAGCTCCTCATTCGTAGTATCACTCCGTAATTTGAATCACCCGACCCAGATGCAACCTGAAACCGACAAACCGATTCCGTAAGGGGTTAGGTTGTGGGTGAGTTTTCAAAAATAAAGAACCGAACCGATACTTGAGCTTATGTACACATGAAACACCCGAGCGAGTTTTAGTGATTCTTTCAAAGATTTCACGCTACCACTTGAATTTATATCAAGCATTCTATCATATAGAGTGATATTTAGTCGATTGAAGGCACTAAAACTATTTTAGCCATGTGAGAGTGAAAAATGTGTTGATGTAAAATTTATGAGCTAATTAATAAACGTGGTAACTTATAACTTGTCTTTTTATATATATTTTAAAGTGTTTATGATTTAATATGTTTAATATTCATGATTTTATTAGTACTAGACGAATACCCGCGCATAGCAGCGGAAGTTCATAACGACAAATAATTATCAATATACAATATTGTGGCAAGTGTTTCATTTAAGGTTCAAATAAACCGTGAAAAGATCAAAATATAATGGCATGAGGATCATTGGCAATTCTTGTGATGATTACAAACAGTTTGTGGAGAAACTTTCTTGGTATTGTGTACTGATCTATATCATTATCTAAAACTCCTAAAAAGTTACATGTCATTCTCCAAATAAGATATATTTTAACATGTATCAAAATGAAATTGTGGTTCACGTATACCTCCATTTATGCCAAATTATTGTAGAAACTTAATGTACTTTTGAAATAACATAATCACTAACCTCTTTGCGTCTAACAATCTCTCACCTTCGAGATAATCTCATCACATCCTCTTGGAATTTATGCTCCAACTGTTCAAAAGCCAAGTCAAAGGGTACCCTTATCTAATGTCCAATTTCCATGTCTTATTTGAAGGACTGCAATCTGATGTCCACGTTCCCTTGACTCTCATGACTACGCCTTTGGTTCACTATCCGGTCTTGTGAACGCGACTGATTTAGATCACATTTATATCCTTCTTCACACAACAACAAATTCCAAAGAACCGTATAATTATTCGGGTGTTATTCGTCAAAAATGTATCTGATTCTTCAACTGAGATTTTTCCAAGCAATACTTAAAGCACAAACAAACATTATTTTCTACACCCTTTTCTAGCAGATGATTTTTTTATCTTAGTACCATATAACTACTTTTATCGCCAATAGCTTGTTTCTTTAAGCTGTGCAGAAACACAAATGTTATTTTTTTTTAATTTTGTATAGAAATTGTAAAAGGATTATACCTGACCGTTAAGTATTGTAAGAGAAAAACAGGGTGAATTTACAGAGGCTTCCACGACAACGGCTTCACCATTTTCTCAAATTCAAGATATACAACTACACTATCGAAACCGTTGAACTATGTGTATACGAAAAACAAAAATTATTTATCGTAACTAATTAATACAGTAAGGAAAATCTATAAAAAGAAAAAGAGGCTCATTATTTACAACCCTAACCATAAGCCAGACCTCTGCAATGTTTATTATAGGGAACCAATGACCTAAAACTTACCAAACAAAAACATACTAAAAATAACAAAGCTTGTAGGACAAGGCAAACAAATCTACTAAATGAACCCTAAAGTTTAACTCACTTTCCAACAATCTCCACCGTGAGTTCAACTTTATACGAAACTTCAAAACAAACGAATCTTGGTCTTCAAATTCAAATATCCGAATACCAAATTCCAAATGCCCTTTGAGAGTGTAAGTCACTTTTCTAAGAATCTCCACCGTGACTTCAACTCTAGTCGAAACTTCAAACCAAACGAACATTCCGTCTTAATTCGGAATTCCAAACGAACGAACGAATAACTCTTAATATGTTATTCAAAAAACGAACAAATGTATTATCCGTGTCAAACAAATTCAAATTATAAATAATTTGACGGACGGGCACAAATTCAAATGCCCCAAATATGATCCAGATAATACGAATGACCCACTTATGAAATAAGATTTACGGTCCAAACAAACAAACAAATGATCGAATAAACGATCCAAACAAACAAACAAATGATTGAACCTGAAACGCCCCAAACAAACAAACGATCGAATCTGAAAACGATCAACCAAATAAACGACCGAACCTAAAAAGGGTCAACCAAACAAATAAATCGTCCCAAACGATTTTCACCGAAGACTATTAAATTCGAGCAATCAAACCCAAAAACCCGATGAACGAAGATCCCAACTTTTCCGAACGATCGAACAAATTCCAAACGATTACTCCACCGAAACCAATTATCTTTAACACTTTCTAAACAAAACAAACCTAAAACGAATAGTTCAAAGCAACTCCACTAACTCAAAATTGCAATCGAACAATCGAACTTATATAAAACAGACGAACTCCGATACTAAACAAAGTAACCAACTGAGATTCATTAGATCCCAAAAGTTAATTACTAAATATAGTACAAAGTACTATATGTCTACTATCTTTCACCAAACAATTATTCAGTTACAGACAAATCTTCAAAGCAATCTCGAATTCAATCGACCCCACAAAAGTGAGACAAAATCACTTTGACTTAAGTCGACAAATACTGATAACTCAAAAATGATTTCTCAAACAAACCCCAATCTTTTTTTTTTCTTCATTGCGAATCGACCTCGCTCTGATACCACTTGTTGGATAATTCAAACGAACAAAACAAAGCAGAACACACTAAGCGGAAATTTTTATTCCATACCAAAGTTACAAATCCGAAAGTTACAAAGAAAACTAATGACATTGGCTTCTATTTATAGGGAACCAATGACCTAAAACTTACCAAACAAAAACATACTAAAAATAACAAAGCTTGTAGGACAAGCCAAATAAATCTACTAAACAAACCCTAAAGTTTAACTCACTTTCCAACACGAGAGAACAAGCAATTCTAAATGTGGCACAATGTGGAATTGTATAAACAATATATTAGAAAAAGTTTAATTACATAAATGTTGGTTGAAGAAGAAGAAAATCCATTAGTTGGCATAGATAAAGGAAAACTGGAAGCTTTTGCTTATATCCCACATCGCTATCATCTATTTATATACACGCTCTGAAACAGTAACGGTAGCTATGCTCATTTTATTAGTGAAATCAACTTACCTCTGCAATAAACGGTAAGTTCATACTTTTATGTGTTAAGAAAATGTGGTTGAATGGGTGAATAGTAAATAACAATGACATATTTGCTCTTTTACAAGTAAATAACTTACTTATAATTTTATTTGTAGATGCAGTTAGTAATACCAATATGGAAGGAGCTATAACTAAAATGACTTAAATTTGCACGACTTTACCCTAATAAAAGGGAGTTCTTCAAGAAATTCTCCACCTCAGTTATTATCTCATTAGCTATGTCATTGCCCAAAACGGAAAGATACTTTCAACTATACCCCCCAACCCCTTTTTTATACACCTCAACTAATCCTCACTTTATATCCTCTGGTCGATGTGGGATCATTTATAAGTGTCAAGTTTTTGACCCAAAAAGTTTTATCTATTCTCTAAACTTTTTAAGCTTAAACTTTTAAACATTGAAGGACTTTACCCTAAACATTTTAAGCTTGGTATTATAGTGTTATTAGCCGATCGAAATCATGGAGTGCGCGCTTTTTCTCATATCAAGAAGAGCTGACTAATTAGTTGAATAAAGCTCAATGACACAACTAAAGTTTATAATGAATGACTAAAAGGTGACAAATGAAATTGCATTGTGTTATCTTATGTGAGAAACCACTTCAATAAAAAAACGTATATCTAACAGTATAACCGCAATATTGTATTCACTGTGTGTCAACTAGGACTAGCTGGAGCTCCTTGCAGTCCATTGCCAACCTCTGCCATAACACACGGTTTATTACGAGTGAGCTATCATTAGTATCAATGCACGTTAAGTTTGGGATGTGGAAGAAGAAAGGTAATTTGATGGTAAAATAACTATAATACCCGTATGTCCAAAACAACGGCGGACCTTAGTAGGGGCAGGGGAGCCCCCCCCAAAAAAAAAAGTCGTGACGAGTAGTGTAAATATTACTCATTTCGTCTCAAAGTTATTGTACACTTTTTTATTTTGGTATGTCTAAATTAATTCGGCCCTCACAAAATAAACGTTCAATGTCCGCCATTAAAAGTTAAACGGTCTTCAAAGGACTTACGATGAATTTTGACGGTTACAAAAAAGCTAAGTATTTTTTCGGTCAAAGGATGAAAGGCTGCGAAAAATGCAAACCACAAGGACGAAATTTACTCTTTGAAAAAAACACATCAAGTACAAGTCATTAGTCCAAGTTTTGTTTTGGCAAAACGGATTTTTTATTGCAAAAAAGGGATATTATTTAGGAAACAAGATTTTAGCATGAATAGAAAAAAACAACTTTCTATTTAAGCTTCACAGATCCCTAAAAGTGAAGTCCCCACATTCTAAACGCTCCAGGATTATTTTTCTGAAACCCTAAAAATGTCGTCAAACAACATCCCTTTTGATATCCAATTTGAAATCATTAAAAAAGTTCCTGATGTCAAGTCTTTGGTTCGATTCAGGCCGTTTCAAAACCTTGGAAGTCTTTTGTTGACAGCTTCAAGTTTATTGCTGGTTATGGTGCCCGTGAGACTCAACCACATCGTTTACTTTTAAGGTACAAAGAACCAGAACCTATCTATCCTGATGAAGCGATAAAATATATTTCTTTTGTAGATGATGTATCTTTTCCGCACCAACATGAAGACTTTTCTCCAAATGATCCTTTGCTCGTTAAACAACTATGCAACTCGATTGTAATTGGTAGCTCTTGTGGTTTGTGGTGTTTTCACGGTTACAATGACACCTCAGGCAAAGAGATGGTTGTTATTTGGAACCCATCACTCAGTGTTAGTATTAGTGTCAAGTCTAGTTAACGTATGCGATAAGTAGGAGGTACCTAAGTGCACTTTTCTTAATGTACTATGTTTTGAGTCGGATTTGGGTTGCAGCCCAAACCTAGGTCGGTTAGGATTACCCCTCATCTCTATAAATAGAGATGAGGGGTGAAGGACTCGATTACACCGTAGTCTTCTTATTCTTTCTTGTAACGATTAAGATTAATAAAAGTAATCGTTCGTTACCTTTGTAGTATTCGTTCTTCTGGGTTTAGTTCGTTGCAACTCTGCGAGCTTCTTTAAGGGATCTAGGTTCCGCATATCGATCTTCGGGTTGTTGGTGGTTGCGATTCCAACAAGTGGTATCAAGAGCCGCGGATATTGTGGTCTTTGGAGATCGATGCTAGATCAAGGAGTATCGTGGAAGAAAAAGGGTTTCGAGGTTGATCGGAAACTTTTTTTTTTCTGAGTTGCAGGTTTATGTTTCGGAGAAGACGAAGGGTATATGTTACATGATTGGTTGGTTGTTTGATAAAAACCACAAAAGGTCACGTGGGTACTAAGTACTACAAGTTGTTTAGTTTTGTTTTAAAACTATTTTTAATTTATCGTTTACTTTTTATCATTATTAAACAATTGGAACAAAGGTTTATTTGTTTGTCATTAATTGTTTATTAAATAACGATAAAGGTTTGTTCTTGTTGCGGGTTTCTTGTGGTTCAAGTTTGATCGTGGTTTGCTTGGGTTTTCAAGTTCATGATCGGATTTGCTTGTTCGTGATCGAGGTTTAGGGTTTTCTAATTAATTCGATTTGCAAGAAGGGATTTTTACGCAACAAGGGAGAAAGAATATGTCGTCGATAGCGAAGTTTGACGTCGAAAAATTCGACGGGTCTAATGACTTCGGGTTGTGGCGTGTGAAGATGCGGTGTCTATTAATTCAACATGGTTGGGAGGATGCCTTAGATCCATTCCCGGATACCATGACGGACGCTCAAAAGACTGCGGCGTTAAAGACGGATGTCTATAAAAAAGCACACAGTGCCTTACTCTTGTGCTTGGATAACAAGGTGTTGAGGGAAGTCAACAAAGAAAATTCTGCTGCGGGTGTTTGGTTAAAGTTAGAAACTTTGTATATGACAAAGTCTTTAGCCAATAAATTGTACTTGAAGAAGAAGCTGTTCACTTTCTACATGCATTCAGGTAAGAAACTATCTGAACATATAGATGAGTTTAATAAGTTGATCGGTGACTTGGCGAACATAGACGTTGATATTGATGACGAAGATCAGGCACTCATGTTACTTACATCATTACCATCTTCATATGATAACTTTGTGGAGACATTGCTTTATGGAAGGGAGTCGCTCACTTTGGAAGATGTCTTGTCTACCCTCAATTCACGAGAGTTGAAGAAGAGGACTGATGCAAAGGATGATGGTGATGGTTTAATTGTAAGGGGAAGGCCGGAACATCGGGGTAATCAAGGACGTGGTAGTTCGCGATCAAAGTCAAAGGGTAAAGGAACTTATAAACAGAAGTGTTACATATGCTATTATGAGGATCACCTTAAGAAAGACTGTCCAAAATGGAACAAGAAGAAATCAACTGGCTTTGTCAACAAGAATGCAAAACAGGACGCTGGGACGTATTCTAAGGGTTATGACAATGGTGATTTGTTGATGGCGGTGAGTGAGGAAAGGTTCTTAGAGTGGATCATGGACTCTGGTGGTTCCTATCACATGACGCCTAGGAGGGACTTCTTGTTTGATTTTAAGGAGCTTGATGGTGGTATGGTTTTGCTCGGTGATAATAGAGCATGTGCCATCAAGGGGATAGGGAAGGTGAGAGTACAAATGAAAGCTGGTTCAAGTTTTGTGCTTGAGAATGTGCGTTACATTCCCGAGTTGAAAAGAAATTTGTTATCTTTGGGCACTCTGGATCGAGAGGGCTATACCGTGAAGTTGCAGAATGGAAGAGTAAAGGTGATCAAGGGTTCTTTGATGGTTTTGTCAGGAACTTTGAAGGAAAATTTTGTGTACTCCTTGGATGGTTGGGCTGAATCAAGTGAAGCTAGTGTTGGTATAGAAGAAAAGGAAAGTCTTGCGCAGGTGTGGCATAAACGCCTGGGTCACATTAGTGAAGCAGGCTTGAATGAACTCAAAAGAAGAGAGGTGCTGGGGAAGGAAGGTCTAGGTAAGCTCGAATTCTGTGAAAATTGTGTTCTTGGAAAATCGACCAGGGTGAGTTTTGGTCGAGGTCAGCACACAACAGAGGGAGTTATAGACTATGTCCATGCGGATCTCTGGGGTCCTTCTCGGGTGGAATCGATGAGTGGTTGCCGGTACTTCTTATCGATTGTTGATGATTATTCGAGGAGGGTTTGGGTTTATTTTCTTAGACATAAAAGCGAGGCATTCAGCAAGTTCAAGGAGTGGAAGCAGTTGGTAGAAAACCAGACAGGTAGAAGACTGAAGAAACTTCGAACGGATAATGGTTTGGAGTTTTGTAATCAGGAGTTTAATAACTTGTGCAAGGAGAGCGGGGTAGCAAGACATTTGACAGTTGCTGGAACTCCGCAACAGAATGGTCTAGCTGAACGAATGAACAGGACGCTCTTGGATAAGGTTAGGTGTTTACTGATTCAGTCTGGTTTGCCAGAATCATTCTGGGCTGAAGCAACGGTGACGACAGCATATCTGATCAATAGGTCTCCATCTACAACATTGGAGAAGAAGACACCTATGGATTTATGGTCAGGACATCCGGCGAATTACGAGATGTTGATAATATTTGGTTGCGTTGCTTATTCACACGTGAATCAGGGGAAGCTCAAGCCTAGATCTATAAAATGCATATTCCTGGGGTATCCTGAGGGTGTGAAGGGATACAGATTATGGAGGTTGGATGATGTTAAACCGAAGATAATCATAAGCAGGGATGTGGTCTTTAATGAGAGCCTTATGTATAAGGATACTCTCAAGGGTGCTGGTGCTGCAGATTCTGGGAAGGAAATTGAGTTTGAGGTGGAACTTCAAGGCAGTCGGGTCGAACCAACTGTGGATCCTCATACTGGGGTAAATCCAGGGAATGAATATGAGGATCAAGTTGAAGATGCAGTAGATGCAATGCCTCAACAACAGAATCTGGACAACTATGTTCTGGTGCGTGATAGAGCTAAGAGAACAACTACTAAACCTGCAAGGTATAGGAATGAAGGTAATGTATCATTGTCTAGATCATCAGGGTCTAGGGAAGAAGATGATATTACGGCTTATGCGTTTGCTATTGCTGAGGAAGAAGATACACATGAACCAATCACATTCCAGGAGGCGATTAATTCATCTGAAAGGGATGAGTGGGTTCGTGCTATGGAGGAAGGGATGAGTTCTTTAAAGAAGAATCATACTTGGGAGCTGGTCGATCAACCACGTGGTCAGAAGCTGGCAAGCTGCAAGTGGTTGTATAAGATTAAAGAAGGGATTGAAGGCGTTCAGAAACCAAAGTATAAAGCAAGGCTGGTAGCTCGGGGTTTCACACAACGAGCAGGGATTGACTATAATGAGGAATTCTCACCCGTGGTTCGACATACATCTATTAGGGTGATTCTCTCATTAACTGCTTGTGAAGATTACGAGTTGGAACAACTTGATGTGAAGACGGTGTTTTTGCATGGTAATCTTGAAGAAACCATTTATATGAGGCAGCCGCTTGGTTTTGAAGAAGGAACGGGCAACAAGGTATGTTTGTTGAAGAAATCCCTTTATGGTCTTAAGCAGTCTCCAAGGCAGTGGTACAAACGGTTTGATGTGTATATGGTCAGCAATGGGTTTAGCCGTAGCAACTATGATAGTTGTGTTTACTTCAAGGAGTTTGCACCACGTATGTACATATATCTACTGCTGTATGTAGATGATATGTTGATTGCTTGTAAAAGCAAGTCTGAGATCGAATATACCAAGGGACTGCTGCGGAAAGAGTTTGATATGAAGGAACTTGGTCCAGCTAGGAAGATACTTGGTATGGAGATTGTCAGGGATAGGGGTAACCGAACCCTGAAGGTGTCTCAGTCGGGATATGTGCGGAAAATTCGGAATAACTACAGAGTGGATAATGGTAAGTCGGTCTCTGTGCCATTGGGAGCACACTTCAAGGTATCTTTGAAGGATTGTCCGTCGAGTGACTGGGATGTGGAAAGAATGAGTAAGGTCCCATATGCGAATGCTGTAGGTAGTTTAATGTACTTGATGGTTTGCACTAGACCAGATATTGCGTACGCTGTTAGCATTGTGAGCAGGTATTTGGCGAATCCAGGTAAAAATCACTGGGAAGCGGTGAAGTGGATTTTGAAATACTTGAATGGCACTGCTGATGTAGGTCTAGTGTATGGTAGAGATCAAGGGAAGCACGTGGATGTTGACGGTTTCGTGGATAGCGATTATGCTAAAGACCCTGACAAGGGTAGGTCGATAACCGGGTACGTGTTTATGGTACATGGCTGTGTTGTGAGTTGGAAAGCAACTCTGCAGCATTTTGTTGCATTGTCTACTACAGAGGCGGAGTATATGGCGCTTACGGAAGCTGTTAAGGAAAGCATTTGGCTTAAAGGTCTACTAATCGAGCTGGGAATAAACCTAAGGTCAGTGGTTGTGAATTGTGATAATCAAGGGGCGATTCATCTCTCAAGAAATGCAATGTTTCATGAGAGGACGAAGCATATCAACGTGAGGTATCACTTCATCAGGGAGATCGTAGAATCTAAAGAGATTGAAGTGGCAAAGATAGGCACGGAAGATAATGCAGCTGACGCTTTCACAAAGGTGGTTCCAGGTCCGAAGTTCAAGTATTGCATGGAGATACTTGGAGTCGGGGCTAACTAGTCTTGTCACTAAGGTGGAAATTGTTAGTATTAGTGTCAAGTCTAGTTAACGTATGCGATAAGTAGGAGGTACCTAAGTGCACTTTTCTTAATGTACTATGTTTTGAGTCGGATTTGGGTTGCAGCCCAATCCTAGGTCGGTTAGGATTACCCCTCATCTCTATAAATAGAGATGAGGGGTGAAGGACTCGATTACACCGTAGTCTTCTTATTCTTTCTTGTAACGATTAAGATTAATAAAAGTAATCGTTCGTTACCTTTGTAGTATTCGTTCTTCTGGGTTTAGTTCGTTGCAACTCTGCGATCTTCTTTAAGGGATCTAGGTTCCGCATATCGATCTTCGGGTTGTTGGTGGTTGCGATTCCAACACTCAGGAAATCCGTTGGTATTGTTCTGCCTTTTGTGCTTAGGAACCCCATTCATGATAAGACTAAATTTGGTTTTGGGGTTTGTCCTTCAACGTATGATCCAACTATTGTCGCAATCTCTAAGTGTTATAAGCTTATGACAACTTCTTCGGTTTCAAGCGGAGAAAAGTGGACGTGGGACATAACATGGCAAGTTGGAGTATTTACATTGAGCTCAAAGACTTGGAAGATGATGCCATGTAGCAATGTGCCTAGTAAATCTATTATACTTGAATCGACAACTCAAGTTGCTATAGATAGATTTATTTATTGGGTTGCTTTTGATGAGATTGTTGGTAATGATGATGTATCTTATTTTAAGAGTTTGATCTTGTCATTCGATTTAATTAGTCAAGAATTTAAAGAGGTACAACTTCCTGATAGTGTAGAAAGGGAGTTTATGCATAATTACTCCATCTCTAAACTAAGGGAGTCTCTTGTAGTGTCTACATATATTGACGGGGTTTATGAAATATGGATTATGGGGGAGGAGGGTTCAGGTGTTATGACACCTTTTAAAAAGCTATTCATCATAAACACACCTGATTTATCGGTAGAGACTTTATTGGGATTCACGAAGAGAGGTGAACCTATAATGGAAACTAGACAACGCGGCGGTTTCTTTTCGACAATAGAAGTTTTTGAACCATGCTTAGGAAGCACAAATGATCTTGGGATTATCGGAAAATTTCGTTTATACTTCCTTTGCCCTTACACCGAATCGCTACTTCTTATTGATCACGCAGATGGTTGTATATTGAGGGAGAAATATGATGGGTAAATATGTAGACAGGAATGACGAATGTTTGAAGCTTACAAAGGATATATGTAGAGCTAGGATTTATGAAAATCACGCAGATGGTTGCAAGTATGGACTTACGTGCTGAATCATTTTCCTGTAGCTTGATATGACAGTGATCATTAATTTAATTGTCCTTATAGTAGTCGAGATTTTCCAATTATATATAGCGACACTCGTCATTCTTTGAATATTTAGCCCTAAGAATGCAATTTTGGGATACTGCAGAATAAGTTAACCTTGTATGTTACTTGCATTATTCATAGTTTTGTATTTTTTAATCATTTATTGTTACTAAATTTAATGTTTTAGCGTATGAAACAATAGATAATGAGAATTTTTTGGTTGCTTTTCAGTGGAATATATTGTCAAATATCATACGGTTTGACCAATATAAACACATGAGGTTTTTCATGTTTAAGTTATCCGAAAGGTGAATCTTTGCCTTAATGTGAGATTTAAACCTACGACTTCTTGTGAGTACATCGCAACCCTAATTTAACTACTAGACCAAGAACCCCCAACTCTTAGACCACCTTTGGCAGTGGTTTGATGACAACTTCCCTTCTAATTCCTTAGTTTCTTGTCGCTCTTCGAGTTGTACATGTCAACAGCCTATTTCCAACAGCAAATCATTAGATAGAACTCAATATCTCAAACTTCATGCGTCCAAAAATATGTAACATCAAGTAAAAAAAACTTTACAAGATGTCAAATATCTGTATAGTACAACCCATAACTCTAAATATACAGCAAAGCAACGTCTTGATCTTATTGCATTAAAAGCAAGATGGTTCTTTATCCAAAACTTATAATTATATCTTTTTTTTTGTAACCGTGATTTCCGACTCATTACAATCCTGAAAGAATCGGCTATTTTCGTCAGTTCATCAATGTGCCTCTTCTACTGTAGACCTGCAAATATCGACGCATTAAGGTAATACTTCAGACTTCATAAACAGTACTTTGCGTTTCAAGACTATGAAAAACGTAGACTAAGAGGGTTATTATTAGTTACCATTTGCAAGTATGCTGAACTATATAAAGACTGTTTCCAGCTGCAGTTGCAGTGATCACAATGTGGCGGTTCTAACTCGAATTGGTAATACTTCCATCCTGAATATTCTTTGACTGCAGTATTCATCACTTTAGCTTCTACGTTTTGTCCGATTACCTCTCGCCCAAATGCATTGATTACCTTTTTAGGAGGCCCGATCTTTTCTATCCAGGCATCGTCCACGAGATCTACATTTTCGAATATGTTATTGCACATGTATTTGAAAAGCATAATATAAATCTTGTAAGTTAAGTTTTGTTGATTGCTAATTACTACTCACAGTCTGCAAATCTTTGAGCAGGTGCAACAACTACGGAAATCCGGCCTTCACTTGCATTACTAAACCTCATATCAATGTCTGTTTCTCCAAGATCAGCTATCGATACTGGTGTCTGAAAGTGGCAAGGAGATATTATATGTTTATAAGCAACTAGACCCTGCGGTAAGGGGTAAGTGTTTATGGATTCCTCTAAGATCAGCTATCAATAATGACCCATCAGAAATATTAATAATGGGTTGGTCTCTGCTTTGGGCAAATTGGCCAAAATAGGTGTAAATATCACCTCCTCCCAACCGTTAGGTACCGAAAAGGCGCAAAATGATAGGACTCCAAGCAATTCTATGTCCTCTTCATTTCTCATGTGGTCTGCGATAAAACGTCCAGCCAATCTGAGCATGTTCTAAACTCGTGAAAATGAAGAACACGACAGTAAACTATGTTATCACTAGGATGATGTTTTGCGGTCCATCTTTAAGTAATTATTCAGGGGACTAGAGTTAACTAGTCCCGTGATGTTACAAATATCTGTCTCAAATGTCATTCTTCCTGCAACTTACTATCCAAATTTTATTATGTCGATCAAGAAAATCATAATAATAGTGGGTGTCTGTATGTGTGATTTAGAAGTTTGCAGTTGCCAACCTGCTTAATTTTTTAAGTGCTTGTACTTACAGTTATAACAAGCGATTTTTGGGCAGCCAAGTCAGATAATTTAATCTTTTAGTATAATCATCTACTGCATATGTGCCCACATCGATAACTGCAGCACCGGGTTTGAGCCAACTACTCTTTATCTGAGAAAAAGTTGGGCACATACAAAAAATTTAGACAAAAAACAATTCTGGTAAGTCTTTTGACAAGAAGCTCCATCTATTTATTTTTTTGAACAGCGAATTGTATTAAGGATGATCAAGTGCGTAAAGTTTATAGCGAATATCTTATCGTTAAGCATCAAAAGTCTGAATATGTAACCATCCAAACATAAAGTTTATGGCGAAATCCTATCGTTATTTCACTCATGCAGCACCATACAAAATACATATTTGTCATATAAGAACATGCTGAGTTGACTTCGCATCTAATACGCGATGTTCATATAATAAAGGGCCTTTTTGGTATGCACAAAAAGGAGTGTTTCGGTCCGGCCTAAAACTCATATCCAGCATGATAATGAAAATTGAAACTAAAAGTCAACTAGTACAATAGTCTTTAGGCACAATTTTTCTATTGTTTCCTTATATTCTACTGAAAAGTATTATAAGGTTCGACCACCTTGGCTGTGGTTTGATGATGAATTCCCTTGCCGATTCCTTAGTTTCTTGTCGCTCTTCAAGTTGTACATGTCAACAACGTATTTCCAACAGCAAATCGTTAGATAGAACTTAATATCAAGTAAAAAATTCTTTGCAAGTGTCAAATATCTGTATCAAATAAAAATTCCTGTAACATTATATCGTGAACAGTATCAAATATATTTGCCTCTATACAATCCTGAAAGTATCAGCTATTTTCGTCAGTTCCCTTGTGCCTCTTCCACTGTAGACCTGCAAATATCGACGCATTAATGTTATATTTCAGACTTCATAAACACAGCTTTTCGTTTCAAGACTATGAAAAACGTACCAGACTAAGAGGGTTATTATTAGTTACGATTTGCAAGTATGCTGAACAAGTAAAGACGTATGGTTTCCAGCTGCAGTTGCAGTGGTCAAACAATGTGGCGGTTCTAACTCGAATTGGTAATACCTCAGGTTACCAAAATTGAAGGACGTGAGTGGTAATGAAAAATCTGAAAGTAGTGTTAAAAGTATGAGGCCCGATGATGCACGACCTGAATCTGTTTGGGGTTCTTCTAATGTTCGCCAAACGAGTAATGCTAAGGAGACCTTCCGTTATCTTTTCAATGAGGAGGTGATGGAGAATTATGATCTCGTGCTCCCTAAAGTTGCTATGGATTAGGTTAAACACAAATATGAGAACTCGTTCGTTGGCTATTTTCCTGGTAAGAGTTTAGTATTTCCTATTGTGCAAAATTATGTCAATAACACGTGCAGGAAATTTGGTTTGCTAAAGCTTACGAAGTTACGAGGAATGCCGACGGCTCAAACACTTAAAAGATTAATGTTTGAGCTGTCGTATACTCGTATCATTTCCCCCTACTTGAGACTCCTAGTAACAAACCCCTGCGATAGCTGCAGGAAGTTTATGTTCATGTTGATTTTTATGCAGCTACATATTCGACCCAGATTTTTTTCGTAAGCGATTGGGTACCAATATCGAGCCAAATCAGTTGGATGCTTTGTCGTGTCTTTGTTGTTCAACATCTCTTGCAAGCTTTAGCGAGTTTCCAATGACTCGTTGAGATGTAAGAAACCAAAACATTTTTGTTTCGATTTTGCTGTTGGTGCACGTGAGGGACGTGAGAGTAACATGGCAATTTCAGAGCCTGTTACTGTGAATCTATAGAGTTTTCACCCATTGCCCAACCTTGGCCATATAAACATTTTTATGCGCAAATTTACACGAAAAAGGTACAAGATTGTTGGTGGTCAGTGTCAAATTTCACATGATCATTACTGCACGTGTACACGAAAAAGGTACAAGACATGATCATTGCGAAGAAAAGCCAATGGCTTGAAATGTCAACTTTAACGTGAAAACAGGAATGACTTATAGCTCGCTTACTGTCGGATCACACGCTAGGCACCATCAAAAGTGTTTCTAAGTAGCATTGCTACGGTCATGGTCCTACACCCCCTGCAACGGGCATAATGAAGTCAGCCACTTTACAAGCATGTATCCGGATTTGTTAGTATGATCATCCACTGCATTTTTGTACCAATGTCAGTAACTGCAGCACCAGGTCTAAGCCAACTACCCTTTATCTGAGAGAAAGAAGAGTCGATACAAGTCTTTGGACTTAATTTACAAAATGACATGTCTGCAAAATCAATAGCAAGTACCTCACCGTTAAGCATCAAAAGTCTGAGTATCTAACCATCGAAACATTCACGAACTTATGTGGAAGCTTATCGCCCAAAGGGATTTTCACCACTTGAATATCATTTTATTCAGAAAATTAAATTATTATTGTGATACTATGATTTTTAGTCATATTTGAAATACTAATCATTGATAGAAAGAGCAACAATTCAGGTCAACCCAACTAATTGGCCCGTTTTAACCCATATCATGATAGAGTATTTAACATTGTCAGTCGTTTTCTGAATAGCCAAGTCTGTAAAATCGATTAAAGTTCATAACAAAAAAGCTATGCTTTACCATCATAGCTTGTCTAGCTGCAGCAATAACAACGTCTGTCTCAGTCTGCCCTCTGGGTCTGCTCGGGTATTGTGTGGTTTGGATTAGTCCCTTAGTTTGCACAAGAATATAGATTTATGTTTAAACTTTTCTCTACTTACATATTACAGAGTACTACTTTTTGAAAAATGGCTTAGGAGGTTTTATGCAGTAAAAATACACTTCGGGTGACTTTTGACCAATTTAACCCGTTTTGTGTTAACAACTCTGTTTTTCTAGTATTTGATCACTATATGAGTAAGCTAGTGAAATGCTAGCGAAATTCGCTGGGTACATGGAGTGCAATAATCACTGTTATAGAACAACATGCAGCTACCGCAAACGGTAGAGAATAGTGGCTCACGTTCTTTTGAATTAAGAACGATTACAGTTATGTGAAAAGTTATATAAGGAACATGCATTCAAAAAAGAATAAAGGAAGTAATCTTCACCATCCAATATTAATCTTTTTAAATTTAATTAAAAAACACATTTTCATCCTATTTCTTAAAAATTAAATATCTCTCAAACCGTTAATCGTCATGAAAAAATAATTATACCGTCACGACGGGAATTAAATTATCTTTCCATAGATATGCACTTCTATATACTTTCGGCGAACTTTTTTTAAAAAATTTCGTAAAAAAATCACATGTAATTCTCAGAAAATTACATGTAATTTTCGAAAACTCATGTTTGATTAATTATTTTAAAAATCACATTTGAATTTGTAACGTCACATGCGATTTGTGAAATCACGTGTATTTTTTTGACGAGAATTTCAACATTGTAAAATCGTTAAAAGTATATGAAAATAACCGTCTATTAAATGACAAAAATATTTTCGTTATTATTTTAAAACTACACGTGATTTATGTGAATTACATTAAAATGTTTGAATCACATGTAATTTTGTTAATATATTAAAATGTTTGTTGCCATTAATATAAAATATGTTCATTTTACCGGGGTGGAGTCCCCTTTACAAAAAAAAAAATATATGTATGTGATTCGGTGATAATTACATGTGATTTTGCTTGCATTACATATGATTCAAGCATACCGAAACCGTAACTTTTTCTAACAAACCCACATTAGATGAATCACATGTGATTTTTTTAATCACGTATTATGTTTTCATTTACGTAAAATATATAAAACAAATTGGCTTCTAAATTACATGTGATTTTGTTTGAATCACATGTAATTCTGCTTGAATTGCATGTGACGGTGATAATTACATATGATTTTTCTTGCATTACATGTGATTCAAGCATTCCGAAACCTTAACTTTTTCTAACAAACCCACTTTAGATGAATCACATGTGATTTTTTTAATCACATGTAATCTTGTTAATATATTAAATTGTCTGCTTGAATTACATGTAATTCGATGATAATTACATGTGATTTTGCTTGCATTGGATCACATGTAATTCGATGATAATTACATATTAATTTGCTTGCATTACATGTGATTCAAACATTTCAAAACTTTAACTTCTTCTAACAAACCCACTTTAGATGAATCACATGTGCTTTTGTTTGAATCACATGTAATTTACCACGAATTACATGTAATGCAAGCAAATTCACATGTAATTATCATACATGGATCACAAGATAGCATACATGGATCACAAGACCACTTTAGATAGCATACATGGATCACAAGACCACTTCGGAAGGATGGATGATGTGAGGAATGGAGAGAAAATATTATTTACCACGAATCACATGTGATTTACCACGAATTACATGTGATTTATCACGAATCGCATGTGATTTACTTGGTTTCTAGATTATTGGTATTAAAGTTGAAAATAAAAATCTATGAAAACATGTAACTTAAAAAAAGACTAACGCGTCAAATGGGACGAAAGTTAGATGTAAAGTTATGTGAGTCTACATGAATCACATGTGATTTAAATCAAAATTACATGTAATTATTTATAAAATCACATGTGATTTAAAGCAAAATTACATGTAATTTTGTATAAAATCACATGTAATTTGAGCAAAATTACATGTAATTATTTATAAAATCATATGTGATTTGAGCAAAATTACATGTAATTCACACAAAATTACATGTAATTTTCATTCAACACTAACTAACCACTTTATTACAAAAATCACATGTAATTCACGCATAATTACATGTGATTTGCATTTAACACTAATAAACTATTTTATTACAAAAATTACATGTAATTCACACATAATTACATGTAATTCACACAAAAGTTAACGATTTACAGTGTTAAAAATTCTCGCCAAAAAAATTACACGTAATTTTCGAAAATTACATGTAATTTTTCGAGAATCACATGTAATTTTTTATGCGTAAATTTAAAAAAAAAAAGTTTGTCGAAAGTGTATAGAAGTGCCTATCTATAGAAAGATAACTTAATTCCCGTCGCGATGGTATAATTAGTTTTTCGTAACGATTAACGGTTTGAGAGATATTTAATTTTTAAGAAATAGGATGAAAATGTGTTTTTAAATTAAATTTAAAAAGATTAATATAGACCATTAGATGAAACTTGAATGGATGGTTGAGATTGTTTCCTTCCTTCTTTTTTTGATGCATATTCTATAAGGTGTAACGGAAAATACACGCACACAATTTTGACCCACAACCTGTAGGTAAGGTATGCACCTTATTTCGACTAGTTCAAATGACTGTCGACACCAGAATAACATCTCGACAAACACACGCAAGTTGAATAGTTGTTTAAAAAGAGGCTATGGTTTCAATATATCAATGAAGGCCAGTGTAGCCAATCCTTCCATGGAACTTAAAATCGATATCTAATATCAGCTTGAAACTCTTGTCAAGAATATTGTACCTTATGATTTTACTTGGAATTCTCACCACCATGAATGTATCTTCTTCTTTATCACCTCTAACGACATCTATGACTTATACAAGTAGTACTTCGGGCTTGACAGGTCTTGGTTGCTAATGATCTTCATTTTCTTGAAAGAGGGATGTACATAGCTAACAATCATCTCCGGGTAAGTGATTGAAAGATCATCAAGGTCCACTTGGTACTTGAGAAACCACCCGGAATGATCACACAACATCTCATACACATTCAGGTGTAAATACGTCTCAGGATGTGCAGATTCCACCATATGCAGATGACCTCGAGACTCCCCAAAGTAGAATGGAACTTCTACATGGTCAAACCTTTCTAAAGAGGCGGCACTAGCTGATGGCAATGGCAGCTTGCGGAATTTTTCTAGGTTGAGATCAAAGTACAATGGATTTAAACATGAGGGAGGCCAGTGAATCGCTCCATTCCAATAAACTCTGTTGCCGAAATACCTGTAATGGGGAGCAGAGAAAGATTCATTTGTAATCTTCCATTCCCTCGTTTTAAACGAGTAGATCTGGACATAAAAGAACTCCCCGTGCTGCTTTGGATGAAAAATACAAACAAGTTTGTAGCTAACAAAATCTGACTGATGATACGCCAGACCCATAAAACGGATATGTTTATGAACCTTCCAACCACCGTGGACCCTTGGGAGGACCACATGTTGTTTAGTAACGGGATTGAATACATGGTATCTACGACTATGTTGAAAGAAGTATCGCATAGCAGTAATCCATTACATGATTGCATAATCCTGATACCATTGGGATCTGGATAGAAATCTAGCTTTACTTAGAGGAGGAGGGATTTTGTTTTCAGCATCAAATGGAATATACAAACCGCCAACCCTAGAATAAACATCACGACAAATTGATATTTTGTCATACCGGAGAGTAAATTGACTGTGACTCAAAAGCGCTCGCCAATGTTTAGATACAGATTTGAATCTAAGGATGGAGATAGCTGGGAGCCGGAGGAGGATCTCGGTTGAAAGATCATCGTTGGATCCTATCAGAGCCCCAGACTAGAGCCCCAGACTGAGTCGATTGATGATCGCAGTCCACCGAGTATGCCTCTAGCAGACAGTTTCTCGACGTGTTTTGGGTTTTCTTTATTTTGGCTCTGCTGCTTAACATTCTTTTTTTGAAGTGGGTTGGCATTGTTACTAAAAAAGGTGTGCTCATGTTGAAAGATTGTCATGGAAGCTTTGGCCTAAGACTATTGTACTAGTTGACTTATATATATTATTCAAAATTATCGAATAAACAAATTAAAAGATACCTTAATCATGATACAGCTAATATTCGGTTCAAGGTCGGTGCGACTTTTTTCTTTATGACAATGTTTCCATTTCTTCCTTTCTGTCTTTGTTCCATTTTTCATATCATGCTGGATATGATTTTTAGGCCGGACCGAAACACTCCTTTTTGTGCATACCATTTTTATAGAAATATCTGGTACAGTTATATGATGGTAGGTTGTACTTACAGTTATAACAAGCGGTTTTTTTGCAGCCAAATCAGATAGTTTGATATTTAGTACAATCATCTACTGTGCCCACATTGATGGCTGCAGCACCGGGTTTGAGCCAACTACCCTTTATCTGAGAAAAAGATTAGGCACATACAAAATTTTTAGACAAAATCTATTGAGGATTGTCAAGTGCGTAAAGTTTATAGCGAATATCGTATCGTTAAGCATCAAAAGTCTGAGTATGCAACCATCCAAACATAAACTTCAGGAACTTATGTGCAAACTTAGCGTCCAACAGGGTTTTCACCACTTGCGTATCATTTAATTCAGAAAATTAAATTATCATTGTGATACTAGAACTTTTATAGTCATGTTTGAATTACTAATAATACACAGAAAGAACAAAACTTTGGGTAAAAGAAATTCAGCACAACCCAGCTAATTGGCCTGTTTCGACCCATATCATAATGAGAGCATTTTACCATTTTCAGTCGTTTTTTGAAGATTCAAGTGTGTAAAATTCATTAAAGTATATATAAAAAAAGCTATTCTTTACCATTGCAGCTTGTCCTGCTGCAGCAATAACAATGTCTGTCTCAGTCTGACCCTTGGATCTGTTCGGGTTATGCTTCATCTCTAGCGGGTCAACAAGGCATAATATCTTAAAGTGAACAGAACAAACGTAATAAAAATCACCCACAGTGTACTTGGTATTCATAAACCTCCTTGGTAAATGAAAAAACCAACCCGACTCATGCCAAATAAACCCATTTTGGCCTGTTACCCAACCTGTCCATTTTGTTTTTCTAATTTATACTAATATGTTACTTTTTTTTTCTTCTTTTGGTTATTAACAATAATTCCCTTTGTTTAGAAATATTGCGGGTTTCTGCTATATTGTCAATTAATGATTTAATGACCTCGACAGGCTGCAACATAGATGCCCGAGCCCCATGACGTCTGCACGTCTTAATGGCTGGAGTGATTTTCCACAAGAGGTGTTTTTGTTCATACAACACCAAACTTAACGTACATTGGTACCAATGATAGTTCACTCGTAATAAATCATGTGTTATGGCAGAGGTTAAGTGGGCAACGGCAATGAACTGCAAGGAGCTCCAGCGTCATATGGATGACATTCTTTTTGGATTTTAACTTAACTTTGTTGGCTGGCTTCTGGGACCTAGAGGCACAACTCACTAAAATGTATGGAAGCTACAATGGGCTGTCGTGTATATACGGCGAAAAGGGTCAAACAACGCACCCGATAAGTGTCTATAAGTATATAGCATGAAGATTTACTTGATCCGATTTCATGTTGTTTTCGTATCTAGTTTTTTTAGTAATAATTATATGCAAACTAGCTTCAAAATTAAAGGGAAGATAAGCTAAGGGAACGAAGACTGAGCTATAAGAACTCAAATGAGCAATGTCCCCTTGGTTTTTCAATGTGCACTATGGAAACTGCAACTATAGCTACTTTAGTCCATGTAAACCGACTTACGAGGTAGATTACGGTTTGAACTTCCGTGAACTAAACTCAAAAACATCTACTTGATAAAGGATACAACAGGTGCTACTGTTAGGTACTTAAGTGGCACAACAACAAAAAACAGGCAGTGTCCATTCCAGAATCACAGGATTTTCTATGTGAATCAAATGTTGGATAATAACCGCCACAAAAGCTTAATAAACCTGGAGAGGTAGCTAGTATTGTTCAATAGACATGGGAAGAGTGGGGGAAAACTTATGCTGAGCCAAAATTGTTGTTAAGATGAAACAAATAAGCTCTTGAACCTAAAAATCAGTATTCTGTGTTGTAAGTTGTAAGTTGTAACCCAATTGATGTAAGCATTGTTAACCACAGCTCTGTTTCTACTTTCTACGATGTTATTTTACACTTTTAGAAGATCGTCAATTTTGTCTAGCAATATGCTAGACTCTCCAGTTTTAGATGTTAAATTTAATCACCCTTAACAAGTTAACAATATTTCTTTTAAAGAGAAAAAAACTCATAACTTTCTCCAAACATCACCTAACCACTAATAACGCCTTTACTACTCTAGTCCTGATTTAAAGTAGACGGATATCATTTCTTGTTCACACATAAGCATTTACACATTCAAATGTTGCATATTCAACGGCTGATAAACTCATGTTTGCATTTACAGACTATCAAATACTAGACCCCAGGCAAAACAAGAGGAGAATGTAACGAAGCAAAGGACACTAAAAAGAGTTCTAACATGTAATGAATATCTAAAAGGCATTCCCAGCTCTATAAAGACATTCCCAGCTCCGAATAGACCATTAAAGAAAACAAGCAGAAATAACACTATCCGTGGAATAATAGAAATCGCATTAAACATGATAATAAAAGTCACTAACCTTGCTACAAAGCACATATTTGAAGAACATTATTTTAGTGATAAAAAACCAAAATAGATGAAACTGATTTTTCGACACCTTAGCTACAAACCGGCCCCTCTATCCTTAGGTAACTTGTTCTTTGTAAATCCACACTTTAAAATGTGTTCTTCATAAGTTTGATCAGCTATCGTCAGAATATATATGTGAATCCGCGCGATCAAGCAAAAGTAGCGATTCCTTGTTAAAGCCCATGAAGAATGACCCATATTTTCCCGAAATCCCAAGGTTCTTGATTTGTTGTGAGGAGGGGTCGTAAAGATCAAGTGTGGTAAATATTCTATCCCGCTTTAGAGTTATAAATATAGGTTCACCACCCTTTCTAAACCCCAATATCAATATTTTATGTACTCCTGTGGCAATTGTGAATAGTTCTCTAAAAGAAGAATCATGCTCCATAACCCATACACCGCAACATACTGCTCCTTCTACCATAATAGCCCCATACACGACAAGACACTCCCTTAGCTTAGAAACGGAGAAATTTATTGACAACTTCTTTGATAAGGCATCTGGCAGGTCTAGAACAATAAATCCCTTCGTAGTCAAATCAAATGACACAACCATATGTTTTATGGTAGTTTCACCTTCATCAGTATGCATTTTTTCCCAAGCGCCCCAACAAATAAACCCATTTATAACAACGTGAGTTGAAAAATGCGTATTAAGGTTAACTGATTCACGAAGCATTTTACCACATGGAATCACATTCCAAACACCCGAACTCAATGTAAAAACTTCAATACGCCAAGGATTGCCAATTCCACAAAAAATCTTAACAACAATAGGATCACCAGTAACGGGACACACCCCGAAAGCATAATCATACTTATTATTAGAATAACGGCCAAAACTAGGGACAATAATACCAAAAGCCTTTTGAATAGAAGGGTTCCAAATAACAACCATCCATTTCTCATAATCTCTATGAAAACCGTACAAACACAGTAATCCATGACACGCGCCAACAACATACAAAACACAATATTGGTTAAGCAAAGGGGACACAATAGATGGAACAAACTTAACCTCTTGTTCGCGTAACTTAAAATTTTCGATATCATCGTCTACTAAACAAATGTAACTTAACTCATTGGAAAAACCAGGAGATAAAGCTAGCATACGCGTATGTGGGTGCGTATCGCGGGTGTCGTACCCTTTGATAAACTGATGGCTGTCAATAAAAGCCTTCCATGGCTTCGCAACAGACCTGAATTGGATCAAGGACTTTACATCAGAAAGATTTTTAATGATTTCCAATTGGATTTCAAAAGGGATATTGTCTGAAATTTTTGAATTAGGGTTTATGGTAACTTTTGATATAGGCTGAATTAGTGAAAATTGAAAAGTGGGTTTTGGAGAGGAGGTGATTTTGGATCTGGGTTTTCAAGGGCAGAGTGTGCCGTCGTGATATGGCGGAGATCTGGTGGTCGTACGATGATGTCTGTCTGTGTGTTTAATAAAAAAAATATGAGTGTTTTAGTTCCAAGTCCTCCTACATTTCCTCCAGCATTAGCATTCACATTATTAGCATTCACATTCACATTAGTACCGCCAATTCCACTACCGCCAGCTCCACTACCGCCAGCTCCACTACCGCCAGCTCCACTACCGCCAGCTCCACTACCGCCAGCTTCATTTCTAGCATTTGCCATAAATTCAGTCATAGATGCGGTAACTTGCTCCGTAATAATCCTACGTACATCATCCTCAGTCACAGCCTTCTTGGGCGGCATAGTTCTATAATTCCACAATTTCAAAGTATTAAGCATTCACCCAACAAAGGATTCATATAATATGGATTGAATTCATAATCAAGATACAAATAAGGCACAATATGGAATTCAAGACAAGATACATATTTCATTCGATCTGAAACAAAAGTATTGTCTTAGTACATCCCATATCAAAGTTCTAGCACTATATACACTCAAAATTCATGCCAAGTCTACTACTAACAAGTCGGTTCAGTCAAAGCTACAAAAGCACAAAAGATATAAAGGTCACTACTAAACACAAACGGGTCTAATGAGAACCGCCAGATGGTCCATCATCCATCGTCTTCTGAATCTTCGTCGGACGATCACTAGACACATCTTCAGCTGGGCGCTTACGGATTACTCCTCTTTCAACCATGTCAGCATAAAATCTATTGTTCCATCCCACAGATATATTCAACTCCTTTTCTTCTTTCTCACGCATCGCACGAGCTACACTCAACTAAATCTCCGTAGAATTCACCTTTCTCTTCATAGCAGCATACTCACCACTTTCCAACACCGATAACCTCCTAAAAGCCTCATTCAAACCACGCTCTACATCACTCAAATCCAAACTAAGCAATTCCTGCTCTTTCTCGCCAACCTTAGTCTTCGACTCCAAATAAGCAACCTGAGTCTGAACAACACCTAATCCAACCTCTGTCACACAACTCTTAACACGGGAAGCATCTAGATCACGTCTCAAGGCCCATGGTGCAAGACCATCAATATGAGTAGCCTCTCGAGCACTAGACGACTCTCCTATCTCACATCTACGAGTAGCAATACCATCCGTACCGTCAGGTGCATCGTCATCCTCATCCTCCTCTGATTCAGAATCAGATTCAGACGATTCAGACATTTCATCCCTAGGTAACTCATCCTCAGAATCAGACAAACAAACTGGTGGGGGCAAAGGCTCGCCCTCTGGAATATCATACGGATAAATAAGCTCGGCTTCCTCATCGTCATCAACCTCAACATCTATACCTACATCCTCCTCGACATCCTCGTCGTCAATCTCATCATCTAAATTATCTAACCCAATCTCCTCATCATTCTCAATATCAACATTCTCAATCTCATTCTCTACCAAGTCAACCTGAGGGGCAATCTGATCTCCTAGTCCTAACTCGGGCTCGGGATCCTCAAATGGTTCCTTCTCATCATCGATATCATAATCTACTAAGTCTAAATAAGGATCATCATCTACATTAGGTTCGGGAATAGCATGGTTTTCTATAGGAATATTAGGGTCAGCCATGACAATCTGCATTTATATATATATATCTCGTATTAGGATAACATACTAGTTAAACAATTACATAATGAAATCACGATATATACATATATATAAATTATAATATATATATCAAAATATATATCTTCTCAATAGGGCTTGTTGGTAACGTCGGAGATCTCTTGCACCGTTATAGTCAAAAGGTTTTTCAAATATTTTCTCAAATGTTCATTGTCAAAAGATTTTGAAAAGTTTTTGTTCAAAACCTTGGTTTTTAAAATCCTTTGTTCTCTATAACGAGAGCTCTGATACCAAACTGTAACACTCTCATTTTTCGTATCGGTACAGCGGAAGGGTCTTTTAGAATGTTACGGGATAGCACAATAACTCCAATCATAGACAACACATAAAAATGGTTGTTCAAGGTTTAACATACATTCATTCGATAAAAAGTTTTAAAGTGTACAACAGGTCCCAAATTAGACAGGTCATTAAGTTTACAAAACATAGATCGAATGAACATTTTTAAAATTATGTGGGCCATCAGAGTCGATCTCCATCCGGATTACCTTCAAGCACCTGAGATAAAAACATGCAAAAATCATATCAGCGAATGCCGAGTGAATTCATAGAGTTTAATAAAAACCGTTATATAAAACAATCATTTAAAATCAGAACACAAGCATAATATCAGAAGTAAGTCCTCATATTGCTAGTCAGGCAATATATAAATCAAGCATACATCTTAAACCGTCCATGAGACCGTAGTCTCTATATTACCATGATAGGTAATATATTCATTGTTAATAGCGTCGTATCATATCGGATATTTAGATTATACAGGTCGTATAGGTTGTAGCATTATTATTAGCCGCATGACATTGTTACCTTACTGTGAAACAGCGGGCCGCGAACCCGACAAACAGTTTTCCCATCTAAGTTAGTGTGTCGTCACAAAAATCACGCTATGGAATCTTCTCATACATAAATTCGCTTACCAATCAATGTGGTACGACGGGGATCAACCGTCAAGGCGCGAACTGGGGTGATCGTCCCCAAATAGTACTATCAAATGCATAAGCGTCTACCAAATCCCGGTAGTTCACAATTCATGCTAATGGGACTTTAAGTGACATAACCTAACTACTAATAATCCTTTTAGTCTCGTATATAGGGTCATAGCATCATTCGGGTCCATATCATTAAGCATACAATCGGGACTACTTGTTTTCTATTTTTATCAAAATCTAGCATGTTATCTCCCTCGCGGGTTTACAAATCATTTTATAAAACATTAAAAAGAGTGTGAGGCTATGAACTCACGTTGTTAATGAAAGGCGGATTATCGGCTACGGGCGTGCTTCGGTCACGGAAACCTATATAAATAATAATTGGTCTTAGACTCGGTCCAATGAATTTTATCAAAATAACAATATACATATGATGATTTGTACATATGATGATGATCAAGTGGGTTTATACATCCTTGTTTACTCATTTTAGTGTTTACGTTTTGGTAATGTTTTACTAGTTTACTAGTTTTATCTGTTCATCTATTTTAAGTCCATTAAGCCTTTTATAAGTTCTTTAACTTGTTTTAATCCCTTTTATACCTATATTATCAGTATATATACTTTCCATGTTGGGCCCAAATGGGTTAAGCCCAATAAGTTCTTTTTACAAGTTTTTATCTTATTAAGTCCAATTATTAGTCCAATATGTTTAGTTAGCTCGTAAATGTCCGTAATTCTTACAGTTCGGGTTTTATCGGTTTTTACTTGTCTTAGTTACCTATACATCAGTATATGACTTTTATAAACTTTACATTAGACGGGTTTGATCGTCTAAGTTTTATTTGGCGAAAAACGTTAATTTTACGGCAATAGCCGAAAAAGTCGTAAAAATCAAGTTTATAGTTTTTATTACTTATAGATATTATTTGATTACCATTTATATAATTTATCCATTTAATTAACCTTTTATATATTTATATAAATAAGTTTTATAAGTTAGTGGGTTTATATTTTTACATTTTATACATTATAATGTGAGTGCTTATATAATAATAATAAACATTAATTCCAAAAATCTGATTTTTAACTTCATGTTCACCATTTTTAACATATCTAGAGTTCTATAATGAATTAGAAGCTCATTTTTGGGTGACATGTTCTTAATATTATGTGCTACATTTAACTTAGTTATAGCTACTGCCCATTTTGAGTTTATCATGCCTTAACAGTCCCTACAAAACTGCTTATTCAGATTAGACCACCTAACTTGTTTTGATCATATCTCACTCATTATTTTGATTCCATTGCATGGACAACTCTCACATGTGTATAACATCTTGTACTTACTGTAAATGGATCATACCATGCAATTTTATCAGTTCTTGTTTTAGTTATCTACTGTTTTTATACAGCCAACTAAATAATCAAGATTTTAGCCTCATTTCTTATAGTTATCATCCTTTTTAAGCATATTTATCAACACTTGATCCCCACACAACATTTTTATCATCATATATACATCATATACATATACAAAATGAAAGAAAATACATTTGTTCTTTACAAAATAACAAGAGAAAAATAGAGAGGATGATCTTCTTTACCAACCAAGTGGATTTCTTGTTTTAGGAAGACAAGAACTTGATGAACACAACAAGTATCTCCAAGACCATCAAATATCAAGAACATAGGTTGGAAAATCAGCCCTAGGACACAAGCAAATCACCTCCAATGATGTTAATATGGCCACCAAATGAGCAAGGCTTCAAGAGAACTCCTTAATAGAGCTAGTAAACATGTGTTTCATGGCTAGAAGAGATCAAATGGGGTGTTTGTTGCTATATTTTGGACGGAAAGGAGGGGGTGTTTGAGAGAGTTTTGAGAGGATTTTGCATGTATGAAATGGTGGAAGTGAAAACTAGTAGCTAGTTTTGATAGTTAGTGGAATGTGTTAGCTTAAAATGTAAGCATGGCTTACACATGGTGTAAGTTAACTTAACTTGATGCCACCTTAGTGTGTGGTGTCAAGTTGTGCCGTCCAAACCAAGCTAGTGGGGTGGGACAATGTGTTTTGTCCCATCTCACTAGTTTACGGGTATTTCTCGATTCTAGTTTTCTCGATTTGCGTGCCCTCGGGTCGTTTTACGAAAAACGTTTTTATAAATTATGAATCAACGTCACAAAACGAATCCAATAAAAATTGTCTCATCAAAAACGGAGTTCGAAAACGTAAATACGTAATCCTAAGGTTTCCGGTTTAGTCGTAAAAGACGCTAAATTATGCACGTAAGCCCAAATTTAAATCCGTAAATTGTGAGTTCGTCAACCAACATAGAAATAAGTTTCAAAATATTATACGAGAAAATATTTCACTACCTGAAAATGTTAGATTGTCACAGCTTTTCCTCCTAAAAGGGATCAACGTCCTCGTGATCCATTTCATTTGGATGTCCGTTTCTTATTGAAATCGAAGAGTTGCGGATATTTCTTCCACATTTCATCCTCTCGTTCCCAAGTATACTCCGGTCCATGCTTTGAATTCCATCGGATCTTGACAATAGGTATCCGACTTTGTTTCAGTTGCTTTACCTCACGGTCCATAACTTCTACGGGCTCTTCGATAAAATGCAACTTCCCATCTATTCGAACCTTACCTAACGTAATTTTCTCATCACTCACTGCTAGACATTTCTTCAGATTAGATACATGGAATGTGTTGTGAACACCATGAAGTTCTGGGGGTAACTCTAGTTTGTAAGCCACCGGACCTACTCTAGATAAAATCTTAAAGGGTCCAATATAACGGGGATTCAATTTCCCTCGTTTTCCAAATCTTATAACGCCTTTCCATGGCGATACTTTCAACATTACTCGGTCACCCACTTCAAACTCCATTGGCTTCCGCCGCACATCCGCGTAACTTTTTTGTCTACTACGGGCAGTCAACAACCTCTTCTTAATCTGAACTATCATCTCTGTAGTCTCCCGGATCAATTCCGGTCCCGTGAGCTGGGTATCCCCAACTTCACTCCAACATACAGGAGATCTACACTTCCTACCATACAAAGCTTCAAACGGTGCAGCCTTAATACTAGAATGGTAACTATTGTTATATGAAAACTCTACTAACGACAAATGTTTATCCCAATTCTTACCAAAGTCTAACACACAAGCTCTCAACATATCTTCAAGTGTTTGTATCGTCCTTTCACTCTGCCCATCAGTCTGGGGGTGATAAGCAGTGCTCATGTCGAGATTCGTTCCCAAAGATCTTTGGAGAGATTTCCAAAAATTCGATGCGAATCTAGGATCTCGATCTGAAATGATCGATACAGGCAGTCCATGCTTGCATACAACATTATCAAGGTATATTCGAGTCAGCTTCTCTAGTGAGAACTACTCATTAACCAGAATGAAGTGTGCTGATTTGGTCAGTCTGTCGACAATAACCCAAATCGAATTGTTTCCAGATGATGTTCTAGGAAGCTTGGTGATAAAGTCCATCGTAATTCGCTCCCACTTCCATTCAGGAATCTTTGGTTGTTGAAGTAGTCCTGATGGCTTTTGATGTTCAGCTTTGACTCTAGCACAAGTCAAGCATTGAAGAACATACATAGCTATGTCAGCTTTCATATTCGGCCACCAGTACAACTTCTTCAAATCATGGTATATCTTATCAGATCCCGGATGAATGGAATACTTAGATTTATGGGATTCTAACATAATCAAATCTCTTAAGCCTCCAAACTTAGGTATCCACATACGACCTCTTAAGCATTTCACTCCATCAGCTCTAACCTCTAAAGGATCTCCTTCTCCTCGGAACCCTTCATTAACAAAATTCTCCTTCTTACAAGCTTCTATTTGCGCATCTCTAATTTGCTCAGGCAAATTATTGTGCACGGTCAAGACTAGAGAACGCACCCTGATAGGCTCTCTATCTTTCCTACTCAACGCATCAGCAACAACATTGGCTTTTCCTGGGTGATATTTTATATCACAATCATAATCACTTAACAACTCTATCCATCTTCGTTGTCTCATGTTCAATTCCTTCTGGTCGAGAATATACTGTAGGCTTTTGTGATCGGTGAATACCGTACACTTGGTGCCATACAGATAATGTCTCCACAACCTAAGAGCAAAGACTACAGCTCCTAACTCAAGATCATGAGTAGTATAATTCTCCTCACTTTTCCTTAATTTCCTAGAAGCATAAGCTATCACTTTCTCTCTCTGCATCAAAACAGCTCCATAACCTCTAAGAGATGCATCACAATATACTACAAAATCTTCACCCCCGTCGGGTAATGATAAGATTGGCGCACTACATAATTTTTGCTTTAATGTCTGAAATGCTCCATCTTCATCACTTCCCCAAACGAAAGGTTTATTCTTCTGGGTAAGTTTAGTCAAGGGTTTAGCTATCAAAGAAAATTCTTTAATGAATCGCCTATAATGGCCAACCAATCCTAAGAACTGTCGCACTTCCGTTGGCGTTGTCGGTGCAAACCAATTTTTAATAGCTTCAACCTTTGCAGGATCAACATGAATTCCATCTTTGTTAATCACATGACCAAGAAATTGCACAGAATCTAACCAGAAATCACATTTCGAAAACTTAGCATACAACCTTTCATCCTTCAACAAATTCAAAACAATCCTCAAATGTTCTCTATGCTCATCTTCATTCTTAGAATAGATTAGAATATCGTCAATAAACACAATCACAAATTTATCCAAGTAGGGCTTGCACACTCGATTCATTAAATCCATGAAAACCGCAGGTGCGTTAGTTAACCCAAATGGCATTACTTGAAATTCATAGTGTCCATAACGAGTTCTAAATGCAGTTATAGGAATATCTTCTTCACGGACGCGAAGTTGGTGATATCCTGACCGCAAATCTATCTTAGAATACACACTAGATCCTTGTAGTTGATCAAACAAATCATCAATCCTAGGTAAAGGATATCGATTTTTAATTGTCAACTTATTCAGTTCCCTATAATCAATGTACATACGAAAAGATCCATCCTTCTTCTTAACGAACAAGACTGGAGCTCCCCAAGGCGACGAGCTCGGTCGAATAAAACCTTTATCAGACAACTCCTTAAGTTGCTCAGATAACTCCTTTAATTCAGAAGGGGCTAATCGGTAAGGCGCACGTGCCACCGGTGCAGCACCAGGAATTAAATCGATTCGAAACTCTACTTGCCTTATCGGTGGAAGTCCGGGTAAATCTTTAGGAAATACCTCTGGAAATTCACAAATAATAGGTACATCTTCCAATCGTTTCTCCCTAGACTCATTCCCGGTCACTTGAGCTAAGAATAACTCGCAACCGTTCCTGATGTACTTTTGGACTTTAATACATGAAGCGATTTTCAAACGGGATTCACCTCAACTACCATCAATTACTAACGTCCTATTCCTAAGAGGAATCTTAGCCTTCTTCTCTCCACATAAAATAGTAGCATTATTCAACGACAACCAATCCATACCAATGATAATATCAAAACTACCTAATTCTATCAACATCAAATCAATCGGAAAGGAATGGTTTAAGAGATTTAGAGAGCATCCTTCTAATAGCTTATTAGTTTTCACTAATTTACAATCAGCCAATTCCACCTCGTAACTGGTACTTATCTCAACAGGTTCAATATTAATAAGGGCACTAAATTTAGTGGATACAAAGCTCCTATCAGCACCCGAATCGAATAAAGCAACAGCATAATGATTGTTGAGTAAAAACGTACCGGTAACGACATTCGGATCCTCTTTCTTCACCTCAATTGTTCCAAGTTGGTAGATACCACCCTGGGGGTTTCTTCCAGGTACAATCGCTTTCAACTTGGGGTATTCCGATTTCCTATGACCTTCTTCATTACAATTGAAGCAAATGGTTCCCTTCTTACACCTTTCAACCTTGTGTCCAAGCTTTCCGCAATTTCGGCACTTCCAGCAGTCGCCAGCATGCCTCTTGTTTCCACAGTTAGGACATCTATCATCGTTGCGCGGTGTGTTGTTGGTAAGAGCATTTGCATTCCCCTTTCTCTTGTTCTGACGACGATTGAAATTCTTCCTATTATCACCTCTATCTACACGATCACCATCTCCCTTTCTTTTCTCACCTACACGGGCTTCATCTTCCCTATCCTGAATTATCTGTCCAATGAGTTGGTAAGCCATTCGAACATCATCATCAATGGTCAGTGGTTTCGATGATGTCACGTCCCCCCAGATATTCCTGGTCAACCCTTTAATATATTTCTCAATTCGGATCTCTTCGGGTTCAACCAATCGAGGACATAGCAAGGCCAACTCATGGAATCGGTTTGTGTAACTATCAATGTCCACACCTTTCATTCTCAAATGAATCAGCTCTTGTTCTAACCTAATGATCCCACTACGAGGACAAAACTCCAAAGTCATCCACTTCTTAATTTCAGCCCAAGGAGTAGCATTATCGGCATCAAGACCCATGAAAGCAATTCTCCCGTTCCACCAAGTCAACGCACGACCTTTAAGAGTAGCCATAGCAAAAGTCACCTTATCTTCTTCCTTACACTTACTAATCCGAAACACCGATTCAATCTTCTCAATCCACTGGCTTAGTCCTACAGCACCTTCAGTTCCACTAAAAGGTAGAGGTTCACACTTCATGAACGTCACATAAGTACAGCCACCAACTTCAGGTGCATTAGTTCCAAGTCCTCCTACATTTCCTCCAGCATTAGCATTCACATTATTAGCATTCACATTCACATTAGTACCGCCAATTCCACTACCGCCAGCTCCACTACCGCCAGCTCCACTACTGTCAGCTCCACTACCGCCAGCTCCACTACCGCCAGCTCCACTACCGCCAGCTCCACTACCGCCAGCTCCACTACCGCCAGCTTCATTTCTAGCATTTGCCATAAATTCAGTCATAGATGCGGTAACTTGAATAATCCTACGTACATCATCCTCAGTCACAGCCTTCTTGGGCGGCATAGTTCTATAATTCCACAATTTCGAAGTATTAAGCATTCACCCAACAAAGGATTCATATAATATGGATTGAATTCATAATCAAGATACAAATAAGGCACAATATGGAATTCAAGACAAGATACATATTTCATTCGATCTGAAACAAAAGTATTGTCTTAGTACATCCCATATCAAAGTTCTAGCACTATATACACTCAAAATTCATGCCAAGTCTACTACTAACAAGTCGGTTCAGTCAAAGCTACAAAAGCATAAAAGATATAAAGGTCACTACTAAACACAGACGAGTCTAATGAGAACCGCCAGATGGTCCATCATCCATCGTCTTCTGAATCTTCGTCGGACGATCACTAGACACATCTTCAGCTGGGCGCTTACGGATTACTCCTCTTTCAACCATGTCAGCATAAAATCTATTGTTCCATCCCACAGATATATTCAACTCCTTTTCTTCTTTCTCACGCATCGCACGAGCTACACTCAACTAAATCTCCGTAGAATTCACCTTTCTCTTCATAGCAGCATACTCACCACTTTCCAACACCGATAACCTCCTAAAAGCCTCATTCAAACCACGCTCTACATCACTCAAATCCAAACTAAGCAATTCCCGCTCTTTCTCGCCAACCTTAGTCTTCGACTCCAAATAAGCAACCTGAGTCTGAACAACACCTAATCCAACCTCTGTCACACAACTCTTAACACGGGAAGCATCTAGATCACGTCTCAAGGCCCATGGTGCAAGACCATCAATATGAGTAGCCTCTCGAGCACTAGACGACTCTCCTATCTCACATCTACGAGTAGCAATACCATCCGTACCGTCAGGTGCATCGTCATCCTCATCCTCCTCTGATTCAGAATCAGATTCAGACGATTCAGACATTTCATCCCTAGGTAACTCATCCTCAGAATCAGACAAACAAACTGGTGGGGGCAAAGGCTCGCCCTCTGGAACATCATACGGATAAATAAGCTCGACTTCCTCATCGTCATCAACCTCAACATCTATACCTACATCCTCCTCGACATCCTCGTCGTCAATCTCATCATCTAAATTATCTAACCCAATCTCCTCATCATTCTCAATATCAACATTCTCAATCTCATTCTCTACCAAGTCAACCTGAGGGGCAATCTGATCTCCTAGTCCTAACTCGGGCTCGAGATCCTCAAATGGTTCCTTCTCATCATCGATATCATAATCTACTAAGTCTAAATAAGGATCATCATCTACATTAGGTTCGGGAATAGCATGGTTTTCTACAGGAATATTAGGGTCAGCCATGACAATCTGCATTTATATATATATATATCTCGTATTAGGATAACATACTAGTTAAACAATTACATAATGAAATCACGATATATACATATATATATATTATATTATATATATCAAAATATATATCTTCTCAATAGGGCTTGTTGGTAACGTCGGAGATCTCTGGCATCGTTATAGTCAAAAGATTTTTCAAATATTTTCTCAAATGTTCATTGTCAAAAGATTTTGAAAAGTTTTTGTTCAAAACCTTGGTTTTAAAAATCCTTTGTTCTCTATAACGAGAGCTCTGATACCAAACTGTAACACTCTCAGTTTTCGTATCGGTACAGTGGAAGGGTCTTTTAGAGTGTTACGGGATAGAAAAATAACTCCAATCATAGACAACACATAAAAATGGTTGTTCAAGGTTTAACATACATTCATTCGATAAAAAGTTTTAAAGTGTACAACAGGTCCCAAATTATATAGGTCATTAAGTTTACAAAACATAGATCGAATGAACATTTTTAAAATTATATGGGCGATCAGAGTCGATCTCCATCTGGATTACCTTCAAGCACCTGAGATAAAAACATGCAAAAATCATATTAGCGAATGCCGAGTGAATTAATAGAGTTTAATAAAAACCGTTATATAAAACAATCATTTAAAATCAGAACACAAGCATAATATCGGAAGTAAGTCCTCATATTGCTAGTCAGGCAATATATAAATCAAGCATACATCTTAAACCGTCCATGAGACCGTAGTCTCTATATTACCATGATAGGTAATATATTCATCGTTAATAGCGTCGTATCATATCGGATATTTAGATTATACAGGTCGTATAGGTTGTAGGATTATTATTAGCCGCATGACATTATTACCTTACTGTGAAACAGCGGGCCGCAAACCCGACAAACAGTTTGCCCATCTAAGTTAGCGTGTCGTCACAAAAATCACGCTATGGAATCTTCTCATACATAAATTCGCTTACCAATCAATGTGGTACGACGGGGATCAACCGTCAAGGCGCGAACTGGGGTGATCGTCCCCAAATAGTACTATCAAATGCATAAGCGTCTACCAAATCCCGGTAGTTCACAATTCATGCTAATGGGACTTTAAGTGACATAACCTAACTACTAATAATCCTTTTAGTCTCGTATATAGGGTCATAGCATCATTCGGGTCCATATCATTAAGCATACAATCGGGACTACTTGTGTTCTATTTTTATCAAAATCTAGCATGTTATCTCCCTCGCGGGTTTACAAATCATTTTATAAAACATTTAATAGAGTGCGAGGCTATGAACTCACGTTGTTAATGAAAGGCGGATTATTGGCTACGGGCGTGCTTCGGTCACGGAAACCTATATAAATAATAATCGGTCTTAGACTCGGTCCAATGACTTTTATCAAAATAACAATATACATATGATGATTTTGTACATATGATGATGATCAAGTGGGTTTATACATCCTTGTTTACTCATTTTAGTGTTTACGTTTTGGTAATGTTTTACTAGTTTACTAGTTTTATCTATTCATCTATTTTAAGTCCATTAAGCCTTTTATAAGTTCTTTAACTTGTTTTAATCCCTTTTATACCTATATTATCAGTATATATACTTTCCATGTTGGGCCCAAATGGGTTAAGCCCAATAAGTTCTTTTTACAAGTTTTTATCTTATTAAGTCCAATTATTAGTCTAATATGTTTAGTTAGCTCGTAAATGTCCGTAATTCTTATAGTTTGGGTTTTATCGGTTTTTACTTGTCTTAGTTACCTATACATCAGTATATGACTTTTATAAACTTTACATTAGACGGGTTTGATCGTCTAAGTTTTATTTGGCGAAAAACGTTAATTTTACGGCAATAGCCGAAAAAGTCGTAAAAATCAAGTTTATAGTTTTTATTACTTATAAATATTATTTGATTACCATTTATATAATTTATCCATTTAATTAACCTTTTATATATTTATATAAATAAGTTTTATAAGTTGGTGGGTTTATATTTTTACATTTTATACATTATAATGTGAGTGCTTATATAATAATAATAAACATTAATTCCAAAAATCTGATTTTTAACTTCATGTTCACCATTTTTAACATACCTAGAGTTCTATAATGAATTAGAAGCTCATTTTTGGGTGACATGTTCTTCATATTATGTTCTACATTTAACTTAGTTATAACTACTGCCCATTTTGAGTTTATCATGCCTTAACAGTCCCTACAAAACTGCTTATTCATATTAGACCACCTAACTTGTTTTGATCATATCTCACTCATTATTTTGATTCCATTGCATGGCCAACTCTCACATGTGTATAACATCTTGTACTTACTGTAAATGGATCATACCATGCAATTTTATCAGTTCTTGTTTTAGTTATCTACTGTTTTTATACAGCCAACTAAATAATCAAGATTTTAGCCTCATTTCTTATAGTTATCATCCTTTTTAAGCATATTTATCAACACTTGATCCCCACACAACATTTTTATCATCATATATACATCATATACATATACAAAATGAAAAAAAATACATTTGTTCTTTACAAAATAACAAGAGAAAAATGGAGAGGATGATCTTCTTTACCAACCAAGTGGATTTCTTGTTTTAGGAAGACAAGAACTTGATGAACACAACAAGTATCTCCAAGACCATCAAATATCAAGAACATAGGTTGGAAAATCAGCGCTAGGACACAAGCAAATCACCTCCAATGATGTTAATATGGCCACCAAATGAGCAAGGCTTCAAGAGAACTCCTTAATAGAGCTAGTAAACATGTGTTTCATGGCTAGAAGAGATCAAATGGGGTGTTTGTTGCTATATTTTGGACGGCAAGGAGGGGGTGTTTGAGAGAGTTTTGAGAGGATTTTGCATGTATGAAATGGTGGAAGTGAAAACTAGTAGCTAGTTTTGATAGTTAGTGGAATGTGTTAGCTTAAAATGTAAGCATGGCTTACACATGGTGTAAGTTAACTTAACTTGATGCCACCTTAGTGTGTGGTGTCAAGTTGTGCCGTCCAAACCAAGCTAGTGGGGTGGGACAATGTGTTTTGTCCCATCTCACTAGTTTACGGGTATTTCTCGATTATAGTTTTCTCGATTTGCGTGCCCTCGGGTCGTTTTATGAAAAACGTTTTTATAAATTATGAATCAACGTCACAAAACGAATCCAATAAAAATTGTCTCATCAAAAACGGAGTTCGAAAACGTAAATACGTAATCCTAAGGTTTCCGGTTTAGTCGTAAAAGACGCTAAATTATGCACGTAAGCCCAAATTTAAATCCGTAAATTGTGAATTCGTCAACCAACATAAAAATAAGTTTCAAAATATTATACGAGAAAATATTTCACTACATGAAAATGTTAGATTGTCACAAAATACACATAGAAAAATCAAATACACCAAAATTAAACGTTATACCAAAATATAATGTGGTGGCGGGTGGCTGTTGGTGGTTCCGACTATATCACCATCATCGCGGTGGTGGTGGTGTTGCTACTATAACAAATTAAAAATTATACAAAAATTAAACATTATACAAAAATTAAAAATTATACTAAAATTAAACATAAAAATGTAAAATATAACAAATTTAAACAAAATAAGACAAATTACCTTTATATAGATTGTTGGGTGTGACGGAGGTTCGATTGGTGGTGGGTTGGATGGTGGGAGGAGACGGATGGAGTTGAAGTGGTGGAGATGATACAGATGGAGTTGAAGTGGTGGAGATGATACGGTGGTGGTGGTGTAGCAATGTGTGAATGAGATGATACAGTGGTGGTGGTGTAGCAATGTGTGGTGGAGATGATACGGTGGTGGTGGTGTAGCAGTCGCGCGTCCCGGTTTTTTTTGTTTAACAATGTGTGAATGAGAGATGAAGATAAGATAGGTTACTGAAATTGAAGCCTAGGGACGACTCACGCTTTGTAACTTAGGGACAACTTAGTCGTCTCTAGGTTGATTATAAATATATATTTTTTCGTTTATTAATGAAACTAAGGGACGACTATTTATACCTAGGGACGACTAAGTCGTCCCTAGGTGTATACCAGGAAAACTCAAACCCAAAGCGGGTTATTTAAATTTTCACCAAAAATTTCAACTTTCCCAAAATTTTGCTATGTGTTGGAGGGTTTTTTTAGGGACGACTTTCTTTGATATTTAGGGACGACTAAGTCGTCCCTAGGTGTTTTTCATACATTTAAAATACATTATACCTTCTATGTAATAAAATTAATAATATAAATTAATAAAAAAATCAAAATAAATTATTATAATTAATATTAAAATATACGTTATACTTAGTTTGTAATAATTAATAACCGATGAGTCGATATGTTACGGTTATACGTTATAGGTTCAACCGATGAGTCGATATGTTAGGGTTATACGTTATAGGTTCAACCGATGAGTTGATATGTTACTGTTATACGTTATAGGTTCAACCGATGAGTCGATATGTTACGCTTATACGTTATAGGTTCAACTGATGAGTCGATATGTTACGGTTATACGTTATAGGTTCAACCGATGAGTCGATATGTTAGGGTTATACGTTATGGGTTCAACCGATGAGTCGATATGTTATAGTTATACGTTATAGGTTAAACCGATGAGTCCATATGTTACGGTTATACGTTATAGGTTCAACCGATGAGTTGATATGTTACGGTTATACGTTATAGGTTCAATCGATGAGTCGATATGTTAGGGTTATACGTTATAGGTTCAACCGATGAGTCGATATGTTAGGGTTATACGTTATAGGTTCAACCGATGAGTCGATATGTTACGGTTATACGTTATAGGTTCAACCGATGAGTCCATATGTTACGGTTATACGTTAAAGGTTCAACCGATGGGTCGATATGTTACGGTTATACGTTATAGGTTCAACCGATGAGTCCATATGTTACTGTTATACGTTTTAGGTTAAACCGATGAGTCCATATGCTAGGGTTATACGTTATAGGTTTAACCGATGAGTCCATATGTTATAGTTATATGTTATAGGTCAAAACGATGAGTCCATATGCTAGGGTTATACGTTATAGGTTTAACCGATGAGTCCATATGTTACGGTTATACGTTATAGGTTCAACCGATGAGTCCATATGCTAGGGTTATACGTTATAGGTTTAACCGATGAGTCCATATGTTACGGTTATACGTTATAGGTTAAACGATGAGTCCATATGCTAGGGTTATACGTTATAGGTTTAATCGATGAGTCCATATGTTACGGTTATACGTTATAGGTTAAACCGATGAGTCCATATGCTAGGGTTATACGTTATAGGTTAAATCGATGAGTCCATATGCTAGGGGTATACCTTATAGGTTCAACCGATGAGTCCATATGTTACGGTTGTACGTTATAGGTTCAACCGATGAGTCGATATGTTAGGGTTATACGTTATAGGTTCAACCGATGAGTCGATATGTTAGGGTTATACGTTATAGGTTCAACCGATGAGTCGATATGTTACGGTTATACGCTATAGGTTCAACCGATGAGTCCTTATGTTACGGTTATACTTTATAGGTTCAACCGATGAGTCGATATGTTATGGTTATACGTTATAGGTTCAACCGATGAGTCCATATGTTACTGTTATACGTTATAGGTTAAACCGATGAGTCCATATGCTAGGGTTATACGTTATAGGTTTAACCGATGAGTCCATATGTTACGGTTATACGTTATAGGTTAAACCGATGAGTCCATATGCTAGGGTTATACGTTATAGGTTTAACTGATGAGTCGATATGTTACGGTTATACGTTATAGGTTCAACCGATGAATCCATATGCTAGGGTTATACATTATAGGTTTAACCGATGAGTCCATATGTTACGGTTATACGTTATAGGTTAAACGATGAGTCCATATGCTAGGGTTATACGTTATAGGTTTAACCGATGAGTCCATATGTTACGGTTATACGTTATAGGTTAAACCGATGAGTCCATATGCTAGGGTTATACGTTATAGGTTAAACCGATGAGTCCATATGTTAGGGTTATACGGTATAGGTTCAACCGATGAGTCCATATGTTACTGTTATACGTTATAGGTTAAACCGATGAGTCCATATGATAGAGTTATACGTTATAGGTTTAACCGATGAGTCCATATGTTATGGTTATACGTTATAGGTTAAACCGATGAGTCCATATGCTAGGGTTATACGTTATAGGTTTAACCGATGAGTCCATATGTTACGGATATACGTTATAGGTTAAACCGATGAGTCCATATGCTAGGGTTATACGTTATAGGTTTAACCGATGAGTCCATATGTTACGGTTATACGTTATAGTTAAACCGATGAGTCCATATGCTAGGGTTATACGTTATAGGTTAAACCGATGAGTCCATATGCTAGGGTTATACGTTATAGGTTATATCGATGAGTCCATATGCTAGGGTTATACGTTATAGGTTTAACCGGTGAGTCCATATGTTACGGTTATACGTTATAGGTTAAACCGATGAGTCCATATGCTAGGGTTATATGTTATAGGTTTAACCGATGAGTCCATATGTTACGGTTATACGTTATAGGTTAAACCGATGAGTCCATATGCTAGGGTTGTACGTTATAGGTTTAACCGATGAGTCCATATGTTTTGGTTATACGTTATAGGTTGAATCGTTGAGTCCATATGCTAGGGTTATATGTTATAGGTTTAACCGATGAGTCCATATGTTACGGTTATACGTTATAGGTTAAACCGATGAGTCTCAAAGATAGTTATAGTTTGGAAATAATTTGATAAAATAATTCATTAGTAACTAGATTGAATAGAATATGTGTTAGAAGATGAGTATTAGTCAATTGTCATTATTACAAAACTAATCATGATTATACAGTAAGAGTGTAAGAAAATATGTTATTATTTCTCTGAGGTGACCATTAAGCTAAAAATATTGAGCTTAAGCATGTTTAAGTGATCAAATATTGGCGGGAAATGTTGGCGGTAAATGCTGGCGGGAAAATGTTGGTGGGAAAGCTAGGGTCGACTAAGTCGTCCCTAAATGTGTCGACCCTGAATTTTTATCTTTATTTATGGTAGCACTTATCCTCACAAACTCTTATCCTCTTATACCAAACTCACCACCACCACCACCCGATTTTGCATAAGATGGATCCGCCTGAAGATTATAAGTGTACATGTAGAAAGGGATATATTGTGTTGAGACAGTCACATCAACCTCATAGCTTTGGTAAACTTTACTATGCATGTCCTCTTTCGAAGGTAAACAATCAAATGTTTTAGTTATGTAATACGTGTGATTATTAAAATGACATGCAATGTTATTTGTTTACTTTGTAACAGCCAAAAACAGATGATTATGGATGTAAATATTTTAAATGGAAGGATGATTTTGATCTCGAACTCCGTATAAGATCTTCCCCTGGATCTTCAACACCTCAAGGTTTAAATCCAAGTTCTTCTACAGGTCCTTCTCAATTTGTACCCACTGAGTGCTCTAATTGCAAGATCAAAGATCTAAAGATAAAGATGTTAGAGACAAGACTAGAAATGGAAAGGCATCCTGAAGAAGACGCATGTCAATCGGCTACAATACTTCATGAGCTTTTAAATGAAATGGAAAATCTTAGCTTTGAGTAGTAATCTATTTGTTATTTTAATGTGTTAATTTGTATTTTATTATTATATGTTAATCTGTACGTTTAGTTTTAACTAGTTTGTGACGTTTTTTTTTCTTATTTATGAATCTATTATCGCTGTAATATATATGTTTAATTAAGCGCGTGTTTAAGTGTTAAATATATATCTAAAGTTTTTTTTTAAATACGTATAAGTTTTTTTAAATAAATATTTTTTTTTAAATATGTATAAAGTTTTTTTAAATATGTATAAAGTTTTTTTAAATATATATAAAGTTATTTTTAAATATGTATAATTTTTTTTCTAAATATGTATAAAGTTTTTTTATATATGTATAAAGTTTTTTTAATATGTATAAAGTTTTTTAAATATATATAAAGTTTTTTTAAATTATGTATAAAGTTATTTTTAACTATAATAAAGTTTTTTTAAATAAAATAATTAAATTATTTTTAAATAATTTTAAATAAATACACGTGACAAAAAACGGAAAAATAAATTTTCCTTCACCTAGGGACGACTTAGTCGTCCCTAGGTTACAAGGGCCACACCTTTGTTTTAAACGTTTTTTAAAAAAATATTTATATTAATTTTAAATAATTTTAAATAAATAAAAAAGATAAAAAAACTGGGAAAATAAATTTACTTAACCTAGAAACGACTTACTCGTCCCTAGCTTATGTGGGTCTCACTTTCATTTTTAAACTTTTTTAAAAAAAATATTTATATTAATTTTAAATAATTTTAAATAAATAAAAAAGATAAAAAACTGGGAAAATAAATTTACTTAACCTAGGGACGACTTAGTCGTCCCTAGGTTATGTGGGTCTCACTTTCATTTTAAACTTTTTTAAAAAAAATATTTATATTAATTTTAAATATTTTTATACAATTAAAAGAGATAAAATATGTATTTTTTCACCTAGGGACGACTTAGTCGTCCCTAGGTTGTGTGGTCCCCACTTTGTCCCCACAGTCATTTTGACCAAGTTTTTCTTGTAAAACTGGTGGGTCCCCCCTTAATCTAGGGACGACGAAGTCGACCCTAGAAAAAGGGCGTCCCTAAACTCAGTATTGTTGTAGTGAAATTGATATGTGAATTTCAATATATTTTCAAACATTATCGCCTATGATAATGTGTTTGGTTAGTTAGATGGTTGGCTCTATCGTTGCTAAATTTTCATCGCAGGAACTCTAAGTTTTAGTAGGCGAGGAAGATTTTATTTTATAGATTTTTCGAAAAATCCAAAACCATCAAGCTGTCTTTGCATTTCGAGTTTGAAGAGGGGGATACTATTAATAAGTGGTGACCAAGGCGCTTAGGCAGGGATACTATTGGCCCATGATGCATCGTGACGTGAGGGAAGAAACAAAAAAGTGTGACGCATGCCAGATTCACTCACCAGTGCCCAAGATGCCCAAAACGCTAATGACATCAATCATGGCCCCATTGCCATTCTTCCAGTGGGGCATGGATGTGTTGGGTCCATTCCCCGCGGCGCCAGGTAAGGTCAGGTACATCATTGTGGCAATTGATTATTTCACTAAGTGGTTGGAAGCAAAGCCCTTGTCCAACGTAAAAGGCAAGGACGTGATAAAATTTGTGTGGGATAACATTGTCTATAGATTTGGCCTACCACATGTAATAGTGACCGACAATGGGACTAACTTTTTGAATGACCCATTCAAGACATGGTGCAAAAAACTCAATATTGAGCAAATGAACACAGCAGTCGCACACCCACAAGCCAATGGTCTCGTGGAAAGGGCAAACAAGTCACTCATGGAAGGGCTAAAGACAAGGCTAGGTCGAGATCGAACGGGATGGGCAGACGAACTTCCAAATGTACTCTGGGCACACAGAACCTCATTAAAAACAAGCAATGGAGAGACCCCCTTCAGCCTAACGTACGGAAGTGAGGCTGTGATCCCTGCGGAGATAGGAATGCCAACACACAGGACGCTTGTGATCAAGGATGAAGAAGCCAACCATGAAGAGCTCAGACTCAACTTAGACCTGTTGCAAGAAAGAAGGGAGGCCGCAGCCATCCGGGAGGCCAAATACAAGAAAAAGATGGAACAGTACTACAACAAGAGGGTCAGAGCCAACTCCTTTAAGGTGGGAAGCTATGTTCACAGAAGGAACGAGGCCAGCCGTGTGTAAAACCCAGGAAAGCTGAGTCCAACATGGGAGGGCCCTTACAAGGTGACGGAGGCCTACATGAATGGCTCATATAAGCTGGAAAAAGTAAACGGCAAGGTCGTACCACGCACCTGGCACACAATTAACTTAAGGGAATCCACATCTTGCCTAATGCTCAAGCTTGTATTGTCATTGTAATATTTCAATGATGAAATTAATCAAAAGCTATCTCCCAGCTGAGGAATAGCAATTTTCCCTACATGATAAAGGAGTATAAACATAAGAGAAAAAGTGGCCCCCTCCGAAAGGCCAATCACCTACGGTAGGAAACGTGTGGCCAGTGTTTATAACCACCCTTTGGAAAAGAACAAACACATGAATGGTTCTAAATAACCCATGTGCATAGATAAACAAAAAGCGATCCTAACATGATCGATATCTAAATAGGCAAAGAAAAAGCGACCTCGACGGAAGGCTCGCAACCTCCGGAATCGATAAATATGGTCGATGTCTATGGAAGGGGAATAAAGGGTTATGTGGCTCCGAGTGGAACTTAGATCCCTCCACTCGATATATGTAGTCAATATTCCCCAACCAAAACCAAGAGTTGAATAAATATCCAAGTGGCTCCGGAGGGCAGGTGATTCCTCCCGGCCGACCAATGTAGCCAAGGTTCACTCTTAAGAAAAAGAAAATATATACATACAAGTCGAAACACCTATGGATTCAAGAACGAAAGGCCAAAAGGGAAGGGCAATTAAAAGATGCATAGATAAACAGGCACGATGGCCGAACATACGGGGGAACACTGAAAAATGTACGAGCAAGTTAAGGCTAATGGCCATCTAGTTGTTATTACAGACATATTAATATAAAGTTCAGAGCAAATCACTGGGCAGAAGAACAATCCTGCAGAAGGGGTCCTTGGCCGGGAGTCACTTCTCCATCTGGCATCAAGTTTTGAAGCTCTATTGGACTTCTAAAGCACGCCCGAGAGACCTTCTCCACAAAGGGATACTTCTTCACAAATAAGGCCTCGAATGCCTCCACTAAGCCAGTCTCTGTCACAGAAGAGTCAACACAGGACGCCTCGGCCAAAGCAGCAGCAATTTCTTCTTCAGTTCTCCCACGGCACACGGCCTGCATGAAACCCAAAGACATAGCAAGACTGAAACATCCCCATGGGCAGATTTGTACTCCTTGCTCGCTAGGAGGCGTCGAACAAACATAGGAAAGAGGTCCTTCACCAAGTTCTTCCTCAGAGTGGCCTCACGACCCAAATCGATGGCCAATCTAGTATTATCAGTCCTTAACCCTTGGGCATATTCCTCAGCAGTCTTTAGCTCATTTTCCAAAGTAACGATCCTCGCATCCCTCTCTGCAATCACCTCTGCGTGAAGCTTCTGTGCCTTTTCAAGAACGGCCAAGCGCCCAGACATGTCCATCTCCGAGGAAAGAAGGAGATCATGTTCACCAAGGAGCCTTTCGTAGTCCCGGCGGCTCTTTAGCAGCTCCTCGTTAGCAGTATCAAGAGACATACGACAAGCCTCCAACTCGGATTGGGAGGACACACAAGCTTTATGCTCTTCCAGCAAAGATTCGAAGCGGAGTAGAACATTGGATTGCATTTGGGCACTCTGAGCCAATCTGCGCCAACTGGACCGTATGGCCACCTCATGATCAATACCTTCATTAAAATATACAAGGTCAGCAGGAGTAAATAGGTTGGAAAGCAGGTCACGACAATCCTTGGATTTGTCCACATGAGTAGACTCAATAATGCCCCACTGAGGGTTGAAGGGTCGCTTCCCAAAACGCTTGTAAGGAGCACCTGCAAAGACAAAGTAAACATAAGAGGAAGGACATGCGCTCCAAACAATAGTAATGCAGTGGACGAATGAAATGGCCTTACGGTAGGAACTCTCAGCCTCGTCAGGAGTAACATCTGCATCCAAGTTAATGGGTTTGGAAGCATCACCTGGGAGAGAAAAGCGACAAATATAAGAAAAAATATGTATATAATAAAAAAGAAAGAGAGAGAAGGGAGTGGGAGCTAACCTCCAGGAAAGGCAAGATTTTCGCCATCAAGAGAAACATGGCGCCCACTAGGAACAACAGATGGGGGACGAGAGGCAGATGAGGGGGTATGCTCCTCTTCATGAGGCCCACCTTCAGAAGCTTGCGGTTGAGATAAGACATCATTAGTATGCTGTCGAAGGTCCTCCATAACATTGGCCCCCCCCCCCGGCTGAAGGGGTTGGAGGATGAGACTTGCTAGCATCATCTGCCTCAACAGGGCTAGGAGTAGCCGAAGGAGGAATAACGGGAGCCCTAGAAGCTTTACTCTTCTTATGAGAAGACGCCTTCTTCTTGTGAGAGGAACCCTCACCATCAGCCTTTCTCTTCGACTTCCTAGAATGTGTGGTAGCTCGGGTAGCCCTAGTGCCAGCACTATGAGAGCCGCCAGCCGCTACATCCTCACGAGCCGCCTTCTCAACAGCACGCCTTTGCTTTCTTTCGCGATCGGCAACAACCCTGGCATCGACGGTCTCGGCTTGTTCCATGGCAAGAGTCTTTGGAGGGATAGGAGCATCCTTGGCCAAGGGGGAACTAGTGTAGGTAGGGATAACTGTGCCTTGCGTTAAAGGATCACCCTTGCGAATGGACGCACCAGCAAAACGAGGAATCCTCAAGAACTCAGACATGGTAACACCTGCAAAAAGGGGAAAAAGTTAGTCAACATATAGGACGTGAGGACCCAAGCAAGAGAAAAGAGGAAGACATTACTTTCCCCAGCCGGACCACTTAGTACACAATCAAAGCCTGTATACTTCCAAAAAGGGGAAAGACGGCCGGCATACAAGAGACTTTGGTAAGGCCTCAGGAGAGGAATAGCAAATTCGCAAAGTTTTTGGCATCTAAAGGATCATATTTCGAAGCTTGGGGAAGGGGATCAGCCACGCTGGAGTCATGGTGCCTCCATGGCATAGCAATGGGAGCCGCCCTGCGATCGACAAAGAAAAAGAGACCTTTCCAACCTTTCAAACTAGTAGGGCCATCTTTAAGGAAGGCACGATAAGGTTTGGCACCGCGACTCTGGAAGGAGAACCAGCCCCCTACTTTATAAAGTTTATAAAACAGGCGGAACAATGCGACGGTGGGAGTGACATCCAAGCCACGACAATAGACCTCAAAGAGAGTAGCTTTATTAACACCAATAGGAACAAGCTGTGAGATATGTACACCAAAATGTTCAACGACCCGAAGAAAGAAGGAGGAAAAAGGAATACGAAGACCGCCTTGAGAAAAGTGGTGGACGTAAAGACCAATAAGGTGAGAAGGAAGTTCATTCATGCGAAAATTACGAGAGGGAGCAGAAGGATTCAGATCCGAGGGAATGTGGTAAGCTGCGGCCACACGGCGCACATGATCCGAACTCAGATCGGAATGGTAAAGATGCATGTCAAATTTGGGCATAACCTAGGCCTCATTAAAGGCCTCACGCCGTTCTTGGCTTGGAAGGCCAAGCTCATAAGACCCGTCGGAAGACATAATGACAGGTCGGGGAAGACCAGGAAAAAGACAAGAAAAGAAAACTAATAAAGAGAAAGACAGACATGGGAAGAAGAGATGTACCTCACGGCTCGGTAAAAAAAAGGGGAAGGTAAGAAATGAGAAAGGAAAGGGGGTATTTATAGGCCCCAAAGGCCGACCAAAGGTCATTCCATCAAACAGTAAAAACACGTGGCACCTTCCTCGACCACACAAAACGCTAATGCCAGCCAGCTGGCCGACAAAACACGTAGAGGCATTAAATAGGGCACGATTACCATTATTTTGACCGAGGGTAATTATGAGGGTAGGTACGCACCCACGCAAAAAAAAGGGAGGAATAAAATACTCATGAGCTACGAGTACAAGACAAAAGAAAAAACGGAAGGGACGGCAGTACGGTTAAGTATTGAATCATCAATGCTTCACATTGATAATCCAATACTAGGGGGACATGTTCGCGTATATGGCCGCTAGGCCATACCCACGTGCCAAATCTTTTAGAAGCAAGATTGGCCACACGGTCTGGCAGACTTGCCCACCTACCAAGCGCAGATCTAGAAGGAATCCTCGAAAGCAATGTCAATGCATCGGGAAGGAACGGCGCATCATATTGTCCAGTGGACATTCGCCTGGCGTTCGGATAAAAGAGCCATCCGCCTGCACACCTCAAAAGCAGGGTAGATTCCCTCGGGAACAAACGACGCATCCTTTTACCCAGACGCCTTGCTTAACCTTTTGGACCAAAGCTTGGCCTATCAGATCACAAGGCTCAAGGAGCGCTGCCTTCAAGGGAAACAGTCCACTACAGTGCTCTTGGCTTGCAGTGGCCCCACGCATCGCAACATCGGCATTAAGTAAGATTTCTTGAAGAGCGCCCCTTCCTCCATTACATACTGGTTGATTTTCATCCGAAGGGCACGTGCTTCGTTGTGATCTTGCGGCCATATCCCTTGCTCTAAGCACCTTATGATGGGTGTCATCCAATTATCTTCCTCTTCTTCCACAATGGCATTCACTTCTTCCCTATGTGTTGAGGGTTTGTCTAACACTTCCACCAATTTCTCCTTTGTCAAATGGTTAAATGCCACTGAGGCCAGCTTGCTTAGTACATCGGCCTTTTGGTTCTTACTTCTTGGTATGTTCATGATTTTGAAGCTCTTGAACCGTTCTGCGTGCTCTTTTGCCTTTCTCAAGTATTTGATCATGCTTTCATTGGCGGCCACAAAATCCCCATTGATCTGGCTGGCCACCAATTTCGAGTCCACCTTTACTGCCAGATGTTCTACTCCCATCTCTTCTGCTATTCTTAGGCCGGCTAGCAAGGCCTCATATTCTGACTCATTATTTATGCTGTCGAAGTTCAACCTCAAAGCATACGTGTATTCCATGCCATTGGGACTGATCAATACTAAAGCCGCTCTAGAGCCCTTCGGGTTGGACGCTCCGTCCGTATTTAGCACCCAATCCTCCTCCTTATCGACCTTTTCTTCCTTGGAAACATGTGTTTCCAGGTCTTTCGAAGTGTCCGTCCCTACTGGTACTTCATTCAGGAAGTCTGCTAGCACTTGGCCCTTTATGGCGCTTCTGGGTTCATAGGCAATGTTGTATGTCCCCAACTCTATGGCATACTTGGCGAGCTTGCCTAAGGCTTCGGCCTTGTTTAGAATTTGCCTTACGGGTTGATCTGTGATGACCTTGATTGGGTGTCCTTCGAAGTATCGCCTTAGTCTTCTTGATGTGCTTAGAAGTGCCATGGCTAGCTTCTCCAAAGGAGCATAGTTTCTTTCTGCCTCGTGTAGCGTTCGGCTGACGTAGCGGACTGGCTTTTGGATCCCCTTTCTTTCTGCTAGCAATACTGCGCTTATTGCTCCTTTCGCTGCCGCCAGGTATAGGGAAAGCGTTTCTTTGGGTTTAGGCGTGGTGAGGGATGGCAGTTCTATCACCATTCTTTTCATCTGTTGGAAAGCCTCTTTTGCTTCTTCCGTCCACCTGTATTCTTCCTTGTTGGCCTTGGTTATGTTCTTCAGAGTGTCAAAGAAAGGTAGTGATCTCTCGGCAGATTTTAAGAGGAAACGGTTAAGCTCGGCCAACTTCCCGGCTAAGCTTTGCATTTCATTCCTTGTTCTAGGCGATTGCATATCTGTGACGTCTTTGATCTTGGCTGGGTTAGCCCTTATTCCTTCCGACGTCACCATGTACCCTAAGAATTTGCCCTCTTCAACTCCGAAGGAACACTTTTTTGGATTAAGCTTCATGTTTATCTTTCGTAAGTTGTCGAATGTTTCAGCTATGTTTGCCAGCATTTCCTTCTCAGTATTTCTTTTTATAACCATGTCGTCCACATACGCCTCCAGATTTCGTCCAATCTGCGATTCGAACGCCGTGTCCACTAACCTTTGGTAAGTGGCCCCTACGTTTTTTAGGCCGAATGGCATTTTGGTGTAGCAGTACGTCCCTTGATCGGTGTAGAAGGCTCTTTTCTTCGTCCTCTTGGGACATTTGCACTTGTTGGTAGCCCTTGTAGGCGTCTAAAAAGCTTTTGTATTTGTATCCCATGACGGCTTCTATCTTGGCGTCAATCTCTGGTAGAGGGTAATAGTCCTTCGGACAGGCAGAATTCAAATTTTTGAAGTCTATGCACATTCTCCATGCTCCATCTACTTTTTTGACCAACACCGTGTTGGATATCCACGTAGGATACCTAACTGGCCTCACGATTCCTGCCTTTACCCATTCTTCCACCTCCTTGGCCACGACTTCACTTTTCTCAGCAGACAGTACCCTTCGTTTCTGGCTCACCGGCGTTACCGATGGGTTCACATTGAGCTTGTGTTAAGCGATCCTTCTTGGCACTCCGGTCATATCTTGCGGTTCCCACGCGAAGACGTCTAAATTGTTCTTTAGCAATTTTTTTAACTGCTCCGAGACTTCCTTTGACAAGTTTCCCCCAATCGTGACCAGCTGTTCGGGGAAGGCTGGGTTGATCATCACTTCTTCTGTCAAGTTGACGTCTTGGCGCTCCTCCTGTTTCTCTGGCTCTTCTTTTGCCATTTTCCTCTTTCCTATCTCTCTGCATTCGTTAATAATTGAAGATGATGTAACAAGAGTTGCGATACCTCAAGGTGTTGGGAATTTCATCATGGCGTGGATGGTAGACGGGATGGCCCTCAGCCTTCTTATCCCTGGCCTCCCTAGGATGATATTATATGGGGAAGGGGCGGGTATGACAGTGAACCTCATTATGGCCCTCCGGAACAACCCTCCGTCCCCAAAGCACACCTCCAACTCTATCTTTCCCAACGGCTTTACACTTTCTCCTGAAAATCCTGACACCGTGCTGTGCGTCTTAGTCATCCTAGCTTGTATGCTTGGGTGGAGGCTGTTGAAACAATGCTCGTACATTTTTTTCTACGGACGCACCGCCATCCACATGCACCCTCCTTATCAAGTATCCTTTGATCTCAGCCTCTATCACAATCGCTTCTTCCGACAGATCCTCGTCTGGACATGGTGGGAACGTTATTGGGACGTTCATCCAGTCTTCATTGACCCACCTTGACTTCCTCTTTCGGTTGTCACTATGCCCCGATACCATGTTTATCACCTTGGTCTTTTGAGGATGGCCCTTCTGACCGCCCTTGCCTTTCTGCCTTACGTCTTTAATCAAGTGGTTAAGCTTCCCGGATTCCAAGGTGGCCTCTAATTGCCTCCTCAACTAAAAACAATCGTTCGTGTAGTGTCCTTTCGCACAATGATAGTCACAATATCTGTCCATGTTCTCTTTTTTTGGTGTTCCTACCAAGGGAGGTGGGGCCGGGACGTTTAGCTGGTGTTCTGCTGCTAAAATTTCCTTCGGTGAGCTGGATAAGTCCTCTAGGGTGAATATTCGTGTAACACCCCATTTTGGAAATGGAATATTACGCATAATCATGGCGTGTCATCAAAGCATACAAGGATAAATGTCTAAGCATTATTCAACCATAAAAGGGAAATACCGGAATCAAACATCGGTAACCCCAAAGTAAAGCTCATCACACACAAACATAAATACTGTAAAAGGAAAGGACGAAACAATGTCCATAGCAACTGTATCAAAGTAAAGGAAATGCATAAAGTAAAGAAAGACAGTAAAGCTTCCAATCCATATGCATGTACGTTTGAGATCTACGAGCGTCCCTGAGTACCTGCCGTTTTGGGAACATGAAAAGGAAAACGGCTGAGCAAGACGCTCAGTGCACGGATGTACAATATAGCATGAAATAGGATAAGCATGTAACATTTAACAGCGGAAGACTAAGTACTGAGTAAACTGGTTAAGTATCAAGAAAACTGGTTTTATAGTTTGAAAAGCCTTATGTTTATCTTGTGAAAACTGTTTTAACATATATATACCATAGCCCATATAGGTCATGAAAAGGTCACGTGCATGAATACTTGGAGGGGTGACCTCATCATGCTGATTAGAGGGGATGCCTCTAATCAATATACTGATTTGGGTAGGAGGGATCAGCTCCTTGTGAAGGGTGCAAGGCACACACCACATTCACCATGATAAACTGAATAAAAACATGTAACTAGGATGCACCCATACGCCCCACCTGATATAATAATATGGCCAAAACTGAAAGGGACGCCACGAGCAATCACTCCGCCGTGGGGAAGTCATAACATCGGTGCCTCCAATGCTATGGTTATGGTACCTCCATAACTAGGTGAAACTGGTCATGCTTGTATATGGCTATAGATTATGCTAATTAAACATAAGCAGTTCAAAACAATAAAACAAATACTGGGGAAAACAGTTGGCTGCATACGGGGAAATCCTAATAAGGAAAGAATGTCCATACTGAAAGGACGGGAATCCGTACCTCAAGTCCAGTGAATGAACGGAAGAAAGACTCCTACTTCTGGATCACTAACGCTACATGAATACACACGTGTATAAGTATCGATTCACTGATTACGTACTGAGTTTTATGTCTCATTTTAGCTGATTTGGTATGTTTTAGGTCATGGTTCACTGTTTAAAGCCTTAAACTGTGTTTATCTAGTATTCTGATTAATCTGATTAAGTATTACTGGTGTTTCATGTATTAATATACTTACTGTATAATAATAAGTAACTTTCCAAAAATAGCAGGTTTCCAAAAATAGAAAGTTTCCAAAAATAGAAAGTTTCCAAAAAATAGAAAGTTTCCAAAAATAGAAAGTTACCAAAAATAGAAAGTTTCCAAAAATAGAAAGTTTCCAAAAATAGAAAGTTTCCAAAAATAGAAAGTTTCCAAAAATAGAAAGTTTCCTAAAATAGAATTTACTGCTTAAAATAGATTAGTTTCTAAAAATAGAAAGTTTCCAAAAATAGATCAGCTGCCTTAATTAAATAAGTTTCCATATATAGAAGGTTTCCATGATTAGATTAGCTGCCTAAAATAGATAGATTTCCATATATAGAAGGTTTCCATTAATAGATTAGTTGCCTTATTTAATTAAGTTTCTATAAATAGAAGTTTCCATATTTAGAATTAAGCTGGTTACATAAGCTAACATATAAGTCTAAGTGTTTATAAGCTTGTTTCCTAAGTCATATGATATAGTATATAGTTTAATTATTATTTCATGTATTTTAATTAAACTATAGGTTAAGCATTTTAATTAAAGTATAACATGTTTTAATTAAAATGAAATGAAAATACTTAGGTTAAAATGTGTATTATTTTTATTAATAATATAACCTAAGTCATGACTAAATTAATTAATTATAGGCATCTTTTAATAATTAATTAATTATAACTTATAACATAAAATACTTAGGTTAAATTAATGTCATGTTAAACTAATAATTAAAATAACCTAAGTCATGATTTAATTAATATTTCATGTTATTAATTAATTATATCCTAAGTTCATGATTCATAAAAATTAACATGTAGCATAAATCATGATTTAACCAACGAACCATGAATCGGGCATGAATTCGACACCGTACCCCGAGCCAAACCCGGGGCACGTGTGCCTCCTTGCTGCCGTGGGTCCCACATGAGCCAACCAAGACCAAAAATGGTCTTGGTGGTGGCGGCAATAGCAAACCAAACCCCCCTCGGGTTTGTTTTGCTAGGCGGCTAAAAACAAACACCCTTATAAATCCTTCTTTGATTTTAATTAATACCAAAACATGTTAGATCAATGATTAATTACCTTGTGTTTAATAAGAAAAATAATAACATGTTCATGAAAATAATCAAAGATTAAAAGAATTAAAAAGAATTAAAAAGAAGGGTTAGAAAGGTATACCACTATGTAGCTTGGAAAAAGGATGAACAAACACGGTTTCTAACACTTGTTTTTAAGATCAAAATCAAACAATCACCCTCCAATGGTGGTGTTTAGGTGGCGGCACAAGAGGAGAAAAAGGAGAGGGAGAAAAACTCTTTTAGGGTTTTTGTTTATTTTCTTGAATGTGAAAAATGAAAACATGATTTTACTCTTTACCCCCCTTTACTTGTAAAGTCCATGGGCTAAGCCCATTTCTTGTATATGTGCCGTTGGTATGGGGGCCCCACATGGGGTACCCATACCTTTCTCGTGTCCCGATGTTTCGTGTTCGTTCGTGGTTAAACGTGCTCGTGTTTAAAGTGTTTCTTTTTAGTCTAACGTGTCGTTTATCGTAAACTTAACGCTCGTAATTATATTATATGTATTTACGTAATTATTCTAGTTCGTATTTTAAATGGTGATCATGATTAATTATGTTCACGTGACATATTTATTAACTGTTTATCATGAGTTCGTACGTAATTGATACTTGTCATGTCATACACGTATGCACTTGCTTGATTATTAGCACATGAATGTGATCAATACTAAATGAGGTAAGTTTTAATCTAAGACGTACGATCTTAAGGGCACTATTCATGGTAAAAGCATGCGGGTTTTACAATTCTTCCCCCCTAAAAAGAATAATTCGTCCCCGAATTATAGATAAAGTAAGCTGAAAAGAAGTGACATACCCGAACTCAAAATATGAAGTGAGGGTAAGAAGCCCGGATAGACTCCTCTGTTTCCCAAGTGGCTTCCCGCTCGGTATGGTCCCTCCAAAGAATTTTGACGAATGGAATCGTCTTCCTTCTCATGACTCGTTCTTGCTTGTCGAGTACTCGTTCGGGTTCTTCTATAAAAGTGAGATCTTCACGTATCTGTTCCAGTGGATACTGAACCATGTGAAGGGGATGATAATTGTACCCTCTGAGTAAGGACACATGGAACACGTTATGCACGTGCGAAAGTTGAGGAGGTAACGCCAATCGGTAAGATACTTCGCCGATTCGTTCAACGATATCGAATGGTCCGATGAACCGAGGACTGAGTTTCCCTTTGATCCCGAAGCGTTTAACACCACGTGCCGGCAAAACCTTGAGGAAGACGTGATCTCCCACGTTAAAATGTATGTCCCTACGATGCTTATCGGCGTAACTCTTCTAACGTGATCGTGCTTCCTGTAGTTTCTGCTTAGCTACCTCGATCTTCTCATTGGTCATTTCAATAATCTCTGGTCCTTCGAGTGTTCGCTCTCCCACTTGATCCCAGCAAGTTGGAACGCGACCCTTTCTGCCATACAACATTTCGAAAGGAGCACATTTGATACTTGCGTTCCAGCTGTTGTTGTATGCAAACTCGACTAAGCAGATGTAATCGTCCCAATCACCTGTCCATTCCAACGCACACGACCTTAACATATCTTCCAATGTCTGAATTGTTCGCTCCGATTGTCCGTCCGTTTGAGGATGAAAAGCTGTGCTCAGCTTAAGTTGTGTACCCCCAAGCTTTTTGCAGACCTTTCCAGAATAGCGACGTGAAACGAGGATCTCTGTCTGAGACGATGCTGGAGGGAGTGTCGTGGAGTCTCATGATCTCACTTCTGTACGTATCTGCGAGTTTACTTACCAGATCTTCCTTGCGTATCGGTAAGAAATGAGCTGATTTGGTGAGTCGATCAACAATGACCCAAATAGCATCGTGCTTCTTCTTGGTAGGCGGAAGACCGGTAACAAAATCCATGGTGATTTTGTCCCACTTCCACTCTGGAATATCCAACGGTTGAAGGAGACCGCCCGATCGCTGATGTTCAATCTTAACCTGCTGGCAGGTAAGACATTTGGAGACATACGTGGCTACATCCTGTTTCATACCACTCCACCAAAAGTGCTGTCTGATGTCATGGTACATTTTTGTCGACCCAGGATGTATAGAAAATGGGGAGCTGTGAGCTTCAGCTAACAATGCTTCCCGGAGTTCTGGATTGTCAGGAACACAAAGTCTCGTGCCCTGCCAAATGATACCGTCTGCGTCCATTCGGAATTCTGTCTGCTTCTCCAAATTCTGAATTATCGCCCAAATCTCTCCATCATCCTTCTGCGCTTCCTTAATCCTAGTCAGTAACTCAGGTTCTACTCTAAGATTCGCCCAGTATCCGTGCTGCCCACGTACCATGATTTCGATGTCTAGCCGCTCCAAGTCTCTTATGTTTTGTTCCTCGATCTCAATGCCGTTTATCATTCCGGACTTCCTGCTAAGTGCATCTGCTACTACATTAGCCTTCCCGGGATGATACTGTAAGTTAATATCATAGTCCTTCAACAGTTCCAACCATCTCCTTTGTCTCATGTTCAATTCTCGCTTTGTGAAGATATATTTCAAGCTCTTGTGATCCGTGAAAATGTCGCATGATTCTCCGTATAAGTAATGCCTCCATATCTTCAATGCGAACACCACTACAGCAAGTTCCAGGTCATGCGTAGGGTAGTTTTCTTCATAGGGTTTAAGCTGTCGTGAAGCATACGCGATCACTTTCCCATGTTGCATGAGAACACAGCCCAGTCCCTTCCCCGATGCATCGCTATAGATCTGAAATCCACCTGTACCAGATGGGAGAGTAAGAATAGGTGCAGATACTAACTTCTGCTTTAGGTCTTCGAAGCTCTTCTCTCGTTCTTCCGTCCAGACGAATTTCTATCCTTTTCGAATCAGTTTGGTGAGAGGTAGTGCCAAGCGGGAAAAGTTCTCCACGAATCTTCGATAATATCCAGCTAAGCCTAAGAAACTGCGGACTTCTGTCGCTGATGTTGGTCTTGGCCATTTAGTGATAGCCTCAACCTTCGCTGGGTCCATAGTGATCCCTTCTGCTGATACAATGTGACCTAAGAATGCCACCTTGTTTAACCAGAACTCACACTTGGAGAATTTCGCATACAGCTGCTTCTGACGAAGAATCTGTAGTACAGTACGGAGATGATCTTCGTGTTCCTCCGTGGACTTTGAGAAAATCAAGATGTCATCGATGAATACAATGACAAATTTATCAAGGAATTCATGAAAGATTCTGTTCATCAGATCCATGAATACTGCTGGAGCGTTAGTCAGGCCGAATGGCATGACCACAAACTCATAATGGCCATAGCGGGTACGAAAAGCAGTCTTGGCAATATCCTGCTCTTTAACCCTTAGCTAATGGTAGCCTGACCTTAGATCGATCTTTGAGAAGTGTTTCGCTCCTTGAAGTTGGTCAAACATATCGTCTATACGTGGCAGTGGATATCTATTGCGGATGGTAATCTTATTAAGTTCACGGTAGTCAATGAAAAGTCGCATGCTGCCGTCCTTCTTCTTAACGAACAAGACCGGTGCGCCCCATGGAGATGCGCTTGGTCTAATGAACCCTCGTTCGAGAAGTTCCTGCAGTTGGTCCTTCAGTTCTTTTAGCTCTATGGGAGCCATACGATACGGAGCCTTAGAGATTGGCTCAGCTCCTGGAACAAGGTCGATGTTGAACTCCACTTCTCTTGCAGGTGGTATGCCTGGAAGTTCATCTGGGAAGACGTCTTGAAATTCCGAAACTACTGGTTGATCCTGAATCGATGGGGATTCAGCATCCATGTCATGAACCGTTGCGAGATAACCTTCGCAGCCATGTGACAGTAATGCACGTGCTTGCAAGGTAGATATGACTTGTACAGACCGCCCGGGTATGAACCCGTTATGGATGTACTCTGGTGCATTAATGTCGCCGAAGATCACTCGATATGAGTGACAATCTATGGTAGCATGGTGCTTGGATAGCCAGTCCATGCCAAGAATCATATCGAACTCAATCATGTCTAGGGGAAGTGCATCTACTGCACGAACTTTATCGTCAAACTCTAGAGGAAGACTCTTGTATACATGAGTTATTAATACAGAGTCCCTCAGAGGCGTGGAAATGGTAAGCTTATTTTCTAATGGCAAGGGAAGTGTCCTGATGTTCTTAGCATATGTAGTGGAAACAACTGAATGAGTGGCACCCGTGTCGAAAAGAACACATGCAGCCTGGCCGTACATATACAAAATTCCAGTAATGGTACCTGTAGATTTGTTTGCCTGATCGCGCGATGTCGTGTAGACACGCCCAGTGGTAGGAGGCGGTTTAGTATCAGCATGACCCGAAGTACCCTCCATTTCACCCTTACGGCAATCTCTCATACGATGGCCAGGGAGGCCGCACTTGTAGCACGCGTCGGAATCACGACGACATGGGCCAGGGTGTCTGCGATGGCAAGTGCTGCAAAGAGGATGAGTGAATCCTCCAGCAGGAGTCCTTGCTTGCTGAGGGCCTGCTGATGGCAAACCGTGTTAAGAATAAAGTATATGCACGAGTATAGGACGTAAGCGTCATAAGATGTTTACCAGTGTTAGCTGAACGGTTAGGCTGAGAACCCCTGTGGTTCTAGTCCCTTCCGTTACCGTGGTTCCTGGTAGAGATGATATAGTGTTAGCATGATAGATATAACATGAAATCATAAGAAGATGCGTAAATAGTAGGACCTGCTGTTGTTGGAGTGTCCCGCATTGTTACGGTAATTATCATTACCGTTGCGCCTTTCCACAACAGAACGGTCGTTAGAGTGACCGTTTCCTTTGGGCTGATTAGGCTGCTGCTGAGTAGCCGGCTGAGACCGGTCCCCAGTTTTCTGCCTGGAAGATACAGTTTTAAGAGATGATTATAGAACATATAATGATAGGATGCGGTCTGATTAACGCTAGAACACGAAATGTTTTACCTCTTGTCGGGTCTTTCAGCTTCCCCGAACACATCGCGTTCCTGCAACATCTCAAGCTTCCTTGCTGCGTCGGCCACTTGTGCTACTGTATTGAACGTAGCACATACCAGATTGTTCGCGACCGAGGTGCGAAGTGCCCACCTAAAATGGTGTGCCTGCTCCTCAGGAGTACCAGCCGCTGCTCCTAGAAAACCAGCTAGGCGAAGAAAGCGCTGCATGAATTCGTTGCTATTCTCGCCCGCTCTCTGACGTATCCCGTGGTATTCACGCTTGAGTTTGTCATGCTCTGCTTTAGGAAAGAACTGTTCCATCACTCTCTCCTTGAATTGGGCCCATGTCAAACCAGCGACCCATTCATCACCTCCTTCTGACTGTGTCAAAGCTAGCCACCAGTTGAGTACATCGCCTTCGAACCTGTAGCATGCCAATCTTGCCTTGAAGGCGGGGTCACATCCCATAGCATTGAAGATTTTCTCAATGTGAGTCAGCCAGCTTTCAGCATCGCTGGGGCTATCAGTCTTTTCAAAAGCTCTAGGACGGAGCTTGTTAAATCTTTCCAACCATACCGCTAGTGTCACTGGGGGAGGAGGAGGAGGAGGTGCCTGATTCTGCTGCTGCTGATTGTTGGCAGCTTGGACTTCAGCACGAATGTCATTCCTCAGTTGAGGAAGTAAGGCTTGCATGGCAGCCTGAATTGCAGCATTGAGCTGCTCTTGCTCGCGTGTGAGAACCATCTGACAGTATAACATGAAACATATGATTAACAGTTCAAACATAAAATATAAAAAAAAAATTTATGCCAAAATTTCACGAGAAAAATTTTATGCAAGAAAATCTTTGTATGAATGCATGATGCAATTTTATGAAAACTTTGATGCTCGAGAGTGAACGCCTCAGGTCAGTTCACTCAAAATAAAAGACATATCGAGGGGACGCCTATGGGTCGGTCCCAAATCTAAAAGTTTCGATAAAACACATGCGACTAAATAGGGCCAGTCCTATACCAACCATTACTTAGTCAAAAACCCTGTAACAATGACATGTATATGTATGCTTAAAAATGATGAATGCATGAAAACAACTGTCAGTTCTAGGAAGACCGTAGTGACTACCCACTAATCACAGGTCATATTTGAGAGTCTACAGGTCGAAACCTTGGCTCTGATACCATAATTGTAACACCCCATTTTGGAAATGGAATATTACGCATAATCATGGCGTGTCATCAAAGCATACAAGGATAAATGTCTAAGCATTATTCAACCATAAAAGGGAAATACCGGAATCAAACATCGGTAACCCCAAAGTAAAGCTCATCACACACAAACATAAATACTGTAAAAGGAAAGGACGAAACAATGTCCATAGCAACTGTATCAAAGTAAAGGAAATGCATAAAGTAAAGAAAGACAGTAAAGCTTCCAATCCATATGCACGTACGTTTGAGATCTACGAGCGTCCCTGAGTACCTGCCGTTTTGGGAACATGAAAAGGAAAACGGCTGAGCAAGACGCTCAGTGCACGGATGTACAATATAGCATGAAATAGGATAAGCATGTAACATTTAACAGCGGAAGACTAAGTACTGAGTAAACTGGTTAAGTATCAAGAAAACTGGTTTTATAGTTTGAAAAGCCTTATGTTTATCTTGTGAAAACTGTTTTAACATATATATACCATAGCCCATATAGGTCATGAAAAGGTCACGTGCATGAATACTTGGAGGGGTGACCTCATCATGCTGATTAGAGGGGATGCCTCTAATCAATATACTGATTTGGGTAGGAGGGATCAGCTCCTTGTGAAGGGTGCAAGGCACACACCACATTCACCATGATAAACTGAATAAAAACATGTAACTAGGATGCACCCATACGCCCCACCTGATATAATAATATGGCCAAAACTGAAAGGGACGCCACGAGCAATCACTCCGCCGTGGGGAAGTCATAACATCGGTGCCTCCAATGCTATGGTTATGGTACCTCCATAACTAGGTGAAACTGGTCATGCTTGTATATGGCTATAGATTATGCTAATTAAACATAAGCAGTTCAAAACAATAAAACAAATACCGGGGAAAACAGTTGGCTGCATACGGGGAAATCCTAATAAGGAAAGAATGTCCATACTGAAAGGACGGGAATCCGTACCTCAAGTCCAGTGAATGAACGGAAGAAAGACTCCTACTTCTGGATCACTAACGCTACATGAATACACACGTGTATAAGTATCGATTCACTGATTACGTACTGAGTTTTATGTCTCATTTTAGCTGATTTGGTATGTTTTAGGTCATGGTTCACTGTTTAAAGCCTTAAACTGTGTTTATCTAGTATTCTGATTAATCTGATTAAGTATTACTGGTGTTTCATGTATTAATATACTTACTGTATAATAATAAGTAACTTTCCAAAAATAGCAGGTTTCCAAAAATAGAAAGTTTCCAAAAATAGAAAGTTTCCAAAAAATAGAAAGTTTCCAAAAATAGAAATTTACCAAAAATAGAAAGTTTCCAAAAATAGAAAGTTTCCAAAAATAGAAAGTTTCCAAAAATAGAAAGTTTCCAAAAATAGAAAGTTTCCTAAAATAGAATTTACTGCTTAAAATAGATTAGTTTCTAAAAATAGAAAGTTTCCAAAAATAGATCAGCTGCCTTAATTAAATAAGTTTCCATATATAGAAGGTTTCCATGATTAGATTAGCTGCCTGAAATAGATAGATTTCCATATTTAGAAGGTTTCCATTAATAGATTAGTTGCCTTATTTAATTAAGTTTCTATAAATAGAAGTTTCCTTATTTAGAATTAAGCTGGTTACATAAGCTAACATATAAGTCTAAGTGTTTATAATCTTGTTTCCTAAGTCATATGATATAGTATATAGTTTAATTATTATTTCATATATTTTAATTAAACTATAGGTTAAGCATTTTAATTAAAGTATAACATGTTTTAATTAAAATGAAATGAAAATACTTAGGTTAAAATGTGTATTATTTTTATTAATAATATAACCTAAGTCATGACTAAATTAATTAATTATAGGCATGTTTTAATAATTAATTAATTATAACTTATAACATAAAATACTTAGGTTAAATTAATGTCATGTTAAACTAATAATTAAAATAACCTAAGTCATGATTTAATTAATATTTCATGTTATTAATTAATTATATCCTAAGTTCATGATTCATAAAAATTAACATGTAGCATAAATCATGATTTAACCAACGAACCATGAATCGGGCATGAATTCGACACCGTACCCCGAGCCAAACCCGGGGCACGTGTGCCTCCTTGCTGCCGTGGGTCCCACATGAGCCAACCAAAACCAAAAATGGTCTTGGTGGTGGCGGCAATAGCAAACCAAACCCCCCTCGGGTTTGTTTTGCTAGGCGGCTAAAAACAAACACCCTTATAAATCCTTCTTTGATTTTAATTAATACCAAAACATGTTAGATCAATGATTAATTACCTTGTTTTTAATAAGAAAAATAATAACATGTTCATGAAAATAATCAAAGATTAAAAGAATTAAAAAGAATTAAAAAGAAGGGTTAGAAAGGTATACCACTATGTAGCTTGGAAAAAGGATGAACAAACACGGTTTCTAACACTTGTTTTTAAGATCAAAATCAAACAATCACCCTCCAATGGTGGTGTTTAGGTGGCGGCACAAGAGGAGAAAAAGGAGAGGGAGAAAAACTCTTTTAGGGTTTTTGTTTATTTTCTTGAAAGTGAAAAATGAAAACATGATTTTACTCTTTACCCCCCTTTACTTGTAAAGTCCATGGGCTAAGCCCATTTCTTGTATATGTGCCGTGGGTATGGGGGCCCCACATGGGGTACCCGTACCTTTCTCGTGTCCCGATGTTTCGTGTTCGTTCGTGGTTAAACGTGCTCGTGTTTAAAGTGTTTCTGTTTAGTCTAACGTGTCGTTTATCGTAAACTTAACGCTCGTAATTATATTATATGTATTTACGTAATTATTCTAGTTCGTATTTTAAATGGTGATCATGATTAATTATGTTCACGTGACATATTTATTAACTGTTTATCATGAGTTCGTACGTAATCGATATTTGTCATGTCATACACGTATGCACTTGCTTGATTATTAGCACATGAATGTGATCAATACTAAATGAGGTAAGTTTTAATCTAGGACGTACGATCTTAAGGGCACTATTCATGGTAAAAGCATGCGGGTTTTACAATTCGATTCACCTCTTGAGGACGTTGCGGGTTACGGTAAGGCAAGGTATAGGGTTGGGTGTAGGGGTTTCTATTTTGATAGGCTCCTCGTCCTCCTCCTTTTCTTCTCCCAAAACCCCTTTTCTGGGCCCGATCATACCTCTGGCCTCCCGTCGGAGAACTGTCTCCTCGGATATACTCTCCCCTGGGCAGTTCAGCATCCCTGAACGTTGTTTCAGCACGGACGAAGTCGTCCACATGCTTCAACATCTCGTCCACTGTTTTTGGTATGCTTTCAGCAAATCGCTTGGCCAAACCAGGGCACTTGTGTGAGCCCATGTATGAAGAGATCCTCATGAGATCTGGCACATTAGGAATGGAATTGAACTCGCTTACCCACCTTTCTTTGAATACCGATAGGCTCTCGTTGGCCTTTCGGATTATCTTCGTGATCTCCGTGGGGTCCTTCGCACACGCTTTCAGCATCCCAAACCGTGTGAGGAATTTGGCCTCCAAATCATCCCAATCGTCTATGCTTCCTGACGGCAACTCGTCAACCCAAGATCTGGCCTTATCATCTAGCGTTTGTTGGAACATTCGGCACCATACGGGCATGGGCCATTCCCCTTGGTTCCCCATCCCTTTAAAATGGTTGATGTGGTCAGCCGGATCTCCCATCCCAGCGTAAATCCTAACGTTGGCCGACATCCTATGGCTAGGGGCTGAGTATTCAATGATCCTTCGGCTAAGGGGGCACTTGGCCAGTGATTTGAAAGGCTTGCCCAAATTATTATCTGCCACTTTCATCCCCTTGCTTTTCTCTCCCTCGCCTTGGCTTTCCTTCTTTTTTCCCTTATCTCTCGAATGTTCTTCCCCTTCATCAAAACTGATTAGCCTTGGCTTGATGTAGTCTCGATTGCTTTTGTCTTTTATTAATTCCTTTAGGGCCGAAATGTGACCCTCAATGATTTCTTCATTGGTGAGACTATTGTGGTTGTCATCATGAATTTCAACTTCAGGTGATGTTGGGGCGGGACCCGCCATTCTTTAGCTACTTGGTAGATCGAATTTAGGGTCCCACGGATGGCGCCAGTTTGTAGATGCAAAAGTCCGTTGGGCCTCTTAGTGGGCCGAGAATGCCGCTAGGCCGTCCGGGTCTTCTTATCGACAAGCCTATAAGAAGGTAGCACACGTTAGCTCGCCTCGGGTGAAGAGCCCGAGACCAACTCTAGTGTGAGAGTAAGAATCTGATTGTGCCAAGTGGCCAATAACATGTAGAGCCGAATGGCCACATACGTATATGTAATAAGTGACTGTGTGTGAATGATGTGACTTACATTGAATGAGGGGTATTTATAGTGCTAAGAGCATTGTAGTGGACTGTTTCCCTTGAAGGCAGCGCTCCTTGAGCCTTGTGATCTGACAGGCCAAGCTTTGGTCCAAAAGGTTAAGCAAGGAGTCTAGGTAAAAGGATCCGTCGTTTGTTCCCGAGGGAATCTACCCTGCTTTTGAGGTGTGCAGGCGGATGGCTCTTTTATCCGAACGCCAGACGAATGTCCACTGGACAATAGGATGCGCCGTTCCTTCCCGATGCATTGACATTGCTTTCGAGGATTCCTTCTAGATCTGCGCTTGGTAGGTGGGCCGGTCTGCCAGACCTTGTGGCCAATCTTGCTTCTAGAAGATTTGGCACGTGGATATGGCCTAGCGGCCATATACGTGAACAGTGTAATCAAAGAATGAGTGTTTCCTAGGCCATCCCATGGTATTTCAGTTGCCCACTCCTATAACAAAAAACATCTACACAAATCTCAGACTTGTGTAATTGCCTCGTATGCAAGACGTATGATGTATGTGAAAGAATGCATGCAAATAGAAAAACAGATGCAATGCATCAATTCTCAGAACTGATAGCCTAAAAAATGATTACAGACAAAAATATCTGGTCACATTCAGAAGAATATTAGTCCAAACCAGAAAAGAACCTAAGTCTTACAACAAAAAGTATTGAACCTAAACCTTTAATCTTTGACTTTACCACCACAACCAGTAGCAGCAATATTCCCAGTAGCAGATTCAGTTTTAACACGTTTAAACCTTTGTTGATATTCAACTTCTGTCTTACGCTGTTTTAATCCTAAACCCTTACCCTATCATTAACTAAACCCTTCTGGGACTCATTATCATCAAAGGTGTATGTATGCTTTTCTTTTTGTTGGACGAGTTGTTTGTTGGTTTGGTATCATCACCCGCTCCAGAGAATTGTTCATTGTCCACTTTTCTTGATCTTGAACATGTACGAGTTCTTGATCATGAGCAGCGGACACTTGTTGAATTTGGAATGGCAACCAGCTACGAGACTCTTCCCTTACGGAAACAATGTTTCCCTCGCCATCGTACACAACTCCATCCCAATTGTCAACATCGTATGGCCACCTTTTATCTTCTAACCTATATCTCATATTAATACACGTTTTTACTAAATTACTTCGAGAGTCCTTAATTAACTACTCTTTCTTTAATTGCCCATATTTAAAGAAATATTTTTCTTTAATATTTTTCTTTAATAAAATAAATGCTACAAATAAATATATTTCTTACTGTACCCTTATTATGCGAGTCGAACTATAAAAGAAGCAAAAGTAATAGTTGTTGGTCATAAACCCTAAAAGAGTCGAACCATAAACCCTAAAAGAGTCGAACCGTAAACCCTAAAAAAAGTCGAAGAATGTCAGACTATATCCCTTTTGAAATCCAATTGGAAATCATCAAATGGCTTCCTGTCAAGCCTTTGATTCAGTTCAGGTCAGTTTCCAAACCATGGAAATCTTTCATTGACAGCCCTGACTTTATCAAAGGTTACCGCCACACGCAGCCACATAGTCATATTCTATGTTTATCATCGGCTTATGAGAAGGAGTTGAGGTGGTACATTTGCTTAGTAGATGATGATATCGAAACATCTATGGTACAACAACAAGAGTTTGTTGTGTCTCCGTTGCTTGAACAATATTCTGCTCCGGATGTTGTTGGTACAAGTCATGGATTGCTGTGTCTGATGTGTTATAATAGATTTTATATGAAATGGATGGTTGTTATTTGCAACCCTTCTATCCGAAAATCCTTTGGTATTGCTGTCCCTAGCTATGACATTCCGATTGAGGTTGATACTGTATATGGTTTTGGGGTTTGTCCCATCACTAGTGACCCTACCGTTGTTAAGGTTTTATGTGGAGCTAACATGCCTTGGCATGTTGAAGTTTTTACATTGAGTTCAGGGGTTTGGAATGTGATTCCAGGTGGTAATTTGCCTCGTCAATCAATTAAACTTAACTCGTTTCACTCCTGTTTTTATAGATATTTTTATTTATTGGGGTGTGTGTGAGAAGATTTCTACCAATGATGGTGAGTCTACTTCAAATCATATGGTTGTGTCATTTGATTTGATTACGAAGGAGTTTAAAGTGGTAGACCTTCTAGATAGCTTAACAAACGAAGTAATTGGTGAATATGTGTTTGTTTCTAAGCTAAGGGATTCTCTTGTTGTGTATGGACATGTTAATGTTGCGGCATCATGGGGTTGTGGTGTATGGGTGATGGAGTGTGATTCGTATTTCAGAAAGCTATTTTCATTTTGCGCACCAGTAACAAAAATATTGGGGTTTACTAAGAGTGGTGAACCTATATGTAAAACTGTAGGCGAGTTGATAGGAATTGACGTTTACAACCCTTGCTCACTACAAATTAGGAATCTTGGGATTTCTGGAGTTGGGTTTGCATTCTCTATGGGTTCCTACAAGGAATCGCTTCTTCTACTTGATCGCCCGGATTTGCATATTTATTTAGGTGATAGTTAATCAAAATGACGAAGGCAAATTTTAAGGTGTGGATTTACAAAATACAAGTTACCTATGGACGGAGGGGCCTATTTTGTAGCTAAGTGTGGAAAAATCACTTTCGCCTATTTTAGTTTTTTTATTACTAATCTAATGTTAACTGCTTCCCATGAAATCTTTTGCGATTTTAGATGCAATATATTCCACTTTTTATAAAGTTAATGTGATTTCTATTATTCCATGGATAGTTCTTTGCAAGGCTAAATATACACTTTCCTAATTAAACCATCCAAAGTTTGGATTCTTTCGTGTGTCTTGAAAGAATAGGTTATGTTCATTTCATGCATGTTGATTCTTGTAGTTAAGGATATTAGCTTGATAAGGATAGTTTCCTAATTAGACCATCCAAAGTTTGGAAAGTTTCGCGTATCTTGAAAGAATAGGTAACGTTCATTTTGTGTCTGTTGATTCTTGTAGTTAACGATATTAGCTTAAGGATAGTTTCGTGTACCTAAGTGGCTGACATTACTATTACGTCTGATTAATGTTGATTCACTTTGTGGATGTTTGATCCTTTTCTCCCTTGTGATTGTTTACTTTAGAAGACTAGGTATTATGCATCGTTGATAGTAGCTCTATAAGGATCGTTTCGTGGTCCTAGTGATTGAGTTTGCACAATCCTGAATTGATTGAGCTGTGTTTGTCTTGGGATATGGTTCTGATTACTGGTTTGGATCCATTAACAATTTCTTATTTGTTTGGTGGTTATATATTTCACTTTTTACTCGATAAAAAGTGTCAACACAAAATAGTGACAGTAGGTTAAGAGCTTCTACGATTGTAACTACTTAATGACCCAACAATAGCTAATAACTTTCACGGCTTATTATGTTTTTACGGCAGTTATTATCTAACATTTGATTCTCATAGGAATTTCCGTGATTTTGGAATTGATATTGCTTTTGTTAGAGAATCAATTTTTTGTTGTGCTAGATGTTTTACCTGGTCTATATGAAAGCGTTTTCAGGTTATGGGGTTTATCCTAACCATAACACACGTAATACACCTCATAAATTAGATGTTTCTAAGTTAAGTCCACTGCAGTCCAAACCGTAATTTACCTTGTAAATTGGTGTAGATGGACTTATGTAGCCATAGTTGCCAGTTACCATAGTGTACATACAAACCAGGGGACACTACTTGGTATGAGTAGCACATGTGCAAATGGGGTATTTCCACATCCCAACCATGATCATTAGAGACAGGCTGAAAACCAATGCAAAAGATTGGTAACTAGACGATCGTTTTGCACGTGACTCAGTTCTTGTTTTCCATATTTGCATGACTATAAACCCTGTTTGTGCTTGGGTAAAGGAAACATGATCCTTCAATTCTTAGAGTCAACTGAAACTTTTGCTTCTTTCCATTATGCTCTTAGTTGTTGGAGCTGTAATATCAGACCACCACTTTGAGTACCTGATTTACCATAAAGAGTGTTCAATGCGACTGTCTATGCTATCCGTTAATTTGTGCATTTCAGACATTAATCGGATATAGACCGTTAGGGGTGTTCACCGGTTAAGGTTTCGTGTTATTTGGTTCGAGGTGAGAAATTTTGATGCAAAAGTGAAGAGACGTAGAATTCTTTAAATCCAAAATTTCTTCACCAAGTGAGAGCACAGATGTGACAGAACTTCGAACGCAGAAGTGGTAGTCAACCAAGATGACACGTTCATTAATAGAAAAGGCATGTTAATGGGTGAGAGTGATGTGCAACGACACGACAGTGAGGATAAGACTATGATAGTTGTATCAGAATCGACTACTATTGGAGAGAGCACGAGTACATGATCAGATAACATGCTGCCAAAAGTTGGGATGGAAGGGTCGAGATCAAATGCTACTAAAGAAAGCACTAATGACCAACATACAATACTAAAGCCTATATATTTTTCACTGGTAAAATTGAAGTATCAGTTAAATTTTTTATCTTTTTGCAGCAATTTGTTCTATTTTCCAAACAGATAAAATTAAAATTGTAGCAATCTGTAATTTGAATCAATTGCTTCATATTTTCAGGCTACCCCCACGGCCCACAACGACAAATTAGTGTGTAAAGATTATCTGGCTCCAGTTCTGCAGTTATATAGTAGCTATTATTTACTGATAAATTTTGCATGATAACTTTCAAATATTAGGTTCGGCCTCTTTGATATGTATAGGGCCTTGGTAAGAAGCATAGGAAAGGAAGGAAACGACAAAAAATATCCACTATTTGTGAGTCGTTTCTTGCTCCAATCCAACTCCGTATACGACTCTAATTTCGATTAATAGACTAGTGTCACCAACAAGGCTTCCGGAACCAAGTGAAGATGTAATGCTACGTGGGAGAATGAGGGGGAAGTTTAGAAGGTACAATGCTTGAGGGTGAGGTTGCTCGACTGGAGTAACTTGCACCACCAAGACAACCAGTTGATGCCAATGACCCATTGTCTATCCCGAAAACAATTGTCCCCTTGGAAGTACTAATGAAAGTATTTCCATTCGTAATTCAAGTTACTAGCCAATTACCCTCAGTGTACATTTTCTACCTCTATTGTACAGGTTACAAGAATGTTGCATATTTTAGTAAGAGCATAAGAGGTGAAGTTGCTCTTTTATAAGGTATGTTATTTGTGATAACTATACAGGTACGTTGGGAACCTCGTTTGAAGGATCAGACGGCAAAGGATACTAGAGAAGTTATAAGAGAAACTGTCATTTGCATGCACCCAAGAAATAAACTTCGAGATGTGAGTCAATAAATAATAATTTCCTAAGTTAAACTCCCCCAAATGAGCACTCACGTAAGTTTCGGTCACCAGGGCTCTTGGATAACTTATAGTAATTCGATTTATTCTTTAATGTCATTCATATTAATTGGACACATGTGTTTTTGTAAGTCAACATCAATCATTGACAACTTATTCATCTACACAGGACAAAGATCATAATTCATTAGCTGATAATATTCCCGACCAGCGAGAATTCATTTGGTGAAAAGCCATTTGAGCCACATGTAATGCCACCTTGTTAAGTTCGTGAACTGCGTGCATGTACAAGACGAGTCATGATTTGGGCACATGATATGATCCGGGTTATATTAAGACCAAGCTAAGCTCGGTAGTTAATCAATCCTCCAATAGACAAGGAAAGCTAGGGATTCAGAATAGCCTTCCATGAGAATCGGTATTTGTTTGTAACAGACAATGTTAAGAGAATCAAAGAACAAAAAGATTTATCATTTTCATTCATACCTTCATTATCATTGTCATTGTTTATATGTAAGGTAGAAATAACAAAAGTTACATAAAAGACCTCGCACTTATAAAAACGACATAAAGAACCCTATGTGGTTTAGACACATAACAATACCCTCCTCTTCAAAAGATCCTTGTCCTCAAGGATCAAGACACGAGACAGCAGTCACATAATCCGCAATAGTACCTTCCACTTCCACTTCACTAACCATTTTTCCAAAATTTCCTTTTTGCGCTTCATCACTAGTACTTCAAAGCAATAAGTAGAAAGCTTTTCACCACTGATGTTAAATACATTCTGATTGATTAGACTGTGGCAAAAGTCTGTAGTTAGGATATTTAGCAAAGAAGAATGACCTACCAAATCTTGGGTGAATAACTTAATAACAGTAAGTTTGACTCTAATTCAAAATAGAAAGTCATCTCTTTAGGACTTATTTTGATTACTACTTGGCTCAAATTCATAATTTCCCTTAACATGAATCTGCCAAGATATCCTTGAAGTTGAACTGGTAACATCTTGTGAAACTTCAACACTTGCTTATCTAAACTTACTCACTTTATACAATAGTTGATCATACACCATCTCTACTTTCCCATGACCCACAGAGTTAACTTGTAGATCCTGGCCAAGAAACGAACACTTTTCTCGTATCTTGTAATTTTGATGAGACAATTGTATGTTCCAGGGTGTCCCAATAAAAACACGTCCACCTAATTCAACAATTACAAGCCAATTCATTCTTTCATTTTCGAGCAGGACATGTTGACTAATTGTTCGGATTCTATATGGATCCTTAATATAATCTGTGACAAAGCCAGCAATATCAAGGGTCTTATAAGAAATGAATAGTGGCGAATCATGCCTTTGCTCTATGCTGATTTTAATGACCTGAGAATATTGTATGGGTTGTACTTGTTGTGGAAAGGCTTCAATGTATACACATGGTTGCCCATTAACCCATGAGAACCAATCCTATTGTCAACAGAGTGTGATCCCTATTTGATGAAGGTAAATCGATCATTTATTCTTTCCGTAGCTTTACCATGGGATAAATGGTTCAACACAATTTCTAATAGCGCCAATGGTTCGATACAGCAAGTTTGTTCATTGAATCACTCATAGAAACAAAGGAAACTATACTACCTGAATCTTTAAAAGCTTCTAATAATGTTAACCAAATTTGTAACCCCGATTTCCATTCAAAAGTTTCAAAAACTAATAACTCACGAAATGGTTTCTTTGGTCTCTCCCCTTTGCTGATCAATAGTTCAATACCAGTGGATGTTTTCTCAGTTCCATTTATACCTACCAGCTTATCTGCCACACTAGCATATATTCGTTCATAGTTATCTTTGTTAACGTCTAAAAACCGATAAAAAAATTGCACCATTTCATCGCATTATACACTATACTTTGCATCTTGTTCCTTAGTGAATATGTGTATGCTAGCACCTATAAGTCCACTTTGCTTAGAAATGATCATTCCACCTTTATCCCAATACCATTGAATAGTTTGATTGAATAATGATTCAAGTATTGATTGGCAAGAGGTAGCATTATAGAAAGTATATGACAGCCATAACCTGATTACCAACCTTAGATCTATAGGACTTATTGCATAGAAGTCTTTGCCATCTGTTACTCTTCTTGAACTCTGAAAGTTTTTACCAAGGTAATGCTCGTCAACTGACCCACTATCGTACTTAGAATGAAGTTTAAGTCTCAACATTGGTGAACTAGTAATACGCATATCAGCAACTTCAGGTTCACTTAAAAGATGATGAGTTTTTCGTTGATCTTTAGCTGAACACAACTTCAGACCCGGTTTCCATGCAAAATTTACAGCAACAACATCACTCAAATCACTACTTGACTGTCTTTTCTTCTTGTCTTTAACCAGTGAAACTTTAACAACCTTATGTTCATCAATATCAATTTACTTGAGCTCGGAAGTATCTCTTAGAGGAGAAATAGATCGTTTATAACCGCCCACATAAGATTTTCTAAATGCAACATCTGACCCTATATGAGCACTTTCAATAGAGCCCCTTGATTCACTTGAAACCTTCTCCTTCCAAACTGGATTGGTACTGATAACAACCCCTCGATCCATAAACTCTTCAGAATGGATCGAGGTTAACGCATCACTGTGCAAACACTTTTGAGAATCTTTTTCCATAGAAAAAAATTCAACACTCTTAATAAGTTCTTCAAGATGCTCTTCTTTTGATATGTTTTGGGTGGGTAAGGGGGTTTTTCTAATAAGCTTGTTGGGATTCGTTGCTTCAAGTGTCGCTTCCTGTAAGTTAGCTAAACAATATGCCTCGTGAATGGTTTGAGGCTTAAACAACTTAACCATACATCAAATATCTTCATTAAGACCATTAACAAAACATCTAAGGCTATAATTTTGTCGACATTGTAATCGATTTAGTACATCAATGAAAGAGTCATAATATTCCTTAACTCTCACAACCTGCTTGAGCTCCTTTAACTCGCTTATATAGTAAACATCAATTCTACCAATACAAGCACCTGTAGATTCAACATAACCAGCTCTCATTGAATTAACATTCCCTTTTTAAATTTCATCAAACGTCGTGTGAACAACCCCTAAGTTCTATTTAGGCATTTCATCAAACACTTTATGGGCAACCTCAACTTTTCCTAACTTACGATTAAAATACGGGGTTCTACTTCCTAATGCAAGTGTTTCAACATTCATTTTATCTACTTCGACTCCAATACTACTTTCATAACTTGGCTTCGTATTTCGAGCCGCATATTGTGAAAATTGTATTGACACCTTAGAAACTAAATTTTCGATATTAGATATTTGCATAAAATTTGACTGTTGATTCAGATCAATCCTATCTAACATATCTTTTAAACTTACCTCCATTCGCTTGACCTCCATCATGTAACAGAAGGCTAATTCGAGTTCCCCCCTTTTTTTAAGATAATGATTTCTAAAACCTTTGTAATAAAGTACCAAGGAGTGTACAGCTCTGAAACCAGTGATATGATCCGAATTATATTAAGACCAAGCTAAGCTCGATGGTTAATCAATCCTCCAATAGACAAGGAAAGCTAGGATTCAGAATAGCCTTCGATGAGAATTGGTGTTTGTTTGTAACAGACAATGTTAAGAGAACCAGAGAACAAGAACATTTATCATTTTCATTCATACCTTCATTATCATTGTCATTGTTTATATGTAAGGTAGAAATAACAAAAGTTACATAAAAGACCTCGTACTTATAAAAACGACATAAAGAACCCTACGTGGTTTAGACACATAACAGCACATAAGAAGGCTGAAAAACAAGGAGATTGCAATACAAATTCCGAAGGTAATGTGATAGCTGAATGTCTGAGATCTTCAACCATCGTCTACTTTGGAGTTTGGACAATAGAATTGATTACTTCATATCTGAATGCCTGATATCCGCAAGCCATCTGTTTTAAGTTTAAGTTTAAGTTTGATCTACGGATCAAATGGTTTTAGTTCATTTCTTGCAGAATTGGATGATCAAAAGCATGAGTCTTGCGTTTTTAGACTATAGGGATGTTCATATTTTGAGAATGAATGTTTCGTTGGTGACGTGCATTGTGTATGCATTTTTGTCTAACAACTGTTGGGATAGGAAAAGTCTGCAATTTTTGGTGGATGTACTGTCATGACTGCTAAGATGAGTATGACAAATTGACACAGGACCAATTTTTGAGTTTATGTAGATTTCTATGACAATCTCGTTTTTTAGAAGACTCAAAAGCTCATTTAACTTTCAATTTTTTTTAATAACTTAATACAAAATGTCAAGACACCTCATATCTCGTATCTGATGAAGTTTTATCCTTTGATTATTTATATAGAGGTATGGCTTTTCCGGACCCAAGCAAGCCACATGGACTAAGCTAGTAATTGAAGCCTACACATACGCATCTGACGAGCTCATGATATGGGAAGCCATCCAAAACTGGGTTAAAACTTACATGAACCATGACTACCCAGATTCAACCAAAGTATACAACGACATGGAGCTCCAAGCCTGGTACGCAGAGTCCATCAATGTGGGCCATGCGGATCTCCGCCACAAAGACTGGTGGCCAACTTTAGCCGATGAAGAAGACCTTATTTCAGTCGTAACCACCATTATCTGGCTAGCATCAGCTTAACAAGGAGCACTTAACTTTTTTTAATACCCATATCGTGGTTACATACCAAACCATCCTCTACTATGCGCCGGTTATTCATTGATGAAAATGACCCAGAATATCAAAGTTTCCAAGATATGACCCACAAAAGTAATTCTTATCAGTTTCACCAAGCTTACTACAATAAATAAAAGTACATGGCTGTGGTGGACATATTGTCCACTCACTCACCCGATGGGGAGTACATAGGTGAATGACAACAAATCGACACTTGGTCAGGCGATGCTGAGGTTGTGGAAGCTTTATAAGCATTTTCAGCTGAGATTCAATCGATAGAAAAGGAGATTGAGAAAAGGAATAGAAATTTATGATGAGAAACAATTACCAGGTCATTTTTTGTAAACCTGAGCGAGGGATACTAGTGTTAATGGTTAAGTAGAGTGCATACATGTAATGTAAAGCAAAATTCTTAGGTGCACCTTTTGGTGCATATACATGTAAAATCCTGATAAAGTACTTGAATAAAATGGTTCTATTATATCAAAGTAACATTGTTCATGGCTTGACTCTGTGGCTACACCGATCATCCCTGTAGTTATTTTTGACTTACATGTTCGGGTCCTTTAACTTTTTTAAACCTTATAGTCCTAACTCGGAAAAACTTAACACCCACAGCCCTTTGATCAGAGAATTGTGCATGTTAACTCCAAGATAAGGCTACACACGTAAAAAAAGTCAAATGACATACATGTAAATCAACGCTAACCACACGGACAGTAAGTGTAATGGGCGACAGTGATGTGTAACGACACAACAACGAGGGTAAGACTATGTTAGATGTATCATAATCAACTACTAGTGGATAGAGCACGAGTACATCATCAGATAACATGCTGCGAAAAGTTGTGATGGAAGGGTCGAGATCCAATGCTACTAAAGGAAGCACTAATGAAGACAACCCGTTTTCAGAGATGGTGATAAATGTGAAGTATCACTCTACTCTTGCTACTAAAGAGAAACCTCAAGTCGATTCCTTGACCAAGGTGCGTGATACCTCATACAGTCACCAAGCCTATAGATTTTTCGCTGCTACTTCAATATATATTTTTGAAGTGTTTGGGATTGCTTATGTATTTCTTATAGAAAAAATTGCGAAAAAAATTCAGGCCACGAGACACCACACGACAAATTAGGGTGTGAAGATATCTGATATTACCCATTATTATCGGATACGTTTCTGTAGTTATATAGTAGTAGTTCTTTTTTAAGCAGAAAAATAAGCAATCCCAAACAACCCCTTATTATTTTTTGTAGATACTTCTGATTGACATTCATTTGTGTAACAATTACTATAAATCTGCAACAAATATTTCACTAGTATAAGTTTGGAACTTTGAATAGTCATGGTCATGATTTTGATTCTTAAATTAAGGAAACTTCGTGGCTGATGTGTTGGACTGATGTTTTTGTGAATAGCCTCGCTAACGCTCGGTTTTGGACGTTCCATGCCATTTGTGTTGAATGGTGAGACACTACCATTGGGTCGGGACTCTCTTCTCTTAAATTTGAGTTCAACACAACTTCTGCTAATGAAAATAACAATCAGGACACTGATAAGAAATGCGCAATAAAAACTTTATACTAAAGAGGTTCACAGTAAGTTGAAATAAGCAAAAATAGTTGAAATGGCCCATGCTTAATAGGCCTATTTGCTTAAGTAATATGATTTGTGTAACATATACTCGAAGTTATTAAAAACTCGTATGTAGAATAGGAAAAAGAATATTACTGGCACTACAGAATCGAAAAGGACATAATATCACTAAACATGATATATTCTCAATAATGCAGTGGTCGATAAGATATAAGGATCAGCAGTTCATGTGTTTGATTTAGAAGGGCTTCCTTCTGATCTCGTTAGAACGTATTTATATTATAAGGCTCTTCTGTTTTGGGGGCTGTTTGGATTTATGTTTTGGACATATTATTTTATGCCAATTCAACAAAATTTTTTAAGTTTTAGATACATGATAATATTACATATCTCGTATCCGATGAAGTTTCATCCTTTGCTGATTTGTACAGAGGTAGGTCTGGTTGTTCCGGACCCAAGCAAGCCACATGGACTAACGCTAGTAACTGAAGCCTACCCATACGCATATAAGGGGTTCATGATAAGGGAAGCCCCCTAGAACTGGGATAAAACTTACTTGGACCATTACTACTAAGATTATGCCAAAGTATGCAACAATAGGGAGCTTAATGCATTGTACACAGAGTCCTGTCGTCCACACTGATCTCTGCCACAAAGACTGGTGGTCAACTTTAGCTGGTGCAGACGACTTTACTTCAGTCCTAACCACCATTATCCAGCTAGCATCACCTCAACATGCAGCACTTAACTTCGGTCAATACCCATATGGTGGTTACATACCAAACCATCCTCCAATATGCGTCGGTTACTCAGTGATTAAAATGACCCAGAATATCAAAGTTTTCATGATGACCCACAAAATTCCTTATCAGCTTTGCCAAGCTTACTACAATTAACAAAGTACATGGCCGTGGTGGACATTACATAGGTGAAAGACAACAAATGGACACTTGGTCAGGCGATGTTGCGGTTGTGAAAGCTTTTTAAGCATTTTCAGTTGAGATTCAACGGATAGAAAAGGAGATTGAGAAAAGGAATAGAGATACAAGTTTAAAGAACAAATGTGATGCTAGTGTTTTACCATATGAAATTCTTGCACATGTGTGTGGATCGGACGAACCAAGCAACAAGGATATACTAGACTCCAACTCTTCAACATTCAAGGCCCAACCCACACATAGCTTAATTACAAAGTCAAACAATTTCAATAATTCCCCTTGGTATTATTTTCGGCTGACTATAGCTAAGTGGGTTTCAAAACCCGAATTTTTAGTCCCTTAACTTAGTTAACAAACTCATGATAAATTAATTAAAACTCGTTAGTTAATTTAACTATTGTTAATTTAATAATAGTGAAATTTTTATTAGTTTAATTAATAAATAAATAAACGTATAATAAAAGTGTGTTCTCCGTATTGAGTGTGTGCGGCCCCCGATAGGTTGTTCCTGTATTTCCGCTACCCGTGCAATATGGCCATGTGGGGTTTGTACCTGTTAAAAACTTGCAAGGCTAACAAATATTAATATTTTATTTATTAAGTTAAAACGTGTACTTTTCATGTGGGTGAAAAATAGAAACATATTGTCCATTTTTATAGAAACTTTCGACAATCTAATGCATCAGATGTAACTTGAGATGTGTATTGTTGAAATGATGCCTAAATCGTCTATTTTTATCTTATAAACAGGGATGTATTGAACTTCTGAAACGCAGTGGTGTAACCATAAAGGGAAAGTGGGCAGTGGTTGTTGGTCGAAGCAACATTGTTGGCTTACCGGTTTCCCTGCTGTTACTGAAAGCATATGCTACAGTTACGGTAGTTCATTCGCATACACCCGATCCAGAAAGTATCATACGCGAGGAAGACATTGTTATTGTTGCAGCTGGACAAGCTATGATGGTAATCATTGCTTAAGCTTGTAGACGTTTATAAGAACATAATCAGAATTGACCTGTCTACAAGTAACACATTGAAGTACCAAACTCTTGTTTCTTGACTAATAGTACTTGACGTTTTCTACTTGCTTTAATATTCTAGATAAAAGGCAGTTGGCTGAAGCCTGGTGCTGCAGTTATCGACGTGGGTACAAATGCAATAGACGATGCTAGTAGAAAATCAGGATATAGGCTTGTAGGTGATGTCGATTATCAAGAAGGATGTAAAGTGACCGGATGTATTACGCCCACTCCAGGAGGTGTTGGACCCATGACCGTATGCTCCTTAAAAACACTTTGGACGGCGCCAAACGTGTGATCGGGCAGTAAACCAATTCCTAGTCGTTACAGTTTTTTGTTAGAAAACATGTGATATAGCAAAATACTATTTTACATCATGTTGTAATTTGGTTGATCATATAAGCTTATTTCATTTCGAATGTATAATAGTATTATTCAATTTCAATGACAACTAGCTTTGGTTATAGTTTAGCTAACTTGTTACCATTGTGACAAAAGAGCAGGGTTCAAAGGAGTTGCGTTGCGCTTCTTGCTGGGCCAAGGGTAGCGCCCCTCTCGTATGGACATCGCCTATCAGGTGCAAAGTGGTCAAGTCCACATGCTAGCCAATATACGAGAGACGGATTCCGCGACCATCATCTCTAGTTGAGAAACTAGCTCATTCAATTTTGAATGTATCACGTGCATGTTTGAACAACAACCCACAGGAAAGGCCAACAATGCGCCAAGCCACAAAGATATTGTTAGTGGATGATCGAATTTGGATTATGTGCTATCCCACCTTGGGATTATGGTATCCTAAAGATTCTCCATTGGAGCTTATTGGCTATTTAGACAGTGACTATGGAGGTGATAAGCTTGATAGGAAATCCACAACTGGTGGATGTCAATTTCTTAAGTGCATGCTTCTATCTTGGCAATGCAATAAACAAACAATGGTGGCAAACTCTAAAACTGAGGCTGAGTATGTGGCTGTAGCTGCATGTTGTGGACAAGTTCTATGGATTTAAAACCATCTGTTGGATTATGGGTATAATTTTATGCATACCAAGATTTTTGTAGACAATAACAGTACATTGTGCATCATTAAGAATCATGTACATCACTCTAAAACTGAACACATAGAAATTAGGCATCATTTTATAAAAGATTGTTTTGAAAAAGGTTTAATACATCCAAATAGGGTAGACATAGAAGATAATGCGGCTAATCTTTTAACTAAACCTTTTGATGTGGGGAGGTTCCAGTACTTTGTAACAAGTATTGGAATGATCAATCTCACCTAAATGTGTTTTTGAAATCATTGTATAGTATGTACAGGGTGTGCACTTTATTTGTGTTTGTAAATTATTAGATTTTTACACTTTATTTTTTAACGCTAAAAGAGGTTATTTGGATGCTGACAAGTGTAAAACTGGCCGCTGACAGCAACATGTTAGTTTTTGTGGTTTTTCATATAATCATGCAAGCATTGTGAGCATTATAAAATTGGATACAGAGTTGCTTATGGATCCTTTGAGCTTAATGGGAATGTGTCAAAATTTTATTTATGATGGTTGGAATGTTTACACTCCTATCTTGAAATAAAAATTTGTCATATACATATTATTTTGCAACTGTGTACATCATAGTTTAAGGGGAGATTTAGGAAACCATTAGGATCTTGGGCATTTTTAACTGCTCTTATCACAATATTAGATTGTGTCCACAGGTGAGTGGGGGTTAGAAATAGTAAAGGCTTTTTCTTTATAAAATTGTTGGAATTTCTAAACCTTGAGGCACTGTAGCATGCAAAGTTTACATACTATTGTATGTTTCCAATACTTTTGACCTATAATTGGGATTGGTCGGATGGGAGACTTGGTGTAAATTTTAATTGGGCTTACCTGGGAGTTATAAAGTGTTTACATGAAGGTTACTTCACTTCTAAGGACTTACTTTAGCAAGGTTCACTTGAGGGCAATTATGTCTATCTTGCTTATGAAAGTGTGTATGATTGAACAGAGAATGCTAGTTTCAGTCTGTATCAAAGGATAAGTTACCTTCATTAGGGTAAACTTCTTTGTTAAGGTCTTTTTATTTTATTCTTTTTTTATTTTTTGCCGCTGACGTAGTTTACTTCCAATGCTGATAAGACCAATTTGGACGCTGACATGGAAAAATTTACACGCTGACAAAATATAGCCGTTACCCACTGACATTTAGTTTTTGACCGTTGAAAACCACTAGAGTCCACCTAGTTGTTATTTTTGATGAAAATTTGGGTCGTAATTTTTGCAAGTTGATAACTTTAATTAATGAAAGAGATAAGTTATATATTTTCAAGATTTTGTATCATTACTTTTTGAATATAACTGCCTCTATTTCAACCAATCGTGTGCTTATATCTTTCCTATACATACGACTCACTTGTTTTATACAGGGTAACTACTATACTTGTCTTCTAAATTCTCAAACCTTCACATCTCCATTGTTAACCATCTTAGAGTTTTCACAAATCATTCAAATGCCACCAAAGTTTAAACCTGAAGGTTTAGAGTTGGGGTTCAGAAGTCGACATAACATGGTGGCTTATTTGACTGAAGATAATACGTTACACCCCCAATACACCGAGATGATTGGGTATTTGATGGTGTCTCCTTTAAGGCATGCTCTTTCTCATACTCCACTCGTCCATATGACACACATCAAGCAGTTTTGGAACATTGTACGTTCCAAAACAATTGATGGAGTGATTACATTAGTTGGATCTGTTCATGGGCTAAATGGGTAGTTACTGAGGCTTTAGTTCATCAAGATTTACACCCTGATGACGCTGATGATATAACTACTCTTCCCCTAGCAGAGCTAGAGTTAGGGCTTCAAGGCTTGGGATATGCTTTGCCCCCAGTTGGGCATATAAACAAATAAACTAAACAACAATTTCCCCCATCCTGGAAGTAACTTATACATGTCATCTTACAATGTTTGAGTCCCAAATTCTCGTCTTTCAATAAAATCAACCGTTCAATCGGGAGTGCTCTTGTTTGTCTTGTAATTGGGCAAAAATATAATTTTTCCAAAATGATTTTTGATGGCATGTGTCACAACAAGGGTAACAAGATTACTCTTGCTTGTCCTTGGTTTTTGCAAATGGTTTTTGATGAGCAACAATACTAGTAGGGATCATGACAATTTTTTATGAGGTCCCTACTCAAAAGAAAACTCTTTTTGGCAACATAAATACCCTCCATTCAGAGACCTTCCCCTCACCCCAGCCATGCTAGCTGTCATTTAGGCAGCTACAAACCCTGAACTACAACCAGACCATGCTCTAGAACAACCTCTATCACCACAACCCATGGACACCGACCCTCAACCCTCAGGTGCTGACATTAAAAATGAAGGCGCTGACACAACCAAACCAGACGCTAACACCAATATTCCCCACACACAAACAGACCCCATTCCACTTCTTCATCTGAACAACACGACTATAGGTTTGAGAAGCGACAAAGTACTACTAGAGTGTTCTCCTCTAGTGGTCCTAGCCATGTAGCAGAGAGAAGCACCACCACAAGTGTGGTTGGTGACCTGGGTGGGGCTGGGACTATTGACACTGGCTTAGAAACAGGTTAGGACAGTCCCAACATCGTTAAGTCTACACCCATCCCAATGACTCTGTTTTGGGAGATCAGATCCCCATTATGGATGAGGGCAGATTGGAACCTTAATCAGCAATAGAATTGACGGTGGTTTGCATGCGCTTGCAAAAGCAAAATGCAGATCTTATACAGATTGTCCAAGCTTAAGGCCTTGAACTCAATTCATTGAGGGAGAGGTTGGTTACTTTGGAGACTGCCAATACTAGGCGAAGGCAAGCTAGAGTCCTTTCTTTAGGGGAGGATTCTTACAAAGGAGAGGAAGCACCTACATACCCTATAAATTTGAGTGACAAGGGTTCACAAGAGGGTGTTTCATATGGAAGCAAAGTTGTGGAGATAGCGGAGGCACTAACAAGTTTAAAGGAGAAGCCAACTTTTGATATTTCTTTGGTAACTCCTAAGCATCTATCATTTGTAGAGATGATGAAGCAGGTTACAGAGTCAGCCGTTGACACTTAATTTTTGAATGCTGACATGAACAAAACAGACGCTGACAAACTTGCAGGTTTAGCTTTGTATCCTAACCACCAGTTATCATCAAAAATGTTTCTACACAGGTACCATCAACAACTTTACCAACTATTGGAGCTTTGGATAAGGGTAAAGGGGTTATGGTAGAAGAACATGTATCCAAGGATGCAGCTCAGGTACATTTGGATTCTGTTTTGGCTGCACAACTTCAAGAGCAGGATAGAAGCAAGCATGCTAAGACTACCATTGAGTCACAAATTATGACTTCTTCAGAATCTGAAAGCAATGAAATTGGCAGTGATGATGAGAGCTCTAATTCTAGTGTGATGATACTTGAAGAGCCAGAAAAATTAGAGTATGGTGATGATGAACTGGCTAGGGAGAAGCTTAGAGAGTTGAACTTGCAGTTTGATCTTGAAGTACCCAAGGTAGCTGAGCTCTATTTTAAATATGAAGATGAAGTCTTGGGTGATCCAAATATTTCTATGTCAGAGAAGATTTGGTGTTTTAAAGGGTTGTTGAGGCTGCAAAAGGATCTTAAGGTATGGGAGCAGAATAAAGCTAGCAACATCAAGCAATAGAACAAGACAGTCTGGAGAGAGTTATATTATATGATGTTAAGGAACCATTAGACTGGATGGACCTACACAAAGCTCCAAAATCCCACTTTTGATCAATTAGAATATTGGGCTTATCCAATTTGGGATTTTTTGTGTAAAGACAGAACTTTTGGGCTACTCTCCAAGGAAAGGCAAGAGGAAATGGAGGAACATATGAGATTAACGAAAGCATCTATAGTTCCAAGGCCAGTGAAGAAGGGATTGCAGATTGGATTTCCAGAACTTAATCAATTAAATCAAAGTGAACTTGTTTTAAGGAAGATCATGAATCTTTCACCATTGGAAGCTTCAGATATTGCAGAGGTGGTACCTTTAGACTCCAGAAACCCTATAATCAAGTATGAGGAAGATGAAAGTGGTTTCTAGGTGATCACCAGATATAGTGAAATGGTACCCACATTCACTTCTTTAATTTCTTTGTTTGCAAGTATGGATAGAGAGGATTTGGTAGATTTGTGGGCCTTGATGATGGCTAAATATGAAGCTGAAGAGCCTTCTTCAGTAAATGGAATAATGATCTGGAAAACATTCAAGAGAATGATTGTTCTAGATGAAGCTGATCTAATATGGTTGGATTTTGATGACCTCAGTGGTTTAAAGTGGCGTTTGAATTCAGCTGCTGGTGTATACCATCTTAGTACTTTAAAGTTTGCATAGTATCTTTTGGTTGATGGTAAATATCCTTTGTCTCAAGATGTTTTGAAGATGATGGTATCTACTAGGTTAGAGGTTGACTATACCATTGATGTTAGTAGGTACTTTGTTAGATTTATTTATTCTCAAATCTAGAACTAGTTTGTATTTGTAAGAATACTCTTTGTATTTAGTTTTTATTCAGAAACTTGATTACTAGAGTAGATATCAAGTTTAGGGGAGGATTGTTGGGAATAAAATTAACTAAGTCACTGGGATGCTGACAAGAAGAACTTGGACGCTGATAAGAGTAAAGAGGCGTTGACAGGTGAACGCTGACAAAGCATAATAGAGCGCTGACAAAGGAATGTTCAACCACTCATGGAATACTTAGTCTACACGTTTTGTAATTCTAGTAAAGATATGTTCAATATTGTATTTTCTATATTTATCTTTACCCGGAATAGTTGATACGTAGATTATCGTACACGACTCCTTGTGCTATAAAAGGAGATCGTAGGGATCTTAGTTTAATAATAAGTTTTATACTTTCTTTGTATGCAAGTGTTGATCATTAATCAAAGTGAAAGTTCGATTTACATTGTTTTGCTTTGTTCTTTGTTCTAAGTGTTAATTCCGCAAAACACTTAGATTGTTGAATACACAAAGTTTCTCTACGTGTTAAACTTGATTCAATCTCGTTAACACAAAGCTAATCGATCTAAGTTTGGGATCAACAAATAAGGCACCGTTGGACTCGATTTTTCGCGCTCTTTCCATTTCTCATGTCCGTTTTGGCTCTTGGGCTTCATTTCTTGTGATTTATTTGATATATGTACCTGCACATGCATAAACAACAAAACAAGCATATATGTGGCAATATTGATGATATTTTAACCGTTTTTAGTCTGATTTAGGGTATGAAAACATGTATAATACGAGTCTAATCACTCCCCCATACTAAACCATGCTGTGCCCTCACGCAATGCTAGATTTAGTATAAAGCAACTCTGTTTTTCATTTATTAAAAGCATTTATTCATTTTATTAATATTTAATATGTAAATGACATAATGTATTGCTTTCATTATTGTAAAATAACTTTTAGGATCATAAAACTTGAATAGATTCATCGTACTCGACTTTTCACTCATTCCATGCCAAGCTAAAAAACAAGATCATTGTTAACAATAAGTTCTCATATTAAGACCACTTATATAAGTAATTTGTGTAAAACTCCTTCTCCTTATTCCTAAATTGTATCTCTAGATTTTAAAGATAGTCATTCACCCGTAGCTCATTTGACTTATTTAATAATTATTAGTCCAAAAATGAAGGCAAACCGGTGTAAACCCGACACTTAGAACCTAACCTTATCCTCAAAAACCGTTGTCACTAAAGAAAGCCCACATCAAAGATAATTTAACACGATTTAGGGAATAAATTCTCGGATTCAAAATTTGGCCATTATGACTACTTATTATTTACTCCTCCAAAGCAATGTTGACTTTATAGTGGAGTTAGCAAAATTTACATCATATACCCTTAGGCTCTTTAAGATGTAAAAGTGCTCCTTATCTATGATCTACACCCTAAGGCTCCTAGAACCATAAACAAGGGAATTGACATTCATCATCACTCCACACCCTAAGGCTCCTTGAAATAATGATGAAACAATTTTTATTAAACACTTACCATGCCATGCACCCTAAGACTCTAATGACAAAGCTCGTGCTACATGTCCCACACCCGAAGGCTCCTTGAAATCATGTTTTAATTTATTCTTATTTATTTATGATATATATAGTAGGCCAAATTATGTAATCCCATGGTCTGAATACCTTCTACTTAGTGGTTATGAGCCACCTTAGTCAGAAGTCCACGACGTTGACATTCTCAATGTGTTATTGCTTTAATTACAAGGGAAATAAAAGAGTCGGTTAAGAGCTAAAATATCGAACTTAAACCGCAAAAATCTTCATTTATTAAACAATTAAATATTCAAGTGTGAAGAAAGAACCAGAAAAACTCATATAAGGAAGAATTGACCTTAAAACTTATTATCAACTCTATCATCTCTCGTTCTCCACAATTTAAAATCTCAAATAATGAGACTCGTGGATGCTTATCCGAATAAACCAATTAAGGTCTACATGGTTAAGGAATGAGCTAAGGTAAAACCGGTCGAGTAAAAAACTATTCTTATTTTCACCAACAAAAAGCTTACATCCGTGTCAAAAACACTTACTAAAATATGAAAAAATTTAAAATTTATGTTATTATATGCACATTTTTGAAAAACAGAGTACGTGAAGACAACGAACAAAAGGAAAATCATATCGATAGATACCCCATACTAAAACCAAACATTGTCCTCAATGTTTCAAGTCTAAGGTATAATACCCCATACTAGAGACGAAGAGTCGAATGCAAAATTCTAACATGGAAAGGGTATGATGCAAATAATTAAAATCCGTTTATTAATTATGCCAATAAAAATAAGCGTTAGTAAAGGATATAATCATCGGATATCGGATGTCTCAAATGAAGGATCGAAACTCGAGTGATACGTGATGAGAACGAAAACGAGAGTCTTCGATATATGAGAAACCTAAAATCACATCACAAACGAAACACGAGAAACAAATGAAAAAGCTCAAGCCCTTCACATTAGAAATAAGAAAGAAGATAGAATGATAAGCATGGGAATCACCCCCACGAGGCACCTCGTTTTTGGTAACCGAGTCATGAGCTCGACTCGATCCACGAATTCATTCATCCTTGGGGAAGCCTCTAATGTCGATACCGGGATCAAAAATCTTGTCCTCGTTCTCGGAGGACATTAATAAGTGAGAGGTTGGGGGATAAGTCGTGAAAGGTAGAAAGGTCATCTCAACATACGAGAAGTATGTGAAGTCATCATCCATGGGAGGTGGGGTGGGCAAAGAAATCAAAATGTCATCCCCCAAGGACATTTGATTGTCACTAGACGGCAAAGCCGTAAAGGTATCAATCATAGAATAATCAATTTCACCTCCCGGGTCAAAGCACTCATCTCAATAATGGTCTCGAAAGTATGGGATGAAAGGTGCTCGGGAGGGGGACTCGTGACAATATCTGAATTCATCAAATTATCAAAAAAAGAATGTCCCCCCTCGGTGTCATCGTCATCAATACCCGGTGATATTGAGAGAATGTCGATTTTCTCCATAAATGGGTCATTACTCTCAAAAGGAGTAAGAGACGGGGGTAAAGATTCGGTAAGAAGAGTAGAATTCAACGCTTCAATTTTAGCAATATGAAGATGAACTTTCAATAGTTTCTTGCGACGAATAAAATTTTCCACCTCATCTAAAGGAGCAAGTTCATCAGTGAACTTCTCGTAAGCCGGAGAAAATAAATCGACATCGACCTCATCTCCCGGTGGAAATGGGTAAAAAGGAGAAATTTCAAACGTGAAATTCTCATAGCATGGAGGAATGTCATCATTAAGAGAAAGTTCGACGGTGAACTTCTCATAAGATGCATCATGAGAATCTATAAGAGCGACCTCGTCGGTAACCTCCTCACAAGTCGTCACATCACAAACCTCATCAAAAAATTTGTCGAGATCAAAATCACTAATCTCACTCGATATATCACTAACCTTAGCTCACTTGGGATTGGAACAAAAGTCTCAACACTAGGATTAGTGCTAAGGTTCTCGTCCCCCATGGTGAGAGAGCCTAACGTTTGCGTAGTAGGAAAATCAAGAGTAGGCGTAGTAATCTCATAAGATGGGTTGAGATCAAAAATATCATCCTCGTCATCATCATAACAATATGGAATCACAAGAGGCGTAGAGGTATAAGCACTAGATACTTGCTCTTGTCGATTTTCCTCTTGCAACTTTTCGCTAAGTCTAATTAAACCTTCATGAAATTTTAGAAGTTGATTCGAAATAGTGGCTCGTTGTTCGTCACTCATTTCGAAAGAAGGTTGATGATCGAGGGTGTAATGTGGGGGTTCAAAATTATCAAAACCAGAATTATAGCACAGATCGGGCTCATAATAATTCATCGGTTGACCAGAAAAAGTGTTTTGAGGGCCCTAACAATTTTTGCAACACGAGTATAGAGAAAAACCCGGTGCATCGTGCGGATAAGTATCCCCATATATGCAAGAGGGGGAGATAATTTCATTAGAGGTGAAGTACGAATTGATCGAATTGCTGATGGACAATGTCCAAATTGTGAATTGTGGAGATCTCTTCCGCACCGCTCGCATGAACACCATTGACATGATTGAAAACCATACAATGGTCTCCCACACCCTACGCAATAGACATACGAATCCATGAAGAATTATAAATAATAGGGGTTGAGAAAAAGAATTATAGAAAGAAAGAGAAGTAGAAGATAAGAATTAAACGATAAGAGGGTGAGGAGAAAAGAATTAAACACGATAGAGAATAAAGAGGAATATTTTTGAAATTTTTTTTTAGTTAAGAAAATATTATATTATAATATACTATAGAAAACTATATAAAATATATAATATATAGCTAAAGAAAAATATAATCGAAAAGAAAAATATTTTTGGATTTTTCTAAATTATATATATATAGTAATAAAGAAAAGAAGATAAAATAAGAAAATATTTTTATATTCTTATTGATTTTATATATATATTTTTAAATATAATATTTACAACAAGTCGAAAACACAACTAAAACGTTGAAATCGTACTACCCTCCCCGGCAGCGGCGCCATTTTGATGGATGTTGTTTGGTGTATATAGTATAGTAGTCGTTAAGTCACGGGCGAGGGTCGAATTTAAATCTTCGTTAAAGTTGTGTCGTAAACTTGAATGAAAAGAAAATTGGATTTTTTAGTATTTAAAACTACTAATTCAAAATGACTATGAATATAGAGATATAAAAAGCGATAAAAATGACAATTATAAAACAATAAAAAAATGAAAGAAATATAAAATAACGCTAACAATAAACTAATATACTTATCAAGTGGGGTAATTAGATCAACAAATGTGGATTTTATTTTTCATTTGACGAATTAATAATTCTATAAAAATATAATTTCTTACAACGGACGTTTATTTTGGAAAGACATTTCTACAAAAATATTAATTTCTAAATCAATACTAAATCATTTCTCCCGCCTTTTGCTCTTTGAAATAACCAAGTCTCAGTTTAATCTGACGAAAATCACTAATCAATGATATTTTAAATCCACACTTGTATCACAAATCACCGCCACTCAACAAGCGTAAACAAGCTACTCGCTAATTATCGCAATCACAATATAAAACAAACAACTAAGCATTTGACCATTAAAAGTAATAAACTTTATGCTAAATAGTGAAAAGGGAAAGAACTTTAATGCCCGTGGTCCGAAGAAAAACGCTCTAAAAACAATCAACATACCAAAAAAATATGGCTCGTAAAGTACACGGCCTCTCAAATCAAATTAATCAAAACCGAAACCCGTTCACAAACCAAGCACCTTCTTTCAAAAGCAAATTCAAACCGCACAATTACTACACCAGTTTAAACCGAACTTCACAACTTTTGCCAACCAAACACTCTATAAATAATTCCACCTATCAACTAAATCTAATAAACCCGTAAGCTTCTCGCCAAAAGTGATAAACCAAATACGCCGAGATCAAAGTAATACATTAAATGGTTAATGACAAATAAACTAAATGACATTTTAGAATTTTATAGAAACTATTTTGATAAAAAATATTTATAAGCTAATCTAAAAACTAAATTAATTCTAATACTATTTTTGTATTGAGAATATTTTGGTTAAAAGATATAAAACGTATTTAACCTAAATTATTGCCAAACTAAACTTTGAAATCGGTTTCAAAAGTGATTGTTTCAAATGGAGTTTCTTTTTCTTCCTCAATGGTTTCGACTGGTTCGTTGATGTGAACGGCTATGAAGGCGTCAAAGTCAGCAAAAAGTTCTTCTTCAAGGATGGTTCCTTCGATAGAATAAAGAAGTTCGCTTCCTTCATCAAGAAGAGCGTCGAAATCGGCTTCAACGACTTCGTCAATGACATCGATACTAAAACAAGTATCGTCATTAGAATACGAGTGTTTCATTGCTTCATCGATAGAAAAGGAAATTCTATCTTCTCCAACTCCGAGGTTGAGTTGTTTTTGCTTTACTCGAATGGTGCGCGGCTCCAATCCTATAAACTACGGCATGGATTGACCCATGCTGGTGAGTACTATTTTTTTTAATGTACTAATTCTTGAATCTTAATTTTTACACCAGGAAATGATGAAATTACTGTGTAAATATTTTTACAGATTTCTTGAAATTGGGCACCATTGGACTTTCTAGAGCCAAATTATTCATGAATAAAGCTGTTGCTGATCTCAATAGGATTTGGCAATCTGGTTCCGGGTTCTACTTTGCCTTTTTGGTTGCTGTCAAAGTTAAGTTCGATACTAAAACAAGTACCATGGGTACACCATCAGATCTCAGATGGTGTCCGGCTCCAATCCCATAAATTACGGTCTTGCCTTTGCTTTTATTTTTCAGGGCGACAGGGGTGGCATGAAAAACTAGCACTTCCTACAACGAGACTTCACTATCGAGAGCAAACGGGTTTAAGGGGTCGCGAGAACAGGCAAAGATGGGTACATTGAGTTGAGAAATATCAGGCTTTAGGAAAGAGTCGGTATGGGTCTCTACGCCATTGGCCACGTGACGTGCAAGTGTCAGACCGCTCATCATAGTATCAATCAAATAGTCTTGATCATGTTCTATCATTCTAATGATGGCATATCACACTCCTTTAGCTTTCACATTGCTCTGTTTATCTTTCCTCTTGCCTTGGGATTAAACTTAATAAGTCTAGACAAATCCTCTTTCAATAGCTCATCCTCAACAGCGTCTCCCAATGCAACACTCCTTTCATGAGCAATAGACGTAGTCGCGACTTCGGCAAAGCTCTCCTTGATATTTGGCGACCCAATCGCGCCCATAGCAGCCAAGCGTAACGCATGATTAATCAACCATCTTCTTTCGGAGATGGTGGACATAATTTGCGGATGCAACCATTTGTCGTACTCAAATCTCATGCGCAACAAGTTTTCTTTTTGAGAATCGAGTTGTTTCTGTATCTTGCTTGAAAAAGAGTCAATGTTGTAAAAAAGCTCAATATTGGCAGCCTCCAAGTGACTCATGGCTCATTTGTTATCTGTGTAAACTAATGTGTTTTGCTACAAAAGAAAAGAAAACATTTTCAAAAACAAAGTCAAGCCCAACTATTGAAAGTTGATAAAGGAATAGTTGGGTAAGTTTTAAACATGTTTTTAAAAGAAGAAAATTTATGTTTTGCTTTTATCACATTCATTCAACACCATGTGAAAAACACAAGCTAGACATACGGCAACCAGACCAACCACATATTTTGATTACTATGCACTACTATGCAAATGATGTCTCTTTGTTTTCATATGTAATAGTTGTTGTACAAGAAGCCTATAAAGGCAATAGCAAACTAGTAGGAATTTGTACCAGACCCCAACAAAACAAATAAAGAAAGTTTCAAGTTTTCAATACAATATTTTGAGTGTCATAGTTTTCTAAATAACCAAGAGTTATCTCAAAATTTGTCCAATTAATTTGTGAGCAATAATTTTATGAGAGTAACGTCTCATATATCCAACATAAATTGGTATCAGAGCTTGTTTGAATCCATTTTGGTTAAACGAGTTCTTACTATTTTTATAAATGGCACGACGACAAGGTTTCGATTTAAGCCATGTTGTCGTCCCATTTTTTATGGCGAAAATTACGATTACTGGTGTGTCAAAATGGAGACTTTGTTTGATTCTTTAGATGTGTTTGATGATGTCAAAAACACATTTGAAGAACCCGATGATACAGAAAAATTAACCGAAGAAAAAATGAAAGATTTAAGGAAAAAAGAAGCCGAAATGCAGCCGTTTTAAGTATGATCCAGCGGGGAGTCACGCCCTCAATATTTCCAAAAATCATGCGCCTAAAAAGGGCCAAAGATGCTTGGGAGGTGCTCAAGCAAGAATTTCATGGAGACGTAAAAGTGAGAGCAATAAAATTACAATCTTTGAGGCGAGATTACGAAAATACGAAGATGAAGGAGAATGAGTCACTAAATGACTATTCATCTAGATTAACCGATTTAATTAATCAGATGAAAAGTTATGGTGACGAAATTGAAGACCAACGAGTTGTTGAAAACATCCTCAGCAGCATTCCTAAAAAATTTGATCCGATCATAGCAGTCATTGAAAACACCAAAGATTTAAAAACTTTGGGTATTCAAGAATTGCTAACTTCTCTCAAGTCATATGAGCAGCGGATGACACGTCACTCCGGTAAGGCGATCGAGAGTGCATTTCAATCCAGCTTGCAAGGAGACAAAAGACCACAATCAGATTTTGGAAGAGGGAGTTCATCCCGAGGTGGTCGCAGAGGAAGAAATTTTAGAGGCCATGGACGTGGACAAAGTTACGGAGGATACAGAGATCGAGGCAATTTTGCGAAAAGATCATTTGGCGATGGTGACACTTACAAGTGTTCCATTTGCAAGAAAGACAATCACGAAGAAAAAGATTGTTGATTCAAAGGAAAATATGAATGCACCAATTGTAATCAATTTGGTCATTTAGAAAAATTTTGTCGACAAAAGAACCAACAACATGCAAATTTTTCAGAAGAAAGACAAGAAGATGGAAATGTTTTCTTTTGTCACTCAGCTAACATTCAAAGAAGTGACACATGGTTTCTTGACAGTGGTTGTCGTAACCATATGACGGGCGATGAAAGTATTTTGGTTGATATAGACACTGCAGGAAATTCTCAAGTAAAAATGGGAAATGGAGCAGTTGTACAAGTGAAAGGAAAAGGTAAGATCCCGGTCAAGACGAAAGCTATATTAATGATGTTTTACTAGTTCCTGACCTAACGTAAAATTTGCTTGGTGTTGGACAACTTGTAGAGCACGGATACTCTGTTATTTTTGAAGGAAAAGGTTGCAGTATTTATAATAAAGGAAGAAATAAAGAGTTGATGCAGAAGTTAATAATGGGGCAGAACAGAAGTTTTCCGATCACTTTCAGATATGAAGAACACACTGTGTTGAAAGCGACAACCGCATATGAAGCTTTGTTATGGCACAGGAGACTTGGACATCTTAATTTCCAAAGTCTAAATTTACTCCACCAAAAAAATATGGTTGGAGGTTTACCACAAATTCATGAGACTCAAAGAGTTTGTGAAGGGTGTGCGCTCGGTAAGCATCATCGGAAACCATTTCCGAAGGGAGTCGCTTGGAGAGCCAAGGAAATCCTCGAGCTCGTACACACCGATTTATGTGGTACTATGAGGAATCCATCTCATGGTAATAATCTCTATTTCATTCTATTTATTGATGATTTTAGTAGAATGACATGGGTTTATTTCATGAAAGAAAAATCTCAAGTTTTTGGAATTTTCAAAAAGTTTAAAAAATTTGTTGAAAAACAAACGGGGAGTTTTATCAAAATTTTGAGAAGTGATCAAGGAAAAGAATACAACTCAAAAGAGTTTGACAAGTTTTGTGAGGATGAAGGCATGCACAGACAGCTCACAACTCGATATACACCTCAACAAAATGGTGTAGTCGAGAGAAAGAATCAGACCGTTGTAGAAATGGCGAAATCAATAATGCATGAGAAAGGTTTACCAAAAAGTTTTTGGGCAGAAGCAGTTTACACAACAGTTTACTTGCTGAACCGAAGTCCAACAAAAGCCCTCGATAACAAGACTCCACTTGAAGCGTGGAATGGAAGAAAACCTTCGGTAAGACATCTTAAAGTTTTTGGGTGCGTTTGTTATTCTCAAATACCAAAGCAAAAAAGATACAAGTTAGATGAAACAAGTGAAAAGTGCATTTTTGTAGGCAATAGTAGCAAGTCAAAAGCATATAGATTTTATAGCCTAAAAACAAAAATGTTATTGTTAGTCGTGATGTAATTTTTGATGAAAATTCTTCATGGAATTGGGAAGAAGAAAAAAAGGAAGAAATAATTTTTCCCACTAACAATATGCAGGATGAAGCACATGTGGAAAGTGATGAAAATCAAGCATCACATGAAGAAGTACCCGGTGAAGAAGCTGATAAAGAATCTCAAAGTCCACCACCACGAAAATTTCGTTCGTTGACAGAAATATACAATGCTAATTTTTGTCATGTAGAACCAGAAAGTTTTGAAGAAACAGTCAGAGAGGAATCATGGAAGAAAGCGATGGAGGACGAAATTCAAGTTATTGAAAAGAACAATACATGGGAGCTCACAGACAGACCTTCAGACAAAGATGTTATTGGTGTCAGATGGGTTTACAAAGTCAAGTACAATGCAGACGGTTCTGTTCAAAGAAACAAGGCGAGACTAGTCGCAAAAGGCTACTCACAACAGCCTGGAATTGACTACGACGAGACATTTGCTCCAGTTGCTCGCATGGATACGGTCCGAGCAATCATTTCACTAGCAGGCCAGAAAGGTTGGTTACTTTACCAACTTGATGTCAAATCAGTGTTTTTAAACGGTGAACTCAAAGAAGAAGTTTACGTGAATCAACCTCAAGGATTCGAGGTTCAAGGAAAAGAAGAAAAAGTTTACAAGTTGAAGAAAGCTCTTTACGGGCTCAAGCAAGCACCGCGAGCGTGGTATAGCCAGATCGATGGTTATTTTAAAGAAAAAGGTTTTGATCAAAGCAAGAGCGAGCCAACCTTGTATGTTAAAAATCAAGGTACAAATGATATTTTAATTGTTGCGCTCTATGTCGATGATCTTGTGTTCACAGGGAACAACAAGAAAATGATCGAAGATTTCAAGAATGAAATGATGCAAAAATACGAGATGAGTGGTTTAGGACTTTTAAATCATTTCTCGGAATGGAAATATATCAAGATGAAGCCAGCGTATTTATTTGTAAAGAAAAATATGTCGAGAAGATTTTAAAAATTTTCGATATGTCGGAATGCAAACCGAAGGACACTCCTTTGGTTGTCAACGAGAAGCTCATGAAAGAAGACGGTTCGAGTAAAGTAGATGCTACACTTTACTGAAGTCTCGTGGGGAAATTGTTACACCTCACAGCAACAAGGCCCGACATCATGTTTGCCGCAAGTTTACTCTCAAGGTTCATGCACAATCCTAGTCAAATCCATATGGGAGTCGGTAAAAGAATTTTAAGATATTTGCAAGGTACAAAAGATTTTGGAATCAAGTTTGAAAAAAATGCAAATATAAATTTGCATGGTTTTTGTGATAGTGATTGGGGAGGATGTACCGATGACATGAAAAGTACATCCGGATATATTTTTTCACTTGGTTCAGGTGTGTTTAGTTGGTGCTCAAAGAAGCAACAAACTGTAGCACAATCATCAGCAGAGGCGGAGTACGTTTCAGCAGCTCTAGCCACATCACAAGCAATTTGGTTACGAAGAATTTTTGAAGACATTGGTGAAAAACAATTGAAGCCAACAATAATTTATTGCGACACTATGTCAGCAATCGCAATCGCGAAGAATCCGGTTCATCATAGTCGCACAAAGCATATCGCTTTGAAACATCATTTTATCAGAGAAGCAATTGAAGACGGAGAGGTGCAACTGAAATTTTGTGGGACAAATGATCAGCTAGCAGACATTTTCACAAAAGCACTTCGGCGAGAAAAGTTTCAGGAGCTCAGACGAAAGTTAGGAGTTCAGCCAAAACACATTATGGGGAGAATGTAAATTAATGTGTTTTGCTACAAAAGAAAAGAAAACATTTTCAAAAACAAAGTCAAGCCCAACTATTGAAAGTTGATAAAGGAATAGTTGGGTAAGTTTTAAACATGTTTTTAAAAGAAGAAAATTTATGTTTTGCTTTTATCACATTCATTCAACACCATGTGAAAAACACAAGCTAGACATACGGCAACCAGACCAACCACATATTTTGATTACTATGCACTACTATGCAAATGATGTCTCTTTGTTTTCATATGTAATAGTTGTTGTACAAGAAGCCTATAAAGGCAATAGCAAACTAGTAGGAATTTGTACCAGACCCCAACAAAACAAATAAAGAAAGTTTCAAGTTTTCAATACAATATTTTGAGTGTCATAGTTTTCTAAATAACCAAGAGTTATTTCAAAATTTGTCCAATTAATTTGTGAGCAATAATTTTGTGAGAGTAACGTCTCATATATCCAACAATCTGCCTGTTGTTTTTCATACTTAGCGCGCTCGTGGGCCAGCTATACAGATAATTGAATCTTTTTTTCGCGCAATGCTTGGGCATTAGCAACATCGATATCGGCGCGAGCTTGGGTCGCGGCCAGTTGCATCTTCAGCGTCGAAATCTCGTCATCCTTCTCAGCTTGAGCATGGTCAACTGTTGCACTTTATTTATAATATGCTCTTCAACTGCGCCACCAATGTTATTTGGTGCATGGTGGCAACGTTTACCTCATCCATCAATACCACATCAGGAAACCCTCGTAGTCTTTGAGCGCGTCCTAGTGCTGTTAGATTATCCACATAGCTTTGACAATCAAACACTCCGGTTAGCTCAAATGATTCGGGCACGCCCATGCGTGTATGAAGGTCTTGGGCTCTTTGACTTTGCATTCTCAGTAGGGAAGTCAGTCCTAGGAAATGAACTTGTCTTCTCTGTGTCCGCGCCCAAAGCAATAATAAAGGGGGGGGGGGTTGTTGTCTAAGGAACAGTTATCTCAACGGTTAAGCTCCAAAAAACATAAAAGATAAATTTTTAAGCATACATCCGCTAATGGTATTCATAATCATGTTATGAGTATACGATTATTTACCTCTCAACTTGGGTTTTGGGAGAAGTCTCTATGGTTTCCATAATCAAATTCTCAACATCAAACTTAGACGTATCCGTCCTCACAATATTTGTAGCAACACCCCCAATGGGTGGCACATAAGTGGAGGGCTCCCCAATATTTTGGCACATTGGGGAGTGCAAGTTCTCTCCTTCTTTTGTGTGACAAGCGCGTGCTCACCTTTTCCTCTTCCTTACCTTCTTCTTTGGTTATCTTTGTCGCGAAAGACTAGTCCTTAGAATAAGATTTCTCACCGTCTTCTTGGGGTGAGGATTGTGATTGTCCTTTTCCAACCACACTACGGATGGGCTGGGGCTAGGAATATGTGCAAAATGAGAGGACCAGATCCTTTCACTCCACGTCCAGGGTGCGACCAGCGGTGGACTCAAAGACTGGTGGTTCTCCAGCTTCGACGTGGTGCCATGCGTACCTTGCTTGGCTGACGAGCCTAAACAAGCGCGTATAAATCCATATTTGCGAATACATAAAACATAATTGATATCGTAAGGCTTTGGAATACTGATAAAGACTAAAGGGATGGGAGAAGTAATATCACCCACCTTGGACATCATCCTCGTAAAACTAAAGGATCTGGTCATCGCGCATCACAAAATGAAACTCAGGCCCATCATGCATAGAAACGCGTCAAGATACGGTCTTATGGGGATGTGGCTGCTGTTTATGATTTCGGCATCTCCCACGTCGAATGTCCCAGGGTCAGGGCGATCATCCTTCACCATCCATGTTTTATTAACAAAAGTTATTATGTGTTGCTAGTACTTGAGATTAATATACGAGAAATGTATGTTATGTGCATGATACTACATGCCTATTTGGAAGTGGAAAAGTATAGTCATATGTATGCATTTGCGACTGGGTTCCGACGGATTTCTAAAAGATGTAATTAAGCTGGAAAGCTGTCACTAATCCACCTTACTTACCATTGACTTTCCGACACCGTTCCCACAGATATGTGTATCTGTTACTCTTATGTCAAAAAATAATTACTATAACAAAGCCCAGCGTAGCAACTGAAGAAAGTCCAATATCGGGTAGGGTATATAAGTAACCCTAATGCCCTAATTTCATTCATAAAAACTTCCGATCCAAAAGAATGGAGACGATGATGGTCGATGAGCTCGTGAATTGTTTTAGGAGGACTTTGAACAATAGCGATGAGATTTTTCTTCATCTGCTTCTCTCTAACTCTGCCCTTGTATGTCTCCACTTTTTTTTTTATATAATTTAATTATATCTTAATTGAGCTGCTATAATAGTAAATAGTATATTTTCTATATAAAAGAGTGAAATTTATGTTCATGTTTATAAGATTTTTGTGTTTGTTTTTATTGAGGCTTATGACTTATTTGTTTTTGGGATTATTGGAAAATTTACTGCTTTTCTACAGGATAAGTTTGATTTGTTTTGCTTACGTTTTTTTTAACAAATCTGAGGACTTTAATTTGTTGAATTACCTCTTCTACTTATACATGGATCTGTTTTTTGATCATCTGCTTGTTTTGTCATATCTTAATCGATCGAAAACCAACTGTGTATACCCTTTTAGGCTCTGGACCGACGTGAATCTAAGAGCTCGACTGTACCACCTTTGCGTTACATCAATGTTGTTCCCGATAAGAAGTACAAAACGTTGACCATCACCGACAATGGAGTTGGAATGACCCATGCTGGTGAGTACTAATTTTTTTTAATGTACTGAATCTTATTTTTTACATCAGAAGATGATCACATTACCGTGTAATTTTTTTTACAGAGTTGCTGAATCTGGTTACCATTTCAAGTTCCACAGCCAAGGAAGCTGTTGAAGCTGTTGCTCATCTCAATCGGCCTGGATTCACCCATGCTGGTGAGTACTATTTTTTTTTTAATGTACTAACTCTTGAATCTTAATTTTTACATCAGGAAATGATGAAATTACCCTGTAAATATTTTTACAGATTTGCTGAAATTTGGCACCATGGGACTTTCCAGTGCTAATTTCTCCATAAAAAAAGCTGTTGCTGATCTCAATGGCATTTGGCCATCTGGTTTCGGGTTCTACTTTGCTTTTTTGGTTGCTGACAAAGTTCAGTTGAGAACCAAACACTACAATGATAACGAATATGCCTTGGACTTTGACTTGCAAGGCCGAGAATCACCCACCATAACTAGCGGTACGCTGGGTCTCTATCGTTCCTCTGGGTCTATGATGACACTCTTCTTAAAAGAGGATCAACTCCAATACCTTGAGGTGCCGAGGCTCAGGGATTTGATCAGCAAGTGTTCTTCTCTTATCGGCCATGAAATCAATCTAGTGGCTGAGCACCAATTTTCTAAGGTCAAGAATCCTGCTTCTCCTTATCAGCACAAGAAGATGATCCGCATCACTACGCATACTTTGGAAACATTTAATGGTGTAACAAGTTGATTTCATTTTCAGATGCTTATCCCTACTTTAAAAAGACTTGTTCTTCTCTTATTTAAAAGACAAATTAAGAACTTATTGTTTGATTTAGCTTATATAGTGGGATTATAAGCTTATTAGCTTATTAGCCGAAATTAAGTGTTTGGTTAAGCCCTGACCCGATAGCACCCAGGGTGAGTTTTTAGTGATTTTTTCGATGTTTTCACAATACCACTTGAACTTATATTAAGCATTCTATGATATAGACTGATGTTTCATTAGCTGAAGGCACTATTCAAGCCATTGGTGAGAGTGAAAAAATGTGTGAAGTAAAATTTACAATATAGGGAGAAATGAAAGATTTCGTAGTGAAAATAATGATAGACAGCTTTACGTAGCTCGAGCTTAGTATTCCAGTATTGCAAAGATACTAAAACTTGACCAGTTTTCTCAAGAAATGAAGCAAAATATTCGAGAGTTTGAACGTATACTCGGTGAAAGCTATCTGATGTTGCCAGGGTCAAGAAGAAGCTGCTATAGATGGAAACTACAAGCCTACAATTACGAGATCGCAAAAGCAGCTACCGTTGACTGTAACAATCTTGACAAAAAGTTAAGACAAGTAGCTGATACAAGATGAAGCCAACTTTCATATGAATCAGAGCGCTTTGCTTTACCAACTTGCAGTCCAAACACGTTTTCGATGTTTTCTGAAGGTCATTACTGATGGTGGGAGTTCACCAAAAGGGAATAATTAATGTAAATGACTGAATAACCTGTACAGGTATTATTAACTTATCCCAAACGCATTAAACTTGAGTAAAGAGCCACATCCAACATGTGTAGAGGCAAGCAAGATCAGATGTTGTAGGTAAGGGTCAAAATAGGTTCAGGTTTAAATGAGTCATTTTTAGTACTCACTACTCAGCAAAAACAGGCCAGGTCAACCCGTAGTTTTAGACACATCATAAAGAAATGTACAAAGAAAAAAATATGAATACGAATACAATACTAATACTGTCCTCTAGGACATCATGGCTACTGGCTTAGAGGGATAACGGCAATAATAGATCGTTTTTCTCTATCTAGGACTAGTATATATCTTCTGATTATATTTCAAAAGGGGGGGTTCACGTACAATGCTCAATGCATCAACTCTTTCACCATAAAGACCCTATATTCTTTGCATAACTTTGAGCTATAAAACATTCGCCACCATGAACAAAAAGCATACGAACAGATTGGGCATGCTAATCTTCTCTGTATCATTCCAATTTTATTGGATGTCCCGAGAGGGACGAGTGTTACGCAACATTCAGGGGTATATAAAGCGTCTATATGTTCATATTCTGGTCGATGTGGGATAAATATGACTACTTTTGGTCGATGTGGTATATAAAGCATCTATAGAAAACCAGGTATGTTGATACAAAATGGGTCAAATTGGTCAAACGTCATCTGAAGTACTGTATTTTTTTGATGCATAAAACCTTCGAAGTCAGATTTCAAAAAGTAATACTCCGTAGTATGTAAGTCGAGAAAAGTTCAAACATAAATCTTTTTTTTATGTACAAACTAAGGGATAATCCAAATCAGACGATACCCGAACAGACCCAAGGGTCAGACTGAGACAGACATTGTTATGTTGCATCTGGACAAGCTATGATAGTAAAGCATAGCTCTTTTGAGTAAACTTTAATAAATTTTACAGACTTGAATATTCAGAAAACGAATGACAGTGGTAAAATACGGTCATAATGATATGGGTCGAAACAGGCCAATTAGTTGGGTTGACCTGAATTATTTTTACCCAATTTTTCGCTCTTTCTATCAATAATTAGTATTTCAAGTGTGACTATAAAAATTATATTATCACAATAATAATTTTATTTTCTGAATAAAATGATATGCAAGTGGTGAAAACCCCTTTGGACGATATGTTTTCTCATAAGTTCCTGAATGTTTGGATGGTTAGATACTCGGAATTTTGATGCTTAACCATGATGTTCTTGCTATTGATTTTGCAGACTTGTCATTTCGTAAATTAAGTCCAAAGAGTTTTATCGGACTCTTGTTTCTGTCTAATATTTCTGGCACTGCATGTTACTGACGTAGGTACAATTACAGTAAATGATCATACTAAAAAATCCGGATACAGGCTTGTAAAGTGGCTGAATTCGTTATGCCCGTTCCATGGGGTGTAGGACCCATGACAGCAGTAATGCTACTTAGAAATACTTTGGATGGTGCCTAGCGTGTGTTCCGCCAGTAATGATCTATAAGTCATTCCTGTTTTCGTGACAAGAAGTGTAATAAGTTGTATTTTTGTTGAGCATATAAGCTTGACTGTATAACAATGATGTTTAATATTAAGAACAATTTTGAATAAAATATGGTTAATGTTTGTCTTATAACAGGAAAATAATTCAGTAATGAAGACGATTATGGTAAATCTTGGATCTATATATTTATGATTTTCGGTTTTGATTCGGCTCAGTTTGGTTTGGTTCTAGCTAAAATCGAAAAAACAAAGCGCACTTGAACCGTATAAACTGAACTGACCGAGCGGACTGGCATAAAAACGAATTGAGTCACTTCGGTTTGATACTTTGATCCTTGCAGGTTAATATTTTTACAGTATCATTTTTCAGTTCGGGCCGGTTCTAACCCGATACTCAGCCCCGACCAGCACCAAGTGCTAAATTAGTATATTTAACACCAGCTCTAAGAAAAATATACGACTTGCTCTTAAAATGACTCTGTGGCCCAATGGATAAGGCGCTGGTCTACCAAACCAGAGATTCTGGGTTTGATCCCCAACAGAGTCGATATTATTTTACTTTTTTACCCTTGATTCCTAATTTGGAAAGAACATATTTTGTTATTTCAAAGATAGAAACTAACCTCCGAGTAAGCGTCGATGTTGTAGTGTGGGGATGCTGCGGCGGGGATGGAAGCAGATAGACGAGCGAAAGAAGCCGGTTTACGAAGAAACGAGCGAGGGAGTTGTTACATACTTATTGTTCAGCGTAGCGGTTTTAGTACGAAAGTTAATTATAATATAGTAGTGGAGAATGGGAGGTTGGCGATCGATGTGGATGGTGTTAATTGTAAGGATTTGGGATTGGGGTTGGGATTAGTGGTGGATGCTGTTATTGTGGAAATTGGAGGTGTAAATAGCGATGAATTGGTGAAGGTTGTTGAAGCGGGAAAAGTGTGTAATGGTGAGGGGCCAGATGTAGTCGAAAATGGTGTTGGGAAACCGAAGGCTTGATGCTGGTGAGTAGATATTTGTAAATCAGCTGTTATGTAGTATGCTAGTATTGTCGGTGATTTAGTCATTTGATTTGTGTTTATTTTGATGATCCTAATCTGCATAAACTATTAATGGAAATTATTGGAGCCTAAACGTTATTCGCCCTAGTAGTAACTGTACATTGTGCTCGACTATCAAAGGGCAGCAAGTTGCCTCCACAAAAGAGAGCGAAACAAAAAGGTCTTATAGATGTGTTTTTCACTCCAAATCCTGAGGATGCGGTTAGAAGTAGGAAAGGAAAGAAACAACAAACCAAAAATGAAGTATGCGGAAAATAGTTGAGGGAGAAAGCTTGTGAAGAGATTGAAATTGAATCTATAGGACAATCACAAGTCAAATCAAAAATATGATATTAGTTTTCATAAGACGAAATTACAGGGAAAGTTGATATATACCTTATAAAGACTTATAAAAATATACGGACACATAAGAATGGGATTTAATTTTTGCGACTAGGTCGCACAAATAAGAGATGCCCCATTGCAATTCAATAGTCACTCTTTTTTTTGAACAACAATAGTCACTCGTTGCTTGTAAAACTTGAAGATAAAAACGAAAATAATTGAAGTCGCGAAAATAAGTTATTTTAGTGAAAAGTGTTGGGAAGTTAACCATGTAACTACGAGTGCGCAGCGGAATAGATCTAGTTTGAGCAATTATGATTAACACGTAACTAATAATAAACAATAAAGGAAACACGAAAACTAACCTTCGTCCAAAAGAAATGAAACTAAAACAAGTGATAAAATATACCACCTATACGGTTGCTCACACAAACACGTCAAACGAACACGTCCGGATTGCTAGCCGAACTCCACGTATACCCAAACACCAAGTGTCGTAGCCCAAAACGGATCAAAAACTAAAACAGCCTAAACTGTAGTTTTGTCCGATATCCTTCTCTGTCCAATAACCCGGATCTCAGTGTTGTCCAATTCTGACAACACTGTGCGACTGGAAAACCTTGTTCTATCCGAGAACGACCAGCAGAGGCCAAAAACCTTCAATAAGCTGTTGCACCTTTAACGGCTTATAAACCTTCGTTTAAGACTTTGTTTTAGCAAACTTAGGATTGATTCTAAGTTACCAACCACCTTGGATTGTATAGAATGCAAGTGTTTATAATTTGATATGTAATTCCAAATCTATAAACGTTTATTGATTTGAATGAAGGAGATGGGAAAACAGAGATTATAGTTGTATTTTTGTGTTTTTAGTCGTGAGTTATGAGCAGGGGGTGAGGGGTTTATATACCCTTCAAACCCTAGTTGAGATAATGCATAAACTTGAATTTTAAGCCTTATCCCAAACACTCCTTAACTTATCACAACTCCACTTTACTCCTTATCTCTCCTTATCTCTGCATACAAATGAATGTAGACACTTTCATTATCTTTCTAGAACCTTCTTGGCCACCCAGGGACTTTAGGAACTCAATAGATTCATGTCTTAACCATTCATGTCCAAAACGGGTCAAACGGGTTGATTTGAGAAGCTTTATTCGTGAAATGTCAAACGCATTCTTGTGTTCTAGTGTGTGTGCCCCCAATAGGCTCACACACCTCTATCCACACTTGGCTCATTCCAACGAGCATGAACTAACAGATCCCACTTGGTCGTTGGAGTTGATTGCACAAATGTCAACGATGGAAACGTCTAGCAACGCTCACACTCGTTATTTAACTAGAGGTGTCTGAGTTATAGTTCATAGAACATTCTCAGTAGCATGGTCATTTATGTCTTGCTTTTATCATCCTTTGTTATAGATACCGTTAAACCATGGATATGGATCCTAACTCATTCCATATAGTTTATCCATTTAGATTCTCGTTATTGAATTCAATTTAGATATACCAAATGTAACCAAGATTCATCTTGCATTACCATTTGGGTTCGGCCAAACAATTATCTGATTAATTCTAGAGAGGCGCCATGGTATCATTCTACACATACTAAGTGGAGTAACAAATCCTTTATTTACTACAAGTGTTGTGGATGCTGCTTCACATCACTCCGAAAAATAGCTTTTATAACTACCTTATTCAGGACAACGTTTTTCATATAATTACGAAAGTGATATCCACACATGCAGAACTTGTTTGCATCTCAAGTCTAAGGATGACTTAACAGACCATTTTTAACATCTTACTAATGACATGGATCCAAAAGTAAATGTTTGAAGTTGGGGAATCCAGTATGCATCCCTTATGAATACATATGAGTTTGGCTTAGAACAATTCTCATTCTCACAGAATATATATCCAACACTCACATTTGCCTTATGTAAACAATTTTCCCATATTGCTAACCGACAATGGATATTTAGAATGATTAAATCGTTCATGGATTAAACATGCAAATATAGAATAACAAATTTTATATGAATGAAATAACAAATACCTCGTATCTTTATTTATCAGAAAATAAAACTGTCTTACAATTCCAAATTATCCAAATACTAATTAACATACAGAGTTACATGAGACTACTAGCTAGTATCAAACCAATACCCCCAGTCAATTTAGAATGCTTAGGGAATGCTAACGCCTTCGTAAATGGATCAGCTAGATTTTCATCTGTATGAACTTTTGCTATCTTGACATCACCCATCTCAATGGTCTCTCGAAGATAGTGAACTTTTGCGCAAAAATGTCTAGCACCCTTGGTGACTCTGCTTTCATTAGCTATAGTAGTGGCTCAAGTATTGTCACAATACATATCAATGGGATCTTCAATTGTGGGCATAATACCAAGCCCATAAATGAATTTACGAATCCAAACAGCCTCTTTAGCTGCATCAAAAGCAGCTATATACTCAGCTTCTGTAGATGAAGTTGCAAAAATACTTTGCTTTGTGCTTCTCCAGTCAACAGCACCTCCATTTAGAACGAAAACATATCCAGTCTGAGATTTTAGGTCATCAGCATCTGTCAGATATCCAGCATCAGTGTTGCAAGAAACCCTGAGCTCTCGTTTTTCGTCACCACCATAAACTAGAAACATATCCTTAGTATTCCATAAATACTTAAGAATATTTTTAACAACAGTCCAGTGAAGTTCACCAGTACTCTGTTGAAATCGGCTTGTTATGTTCTGAGCGAACGCAACATCAAGACGAGTACATCTGACAGCATACATAATTGATCCTATAGCCGAGGCATAAGGAACATTTTGCATGCGTTGCTTTTCAGCTGGTGAAACAGCACATTGTGACTTACTCAATTTAGGGCTTTCATGCATTGGGATAGTTCCACGCTTGGAATTCTCCATATGAAATCTTTTCAAGATTTTCTCAATGTAAGCACTTTGACATAAACCAATTAACCGTCTAGATCTATCTCGATAGATCTTGATTCCAAGAATATATGTAGCTTCTCCTAAATCTTTCATAGCAAAACATTTTCCAAGGTAAGATTTTACCCCTTTCAACATTGGAATATTGTTCCCCATGAGCAATATGTCATCAACATATAGAATTAGGAAAGTAACATTACTCCCACTGGCTTTGTGATATACACATGGCTCATCTTGATTCTGAGTGAAACCGAATTTCTTAATCTCATCATCAAAACGCTTTGCCTAGATGCTTGCTTAAGTCCATAAATGGAACGCTTGATCTTGCATACTCGGTTAGGATATTTAGGATTGACAAAACCCTCAGGTTGCACCATATAGACTTCTTTGGAAAGATGTCCATTGAGGAAGGTGGTTTTGACATCCATTTGCCAAATCTCATAGTCATAGAACGCGGATATGGCTATAAGAATCCTTATAGCTCTAATGTCTGCTACAGGAGAAAAAGGTCTCTTCATAATCAACCCAGTAGGTTTGAGTGAAGCCCTTTGCTACAAGACGAGCTTTAAAGGTGTGTACTTTGCCATCCATGTCAGTGTTTTTCTTGAATAGCCACTTGCTACCAACGGTTCAACCGTTAGGAGGAAGATCAACTAATACCCAGACATCATTATCTTTCATGGATTGCATCTCCACATTCATCGCATTAAGCCATTTTTCGAATTCACGATCCAATAATGCAGCTTTATAGTTAGCGGGTTCTCCAAGATCCCCTAACTCATGCTCCTCAGCATCGACGTATAAACACATTCGATCTGGTGCACGGCGTGTCTTAGAGGACATACGAATGGGATTGATATCACTTTGAGGTTCCTCAATTTCTTGATCATCCTCATCATGATCTAAGCCAGTGTCATCAGAAGGATTTGTATCTTCATCTTGAATAATTTCAAGATCTTCTATACTCCCACTTGCTTCTTGATCTAAGAGATTACTCTCAAAGAACTCAGCATTTCGAGCAACAATAACTTTGTTCTCAGGTGGGTAGTAGAAGGAATATCCCATTGTTTCCTTTGGGTATCCTACAAAGATACACTTAATAGATCTGGGTTCCAGTTTGTCAGGTTTGGTCATCGTATCACGTTTAATCAAAGCTTCACAACCCCGGACTCTTAAGTAAGACAATTTAGGGGCTTGCCCATGCCATACTTCGTACGGTGTCTTTTCAACCTTCTTAGTTGGAACCATGTTGAGTATGCGTGCAGCAGACCCAAGGGCATAATCCCAAAAGGACTTTGGAAGAGTGATACCCAAACACCAAGTGTCGTAGCCCAAAACGGATCAAAAACTAAAACAGCCTAAACTGTAGTTTTGTCCGATATCCTTCTCTGTCCAATAACCCGGATCTCAGTGTTGTCCAATATCTGACAACACTGTGCGACTGGAAAATCCTGTTCTATCCGAGAACGACCAACAGATGCCAAAAACCTTCAATAAGCTGTTGCACCTTTAACAGCTTATAAACCTTCGTTTAAGACTTTGTTTTAGCAAACTTAGGATTGATTCTAAGTTACCAAACCACCTTGGATTGTATAGAATGCAAGTGTTTATAATTTGAAATGTAATTCCAAATCTATAAACCCTAATATAGGTTTATTCATTTGAATGAAGGAGATGGGAAAACAGAGATTATAGCTATGTTTTTGTGTTTTTAGTCGTGAGTTATGAGCAGGGGGTGAGGGGTGAGGGGTTTATATACCCTTCAAACCCTAGTTAAGATAATGCATAAACTTGAATTTTAAGCCTTATCCCAAACACTCCTTAACTTATCACAACTCCACTTTACTCCTTATCTCTCCTTATCTCTGCATACAAATGAATGTAGACACTTTTATTATCTTTCTAGAACCTTCTTGGCCACCCAGGGACTTTAGGAACTCAATAGATTTATGTCTTAACCATTCATGTCCAAAACGGGTCAAACGGGTTGATTTGAGAAGCTTTATACATGAAATGTCAAACGCATTCTTGTGTTCTAGTGTGTGTGCTCCCAATAGGCTCACACACCTCTAGCCACATTTGGCTCATTCCAACGAGCATGAACTAACAAAAAGAGGTTGTTTTATATGGACTTATTAGAGCATGCAGCCTACGTGGCGCAACCGTATTTCCTCAAAAATAACTATTACGAGTAGTATATTAAAGACAAAAAATACCATTTTTACTCGTTTGACTTTGATATCATATTGTTATATGTCTAACTACACATGTAGATTTTATGATGACAAAAAGTTTTTTTTTTCATTTTGGAGTTTCTATTTGCGAAGTTTATTTATTTCTCGTTTAGAAAATGTTTTAAAACCTCTTTTCTTAATTGAGGCGGTTATATACGGATTTAACAGCCACATCAACCGGATCAATGAAAACCAGCCGGTTTAATCCGGTTCCCAAATAAGAAATCTTGCCAAATACTAACCGGTTTCCAGCTCAACTGGTTGAACCGAACGGCTACCCAGAGTAATAAAACGTCGCCCATTTGAGCTAAGCTTTTTATAGTTAAGGGGGTAATTATGTATTTTTATAAAAACTTGTTAAATTTAACAATATAAATAGATACCCAAACATCAAATTTGTATATCTATTTCTTCAGCTTTCATTTTAACTGCTTCTTCAAAGGTAAAAATTCCTTCAATTTCTTTTTTGGGTTTTGTTAATTCAATCTTTCTTGTGTTTTTACGAGTATCTCCGCGTGGGCGCGTACTTATTTTTGTGATATTTGTAAGAAAACTAATAAATAAGAGTTGCACACCAAGTGTTTGATAAAAAGTCTCAATGGGAATATCCGACAAGATGCTTATCGGAAACTGTTGTTTTACTAGTTTTCATTCTTGCTTCATTTTCATACTTTGTGTAAACTGGCGGACCTTAAGATTTCGAATAGGGTTATCAGTTATGTTTCATAACTTCACTTTTGTGCCTTATTTTGAAACTTTTCGGCTTATATAAGTTCATTTTGACAATAAACTTATATATAAGTCAAAAAGTTTCAAAATCAGCCACAAAAAAAGAGCATAGGAAACATAAGCCATAAACGGGATATATAAGATGTGCACCATCACTATATATAGAGCTAGAGACGTCATGTTCAACTCATTTTACTTGTTCCCCTTTTGATTTATTTTGTAGAACTTGATAATGTGTTGTTTTAGTTTGTAATGTGCGCCGTTTTTAAGACGCTTGAAGTTTCCATTGTCTGAGAACAGTATGTATGTTACCAAGTTCAGTTCTGAGCTCTTTTTTCTATCCACATTTGATAAAATAGAGGGTTTATCGGTTTACATTTCACTGTGACATAGGTTCAATATCAATGTTTCTAACATATCAATTTACACGTGACAGGTGAGGTGGCAAGAAAACTAAGAGAGTTATGGAACCGCTTGGAGAGGATGAGCTCTTCTCCGTTTTTGAGTGAATTCCAAAAAAGAAGACAAAAAATCCTTCTCTAAAGTTTGCAAGAAATTCTTAAAAGTTGCATGTTTTCAAATGCGGTCTTTAAACAACAAGTATCCTGATATACTATACTATATGCTAACTTGCTCCCCGAAAATGTCTGGGTTTGAATGCGATGTACCACTTTCGAACAACCACATGAAACATATAGCCGAGTCATGCCCCAATATTCAGCACCTAGATCTTTCTTTAAAGGAATCCCTGGATCATGAGGTGGGTAAGTTGGATTTTGATGATGTTGGCTTGTGTGCAATAGCGAATGCTTGCACTCATTTGAATCGTGTGAATCTAAGTGGGAGGTTGCTCTTTAGGGATATAGGAATTGGCTCCCTTGTAAGATCATGCAAAAATTTAAGAAGATTAGTTTTACGAAACTGTGTAAATGTCACCGACGAATCATTGAAAATAATTGGAGAAGCAACTCGTTTAAAACATTTATCTTTGCGAGGTTGTTATTTGATTAGTGATTTAGGTTTGGAGTATTTGACGAATGAGGATTTGAGGTATTGTCTGGAGACACTATATCTAAGTAAATGTGATAGGATTACCGATAATGGGGTTATCCACATGAAGAAATTGGTTAGTCTAAGAAACCTAGATTTGTCTAACTGTGGGGCTTATGTCACAGACTATGGGGTTGGGGCCATATGTGAGCTCCCAAATCTTAAGGAATTGCATTTAGATTTCTTGATCAATGTAACAGACATTTCATTGCGTGGAATTGGTAGCAAGTGTTTGAAGATGTTCCTGTTAAGTTTGGAGGGTTGTGAGAAAATTACTAATGTTGGTTTACAAGCTTTTTCTGGTCATAAACATTATATATACTTGGATTAGCCTCATGTTACAAAGTCTCTTTGGAAGATGTCAAGCTAATTGTTATGTCCTGCCCAAATTTGACGTGTCTTCGCCTCAGTCGGAGTATGAAGAAGCGGATGCCAATGTCACATGCTGGATTCTTTAATGCTAATAGGGATCGCTGTTGGGTGTACTGGGCATAACCTCTTCGTTACTACCAGTTTATTTGGGATTTTTATATCTTCTTGCAAAACTTGTGAGCACTCAATTTATATTTTAATTTTTTTTATGTATATAATTGAAAATGAAGCATCCTCGCTCTCAATTTGGTTTAAACTAGAGGAAGCAGCCTTGTGGATACTTTTGTTTAGTTTTTCCAATATCCATTTACGCTTGTTTATTACATTCTGATTGCTAGAGAAACTTGTGAGCGATTATGATGTTGAATATTATAGAAAGGCCATTAAGGATTACTTGTGATTATGAAACGTTGCATCAAGATTTATGAGTAAGAAACATGTGATAACATACACACATGCATATCACTTTGAAGATTAGTACATACCTTGAGCTTCTTTATAGCTAGAGATACTTATTATACTATCTATAACACTTTGAAGATTAGCATACTTAAATGGAATTGCACCATTCCATTTAGATTGTGCCTAACAAAGATATTAACCGCTAAGATGATATTGTATTCTCATTTTTTCTGTTACACAGAAACTTAACTACTGCAGCAACCTTCCAACCTGACATAGCAAGAAAAGGAAAAAATATGTTCCATCTTATATTTTGTTCGGCTAAGATGATAGGTAGACACATGCTTTGTATTTTCTTAATTCAGATTTTTGAGAACTTGGTAGTGTCTTTGATGAATTATTAGTGATTTCCTGAATACCTGCTATAGGCTTTTGTATCACCATTAATAAGTTTATCTTGATCATCATTGAGGGTATTCTAATGTCTCGAGACAACTATGTATATTTGTAATCTAGTGTTAATTTTTGTAAAAAGCTTTGATTTCGTAGATGCACATACACCAAAAATCGGTTTTTTGATATTGTTTAACTTTTTATTGATGCAATTGGTCAACTTCTGTCTTGGTTCTGGCGGGGTTGACGGTTAATATGGATATGTTTGAATATCAAAGCTTAACAACGCCAGAGTTACCATTATGCCTAGCGCTGTGAGGAAAGTTGTGGTGAGTGATGACATTGCTGAAAAAAGCCAGCATATCGTGTTTATATGAATTTTGGCGAGTAGAAGTATAACAGACTTGTTTCTAGTTCAGATTATGAGATGTACTAAACATTGAAATTAGTTTTTAAGAGGCACTTGTAATGTGCAACTTCATTTTAGATTGTTAAAATAGTTTTGAAAATAGTAATGTGCACTTGCAGTTAGGGGTGTGTTGGTCAAGTTTAGATCAAAGACAGGTCAAAGCTATTAGAAAACATACATGTCGAGTTTAGATGAAAGACAGGACAAGGCTATATAGTAACATACCTGAACTTGACCCCTACTGAATTCACGTTAGCCATGTTCGGGTCAAGTTTGGTCAACTCCAGTTGGGTAAGGTCAACCAGAATAGTAAAGGCATTGCCTATTTTGCTAGTTTAAAGAGAGATCTGGTCAGTCCGGGTTCGGGTCGATCAAGGTATGTGTCGACCTTGGTCCGGTTCAACCCTGGTCCGGGTCAACATGGGTCCAGGACAACAGGGGTCCGGCTCAACAGGGGTCCGAGTTCTTGATAGCTATACCTGCAATGGAATAGAAAATCCTGAATACACTTATGAACGATTAATTAGCTAAGAAAAACCACCAAATATGTGATAAATTTTAATGATATGTTCACTGCTGCTTCTGTACTTCTCGATGAACATCTTATGAGGATACTCACAGCTTTAGACAAGTTCTTAATTTTTAAACTGACCGAGTCCAACTTCCCACAAAATCTCGAAGTAATTAGGCTCCTTCCCGTTACCACGTATTATACCAGTATTTAGTATCATGTGTTTATTAAAAAAGACAACCCTTTTTATTAAAAAAGACTAAAAATTTACATGACAACCCTACGTGGGTCATTTCTACCATCTAATAGCCCAACCTGTTTTGGCGTGTGCCAAGCTCACCCATCATGCCGACGAGAGTACTTGTTCCAGGAGACAAGGTTACCTGACAGTTTTGTATGTGCAATTCCTGTAGAAACTGGGAATTGACTGCTGCATCGACGGGTGAGCAAATAAAGGTGCCAATTAAGTTTATTGTTGGAGATCTGGACTTGACGTATAATACAATACCGGTGTGAAGGACTTTATACACAAAGGGGGATTCACCAAACATGTTCCTTTCTTGCAAGAGCTTGTCGTAATGGAAGTGTTGCTCATTATATTAACCAAGAAGGCCTCAAGAAGTTAGTGAACATATCTATGATTTCATCAAGAAGTTTTTTGAAATACTCCTTGTTTAATCGTGTGTACCACTTATGTCATAAGTTCCCCAATAACTGAAACTTAGGACACGTCATCACAGAAATCTGTTTGGTGACACGTTATCATTAAAGAAATATATTGTGTTTTGGTAACATGAGACTGAGTTGTGTTTGGAAACAATTTCACCTCCTGATGTAATGTGCAGATATAGATAGGGTTTTGGCTAGATGAATGTGATTCTTGTGGAATGAAAATCTGTACTCTTACTGTATCAGGGGTTTTTTGGTAAAGCTTCTTTGACCGGCTTTTTAGATATTATATTTGTTACCAAGGTCAAGTGATCTGTTTTTCTGAGTGTCTGGATTAAAGAGCATATCATCGTGTTTAGGGGCACCAGTCTGAGGCAAAAATGCATCACCTACTATAAAGACGACACTGTGAAGTAAGCTGCATCTGTGCATTAATAACATAAAACCAGGAAACTCTTCTGCTAGTATCCGACCCCGGTCTAGAGTTATTAAACTCCACATAATAAGAAGTATTTAGCGCGAAATCGCAAGACCATATTGGCCACCCTGCAGGATTAATCAGCGTATCCAACTTTCATATGAAGCAGAGAGCTTTCCTTTACCAATTTGCAGTCCCTGAAGGTCATTACTGATGGTGGGAGTTCACCAAAAGGGAAGGGCCTAGTTGAGGCAAGCATTATAAGATGTTGGTAACGGGTCAAAATAGGCTCAGTGTTAAATGTGTCATTTTCTACTGTGTATAATATAAACAGGCCAAGTCACCAGTCCGGGTTGACCCTACACACTTTCAGAGACATTACAAAGAAATGTACAGAGAAGAAAATATGAATAAGAATAAAATACTATTAAGACGATATTGACCTAGCGACCCATCTGACTCAATCGCATTTTAGCTATCGTTTTATATGAAAAAGAAAGTCTTTACTACAGTAGTAAATATGACCTTTTACAAGCAAAAGTCTTTGTTATTATCATTCGACTTCACATGCTAAAGTGATATCTAGCTATCCTGATATACACTATCAAAAAATAGTAAAAGACTTTTGGATATAATCAATCGCCTTATTTTCTCTCGTCGCCTAAGTGTCGGATCAACACCAGTGTGATTATGAGCACAGGCATGCAGCTCAATTGCCCCATACGGAGCAGAACCAAGGTCTTCCAGTAAGTCTGTTAAACTCAAACCAATGGCACCACATAATTGAGAAAACAAATGAGCATCCATGTTACTATATTGTAAGACAGAACTACCAACGTACGTAGAAAGTGAATATAACCAGTATAGATGACACTGATTATGGATAAGTTTATACTCCAAGGGGTGAAAAGTGGAAGAACATAAGCAACTGTAGGAAACTATATCACCAACACGAAACACAACTGTCGAAAGTTAGAGCACACGCATGTTATTTACTTGACAATACGATATGCACAGCATGAAGATGAATCCAGAGGGTAAACCATACAGTTTATAACTACAAATTGATATTACCAAGATAAGAAACATGAAGACCATATTGATACGATGAAAAGACAGTAATGTCTTTACTTGGTAGTATTTACCGGCTCCAACTCGCAATGATACAGGTTTCCTTGGATAGCAGAACGGCTCAACGAAAGACCTCGCACACAGCATAAATTAGTGACATAAGAAACAAGGAGGCTCTAATTAAATCACTAATATTATACTACAACAAGGAATGTGAATGCGCTAATAAATAATACAACAGGGTATTCCCAGTAATCAAGTTTCATTAAGTGAACAAATTTGAAGCAAGAGAAACAAGAAAAACTTGATAGATAGAAGAAGATAGTAATTATGTAACAGTTATTAACGTACAAATAGCAAATAAGGCATGTTGTACTATTGCTTTCGATTTCACAGGTTTCTTGGGAATTCACACAGAATTTTGACTTTTATTTACAAACAATCGACACTTGTTTTCTGTGGTTGTGACTTTATATAGTCAACCAACCGGTACAATGTTTCCTACAGACACGACTCTTCCTATATAACCGTCTTTTCACTTTCTAACTTGACACTTTTGGTCCTAACTTTATAATATATACATATCTTAACCAAACTATAACAAGTTTAGTTTAACATCCAATACTCCCCCTTAAACTAAATTTGTTCAAGGTGAGTTTTCAACTTTCTTGACTTGTCTTCACAGTAGTTCCGGTTCTTCATCATCCCATACGAGATGTGCTTCTTCTTTTTTTTCTTTCTCCTTGTCCCTTCGCTTTGTACATTCGTATGCGAAATGACCATATTCACCACATTCATAGCATTTGAATCTACTTTTGTCATTACTTGTTTGACCAGCACTTCTTCCACGTCTTGTTCCTCTTCCACGTCCTTTACCATTAAGCCTGTTTCCAGAATTATTTGTACTTGCTAACAATAATTCGCTTGGACCACACTCTTCTGGTTCATCAACGCTTTTGATACGTTCTTCATATGCTGTTATTCTTCCAACGGCTTCTTCGAATGGCATGGTATCTATTTCTGAGTATTGTTCAATGGTGGCTACAATCGGTAAAAACTTCTTTGGAACCGAGTTGAGTAACTTTCTCACAATTATCTTATCCTTAAGGGTAGTGCCAAGGCTTGCAAATTTGGCTTTTATAGCGCCCAACTTTCCTGAGAAGTCTTGCACTCTTTCGTTTTCTTTCATCTTCAAAGTTTCTAACTCACTTCTTAGCGTTGGCATCCGTGCTTTCTGGACTAGGTTTGCACCAAGGTATCGTACTTTCACCGAAGCCCATACTTCCTTTGCAGTTTCATATTGTGCAACTTGTGCCAAAATATCTTGTGGTATTGTCTGAAATATCATGGCTTTCGTTGTATGCGTCTTCTTTTCATCTGTTGCACTACTTCCTTCTTTCGGGTTAATCGTCTCCCAAAGACCGTATGCTTTTAATATTGTTTCCATCAACACCGCCCATGTTGTGTAATTGGAATCCGTCAAGTGTATGAATTTAAGTGCTATGTTTTCTTGAACTTTAGGCGTACTTCTTCCTTCTTTGTCTTTCGTCATGCTTGTACCACACAGGTTTTCCTTCTACTTACTTGATTTTACCACACAGGTTAACACCACAAAGGTTCTACCACGAAGGTTTGTTCCACGAAGGATTTGTACCACTAAGGTTTGTTCCACGAAGGGTTTCTACCACTAAGGTTTGCTCCACGAAGGGTTTCTACCACTAAGGTTTGTTCCACGAAGGGTTTCTACCACTAAGGTTTTAGATTCTTGCCTACTATACCACAAAGGTTATGATTCTTTTCTATCTTACTTTATTTTCCTTCCTTACTTTCGTACTAATGTTAAAATCCTAACTTCTTACTAATTTGAAAATAGGATTCTAATTGCTTACTAAAGGTTTGAGGCACAAACAGGTTTTTTTAAGGTTTTGCAAAAAAAAAATCACAAACATAAGAATACTAAACTTATTTTGTGAATTTATAAAAACCTGTATGTTTGTTCCTTTGTTGTGCGACACAGCCTTCTTGTTTTTCTGGTAGTGGTCGACACAAAACAGCCCCTCTTCTTCTCTGTTGGTGGTCGACACAGAAAACAAACAGCCCCTCTTTTTCTCTGTTGGTGGTCGACACAGAAAACAAACAGCCCCTCTTTTTCTCTGTTGGTGGTCGACACAGAAAAAAAACAACCCTTTTCTTGGTGGATGTTGTTAAAGAAAAACAACCCTCTTTCTTTGATGATTTGTTGACGCAGTAAAACGAAACACCAACAGCCTTTTGATCGATTGAGAATAAAACTTCTTCTTCTTCCCTGAATCGTTCTTGCTCTGATACCAATTGTTGTACTATTGCTTTCGATTTCACAGGTTTTTTGGGAATTCACACAGAATTTTGACTTTTATTTACAAACAATCGACACTTGTTTTTCTGTGGTTGTGACTTTATATAGTCAACCAACCGGTACAATGTTTCCTACAGACACGACTCTTCCTATATAACTGTCTTTTCACTTTCTAAATTGACACTTTTGGTCCTAACTTTACAATATATACATATCTTAACCAAACTATAACAAGTTTAGTTTAACATCCAATAAGGCACACTGGACGATGGAACTAAGTCGTGATAAAGTTGCTGCATCAAAGTATTGAGCGAAGGGGAACATGGGTCGGTGTTCTTCTGATGATGCTCAAAGTACATTTGAACAAAGAAAAACAGATTTGACTGAGATGCACCAACCCGCCGACCCAATACATCAAGCCGGCGTTCCAAAGCATCATCAAGGCGTCCCAAAGCATCAGCACGGTGATCCAATTCAACAGCACGGCGTTCCAATGCATCAGCCCGCCGTCTTAATGCATCAGCCCGCAGTCGTAAAGCATCGGCGCGTCGAGCATCAGGGCCATTTAATTCCTTAGCCTGGTCTTCCAATTTCTCAGCTTGTGTTAACATATCATTCCACTGTACCTCCAGTTTAAGTGGAAGATTCTTTGCATCAGTAAGATGTTTCAAAACATGAGAAAGATGGTCGTCCTCATCGTGCCATAGCTTATTTGCATCAACCATCCGTAGCTTTTCATAATGATTATAATCAATTGCACCCTGTCGGGTGAACGGGAAGCTTCTAGTGGATGATACCTGCGTGAATGAATTTTTTTTAAATTTTTAACAGTGAATTAAACCCAACTAACTCTACAAAGAACTCGAGGCTAGATTTTAACAAAGATATCGGTTACCTTTTGATGATTAGTACTGCATAAGTGTGATAAGTAAAGAAGTCCAACATCATCGTATGTGCATAAGTTGTTGCATTGAGGACACTGTTGAAAAAAAAACTGCAATAAAAACAAGAATGAAGGTAAAACTGTTTAAAATCATGGTTAACAAAGTCAAGCTACCTTCCGACCAGATGAACTTTGAAGAAGCCATTTCTTAATACATGACAATCCATACATATGCCCGTAAGGAAGACAACTGCAGTGAATACACAAAAATAAATATCAGAAGTGTAAAAAACCAAAGAAAGACAAGTGCAAAAGTCATCATCTTTTGAATTGAACTTGAAACATGAACTAGTAATTCACACCAAAATCAAATCTTTTAGCTACTATGAGATATTAAAAGAAAGAGAGGCAAAAGTGAAAGGTGTACCAGATTCGATGTTTTCCGGCAATAGTCCAAGGTTGATAGCAAATAGAGCAATCAGTCAACTGACACTTGTTTTTTGGATTATGGATATCATCATCAATCATCATTATCCCATGAACTATTTTATCATCTGCATAATCTATCCAGCTTGAAACCCATGGTGATGTCGCCTCCTCCAAATCTCCACTTCCTCCTCTTGTAATTTAATAGCTTCATTCTCATATTCAGACATACAATACAATATTAAGAGACACAGACATACAATACAATATTCAGTCCTTCTGTCAGAGTACTCTAAAGCAGGTTAAGGTGTGTTTGAAACCTTTCAGGTAGTACAATGACAATTTATACATGTAGTACTTTGACTTATAAAAGGCAACTTACACAGATAGAGTCTTAAGTTATTCAACGACCATTTGCACGTAATGACCACTTGTAATTGCATCATCCATTATGGTTTCACATTTTCATTTGCAGTCTGGGGTGGTGTGTGTGTGGGTGGGTGTGTGTGTGGGGGTGTGTGTGTGTGTGTGTGGGGTGGGGGGGGGGGGGGGATGGGCATTTCATATTAACAACCATATCTAACGACTAAGTAGTCAGTGGAGGAGGGAGGAAATGCAATCACAAGGGGCATTAAGCAATAACAGGGTGTTTAGTGGAACGTGAAACAAGTCGAATCGGGGTTTTTTCCTGCACAAGTTAGGTGGGGTGGTGTTCGGAACTGCAATTCCAGTTTGCAGTTTGACATTTGCTGTATTAGAAACGATAACTAACATACAAGTCATCTAACGACTAAACTAGCAGGATGGGCATTTCATTTTAACAACCAAGTACAAAAACACAAATGAAATAAGCAGTCAGTGGCAGAGCCAGGAAATGCAATCACAGGGGGCATTAAGCAATAACTGGGTTTTAGTGGAACGTGAAACAAGTTGGGTCGTTTTTTTTTTCTGCACAAGTTGGGGCGGGTTTGATTAAAGGATAAAAAAGTGATATTTTCTATGCGCTTAACACTAATAGATTACATATACATGCAGAAAAACTGGACATACTAAATATCGTACAAATCATAAACTAAACTGTATGCAGCCCTGTAAGAGGGTGTTTGTTTCGGCTTATGGCTTGTTTGGTTTTCGGATTATCTTTCATAAGCCCACTTTTTGTGGCTTATTTTCAGACTTTTCGGCTTATATAAGTTTGAAAATGAGCCACAAAACGTGAGCTTATTAAAAATATCAGCCCAAACTCAAATAAGGCAATATTAACACATCCTAAACCACTTGGTTATTGCTGTTTTTTAAACAAACAGAAAAACTACAAATTTAATACTCTAAAATCCCAATCACATAATATAGTTATCGATTATTTGTTCCTTCATAAAGTAAGTACAAACCAAGGACAACGTTAAATATCTCCAAGCGAATATAGGATATACAAAATTAAAAAAGTGAAGTTAAGGTTTCACATACCAGATTCAAAACTGAGTCACGTGAGATGCATAAAGTGGTAGGAATATCGTAAAAAAAGAATTTAAGGCAAGAGAATTTGGTTTTAACACTTTCATAGATCCGGTTTCTCTTATTTCGTGATATAACAATCCCATAGTACCAAAATCTCTTTCTAAAAAACCGGTCAAAAACAATTCGTTGTAAACACTACATTATAAGAGACTAATAAAACCAGTGGTTCAGCTTTCACTTACACTACATACGCTCAGACATTACTAAAACAGCCCTACCGTATGAATCTCCTTCACACATAGGTAACAATCTTATTTAATCTATCGCCATGTAATACCAAAATGATGACCCCTGAGGTTAAAGTGTCAAACCTCGGTAGAGTCACCTCACTTGTTCTTATGAGCAGACTCTAGTTTCCTTTTTTATCAGGTGATTAAAGGCCAAGTAATAACCAAGATACTAATGACTTAAGGCGCTAATCAAACTGTCATAAAGCAATGTACAGAAACTTAAGCACTTCACTAGCGTAAACTGCTCGATACAAGAAAGTGTCCTGTAAAACCTCAAGTCATTACCCACTCTAAAGGTTCTTTACTTAATCTAGTCCCAAGCGCCTAGCAAGAATGCAGTATCTTCCACTCTTTATAAGAGACTTGTGATGGTTTCTCGATTCAAACGCTAGAAACAAAGGCACCTCCGTTTGAGAAAACACACATCCCAAATCTACACATGGTCTAAAAAATGGGTACTAATGACAACCTATAATGATTACATGGGTCGTATAACAAGTTTCAGCTGGCCTTCAACCTGACTTGCCACGATAGCAGTCCTACAAACCTGTAAGGTATGAAATAGTACACTTTACACTCGATATTGGTAGATGTAGATTTGTAATACCAATACTGGTTTACAAGTGTACATTGTCTAATTCCATAATCTTATTCCAATATCAATATATTATCCCATGTGATTGTTAGATTATGGAGAACTGAAAGATATTTTACTGTCCTCTAGGACTTCATGGCTACTGGCTTAGAGCCACAACGGCAATAATAGATCTTTTTTTTTCTATGTAGGATCTAACCAATCGCCTTATTTGCACCCATTGCTGAAGTGTCAGATCAACACCAGTGGGCTTATGAGCACAGGCATGTAGAAGCTCAATTGCCCCAGATGGAGCAGAACCAAGGTCTTCCAGTAAGTCTGTTAAACTCAAACCAATAGCACCACATAACTGAGAAAACAAATGAGTATCCATGTTAGTATGTTACTACTGTATATAACCAACGTAGAAGGTGAATATAACCAAGTATAGATGACACTGATTATGGATAAGTTTATATTCCAAGGAGTGAAAAGTGGATGAACATAAGCAACTGTAGGAAACTATATCACCGACACGAAACACAACTGTCGAAAGTTAGAGCACACGCAAGTTATTTACTTGACAATACCACCATATGCACAGCATGAAGATGAATCCAGAGGGTAAACCATAGAGTTTATAACTACAAATTAATATTACCAAGATAAGAAACATGAAGACCATATTGATACGATGAAAAGACAGTCATGTCTTTACTTGGTAGTATTTACCGGCTCCAACTCGCAATGATACCAGGTTTCCCTGGGTAGCAGGACTGCTCAACGAAAGACCTCACACACAGCATAAATTAGTGACATAAGAAACAAGGAGGCTAATATTATACTACAATAAGGAATGTGAATGCGCTAATAAATAATACAACGGAGTATTCCCAGTAATCAAGTTTCATTAAGTGAACAAATTTGAACCAAGAAAATGGTTATATTGATAGAAGCTAGTAATAGATAAAAGAAGCTAGTAATAATGTAACAGTTATTAAAGTACAAATAGCAAACTAAGGCACACTGGACGATGAAAATAAGTCGTGATAAAGTTGCTGTTATCACGTTTGAGTGGATTAGTAGAAGGTCGAACACCGGATTGAGAAGCATGGAAGACGTGAAGCCTAGGATTGCAAAAGATTCTAATGACAAATCAAAGATTTGGAAAGTTACTTAGATAAGTGAAGCTTCTCAGTGTCGGTCGTTGAAGCTCCCTGGGAGCATGAGAGTAACAAAGGTAAACCAACATAGATGTTTTATGCAAATTACTTATGTAACTTTACTGCATGGTGCATACAACAAAACAATCAAATGCCAAGTACATCCTGATTCATGAATGCTACAAGAATATCAAACTACAAGACAAGGTCAACATATGTTATGGTCATGGTTGTATGGCGGCATTGTTCCATTCCTCCATGGTTAGTGCCTATGTTGCACGGAGACGGATACGGAAACGGGGACGGGGACGGGGACGGGTACTTAGAAACGCCAATGTCTCAAAATCCATGAAACGGGTACGGCTGGAAACGTTTTTATATTTTATAAATATTTATTAATAAATTAAATAAACATGAATCTTTAACCGATAAAGCAAGAAAAAATAAATACCGATAGTAAGACATAACATATACTTAAAATTAAACAAAAACTGAGAATCAATTTTTAAAAGTTTGTTAGAAGATATGACGACCTACCATATGTTCATACAATATAAATGGACCAAAAAATGTTTCATGGCCCAAAAACTAGCCCAGAAACGTGTTAAAAGCCCAAGAAACGTTTCCCTTCGCGTTTCTGCGAGAGCCTCGGCGTTTCCCATCTTCAGGAAACGTTTCCCTTTTTGGGGAAACGTTTCCGCCGCGTTTTTGGGCGTTTCCAGCCGTTTCCCGTTTCCGAAACGTTTCCGGGACGGGCATGGCATCCGAGGGGCGTTTCTGTGCAACATAGGTTAGTGCAAACTTCCCAAAAAGTGTTTACTAAAGGTGATGACCTACGACTTGTTTTAGACCAAACTTCAGGTATACAGATTATACTAACAAATTACAGACTAAAAATGCAACTAGTACAGTAGTATATTATCACCGACATATAATAAATTACGGACTTTAACAATGCAACTAAACACTAGTATCATCAAAACAGACCCAGGTTTTTTAATACATCAACACTGACTCCAAACTGCTAACTTATCCAAGAGTAGCTGGCATAATACAGCATTGAATCACAAATTCCTCACCCATCAAGACAAGCGGAACAACATTTACGCACAAACATACACCATATGAGATTGCAGATTCCAACCTCACAATCTAAGTATAGAAAAGAGTACCCAGATAGGCATGCATCATCACAAAGGCTGATGTACGCCTTTCTCCAAACTCTGCATCCTTTGAATTATGAATTGTACGTGTTTGCAACAAACGTAACCCCATCCATAGAAAGCTAGTATAAGGAATTTAAATCAGAAAGGCTTCATTAGGCTCACAAGGGCCAAATATATGCAGTTTCCAGTTGGTGGCATTCTTTAGAGTTTGCACATAGCTCGGAATAGGTTTGGTTCTAGCTAAAATCGAAAAAACAAAGTGCACTTGAACCGTATAAATTGAACTGACCGAGCGGACTGGCATAAAACCGAATTGAGTCACTTCGGTTTGATACTTTGATCCTTGCAGGTTCAGATTTTTACAGTATTATTTTTCAGTTCGGGCCGGTTCTAACCCGATACTCAGCCCCGACCAGCACCAAGTGCTAAATTAGTATATTTAACACCAGCTCTAAGAAAAATATACGACTTGCTCTTAAAATGAATCTGTGGCCCAATGGATAAGGCGCTGGTCTACGAAACCAGAGATTCTGGGTTTGATCCCCAGCAGAGTCGATATTATTTTACTTTTTTACCCTTGATTCCTAATTTGGAAAGAACATAGTTTGTTATTTCAAAGATAGAAACTAACCTCTGAGTAAGCGTCGATGTTGTAGTGTGGGGATGCTGCGGCGGGGATGGAAGCAGATAGACGAGCGAAAGAAGCTGGTTTACGAAGAAACGAGCGAGGGAGTTGTTACATACTTATTGTTCAGCGTAGCGGTTTTAGTACGAAAGTTAATTATAATATAGTAGTGGAGAATGGGAGGTTGGCGATCGATGTGGATGGTGTTAATTGTAAGGATTTGGGATTGGGGTTGGGATTAGTGGTGGATGCTGTTATTGTGGAAATTGGAGGTGTAAATAGCGATGAATTGGTGAAGGTTGTTGAAGCGGGAAAAGTGTGTAATGGTGAGGGGCCAGATGTAGTCGAAAATGGTGTTGGGAAACCGAAGGCTTGTTAAATATTAGTATATTTAACACAAGACATCAAAATGACTCTGTGGCCCAATGGATAAGGCGCTGGTCTACGAAACCAGAGATTCTGGGTTCGATCCCCAGCAGAGTCGCTATCGTTTAATTTTTTGCCCTTGATTCCTAATTTGGAAAGAACATATTTTGTTATTTCAAAGATAGAAACTAAACTCCGAGTAAGGGGTCGATGTTGTAGTATTGGGATGCTGCGGCGGGGATGGAAGCAGATAGACGAGCAAAAGAAGTCGGTTTACGAAGAAACGAGTGAGGGAGGTGTTACATACTTATTGTTTAGAGTAGTGGTTTTAGTACGAAAGTTAATTATAATAGTAGTGGAGAATGCGAGGTTGGCGATCGATGTGGATGGTGTTAATTGTAAGGATTTGGGATTGGGGTCGGGATTAGTGGTGGATGCTGTTGTTGTGGAAATTGGAGGTGTAAAGAGCAATGAATTAATGAAAGTTGTTGAAGCAGGAAAAGTGTGTAATGGTGAGGGGTCGGGTGTGGTCGAAAATGCTGTTGGGAAACCAAAGGCTTGATGCTGGTGAGTAGTTTTTGGTAAATCGGTTGTTATGTAGTATGTAAGTATTGTTGGTGATTTAGCCAAAGGAATCGAGAAATACACTACTGTAGGGAAATGGAACACACAACTTAGGTCACTTTATCAAAGTTTTAGCAATCAGGTTGGTTGATAGCAGCCTAATATTTTATCTTTGGATGAGCGAATGTTATTCACATTAGCATATTTTGTTCGTCATGTCAAATTAGCTAGTAAAGTTGGCCTCTGAACACAAGGGTTGATGTGTTTTGAAGAGGAGTACATTGGTTGAGTTGTGTATTTAGGTCTTTTGATGTCGATATATTTATGTATTGAAGATATTAATGGAAATTATTGGAGCCTACACGTTATTCTCCCTAGTAGTAGAAGTAGATTGTGGTCGACTATCAAAGGGCAGTACGTTGCTTCCACAAAAGAAAGTGAAACAAAAGGGTCCTATAAACATGTTTTGTTAAGCATGGATAAAAGTATAATAATGACAATATAATGCAGAAGCAAAAAACCGATTGCTATTTTAAGACAGAGTACTCACTAGCCGAGGAAGGCGCAGAGGTATCGCCATAGCTGCCAAGGTCAGGGGCGATAGTGTTGTATCCTAAGGAAGATAAATGGGTCATTTGGTGTCTCCAAGTGTACGAAAGCTCAGGAAAGCCATAAAGGAATGAAGGAAGATGATTGGTGAAAGACTGAGATTGTTAACATGGATTTGGTACTGTGTTGGATTTTATGGTAGTGTGTTGGATTTTAGCTGACGTCAAAAGACATTAGGCCCACCATTTTTCTTTTTTGAACATTATTAGGCTCACCCATTGCCATTGGTTTGTAAAGATTTGGTAAAAATGTCGTGTAACTATTTTCTACTGTATTTAACATTCCGAATTTGACTTAAAACCATTTCACTTTATCACGTGTGAATCGTGTCGTTTAATCAAATCGGTTTAAGAGTCTGTTTGCAATGTTTTAAGAGTTTGTTTCTTACTTGACCTGTTAAATGCAGGTTTAATCATACCGGGCTGACCGGGTCAATATAGATCATCTGGTTCAAAACTCGACCATAATCAACCCAGTCACTTAACCGGTTTCTGATTCAGACGATTGAACCGGTTGGGTGAATCCGGGTCTTAAATTATCGGCCATTTATAGTTACGGGGGTAGTTTGTATTTTTGTAAAAACTTGTTAACTTCGAACCCTATAAATAGACAGACACCCAAACACCAAATTTGTATATCTCCATTTCTTCAGATTTCATTTTTGCTTTGCTTCTTTAAAGGTAAAAACTCCCTAAAATTTCCACTTACAGTTTTATTGATTCCGTATATTTCTAGTAATTTTATGTGTATGTTCGCGTAGGCGCCGTAGTTGTTTTTCTGAAATTTGGATGCAAAACAAAATTAAGAGCTGCATATCAAGTGTTTGTTAAAATGTCACAAAGGTAATATTCCACAAGATAGTTGTCGGTAAATGTTGCTTTACTAGATTTCATTCTTGCTTCATTTTTATTAATTGTTTTTTCAAATATTGCAAATCAACTGTATAATGATATATATGTAAAGTGGCGGACTTTATGATTTCCATTGGGTGTTTGTTTCAGATTATATAACATGCTTATGGCTAATTTGATTTTCCACGTATGTTTCATAAGCTCACTTTTGTGGATTATTTTTAAACTTTTCGGCTTATATAAGTTCTTTTTCACAATAAACTTATATATAAGCTGAAAAGTTTCAAAATAAAAGAGGGTTTATCGGTTTACATTTCACTGTGACATAGGTTCAATATCAATGTTTCTAACATATCAATGTACACGTGACAAGTGAGGTGGCAACAAAACTGAGACAGTTATGGAACCGCTTGGAGAGGATGAGCTCTTCTCCGTTTTTGAACGAATTCCCAACCAAGAGGACAAAAAATCTTTTTCTAAAGTCTGTAAGAAGTTCTTAAAAGTTGCATGTTTTCAGTTGCGGTCTCTAAAGAATGGGTATCCTGGTCTACTATACGATATGCTAACTTCGTCCCCGAACATGACTTGGTTTGAATGTGATGTACCACTTTCGAACAACCACATGAAACAAATAGCTGAGTCCTGCCCCAATATTAAGCGCCTAGATCTTTCTTTAAGGCAATCCCTTGATCATGAGGTGGGTAAGTTGGATTTTGATGATGTTGGCTTGTGTGCAATAGCGAATGCTTGCAGTCATTTGAATCATGTGAATCTAAGTGGGAGGTTGCTCTTTAGGGATATAGGAATTGGTTCCCTTGTAACATCATGCAAAAATTTAACAAGGTTAAGTTTACTAAACTGTGAAAATGTCACTGACAAATCATTGAAAATGATTGGAGAAGCAACTCGTTTAAAATCTTTATTGTTGCGAGGTTGTTATTTGATTACTGATTTGGGTTTGGAGTATTTGGCGAATGAGGATTTGAGGTATTGTTTGGATACACTAGACCTAAGTAAATGTGATAGGATTACCGATAATGGGGTTATCCACATGAAGAAATTGGTTAGTCTAAGAGACCTGGATTTATCTAACTGTGGGGCTTATATCATAGACTATGGGGTTGTGGGCATATGTGAGCTCCCAAATCTTATGAAATTAGATTTAGATTTCTTGATCAATATAACGGACAGTTCATTGCGTGAAATTGGTAGCAAGTGTTTGAAGATGTGGATGTTAAGTTTGGAGGGTTGTGAGAAAATCACTAATGTTGGTTTACAAGCTTTTTCTGGTCATCAAACATTATATGCACTTAGATTAGCTTCATGTTACAATGTCTCTTTGGAAGATGTCAAGCCAATTGTTATCTCCTGCCCAAATTTGAGGTGTCTTCGCCTCAGTTGGAGTATGAAGAAGCCGATGCCAATGTCACGTTCTGGATTCTTTAATACTAATACCGATGATTGTTTGGTGTACTGGGCATAACCTCTTCTTACTACCAGTTTATTTGGGGTCTTCATATCTTCTTGCAAAACTTGTAAGCACTCACAGGTTAGTTATGCTCGTCTTTGACTTCGCTTATATGACATTGTCTCAATTTATGTTGTAATTTTCCTTTTTTATGTATATAATTGAAAACGAAGCATCCTCGCTCTCAATTTGGTTTTAAACTAGAGGAAGCAGCCTCTTGGAATACTTTCGTTTAGTTTTTCTAATATCCATTTACTCTTGTTTACGACATTTTGGTTGCCGCAGAAACTTGTGAGCAATTATGATGTTGAATATTATTGACAGACCCATTAAGGATTACTTGTGATTATGAATCGTTGCATCAAGATTTATTAGGATGAAACGTGTGATAACTACACACATGGATAACACTTTGAAGTTTAGTGCATACCTTGAGCTTAATCAATAGCTAGAGATACTTATTAGGATTAATATTGTATTCTCATTTTCTTCCGTTGCACATAACTTAACTACTGCAGCAACAAAATACAGTTAACCAACATTCCAACCTGACATAGCAACAAAAGGATTAAAATATGCCTCATCTTATATTTTTTTGGCTAAGATGATAGGTTGACACATGCTTTGTATTTGCTCTATTCAGATTTTTGATAATCTGGTAGTGTCGTTTATGAATTATTTGTGATTTCCTTAATACCTGCTATACACTTTTGTATCACCATTAAAAACTTTATTTTGATCGTCAGTCGCGGAATCGGTTGCGGTATCATAATGTCTCGAGACACCTATGGATATTTGCAATCTGGTGTTAATTTTTGTAAAAAGCTTTGATTTTGTAGATGCACATAGTCCAAAAAAATTGGCTTTTTGATATCGTTTAACTTTTTATTGATGTTTATGTCTGGGTTGACAGTCAATATGATGTTTATATGAATTTTGGCAAGTAGAAGAGTTCATATAACGGACATGTTTCTAGTTGCAGATTAAGAGAAGTACTAAACATTGAAATTTTTCACAATTTAGTAAGTTGTTCACACAATCATAAGACAAATATTTTTGGAAATAGGGGTGTGTTGGTCAAGTTTACGACAAAGACAAGTCAAAGTTATTAGAGACATACCCGTCGAGTTCAGATCAAAGACAGGACAAGGCTACATAATAACATACCCAAACTTGACCCTAATTGAATTCACGTTAGCCAGTTTCGAGTCAATTCCGGTCGGGTCAAATGGAATAGTAAAGGCATTGCCTATTTGTATTCGTTTAAAGAGATAGATCTGGTCATCCCGGGTACGGGTCAATCCAGGTACGTGTCGACCCTGGTCCGGGTCAACAATAGACCGGGTCAACTAGAGACCGGGTTAACAGGAGACTGGGTCAACAGGGGTCCGGCTCAATTGGGGTCGGCTCAATCTGGGTCTGGGTCAATCCAGGTCCAGGTTCTAGATAGCTATATCTGCAATGAATAGAAAACTTGAAGACAATCATGAATGATTAATTAGCTAAGAAAAACCATCAAATATGTGAATAATTTTAATGATATGTTCACTGCTGTTGTACTTGTTGATGAACATCTTATGAGTAAGGATGCCCGCAGCTTTAGACAAGTTCTTAAACTCACTGAGTCCCACTCTTCATAACTCTCGAAGTAAATAGGCTCGTTCCCGTTACCACATAATATCAGTCTTGAGTATCATGAGTTTGTATGCTTGTTTTCTCCCCTGATTCATAATCTTGCCTCTGAATGTCCTATGGCTCTGCAAAGGGTTAAACCTTCAAGCATAGTTCAAGTCTGTTAGGACATCAGAATATTGATTGTATTTTCTAAGGTTTATGGCAGAAATTGGTTAGTCTAAGACACTTGGATTTGACTAACTGCGGGGCTAATATCACCGATAGGGTTGTGGTTTATTGGGTCTCCAACGCGTATTTGAACTCATGTTATAAATTTTCATGCCAAGATGTCAAGTCAATTGCTTTGATCGACCTGCCCAAATTCGAGGAATCTTTGGTCTAAGTAGGCGAATAAAGAAGCCGACGCCAAAGGTAGATTATGAATATGTTAATATCAATAACCATATCTGTCAAATAAAGTGGGAATGACATTTTATATATATTCTGCTAAACTCATAAGCACTTACAGGTTAGTTACCTTGGTCCAAGATTTTGCTTTTTATTGATATCCTTTCTCTTTACTTTGAAATTTGAATACACAATGAAAATGAAGCACACTCACCCTCATCAGTAAAAACTATGTTACCGTACACACATCCTATCGATTCCTATTGCGTTCGTTGCCGTTGTTTGAGTGTTCTTCAGATCTTAATTGATCTCTAAAACGCTCGTCACAGGAAATCAAATAAGATTGTTAATAGATGTGCCCATCCTTACCGATGCATTTGGTCAATTTATGTCTTGGTTCTGTTCATATTGATGGTTAGCTTAACAGCGCCACAGTTACTACTATGTTCCGCATTGTGAGGCAAAGTTGATCACTGTAAGAACTAAGAAGCCAGTTAAAGTTCGCTGAAAGAAGCCTTATTTGATTCTAGTTCAGATCAGGATTGAAATCAGTTTTCACTGGTCACTCGCTCAAACAAATTAAAAAGTATCCAAATCCAAAAGGCATTTGTAATGTAAAACTGCAGTTTAGATGGTTAAAATTCTTTTAAGAATAGTAATGTGAACCTGCAATAGATAGAAGATGCTGAAGGCATGCATGAATGAGCAATTAGCTAAGAAAAACTATCAAATTTGAGGTCCATTTAACAAATCTGGAAGATAACTTAAAGCTTCATTCTACATATTCCGGAGAAATAATATAATAGCAAAATTTAACTCGAACAACAGCAAGATAAAACCAGATCTATACAACTTAACCATCAACTCAGAAAGTCTTGTCATTGATCACGGTCTTTGTCTGTGGGTGTATACTATTAAGTGCTTGTAGGAATTATCATAATTACAAATTAGGGGCCTATGCCGGAGAGAAATGTCTTATTATCCATTATTTATAAGGCTCTTTGAAGACCAGAAGATGTTGAACGGGTAAGACACATGATGAACTTACGTGGGGTGATTAAGGAGCCTGGGTGCAGCTGGATCGAGCTTAAGAGTCACTTTCATGTGTTTGTTGTTGGAGACCAATTTCATCCACAAATAAAAGGAATACGTAAGGAGGTTCATAGGTTAAGTAAGTTAATAAAAGATGAAGGTACCATCCAGAATCTGATTCAAGTTTTGCAGCTTTGAAAGTCCAAGATGCTAGAACTAATTAGGTGCAAGCAACTTGCTATCTGATCGATAATTTCTTTATATATATACTCACCGAACACAACATGCTGCGATTACACACTAGCGATCTTTGTTTGATGCATTAGAAATTGACAAAAAAACAAATCCAGATTCATGAGTGGACTTGATGAAGTGCATTAAGGTATGTTTAATCTGATATACTGTTTGGTAGATTTGCCTTTAGATAGCCTGTTAATGCTCAGTTTGAGCCTTTCCATATCATTTGATGCTGTATTGTTTCTTGATTCTCATCACATGAGAACTGTATATTAGGCCTTAATCAATCCTTGAAAACGAAATGTTTGGTTGAATGACACCACTTACGTCTACATCTAGCAACACCTTCATCAATAATTTATCCGCATACCTGTATGGATTACGAATAAAGGAAAATGGGTCAAATGGGTCGTGTTGATCCCAAACTTAGATCGATTAAGCTTTGTGTATACGAGATTAGATCAAGTACTACACGTAGAGAAACCTTTGCTTATGAGTAAAGTAACAAAGTGTTATGCGGAATTAACACTTGATCTAAAACACAAAGATGTTAAACAAACTTTCACTTGTATTAGAATAATCTTGTTGATTACAATGAAAGAGGTTTAACTTGCGAATACTTATGAAAACTGATATATGACTTTAACCTAAAAGATCTTCTTTTATAGAACAAGAAGTCTTGTACAATAAGCTACGAATCAACTATTCTAGGTAAAGATAATAATAGAAAATACAATGTTGTGCTTATCTTTACCATACATAAATAAAGAAACAAATAAACAAAAAGATTCGCATGAAGATATTCCATCAGTGTCAATCTTCAAGGCTGTCAGCGTTGACTTCTTCAATGTCAACGCTTGGCTATCAGCGTCCAATGTCTTCTTATCAGCGTTGACATTCTTCTTATCAGCGTCTAGTGAACTGACCCATATTTTATTCCCAACAATCCTCCCCTAAACTTGATATCTATTCCAATGATCAAGTTTCTGAATAAAAACTTAAGACTTAGGAGGAATCTTGCAAAAACTTCTTATGTTGCTGATAAACATATCTGATCAAGTCCTTGGCCACATCACTAGTATAATCAATCTCCAAGGGTGTCTCTAGCATCTTCTCCAACACTTCTTTGGACAAGAAATAGTCAGCATCCACAAGTAAATACTCTGAAAACTTTGTAGAGCTCATATGAAATACACCACAAGTAGAATATAGCCTCCAATGAAGATTACTGAGATCATCTTCAAGATCCTTCCATATGGCAGGATCTGCTTCTTTTGGACCACACAAAGTCATAAATGTGTTCCAAAGTCTTATTCCATTTGCTGAAGTAGGTTCTTCAGCTGTATACTTGGCTTCTATTAATCTCCATAGATGCACCAAGTCTTCCCTGTCTATACTTGCAAAAATAGAAATAACTGAAGTGAAAGTATGTACCTCCTTTCCAAATCTGCCAATCTTCCAAAATCCACACTCATCTTCATCAAAACTGATGATTGGATTTCTGTCATCTAGAGGTACTACATTTACCAAATCTGAAGCTTCCAATGGAGAAAGCTTGAGATGCTTCCTTATGACACCTTCAGTTGGAAAATACACATCCATATCTTTAGGAAACTGAAAAGGATCTCCTTTCTTCACTTGTCTTTGAGCAATCCTCATTTCCTTTTGAATCTGCATTTCCTCAGCAAGCTCTTGTTTCCTTTCTTCTGAAAGAAACTGGTAGACATTCTGTTCTTGCACCTTCCTCCAAATAGGATGTGCCCTATACTCTAGCTCCTCAAAAGATAAGGCCAGCAACTTCTTGTATGTCCATCTGGGTTGATGGCATCTAAGCAACTTGTAATACAATTGCCTTCTATCTCTCTTGAGCCAAGTCTTGACCTCTTGTGCATTAAACCTCATAATCACCTTTATGTCATCTTGTACCCTAAGCAGAACTTCCAACCCCCAAATTTGATCTGATAAGCTCATTCCTAGGTTGTCCATAACCTTGTCTTCCCAAGCATGGTACATTCTGGTGATTTCTGGTAGGTCCCAATCAATCTGATTCTTCAACTCACTCAACCTTTCCTTTGCTAGCTCATCCCTATATTCAAGCCTTTCTGGATCTTCAATAATTTGAATACTTGAATCTGAGCTATCACCTTCTTTTCCATCACCACTTTCTTCCTCACTCTCAGAAACAACAAATGGTGATCTTCTACTCCTCTTCAAATCACTTTCCAAAAGTTGTGCAGCCAACTGTTCATCAAATGCAATTTGTGCTGCATCTTTCGTTGGAACATCTTCTTCAACCAATTTTCCTTTACCTTTATCTTTTGGATTAATAGTAGGTAAAGTAGAAGAAGAAACCTGTGTGGACACATCTTTGATGATTGTTGATGGCTGGAATACATCAACACCACCTGCAACTTTATCAGCGTTCAAGTTGCTCCTATCAGCGCCACGATTACCTTTGTCAGCGCTGGATGTGTCAGCGTTCAAACCTGTATCAGCGCCCAAAGTTTCTTTGAAAGATCCTTCCAAGTTTAAAGGTGTCACCTTGGATGTATCAATAACTGGGTGCTGCTTCAAGTTGGTGAGTGCTTCAGCAACCTGTAAAGATTCACTAAATTGTGAACTCTTCTCTGAACTCTTCTCACTTGCTGTATGAATCAGCTCATCCTCCTCATCCTCTTCATCCTCCCCTTTGGAAGATTCCTCCATTAGACTTCTGCTACTTGGATTCTCCAAAACAGTTACCCGCTCCCTCAAAACTTGGAGTTCACGTCCCTGTTTGTTGACAATTTGTACAAGGCTGACATTTTGCTTTTGCAAGCTAATGACAGCAGCCGTCAATTCAATTATTGTCATAGGTTCCAATCTGCCCTCAGCTAGAATGGGGATTTGACCTTCCAAAATAGAATCATGGGGCATGGATGAGGTCTTAATGATGTTGGGACTGTCTTGACCAGCATCTAAGCCTGTGTCAATAGCCCCAGCCTCACCCATTTCACCAGCCACACTTGTGGAGGTGGTTCTCTCTGCTACAAGGCTAGGACCACTAGAGGAGAACACTCCAGTAGTCCTTTGGCGTTTATGCAACCTAGATTGTAATGGGGTGGAAGATGAAGTAGATTGTGTGGGTGTTGGGTGGTTAAGGGGTGTTTGGGATTGTTCAGGGATGGTATCAGCGTCGGGGTTGGCTGTGTCAGCACCAACATGTTGAGTGTCAGCGCTGGGTTGGTCAATGTCCATGTTTTCTGGTGAAGGTAAAGGTTCATGGATAGGCTCAAGTTGAGGTTCAGGTTCTGGTTGTGGTTGTGGTTGTGGTTGAGCAGCCTGAATGACTTCAAGCATGGGTTGAGTAAGAGGTATGGATTCGTTTGTGGAGCTCATTTTAGCAAAAATGGTTTTCTGTTGTTTAGGGATCTCATAAAAAGTGTCATGATCCCTAGAACAATATTCTTGTAAATCAAAGACCATTTGCAAAAATCTAGGGTAAGCCAAAGTCATTTTACTTCCCTTGTTTTTACACATCCCTTCAAAAATCATTTTTGAAAAATTATACTTAAGCCCACGTGTGATACAAACCAAAGCACTTGCAATTGACCTGTTTATTTCAATAAAAGAAGTACATTTTGGACTTAAGCATTGTAAAAGGACATGTATCAAATATTTCCAGTCAGAGGGAAATTCCTGCTTATGATATTTATTTAAAGTGACATCAGCAGGAATAGGATAACCCAATTCCCTAAGACCTTGTTCTATTGTTGCAATGGCAAGGGTAGTCACACCATCAGCGTCATCAAGACGCAAAGCTTGGCGAACCAAGGCTTCAGTGACCACCCATGTTCTTCCATGAACAGTAGAGGTTAATGTGGTCACTCCATTAGCTGTTGTGGAACTAACATTGTTCCAAAACTGTCTAATGTGTGCGACAGGGACTAATGGTGTATGAGAAAGTGCATACCTTAGATAGGATGCATTTAAAAATGCCACCATTTGTGAATACTGAGGAAACAAATCATCATCAGCAGTCAAGTAAGCTACCATATTGTGTTGGCTCTTGAACTCCAATGTTAAATTCTTTGAGTTGAACTTGGGTGCCATGTTTGAAAGCTGTTTAGGTTATGTGATATGAGAAAAATCTAGGAGAAAAATGTTAGACAAGAAAATATGAATACCCAGAAGAAAAGTTTAACCAAATTTATAGGAGAGATGCATGATTTTGATTGGTCAAAAATGAGGCGGTTATATTCAAAGAGCAATGATGAAAATATTGAATCAAATATAACTTATCTCATGCATTAATTAAAAGTAACAACTCCCCAAAATTACGGCCAAAGATTAGTCAAAAATAACAACTGGGTAGGGCCCACTAGGTGTCAACGGTCAAAAATAGCCCATCAGCGCCCAACGGCTATATTTTCTTGTCAGCGTTTGCCTAAAGCCTTGTCAGCGTCACGATTGGACGTAACAGCGTTTGGAGAAAAACTTGTCAGCGTCTAAAAAATAAAAATAAAAATATTTAAAAAGAAAAAGACCTTAACAAAGTAATTTATCCTAAGGGAAATATCTTACAAGTTGATAATAATTACTGGGCGGCAAGCACTGTCCATTTATGCACACTTGCTTAAGCAAGATAGACACAAATGACCTCTAGTGTCCCTTGCTAACCAAAATAGTTACCAACAAAGTTATTTCATAAAATTCTTTGTAACTCCCTGGTAAACCCATAACCAAAGTATTCCTAAGTCTCCCATCAGACCACAACCAATTCTAGGCCAAAAATGTCTTGGCAGCATGCATAGTTTATCAACTTTGCATGCTACAGTGCCTCATGGTTTAGTAAAACTAACCCATACTCACCTGTGGACACAATCTAGAATTGTGATGAGAGTATTATAAGAATACCCAAGAGTCCTAAAGGTTCCTTAAACCTCCCCTCAAACTATGATACATGAGTTTCTCAAAATATATATATGAACATTAAAAATTTATGTCAAGATAGGAATATAAATATTCCAACCATCATCCATAAACAAAAACATGTCCAAATAGCTCTTCAAAGATCCATAAGCAACTCTGTATCCAATGGCATAAGGCTACCACCACCTACACATTTAGATGAAAACCACAAAACTAACATGTGTTGCTGACAGCGTCCCGACAACACTTATCAGCGTTGAAGGAACTCTTGTCAGCGTTAGACAATAATATCTCTAGCAACGGCAAAATAACACTTATCAGCGTTACATGTACCTTTGTCAGTGTTAGAAAAACAAAGTGGAAAATCTAAATCATCATAAAGACCAATAACAATGCATTATCCTGTACATACTTTTACAAAAAGGTTCCAAAACACATATTAAGTGAGATTAACCATTCCAATATTTGTTACCAAATATTGAAATCTACCAGCATCAAAAGGTTTAGTTAATAAATCAGCCACATTATCTTCTGTGGCTACCCTATCTGGTTGTATTAAACCTTTCTCAAAGCAATCTCTTATAAAATGATGTCTAATTTCTATGTGTTTGGTTTTAGAATGATGTACAGGATTTTTAATAATGCATAAAGTACTGTTATTGTCTACAAAAATCTTGGTATGCATAAAATTATACCCATAATCCAACAGCTGGTTCTGAATCCATAAGACTTGTCCACAACAAGCAGCTGCTGCAACATATTCTGCTTCAGTTGTAGAGTTTGCCACCACTGTTTGTTTCTTGCATTGCCAAGATATCAATCTGCTCCCAAGAAATTGGCATCCACCAGTTGTGGATTTCCTATCAAACTTGTCACCACCATAGTCACTGTCTGAATATGCAATAAGGTCCAATGGAGAATCTTTTGGGTACCACAATCCAAGATCTGGGTAACATCTTAGGTACCTAAAAATTCTCTTCACAGCAAAAAGGTGACATTCTTTGGGAGTCACTTGATGGCGTGCACATGCACACACAGCAAACATGATGTCAGGTCTTGAGGCTGTAAGATACATCAATGATCCAATCATTGATCTATAGTGCCTAACATCCACATCCTTTCCAGCTCCAATCTTTCCCCAAGGGTGTTCCCTATCCATAGGAGTGGAAGCATCCTTTTCATGCGGAGAAAAACCATATTTCTTCAAGATTTCAGCTACATACTTGTCTTGGGAGATGAAGATACCATCTTCTTTCTGCTGAACTTGTAAACCTAGAAAGAAGTTCATCTCACCCATTGCACTCATCTTGAATTTATCTGTCATGAGCTTGGAAAAGTCCTCACTCATTTTTGGATCAGTAGACCCAAAAATGATGTCATCAACATAGACCTGCACAAGCAACACATGTTTTCCTTTCTTCTTTGTAAATAGTGTCTGATCTATGGTGCCCCTCTTGAATCCATTGTCCACCAGATATGTAGACAAGGTACCATACCATGCTCTAGGGGCTTGATGAAGGCCATACATAGCTTTCTTCACTCTATAAACCTTGTCTGGATTCTCAGGATCTTCAAAACCAGGAGGTTGCATAACATATACTTCCTCAACAATTGTTCCATAGAGGAAAGCACTCTTCACATCCATTTGATAAACAGTGAAGTTCATACAAGAGGCATAAGCTAGAAAAATTCTTATAGCTTCAATTCTTGCAACTGGTGCAAAAACTTCTTCATAATCAATTCCTTCCTCTTGTGTATATCCCTGAGCTACCAAACGTGCCTTGTTTCTGACCACAATGCCTCTTTCATCTTTCTTGTTTCTTAGAACCCATCTTGTCCCAATTGGTCTCACATATCTAGGACAATCAACCAGCTCCCAAACATCTTGTATAGCAAATTGGTGAAGCTCATCCTGCATTGCTTCCACCCAACTAGGTTCTTTGAGAGCATCAAAAATCTTCTTGGGTTCTTCCTGTGACAGAAAACAGGCAAACAAACATGCTTGTACAAGAGGGGTATCAACCTTCTTGTGTATATTGGCAATAAATCCACCAAGACTTTGATGGGATCTTCTTGTCTGAACTGGAGCCATAACATCACCAATGATCTGAGATGTGGGGTGATCCTTTGCTGTGGAAGTGAGAACTCCTCCTTCAAAAAGTCTGGTGTCCTCAACCTCACGCTCCGTGTTGCCAATATCTTCTTCATCAGACTCTGTTTGATCAACATGAATCTCTTCATGGACATTGGAAGGTCCACCTTGTTCAAAATGTGAAGAGAAAAGATGTGCAAAGGTGTTGTCAAAGTCTGATCCTTGTTTGTCAGCGTTAGGGCTAACAACACTTGAACTACTTGTGTCAGCGTCTGATCCATCAGCGTCTGAATTGCTCTTGTCAGCGCTTGATTTCCCTTTGTCAGCGCCTGAAGCACCATGCATGTTTGTATTTGGTGGTATTTGAAAACCACCATTATCCTTTCTAGCAGCAGCAGCAGCAACATAATACTCATCTGTCCATATAGGAAGTGTAACATATTCTTGTGTGGGAGATGATTTGACTGCTGGTGGTCCATCCTCCTTAGCAACCTGTATACCTGAAACATTACCAATTCTCTTTTCCAAAACACTTGAAGTTACCTTCACAATGTCTGGATCAGTAACAGGCATATAATTTAAAGCTCTAGATAAAGGTTCTAAGTCAAACAACCAATTTGGACCATTTTCAGGATCACTAGGTTTACTTTCTAAAAACCTAACATGTACTTTTTCAAGTATACGTTTTTCCTTTTTAATGTAAACCCTATATCCTTTGCTCTGCACTGAATAACCCATGAAGTAGCCTTCATCACCTTTTGAATCAAATTTACCTAGGGCTTCACTAGTTTCTAAAACAACTACATGACAACCAAAAGGCTTGAGAAAGCCAATATTTGGCTTCCTTCCCCAAAGTAATTCATAAGGTGTCTTATTATGTATTTTGTTGACCAATGCCCTATTTTGAACATAACAAGCTGTGTTAACAGCTTCAGCCCAAAAGGCTATAGGAAAGTGGGCATCAGCCAACATGGTTTTGGCTGCTTCAATAAGGGTTCTATTCTTCCTTTCAGCAACCCCATTTTGCTGTGGGGTTCTAGCTATGCTAAACTGCCTAGTAATCCCTTTCTTGGCACAAAAATCATCTAACAACTGATTTCTAAACTCACCCCCATTGTCACTTCTAATAATTTTGACCTCATTACCATTCTTCTTTTCAATTTGGGTAATGAAATTAATCAGACTTTGGGCAGTTTCACTTTTCTTGGCTAAAAAGAAAGTCCATGTAAACCTGGAAAAATCATCAGTGATAACAAAGCAATATGATTTACCCTTCAAACTTTGTATATTAGTTGGACCAAAGAGGTCCATATGCAATAAGTGAAGTGGTTTAGAACTAGAGTGCACCTGTTTAGACCTGAATGAGACCTTGTGCTGCTTGCCCTTAAGACATGCAACACAAGTGTGGTCATTGTGGAAAGCCTTTTCAGGCAAACCATCAACTAAACCAAGCCTCACAAGTCTATTGATATTCTTAAAGTTTATGTACCCTAATCTCCTGTGCCAAAGATTACTTTCATCTACTGAGGCTTTAGCATACAGACATGACATTTTATTATTTATCTTAATTCCATTAAGATTCACATTATATATGTCTTTATGCCTTGGTGTTCTAAAATCTATGTATTTCTCCTCAGGGAGCTTGTAATCTTTGCTTAACACCAAGCACTCAGTATCTGTGAAAAGAACCTTATTTTTGTTATCACACACTTGTGATACACTAAACAAATTATAATCCAGTTCTTTTACCAGGAAGACATTCTCAAATCGTAGATTGTTGGTGACAAGGGTTCCTTTTCCAGTGATGGTGCCGTAGCCCCCTCCAAAGTATACCTTATCACCATCTTGAATAGGAGAGAAATTTGTCAGATAGTCTTCCTTTCCTGTCATGTGCCTTGAGCATCCACTATCCCAGTATCCATAAACATTGATCTTCTTCTGAATGCCCTGCACATAAAGAAAACGCATTAGTTTTCTTTGGGAACCCAAGCCTTGGAAGACTTGGATTCATCTGGTTGTTCAACAAGAACAGACTTGGTTCTCATAACAACCCCATTTTCATCCCTTTTAGAATGAAATTCCCAGTTAACCCCAATTGGTGTTGACATTGCTTTTGAAATATAATGAAACCTGTTGCATGTCATAGAAACACCAGTAGAATTAGAATTTTGGTCTTGTTTTGGTCTCCATGTTAAGCTAGTAGAAGCTTTAGACCTATTTCCCTGTGGTTATAAATACCTAGGTTTGGCAGTGTGTCTATCAGCGCTGAAATTGCTCTTGTCAGCGCCCCGATTGCCTTTATCAGCGTTGAACCTAGGGTTTGCTACAGGAACCCATTGCCTATTGGACCAAGTGTTTGACTTTTGAAAAGGTCTTAGGCCTTGTGTGTTAGACCCTCTAGTAAAGAATGGGGCTGGTCTAATGACTTGTGAACTTTTGTTCACAAAGGTATTGGGTCTGACAGTGTTTGACCTATGTTGACTTTTGTCAGCGCTGAAATGGTTCCTATCAGCGTTGATATTGGAAGCATTGACACAATTGTATGCCAAATGTGAGAAGCTACCACATCTGTAACAAGCTTTTCTAGACATAGTCTTAGGTCTAGAAGCAAAGAAGCCTGTTCCATGGTTACTAACTTGGCTTTTTGGTGACCTAGTATTCCTATACATCTCTGCATATTTAACACTAGGTTTTCTAACAGTTTGTGGGCCAAGGTTAATAGTTTTGCCAGTGGTAGGGTGTGTGATCTTAATAGGTTTAGGATCATTGGACTCCACAATTGGTATCATGTTTGGTGTGGGCTCATTTGGACTTTCACACAACAACCCTCCCTTAACAAACAAGGTGTGGTTAGCTTTCTTCCACTCATCTAGGTCAGTCAGTTTTTGCTTGTATTCCTCAACTGGGGAAGTCACTCTAGGTGGAGGAATGAATTCCTTCTCTTGAAGCTCTGGCAAGCCAGTCCAAGATAAGTCCTTTGATTGGACACCATAGAAATCCCCAGCTGGTGGTGAAACACCAGTATAATTATTCATCCCAATCCCACTCATGTCCTTAGAGTCTCTTTGTTTACTAACACACTCTCCTAGGGATTGTGTGGCCTTATCAAATCTCTGGATTTTAAGACTCACATTATCTTTATTTTTGTTAGCCTCCTCTAACTGAGCTATCAAATCAAGATTAACCCTGTTTACTATATCTTGAACATCTTTACTTTGATGTAACTCATGTTTTAAGATATTTATTTGATCCTTTAAATCAAACTCCATTTTCTTATACTCAGCTACTGTCTTTTCTGTTTGGGTAAGAGCAATTTGATAATTAGATACTTTGCATCTTTCAGTACTTGCCTCATCTAATAATTTTACTATCTCTTGATTTAGTTTTTCAGTATTTAAACGACAACCCTTAGAACAGAAAGCATCATCATATACCTCATTATCTGATGAAGAGGAGGAGTGTGCCATGAGAGCATATTCAACATGCTCTTCTTTAACTTCAGCAACCAAAGCTCTGTCCTCTTCCTCATCCTTGGCCATCCAGCTCCAGTCCCATTCTCCAACACCATCAATTTGTTGAACAGCAACCATGGCCTTGGGATCTTGGCTCTTAACCATTTGGCTTGAGGGCTTAACAGCATCAGATCTTCTTGGAGATCTACATTCCCTCATGAAGTCCCCCATCCTATGACAGTTGTAGCACTCAACCTTGGACTTGTCAAAGCCAGCAACATCCTTAGCATTAAAGGTCATCTTCTTCTTGAACCTTTTTATTAAACCTGTTTGCTCTTAAGCTTACAAGAGCCATAGTCCACTTGATGTCCATCTCTTCCAATTGTTCATCACTTATCTGCTCAAGATCTTCATATGTAATCCTTGAATCACTGGGCAAAGAAGCAATGAATGCACACACAGTATCTAGATCTAAACCAGCAGGTTTAAGTCTATCAGCGCCAAAGTTGTGTGTGTCAGCGCTTGAGTATAAAGCGTTGACAGGATATGATCCAGCGCTGACAGACTGACATCCAGCGCTGACACCTTGAGATCCAGTGGCTGGATGTCCATAGAAGTTCATGGAATCAAATTGGCCTTCACTTTGTGAGAAGAAGGCCATGTTATTATTGGAAGATTTATTATCACTATCCAATTGCCATTCATTCTCCAACAGTCTTAGTTTGTTGAAGATGTCATCAAACCTGGAGGTCTTGTGGGTATTATTGACAAGAATGGATCTTGTCTCAATCTTCCATACATCACCAAGGCTTTTGAGAAAAGTAGCATTCAATTCAGGGTCATCAATCTGTGTTCCCATGAAGGAAAGTTGACTTGTGATGTCAAGAAGTCTACTTCTCACACTGCTGAGATTTTCATTGGGTTGAGCTTTAAAGACAGCATACTCATGCAAGAGTTGCTTCTTCTTTTCTTCTTTTGTGTCAGCATTGCCACCATGTGCTACTTCAAGAGCTTCCCAAAGCTCTTTTGCAGACTCAAAGCGTTTGTACTTGTGCTGATTCTCATGACCTAGGGTGTGTTTCATGATGTTCAAGATTTTCATGTCCACCCTCTTCTTGGCTATATCTTCAACAGCTACAGCTCTCCCATCTCCAGGCTTTTCCTTCTTATCAGCTTCAGGACAATTAGGAACAGCTGTCCTTGTGGCAATTGCAGCAGCAATCTTTGCTGCTTTGTCGAATGTGTTCCCATATTCGACAATCTCCCAAAGAGTGTAGTCATGAATAGCTATATATTGCTCAAAATTGAACTTCCAAAGCTCAAAGTTCCTGGCATCAAACATGGGAATTTTGATACTAGGATTTGAGGAGTTGTTTTGTAGCAAAGCAGCAGGTTGATCTGTGCCAGACATGATGTTTTTAGGGTTTTGAGAATTTTAGGGTTTTTAGGGTTTTTTTTTTTTTTTGGTGTTTTAGGGTTCTGCGTTACTTAAAGATCAAAAGTTTCTCAACAAGCTCTGATACCACTTGTTGATCCCAAACTTAGATCGATTAAGCTTTGTGTATACGAGATTAGATCAAGTACTACACGTAGAGAAACCTTTGCTTATGAGTAAAGTAACAAAGTGTTATGCGGAATTAACACTTGATCTAAAACACAAAGATGTTAAACAAACTTTCACTTGTATTAGAATAATCTTGTTGATTACAATGAAAGAGGTTTAACTTGCGAATACTTATGAAAACTGATATATGACTTTAACCTAAAAGATCTTCTTTTATAGAACAAGAAGTCTTGTACAATAAGCTACGAATCAACTATTCTAGGTAAAGATAATAATAGAAAATACAATGTTGTGCTTATCTTTACCATACATAAATAAAGAAACAAATAAACAAAAAGATTCGCATGAAGATATTCCATCAGTGTCAATCTTCAAGGCTGTCAGCGTTGACTTCTTCAATGTCAACGCTTGGCTATCAGCGTCCAATGTCTTCTTATCAGCGTTGACATTCTTCTTATCAGCGTCTAGTGAACTGACCCATATTTTATTCCCAACAGGTCGAAGATCACCATATTGACTACTGTATAGAAAATCCGCACTCTTTTTGTTCTATACAGTTTGCCCTTTCATTGAACTTTTCTCTAAAGATCTTTCGTTAGTTGGACAAAAAGCCTGCGAAATGGCTAATATACCATCTTCTGTTAACTAAACTTTAGGGACGAAATTTGCATGTCACTTATGGTTGTCGTAACTCAACCCCCAAATCTATCAATAGTCGCTGAATATCTACAAGGTAATACTATAAAGCTTTAGTCTTCTCTCTAAGATGGGCGTGTCTAGTGGGTCGGGTAACAGGTCAAAACATACCATTTTGGTGCAGGTCGATGTGAGTTAGTTTGGACGGACCAGTAACACTTTATAACATTAGTACAAAACTAATCTTGACTTAAGACTAAAGTGATGTAAAAGCTGTATGCAGGTCTGGTTGGTTCAAGATAACATTATTATAGCATGAAAGGTTTGAAATTTATAGCGACTTTATGGTATATGTTTTGAACTGCATAGGTTGTTTGTTCATCGTTTTGCAAAATAAACTTAATAGTAAAGATACCAGATGAGCGGGCTGTGGTAATGATTGTAAAATAAACTTCACTAATTTGTTTATTTCATTAGTTTATGTATTAACCTGCTACTTATTTTATGCAGGCAACAAGAATGAATTATATTTAAAAAAAACTATCAAACCAACCCGGCCCTACCTAAATTGCCCATTTGACATGCAAGGCCCGCACATAATGCTGCTACCGCTACACAAACATAAAAGAACAACAGAAAGCATGTGTGATTTGTATCTGGATCAATGTAACCAAAAGAGAATGCAACTGCACTGATACTAGCCGTGCCACAAGATGGATCCAAAAGTTTCGAGATTTCAACTTCACCAACCATAGGCTTCAAATTGAGTCCAGAAAAATGTTCCCAGAAGAGATATACAGATGAATGTTAGCAAGATGATGCAAAAAAAGCTAAGCCTTCTACAACACTAATAGCTATAGAAAGCCTGACCGACCAATCAGCAGGCTTGTATACAGGTCCTTTGCTAGGTTCGTGTGTAAACTGTTCTTATGACCCTTTGGTAAAAACTCGTGCAACAATAGGGCCATGTGTTCATAAATTGCAAACCCAATTGGTCTGAATAAGTTATCATACCAGATTACCAAGTCTCTTGGGCTCTCTAATCATCTTGGTTTGCTGATTAATGATTGTCTTGTCCACTAATTAAAGCCGTTTGACGGATAAAGTCAAACCAGAAGGCATTTCTGCCTTGTAGATAGTACTAAACGTACCACTGCTGATTCGTGTATTCATATACAACAATAACCTTTGCTCACGAACAATGACCCATGGCTTGCCAGTTCATAACTACACTACAACAAAATATGTGATTGTTCACACTTATTTTAGCTTCTTTTCACATATTAAAATGTGAAGAATTTAAAAGTTCACACTTACTTATGTGTGAACAATATTGGTGTAACAAATAATTTCACACACTCAAATGTGAAGATTTATAAAAAACTTTACACTTTAAAGTGTGAAGATTTTTAAAAGAATTCTTCGCACTTTAAAGTGTGATAATTTTAATACATTTCTTCACACTCTTAAATGTGAGGTTTTAAATCTTCACACTTTTAAGTGCGAAGATTTTGAAACAATTCTTTATAATTTAAAAGAAAATCTTCACACTTTTAAGTGTGAACATTTATTTCTTCACACTTTTAAGCGTGAAGTTTTTGAACCAATAGTACAAAAAAAATTGTGTTTAGTGACGACCAGGCTCATCGCTAACAACCCAAATGTCGTCACTCCATGCATACACAAGGCAAATCAGTAAAATGAATTATGCATACATGTTTAAATTTGATTATCAGAAAGTGATAACATTCAAATTCAAAGTTACATTTAATCCACACGATAAATAATTATGTGCAGCTTATGACACTATTCGTGTTTTCACATACTTCTAGTTCAGATTAACAAAGAACAATTATTTTTCTGGCTTAGGAATCCAAAGCTCAGGAGTGTTCTGTGAACCAATTTCGACCTGCAAAAAACTACAGAAGTATTAGAAAACAATAATCGCACGCTTGCACCGCTAATGATTCATAATATTTCTCCTTCGTCGACAGTCGCTAAGCCTAAGATTTGGAATCACGTCCTAAGGATTCTAGAGATACTGTTATTACCGGCCAATTAGTCTAAAATGTGTAAACCCAGAATGGGCATGGTATAATATTTTCATCTAAACCACATCTACATCAATACCCCAATAAGTGGTGGTGAAACATACAAGATCATAATACAATATAATAGAACTACAAGATGAACTGAGATTGGATTGGGATACATGGAAGGTGATGTGAGCTCTCACCAAGAGTTTTTGATTGTAAGCCATTACGAAAAGTATTCTTTTGGATGTATTTATTTGTATGTTGTTTCAAGCTACTTTTAGATCGGAACATCTTGTGGATACCTGGAAAGACAAAATACACTTCAAGTTAGAATTCTCATTTGTAGAAGCAATTTACTTAAATGTTTAAAACATTTAAGTATTGTTTCAAATAGATTTGGATTGCCATTAAGTGATACCCGTTTTAATCGAGCCTTCAAATTTTAGTATAGCAGATATAAACAGAAAACAAGACACTTGTTTCATACTCACCCTGTCGTATTTGTCTTCAAATTTTAATCGAGCCTTCAAATTTTAGTATAGCAGATATCAAAGCATTAATCTCACCCTGTCGTATTTGTCTTCCATAATGTATTTGCCAGAATCCCTGACCCTGAACACATAAAATTCAAAAATATCAGATCACTGAATCATCAAACAAAACATCAAGATGCATTTTAATCACTGCCAAACATCAACTTGTAGAATTGTCGAATATGATAAAGACAATTATACGACTTATAACGAGTTATATCAGTTAATCCATATTAGTTCTCCTGAGTCAAAATTATATGACGTGCATTAACATATGATAGGGCCAAAGTACAGACGCGACAACAGAAGAACCAAAAGGAATTACGAACCAAGACACCGAGACCTTATACAAAAAACAACAAAACTGAAAAGGATTTTCATCTACTGTTTGTCAATCATTTGAGTTCAAAGTTGTGCACAGAAAATTCAAAGCGTATGAGATAAGAGCTTTATAAGAAAACAACAAAAACTTCATCAGCAGCACAAATGAACCCAAAAGCTTTTATTAATGCACACTATAATTGTATGAAAATTCAAGCCTGTAAGTTGTATATAAAGCAGAAAACCGGATAGGTTTACTGTATGCAAAAACAACACAAGGTATCCGTCATACTTAATCGAACTTGCACATAGCGAGAAACGAACTTACAGACACCTTATTAGCGATAAAGTTGATCAACAAAGTGGCTTAACTGCCTTATAAGCAACACAAAACTATAATGTTACACTACATCGGTAACCTCCAATCAAAACTATAAGTTAGACCTGTCTGGATTGAATCCTTAGTATCATGTATGAGCTACTCAGCCAACTTAACCAATTATGACGTGACCATATCATCAAAAATGATTTGGTATATGAGTATGTGAGGAAAATTACCAGTTAAAAGGAGATACATGGCAGTATACACCAACCTTAATTGCAAGCTGAACGATAATAATCATTGAATGTTACTCATGCTATGCTGCAATGTTTAACTATGGTTTTCCTTAAGCTTCAAGTCATTTATCCATAATCATCAAACATTTTATATCTTCCACCAACTCCTAAAATCAATCCTAATTCCGTATCTTTATGAATCAACAGTTTTTGTATCAATTATTTTGCTAGGGTGGTGTCTGCTTAACTGTATAGGCTTATCTGTTTTCGGCTAATACTTCATAAGCTGATATGTAAGCCGGAAAAAAATAAGCTCATAAACCCATATATAAGCTCAAGGGGGTGTTTGTTTCGTCTAATATGCGCGGGCTTTTGAGCTTATTTGATTTCAGCTTATATTTCATAAGCCCCAATTTTGCGGCTTATTTAGAAACTTGTGGGTTTATATAGGCTTATTATGATTGATAAACTTATATAAGTCCATAAGTCCAAAAATAAGTTAGGGAATTAAGGTTTATGAAACATAATTCGAAATCAAATGAGCTCATAAGCGCACCTATAAGCAAAAACGAGGAAAAATAAACTCTGAGCAAAAACAATTATAAAGAAAAAACATGTAAATTGTTTTATACCAATATACTACGAGTAACAGGTGATCCTAATACCAGCCCACTTAAGATGCAAGACCTGTGGTAATAACTAATAAGGGAAGAAGACGCGCCTTTCCTATAACGCACACCCCAAACGACGTGTCGTTGGCACAAACACCTTGAACAACATGAATAACCAGATGAAAACGCCATGTGACGATCAACAAAAGCTGCCTTATCAGGTACATAAAACATATTATTGCAGGTCAGACATAACACGTCAACGATCTATGGTGGTGTTATCGGTTTATATAGCCGGCTCATGGCTTATTTGTTTTTGGGCTTATGTTACCTAACCTCACTTTTGTGGCTGATTTTGAAACTTTTCGGCTTATATAAGTTTATTATATCATAATAAACTTATATAAAAGTTTGAAAACAAGCCACAAAAAGTGAGGTTACGAAACATAGGACGAAAACCAAATAGACAGGCTACATAAGACGAAGCAAACACCCCCATATATTATTATTGTTATCAAAAAAGACAAATAATTAAAGCAAGGGTTATGTATACCTGCATACAGGCTTATGTGTGGGCATATGAGCATGTGATTTCAGTGTATATAACATATGCCTCAATTTCTGGTTACTTTCCGAGTTGCAGTCGTACAATACTTAAAACTTATAAGGAGTATAAGTTTTGTACTATCATAATAAACTTATTTAAGCCCACAAATCTCAAAAATAAGGTGCCACCTAAAATTAAGCATTCACCATTAACAAAACATGTTAAGTCATATAAAAAAAGGTTACACCTAAAACGAACTATCCAGGCAACTTCACATCAATATCAACTAACAGCTAACAATCACATATGCACAGTTTCAGGTTTGGGATTGCATTTCACAAGTGTAGTCAAAAAAATAATAAACTATTACATTTGATACAGCAATTATCAAGTCCACTTCATAATTCTACATTACAGCAATTTGACGAGCCATAATCTTACATAAGTACATAAACTATTACATTTGATACAGCAATTGTCTTGTGCTTATGCATATTAAAAAAATATTGATGGACTACCAAAGCACTAGCTAGCTTATTGCTTTTCTACAATGCGATAAACTTTTTAGTGTTTGGAACTACGTACACAAAGTGCTTAGATGCTTATTTTGTTCCCAAATTCAACCGAAACAATTAATTCATCCAAACATTCAATACTCCTATGTCCTAACTCCTAACCACTGACGCCTATATTAGCTATCCGCACATACAATTTACGAAGTTTAACATCCACAAGAAACCACTCACAATGAGCACATTTATTACACGGACATGAAATTTCCCCTCTAATAGCTCCAATACGAGCAAATTCGATAAAAGACTTCACTCCATCTTTAAAAGTCTTAGTTCTTATATTAGCTTTTATCCAACTTTTGTCCATCATTTCTATATAATACCTAATTAACTCAAACAAGCAAAACAATACAACTACTATTACTTTCACGAAAAATAAGTATAAACTATCTTTCACTTGAAATTGTATACAAAAACACGCTAGTTATCTAATGATCACAACTTCAATCAGAAAATATATACCAACATTCAAAACATCTTATCACCTAATCACTTTTGACATAAAGTTTAACACGCAACTCAACTATTACTAAACCTTTTTTACTTCTTTCACTTCACATTTCATGAGCCACTTACGCAACAACCGTTTGTGTCTATAATATTACTTACTTAAAATCACATGTTTATAAACAGTTATTTACTTGTGTCTAAAATATTAGATAATCAACTCCATTAAAATCACAAATCCATCAATCGCAGCTAAAATCACATAATCAACTCGCATAAGAATAAAAAAGCTCAAACTAATTAATCACATAATCAAATCGCAGCTAAAATATTAGTTAATCAACACCACATAAGAATCAGAAAGCTCAAACTAATTTACCGTAAAACAACCGTACCTAGCTACCGTAAAACAACCACGCCTGCCGTAAAACAACCGTACCTAGCTACCGTAAGACAACCACACCTGCCGTAAAACAACCGCACCTAGCTACCGTAAAACAATCTCACTTAGCTACCGTAAACAACCGCACCTGCCGTAAAACAACCGCAACAACCGATTTCATGATTTTAAAACGTAGGGTTTGATGAGTTTAGGGATTGAATTGGATTTGATGAGTTTATGGATCGAACACGTTGTGGATAAGAAAATGAGTTTATGGATTTATGGATCGAACATGGATTGAATTGGATTTGATGAGTTTATGGATTGAATTGGATCTGTGAGTTTAGGGATCGAGAAAATGAGGATCGGTTATGACTCTACGGTGTGGATAAGAAAATGAGAATGATGTTGACTCTTTGAACATTTTAATTTATGAAATTTATTTTTTAAACATCATATAGTAACATCAATAGTAGTAACGTGATAAAGTCATGACTCATGACTTAAAAAATGTGTTTATTTTTAATCATAAAATGGTTAAAAAAATGTGTTTATTTTTTTAAGTAAACAAATCGGGTAGTTTTTTAAAATAGATCGGTTTTTAAGCCGGTTTGATTTGAGTCAAAATAAATAGAATCCGTTTGAAAGAGTTTTTTTGTTAAATTTAGTTGGTTTTTAATTGGACCGAGTCGATTTTGACCGATTATTAACCGGATCGGTTCGATTTTAACTGGTTTTTCAACGGATCTGTTCGATTTTAACCGTTTTTAAAACGAGTTATGAACCGCTAAATCAGATTGAGAAACATCGGTTTTAAAAAGACTGCTTTTTTTAAACCGGTTTCGGTTTTTTTACTCGGATCGGATCATAAACGTATTTTTTCCCACGTCTAAGTAACACTAGTTTTTACATTTAAAAATGTGACATTTTTTTCACATTATAAAGTGTGAAGTTTATTTTATTTTTTCACGTTAAAAAATGTGAAGATGGAAAATTTAATATACTTCACACTTTTAAGTGTGAGCTTTTATTTTCACAATAAAAAATGTGAAGTTTTTTGTGACCCTTAATGTTTATCACACTTATTAGTGTGAACATTATTTACACACTTATAAATGTGAACATTACAAGAAAAAAGTTCACAATTTATAAAGTGTGAAGAAAAAAGCGTGAAAAATGACCTAATTTGTTGTAGTGCTAGTCTGTTAATGGTTCCAATAATTTAGGTCCCGGTCAGGTAATTTTGTACCTTTCCGCACCCATAAACATCTTAAGTCAATGAGATATAATTATGACCCACCAAAGTAGCAATAACACATAAAGTTTGATGTTCTTGATACATGAATATAAAAATTACATAAGTTTAAAATCAATTACAGAAGCCTTTTGTTACTCCATTTTAGGAGCATACATGTCTTCGAATTACCGGTTCCATGTTTTCAAGTTGCAACTTTTTGAAGAACTTGCCCCCTCCCTTGAACATTCCAGACTCCTAGAAGTTCGTTGAGACAAAATAAGTGTTATCTAGTGTCTATTTTAAGTCTTTAGAGTAGTAAACAACATCCACAGTGGAGGTGTAACAACTCGTCCCACATGGGTAGGAGATAAGACATTTGAGTCCATTATAAGCTTAAGTAGTGGACTACTAGTATTGTTCACCATGGTCCATGGTTTTTCATTGAAACAGCAGGACTAACTTCACTATCCTGTTTGTTTTTACAGGATATCACTCTATCGTTGCACCCCGTAAGGATATCTGAGCAGTCCATTGCTTTCGAGTTTGGAGACCGTTTCAGCAAGACAAACTATCCTGTACGTTTTTGCATCAATGAAAGAAGACTAAATTCTCGAGTTTTTCTCACATTACACTATAAAAACTTATTCTCCAAGTCAAAGTTAAGTAGTAATGTGACACTTCATTCTCTCGGTGTGCAATGTTAGCCTAATACCTCTTATGCCTTTGATAAAATTCAAATTTGAGAGTGCCATCCCATCCGCTCAAATTCAGAGTTCAATAAAATAGGAGTACTTTTATATATTTCACCCTCTTTTATAGAAATATTCGATAAAACAGGTGACTATCTATCATCTTACCTCTTTTTAAGAGAGATAGCAGGATCGATATATCCTACTCCACCACCCTCACGTGCACAAGAGTACTTTGATTTACAGCTAGTGGTGGTATCCAACCCAAACAGACATAACCCCTTGTGCTAATGGCTTAAAGCAATACAACGGGATCACGGTTCACTATACATGCTTAGCATAAATGGCATTGTGTTAACACTAAAACTGGGCATATAAGCAAGGTTCGAGACTTCTGGATAGGCAATGCACTAACTACCACAAGAAGAAAGAACTTGAACATACGAAAAGATAAAACTTAACCTGGATGGTTTATCAATTCCAACTTTAAGAACCAACATATCTTCAGAACTACAAATGATGAACTTATCTAATAATACATGGTTTATATAAGATCATGAAACTTCATTAAGTCGATAACATTCCTTACAAACTTTCATAGCTGGTACTCGCTACCGTACCGAAAGAAAGCAGGTTATTTGCGACTACCAGTGATCATAACTTACACGAATATATAGTGGCTAGTTAGAGTTTGTTAGTTGTGAGCATAAGATCTTGTTATTTACATAGTTTTTTGAAAGGAAACAAGAATAACTAACACAAAATAGAATTAAACTATTACATGTAACTAGTTTATTTCCTTTCAAATAACATGTAAGTAGACATATCAGTTTCCCTCACATCGACTGGAAGATGAACTGTTGGTCTCTTTAGATACCACCACTGAGTCATGCAGAAATCGAGAAATAGTCCAAAAAAATTTTCCACCAAAAATCAAGTCAAAGGAACCATCTTTTTCTTGGTCGAACCTGTCTATTAAGGTTATTGCAATTTGCGTTTTCACTAACATAAATGTGTCTATGTGTATTAGACTAAGTTGTCCGGCGCAAGGATGACACGCACAAATCGAGAATGGTCCAAAAAAAAAATTTCCCACCAAAAATCAAGTCGCGGGAACATCTTTTTTTTTTGGTCGAATGTGTCTATTATTCGTTTGCAACTGCATAACTTCACGTTATGTCTGTTCTGTCAGGTTATTGTAAACTTGAGGCTCCAAACACGGCCTAACTAAATCTGGTTGGTCAAAGCAACCTTTTTCCAATAAATGACCCTATTAAGATGTTTTGCCCGAAAAGATTTATGCAAACCGATTCATCAGTTGAACAAAGTTGTAAGCTACATACCACCAGAATGAGTGAGCCTACGGAGCAACTGGTGCTAAATATCTTGTTTTTGAGTGACGACTCTTAATAACAACGGAGGTCCTTTGTTATCTTTCTGTTTAAATAAATAACATGAGAAGACAAAGCAACAAAGTCTGCTGTAGCACAATTGCTAAATTATGAATTTGCCAAGTTTCGGCTCCTACTCTGGTTAGGAGTCCCAGGTTCGAGTCCTGGCAGCAGACAACTTTTTTTTTATATTTGTTGCAAAATATAAATCGATTGTAAACTGTAAAAAATAGTTGGCCCATGCAGGTCTCGAACCTGCGACCTTCGCGTTATTAGCACGACGCTCTAACCAGCTGAGCTAATAGGCCTTTTTGATTTGGTTTTTTTGCCGATACATAAAATAGCTGTTTACTTAATAGCGTTATATGTTGGTCTAAAAATCAAAATGGTGTGTGAATTCTTTTTTTTGGATGGTACGACAGTTGTCGCACCATCAACTCGAATTACGATATTACGATAAATGGAAATGGGAGGAGCGTGAAGGCAATGACAATGGTTGTGGACGAGTGTGACGCTACTATGGGTTGTGATCGATGCTGAGCATGATTGTCAACCCCCTTGTCCCAACAATATTGTTGATGCATCAAAGTCAGTGTAGAAAGATGTAGGAGTATCCAAGAATAACTTGGAAGGAATAATTGCGTACACAATCTTTTAACATGTGAAACTATAGCTGTCCTGCTGTATATCTGTTCTTGTAAATGTTATACGAGAAACTGTCTTTCTTTATGCAAAACATAAATAAAACCTCTTAACCCTAGTCTTCCTTTTAACTACATTTCAACTTGCAATTTCTGGATCGGGAGATGTAATATGTTCAGACTAACATAGTCGAGACTTTACAGCATGTACAAGGCAATAGCAAATTAATTGCTCCAATATGTGAAAGCATGTTTCCATATTCAAGATACATCAGTTATCTATAAGTGTAGATCAGCAACAACTAGCCTCTTTTTACGAAATATGCAGAGGTATATTTGATCCACTAATAATTGTTAATATATAACTAAAAGTCCAATATTGTACTACAATTAGAGAGGTGCGCCTGTTTGGGCATTAAAACCTGATGATCCAAAGGAAGGTCCTTCGGCTCCTCAAGCTCGAGCGCGAAAGTCACCGTCTCATAGGTCACTGTGCAGCAATCACCATTCCACTTGTCAGGATTATCACGGAAACCATTGGCCGGCCCACCACTACCTCCACCATCGCCTCGACCACCAATGGATCATTAAAGGAAAAAAAAACATTTGTTTTCTTCTTTTGATGAGCTATACATTTTAAGAAAACGAATGTGTTGCATGATTTAGTGAATGTACATGTTTTTAACATTAGACTGAAGATGAACATACTAAATTTGATTCCAAACATCCGGAACGCCTGGCAAGCAGGGGCGGACACACCCTTTGGGTACGGGGTTGCGGCGCCCCCCATAGCTAGACCAATAGCTAGACAAAAAACGCGAAACAATAGTGTATTTTTCGTTAATTTTGAGCGTTTTTTAAAGTGCCCCCAACTCGAAACTCAAATTGCCCCCCATTTACATATTAAAATCCAATATTTAACATTCTAAAACCTAAAAATCTCCCATTTTTAAGTTAAAATACTCGATTTTTATTCGAATTTTAAGTTTTTCGTCTTGCTATTATAAAAAAAAAATTTGCCCCCCACAGTAGGATTTCCTGCGTCCGCCACTGGGTGGCAAGCACCAACGGCTGCAATCTTCACCTTTTAAAGGGCTGCCTTTTTTTCTTCCATAAATAGATGGGTGACCATCAATTCTGTAATCTGAGAAAGTGGTTATGTTTAAGAACTTGACTGGTGTTTTCATTTGTTTTACGATGCGTTGGAGAAAGAGATTTTTGTCTGGACTATTGTTGGTAATTGTGGTTTGGTTGAGGGGTCGAATGGCTTCTTTACAATGACCACCGTCATTCCATTCACCCCCTTTGAAATGAGAAGGCGCAGAACTTCTGAATATAACTTATGTTCTTCATGGGTTTATATTTTTGTCGACCCATGATGCCCATGTTGTCATCGATTTTGTGAAAGCTGTTGATGAATCGAGATGAGGCAGAACATTATCTGCTTCCTGATAGTAATTCACCCTGCAAATTTAGAGGTAAAGTTATGAGATGAACAATTATTTATGGGTCGACTAAAAACGGCCCAAATTTGTGGCTCGACAAAAAAACGACCCATATTGATATGCACTAGAAAAGTTGCCCATATTATCCTGATAAAAAAAATAGATGAACAATTTTTTGTGGCTCGACTAAAAAACGACCTGTACCGATGTGCACTAGAAAAGTTACCATGCCACTTATATACAAAAACAGATGAACAGTTATTTATGGCTCGCCTAAAAAAACATCCCGTACCGATTCACACTAGAAAAATTACCCATCTTGGCCAATCCCTTTTGACCCATGTCCCAATTAGCCTTTGCCACCTCTAGGAAAACAAAGGACATACAATCCCCTTTGTTTCATGAATGGATTTTGCTTCTTGACTTGCAGTTTACGAACAACTTGACTTTTGTATATCAAACAGATTTTCATGTAAATGTAGTAATGCAGCAACAATACAAAAGATTAGTATAGTGTATGAAGGGTTTTAAGGACTAGAAACATAATCTGTTGGATAGAATCCAATACTTATAATATAAGCGAACTTTGATCTTTTAAAGTAATGATCCTGGATACTCAAGTTTCGTTAAACGATTGTCACAAACTTGGTACGAACCGGCCCATGAATGGTAGATATTGTCCGCTTTGGCACCTCTGCCTACGGTTTTGTTCTTCACATAATGCCCATAGATTATACTAAAAAGCAACATCTCCACCTATTCATGAATGATGTGGGACAAGACATGGATCAGATCCATATCCTCACGCGTCTATTTTCAAAATAATTTGAAGGTCAATTTTATCGAATGCTAAAAAAAAGTCCTTGAGGAGATGATCAACAGGCTTTCAAAGTGCAAAGAATTAATAGTATTATTTTTTGCTTTGAAATAAGGTGACATGTTGAAAAGTTAGGAAACAGATCGGGGTGTTCAAATCTTACATCAAAAACACAAAATGCTTTGACTTGTAATAAAAGTCAAGCAGTTGTGCTGAGAAAGCCAATCGAAAGGTTTAAAGAAAAGCGTATAAAGGTGTTTCGATGATTAAAGTCTTAAACAAACATTTCATACGATGATTAAAGCCTATAAAGGTGTTTTACCTCTTTATAATCTACCTTTGGCACCGACTTCTTTATTCGCCCACTTAGACCAAGATACCTTGAATTTGGGCAGGTCGATCAAAGCAATTGACTTGACATCTTGGCATGAAAACTTATAGCATGAGTTCAAATACGTGTTGGATACCCAATAAACCACAACCCTATAGTCGGTTATATTAGCCCTGCAGTTGGTCAAATCCAAGTGTCTTAGACTAACCAATTTCTGCAAGTGAATAACTCGTAGAAAATACAATCAATATTCTGATTTCCTAACAGATTTGAACTATGCTTGAAGGTTTAACCCTTTTGCAGAGCCATAGGATATACAGAGGCAAGATTATGAATCAAGGAAGAAAACAACCATACAAACTCATGATACTAAACACTGGTATTATGTGGTAACGGGAAGGAGCCTATTTACTTCGAGAGTTATGAAGAGTGGGACTCCGTGAGTTTAAGAACTTGTCTAAAGCTGCGAGCATCCTTACTCATAAGATGTTCATCAAGAAGTACAAAAGCAGTGAACATATAATTAAAATTATTCACATATTTGATGGTTTTTCTTAGCTAATTAATCATTCATGATTGTCTTCAAGTTTTCTATTCATTGCAGATATAGCTATCTAGAACCTGGACTTGGATTGACCCAGTTAACCCGGTCTCCTGTTGACCCGGTCTCTTGTTGACCTGGACCAGGGTCGACACGTACCTGGATTGACCCGTACCCGGGATGACCAGATCTATCTCTTTAAATGAGTACAAATAGGCAATGCCTTTACTATTCCATTTGACCTATCGGGAATTGACTCGAACCTGGCTAACGTGAATTCAATTAGGGTCAAGTTCGGGTATGTTATTATAAAGCCTTGTCCTGTCTTTGATCTGAACTCGACGGGTATGTTTCTAATAACTTTGACTTGTCTTTGTCATAAACATGACCAACACACCCCTATTTCCAAAAATATTTGTCTTATGATTGTGTGATCAACTTACTAAATTGTGAAAAATTTCAATGTTTAGTACTTCTCTTAATCTGCAACTAGAAACATGTCCGTTATATGAACTCTTCTACTTGCCAAAATTCATATAAACATCATATTGAAATTTGACTGTCAACCCAGACATAAACAAGACAGGGAGTGAGCAATTGCATCAATAAAAAGTTAAACGATATCAAAAAGCCAATTTTTTTGGACTATGTGCATTTACAAAATCAAAGCTTTTTACAAGAATTAACACCAGATTGCAAATATCCATAGGTGTCTCAAGACATTACGATACCGCACCCGATTCCGTGACTGACGATCTAAATAAAAATTTTAATGGTGATACAAAAGCCTATAGTAGGTATTAAGGAAATCTCTAATAGTAATTCATAAACGACACTACCAGATTATCAAAATTCTGAATAGAGCAAATACAAAAGATGTGTCTACCTATCATCTTAGCCGAACAAAATATAAGATGGAACATATTTTAATCCTTTTGTTGCTTTGTCAGGTTGGAATGTTAAGTTATGTGCAACGGAAGAAAATGAGAATACAATATCAATCCTAATAAGTATCTCTAGCTATTGACTAAGCTCAAGGTATGCACTAATCTTCAAAGTGTTATCCATGTGTGTTGTTAACACACGTTTCTTACTAATAAATATTGATGCAACGATTCATAATCACATTCACAAGTAATCCTTAATGGGCCTGTCAGTAATATTCAACATCATAATTGGTCACAAGTTCCTCCCGCAACCAAAATGTCGTAAACAAGCGTAAATGGATATTGGAAAAACTAAACAAAAGTATTCCACAAGGCTGCTTCCTCTAGTTTAAACCAAATTGAGAGCGAGGATGCTTCATTTTCAATTATATACATAAAAAATAAAAAAATATAAATATAAATTGAGTGCTCACAAGTTTTGCGAGAAGATATAAAAATCCCAAATAAACTGGTAGTAACGAAGAGGTTATGCCCAGTACACCCAACAGCGATCCCTATTAGCATTAAAGAATCCAGCACGTGACATTGGCATCCGCTTCTTCATACTCCGACTGAGGCGAAGACACGTCAAATTTGGGCGGGACATAACAATTAGCTTGACATCTTCCAAAGAGACTTTGTAACATGAGGCTAATCCAAGTATATATAATGTTTGATGACCTGAAAAGGCTTGTAAACCAACATTAGTAATTTTCTCACAACCCTCCAAACTTAACAGGAACATCTTCAAACACTTGCTACCAATTTCACGCAATGAAATGTCTGTTACATTGATCAAGAAATCTAAATGCAACATCTTAAGATTTGGGAGCTCACATATGGCCACAACCCCATAGTCTGTGACATAAGCCCCACAGTTAGACAAATCCAGGTTTCTTAGACTAACCAATTTCTTCAAGTGGATAACCCCATTATCGGTAATCCTATCACATTTACTTAGATATAGTGTCTCCAGACAATACCTCAAATCCTCATTCGTCAAATACTCCAAACCCAAATCACTAATCAAATAACAACCTCCCAAAGATAAATGTTTTAAACGAGTTGCTTCTCCAATCATTTTCAATGATTCGTCGGTGACATTTACACAGTTTCGTAAAACTAATCTTCTTAAATTTTTGCATGATCTTACAAGGGAGCCAATTCCTATATCCCTAAAGAGCAACCTCCCACTTAGATTCACACGATTCAAATGAGTGCAAGCATTCGCTATTGCACACAAGCCAACATCATCAAAATCCAACTTACCCACCTCATGATCCAGGGATTCCCTTAAAGAAAGATCTAGGTGCTGAATATTGGGGCATGACTCGGCTATTTGTTTCATGTGGTTGTTCGAAAGTGATACATGACATCTAAACCAAGACATTTTCGAGGACGAAGTTAGCATAACGTATAGTAGATCAGGAGACATATTGTGTAGAGACCGCATATGAAAACTTGCAACCTTTAAGAATTTCTTACAAACTTTAGAAAACGATTTTTTGTCTTCATGGTTGGGAATTCGTTCAAAAATGGAGAAGATCTCATCCTCTCCAAGTGGTTCCATAACTCTCAGTTTTCTTGCCACCTCACCTGTCAAGTGTACATAGATATGTTACGAACATTGGTAATGAATCTATATCACAGTGAAATGTAAACTGATAAACCCTCTGAGATGATCATTTTACCAATCGTGCATCGAAAAAAGAACTCAGAACTAAACATGGAAACATAAATTATATCAACTGTTCTCAGAGATACTGGTAACTTCAACCGGCTTAAAAGCAACGTGAATTACATAATAAAACAACACATTATCAAATTTTACAAAATTAATCAAAAGGGGAACAAGTAAAATGAATTGAACATGATATCTCTAGCTCTATAGTGATGGTGCACATCTTATTTAGGGGGTGTTTGTTTGGGCTTATATAAGTAGAGGAATATTCACCAGATAACCGGGTTAATGTACAGGAATATTCACAAGATAACCGGGTTAAAATGAGTTTTTGATTACTGGGAGAGTCCGGGGGCCAACAAGTACAGGAATATTAACCAGATAACCAGGTTAAAGGGGACTGTAGTTAACATACGTGATCGGAAGCTTGGGTTGCCCTGCATTCTCAGCAGCAGCAGCAGCTACTTCTGTTTCAGTTTCTATCATGTTTTGTAGTTTGACTGTGTATCTAATATTTGTGTTGATTAGAAAATTTATAAAAATTCTAATCTGAAATCCATGAACTGTATGACTTCATAAAATACATATCTTTTAGTAAAACTTGGAGTTTTAAGTTTTTTTCTTTGGTTTTTTAGTATCTTTCATTAAAATACATATCTTAATAAATTAACTATAATAACATATTTAACTCAGTTTGAAATCTTGAACTGTTGAATACTATATCGGTTGCTTGATTTCTTCCTTTATTCACCTCCTATCTTTTTGTCTTTGTTAGGAACCTTATAATCACTCAATGAGTCACAAATTTGTAGCAACTATCACTTTTTGTGTCTTTAGTTGAATGAATAGCAGTTATAGTTACCCTCATACTACTATAAAGCAACTAATCATGCTTTGACATTTAGCCTAGCATCACTACATTGACAGTCCTAGTTGATTTAGAAAGGTGGCACGGCCTCTATCCTGCGTTAAGTCTAGAAGTACCTTTATACATGGACTCACTCATAGGTAGGCAAAAAGAAGGGATGACCTTACTCGTTTGACAAGACACGTGTATATAAGAAGTGACTGGAGTCTCAGCATTGGTTTCTTAAACGAAGTACCTCTATACGGATATACAGATACAGCAGATATACTGTAAAATTCTCAAGAAGCTACATACCCTTCCTTTAAAAATAGGAGTTTTTAAGCAACCAAAACAGGTCAAGAGTGTTGTTAGCCTTTGTGAAAGATATTCAGATACTACAGTGATCTAGTCTTGATGACGATTTTAAAGTGGAGGCGTGAAAATTCCTGATTTTATTCTTACAGGGCGCACAACGTGCACTTTTGACCTTAACCTAAATGTGATGACCAATTAATATGAGAGAATGGAGTGAGTTTTTGAATTATGATAAGAATTGGATCTCAATGAGCCAGATACTTTCCAGATCTTCTATTTAGGGCTAATTATTACAGAAAATGATTAGCTTCGTCATCCACATGTATTGTATACTACTTGTGCTTAGTGGTGACAATATAGATGGTTAAGTGGCCGGGTTGCGTAGCGGGTCAAGATGGGTATTCTTATATAAAAACCATCCGAGTTAATTTAATCATTTATTATTGATTATAATTTGGTGGTCTAGTTTGAGGATGCAACAGCTTACAAAAACCAAGTGGTGGCAGCATCTTTGCCAGCATCTCTAGTGCAGCCGTGGGCAAGTTTGTATTTAGTGCCGAAGACGCTAAAACGTGGCATGCACAGGGCAAAACAAACAACGACTGACAAGTCATATACCCAACTTTGTGCAAATCGTGTGAGTATATCGGTACTAGTAGTTAGCTACGTATCATTTGGTCAAAAAACAAACAACTAGTGACACATTTGGTGGAACACTTGTTTTACAGGAAACTAGTGAGACAATTCGTCAAACACTTAGTCTACACATAGACGAAACGAGTGAGGCGAGTTGTCAAACACTTGGTCTACTACACTCTACACATACACAGCTCAATACATTTTGAGCGAAAAAAAAAACAAGAAACTAGTGAGACAATTCGGCAAACAATCGGACTACTAGTTGAAAAAAATTCAGTTAAAATCACAAGTTAAAATAAATAATCCAATCGTAATTAGATAAAAGTTACAGATCGTACCTGTTCTGTCATGTTTTGAGAATTGGGGAGGAATTTTTTTGATAATATTCCTTTTATTTGTTTCCAAATATCAGGTGAATACTCTGTTTTTATATGTGAAGTCTTTTTTTTTTCTTTTTTTAAATCCAGTGCGTTTGGCATCGGAATCAAGGAATTCATAGGAATGCATATGACAGTGTCTCGTGTATCAGAATGGAGTCATATAATAATGGTGCGTTTGGTTAACATATATGGGAATGGGTGTATGGAAATCAAAGTGATACATAATGTTTGTTATGTCCCATAAAATCAATGGAATATGATAGGAAGGTATATAGGTGTCTATGAATCTATCATAGATTTTATTAAATTTTTTCTATTAAGACAAATAATTATATATATCTTAATTTTTTGTCTTATGCTCAAAAATACAAATATAAGAGTTAGCTACATTTTTTGTCCTTGTGGTTTGGTCTCGTCTTCACTTTTGGTCCAAAAACTCAAATAGTTTCGATTTTGACCAAAAAATAAACTTTTTCTCTACTTTTGGTCCAATTTTTTAACTCCATTCAATTGACTTTTTTTTACTGTTAAATATCAAGGCATCTTTGTCATTTCACATATATTATCAAAAAAGTAATAAATTCTACCCACACTCTGTCTCTTTATCAAACCAATACCAACAGTATCAAACCAATACCAACAAACACCTCGTACGTTTATAAAGATATAGCGCTTCTGCTTTTCGCCTTGATTAAAGATATCTTGTTATTTTTGCAGGGGTATATTGCATCGTACGCCAATGAAGATGTTTCTTTAGGCTTGTGGTTGATTGGGTTAGATGTTCAACAAATAGATGATCGATTTAGTGGTCGGATCGGAACAACCACAAAAAACCACATCGGAACAACCACACCCCGTAGGCACCCTCAACGAATCGCACATCGGAACAATCACAAAAAACCACTTAATGACATATTTGGTCGGATCTAGTGGTGGTGGTTTCGTGGTGGTTGGAATGAGGGTTTGGTGTTGGCGATGGCGATAGCGAATGGGGCTTTGGTGATGGCGATGGGGTGTAGTGGTGGTGGGATTGCACGATAAAATGGGATACTCAGTACCCCACCAAGTACTTAGTTTGTTTTTAATCTTTATGACTATGAACAAACTAATAACCCACCAAATTTATGACTGAAAGACATTGATGAGATGTAAATGAAACCTGTTGAAGATGTTTGGGAAGTTTTGAATAATAATATGGGTAGCTCAATTTCCATGGAGTATTGTTCTATAAAAGGAGTTAATTTTGGCAGCAGATGTTTCAGATTAGGTTTTGGTAATGTCCAAAGATGAAGATGAAGACCGTGTGTGTATAATAATAGAGTTAGTAGATCAGGGTACTTTAGTAACTAAGATGAGGATACGTTAGTCATTTTACTTCTTTTTAACTAGTCAAACTCACAGTCAACAAAAATTGGACCAAAAGTGAAGAAAAAGTTCACTTTTTGATCAACTATTTGAGTTTTTGGACCAAAAGTGAAAACAAGACTAAACCACGAGGAACAAAACGCACCCATGTTTTTTACTTTCTCGTTTTTTCTTATTTAATTTTGACTAAAAATATTATTTTTATTTGTGTAATATAATACCGGATGAAAAATATATGGATGAATTGAAATTTAGATATATTTTCATTAAATATATTTTTATCTGGTATTATAGAACACAAATAAATATATTTATAGTTAAAGTTGAATAATAAAAATCGAAAAAAGTCAAACTGAACACTTATTAGTGTCAAATCTTGCCCATTTGATTACCTATGAGCATTTTTTCACACTTTTTCGAAAAAGATGGAGCAATTTTTGCCCATTCATTATTGTTGATGGGCTAAAATGGCGCATATGTAAGAAAATAAATGAGTTAAATGAGCGCATATGTAAAATACTAATTAGACTACCCGGCGGATATTTTATATTCAATTTTTTATCCACGTCTTTCAAACAAGTATTTTTATTTTATTTTTTCTATGTTTTTTCTCCGTTTTAGCTTGCGTCCGTTTTGCTCGCCGCCCGTTTAATCCGTCGCCCGTTTTGACCGTTGTCCGTTTTGCCCGCTGCCCGTGCCCGCCCGCCCGCTCGTTTGACCACCTTTACTTATTATAGAACGGAAGGAGTATTAAAACCCATAAAGTCATTCGATTGCAAGGAGATTGGTCTACTAGTGATTCCACATGAGCTCGTTTATAAAATACGATATGTATTTTCCAACGTTAAGAAAAAAAAAGTCATGCTTGCATATTATTTTTCATTGTGCCAATAGATGTTCAAAATGAAAAAAAGATAACAAGTATAAATATCATCTCGAATACAAATAAAGAATTAATATTAAGTTTGTTATATCATCATCACGTGCAGGCACTAGTACACAAAACATATTTTAGAACGGTTATTTTACATTTTTTGAAGCGGTCTTTAACCGTTCTATGGGAGAACGTAGTAAATAATGGGGATGTTCTTTTACTAAGGTTTTTAACCGTTCTAAATGAATACATCTTTTACAACGGTCATTTAGAACCATTTTAAAAAGGGTGCTAAAACTAAAAAAAAGTATGCTTTATTAAAGTCATAATTTACATTTTTTTTATTGTTGTTGGCCATTTATTGTTGGCCATTTATCTTTGATTTTGAAAATCTTGCTATCCAATTGCAATTGGTGCATCCTGGTCTTTAAACTTCCTTTGATCTTGTAGCATGACAAATTGAGGACGTTATGAGTACATTTATTACTTCAAAAGTTAGAAGAAAAATACCATAAATATAACAAAAAACGAATCTGAAACACAAAATAAAACACAATATATAAAATCACCAATAGAAGATGAAAAGAAAACCTTTCAAAAATACTTCTTATATAAATGAATGACGAACACTTGTAAAATCTTGAATTCATTTGGAGAATGAGTTCTTCAAGATCCGCACAAAATAAACACAATACAAAAATTAATGCCGATCTCTTGGTAGATAGAGAAAGAAAGAATAAACTAGTCTTAGAAATATCAAAGTGAAAGAAAAGTATGTAGTTGGATTGCATAAACAAACAAATAAAGGGAGAGTAAAGAATGAAAAAATCTAAACGGAGGGAAAATTCCCACTTCTTTGATGTGAAATTTTTGAAAAAAAAAAGAATTTGTTTGAGATGGTTCACTAACCACCGTTTTAAATAATGCCCAAATAGTAAGAACCGTTCTAAATAACTTATTATTTATAACACTTTGTGATTTAACCGTTCCAAATAACCATTTTATATGATTTAAAACGGTTAAATGTGGCCACCGTTCTAAATGGTTCGTTTTAATAAATGTTTTGTGTACTAGTGAGGTAAAGAAAAAATTAAAAAAAATATTATTTTTTTATTAAACTGTATATTTTTTGTTGATGGATTTATTTGAGGCAACTTATCAAGAAAAAAAACACCGTAAGACACTTTTCTAAATAGCTTTCTAACGAATGCTATAAAAAACAGCAAATTACATAAAAATATACCTAACTTATACTCGATTTCAATTTTTTTTAACCGCATTAACTATTTCATCCTAAAGTAAATATTTACAAAATTATTTACCATGTACACGTCTATAGAAATCGAAACAAGTCTATGCTCAACATGAAGAATTTACAATCTATTCAAATAAGTATATCTCGACTGCTTTTTAGCACCAAGAGTCTTTCCAGGCTCGAGAAAATTATGACATTCCAGTTGTGTCATTTCGCCACCCGTCATAGGATCAAACTTGCATCTGTAAAAACTGCATAAAAAAGATATCGCCGGTTAATGATGCGTTCACATGATGAACATTGAACATGACAAGATTTAATGTAACTCTAAGCTTTATCCAAGTCGCGGGGAAGAAACATACTAAACACAATGAAAAATTACGAAGAGTCTTAAGCATTAACAGCCGCATTATTTTGTAGGCAACTTTCATACTGAGGAATACCGGGAAAGATTAGATTATCGTTAGTAATACTGTGTTGTAATACTATAAATGTTGTAATCATAGTCGTGTACTTGAGACAGGAATTATTCATATAGTATCCAAGAGAAGTTTGGACAAAAAGTTATTTGCGTCAATCCGACCCAACCCAAAAATTTACCAGTTTTGAACCGTTTCCCAATCCGTCCTCTGCACTGAATGTCCTATAGGTATCATAAATATAATTACTCTCTACGTTCACAACTTATGCTCTGATTTATAATAACATATTGCCAGTTTAAAACGGTAAAACTTTGATTGCACACTTGCAGTCATCATAAGTATCTTAGCAGCTCAGGAAGAAAAGATACATCATTTACTCGTATTCATCCAAAAAGAAAAATAAAAATGCTTCAGTTACTCACCTTCCATCCATGCCAAGAATAACGACTGTATTCTCTTCGTGGCCGAATGCAACAATACACTGAGAACCTTCAACCAAACGAAACTGAGCAACTGACCACTCCGAACTGAAGTACTTAGGCAAAACTCCTGTTACAAATTTCCAGAAAAATAATATGAGGTTTTATACAATTTAGAGGTAATCATTTAATATGAATCAGCTTATCGTAGAGCTATTAAAATCACTATACCTTTGATAAAAGAGACATACGAGCTTGTTGAAGAAAAGAGAGTATTGTGGTCTGTTGATTCAACAGTCTTGTCAGTGCCTTGGTTTCTTTGACATGGCTTGAGGGTGAAAACATGAACAGTGCCCTTGTCACTCGAGACTGCCAGCCACGCGTTATTAGATGAAAATGCCAAGCTTTATATTTCTGCCCTATCTGCACCGCGTCTTACCTGCATCAGTTATCAACCGCTTTTAGTATTCTGCATGAATGAAGTTATAGCTCCCGATGCTTACAATCTGAGAGATTCTGTCAATATACGGTTTCCTTAAGTTTGCATTTTGAGAAACAAAATTTATCTGCTTTGAAGAAAAGACGTGCCTATTTGGAGTCAAGAGCTATTTCTACAACAGTGTTCACGTCATATATAAGGTAAAACCAAGCATAGAATCTGAACACCATCGCAAGTGTATCCTAGACTCCTAGCTACACAAACAGCTTTCATGAAAAGCCGCCAGACCACAACAGTACAAATTTAAATTTAGTAAAATCTTAGTACCAAACTCCTTTTTTGCTCAGCGAATTACGTATGATGATCGAGAAACAGAACACCTAAAGACCGAGGTCTAAGCATGATCGAGTGTAATTATAGATATGAAACCAAAAACCAGCATAAATTCATGGATCCCAAGGATAAGACCCGGAAATCAGAACCTACAGAACATAAATGAAACATTGTCTCATCAAATTGTCTAGCAGACATCAGTTCATTACCGCTGATCACAAACTTAGCATTCTGCAGCACAGCAAGAGACTCACTTGCATTATACAAGTCCGTAAACTTGGTATATAAAATGATACAATCAATATACTCCATATATATTAGTGATTAGGTGTGCTAACTCAAAAAAGAAAAAAACCATTAAAGTGAGCTTTACGCCAGACATAGTGAACTAGTAACGCGGCAAAGTTGCATAATGTAATCTAAACCCAATCTTAACAAGTTTCTACTATACACTGGTAGGATTCATTATTGTCAATGAAGTACTAACAACTAACATGTCATAAAGCCACATAATTTAATCAAACACGACAACGAACCATATCTAACTTATAATTCACAACAAACAACGACCAGCGAGGTGGCCTAGCGGTTAGGCACCATGATGTCAACATAAGAGGTCTCACGCTAAAACCTCACTAGGTACAGATCTTGAAGATGGTCTTGGAAAGGGTCAGAAAGAGTCACACGGATACCCACCGTGTATATCTGAGTCAAAGACTCGTTGTGCCTAAGTAGCCTTAAAAAAAGGAAATCATCGGTGAGGCACCATAATATCCTCACAAAAGGTGTTTACAATACTTCAACGGGTAAACATATTCGGGTGACCATGGAAAGGGCCAGAAACGGTCTCGGATACCGCAACCCATCCTTCTCGAGTAAGCTAAACAAGGATAATCTCTATCTATTTACCTCATTCGTTTTATTCCTTTTCGTACATAACCAACTACGGGAAACTAGTAACGAATGAAAAACCATATAATTTAATAAAACATTATCTAAAAAATAAGGTACCAAAAGAACAAAATCAAAAGGTGTACCTCTCGCAAAAGCGACCCATCTCTTGTATCCCAAACCCTCACCAAAGTCCCCTTCATACTCGCCGTAGCAACAATCCCCCCATCTCTAGCCAATTTAAAACACGCAATCCTTGACTCATGCACCACAATCACTCTACTCTTCCTCACTCCATAACTCTCCACCCTAATCTCCCCTTTCCTCAACCCCAAACACACCTGTTAGTTCATGCTCGTTGGAATGAGCCAAATGTGGCTAGAGGTGTGTGAGCCTATTGGGGGCACACACACTAGAACACAAGAATGCGTTTGACATTTCACGTATAAAGCTTCTAAAATCAACCCGTTTGACCCGTTTTGGACATGAATGGTTAAGACATGAATCTATTGAGTTCCTAGAGTCCCTGGCTGGCCAAGAAGGTTCTAGAAAGATAATAAAAGTGTCTACATTCGTTTGTATGCTGAGATAAGGAGAGATAAGGAGTAAAGTGGAGTTGTGATAAGTTAAGGAGTGTTTGGGATAAGGCTTAAAATTCAAGTTTGAGCATTATCTCAACTAGGGTTTGAAGGGTATATAAACCCCTCACCTCCTGCTCATAACTCACGACTAAAATCACAAAAAACACAGCTATAATCTCTGTTTTCCCATCTCCTTCATTCAAATCAATAAACCTAATATTAGGGTTTATAGTTTTTGAATTACATCTCAAATCACAACCAAACACTTGCATTATATTCAATCCAAGGTGGTTTAGTAACTTAGAATCAATTCTAAGTTTGCTAAAACAAAGTCTTAAACGAAGGTTTATAAGCTGTTAAAGGTGCAACAACTTATTGAAGCTTTTGGGTCTCTACTGATCGTTCTCGGACAGAACAAGCATTTTCTGTCGCACAGTCTTGTCAGATATCAGACAACACTGAGATCTGGTTTATTGGACAGTGCTGGATATCGGACAAAACTACAGTTTAGGCTGTTTTAGTTTTTGATCCGTTTTGGGCTACGACACTTGGTGTTTGGGTATACGTGGAGTTCGGCTAGCAATCCGGACGTGTTCGTTTGACGTGTTTGTGTGAGCAACCGTAGAGGTGGTATATTTTATCACTCGTTTTAGTTTCATTACTTTTGGACGAAGGTTAGTTTTCGCGTTTACTTTATTGTTTAATATTAATTACGTGTTAATCATAATTGCTTAAACTAGATCCATTCCGCTGCGCACTCGTAGTTACATGGTTAACTAGGTATTAAATCACAACAGTGGCATCACGAGTCATGCTCGTTTGGTGGTTATGGGTTACACGGTTTAAATAAACACGCGAAACCGCATGCATGAAACCTAATTTAGTTATTTGTTTTATTTTTATTTGACAATTACATTGTGTACTTGTCATTAATTATAAAAAATAACAAGATGGTAATTATTAAAATTAATTGTTAATTAGAAACATATAATTAAAATTAAATGGTTAATTAGAATACATAAAATAATAATAAAAATTAATAGTTAATTATTTTGCCATGATTATTTTATGTGTTATCCGGCTATAAGACTCACTACAATCACGTAATGTGATGCATGGGGCGATTTAGGCACTTGATGAAAACCTAATGAGAGTCTTATGGTTCTTCGTTTGGGGAAGACTCTTCGGGGTCTCGGATTTATGTGTTTATTTAATGTCTTATGTTTGTTGTATTTGTTTTCCTAATTGCATTATTGTTACATGTTTTTCAAAACACCTAAATTACATGTAATATGGATAAATACTTATAGAGAAACATGACATTGAAATTGGTCAATATTTTACACGCCTAAATACATGCTCATTGTGACCGGTTATGTGTTAAGTGGAAAAGTGTTTTATAAAATAAAAGGACATAAACTCTATTGAAACACGCTTTCATGAAAATAAAAACTGGACGCTATGGACTCATGGGATGTACGGCTCACCCACTAGAACAAACTATAAGGCGGGTATAAGCCGGTGCGCACAGTCACACCTAAAGGATATCCGACTATTGCCTTGCGCTGGTCTGGTCCTGCGCTTGCTTGCGAGTTCGATTGGAGCTACCGTGAACCATCGTAGATCACTACAGTGTCATTGCTAAAAGTTTTTAAAAATCATGCTACAAAGTTGTTTACATGCTTCTTTGTACACGAGTTTTACCACATGTATGTGTTATACCCTATGTGAAATTTAAGTGTATGCCAGCCAACTAAGAACACGTGCATTTGATTTGGCTTCTCTGGACAGTCCTAAGGGCCTTGTCAAACCCATGGCAAATTTTTCACGATGGTCAGACCCTGTGTGATATTTGCATGTTCTTGCTTGGTTAACTTAACTCGAGTATGCACGGTCAGACCCTGGACCCGAGGCATAAGATGAGACTAAACATGCTCATGAAATTACTACCGTTTTACTAGTGTCTTGAACGGTCTCATAAAGTCTAAGAGTTGCATGCTATGCAATTAACGCTCGTCGCTTACCTCTTGCCCCACTTGTTTACATATTGGACAGTCCTTTTGTAATGAGTGGGAGTACAAGATGGATCTTAGTCTTAATTAGTAATTAATTGGGTAGTTAATTCTATTAAGAATGTAATTATCGAAAATACTAATTGTTTGAACTTTTTAATTGTAGATGACTACCAATGTCGGAAACAATTCGGTACTCAGGAGTTTCTTCGAGAAACACAAACTCACTGGGCCTAACTTCATTGATTGGTACCGCCAGTTGCGCATTATCCTATCAGCTAAAGACAAGGAACAATACTTGGAACATCCAATTCCTGCTGCACCTGTTGCAACTCCTGGTCACCAAGTCCCTCCCGATGCTCTTGCAGCTCATGCTCCTTGGGTCAAAGGGTCAAAGGACATTGCTGCCCTTATGATCATGACTATGGATTTAGAGATCAAACAAAATCTAACCCATCTCGGAGCATATGACATGTTGCAGGAGCTGAAAACCATGTTTTCTCAGCAAGCAGAACAAGAACTTCTTCAAACTGCGCGTGAATTTCACGCGTGCAAGCTTGAGGATGGTCAAAATGTAGGCTCATATGTTCTTAAGATGAAGGGCTACATTGAGAACTTGGAGCGTCTTGGTCACCCCGTGACTGTCAGCTATGGAATAAGCCTAATCTTGATAGGCCTTTCCAAGGAGTATGACAGTTTTGTTCAAAACTTCCACATGCATGGCATGGGGAAGACTGTGAATTCGGTGAATGAACTGCATGCCATGCTTAAACAACATGAGCAAACACTTCCCAAGAAGGTTGTTTCACCTGCACTTCATAATGTACGTGCAGGCAAGGTCCAAAAAACCAAGGTAGAAAACCGCCTAAGGCTGCGAAGGGGAATTATGGTAATGGAAAGAATAAGCTGGCTTATGCTCCCGAGCACAAACCATCTTATGCTCCCAAGAACAGAAATCCTCCACCACCCAAAAAGGATAATCCTGTTAAGGACGACCCCTGTCACAAATGTGGTCAGATAGGTCATTGGAAACTGAACTGTCCCGAGCACTTAGCCGAGTTGCAGAAAAAGAAGAGGTTGTCTCAAGAAGCCAACACTTCAGGTATTTTCACTATAGAACTATATTCCCTTCCGAGTAATTCGTGGGTATATGACACTGGTTGTGGTACTCACATTTGTAATAATACTCAGGGTCTAAGGGGAAGTAAGAAGCTGAATCCAGGAGCTTTGAATCTGTACATGGGCAATGGTCAACGTGCAGGAGTCGAAGCTATTGGAAATTATCATTTATGTCTCCCTAGTGGATTAGTTATTGTTTTGAACAATTGTCATTATGCTCCCTCTATCACTAGAGGGATTATTTCAGTTTCTGGTTTGTTTAAAGATGGTTTTGTAATCTGTTTTTATTCGAATAATGCAATTTCAGTTTCTAGGAATAACGTTGTTTATTTTACTGCTACTCCCCGAGGGGATGGCATTTATGAAATTGATATGTCTTGTTCTAAAACAAATGATAGTTCTATGTTTGTTGTTAGCAATAAAAGAGCCAAATTAACTTTGGACTCTACTCTCTTGTGGCATTGTCGTCTTGGACACATAAGCAAGAAACGCATGGAGAAGTTGCAACATGATGGACTTCTCACCTCAACTGACATTAAGTCATTTGAAAAGTGTGTATCTTGTATGTCTGGGAAGATGGCAAGAAAACCCTATTCACATCAAGTGGAAAGGGCTAAAGATCTACTTGGACTAATACATACTGATGTTTGTGGCCCATTTAGAATCGTGTCAAGGCAAGGAGCTAACTACTTTGTCACTTTTACTGACGACTTTAGTCGGTATGGTTATGTTTACTTGTTAAAGCATAAACATGAAGTGTTTGAGACATTTAAAGTGTTTCAAAAGGAAGTAGAAAATCAACTATGTAAGACCATAAAATCACTACGATCTGATCGTGGAGGTGAATATATGAGTCAAGAGTTTTTGGATCATCTTAAGGAGCATGGGATTATTGCCCATCGAACTCCTCCCTACACACCTCAACATAATGGGGTGTCTGAGAGGAGGAATCAACACTGCTAGACATGGTTTGATCCATGATGAGTCAAACTACTCTTCCAAAGTCCTTTTGGGATTATGCCCTTGAGTCTGCTGCACGCATACTCAACATGGTTCCAACTAAGAAGGTTGAAAAGACACCGTACGAAGTATGGCATGGGCAAGCCCCTAAGTTGTCTTACTTAAGAGTCTGGGGTTGTGAAGCTTTGGTTAAACGTGATACGATGACCAAACCTGACAAACTGGAACCCAGATCTATTAAGTGTATCTTTCACTACTACAAAAATGGCTATAAACACCTCCAAATAAAGACTGGTTACAGAAAACCTATTTCTATAATAGAATTGAGATTGGTTTTTTTGAAAATACCAATGTTCATAATAAAAAACGCATAAAAACTAGTTTTACACGTGAAAACCAATCTTTTTAGACAATCAGAGAAACACAATATTTAGACGGGCTCATTATATTACCCGATTCTAAAACAAAAATGTTCACTTTTATTTTAAGCGGGCATTTTGGATCTCAAATTTTCACATTCCACCCATGTTGAAAATTTCACTTTTCCTTTTAAGCAGACTATATTGAATATTAAATTTTCACATACCCATCGAAAGCAAAAATACACCCATCTCATCCCTCTGTTTGTTTATCATAAAAAATACTGAAAATTTGTTTGGTTATCAACTGATACCGTCTTCATCCTTCCATTTTTTCCAAAAATCTACCAAACTTCACACTACCAGATTCAATGACTCATTATACTCACCTAACAAAACGCCAAAATTTGCAGATCCATCTTGTATTCAATTGAAGATTAATCCACGAGGTGTAAAATGCTTACCAAGATAAAGGGTTTGTTTGGATCAAGGGATTAGTGATTTAGTTCTTATTGGTATGTAAAGGTATGAAGATAATCAAGTTCCAATCGTTTTTATATGTATTTTATTTTATAAAAGTTGATAGTAATGGATTGTTACTTTTCATAAAATTGAACGAAACTTGCATAATTAATCATTCACGGTCGAGTTCTATTCTTTAAGGTTAATATGTTGTGTGGGGAATTTCTCTTTTCCACGTCTATCTTTGTTAACTACTATATATCCACAAATTGTTACACATATGATACATGTTTTTGTTTGATACTTATTTAGTTATTTTCGTAATTTGAGATCTTATGATAGTGAGATGAAGTTGCCAGCCATGTGTTTGTTGAAATATCAAATACAAATTGCTAACCCCACAGGACTCAAGGTAATTCTGAGATATCCATATTTTTATTTATTTTTATCACGTTTAATAGCTTTACCTCAATTATTAGGGTGATTTTTAATTGTAGGAAACTGCTACGTTAGTTCTCATGTGGTTGTAAGGATTGTCGCAGACTCAAAACGCTTAACGTGATCGTGAAATGAGAAGATTAGTAAACAAGGTTTTCATAAAAGGTGGCTAATGTTGTTCATGAATTACTTCATTTGACTTTACAATAAAGCACACAAGAAATTAATAAAACCCGAACCGGACCTAAACATGAATCCGAATAAGGATACTCGGGTCGGGTTACTCAGGTCCAAAATCTAACTAGGGTCAATCGGGTCATCCCGAGTCACCAGAATACGAAATAGGATCGGGTATCGGGTTCAAACTACTTTTACCTATTCAGGTTCGGGTCAACCGAGTCACCAGAATACAAAATAGGATCGGGTATTGGGTTCAAACTAGTTTTACCTATTCGGGTTCGGGTCAATCAAACTAACCAGAGTTGTTCTCTTTTTTTCAATTTATATTTTTTTGCTAATCTCTGTTTGAAAGTACAAGTAAAATGGTTATATGTAAACTTAGTAAACTTGGCCCATTTGTTAGTGCCTACTGATGAAATTTGGATCGTGCATTGCATAAAGGTTTTACAATATGTTTCATGGTGTATAAGTTGTAGTCTAATGTTCTAAGTTTAAATTTTATGAAACAAATTGTAAACCCTTGTAAACCCTTGATGCATTGCACTATCCAAATTGCAATGCACCATGAAACAAATTCAAACACAATGAGATCTCATATATACTATGATTTGATCTGCTATGTTTTTTTATTTAAATTAAGAGTTGGTTACATGAAGTAAAATTAATAACGTGTATTGTATTTCTTGATTAAATGCCAACAAGTTTATAAAAGCATGAAAAATACAATTATGTTAGGAGCAACCAGACTTCTGTTATGTTATCATTTATACATATGATAATCAGATTGAGATCATTTGTATGAATAGTTGTTAAGTTTTTTTTACTGCATCGGTCTAATTTTTTTCTCTAATAGGCTTTGTCTAAACATTTGACTGGATTTATAGGATAGTATCGCAGTAGACATGAAAATATTGATATTCTTCGTGAAGGAATTATAGGATTGTCACTTTAATCTAATACCACTCTCAGCTTCTTCTCATCCCCTTTGTGAATGTTGAACTCGTGTCTCAGCAAAAACCATGGTTTCCTCTACACTTGACGATCGTAACACATTATTTCTGGATTCTTCCATTTAGGTTAGCACCCTTAACCAAACAGTTGAGCTATTTTTTTTTAACTATGTTTTCTTTATAGTGTTTATGATTTTTTTACCTACTGTGTGTAAGCAGCAGTTAAAGAAAGAATATGAAATTGAATCATGCTCCTAAATAAAAGCTCATTTCCATTTCTATGTCCTTTACCAGGTTATCACACCACAAGCACAAGGTGCAGTAATGTTTTCAGGGTATGTATATCCAGCATCTTTTTATCTTGTAAGTGTGCGTGTACATTCAATTTATTTAGAAATTAATCTGGTTCACATTTAAAAAAACTGGAATTTGGAACTCTGACATATGATGTATCGAATATGGTTCTGATACTTGTTCTGACTCAAGCCGTAAATGGTATTTAAAACTCTTTCATAACCAACTTAAAAACCAAGAACGCCATATAAGCAGCAGGAAATGATTGCTTCTATTCTTTCCCCTCGAACCTTAATTCAAGTTACGTGTATATATAACATCTATTGGTATGTGATTATTTTCTTACATGATTCTCTAGATTATGTTGTATTAATTATGCTATTTTGTTTTGCTATAGGATAATCTAGGTTATGTATGCTTCTTAAAGCTAGGCAGCTAGGTGGCTAGTAATTGGTGTGAGTAATTTCTAAATCATGATATCAAAATGTAACTGTCAACTAATCTGCATAGTTAGGAACAACAATTCAACAGGTCTAGCCATTATAATTGTCAACTGATCTGCACATTACAAGGTTGAATATAGTTTCTTAATCTTTCGACTGATCTGCACAGTATGAGGTTGAAAATGGTTTAGTTTAGTACTTCAGCGTCCGTGCGGGTTCTTGTTTTTAAGATTGTTTACATTTTGATTTCGTCAAATTACTTACAGGTACCTTGGAGTAATGAGCGTCCGTTGGAAAACGAATAGTTGAACGCGATCATTGGTGCATGGTTTACATTATGGCGAGATTAAACTTAGATAATTATGTTCAATTTTAGTAGTTTTCTTTATCTTTTTTTGTTGAATTCTAGTGCCTTTATTTAATTTCTATTTTGTATATGATATATGTTAAGCTAAATTGAAGTATTGATATAATTGGTTTTGACAATTCTAGTCCATCTAAATCTCAATATATATTTCTGCTTTATTTATATTTCATTATTCTGGTGGGTAGAATTTGTAAATTTTAGAATTTATAAAAAAAAATTATTATTTTTTGAAAAATAGATTAAATAAAGACAGGTTTTGAAATAAAAAAATATCTTTTTATTATATATAAAAACAGGTTGGATGTATATATAAAGACATGTTGTAAGAAAACCGGTGTTTATTTCCAATAATAAAAAGTCTTTATTTTGTCATGGAGACTCATTTTTTGGGAGAGAACCGGTGTCGATTCTTTCAAAAGAGACTGGTTGTATAACCGGTTTTTATATGTCTCAATTATGGAGATACCCCCCTTAGGAGAGTCGTCCAAAAACCACTCCTTATAAGCTATTTTGACCAGTTTCTATGGCATTTTTTGTAGTAGTGTTTGTAGGATACCGAAAGGAAACGATGGGATATTCCTTCTACTACCCACCTGAGAACAAAGTTATTGTTGCTCGGAATGCTGAGTTCTTTGAGAGTAATCTCTTAGATCAAGAAGCAAGTGGGAGTATAGAATATCTTGAAATTATTCAAGATGAAGATACAAATCCTTCTGATGACACTGGCTTAGATCATGACGAGGATTATCAAGAAATTGAAGAACCTCAAAGTGATATCAATCCCATTCGTAAGTCCTCTAGGACACGCCGTGTACCAGATCGAATGTGTTTATACATCGATGCTGAGGAGCATGAGTTAGGGGATCTTGGAGAACCCGCTAACTATAGAGCTGCATTATTGGATCCTGAATTCGAAAAATGGCTTAATGCGATGAATGTGGAGATGCAATCCATGAAAGATAATGATGTCTGGGTATTAGTTGATCTTCTTCCTAACGGTAGAACCGTTGGTAGCAAGTGGCTATTCAAGAAAAAGACTGACATGGATGGCAAAGTACACACCTTTAAAGCTCGTCTTGTAGCAAAGGGCTTCACTCAAACCTACGGGGTTGATTATGAAGAGACCTTTTCTCCTGTAGCAGACATTAGAGCTATAAGGATTCTTATACCCATAGCCGCGTTCTATGACTATGAGATTTGGCAAATGGATGTGAAAACCGTTTTCCTCAATGGACATCTTTCCGAAGAAGTCTATATGGTGCAACCTGAGGGTTTTGTCGATCCTAAATATCCTAACCGGGTATGCAAGCTCAAGCGTTCCATTTATGGACTTAAGCAAGCATCTAGGCAATGGAATAAGCGTTTTGATGATGAGATTAAGAAATTCGGTTTCAGTCAGAATCAAGATGAGCCATGTGTATATCACAAAGCCAGTGGGAGTAATGTTACTTTCCTAATTCTATATGTTGATGACATATTGCTCATGGGGAACAATATTCCAATGTTGAAAGGGGTAAAATCCTACCTTGGAAAATGTTTTGCTATGAAAGATTTAGGAGAAGCCGCATATATTCTTGGAATCAAGATCTACCGAGATAGATCTAGACGGTTAATTGGTTTATGTCAAAGTGCTTACATTGAGAAAATCTTGAAAAGATTTCATATGGAGAATTCCAAGCGTGGAACTATCCCAATGCATGAAAGCCCTAAATTGAGTAAGTCACAATGTGGTGTTTCACCAGTTGAAAAGCAACGCATGCAGAATGTTCCTTATGCCTCGGCTATAGGATCAATTATGTATGTTGTGAGATGTACTCGTCCTGATGTTGCGTTCGTTCAGAACATAACAAGCCGATTTCAACAGAGTACTGGTGAACTTCACTGGACTGCTGTTAAAAATATTCTTAAGTATTTACGAAATACTAAGGATATGTTTCTGGTTTATGGTGGTGACAAAAAACGAGAGCTCAGGGTTTCTTGCTACACTGATGCTGGATATCTGACAGATGCTGATGACCTAAAATCTCAGACTGGATATGTTTTCGTTGTAAATGGAGGTGTTGTTGACTGGAAGAGCACAAAGCAAAGTATTTTTGCAACTTCATCTACAGAAGCTGAGTATATAGCTGCTTTTGATGCAGCTAAAGAGGCTGTTTGGATTCGTAAGTTCATTTCTGGGCTTGGTATTATGCCCACAATTGAAGATCCCATTGATATGTATTGTGACAATACTGGAGCCATTACTATAGCAAATGAAAGCGGAGTCACCAAGGGTGCTAGACATTTCCGCGCAAAAGTTCACTATCTTCGAGAAACCATTGAGATGGGTGATGTTAAGATAGCAAAAGTTCATACAGATGACAATCTAGCTGATCCATCTACGAAGGCGTTAGCATTCCCTAAGCATTCTAAATTGACTCGGGGTATTGGTATGATACCAGCTAGTAGTCTCATGTAAATCTGTATGTTAATTAGTATTTGGATAATTTGGAATTGTAAGACAATTTTAGTTTCTGATAAATAAAGATACGAGGTATTTGTTATTTCATTCATATAAAATTTGTTATTCTATATTTGCATGTTAATCCATAAAGATACGAGGTATTTGTTATTTCATTCATCATGATTAAAGCATTGGCAAAACTTATGTTAAAATGCAAATCACGAAACATTTTCATGAATAGCTCAAATTGATAATTATTCCTTTCTTGTGCTTTCTCTTTGTTTCGTCTCGAAGGGTAGGGTAAAGGTGGTGTGGGTTGGTCATTAGGCAACGGCCTTGGAATCTCGGGTTCCACAATTGGTATTGGTGTAACCGTAGGTGTGGTATGAGCGGTACTTCGTGGGATTGTAATATGCTCCTTTTCGACCATCACCTCGGGTTCTTTCTCGATTTCCTTCTCCTTAGAAGTACTTGTACGAGAGATTGGTTCCTTGAAAGTTTTACCACTTCGTGTAGTAATAACCTTCATTTCTCCCCTCGGGTTTGCAATGGTATCACTAGGAAGACCACCCGAAGAAGAGGGCTTACACATGATTGCTTCGAACATCTTAGCCATACGGTCCTCAAATTTTGATTGCCTAGCATCCGCTTTCAATAATTCTTGCTTAATCTCATGTTCTCCTAATTCCATCTTTTGTTGGTTTTGTTGAAGACGTTGGACATTTCCTTCCATTTTATTAGCATGAGTTTTAAGTTCATTAGCAAGTTCATTTTTAAGCTCGTTTTTCAACTCGGACCTTAAGCTAATCATCTCACGTTGCATATTATCAAATTTTGCATCATTTGCTTTTGCATAATCTAAAAATTCTCCTTGCAAATTTTTCGTGTGAGCATTTTGAAAACCTTGTGTAGTATTTTGAAAATCACAGTTTTGGTTTTGATTAGAGATTTGTCCATTCCCACTTTGATAATTCCCTTTGTTGTAATTGCGTGTGTTGCCTTGGTAATTACCTTGGTTGTTGTTTCGATAATTGTTAGCATTTTGGTTTGGTGGAGCTTGATTTTGGCGGGAACCTTGGCCGTTTTGGTTGTAAGTTCCCGTTGCTACATAAGCACTCGAAGTGTTACCATCCGCGGTAATGCACTCGGATAAATCATGAGCTCCTCCACACGATAAACAACTCTTAGCAACCGCTTTAACCGAAGCGGAATTGGAAGCTTCTTGAGCCTTCCAATGGGACATTAGATTAGCAAATCTATCAAAAAACCGATTTTCCTCATTAGCTTCATCATGTAAGGCATTAATGCCAAGAGACGATTGTGACGATGATGACGAACCCATGTTGGCAACACTCGGTGTGTTACGAGGGCTATAAACCTTAGATCGATTTTCAATGATTTGTAAAGCCTCATTTGTCGTCTTGCACAAAAAATTACCACCCGCGGCGGCATTCAAATAATCTCGTTCATGATCATTAAGCCCATTATAAAAAGTATCAATTTGATGCAATTCCGAAAAATCATGATGAGGACATTCATGTAACATCTCCTTAAATCGTTCCCATACCATTGAAAAACTTTCATTGTTACGTTGCACAAATCGTGAAATCTCATTTTTTAAGTGTGTTGTTTTCGATGGTGGAAAAAACTTGTTCACAAACTTAGAAACGAGATCGGCCCATGTCAAAATCGAATTTGGCGGTTCTTTCTCGAGCCAAATTTTTGCGGGTCCATCCAACGAATATGGAAACAACATCATCTTAATGGCGTCATGCGGAACATCTTTGAATTTGCTAGTGGCGGTGAGACGGTTGAAATTCCTAATGTGGTAATGCGGGTTGTCTTTCTCGTGACCTCGAAATTTGTTTGCTTGTAGCATCGACATTAAACCCGTCTTAATCTCGAAATTCTCTGCAAGGATGGCGGGAATAACAATGGCCTCTCCAAAACCCTCGGTGGGTGCTTGTAGCAACTCCATCATAGTACGATTAGCCATTACGACTTCTTGTCCTATAATAGGTTCAACAATTGGAGGTTCTTCAACAATCAATGATTGATTGGCTTGCTTTTGAAGACGTTTACGAGCTCGTTTAGCTTGATTACGAGTGATCATAAACTTCACGAAGAATGGGAGGTGAGCAAAGAAGATTCTTTTTGGTCGTTTTGTGGATTTTCAATTTTTTTGTGTTTTTGATGATATTTAATTTTTTTGGTTTTTGGGTGTATTACGTAGACAACAATCTACAAAATCTCTCCTCGAATCAAACTCTTGATTAAAGAAGCCTCAAAGGAATGAAAACGATCACGTGGAGTGAACGCCTTCGAATGACTTTAGAACTTTGGTGAAAACCAAATTGTTCACGAGGGTTTAATCACAAAGAAAACCAAGCAAATATAGTATACGTATTAATACTTTGGGCGGCAAAACCCTCGATTAGCCTTCAATCTCAAAATACTCACAAGCAAGCGGGGAAACGAGGCGGCGCGAAGCACTTAAGAGCCTTTTTCCTTAGGGTATATTTTATAATACCCGCCTTATACCCACCTTATAGTTCGTATCTTTCAAAATCGAGCTTCTCGAAAGTATTTATCTATTTTTGCCTTTTCTTTTTGTTTGAGATTCGAATACAATGATCGAGTGATGAAATCCCGAATCAAGGTTGTGTTTTCACACTTTTGGAGATATTGTATATTGATTGTGATACTTAATACAATATATTAATAATATTCACAAAGAAAAACCGAGAAAACCGATAATACGTGTTAAGGGAGTTCCACTTAACACAAATACTATTATGGATAATATCAAAAACAAAATTTTCCAAATTAAAATCACGACACACCTCCCCGGCAGCGGCGCCAAAAATGATTGCGGTAAAAATTTAGGATAACTTGCTTTAGGAAAAACAAGCAACTAAATATGAGCGGTAAGTATCGACGAGTGATTTAGGAAAACCACAAGTAATGACCCACAATCACTTAAAAAGAGATGAAAGATTCGTTTCCCAAGGAGGTATGGTGTTGTGAATTAACTTGTATGTATTTGAGATTAATATTGAGAAGATGGAATGACGGTTTCTTGGAAATTACACTATGACGTAAAAAACGAAAACGTAAAACCGTAGAAAAACCACTAAAATTAAAAATTATTAAAACCAAAAACAAAATATCAAAAATAAAAAGACAAGTCTAAAATAATATAAATTAAGATAAAAATCCAACAAAGATATTTTAAAACCTTTTGTTAATTAAATAATTAATTTTAAATGCTAATTAAAGCCCTAAAATTAAATTTAACTAATTCAAAAGTCTAAAATATGATTTTATTGAACAATTACTTAACTTATATTATTAGAAGACTAAAAAGTAATTTTCTAAAAATTAAAACTTATTAAAACTATTTTTAAAACCCTAAAAATGATTAAAAATGATTAAAACCTAATTAAACTTAAAATAATTATAAAAATAAATCTAAAAGTGATAAAAATAATCTAAAAATGGAAATAGTCCTATTTAATGCCAAAGAACCTAAGAAAAATGAAAAATAAAGAAAAAGAAAATTGAAAATTAAATAATAATAAAATAATACAAAAAAAATAAAAGTCACTTAGTTGCGCCGCAACGTTTGTGTCTTGCGCCGCAACTAGTGTTACGAGATCACCAGATCAGCAGCACCTTCAGTTGCGCCGCAACGTTTATTCCTTGCGCCGCAACAAGTGAAACGGGAAAACCAAAATCTGCAGCTCCTTGAGTTGCGCCGCAATACTTCTGTCTTGCGCCGCAACTAGTATTACGTGTCTGGTTGTTTTGCTGATGTACCAAATAAGTGCACACTTGTGCACTTGTGATGCCAAGAGGTCTTGGCTTGATGCTTTGTTTGGTGATTATGTTGGAACAATTGGGGCACCCTTGAGCTTGTTGAAGCTCAAGGAGTCAAGCACAAGTAAATGTAAGCAATCAACAATCAAAACTCATAAAATCATGCACCAAAGATCATGAAAGACCAAGCAATTTAACACTTATGCAGATTTTTAACACCCTTTTTACCTTTTTAAACACACAAAATTACTCCAAACTTGTTCCAAAGTAATTAACTACTTACCAATAACCTTAATCAACCCTAAACAAACAATCTAACACCTTTTAATTATCAAAACAAATCTAGATGTCCTGCTTAAACCTGTTGCCAAACACCCTTTTAAAATCTAAAAACCAACTTTTAACATACCAACATGCTTACAAAAGCTACCAAATTGTTATCAAAGCTTCATAACATGTATATAACATAACATAAACACAAATCAAGTAACTTAAACACACTTAATCAATCAATCAAGCAAATCAAGTAACAAGCACTTTTATGAACTTTTCAAAGAGTAAAAGAGAGTTACCTTAGGACCCCTACATCCAAGGGTCCTAGTGGATGTTGAATCCACCTCCAAACCAACCCGGGTTGGTGCTGAACTAAATCAACAAGCCTTCAACCTATTGTAATCACAAAACAAGAAAACAACAAAATAATATAACAATATATATTTTTTTTTTTGTTTCCTTTTTCTTCTTTCCAAAATACTTTCAAAAATCTTTCCAACCTTCTAAATACGTTTTCTAAAACCCTATATCACCAATAACATTAACCATAAACACCAAAATACTTTTGAGAAGATTTTACCAAAATCTCTCAAAATCTCAAAACCTTAAACAACTTTGAAAATCAAAGTTGCTTAACCATAAAACAAAGTGGAACTCAGAATCAATCTCCTCACAACACACAAACTTTTAAAAACAATAAAAAAGGAATTACACTTGATTATTTCAAAAACCAAACTTTTTATTTCTTTAAAAAGGAATTACATGTGAGAGACTAGAAACTGGAACAAAGGGATCACCACAACTTGGGTCTCCTTTTATAGAGCCTATAGAACATCCTAGAAGCATAAAAACATAAAACCCTAATACATAGAAAATCCCAAATGTGCCCTTGAGTGCATTTTGTCCTCTCATTTGATCTTGGCCTTTAAATTTTGCTTTGTGAGCAAGCATAGCATCTTGGACGTCCATTTTGCCACGTCACATAACTTGGGGACAAAGGAATGATGTGATTGGTGGATTGGGGAATTGGGGGTTTGGTGCACATGAGTGGGATGCAGGTTTTTAGGAGTGGGAAGGGTTTTGGCATGTGTGAATTAAGTGTGTGAGAGTTTAATTGAGATTTACCCAAGGAAAAGTGAAGGTAAATTCTGGGCTTGGTAAAATGGTGAATAGTGCTCCTTTGATCCGAAAATGGGGGTGGTATAGTTGTTAGGCGCATTTTTTTTTTCAAATGTTTCAGCTTTGTCACTTTTGGTCCTTGGTTTTTGGTTTTTTTGGCTTTTAAAGTTTTCCAGCCTTAAAGTTGATATCCTTTGTAATTAACTTTCCCACTTTGACAATTTTGGCACCAACTTTTGATAAAAGGTTATCAAGGATGTAATTTGACATTTGGTGATTTTTCAAGGACTAATCTTGGACAATGTTGATCTTCAAAGGTCTTCAATGAGTCTTTTACTTGTTGAGGGACCATTATTGGCAATTTGAAATTGTTGAGGGACTAATCTTGCCATTTCTTCAATCTTGAAGGACCTTTTTGAAATTTTGACAAACTTAAGGGACCAAACTTGTAATTATTAATATACAAGGGTTTTAAGTATCATTTCTTCAAAGAATAAGGATCAATCTTGTTTTGTCTTCAAGTCTTCAAGGGTATTTGATGAAAATTCCATGATTAGGGCCCGGTTCTTTGTACGGCTTCGTTTCTCGTGTCCGTTTTTCCTTGTATCTTGTGATCTTTTGTCTTTTTCACGATATCCATACCTAAAATACACAAGTAAACAAACACAAGCATATATATGGTATTTTATGACATTTTTATGCATTTAAAGCCCGAAAAGAACGATGAGATCATGTATAAATGCCATCTCATCAATAATCTCGTGTGATAGTCAATTTCAGGGAACACGAACACAGATATAAAGCTTTTAAAATTACCGATTTTTGTGGAAACCGTTGCTTTTTAGTGACGAGACCACGAAACATAGTATGTTCAGGGTCCCACGGAAGGCGCCAACTTGTTGGAGCATAGTTTGGCTAGGCCGGTTTGACGACCCTCCAAGGCCGTTAATCGTCTTCCCCGGTCCTGGGTAATGCTGCAAACAAAGGTAAACCAGTTAGACGTGGACCCGAGGCCGAAGCCCCGGGGTCCACCTCCGACGGTCAAGTTAGTATCAAGACGATATATTGTAAAAGTGTTGTAGTTGTGAGAGAAAACCTGTTGTAGAATGAGACCCCTAGGCTTGTTTATATAGTGCTAGGGTTTCTTGAAGGATAAGTTAGGTGTGTGTGGGCCGCGGGCCTGTTGGGCCGGACCGAATACCGACTGTACGTCGACAATATAAGTAACATGAGTTCCTGATCTTCGTCATCAATATCAACGTCTATGTTCGCCAAGTCACCGATCAACTTATTAAACTCATTTATATGTTAAGATAGTTTCTTACCTGAATGCATGTAGAAATTGAACAACTTCTTCTTCAAGTACAATTTATTGACTAAAGACTTTTTCATATACGAAGTTTCCAACTTTAACCAAACCCCCGCAACAGAATTTTCACTGTGTGCTTTTTTATATACATCCGTCTTCAACGCCGCGGTCTTATCAACGCCCGTCATGGTATCCGGGAATAGATCTAACGCAGCCTCCCAACCATGTTGTATTAATAGACACCGCATCTTCACACGCCAAAACCCGAAGTCATTAGACCCGTCGAATTTTTCAACGTCAAACTTCGCAATCGACGACATATTCTTGCAACCTTTGTTGCGTAAAAAACCCTTCTTGAAGATCGATTTAATTAGAATAACCCTAAACCTCGATCACGTACAAGCAAACCCGATCGTAAACTTGAAAATCCAAGTAAACCACGATCAAACTTGAACCACAAGAAACTCGCAACAAATAACCTTTCACAAATACAACTTGGTTACCAAAAGAAAAAAAAAACCCTCCACTATCCGTTTAAAAAAACGAATAATAACTGCAACATATTTTTTTCAATATAAAACCAATTGTTTTATCTATCCCACGTGAAGTTTAAATAAACAACCAATCAAAGTGAATGGTCTTTGATAATTTATATTATTCTCCACATGTACCTTTGTCTTCGTCTTATCTGTCTAAAAAACCTTCAACTCCAAAAAAAAAACCTTCGACCAAAATTGAAACCCTTTTCTTCACGGTACCTCTTGATCTATCACCGATCTTCGAGACCACAATACCCGCGACTCTGATACCACTTGTTGTGCGATAACTCAACAAACTGAAGATCGATATGAGGAAACCTAGACCACTGTAAAGAAGACCCCAGAGTTACAATAATTAAGACCCAGACGAACGACACTACAAAGGTAACCGAACAATTAACTTTTATTGATTAATGATCCGATTACAATAGAAAGAGTAAAGATACGAGTGTACTTTGGGCATCACCCCCTCACCTCCTTTTATAGGGTGAGGGGGTCGGTAACATACCTACGTACCACTAATTAAAGCCCGATCCCAAACCTTAGTCGACGCATACACCTTCCTAATACAAAGCTATAAACATAAGGAAACATAGCATACTAATCCTAACTATACACAACAACCCGAAGTTCGATCACAGAAAGCTAGATCGCGAGTTGTATCGAGCACAAGTAGCGGCACGAGAGACTACAAAGAACCGATAAAATATATGCATACGCTATACCCTCAACCACCTCTTTATTAAAGAACCCTAATAAAGACTACATTGAGGAAGAAAAATACAATGAACTAGGATCCCCTCATCCCTATTTATAGAGATGAGAGGGTAGGCACCTCCTTAAGTCCAATAGGAAACTTCTTATAAACCAAATTAAGGAAGTTAGCCTAAATACTTTCTAATACAAGTCTATTCCTAATATATATTACAAAGTACACTTAAGTCCCTAACCTATATTTAATATTACTCCTAATATTGTAACAACGAGGAACTTGTGTCACGTGATTCATTAGGATGTTGTTTTCGATTCAGGAGAGACTCCTCGAGTAGAAGCATCGAGCAAGTCTCGAGAAGAGTCGGTGGTTGCTTACTATGGCGAATTATGCTAGCCCGACTTTCATGCTTTTTTGTGGGCTTTCAAAAGCTCGACTTTTAGGCTATTCGGACATTGGGCGTAGCCTGGGCCGGTTTGGACCAGTCTTTGATGAATAATTTGAGATCATTTAGGTTTGTTGGGTTGGGTCGGACTTCATGTTGTTATTTTTCAAGCATGTCTATTTTGAACTTTTTCTAGGTCGGGCCAAGTCAAAGCCCATATGCGCACCTCTAATACGACTAGTCTTGTTGTAGGAAGGACCGAAAGATAGAGATAGCCTTCTAGTTAGGGGAATTCGAATGCCACGAATGTGGGATGGATGCAAACAGCATCTAAGAATCCTTCGATTTAGCTAAAAAAAACAAACCAAATTTGTTACCGATAGCAAAATCTAAGATTTAGAATGTAAATAACGTCCAAACTGGTTTTTTATATATGGTCGTTTTTAGTCACTGCCGTTATAACCATTTCACTCAATAGCAAGAAAGGATATACACTTTTAACATATTAGTACTGCCCTACTACGTTATTCGTTGCGTATACCCAATTTTAAACTAGCGTATCTCACAATATACAATTCAACTATGTTGTCTAAAATGAAGGCGTGATTGTTTTTATTTTTATACTGATAAAACACAAAACACGTATGCAGTTTACGTATTATTTAAGGACAAATTCCCCCCCCCCCCCAACACGCACACATAACTGAAGACTTAACGAGAGGAATATGGTCTACGCATTGCGGCGGACTTATCTATCTTTGGTTGTCGAGTATATGTTTTGTTAGTTGTTTTTTTGTTAAGTTTATCTAAACAAAGAAGCGTATGCCCATGCGTTGCGGTGGGTTTGTTTTTGTTTGTTTCTCGAAGATGTATTTTTCCAATTGTGTATAAGAAGCAAAATAGCTAATAGACTACTTGCACTGCTACATATTTAGCTTTAATTAAACTTTAACTTTTTTTTACAAAATCATATGCATATTATAAGTATTGTAATATTCGACTCGTTTTGTTAGCAGTTGAAAGATTTTTCCGTAGGTAGATAAACGTTACACATTCCATAAATAAATATTTTATATTAAAAAACTGTAAATATATAAAAGTTTAAGGTAATTTTCTTAACTCGTTGAATAGTTGAGGCTAAATTTTGTAAATATTATTTATTTATTTATTGATTTTAGGACTTATATTTTTTTCTTTTGATAGGCTCTTTTTGTTTTGGCATTGCAAAAGGACCCGTTTTTAACAGCAATTGAATGTATATAAACCGCTTCAAAATCCATCATCAAAAAATCTTCAGTGTGTGTTTCTGAAACCTAACCCTAACTAAAAAGCATGACAACCAGCGATCTCCACTACATAACAAACATCCTTCTCCGTTCGAAAACCTACGTCGACTGCGTCGACAGGCACACAGAAAAACTATGGATCTGGCAAAACAATTCTATGCAAAAAACTGAAATTACCTTTCCTCTAGGTTTGTACCATTTATTCGACCAGATACTTGTAAATGCAGCTAACAAACATCGAGACCCCACCATGAATAGACTCAAAGTTAACATAAACGTTGCCGATAATCTGATTAGTGTTTGGAATAATGGTGATTCTATTCCTGATCTTTTAACTATTGTTAATCACAACCTTTTTTCGGATACCTGTTTTACTCAGATGACCATTGAGACGGCTGATGTCAAACTTAAAAAGCGACATAAGATGGTCTTCACAAGCACGATGCTTAGATTTGAGCCAACTACCACGTGCGACAATAGTATCCAGGAAAACTGGACTATGGTTTCATATAAACCTCATTTAGGTCTTGAAGATGATTTGGCCTCTTTGATGAAGAGGCGCGTGGTCGACATAGCAGGATGCGTCAAGGGTGTGAATGTTGAACTAAATGGAACACATGTTCAACTTGACACGTTTCAAGACTATGTTAAGCTTTATCTCGGAACACTTACTCATACTTCAAGGTTCTTTTTAATATTTATGATGATTACCTTTTATTATAATTTAGTTCAATTTCTAATTGTATGCTATTCATCTCTCATTTTGTATAGTGTTTATGAGCAAGTTAACGATAGATTGGAGATTTGTGCTGTTATAGCTGATGGGCATCATTTTGAGCAGGTATACAATTTTGTATTGAGTTTATGAACAATTAAAGCTTATAAGTAAATACCGGCTCATAATTGCTTGTGACTTAATTAGGTGAGTTTTGTGAATAATATTGCGACGACAAAGGGGGGCTTACACGTCGATTATATAACGGGTCAGATTACCTGTTACCTTGGGAAGGTTGTGAATCTCAAACCAGATTATATAAAGAGCTGCCTTTGGTTGTTTGTCAATGCTCGTATTGAAAACTCTTCGTTTGATTCGGAAACTATAAAGAATCTGACGACTAATAACGGCAGTTTTGGATCAACGTGTAAACTGACACCACAGTTTTTTAGAAGAAGTATGCACAGGCAATTTTTTTTTATCTTTTTTTTCTGAAATTAGTAGGTTTGAGAACTTATGTTTTGTCTTGTTCATGTTTATGCAGTTGCAAACTTGGATGTGATGCAGATTTTATTGTCATCATATGTAGCTTCGGAGGAGAATGAAGAAATTGAGAAAATCAATGGTAAAGGGGAATGGAAACTAAATATTTCTCAACTCGCCGATGCTTACTTTGCTGCTACTGATTATTCGGAAGAATGCACTTTGATTTTGACATATGGAGGTTCTGCCGAAGCTTTTGCAGTAAGCTGTCATGCTTGTTCTGGGATACGTGTATTCACATAAACAATCTTTCAATACAATGTTTATTATTGTTTGCAGATGTCTGGATTATCTTTTGTGGGCCAAGATTACTATGGTATCTTTCCTTTGTCCCTCAATGTGACGAAAGCACGTAGTCAAGAATTGCAGAAAAACACTGAAATTCAAAACTTTAAGAAGATTCTTGGCCTTGAAGATGGAAAAGTTTATGAAAATGTTAAGGAATTGAGATATGGACACTTGATGCTTATGGCTGATCAGGTGGGTACCCATTAAACATCACTATGTGTAGACAATAGCAAGTAGTATCTGCCGTTTTGACAATCTTATAGAACATTACATGTGTTTTGTAGGATCATGGTGGTTCGCTCTTCAAAGGGCTATTGATCAAGTTCCTTTACTCATTCTTTCCAGCTTTACTAAAAGTCCCCAACTTTTTGCTTGAGTTCAAACCACCAATTGCTACAGCCTCTAACAAGGAGACTCAGAAAATGGTACCGTTCTATACAATGCCCGAGTATGAGGCGTGGAAGAAAAAATTGGGAAACGAAGCAACAAAATACAAAACAAAGTACTGTGAGGTGTGTGTATGAAAATTTCAAATAACTATACATACATACATTGTTGTTTTTGCAATTTTTAATATTTTCTCATTATCTCTAGGGGCTGGGGACGAGTGAAACTGAAGAAGTGAAAGAGTATTTTGGTGATCTTGATAATTACACTAACGATTTTGTTTGGGCTAATGACGAGGATGGTAATGCAATTGAGGTTGCCTTCGATGAGATGAAGATCAATGAGAGTCAACACTGGATTCGAGCACATCAGGTTTGGTCATTATCAGCTATTGTTAACTTAATTATGGATTTATGGACAGTTATGGCGTGGAATGTGATTGGTAGAATATCATTGTGTTTAGGTCAAAAGATATCATTTAGTAGGATTGAAATGGATTTGACCAGAAAACACTTTTCTCTCCTTTTAAAAAAAATGTATAAAAAACCAATATGCGATGCCCCTCAACTACTTGTGCTCAAAGCATGATCTTTTTTAGCATTGGCCAAACCACTCGTCGGGTCAAGTTTCAAAATCTTACTGAATAAATAGCTGATACATTTAGTTATGATTACAAAAATATTACTCCGTATACTACAATCTTTATCTGAAATTCTGAATCCTAAATACAACAACACTCTAAAGGATTGTGTGTAGTATAAACACATGCTCGACAACTTTTGGTGTTATGTTTCATGTTAAAGAGTGCCCCAGTTTGACCCCCATTTCTACAACATAGTAACCAGGGAGACATGACAATCATCGTTTCTTGATGCATGTAGGCCGGCGACTCAAAAGAGAAGCACATCCGATACCGTGACTTCATCAACAAAGAGTTTATTCTGCCTTCAAACCAATTAAATATCCCATCATTTGTGGACGGGTTGAATCTAGTCGAAAGAAAGATCCTATTCTGTGCTTATAAGAAGCCCATCAATGAGAATTTTACACTTTCTGAATTTATTGATTATGTGTCTCTGAACTCTGCATATCATCATCGCGAGGCGAGTCTAAACAGTTCCATTGTCGGGATGACCCAAGAAGACTATGTTGGAAGTAACAACATTAACCTTCTTGAGAGGCTATTTGGTACACGTCTGACGGTGAGATATGATACATTTTAAACATTTAATGTTTTGTATACATTGCATATTCTAATGTCTGTTATTCCTTTGCAGGCTGGTCGAGATAATACTCAGCTCTCTCATATCGCACAATCCATTTTTCACAAGGCTGATGAACTTTTCCTCAACTACTTGGTAGACCATGGTCAATCCATTGAACCTGCATGGTGGTGTTATAATCTGTGTATTTTTTATAAGTATATGATATTGTTTTGAATTGGTTGTTATAATCATTCAATATTTTTTCTGAACAAGGTTTATTCCAATCATACCAATGGTTCTGGTAAACGGAAGTGGAGGCACAGGGATCGGATGGAGCTCGTTTATTCCAAATTATAATCCACGAGACCTAATTGCTAATCTAGTACGCCTATTGAAAGGCGAAGCAATAATGCCTATGAATCCATGGTATAAAGGTTTCAGAGGAAGTATTAAGAAGAAAAATCCAGCATCAAAGTATTACACCACAACAGGAAGTTTTGTGGAAAAAGAGGGCCAGAATGTTCTTACTGTCACTCAACTCCCAATAGGGAAGTCGACCCACAGTTACGAAGATTTTTTGCGGACAGCTAGACAGGATGGGAGGAACAACACACCTTTCATCCAGGTAAATTAACAAGTTTTAAATAGTTAGACGCGTATATTGTATATTTATTTTATTATCTTTATACCTTTCATATGGAAACCCCGCGTTCTTTTTGCAGGATTACACGGCTCACAATGTTGATAAAACTATGCATTTTGAAATTTTCATGACTAAAGATCAAATGAACACAGCAAGACAAGAGGGGTTTGCGAAGAAATTTAAGCTAACAACTACATTAAGCACAGATAACATGCATCTGTTTGATGCAAATGGTGTAATAAAAAAGTATGACACCCCTGAGCAAAGTAAGTACAATATCCATGAACAAAATGATTGATGTATATTCTTAATTTGTTCACTGACTGTTCATATTCTTTCTGTGTGCAGTTCTTGAGGAATTCATTGGCTTTCGTCTTGACTTTTATGAAAAGAGGAGGGTAAGCTACTCCAGTTTATTTTCTCGTTGAGGCCGAATGTATACAGCTGTGGTTTCATGCCCTTGTTTAATCTCTGTACTAATCCGAATGTGATCATGGCTAACAGACAGCTCAGCTTTGCGAGCTCAAGGAAGCTTCAACACCACTGAAAAGCAAAGTGGACTATCTCCGTCTTGTTTGTGACGGAAAGATTCAACTGATCAATAGAACTTGCAAGGAATTGTGTGATGAGTTGGAAAAGAGAGGTTTCAAGAAAGAAATGGAAGTGGGGGATTTGGTGGCAGCGGGAGAAGAAAAACCGCAAGGAAATGCCAGCAAAATGGTTCCTGGATATGATTACTTGTTGTCTATAGACCCTAGATCATTAACAAATGAGAAGCTACACGAGTTACAACAAGAAATGGATGAAATAGAGAAAAAGATTGATGAGCTCACCAAAGCCACCTCCAAGTCTTTATGGCGAAGTGATCTTGATGCGCTTGATAACCAACTCAAACTCGATGTGAGAAATGAAACCGTATCTTTGCTGATTTTTTGCAATGTTTAAGTGAACTAATAAAAATTTCGCTTGCAGGAAAAATATCCTTCACCAAAATCATTTCCTGAGATAGCTGAGGGTAAAACCTTATTTAAAATGATTTATTAATAACCATTCAGTCTTGGCATGTCAAGTTTATGACTAACACAAGTTATTTAAACAGAAGCTCCAAAGAAGAAAGCACCAGCAAAACGAGTCGCAACCACCAGCCCTTTACCACAAAGGGCGAACAAGAAGAGACTTAAGAGGTAAGTGATATCGATGAAGAAAAAACCTGAAGATGACAACAATAAGACCAAGGATTCTGATTTTGAAGATAAAGTGTGAGGAGCAAGTTATGAAAATATGCTTGTTATGTTGACTTGCTGTATTTCAACTTTGTAGAACCATTTTTTGGACTGCAATTTTACTTTTCATGGATAGAATTTGTGGTGAAGGATTTGCAACTTACTTGAAGCTTTTCAAACTTGTTGTCAGTTCTCTAGGCATTCAAACAAGAGGTCAATTGTTCAAACCGTCTTTTGTAGTTAAATGAAATAATAGTAATCAATTATTGGTTCTTTCTATGTGATATTTGTGCATACTCTGATTAAACCCCTGGATCCATGTTTTTTGTCTCCCTAACGCCTGGTTTTTGGACATTCCATGTCATTTGTGTTGAATGGTGACACACTGCCCTGCGCCAGGACTCTCTTCTTTTAAATTTGAGTTCCGCACACGCCTTGTTCTGAACATGAATCAATACCAATCAGGAGATGGATAAGAAACGTGCAACAGTAAGTTTATTGAGAAACATTTGACGTTCTTAGGTCAAGTGACTAGTTTACAGACTTTATATTTTTCAGAAATTATAAACCGTTGTGTTATATTTTGTTGATATCGGTTGAACATTGAAGCAGACAGAAGACCTAAATATAAATTGGTGTTAAATTTCTTGAGAAAATCGTCATTAGATTCGTAGTTATAGAAGTATTTGATTTAAAAAGTCAAAGTGCAAGAAAGGATCCGTTCGTTTCTACTAATGCCCGTGCTTGTATTAATTTCTTGAGACAATCATCGTCAGTTTTGAAGTTAAAGACGTCCATTTGACTTCAAAAGTCAAAGTTCAACAAATGGCCCATAGGTTCATACTAGTGTTCGTGCTATGATTTTTAATGTGACAAAATACATCCGAAAGTACGATAAATAGATATTAAAGGTTTCTAAGAAGTAGAAGAAGATAAAAAAGTAGACACATTTGTCACAAGTTTGACTTTTCTAAAGTCAAATGATGCAACTAGTAAAGAGCGAAGACAATAATCTATTAATAACATACCACTGATTTGAGAAGCTCTTTGATTATCTTGTGTGCTTGCCTCAGCCTTAAACCAACAACGCTTGGTGATAAATCAGCCTCGATTAAGATTTGAAATTGCTCATATAAAGGTGCATAACCTGGTCTTCCCCTTAGGTTATCTTCCCTTAATTGCAAATATAATATGTAATCCAAAAATAGATTCCAAAACCATATGAAATAGTAATATCTAATACAAATCAGTTTAAATCCTTGAGCTTTCGAATGTGGTTACTTGTAGCACTGGATTCAGCCAAAGGCATTCTATATCTTCTCACCCAAGCCAAACCATCATATTCCACCACCATTGTTAGAGGAACGCATGCGAGTCTTTTCCATCTTAGTTTCTAGCTGAGAAGAGGTGGCACAATGGGTGGGTTGGGTAATGGGTAAAAATGGGTATGTTTCATTCATTAAAAGAATTTCAAGGGTACCTTGACCATGAATACTTATTGACCCTTAAGAGTGACGTTTATAGACTTGGAAATTGTACTTTTAAAGATCTTGACAAGGATGAAACTGACATCACATGGCCAAAATTTTGTGCTTGAGGTATCCTTCGTTTACTCGACCACCAGAGTACCTTTTCAGGTACGGATTAGTTTCACCCGAAATTCACTTTTTCATCCAAACTCTGAAAAATTATTTTTATAATTAGTTAGTCGTTATATATCTTTTTTTTTTGTTGCAAAGGTGAACTTTTATATATAATCACAAACTAAAGATTATTTTTTTGGTAAAGGGTTTATACCTGGTGAAAAAACAAACTAAAGTTTAGACGTCAAAATACAGCACCTATTACAAACAAATCATGTTCTGTAAAAACAGAACTCTACAGACAAAGACGACTATCTATCTCGGATACGCTAGTACCATATCTCTGATAGAAATAGCTAAGACTAACCATTGCACTTAAGCCATACATGGTTCACCTATAACGGAACCAAAATAGACCTCCCCTCCTGATTACATTTCCATACTCATCACTTCTCAAACCATTCGGCCAACACCCACAATAGAATGAGAAGTAAATAAGCAGGCGTCATCAAGAGAAAAATGAATGTTGTTTTACCAGCTTATGACCATGTGATATGATTGTCCAATATGCTCAACTCACCTGTTGCAGTTACAAACACAAGTTATCAGTCTTTGAATATGCAAATGATTATGAGTTTAGGGACTAAACTCATAATACCTCACAAACCATAAGGACTATTTAATTTTGTAAAAAAAGGGCTACAAATGAAGCCAACGTAATGGTTGTTGGCAATATAGTTCTTACCATAAACCCTAAAAAAGTGAAGAATGTCAGACTATATCCCTTTTGAAATCCAAATGGAAATCATCAAATGGCTTCCTGTCAAGCCTTTGATTCAGTTCAGGTCAGTTTCCAAACCATGGAAATCTTTCATTGACAGCTCCCACTTTATCAAAGATTACGGCGCCTGCCACACGCAGCCACGTAGTCATACTATTATTTACAGAGCCAATACAAATGCAGAAGAATACACTCGTTTAGTAGAAGATGATAACAATGAAACTTTTAAGCTACAAGAGTTTCATCCATCTGTTGTGTCTGAGTTGCTTTTTGCTTAAACGTTATTCTTTTTCAAGGCTTATTGGTGCATGTCACGGATTACTGTGTTTGTATTGTTATGATATATGTTATTATACAAGCATGCTTCTTATTTGGAACCCTAGTATCGGAAAATCATTCGGTATTAATTTCCCATATTATGACCCTACTGAGACGAGTGTTTATGGTTTTGGGGTTTGTCCCTTTACTAGTGATCCTACGGTTGTTAAGTTTGTACTCACAGATGACATGCCTTGGCATGTTGAAGTTTTTACATTGAGTTCGGGGGTTTGGAATGTGATTCTAAGTGCTAATTTGCTTCGTCAATAAATTAAACTTAATACGAAAGCTCAGGTTGTTATAGATAGGTGTATCTATTGGGGTGCTCATGAGAATACTTTTACTCATGATGGTAATTCTGCCACAAATCATATGGTTGTTTCATTTGATTTGATTACCAAAGAATTTAAAGTGGTAGACCTACCGGATAGCTAAAGGAAGCGGCCTTGTGGAATACTTTTGTTTAGTTTTTCCAATATCCATTTACGCTCGTTACGACATTTTGGTTGCCGGAGAAACTTGTGAGCAATTATGATGTGGAATATTATAGACAGGTCCATTAAGGATTACTTGTGATTATGAACCGTTGCATTAAGATTTATGAGTAAGGAACGTGTGCGATAACATACACACATGCATATCACTTTGAAGATTAGTACTTACCGTGAGCTTTTATAGCTAGAGATACTTATTATACTATCTATAACCCTTAAAGATTATCTCATAAACATACTTAAATGGGATTGAACCATTTCGTTTATGATTGTTCCTAACAAAGATACTAACCTGTTGTTCCCTATGAGGATCGATATTGTATTATTGTATTCTTATTTTCTTCCCTTACACAGAACTTAACTACTGCAACAACAAAATATGTTCCATCTTATATTTTATTGGGCTAAGATGATAGGTGGATATTGTCTTCGATGAATTTTTAGTGATTTCCTGAATACTTGCTATAGGCTTTTGTATCACCATAAAAAAGTTTATCTTGATCATCAGTGTCGGATTCGGGTGGGGTATCATAATGTCTCAAGACACCTATGGATCTGTTTGAATCTCAAAGTTTAACAGCGCCAGAGTTACCACTATACCCGGCGCTGTGAGGCAAAGTTGTGATGAGTGGTGACATTGCCGAAAGAATCGAGTGTATCATATAACTGACTTGTTTCTAGTTACAGATTAAGAAAAGTACTAAACAATGAAATCAGTTTTCATAATTTAGCAGATCACACACCCATAAGACAGATTTACAAAACCAAAACGAAGATTGTGTTTAGCAAAGTTGATCACACACTTATAAGACAGATTGGAAAAAACAAAACCAAGAGGCACTTGTAGTGTAAAACTGCATTTTAGGTTGTTAAAATAGTTTTAAAATAGTAATGTTTAGGGGTGTGTTGGTCAAGTTTAGATCAAAGAAAGGTAAAGTTTATTAGAAACATACCCGTCGAGTTCAGATCAAACACAGGACAAGGCTATATAGTAACATACCCAAACTTGACCCTAATTGAATTCATGTTAGCCAAGTTCGAGTCAATTCGACTCAGGTCCAGTCGGGTAAGTTCAACCGTAATAATAAAGGCATTGCCTATTTGTACTACTTTAAAGATACATATCTGGTCAATCTGGGTCAATCCAGGTACGTGTCGAACTGGGTCCGGTTTGACCTGGGTCCGGGTCAACATGGTTCTGGGTCAACAGGGATCTGGGCCAGCAGGTATAAGGACAACTTCCAAGAACCCATTTCAACTCAAATTCGCAAAAATGGTTGCCCCGAAAAAGATTAACTTTACGGATGCATAAAAGAAAGTACCTTCGATTTTGAACAAAAAGTGCGAATGCAATAACTTTTACCTCCTTCTTTTTTTCATTTCGATAGTCCGTCTTGCATCATTCAGATTTACAGATTTTAATGAGCTTTTATCTACATAAAAAATGGTGAGTTTGCAAGAAAATATTTATTCTTGAATTCATGTTTTCAAGGGAAGGAAGGAGAGGTCCTAAAGGTGGACATGGTATGCCTGATATGTTGACACCGGCAAGTGCAATAAAGGGTGCTGGTCACATCTTTCTTCACTGAAAAAGAGACACTCGTCCTCCTCTTGTTTTCATTATTCGGTTTGTGTGAGCGATGGACCTTGGTGACATTGGAGTAGACGGTATTTCCAGATAGTAAAGATGCTTATGGTTATGTTTGTGATTAGGAGTCATTTGGTATTCAGCAAATAACGTAACCATTTGACCCATCTCTTGTCTTCTGCTCCAAATTTGTGGAAGTTTTAATGAGCGCTCTACCATCTAAGCTACATCCCCTGTTGTTGTTTCTATATTTCACTAACTAATTTCATATGTATGTTTTCAATATCATTGCAGAGATTTTACAGAATTTAAACTGAAATTGGACCTTATCTTATGCATACTAACGGACCTCGTAGCTTGGGTTCATATGCTTTTACATCACATTATAGATTTTACTTGTGCAAATAAAGATGATGTACAAAAACCTTTCTACTTGTGCAGATAACCATAAAAACATGAAATGGTGGTTATGGGCACCAGTAATCCTCGTGATTTGCTTCTACATGAACTGACAATGTGGGTAAAATACATATGGAAAATGATTGTACTATGTGTATGGTGCAATATTTACAGAAAAGAGATACATACGTTTGTTATAGTTGAACCATGTAAAGATATATAGTAATATGAATATTTGCAACATGTTTACCAAATTTAGTTATTGGTAACAGTTTAGGTGAATAAGAAAACGTTTAGGTGAATAAGAAAATGTTTGACAACTAGTAATTGACGGGGCTGCGCGAACGCATGCCCCTACAACAAATTATGACATAGGTTCAACCTCTTGGGCTGACCTTAGGCGGCACCGCACTAGAGTGCAATGTGCTCACCAACCTAGGCCATGAACCTTCTTGATCATTCATTGACCCTGTCCAGGTAAGTGGTTATTCCATTAGCATCCTTCCCTATTTATAGATAACATCATCTCTAAAATATCACCTTCCTAACCAATGTGGGACAAAACTCTTTACAAGTTAGATATGCAGATGGGTTGAGTATGCGGCACAAAGTAATCCCTAGTCATATTCTCTCCACCAAGTGTAACATCATACAAATGTACAGCTATAATCCTGTGATAAAATTATACTTAATTAGAGTGGACGTACTATCGAAAATTTGCAAATACTATATCAAAATAAAGCTGCTATACCTCTAGGCTCGAGTGCCTCAAATAAACTCTTCCCGCTAGAAAATTCCTGAAAAGCACATAGAAGTGGCAACGGGGATCAATGGATCAATTTCCGCTGATGTATTCTGACAGCTGAATTTGATAATAAATAGGATGTGTATTCAAGTATGGTAAAAAATCTTCTCACCTGATCAGTCATTAAGGCTACGGTCAAGTTGAACCATAAGTCTCGGACATCAGTTACTTACTAGCGACCAAAACCAACAACCTTGGCATGTTTGTTTTGGATTGGACCCGTGTCACCATTCAGGTTGCTTCATGAAAAGATAACCAAGCTGCATTCAATGGCATGTGCCAATTTTTGGAGAGTTTCTTCCTAAAGGAAGGACTCCTACCAGTATCCAGTTCAAAATTAAAGTTACTTTTTGGTTAAACTGTGTATGTTCTCTGAGCATAACTAAAGGCCTGAAGTACTCAAATAGTGGCAGATAAACCATTAAGTAAAAAGTACTAAAATGCCTTTTTACTAATCGCAATGAAAAACTCGAGTAATAGGCCGCGATTTCAATAATAATTTGTTTCTTTCTTCGTCTTCACTTGCTTCTAGCACGCATCTACATGTTGATTCAAAAGGGAGTATACTACGAGAAGTGTGAAACCTGCGCTTCATGGCAAATGGGTCTAACAAATTATCCGTGTGAATCACCTGAAAATCGTCCATCGGTTAGCAAGTGAGGGCATCAAAGTTGGTTGGACATCGACTTTATTTATGCAATTTTTTTGTTTGTTGAACAAAACCAACTTGAATCTTACGTCTTAGAAGTGCCTGGTTAGGCATTCCTTAGCATAGATACCTGCACTTGATTTAAATTCCTGATACTAACAAACTCCAACAACTAAAGTAATATTACAAATGGTGAAACTTAAATTAAAATGGCTTTAAGCCAAAAACTACTTGCATCTTTCAAAAACTACTTGCTTTAAATTGTGGTATACTGGTATACTCGGTCCCACTTTGGTCCACTGGGTTTGGTTCAAAACAGATAAAAGAAGGATCGACAGAATGTGATTTCATGGGATAAGAATCTGGGGGAACAGTGATTAAACCCACATTTGTCTGATGGAAGATGTATAGCATAAAGGGTCGAAATACAGGAAAAGCATTGAAGATCAAGCTGTGTAAAATTATCTACGAGTTCGGAGCATGATTTCCATACTTGACTAACAAAACCAAATAGCCGGGACCCAATATTGGTTTAAGAGTTAACACATGCTTGTGTACATGTGAAAGAGTCGATCCCGTAGGCACAGATTAACGAACGAATTAATATTCAACCCCTCCGTTTTCCAATTTTAGCTACCACTAGTTAAACAGTCACCTGGTCTCATACTATACAATTCACACTATAAAAAAAATGGCTCTCACTTTCATTCAGCAATGTGCAAATATTGAAACATTAAACTATCCCACATCGCCATAACATAAATCCAAATTGATATTTAAAATGACCATTTGGGCCAATTCAGTTGGCGAGTCCAGTAACGTGTGGGCTTACGTAAAAACCAGTAAACACAATTGAGGCTTTATCTGTTACTCCTTCGGCTAATATATAAGATTTTTTTTGTTAAAAACTACTGTCTCATATTGGTTAGTGACTTAAATAAAAATGGGTTTATTACAAGTGCTTTTCACACATTGTAAGTATACCAATCATATTCTACAAATTTAGTTGTGTGTATATCTTCGGGTATTTTTTATGCGTAAAACAAATTTTCCTTCTACTTCTAAAACATTTTCAATCTATTTTTGTCTTCTTTTTTTCAATATTTTTCGAGTAAACACGACCCTCATAATTGAGGTTAGGAGTGAGCATCGTGCACGCTGGTGCTATTTGACTAAAACCGAATGCTAACCATACTTGTGATTTCAACAAAAATAAAAACCGCACCGTACCATATTTTGCGGTCTCGATTTTGTGGTTTTTTTGGATTTATGCGGGTTTTAACCGTACCGCACTAACGCTTATGACTTATATAATTATTATGAGTTTTGCGGTTTTTAGTTTATAATGTTGATTATTCGGTTATATCAATGTATAAATTTAATGTAACAAACGCATCACGTATGACTTATAAGAATATTAATGCTAATATATATTAGAAGCGTTATAACACGTATAAATTAATCAATGTAAACATTTTTCATATTAAATTATCAATGTGTAATGCGATTGTGTGGTTTGATTTTAGTGGGTAAAACCGCAACCGCATCGCAATTTATGATTTTTTTTCCTTTTCCTTACTACTGATCCTCATCTGCTGGTTTTTGTCGTTGTGTAATTTTTGTGATGCGATCTTTTGTAGTTTTTGCAGTCGGCATTACAACTTCTCACCCCTCGTCGCGGTACAAGTTGTAAAAGAAATACCAACTTTTTAACCAATTTTTTTCAACTCTTAATAAACGAATAAGCATAATTGTCGAATTTTTTAAATAAAAATAAGTTGTAAAAGAAATGTTAACTTTTTCTAACAAAAGAAACATATATAAAATCGGAATAAAAAAAGTTTGCTTGCATAAAAAGCTATATGAAGAAATGTCGAACTTACAAACACATCGTTAGTATTTTCGACAAAACTTCAAAACTGCGTTGCTAACAGAAAAGGATAATTGCATAAAAAAGCATACTCTAATTTACATCACCAACCAATGTGGGACAATTTGTAAAGACTTAAATTTTTATGCGTTCAATAATATAAAGCTTTAATATTTTTGGAACTTGGAGTCTTGGTATGTAACGCAATAAAAATACAGATGGTGAAACCCAAATAAAGGGTATAATAGTCCATATACAATAATTTTATGTGTATTAATAAAAAATAGTATGTGTACATATCAATTCCCTTAAGTAATACAACTTTATAAGCCAAATGTACAATATGGTAGAATTAATATGAAAGTGTAATTAATACTCTTAATAAAAGACCACATTACAAATATACAATATCATATGCACACATTGTAGTATTGTACAAACATTAAAAAACATCTACACTATACTAATACAAACTATAATGTCAATTTTTTGAGTGCCGAGAATATGCTAAAATCAATATGCCGGTAATATAAAATGTAAGGACCTGGTTAACTCAACCGAGTTAAATACAAAAAGGCCAGACGAAATGACTCGACTTTATAACCGATCATCAGACCAGACTCGAAAAAGTAATAGATCTCAGATCCAATTCGTGTTTAGACATGCAAGCCGAGATCGTTATAGATCTACCAAGAAACACGAATCATCATAGATCTAATGTGTTGGATTTCCAATGTTTGATATACGAAACATATTAAGAAAGATATGCAACAAGAGGGTTATGATCTTTTTTAGTTTCGATTAAAACTCATAACACACAACCTTACCCGCGACCTATCGAATAAATCTTGAATCATAAATCGGTTGACCATCTTCGTGGGATTTGATTATATGTTCGAAGGTCTCAATGAATTAACAAAAGCGCACGTGGCGTTGTTATATGATTGAAGATCCATGGAGGAGATCGATTAGTTGATTATATGAAATAAATTGATGGGAGATGAATCAAAATTTTTTTTTGGCTGATGAGATGGAAGATGGGAACGGTTGTGATCTTAAAATTAGGTTTAGGGTTGTTAAGTATGAGTAATATTAGGAATTGGCAAATTTTACATCCCAACATTAGATCGGGTATATCTAATAGCTAATGGGTCAAAATTTGTTTATCAGATTTGGTTATTAAGCTTTTATTAAGTGGTTGAATTATAGTGATGGTATAACCATATGGACCAGTATTTATATCTATACGACTATATCTATATCTATGGTATATATCTATTTGACTATATCTATGTCTATGGTATAACATATGGACCAATAATAATATCCTTCGATTGAAATTACGTTTTTAGAACATGCTTTTAGATTAAAATAATTGATTAAAAAATTATAATTAAAAAAGACGAATTATAATACCGAATAATTTAGTCACAGGGTACCCGCCGCCACATCGTCCCACCGGTGCCATCACCACCAATCGTCCCACCGGCGCCATCACCACCAATCGTTCCATTGTCGTCATCATCCTTTGGCGCACCAAATACTCCAGCATACTTGGTGAGTTGATTCACGAGGGAAGCCGACTTGGGCTCATAACTAGCCGCCTTGGAATAGGTGGCGTCTCTGCTATCACCAGATGACACGAAGAATGCTCCATTCTCCATTATATCATCCTTGCTTCTCCAGTTCCAACTTTTCCAGTTTCCCATGTCCGTTTCCACACGCTTAGTCACCTCTTTAATATCAGCACTATCTGGTGCATTGTACCGGTTACCCTGACTATTTATAGTCGGGTTAGCACTACCACCGATTGCGTACATCTCCCATCCAGTATAATCATTGTTCATTACATGAAAATACCCATGTATACACCTCGGCATTCTTTGTACCAAGCCCTTCCCAAAATAATTAAATGCTAACGTAACCTGCATAAAAACGCACGCACACTTAGCTAACAAATCAACAAAATATAACTTTATAATGCAGAAAATAATTAGGAAGTTTTTTTACCTGCATGCCTTTGTCAGCAGAATAATCATCATCATGACCCATAAGCATAACTTCATTATGATTACTAAAATAACAATTAGAGATTGTAATAGCAGTAGAGCCAAGTGTAGCATCAATTAAACCATCGGTACATTTAGATAAAGAACAATGATCAATCCATATATTCTTTGATCCGGATATCGATATTCCATCACCGTCTGATATTCCCCTATACCCTACATTCGATGGATTTAAGCGTATAAGAGTCTCCCAAGAAGGCATGCAATCATACACTCTGATATTGTGTATGATAACATTCTGAACATCTTGGATCGTTATACACCCATTACCCGTTATGTACACGTTTGCACCACGGCCATCTATTGTCTTGAAACTGTTAACCAAAAGCTCGTGTTTTAGCTTAATGGCCATACTTGATTGAAAAACGATCCACAAGGGTTCAACTTGTAAGGCAGCGTGACGGAGGGTGCCTGGTATCGGGTTGACAACATCATTATCAGAAGAATCTGTTACTACGTAGATCCTACCTCCTTTTCCTCCTATAGCATATTTTCCGAATCCAATAGCACAGTCATCCAGACGTTGACGGTTATTGGCCGTGTCACATCTCCAACAGTCGTCGATAGGGTTTCCGGTTAAACAACTGTTGTCTAGTGTTTCACGTCTGTGTATCGACATGTTTAGTGTCGATTGGACTTCGTGAACCACGGCTTCAGGATTAGAAGTAGCTTTAGTGACTGAGAAGACACATGATGTTAAGAGGTAAAGTAATAGAATGTAAGAGAGTGCCATGATATCTTCTTGTATATTAAAATTTTGGACAGATCGATCGATGAAGAATTACAGAAGCACCAAATCAAATTCTGCAACACGAACTATAATATAGATCGATCGATGAAGAACTTTCGCTAGTAATAATTTAGGGTTGTTTTATTTTTATACATACTAAAATATAAACCCATAAATTTATATCTTTTTTCATTTATGCTAAGCCTTAAACTTTACCAAAATACCAATATATAGATTTCTTTCGTTGATAGGAGCAAAATCTTACCCTTATTCTTGTATGATTTTGTGTTGACCTTTACAGAAACTTAATTTCATGGTCTTAATTATTTAATGTTTATCTAACTTTCTAAAAAAGAAAATCACAATATACTCTTGAGTCCGGTTATTTTTGTTATGAGCTAGAGGCGTGCGAGGATAGTGGCTTGAGCCGTGGCCTTTTCTATCACTTTTCTTTTTGCTCACCGCTCCGATCCTCACATTATGCCATGGACTTCTTGCTGCACGCTAGCGTCATGACACCATTTTTTCTTTGGCTCACTAATCACATCTGGTGACATTTGAATATTTATTCTGTTAAGAATGAGGTAAAAGAGAAAACCAAATGGGTATTTTAAACACCATTGTTATTTTGCAGAAACATGTCAATCATAGATATGCTACGCCTTGGAAGAGGCATGGAGTTGCCTAAGATTCAAGACCTCTTTCTCTTGAGTCAAGTCATAAACATCTGCAGGCCCATCATAGCTACACGCAGCTTCAAAATCTTATCCTAAATATTATATAAATACGCTGTCCACTCCGATACAAATTGAGGTTCACCATTGGCAGTGAGATTGTTTAAAACAATGTTATTCCTACCACACTCACTAAGAAAAACACAAATTAATCACGGGTGTTTGGATAATGCTATATGGATCATAAGAAGAAGGGAACAAGAACAGAAGTTCAGAATAGGAATAGTGTGGAAAGATATGTTTAGCAATCATGCTAAGGTGGATTGGGTAGCAATAATGATACTTGTTTGTATGTATGGGCTGTTTGTTTTAGCTTATATAACGTAACCTCATTTCGGCTTATATAAAATAAGCCCTGATTTTGAGGCTTATTTGGCTACTTATGGACTGCAACCACACTATTTTTGATTCAGCAATCGAGAGGATGTGGGCTGATGCATAGAGCACAGCTAAGGTCTGCAACATTTGTGCATCTGGGGACTGGGTTCCTGATAGCTTAAGATCAAGAATCTCCCTCTTATTGGTCTCTCACCCATCAGACCAACGTGGTAACCCTGGTAAAGTTTAGCATATTGGATGCGTTACAGAAAAGGTCATATATCTGTAAGAACCTGCTAGCTGAGGTCTTTGGATCTGCTTTGAAGGACCATTTCGGCCAATGGTTGCAAGTTAGTATCCATAGAATGTTTTGAATGCTTGATGTCAGGTAAGCAATCATGTAGATACGCAAGACCATCAGCCACATCCAAAAGTTGTTCGAAATGGTTCAAACGGGTATATATCTAATAATATATTGGTTATAGATGATCAAGCATTGTTACCGGGTTGTTGTTTCCAAACATGAACTCCAACAAGCATTGTTACTAGTTTATTAATTCATAAAACTCTTCTCTAAGTCTGTAACAGTATACATCGGTAATTTTGGTATACCAACTAAAATATACACCACCTACAACAATAACATTGTGAATACTGTTGCTTGTTCATATCTGCGAGAAATATGTGGACAAAACAGTACTATCTACGTACCTCTTCATTATCAATGGAGGAACATGAACAAACAATCTTCACATCAAAACAGCCCGCTTCATCTGAATCAAAAAGGAACTAAAGTTGTGTCACTGTTCCATGATCTAAATAGGCACAGTCACTGCACAAAGTTTTAGAACAAGTCACTTTAATCTTAATTTTCACTCCAATAAAGCTTGTACATACCTTCGTTTGGTAACTTGTTCAAAAAGTATGAATCTCTTTCCTTCTCACGGTGCATTACCCGCTGCAACTTTCCAAATAAACTAACACTGCAGTTTTGGCATGGTAGAAAAAGCAAACAGTTAGAATATTCACTTTCCCTTGGTATAAACAATAACTGTATTCAAGATCGCCCACCTTGTGTGTCCCGAAACTGTAAACATGTGTTCCTCTTCATTTGTGGGAGCAGCACCTAGAGCTTCGTGAAATTGATCAGCTATAGTCCCCTGTTTGGATTCTGGCATGGCAAGTTCTAGATCTTGATGGTTGTACTGTATCAGTCAATGGGAGTTTAACATTAGCTACACAATGGATTGTAAACCACAGTTACAAAGAGAAGGACGGTGAAGCACCGTTTAAACGACATACCCCATCTTCTTCTGATGAGTCACTGCGCAAACAGTCGAGATCATCATCTATGTCACTATGATCCTGTGACGGTATACTTCTCTTGACAGCAAGTTGTCTGGAGGTACCTTTTATTTCATTGTACTGGAGGTGGCTTTTGTTTCATTGTCATAACTCTAAAGAACATGTACAAGGCAGATCAGGTTCATCCTGAACATGTACAAGGAGCTCTGCCATTGAAGTTGTGGCATCAAATAATTGCTCATATCATCCACCTCTTTTCCCTGAAATAATGTACAAGGAGCTCTGCCATTGAAGGATTACTACTTGACTTTCTTATCAACTGGATTCAGTTAACATGATGGACCGACCTTAATTAATGCGTCACCTTCAAACACGTAACTAATATCTTTGAAGATGTCCGTGTGCGACTGCCTCTTGAAAGAAAACCTGTGTTTGGCTTTGTCCTTGCCACCTAGCATGAAATGATTACCCAAAATAAGAAATTGTCAGCAAATGGAATGCAATCCAACGAACATCAAGTTGTCCCAAGACCAGTAAGTGTGATTACAGATGGAAATTTTGAGTCATTGTGAATGGGTTGATTTGGGTTTACGTATCATAAAATATAATAGACAACTAAAATATAGTAGAAGATAAAAAGGATATGAGTCAAATTGTGATAACAGTTTTCTAAATCGTTTTATTTATAGAAATAGATCTTCATTGTGGCAACAGTGTGTCTGTAATCTTCTTTAACGCGTCAACAGTTTGTGAAATATTGTCAAGAAAATGTTTGCGGGTCAGCCCAACCGGTCTGAACCCGTATTAAAAACACTCATTTTCACTTTTTACCAAACCCGCCCAATCAGTATAAATCACCAATGAATGTAGTTACCATTACCTGACCTCTTTGCTCTGGCAGATACAGGACGGAATGGAGCAGTCAGCCATTGAATAGTGCATCTGCTTCTGCATTTTCTGCAAGCCTAGTGCAAATTCCATCTTTTTCGTTTCCTCCAAAACTAGACGGTCCGCATTTCTGATAATCATCAGTCTCGACAGTAAAGCCTTTGCTCAATTGCATGCAGTTTCCTCTCCCCTAAAGATCACAAAATGGTTCACCTTAGAATTTAAGCAAAAATACAAATTATAAGCTGTAAATAACAGCATCACTAGCTGTATAACGTGTACCTCGTCATCAGATAAAAAAATTTCATCTGAGTGATATGCAGAAGCTTTTTCTGGGGTGAATGTGAAATTATCATTGTTGGCAAAAATTGGGAATTCAACATCATCTTCAACACACATATATGCTTGCCTCTAGGAGACAGTTTCTCGACGTGTTTTCGGTTTTCTTTATTTTGGCTCTGTTGCCCAATTGATAACTGTAGCACCGGGTTTGAGCCAACTACCCTTTATCTGAAAAAAAGATTAGGCATATATACAAAAAATTTAGATAAAAAAGAGTGTCTGATATAAGTCTTTCGGCATCTATTAAGGATGATCAAGTGCGAAAAGTTTATAGCAAATATCATATCGTTAAGCATCAAAAGTATAAACCTTAGGAACATATATGCAAACTTAGCGTCCAACAGGGTTTTCACCACTTGCATATCATTTTATTCAGAAAAATAAATTATCATTCTGATACTATAACTTTTATAGTCATGTTTGAATTACTAATAATAAAGCTCAACCCAACTAGTTGGCCCGTTTCGACCCATATCATAGTGAGAGCATTTTACCATTTTCAGTCGTTTTCTGAAGATTGAAGAGTGAGAAAATTGATTAAAGTTTATATAAAGAAAGCTATTCGTTACCATCATAGCTTGTCCAGCTGCAGCAATAACAATGTTTGACCCTTGGATCTGTTTGGATTATGAACTATCTCTAGTGGGTCAACAAGGCAGAATATCTTAAAGTGAACAGGGCAAACGGATTAAAAATCACCCAGTGTACTTAGAATTCATAAACCTCGTGGTAAATGAAAAAACCAACCCGACGCATGCCAAATAAACCCATTTTGGCCTGTTACCCAACCTGTCCATTTTGTTTCTCTAATTTATACAAATATGTTACTTGATCCAATTTCATGTCGTTTTCATATCTATTTTTCAAATTATAGGGAAGATAAGCTAAGGGAACGAAGACTGAGCTATAAGAACTCAAATGAGCAATGTCCCCTTGGTTTGTCAATGTGCACTATGGGAACTGTAACTATAGCTACTTAAGTCCATGTAAACCGACTTACGAGGTAGATTACGGTTTGAACTTCCGTGAACTAAACTCAAAAACATCTACTTGATAAAGGATACAACAGGGATGCTACTGTTAGGTACTTAGGTGGCACAACAACAAAAACAAGCGGTGTCCATTCCAGAATCACAGAATTTTCTATGTGATTCAAATGTTGGATAATAACCGCCACAAAAGCTTAATAAACATGGAGAGGTAGCAAGTATTGTTCAAAGACATGGGAAGAGTGGGGGAAAACTTACGCTGAGCCAAAATTCCCAGCTCCGAATAGACCATTAAAGAAAACGAGCAGAAATAACACTATCCGTGGAATAATAGAAATCACATTAAACTTGATAATACCGAAGTCACTAACCTTGCTACAAAGCACATATTTGAAGAACATTAATTTAGTGATAAAAAACCAAAATAGATGAAACTGATTTTTCGACACCTGAGCTACAAATCGGCCCCTCTATCCTTAGGTAACTTGTTCTTTGTAAATCTACACTTTAAAATGCGGTCTTCAGAATTTTGATCAGCTATCGTCACAATATATATGTGAATCTGCGTGATCAAGCAAAAGTAGCGATTCCTTGTTGAAGCCCATGAAGAATGACCCATATTGTCTGGAAATCCCAAGGTTCTTGATTTGTTGTGAGGAGGGGTCGTAAAGATCAAGTGTGGTAAACCCTCTATCCCGCTTTAGAGTTATAAATATAGGTTCACCACCCTTCCTAAACCCCAATATCAATATTTTATTTTATGTACTCGTGTGGCAATTGTGAATAGTTCTCTAAAAGACGAATCATGCTCCATAACCCATACACCGCAACATACTGCTCCTTCTACGATAATAGTCCCATACACAACAAGACACTCCCTTATCTTAGAGACGGAGAAATTTATTGACAACTTCTTTGATAAGGCATCTGGCAGGTCTACAACTTCAAATCCCTTCGTAATCAAATCAAATGACACAACCATAAATAAACCCATTCATAACAACGTGAGTTGAAAAATGCATATTAAGGTTAACTGATTCACGAAGCATTTTACCACATGGAATCACATTCCAAACACCCGAACTCAATGTAAAAACTTCAATACGCCGAGGCTTTCCACGTGAAATCTTAACACCAGTAACAGGACAAACCCCGAAAGCATAACCATACTTATTATAAGAGTGACGGCCAGGGACAACAATACCAAACGATTTTTGAATCGAAGGGTTCCAAATAACAACCATCCATTTCTCATAACCTCTATGAAAACCGTACAAACACAGTAATCCATGAGAAGCGCCAACAACGTACGAAACACTATATTGGTTAAGCAAAGGGGACACAAGAGATGGAACAAACTTAACCTCTTGTTCGCGTAACTTAAAAGTTTCGATATCATCATCTACTAAACAAATGTACCTTAAACCATCGGAAGAACCCGGAAATAAAGGTAGCATACGACTATGCGGCTGCGTATCGCGGGTGCCGTACCCTTTGATAAACTCGTGGCTATCAATAAAAGCCTTCCATGGCTTCGAAACTGATCTGAATTGGATCAGTGACTTTACATCAGAAACCTTTTTAATGATTTCCATTTGGATTTCAAAAGGGATATTGTCTGACATTTTTCAATTAGGGTTTATGGTAACTTTTGATATAGGTCGAATTACAGAAAATTGAAAAGTGGGTTTTGGAGAGGAGATGATTTTGGATCTGGGTTTTGAAAGGCGGAGTGTGCCGTCGTGATACGCCGGAGATGTGGTGGTTTTACGGTGGTGTAGTTGGAAGATAAAGTGTACTGTGAGACACGAGAGTGAAATGAAATTGGGGAAATTTGGGGGTGTTGTTTTTTTTTTGTATGGACCGGGTAAATAATGGAATTGGGCTATTACTCTTTTATAAATGATAAAATTAGAGATGGCAAAATGGGCGGGTCGGATGGGTACGGGCGGGGTAAATGAACGATGGGTTAAAAGTGTGGCGGGTTAAATGGGTGGGTAGGCTAAACAGACACGAGCTAAATGGGCGGGCTAAATATGTGCATGCTATAGCGGGGAAAAAAACATATAAAAACGTAAAAAAAATAACACTTGTTTAAAAGTCAGCAAAAAAACATTAAATATAAAGACCCGTCTAGTGTCTAGTATTTAGCCCATCTAATGTTTTACATGTTTCCTTTGAGCCCATCAATAATAATGAATGAGCAAAATGTGTCCCTCACTTTTAAAAAATGGCTAAAAATTGCCCATAATTAAGAAAATGGGAAATATTTGCCATCTAGATAAAACAAAAGCATCATTTCGCTCGATTTTTTAATTGCTTATTCCATCCTACATTAAATATTTATAACTTAAAAACCCAAAGTTTAAAACGTGATATATTCTTACTATTCTTAGTTAATCAAGTGACAAATATACTTCTTATATAATAAAAAAAAGAAAAACAAGTTAATTATGGGTCGTATGTTCAAATGATAAAATTAAAAAATCTCGACACACTATAATATTTTGGTAATCCTAACTCCTTACATAACCTGTTCATCTAAGATTACATATGTTAGGTGTTAGAGAGATGGAACTTATGGGATGGTGGGGTTTAATGTGTTAAAGAGAAAGGAGGAAAAAGAGATGAGTCGGAAGAAGATGAAATGGGTATGTAAACTTTGTGGAAGAGAATGTATATCGCGCGTGAAAAGTGTATTTTAAAAAAGTCAAACTTTTGACAAAAAGTCACTAACTCGTTACTTTTTTATTTTGTTGTCTGATATTCTACTTTTGAAAGGCGGAGTGTGCCGTCGTGATACGCCGGAGATGTGGTGGTTTTAGGGCGGTGTAGTTGGAAGATAAAGTGTACTGTTAGAGAAGAGAGTGAAATGACATTGGAGAAATTGTACTGGGTAAAGAAGAATGGATTTGGGCTTTTACTTTTTTTACAAACAAAAGTAAACAAAAATTAAATAATGTCGATCAGATTCGATAAAGTTATTTTATAATTTTCGGACGAATTTTTCTGGATCGTTTACGAACGAATTTTATTTGTCATTCGAACCGGTAGCCATTCTTGTTTCTGCTTGAATCTATGGTTCAGTCTGATTTTCAAAACTATATAAATTAGCATATAATTTTATAAACTTTGTGTTTAGGGTGGGAATCGGGTCGGGTTCGGGTCAATCGGGTCAAGGCTGAAAATAGGTTACCCAAACCTGACCCGAATTGAACTCGGGTTACAAGGGTTTGTGTCTATTCGTATCGGGTCAACTCGTGTCGGTCAATTCGGGTCAACAGAGCTGAGTAATATAAAAACTTATTTTTATCCTTTTTAAATATAAATTATAAATGATTTAAAAGAAATATCCATACACAGGTCAATTGGGTTGACTCAAACCCGAGTTACACAAAAATAAATTGCCCAATACCCGATCGATTTTTAATTCGAGTTAGTCGGGTTGGCCCGATTAACACGAAGAATTTCTACCCGAATATACTCGGGTTGGGTCGGTTTTTTTGACACCCCTATTTGTTTTTTCTTCCAATTTTCTGGCAGGTGTCGTAACAGAAACCCAGTTTGTCAAACTAGTGCGCTTGAAAGTTCTGTATGGAAACGGGAACAAGTTAATCTTAAGACCGCGCTTTGCAAACTGGATTCCCTCTTTCCAGTTGCTGCGTTTAGATTTGAAATATTGGAATTTAGGGCCTCAATTTCCATCATGGCTTCTATTGTAGAGGAATTAGAATATTTGGAAATAAGCAACACAAACATTTCTTCACCCATACGTGAGTCGTTTTGGAGATCATTCCCCAATATAGAGAATTTAGCTATGTCAAAAAATAAGATGCAAGGTACGTTAAATTTGTCGGGTATCCCTGCACTTATATCACTTGACTTAAGCTCTACCAAATTTGGGGGAAAATTACCTGACATCGTAAATGGTTTAAAAATATGGATTTGGATCTATCAGATAATTTATTTGAGGGATCCTTACATCATTTATTATGTTCGGATGGTATGAAAGTGGCCGAGATGCATTGTTAGCCTCAAAATATTGAGTCAAACAAGAATGTTCGGTCATAAGTTTATATTGTAATATTTAATAAAACGTTGTAATAGTTAGTTAAAATAGTTGTGACATTACGGGCTTGATGGTTATCTTAAAAGACCTCTTTCAAGGTACTAAGCATTTATTCAAGCCCGGCCCAAAAGATATATAGTCCATTAGAGAGCCCGCATGTGGGTGGACTATATAAGCACCCTCCTAGCATGTTAGGAGGGTGGATGAATCTCATTATTCTTAATCTAATCTCACCAAGTTAATCACCTCCTTCTTTCTACTTTCTCTCACTACTTTCTCTCTCTAAAATCCATCTCTTTTCATCTATTTTCTATATTTAATCATCTAAGATTGTGGGACAACAATTGGTATCAATCGCCATGGGGTAGATACGTGATTGGTTTTGGTTTTCATATAGAAGTGGGTTTTTTCTTCATTTTCTAGCTCGGATCATCCAAATTTTTTGCGTTTTCGTGGTGTTAGTGAGTAGACAAATCAACTACATAGGCGTGGTAGTGATTTGGGTTACTTAGATTGGTTTAAAACGCGAAATTTTGTGGTGTTTGCCTTCTCTTTTGGCTTGAAATCTCGAATTTCTTAAAGTACATCAAAGATCCTATATTTTAGGAAATCTGCCAATAATTTCGCAATATCCATCTACATTGCGAAATTGAACCATTTTGGTATTGCCGAATCGAACATTTTTTGGTCATTGCGAAATTATGCCATTATTGCGGAATTAGTGCACTTTGCGGAATTATGTGTTCGATAAGTAATTGTGGAATTCAATGATTGTAGATGATTGCGGAATTGAATGTTATAGGTGATTGCGGAATTGAATGTTATAGGTGATTGCGGAATTGAATGTTATAGGTGATTGCGGAATTGTATGTTATCAGTGATTGCGAGAATTGTATGATTTCAATTATTGCGGAATTAATTCAAAATATTGCGGAATTATTTCCAAACATTGCGGAATTATTTCGAAACAATATTGCGGAATTAATTAAAATATTTCGGAATTAATTCAAAACTTTGTGGAATTGTGTCACCTTCAACTACTATTGCGGAAATGAATACCACATTGCGAAATTTAGGGGATTTCAACATCTTTTCTCGACAACGCCAATCACAACACATCTACTTAAGATCTTTTGTTATTTCAACAAATTTTGAGATGGATTCTACTGCTGAATATCGTGTGACGAACAACAACATAATGGTGGCGGGTAACAAAGAGAGACCACCTATGCTTGTGATTGGTCGATATGCACAATGGCAATCACGATTCCTTCGATATCTTGACACTAAACCCAATGGTGATGTTCTTCGACGTTGCATCAAATAAGGACCGTATACTCTCACTACAATAACCATTCCTGCAATTCCAGCAACCGACTCGACGACTGGTTCCGATGAGCAAACAATTGAGGAAACATATGAGAACACTTCTAAAGAGAAATGTGCTTGGATTGATGCAGAGAAAGAAGCAATCTATTTGATTCTCAGTGGAATTGGAGATGATATTTACTCAACGGTTGATGCATGCTCTACTGCAAAAGAAATGTGGTTTGCCATTGAACGCTTGCAACAAGGAGAATCAATAAACAAGCAAGATGTCGAAACTAACTTGTTCTAGAACTTTGGTAAGTTTACTTCATTGGATGGGGAATCAATTGATTCATATTACTCAAGGTTCTACAAGATGATGAATGACATGACAAGAAACAATTTTGCATGTCTCCACCATGCAAGTCAATGTGCAATTTCTACAACAACTTCAACCAGAGTGGACACGATTCGTAACTTTGGTGAAACAACAGAGTAAGTTAGACGAGGTCAACTATCACACTCTCTTTGACATTTTGAAACAATTTCAAAATGAGGCAAATGAACTTCGAGCTGAAAGGATAGCAAAGACTACTAATCCACTTGCTTTGGTGTCTACCACTCAACACGTTCAAGATCATCGCTCTCGTGCTCCAAAGCCATACTCCACTACATCATCCTCACCAAGGTACTCCACTACATCCTCTTCACCAAGATATTCCACTTCATCTAAGTATTCAGCTCCCACAAGATCATGAGACAAAGAACCAAGAGCACTATCACCATCACCTGAGCCATCATCTGAAGAGGACAGTGATGAAGAACTAGCTCAGAAGGATAGGGAGATGAAGCAACAAATTTCTTTCATTATGAATACCTACACGAAAATCTTCAAACCCACCAACAACAATCTTCGAACATCATCAAATACAAGGAATCAATATGTTGAGACTCCTCGAAGGTATGAAACACGTCAACATGATGAAAGTCCTCCAAGGTATGATCGACGTAATCCAACACATGTTGAGGGTTCTGCAAGGTATGATCGACACACTGCTAAGTATGATGCTCAGAGGATTGCTACTGCTGCTGGGAATAGGGAAACTGTTGGTACTCAAGTGCTTCATCAAAGTGGGGTTCAGTGCTTTAATTGTCAAGGCTATGGGCATATGGCAAAGGAATGTAGGAAGCCGAAACGGGTTAGGGACTCTGGCTATCATAAGGAAAAGATGCTGCTATGCAAGAAGATGGAAGATGGGGTTAAATTGTCGGCTGAGGAAGGAGCAATACTTGATGACACTGATGATGAAGCCTCCGACCAAGAACTTGAAGCACATTACTCGTACATGGCAAAGGTTGAAGAAGTTCTCAACGTCACTAAAGATGACAATGGTCCTATCTTTGATACTAAGCTAATCGATAAGGTACATACTGAAGAGGAATATAATGTGTTTGACAATATTAATGAGCATAGTGAGCTACCCAAAGCCATTAATGACACATGTACGATGGAAACGGTTGATAGCAATACCACACCCAATTCATCAGACACGTGCAATAATGAGTCTGAGGATGATCAACATGCAAATGAGTATGATGATGAGGAGAAGCGTATTGCGCTTGCTAACTTAATTTCTTCTTTACAAAAAGATGTCAAAGAAACTAGAAAGAGTCAAAAGCAATTAAAGAAGGCAAACGCTACGCTCACTAAAAATTTGAAGAATGCAAAGCTGCTCTAATTAATTCTAGTGAGACCATTGATAGCTATAGAGCTCAGCTTCTTCAAAAGACCAATGAGATTGATGGTTACAAAGGGTGTTTAATTAATGTCAAAAATGACGATTTTCAACAGAAATATAACGAAACTCTTAAGCTTCTAGAACAAGAGAAACGTAATTATAACATCTCTTTGAGTACTGAACGTCACAAAACGTATCTTGCTACCACTAAAGTCAATGAGCTAAATCAAGTAAATGGTTTTCTTCAAGAGGATAAAACTAAAATTCTTAATGAAAAGAAAGTTGTGGTTGAAAAGATGGAAAAGGATTTCAAAACTAAACAAGCAAATGACATCGACAAAATGGTGGAACTTGAAACTCAAACTGATTTTTACAAGAAAATTGTTTACAAAACTAATCAATCAATTCAAACCATAAGAATGTTGGCACCTCGTTCGTTCTTCAAGGATATACCTAGTTTTGCAAATCCTAAGTACCTTGAGTAAGCTCAATCTGCGAATCAACATTTATATCTTGATGAGTCCCAATGGACCGATCTTGATTGCCTTGTCGTTAGGCCCGATTGTGAAGAGACAGACGATGTGGAAGAAGAGAGTGGACCAAAAGTTAATAGAGAATTCGTTAAACCATATAATTATGCTTATGAAAACAGTCTTTATGGTTTTTTCAAACCGCAAACACAGAAAACTCATGAGCAAATATTTTTCGAATGTGAACAAATAAGAATTAAATGGAGACAAGCTTTTGCCACTAAGAAAACTAATGTTTCAAAATTTATTGACTGCTTGCCATTTAAAGCTTCTGTAAGCAAGAGTAAGCAAGCACTTAGTATTCTCAAGAGTAACATTGAAAATTTTAAAAAGGTTGTTGATGATGACTGGAAAAAACGTGAACTTTCGAAAGGAGACAAAGAAATTCCTCACGATATAACTGTGCTTGTGAAAAGTATTTTGATTCCGCTTGCGGAAAGAACACAAAAACATATTTTGGAATTTGAACATTAATTAAGCAAGAAATGTTTGATGATTTGAAATATGTGGAATATCTTGAACATGAAGTGAACGACCATCAACCTGAAAGAGACGGGTTTTCTACAGCATATGATATACTCTTACATGAATGTCTCTCAAAAGATATTATGTGTGTTTATGTTACATCTTGTGCTGATATTGATGAATATTCTGATGTTGCATGCAAATATCTTGATCAAGTTAAAGAATGTGAACGTCTTGAAACTGTGCTTTCGAATAAAGTTGACCAAAAAGAGTTTTCGTTACTTCAACATAGATATGATTATCTTCAAAAACATTGTCACTCACTTGAACTTGCTTTGCAAAAGAAAGTTGGAAGTTTTATAAATGATACACCTTTGGAAGTAAAATTATCTGAGTCATGTCGATTACTAAACGAAAAAAGTCTTGATATATCGGATTTGAAAGCTCAGTTACAAGAAAAAGACATAGCAATAGCAGAGTTGAAGAAACTCGTTGCTAAGATGGGTGGGAAAGTTATGGAACCTAGCGTTAAGAAACCTGTTGTTAGACAACCCAATGCCTCTAAAGTGAATAGATCCTCTATCTTGGGAAAACCATCTACTTTCTCAAATTCCCCGTTTGTAAAACCTGTGTTTTCCGCCAAGATAGTTGGAAAGGAAAGGTTACCACAGACTCAACCCATAAGGAATATCAAGCACCAAGCGTTAAGCACAATAATGTGATTAAACCAGGGATGTCTAGAATGACCACTAAACCCACAAACAAAGTTAGTCAATCGCCTCAGGCTTCTAGAAACACTAACACTCGTGTGTCTTCTACTACAAGAGTAGTCTCTAATACTAGTGTTAGTCGGCCTCAGCTTAAGAGCACTCAAGTGAATGATAAGGTCTGGAAACACAAGAGTCAAGGGAAGATGAAGGAAGTAGAAGAACACCCTAGGAATTTGAATGTTTTTAAGAATAAAAAGTCTGTAATCGCGTGTAATGACGATTTGAATGCTTTGAACAATTTGAATGCTTTGAATGTTAAATTTGTTTTTGTCAAAATGTGGAAAATGTGCTAATGCTAATCATTCTATGTGTGCTATGAATAATGTTAAAGGCGTAGATACTAGAACTAAGAAGCAAGATGTGATGCCTATTAGTTCTAGTAAACCCAAACGCAAAGTGAACCATTCTGGTGCAACTCCCACTAAGAAAAGTAGGGGTGAGCAAAAAAAACCGAAAAACCGAAACCGAACCGAAAAACCGAAAAAACCGAACCGAAAAAACCGACCGAATATAAAAACCGATGGTTCGGTTTCTACGTTTTCAAAAACCGAAAAGTATCGGTTCGGTTTCGGTTTTCATCCGAAAACCGAACCGTATAAACCGAACCGAACCGAATCATTTTATTATATAAAAAATATAAATATAATATAATATAAATAAAAAAGTAATATATCAAAATTATAAATTAATATTCGTTTTTTTAGGGAAATAGGAGTAATATATTTGTTTTATTGTTTATACGCGTGTTTGATATATATTTGTGCTTAGTTGACAATATATAATTACATATGTGACAGTAATCGTTTGTACGCATGTTTATTTGCATGTGTGTTTATCTTAAAAATATGTGTGTAATTATAGATTAGAAATTTGAGATAAACATTATTAGGCTTAGATTGAAAATAAATAAAAAAAAATTTTACACGCAAAACAAGTTTTTTAATCTAAACCGGACGTACCCAAATATAAACGGTTTTAAAACCGAAAAACCGAAAAACCGAACCGAAACCGACTACAAACCGAAAAAACCGAACCGCCCAAAACCGAACGGTTTCGGTTTTTGGTTTTTTAAAAACTGAATATGTCGGTTCGGTTTCGGTTTTAGCCAAAAACCGACCCAAACCGAACCGTGCACACCCCTAAAGAAAAGTAATGCATTAGACTCCACCACTAGGAACCCTAGAAACAGAATTAGGGAATTATATGAGTCTGCTAGCAAGTCTTGGAAATGGTGGTTTGAAAATGAATGTCCTCCAAGATATAAATGGATGCCTAAAGTTAGGACAGAAAATGTGACAACGAGTGTTAGTATGCCTTTAATTGTTGCTAAGGACACTAATGATTCTACAATCACAACTACTGTGGTATCCAATTTAGCAAATGCTCCATCATGTTCTAACTCTTCTACAGATGATACAAATAATTCTCTTCATACTGGACTCCGGATGCACGAAGCACATGACGGGGAATCTTAAGCTTCTAATTAACTTCGTGGAGAAGTTCCTGGGTACGGTCCGATTCGGAAATGATCAATTTGCACCGATCCTAGGATATGGAGATTTGGTTCAGGGGAATATAACGATCAAAAGGGTATACTACGTCGAAGGTCTCAATCACAATCTTTTCTCGGTTGGTCAAATCTGTGATGCGGATTTGGAGGTTGCTTTCAGAAAGAAGACATGTTTTGTTCGTGATTATGATGGGAATGACTTACTTACCTGTACACGAGGTACTGATCTCTACACTATTTCACTTCAAGACACAACTTCATCAACTCCAATTTGCTTCATGGCTAAAGCTTCATCGACTCAGGCATGGTTATGGCATCAACATTTATCTCATCTTAATTTTGATACCATCAACTTGCTTTCCAAGAAAGATATTGTGAGAGGCCTTCTAAGCTTGAAATTCATCAAAGATCATATTTGTTCTTCTTGTGAGCTTTGTAAAGTTAAACGAAGTAGCTTTAAGACAAAGACTACACCAAGCTCTAAAGGACGGTTAGATCTTCTTCATATCGATTTTTGTGGTCCCATGCGTGTTCATAGTATCAATGGGAAGAAATATGTTATGGTAATTGTCGATGATTACTCAAGGTACACATGGAATCACTTCTTGAGGTCCAAGGATGAAACACCCGAAGTTCTCATCAGCTTCCTTAAACTGATACAACGTGGTCTTCAAGCTCAAGTAAAAGTGGTTCGTACTGACAGAGGCACATAATTTTAAATTCAACTCTAAGAAATTATTTTGAAGATGAAGGAATTGAACATGAAACATCTATTGCTCGAACACCCGAACAAAATGGCGTTGTTGAAAGACGAAACCGTACTTTAGTTGAGGCTGCTCGAGCATTATTATCCACCTCAAAACTTCCACTATACTTTTGGGCCGAAGCCGTGTCAACCGCATGCTACACACAAAACCGATCCTTAATTATCCCAAGACACGAAAAGACACCATATCACATAATTCATGATCGAAAACCTTCACTCAACCACCTTCATGTTTTTGGATGTACGTGTTACATTATTCGCGATGGTGAAAATCTGGACAAGATGAAAGAGAAAGGTGATGCATGTATTCTTGTGGGATATGCAACTCAGTCTAAGGGATATAGAGTTTACAACAAGAGAACAAAATTGATAGTCGAGACTATTCACATCCAATTTGATGAATTACAAGAAATGACACTTGAACAAAACAGTTTAAGTCCCGAACCACAACGACAAACGTCTTCCGTTCACAACCGCACGGAACTGGGAACTCAAGACCACAACAATGAACCGTCAAGTTCAAAGTTGGTTCAAGGAAATGTTCCAAGAGCAGATATGACAGTCAACACGACAATTGAAGAGTTGGAAATGTTATATGGACCAATGTATGATGAATATTTCACGGGGAAGAAACATGTTGTATCGAAGTCTTCCGCTGTCACTCATGATAAGAATGATGATACCGATCGTCGTCAACAAAAGGATACAACTTCATCTACTTCAACACGGGTTGCTGCAGATTTACCCCCTCAGAATATCACTTCAATAATCGATCCTACAACATCCAAAACTAATGTCATTGCTCTAGAGAACACAAATCAAGCAGACAATGCATTATCTGACGATGACGAATTTATCAACCCATTCGGTACACCGGTACACGAAACTGGAGAGTCTTCTACTCGCCATGTTGATCCGCCAAATATGCATACGTTATACCAACGACATCCTTCAACACATCATTGGACCCGAGATCATCCTTTGGTTCAAGTAATTGGAAACCCTTCACAGCCCGTTCGTACAAGACGACAGCTTGAAACCGATGGTGATGTTTATATGTTCGCACTCACCGTGAGTACAGCTGAACCAACAAATATCAAATAAGCCATGGCTGATCATGCTTGGATTGAATCGATGATGGATGAACTTTAACAATTTGAAAGACTTAAAGTCTGGGAACTTGTTGACAGACCATACGATGTAATACCATTAAATCTTCGATGGATCTGGAAAAACAAGATGGATGAAGAGAACACGGTCATCAAGAATAAATCTAGGCTAGTGGCTAACGGGTATGGCCAGAAAGAGGGTATTGATTTTGAAGAATCATTTGCACCAGTAGCTCGTTTGGAAGCGGTTAGGATTTTCCTTGCTTATGCTGCACATAAGGGATTCATTGTCTATCAAATGGACGTAAAGACGGTGTTTCTTAACGGTCCTTTGAAGGAAGAAGTCTATGTCACGCAGCCGGAAGGACTCGTCAATCCTCATTATCCTGACAAGGTGTGTCGTCTCCACAAAGCACTTTATGGACTCAAGCAAGCTCCAAAGGCGTGGTACGATGAGCTCTCGAAATTTCTGGTATCCAAAGGTTTCTCAAAAGGTTCCATTGATCTAACTTCGTTCACTTATAAATATAGGGATGACATTTTGCTTGTGCAGATTTATGTTGATGACATTATTTTTGGGTCTACAAACCCAAAACTTTCAAAATGGTTTGAAAAAGTAATGCACAACAAATTTGAAATGTCTATGGTGGGCGAACTAAAATTCTTTTTAGGAATTCAAGTTCACTAATATAGGTATTTTTATTGCAATTCAGTTCGTTTCCTCGACTCACTCAAATTGATATCGAACTTAAACGTGGATTAATTGTTCTTAGTAAAAATACTTTGTTTGGTATTTAAAAACTAAAAACTATTTAATTAAAAACTAATTAATCTAATTAAAAAGAAAATATGTAATTGAAAATACTTAATTAAAACTAATTAAACTATTTTAAGACTATTTTAAATTGAAGTCTAATTTAGTTAACTAAAACCTTACTATTTAAAATTTAAAACTAATTTAAACTATATTTAAAACTATTTAAACAAATGTGAAAACTATTTAAAATTTAATTAAAACTAAAATTTATTAAATCTAATTAAAAAGCAAATACTTTTATACTATGAAAATCTTTTAAAACTAATTAAAATAATTAAAACAAATCTAATTTGAATTATATAAGCTAGTTTTAACTATTTAAAAACTATTTTGAATTTAAACAAAATTTAATAACTAATTTTATATAAAACCTATATTAATTAAAAATAAAAGAAACTAATTTATAAAAATAATTTTAAAAAAGTAATAAAAATATTTATTTAGTTTATTTTTATTTTTAACTTTTAAAAAAAAATGAATATAAAGAAAACTTTTAATTAAAATTGATTAAACTAAAACTTGTATTAAATTAATTAATTAAACTGACAGTCTAATATTATCCTATATTAATTACTAAAAGCGTAATAAAACACAAATAAAGGTCTAGCTAAGATGGTAAAGGTGTTGGGTTGTTAAGCTAAGGGTCCAGGGTTCGAGTCTCGGTAAAGACTATTTTTTTAATGTTATTTTTTTGGACTTTTGAACTCTCAGACCAATTGGGTCTGAGACTGAAAGCAACTTATACTAGCAAATAAGCAAAACCAGAAAACAAAAAAAAAACAGCTTAAAACAAGAAAATAAGCAGATAAGCTAAAATAAAAAGAAAATCTAATCTTAACTAAATCAAACTTAAAAGCAATAATCTAGCAAAACAATAAAAGCCAAATAAGCACAGCAGCTTAAACAAGAAATAAGCAGATAAACTAATATTACTAGACAGAAAATAAGCAGATAATGTAAAACTAAAAATAAGCAAATCAAAATTAAACTGACTAAACAAAACTAAATAAGCAAATGAAAATAAGCAAATAGACTAAAACAGAAAATAAGCAAATCTAGACTTAACAATAGACAGATAATAATAATAAGCAGACTAATCAGACTATCAAATAACAGTATACTAGCAGACTTAAAACCCAAAATAAGACAGCAAACTAGAACTACAACAAAACAAAATAACCTTAAATATTAGCTACATAAAACCAAACAAATCTCAAACTCAAATCAGACAACTAAAATAGACTTGAACAAACTCAAGCAAATCTCAAAATAAAACTATTATCAGATAGAAAAAAAACAAACCAAAGCAGATACCAAATCAAATTAACCAGTAGCGGATTAATAAAAAGAAATTTAATCTAAAAACTAAACATAGACATTAAAATGAAATTAAAACCTGATGAAGATTCCGTTGGGAAGTAGACGAGGCGCTGAGCCGTCTAAAACACTAGATCGGAACCACCATTAAACATCAACACTAACGAACCAAATCATCACCATCTTAACCAAACCAATCAAACCTTCGAACAGTATTTGTAATCCTCCCAGTGGGGGAAAATTATCAACCATTTTTTACTTTTATTAATTAATTCAAACTTTTAATCAATTAATATAATAAACAGTTTTAAAGAACAAATGCAATTTTAAACTTAAAGCAGAAAATAAAGCACAAATTAAACTTAAATAAACTTTTTATTAATAATAAAAGATGATTACATTACTGGAAAAAGAAAATTACAAATCCCTAAAAACTAATTTGCATAAAAAAATAAAAATAAAAATGGCACCCAAATTACTCGATTGTGGGGGTTTTTATAGGGAAACCCTAAACTTGCTGGTGAAGCTTTGTTGATGCTGAGAATAAATCGCAACCCTTGATTCCATCTTTTCTCTCTCATTTTCTTGATCAACGGCACAAAACCATTACCCTAATCCCTCGGATCGCCAGCCTGGAAGGGTGGTGTGCTAGTTGTGTTTGTTGGTATCTGATGTGTCTTGATTTAATTGGAGGAGATTTGGAGGTGAGGTGTTACAACCAATCAGGATAAGCCTTGATGAGAGAGAGTGCCATGTCATTCCACCATGAGCTTCCAAAAAAGACGATGATTTAATTATAGGGCGTGTGAAATACGCGCCTTCAATTGTACAAAAGCCCCAATTAATTTTACTGATTAGGGTTTGGAAAAGGGGGTAAAAAGGGTGTCTGCGTTTTTTTGAGAGAGAGATGAAAGTGAGTTATCTAGGTTGTAACGAAATTGCGTGTGGGTGACTGATTGTAAAACGTTTTTTTGTGAGTGAGCGTTGACCGGGTTTATTTTTTACCAAGAAAAGTGAGTGGGTAAATTTGGTTATAAAAGACCAAGTGAATTTCCCTAATGGGCTTTTACCCTTTGCTTCCATACGTCCTCCATCCTTTGTTCCATAGGCTTGGGCCCAATTTAGGATTTTACTCCAACCGTCCCTCTATTCATGTATTTGGGCCTTTGATGGGCTTTTGCCAAGAAAATAGTTAGCTTGCATCCTTATTGGGCTTTTTGGGCCCAATAGTCCAATGTGGGACCCACAAGCCCATTTATATTCATAAAAAGTTAAATCCACTAAAATCGAGCTTGATTTCGGCTTCCTTGTTCTTTTCTTTGAACTCGTGTCGAATTTGCTAGTTTTCGTGATCTTTGGCACACTTTTGGTTCTTTGACTTTGTCTTCGTCTCTTTCTTGGACTTTTCTTTAATATTTGACCGTGAAATCCCGTGTTTTCTTTCCTTTTGACCTTTTGTACCTATTTAACACAAAAACACAAAACCACGCGTAATTCCGACTTTTACGATATTAAACACATGATTAGGTCTTGTTTTTCCTTGATTTTAATGGCAAAAGGATAAGTGTTTACACCCTTATTATTCACCAATCCCCAAGTGGTATCTTTATTAACCAAGCTAAGTATTGTCAAGATGACATCATGTGACCCCGTTGGGACACCATTATCAACCACATCCCTTGATGCTGATTTGGAGGGAGATGCCATAGATCAAACGAGATATCATTCTATGATCGGCTCCCTCATGTACTTAACAACAAGCCGACCAGATATATCACATGCTACGAGTTATTGTGCACGATATCAAGCACGACCCACTGAAAGAACCTCAAGGAGGTTAAACGGATCTTTCGGTACCTTAAGAATACCATTCACATAGGACTCTGGTATCCGAGGGAAACCGGTTTCTTTCTAACAGCCTATTCAGATTTTGATCATGCAGGGTGTCTTGATACACGAAAAAGTACTTCTGGTGGTGCACAATTTCTAGGTCAAGATAAGCTTGTGGGATGGTATTCCAAGAAGCAGGATTGCACGTCACTGTCATCAGCCGAAGCGGAGTATGTGTCTCTATCTGCGTGTTGTGCTCAAGTTCTATGGATGACAACACAACTCACGGATTATGGTTTCCACTTTGAAAAGTACCTATGTACTGTGACTCAAAGTCTGCCATAGCCATCTCCTGCAATCCGGTACATCATTCCCGCACGAAGTACATGGATGTCAGATATCACTTTATTAAGGAACAAGTTGAAAGGGGTATTGTTGAACTATACTTTGTTGGAACTGATTACCAATTAGCTGACTTGTTTACAAAAGCTCTTTCAAAAGTGAGGTTTGCGTATCTAGTTAGGAAAATTGGTATGAGATGTTTGACTCCAGCAGAACTGGAGATTCTGGCAAAGAAGCCTGCTTGATTCATCTATTCAAACATCTACATGTAAATATTAATGAAAAAGCAAAATACAAAATTAAAAACTATTTGAAAATCCAAAAATATTCTTCTCGACATGTCTTTCAGTATCGATAATATGGACATACCTAGAAATGTCGCTCAAGAACGACACGGATGTGTACATAAAGCTCGAATGAAAGTTGTAAATATTTTTCAAAACATGTCATTTCTATCTTTTATAAATGAAATTGTCTATTTTAGATAATTTTCCTACAACGGGTAGAGCAATCTATCTTGGGTTGAGCTTGTCACAAAACATTCAACGTTTTGAGCTCAACACAATGGCTTGTAATCACTTTCAGATTGCAACCCGGATCTATATTCACGGGGGAGTGTACGATTTAGTGCGCTTACCCTCAGCAAAAGAAGATAAATCTTCTTACACTTGAGTGGATTTGTCAAGACATTCAAAGTCTATGAACTCAAGTTTATGCTTTAGAAAAACCTTTTCGCCAAAAAGAAATAACGTTTTTCAAAAAGCGTTGAACACAAATTTTTCAAGAGTTTTTCAATGATTATTCAAAATCTTTCAAAAATTGTGTGTTCAACAACTCCTATCCTCAAAAGTTTAATTGGATCATATCCTCGAAATGACAATTCCATTGGATCGATTTTGAGGGGGAGCGTTCCAAAATTCATGTCAAGTTTGACACATTTTTCTCCCGAATATTTTCAAGACTATTCTTCACAATATATTTTAATCAAATTTGGTATCACAATATCAAACGATTTTATATATTAGAGATATGGGGAGAAAATGTGATTAAAATGTAATCTAAAGACTCAAGCACTCATGGTTACGATCAAATACCCACAACATCTTTAATTCACGACGTTATTGGTGTCAAAAGGGTGGTTAGGCTTAAGTCCTATGATCCAACCAGAACCGAAGGGATCTTTCCAGGGACAATCCAATAGATTATTAGAAGTCCTTAGGAAAGATGGAGTAGAATGTGAACGAAGTTGAATGCCGACTAAGTACTGATGCTAGCACTGGAACAATCATAACAAGGTGCTATTAATGATGTCTTGGTAAGCATTGAAGGGGTTGAAGAATGAAAAAGAAATGTAAGGATAAAGGGTGTAAAGAAATTATCCCTCCATACAAATTAGGCAGAAACCGAGTCAACACATCATGAAGACTACACATCATGGACCCAGTGATGTAATGCACAACCCTTACCCAGCTACTCAGGCTTCTCTCAAAAGAAGGTTGTTTTATTGTCACGGAGATCAACACTACTTCTATTGACTTTCTCACTCTGAGATAGTTGATATTGAATAGGTGGCATCTGCTCTAGCCTCCGACCACTAAAAGTGCACAAATCGAGTCTAGAGCCAAGAGATAAATCCACGAATGAAGATCAAGAGAGTCCTACGCTATATCTTTGCGATATTGCTAGAACACTTAGAGTGATACTACCTAGTATTCACAATGATGAGTGGAAATCCTTCCAGTGTTAACATCAAACAGAACTGCAGTAGGTCATGTGTAAGATTCTTCATGAATTGAATATATGTAAAACTGAAAAGCAACAGTGGTTTGTTTCTTTATCGATTCAAACTCGTTTCAGGTTTCTACGCAATATCTTTATGGTCTTACCAGAACATTCAGAGTGATATTTATTAATATTCACAGTGACGAATGGAAATCCTTCTAGCGTCAACATTAAACAGCGCTATGGTAGGTAACTTGCGAGATTCTTATGAATCAAGCTTGTGTCAACTGGAAAGCAACAATGGAAAGATTCTTAATGAATCAAACTTGTTCCAGGAATTTGAATTGATGACTTTAATCAAGCGGATATTTATCCAATTGATTCACTTTTATGTTCGCAGTCTTGCTTTGAGACGGTCGAGTAAAGAGAACGGCTAGTACAACCGCAAAACCCTGTCAAAGAGGTTCTTAATTGAATCTACCTAATCACAGGTACGATATTTAATATCGTGTAACGGTCTTCATCGACCGGAGGTAAAACGCTACCGATTTAGGACGAGTGTCAAAGCCATTTAGTCCGTGTCTATGTTTTGTCTCAAGAAGGTGACGTTACGGTGTGCATAGCAAAGTCAAAGATTCAAAACCACATACTCATGCCTAAAGACATATTCAACAATCAAGAAAGCTAAAGACTTCCGCAACTCTGGTGATCAAAAATCTTCCTCAACAATTAATGTAGAGGAATGACCTCTCTTTAAAGGAGATTGTTAGCAAGCTTTCAAGATTGTGCAAAGTATGAGCATGTGGATAAAGACACAAGATCGCAAGATGGCAAAGACGAGTCAAGAATGATTTGAAGATCTCAAGATAAAAGACAAAGTCGAAAGACAATGACAAAGGCTCAAAGATCACAGCATGAAGGAACAACACTACTATTACACGTTCATGACTCATTTATGACGAAATTCATAATCTCCATTGAACTCCAAATATCGAAGAGGAATGACCTCACATTAGGGGAGATTGTTAGCCTCAAAATATTGAGTCAAACAAGAATGTTCGATCATAAGTTTATATTGTAATATTTATTAGAACGTTGTAATAGTTAGTTAAAATAGTCGTGACATTACGGGCTTGATGGTTAGCTTAAAAGGCCTCTTTCAAGGTACTAAGCATTTATTCAAGCCTGACCCAAAAGATATATAGTCCATTAGAGAGCTCGCATGTGGGTGGACTATATAAGCACCCTCCTAGCATGTTAGGAGGGTGGAAGTTCTCATTATTCTTAATCTAATCTCACCAAGTTAATCACCTCCTTCTCTCTACTTTCTCTCTCTAAAATCCATCTCTTTTCATCTGTTTTCTATCTTTAATCATCTAAGAATATGAGACAACATGCTTAATTTAGGAAATAACAGTTTGTCGGGTGCCATTCCTGAGTGTTGGGATAAGTGGAAAGGATTTTCATTCTTGAATTTAGAGAATAATAATTTTTTTGTCGGGTTCCCAAGAACATTGGGTTATGTACGTAGCATAGTATCATTGAGCATGCGTGGGAACAAGCTTGATGGGAAATTGCCTGCTTCTCTAATGAACCTGACCTAGTTAGAGATCCTTGAACTTAGTGGAAATGAACTTGCTGGAAGCATTCCATCTTGGGTTGGGACAAAACTTTCTTCTTTGAGACTTCTCAATCTTAGATCCAACAAGTTTGTTGGAAAGATTCCTCGCGAGGTTTGTAATCTCGCACATATTCAAATATTGGATCTTTCCAATAACAAGCTAATGGGTGATATTCCAAACTGCTTCAACAACTTTAGCGCCCTTTTTGGGAAAGAAACTATCTTAGATGATCATTTTATAATCTATGCAATTGGAAAAAACTTTTTCTTTAACGATCCATTGGTGATGAAGGGACAGGAGTACATGAACAACAAAATTCTTAAACTCATGATGTTGTTAGACCTTTCAAACAACAAACTTTGTGGACACATTCCAAGTGAGCTAATGATTTATTGATTTTGTGTGTACTCTTTGAAGTGTTGTTCATACTCGATTCAATTCGAATTGATCACGGTTTAGGGTGGAATTATTGGTGTTGGTCACTAAAAAGGGGAGCTTGATTATATAAGTCTACAAATAACATAAATGTAAAAGCTATTAAAAATAAAGAAGAATGTCTAACCTTGATTGCTTTTCCAGAATGAATGTTGCACAGTATAACTTGGTGAAAAGAGCTAAAGGTAATTATCTATTCTAAAATAAAGATGAAAATGTAAATGTCGTTGAGTAAAAATAAAAGCTTTAAAAGTTAAACTAAAAATTAAGACTTTTTAAAATAATTGACGAAAGATTAAACTTGATAAAAAGTAAATTTGAAAACTTAAAACTTTTGAAAATGTTTAAAAATCAAACTAGATAAAAATGGCAGGAAAAATTAAAATTAAAAAAAACTAATTCGGGAAATTAAAATTTTAAAATAAGTCAGAATGCAAAATTTTGACCTAAGTCGGAATACAAGTTTAGACCTAGTTCGGAATCAGAATCCCAAACGTAATCCGGAATCCTCAATTCTCACTTAATTCAGAATGTTGGATGTTCATGTAATCCGGAATACCTTCCCTGCACTCAATTCGGAATCTGTACTCCCTATGAATCAATGTTTCTGACTTAGTTCGGAATATGTCACTTCCTGACCTAATTCGAAATCCACGTCACCAACCTAATCCGGAATCAAGGTTTCGGATGTAATCCGGAATGGGGAGTTCAGATGTAGTTCGGAATGTTGAGGTTGCACTTAATCCGGAATATGAAGCTTTTGCATCTAATTCGGGAAATGGAGATTTGTTACTTAAGTCGGAATGTGGTGTATTGTTTTGGAGGGAAAATGAGGTTTAAGTCAGAATGTGTACTCTAGTTAATTCGGGATACTGGGGTTTGTATATAAGTCGGGATAATGTGGTTTTCAACTAGTTCGGGATAAAAGGGTTTCTAAAACCCGGATCAACACCAAATAAGCAAAAATCAAATAAGCACTTACCAAAACTTAAACCAAATCAATTTTTAGAAAGCTAATAAGACACAATTCAAAACTTTAAAAACTTAAAATAATCAAAATATTAAAAATCAACTTTTTATAAAATAACTTTTAAAAATATTAAACTACCAAAATCAACTTATTTAAAAACTAACAAACATAAAAATTAAGCGATAAGCATAATAATCTAAAAACCTCAAACACACCAACTCAATAAGCACAATCCAATAAGCAAACCAATCACACAATCAACAAGATGAAATCAACTACATGATTAATTAAGCAAAACAATAGATTATGATTAAGAAAGGTAGAATGAGAATTTATTAAAAAGCTTGATTATATTAAAGATTAAGATTCAAGATTACAAGATTAAGATGAAGGTTTAATAAGCTTGAAAGAAAAGCTAGAGAGAAGAAAAATAAAAACACACTAATTACCTACTAAAAAATAAAGACTAAAAAGACTACCCCTTTTTAATGACATGTTTTGGCACTATATATATAGGAGAAGGGGAAGGTGTTTGTTTCTTCCTCTTTTCTTCTTGTCTTCTCGTCTTTTAAATAACTCGTCTTTCTCGACTTTGTCTCGGGGTTAGTCGAATGATAACTTGAACTCGTCTTCTATTTTTCTTCTTTTAGTAGACTTGGTTCTTCGACTTTGTTAAACTTCCGTCTTTAAACTTTTTCTTCGATAAATCTTCAGAATCGGCCTTTGACTTCCGTTCTTCTTGCACTTTTGACCTTTTGACTTCGTCTTTTGTCTTTTTCTTCGATAAAAGCCCGTGAAAGCCCATGTTTTCTTCCCTTTTCACCTTTTGGTCCTAAAACACAATAAAAATACAAACCACGCATAATTCCGACATTTACGGCATTAAATACGCGGTTTGGCTTGGTTATTATTATAATTAAGTGGTAAAAGGATAAGTGTTTTCACACTTATTAAATCCCCTACACTTGACCATTGCAATGACCTCATGCAATGCATTAATTTCAAAGCACGGTTTACATTTTTCATCATAATTAACCCACCTTGGCCTTTATTAAATACTAAGCACTAAGGAAATTAAAAAGATAGAAAAGTACAAAATACTTGAAGGAAGAACAAGTAAAGAGATCGAAGACTTACATTAGGGCTTTGGTTGTCATGAATGTTTATCACCCTCAAGTTTCACGTTCCCCACACCAAGCTTATAAACGAGATCATTGTTATTATAAGTTAGTAAGCTAACACAAACTCATGTGGCCCAATTACTCACTTAGACTCCCTTATTCCTAGGTGTATCTCTTATATTTTATTATTGTCTTGAATGATCACGAGGATGCATTGTTGACTTATTTCAATAATTTATTTAGGTCGAAAATAAAGTGGGACGATTTAATCAATAGTTAGCTAAAGGACAAAATCTTTTAAAACTGCTTCTCGGGACCTCATAAAGTTCATATCTTGGCATAACTCGCTTCACGATTTGAGACCTTTCTCGGACCGATATTTGGCAGTGACTTCATACTTCGAATCTTGAGAGACGTTCTAGAAATAATGGTCTTCTCTTCATAATAGGAATTTCTTCACTTGAAGTTTTTGAGAGATTCTCATACTTGGACCACGACTTCTTCATTTTTCTCCAATCTTTATTTTGGATTTTGATATACAACGATCCGCCTCCTGTTAGGGCTTGGATCTATTTATCCTCATACCTTGCTAGGGTCTTTTCGGATAAACTTCTCCATGATCTTTAGGGGAGTATTTGCTTTTCGTCGTGTGTCTTGATCCTTCATATTGATTTTTGATAAATGATTCTTCACATCACTTGGGATCTTTAACAACAAAATCTAGCCCTCATGCCTTGTTAGGGCCTTTTTGGACTCGCCAATCTTCGCATCCCGCTTCAATAAGTTATGCCTTGGCTATGAACTTTAATTAATACCGAGCAACTTTTAAACGATTTTGGTCTAGAAGCTAAGTAACTTTTCAAATCGTACGACCTTATTTATTGCAAATATACTTATTAACAAGCGAAGAGAGAAAAAGCTTATAATCAACTCACATAAATTCATGAAAGAATACCAAACTTATAATTGACTCTATCATCTCTCGTTCTCCAAAATTTAAAATCTCAAGGCATGTGACTCGTGGATGCTTAGCCTATTAAATCAAAGTTTTGGGTTTTCAAGTCATCTATAGGATCTTGCAACTTCTTAGACTTTTTCAAGTTTAGAACTCGCATTTTAAAGTTCCCTTGAAAAACGACTTTCTAGGATTAAGTATAGGAACTTGCGAAAAGTTCTTGTTCTTAACCCGTAAGAGTTAAGACTTTCCCCGTTTTAAAGTTCCCTATATAAAAGCCTAGCAAAAATTGATTTAAACACGTTAAGGATACTAGCTAGAGTAAACTTAGATAAGTAAACTCGGGTTGAGACAAAAGATTCATGACGGGCCTAATATATCAACGACATCTAAACTCATTAAAACCATTTTATTTAACTTTATTTTTCTCTTTTGACTTTATTTTTGAAATGAAATATATACATACGATGCGATAACAAAAGGAAAGAACATAAAACAAAATAAATGAAAAAAACTACTTGGCCAAAATAGATCAAAAATTTTGAAAAATGTCGAAAAATTAGATTTTCCGGTTAAAATGAGGACAAATTTATGGAAAAGCCCACTTAAATTCGATAGAAGTCCCCCTACACTTGATATAAACATTTCCCTCAATGTTTAAGCATGTGGGAGTAAACTCCCCTACACTTAGGACATTGTGCACGTTGTTTAAATCTTGCTAAGGAGGAGACAACTATAGTGATTTCAATGTGAACATATAAGATATGAAATATTGAATCACAATAGTTTAGGATAGAACCGAGAAGACGGGTACACGGGATCACGGGTCGTCAAATATCATCAAAAGTGCTCTTTGAAGCTTTAATCCCTTCACATCATAAGAAACAATACAACAAACCCTATGTAGCTCCCTCTACACTTATTATGAAAATTGGTAAAAGGATAGATCATCGGGTTGCCTCCCGAGAAGCGCTTGTTTTTGTTAACCGAGTCACGAGCCTGACTCAACCCAGAGCTAATTCAAGGGAAACGTTGTGAGGGATGGAATCATCTCATGAGAGATGTCCTCACCAAAGTACAACTTAACACGCTGGCCATTCACTTTAAAATTTGGCCCATTTGGTTGAGAAAGCTCAATGGTGCCATAAGAGAAGACTTTGGCGACGGTGAATGGACCAGACCAACGGATCTTAAGCTTGCCCGAAAAGATTTTCAACCGTAAAATAAAGAGTAAAGTTTGATCACCAATTTTGAACTCTCGATTTTTGATCTTAGAATCATGAATGAGCTTGGTTTTCTCCTTATAGATCAATGAATTCTCATAAGCCTCATTCCTCAGTTCATTAAGTTCATTGAGTTGGATCTTCCTAAGATCACCGGCTTTGTTGATATCAAAATTAGCCCATTTCAAGGCCCAATAAGCCTTATACTCTAACTCCATGGGGAGGTGGCATGCCTTTCCGTACACAAGACGATATGGAGTGCAACCAATAGGTGTCTTATATGCGGTACGGAAAGCCCACAAAGCATCATCTAACTTATCGGCCCACGAGGCACGATGTGTTGAATCCAAGATCGTTAGACTCAAACAGTCGAAACCGTTTTATCTAGGATGATAATTGTACATGTGATGAACACAGCGGAATTGCACAATTAACATGAACAATATGTTTAACAAGACGAATTCTCCCAAAGGGTTTGCATTATTGATGATTAACACAAACCACTATAGGCATGTATACATTGAATCCCATGCCTAGAGATGAAAGACTCTATAGGTTACATTTGAGTAGTATGAATGAATGAATAAAACCTACGGTCTGGTGTTCCTTTTATAACTTAAGGAACCCAGGGATACATGGAAACTAAATAGGATAATAATGACTAAATCAAAACAGAATTATTCATTCTTATCACTACTTGACCAAATCTCCATGTTTTAAGTACATAGTAGGGGAATCTTCACAGTAGTGGAAAGTGTTGTAGCAGGGGAAACTTTCTTGTATTTAGTCCACCAGCTTGAAGTTTCTCCTAATGCCATATTTGGTCCTTCTTGTTTCCATGGTGATTTGACTCATCAACTTTTGACCCAACAATCTTCCCCTAGTTGATGATGTCAAAACACTTCCCCTTAAGCATACAACATCAAAGATTAATAGGCTGAACATTCTCTATAGACAACTTCCCCTTTTTGACATGATCAAATAGGGGTCTTCTATATGAACAACCTTGATTTTCAACTACTATTTAACCAATATCATACATCAAACCCAAGTATTCTGCGCCCCAAATTACCCTCCATGAAGTTTTCCGTATCTTAAAATGAATTTGAGAAGTAGAAACTTACATTAGTTGTAGTAATACTAGTGAACAGTAGCAAAAATCTTCACCTTGATGTCATATGTGAATGACTAATACTTTACCAAATGAGCTTCCCCTTAAAGTGTGCTAATCATTTATGAATCTTGAATTCTGTAGGCTGTATGTAATGATTACATATGAAGAAATATGATCATAACTTATTTGATGATGAAGTAGAATAACCCGAACTTGCGTTCTATATCTTGCACTAACCACGTGACAAAGTGCTTAGCATATACAAAATCCTAATTTCTGCTGAAAATGAGACACTGAGCACGATAATGTAACTCCTTCAAGTGATAGAAAATATGTGCATAGAGTACCATAAGAAAAATCACACATTCCTAGATCTTGTATCACTTTGTCACTATGTGTTTAAGAGCAATTTGATTGTGATTAGTAGCAATTTTGAGAGACATGATAAATATTGAAAACGTTTGAAGGTTTATAGTTGTGAAAATTAGGTGGGATTTGCTCGAGGGAGAGAGGTAAGCCTGCTGGTTAAGAGAATTAAGTTTATATAGGCGAATTGAAGAGCTGTGATTGGACCAAATTTTCAAATTGCAAAAATATCAAAGATAAATCTTGATAAGAAAGTAATTTGCTTGAAATAATAAAGAAAAGATTACCCATCAGCGAAGAAAGCGCCTTAAATATCTTTTGAAAAGAATAAATATTCCCTAACCAAAAATTTAGCTAGCAGGCCCAGTGGCTATAAGCAGGGTAACGACATTATCGGTCAACGGTCAAACAGGGGGATGTTGAACAAGCAGGGGTATCAAAAGTTGAAAGCAGGGGAAACTTTCCTAGGGGTATTAGACTACTCATGAAGAGATCAATGCTAAATAGCTCTACTCTAATGCACACCCTTGTAAACACAAGGTAGATACACATAAACTCAAGAGTCCTCTATTCAACAAAGTTCTAAACATAAAGAGTTAACACTTAAGTAACCCTGCACCTGGTCAACCCAAGAAAATAAGCATACCCTAGTCACCATCCCTACCATTCCCTTACTTATGGTTAGTTAGTCGGCAATGTGTACTAAACGTCTAAATTTAGAAAGCAAGCTGGTGAATAAAAAAGTTCAAGTACACATTGTAGTGCCTCAAGGTTTCAGAATTCTAACAAGCTTTGCAGCAAGTTTTCATTATTCTGAACCCCTACTCACCAGTGGATATGATCTAGAATCATATATGAGTATCCTAAGGATACCCTAAGTCCTAAAGGTGTGACCTAACCTCCCCTTAAACATAGAGCATATACCTGATCCTCCCATTAGTGTAGTATGCACCATTTGGATCTCTTCACTGTTAGTCTAAAACCACATATAACCACTTTAAAAAGAACAAACCCAACCTAAGAGAAAACCTCTTGGCAGGGGAATCATTGTTCAAAAGCAGTGGAATAAAGAATAATAGAAAAAGTGACTAACATATGTACAACAACAGGAATAAAGCAATCCTGAATATACAAGACAAATTAGACATCAAATTTTAGGGAGAAACCATTCCAATACTTGCAACCAAGTATTGAAACCTCCCCACATCAAAAGCTTTTGTCAAAAGATCAGCAACATTAAGTTCTATATCAATTGTCTCTGGGACAATCAACCCTTTTTCAAAACAATCTCTAATAAAATGATGTCTTATTTCAATATGTTTAGTCTTGCTATGAAAAACAGGATTTTTAATAATGCAAATGGTGCTGTTATTGTCAATAAATATCTTGGTTTTAAGGAAATTGTACCCATAGTCAAGCAGCTGGTTCTGAACCCAAAGTACTTGTCCACAGCATGCAGCAACTGCTACATATTCTGCTTCATTTGTGGATGTGGCCAAAATAGTCTGCTTTTTACACTGCCAAGATATAAGCCTGCTTCCCAAAAACTGACATCCACCTGTTGTAGACTTCCTATCAGTGTTGTCACCAGCATAATCACTATCTGAATAGGATATCAGCTCAAATGGTGACTCTTTGGGATACCAAAGTCCTAAAGTTGGATGGCATTTCAGATACTTAAAAATCCTTTTTACAACCAATAAATGACACTCTGTGGGTGCCACTTGGTATTTGGCACATAAGCAAACTGCAAACATAATGTCAGGTCTTGAAGCTGTAAGGTACATGAGAGATCCAATCATGGACCTATAATTCCTGACATCAATAGGCTTCCCTGGTCCAACTTTTCCCCAAGGATTCTTCTTATCCATTGGAGTGGAGACTTTCTTTCCTTCACACATTCCAAACTTCTTCACAATTTTAATCACATACTTGTCTTGTGAGATGAAGATCCCATCTTTCCTCTGCTGAACTTGTAACCCCAAAAACAAGTTGAGTTCACCCATGGCACTCATTTGGAATTTGTCCTGCATCAACTTGGCAAACTCTTTGCTAATCATAGAGTTTGTGGATCCAAAGATGATGTCATCCACATAAACTTGTACCAAAAAAAGTCACCCTTTTGTTTCTTGATAAACAGGGTCTGGTCAATTTTCCCCCTGTTGAAGCCATTATCCAACAGGTATTTAGAAAGAGTTCCATACCAGGCCCTAGGAGCTTGGTGAAGTCCATACATATCCTTCTTTACCTTGTACACTTTATCTGGGTGCTCTGGGTCTTCAAACCCTGGAGGTTGCATAACATAGACTTCTTCATCAATGGTGCCATATAAAAAGGCACTCTTAACATCCATTTGGTATACTATGAAGTCCATGAATGAAGCATAAGCCAGAAACAATCTAATGGCTTCAATCCTGGCTACTGGAGCAAAGACTTCCTCATAATCAATGCCTTCCTCCTGTGTATATCCATGTGCCACCAGTCTTGCTTTGTTTCTAACTACAATACCTCTCTCATCCTTTTTATTCCTGAGCACCCAGTTTGTCCCAATAGGCCTTGCCCATTTTAGACAATCTACCAGAATCCAAACTTCTTGAATGTCAAACTGTAAGAGTTCCTCTTGCATAGCTTCAACCCAACTTGGATCATTTAAAGCCTGAAAAATCTTCTTTGGCTCTTCTTGTGACAAAAATGTAGTAAACAGACAACATTGCATGTTGTCATGATTAAACTTCATAGTGATGTTTGCAATGAAGCTGTGTTCCTTTGCTGAATACCTTGCATGTCTAGGAGCTTCAGGATCACCTATGATTTCTGATAGGGGGTGATCTTTATTGATTATGTAGGTAGGATGCAAGACTATCCAGAGAACCCAATCAACCAAAAACAATAGATCAAAAAGATCTATTAACCAAAGCAGCGGAAAGACAACCAAACCTGCACGTCAGAACAATAACAATTACAATAACTAAAACACCTTACCAAGATTGAAAAACCCTAATTTTTGAATTTAGGGTTATTCAATAAAATCAACCAAATCAACAAATTAAGCCCAAGAAACAACCCCACAAGTTACCAATTAGATCAAAATCGATTATAATAGAAAACCCCCAAAATTATTGGAAACCCTAATTTTTTTAAAAACTAATTAAACCTTCAAGAACATCAAATTAACCAAAAACAACTTTGATTAACCCAAATTAGAACCCGAGCTATACATATAGACCCCAAACCCCAAATTTTAGAAAAACCCTAATTTTTGAAAACAGATTTGAATCACGATTCAGAGCAACCAGGCTCTGATACCATGTAAAAACTTGTAAAATCAATCACAATATCAAGAACACAACAGTATTAGTGAACCCAGCCAACCTCCCCTTGGCTAACTTTTTGAGATATATCAATGAAAGGCTAAGATAGCCAAAATCTTTACAAATGAATGATTAAAACAACTAAACTTTGATCAACAGAGATCACGAACGAACTAAAAAGATTTCACACTTTTCTCACACACACAAAACTAACATAATGAGTTAGACGATAACTAATAGTCAATATATAGCGTTGAAAGTCAATCTTACACTTCAATCCTTAGCTCCTTTAACTTCCTTCACATTAGCTCCTCAAACTTTAGCACTTTGTCACTTACAGCCCTTGTAGAATGGAAAGCTTATTATTCAACAGTTTGTGTGAGGTTATTATAACCCACAAAATAAAACGTCATAGTAATGAGTTTATTCTTTTTTATTTTTGACTCGACATTATACACCGACTGATCACATAACGATTTTTTTAATAGTTTGGAGCGGGCGTAGGTAAACCACCAAAACCACATGAGGATTATCTTATCCCCGTTAGATTCATATTCAATTAAAAATTTAGCACACGTTAGCGTCTATAATGAAACTATACAAACAAAAACAAGCTCTCAAGTCTCATGGCCATGAATCGGAATTTTTTGTCTTACCTTTTGGTATATATGCACTGTGGTTTTCATTTCACACTTACGATGGTTTCGGGCCCCCGTTAAAATGGCTCAAGTTCCGTCCCTGGATGCTCAGTAACACAGCTTAAGGGTGGATGATGTGATAATACCAAAATTTAGCAAAACGACAAAAGTGATCGTTTTAAATTGTGAAGACCAATTTACTTGTAATTACTGTTCATTTTATAATATTTTTTATATAAAAGATACGAATACTACCCATATTATATTCAATAGATATAATTAGCTTTGTCAAACCAATTTTAGGTAATGGGTTTAAGTGTTTAACTTAAATGTTTCTTAAAACTATATTACACGTGAAAAATAAAAAAAGAATTCTATCTTTTGTTTATATAAATGAAAACAATTGTAAGTTTTTTTTATATAAACAAACAAATCGTTAACATCACATTTTCTGGTGTCAAAAATTAGCCTTAAAAGGAGAGCCCAAAAATTTCAAAAATTTGTTAAAGTGTTGTATATCATAACAGCAGGGCTGTCTCATGAATATCGGTGATCCTGTACAATAATATACGGAGGCCCCGCTAAAAGTAAATGTATAAACAAACATATACATTGATAATGCGTAAAAAGTATTACTAAGATTCAAAAACATTGAAAGAACAATAGTAATGATATAACTAATAAGCATCTAACAAGTTATTGTAGCAATAAGAACAAACCATGAATTCTACTAATTTATTGTACATACATCACATAAACCATAAAGAAAGACCAACCTTAAATGCTATAAGTCCCATATAAACGTCTACACACAACAAACTAGGATCCCTACAACAAGCTAATTAGCTCGACATAAAAGATTATTTAGTATAGGCCACCCCAAAATAAAAGCAATAATACAGTACATATATAACACATAGATTCTTTACCTCATGATGTATTAAGATACAAAATAATAGTACAATACAATATCTATACACAGTCAACTTTCTAAAAAATTGGAGGCTCTTCTTTGGTGGTGGCCCTGTGCCCTTGCTCCTTTCGCACTCCCCATCAGCCGACCCTGCATAACAGTAACTTCGACGTTATGCATATTAGAAGAGATATGACTTGAATTGTGTATCTTCTCATTAGAATACAATACGTATTTATACACATACAGAGCTAGGGCTACCTATCTATGGGCCAGGCTAAGGTAGACTATATGACAGCTATGACAACTTTATACATACAATGACATCTAATATACTACCAATACCAATACTATATATACAATAAGGACAGCTAATACGACTACTAATACTCCCCCGCAGTTGGAGTGGGAGAAGGTCGGACGCTCAAACTGGAGCGAAATTCTTCAAACAAAGAAGTTGGTAACCCTTTGGTGAAGATGTCTGCATATTGGTAGCGTGATGGAACGTGGAGAACCCGAACGTGGCCCGTAGATACAAAATCACGAACAAAATGTATGTCAATCTCAATATGCTTCGTTCATTGATGCTGAACTAGATTAGAAGACAGGTACACAACGCTTACATTGTCACAGTAGACAAGTGTCGCGGATCTAAGCGGTACAAGAAGGTCTCGAAGAAGATTGCGAACCCAAGCTGTCTCGGCGACTACATTTGTGACACCACGATATTCCGCTTCGGCACTTGAGCGAGAAATAACGTGTTGGCGCTTAGCGGACCATGAGATGAGGTTGTCGCTGAGAAAGACACAAAATCCCGAGGTAGATCGCCTAGTAGAAGGGCACCCAGCCCAATCAACATCGGTGTAGGCAGTAAGCTGAGAACTGGTGGATGCATATAGTTGAAGACCGTAATCCAATGTACCGCAAACATAGCGCAAAATACGCTTCAGGGCTGTATAATGGGGTTCAACAGATCGTGCATATATAAGCATATTTGTTGAAGAGCATAGGAAAGATCTGGCCGTGTGAAAGTAAGGTACTGTAGTGCTCCTACGAGGTTACGATACAGAGTTGGGTTCTCAACAGGGTCGCCATCCGGTCCAAGCTTAGACTCGGTTCCTATGGGCGTCTTGCATGGATTGCAATTTAGCATATGTGCTTGCTCAAGTGTCTCAGTAGCATATTTTGTTTGTTTGAGGAACAAACCCGCAGATGTGTGTTGAGCAAAAATCCCAAGAAAATAATTGAGCGATCCAAGGTCTGTCATTGGAAACTCACTATGAAGAGATGATATGATATGTTGAAGTAGTTTGGTTGAGGAGGCAGTCAAAATTATATCATCAGCATATAGAAGTAAGTAAGATGTCTTTGTGCCTTTCTGATAAACAAAGAGTGATGAGTCGGTCCTGCTGTGAATAAAACCAACTCTAATAGCATAGCTAGAAAATCTCTGTAACTAAGCACGTGGAGCCTGTTTTAGACCATATAGCGACTTTTCTAAAAGACATACATAATTAGGGTGTGCGAGATCCACAAAGCCAGGAGGCTGATACATGTAAACAGTCTCAGAGAGGTGTCCATGAAGGAATGCATTCTTCACATCTAGTTGGTGAATAGGACACTCACAAGATGTAGCTAAACCAAGGACAGTACGAATGGTAGCCGATTTGACAACCGGGCTAAATGTCTCATCACAATCAATTCCTTGTTATTGACTGCGTCCATTGGCAACAAGTCGGGTCTTATACCTGCTCAAAGAACCATCTGCATGATATTTGTGTTTAAAAAGCCACATTGAACGAACTACATTCACATTTTATGGTCGGGGAACAAGGACCCACGTACCATTAGTAACAAGAGCATTATATTCATCTAGCATAACATGTTGCCAGTTCGGGTCACAGAGTGCGTGTAGGTGTGATCGAGGAATGAAGGAAGGAGTGGACACGTGACATGCGAATTTTGGATTCTTTTTAATGGTACCAACTTTAGAGCGAGTAACCATGGGGTGATGGGTTTGTGATGATTGGGCCACGATAGTGGTATTGGTGGTGAGAGTTTCATTGGGTTGGGTTGTGATTGTTGTGGTAGTCTTAGTGAGGATGAGATTTCCAGGGCTGAGTTGGATGTCGTGTGTAATAGAGTTCTGTCCAGGGGAGTTTGGCCTAATAGTGTGGTTGGGTGTTGTGGGTGTAGTTGTATCGATGGCTGAGTTAGGTTGAGGTTCGATGGGTAGTGTTGCGTTTGGTGTAGTGAGGAAACAAATCGAGATTGAGGATGGGTCATCAGGCATGTCTAGGAATTGGTAGGAGGTTTGGTGTGAAGGTTTGGTCCCATATGGAATACGATACGGTACGGTTCGACGAAATTTAATCATTTTCGGGATCTGAATCAGATTCCGATGAAACACCCTAATATTTCTTGATGAATTTGACAGCCTTTTTGTTCTTGATTTGCTTCTCCAACTCTTGTTTGTCCCTTTCTTCTTCTGCTAATGTTTCACGTAATGCTTCTTCATCAATAAGCAGTTGATGTTCTTGTTCCTCAGTAAGACGAAACTCAACAGGTACCTCGTATTCCTCAACAGGGCTCTCTGGTTGATCAATAGTAGGAACTGATGATCTACCCATCGTGTTTGGATAAGGTTGTGGAGGGATTGTGTCTGGTACCTTTTCTGGTGTCGCTGGGTTGCTTCAAGTAGCTTTTCGTTTGTTTTGTTTCTTGTTTGCAGAAGTGTTTCATGTTTGAGAGTATGGTTTTGTGTGAGAAAAAATACTAAATGCAAGTAGTATTTAGAAACAAAATATAGCATTGGAAAATTCAAATTAAAACATAGCCGTTGGAAAATTCATTACTGAAATTAAAATTACAACATAGAAAATAAAATTACATTACTGAAAATAAAATTCATTACTGAAATTAAAATTACAATATTGAAAATAAAATTACATTCCTGCAAATAAAATAACATTATTGAAATTACAACTACAACATGTAAGTTAAAATTATCTCACCCATTCTTTCTTAAATTCCATTTGTCTTTCGATTTTAGCGGCTTCATCAAACAAAGCCTCATGTATGGCATCGTCCTATTTCTGATTCTTTTTTCAAAAATTTGCTTATCTTATCACGCCACTCTTTTAGAATATCATTGCATTTTTCATATGCTTCTTGCAATTCAAATTTTGCAGAGGATGCACTTTCAAATTTGAGGACTAAATCCATAATCGCTTTCTGCCGAATGTTGTCTTCTTTAATTAGGTTAGCAACTAATGTTTTGATTTGATCGAAAGTGTGTGGTTCTGAAAAGCCATAATATTATTTGTTAGTTTAAAGGATATATATGATTTTTAAAAGAGTTAAAATAGGAGATATATATAGGTTAAATTAAAAAATAATTTTTTTTTTGAAAAAAGGGCCAGTGAATTTAAAAACAAACGTATATATTCCCCGCTTCCTCTGGCTGTGTGTTTCGTCGGTTTACCGAAGACCCCCCGGCGAAGAGGGGGTGGGTGTCGCAAAGAAGGTCGGCGAGCAACGACGAACCAACCACATCAGACCGATGAGGGCCTGCTCGTTGCCACACCCTTTACTCTTAGCCTCCACGCAAAGGGGTAAATAGGTAAATCCTTATATATTTTTTTCAACCAGAGGGTAAAACAGGTAAAATAATGAATAAACCAATAAAGACAAAAGGACACGTGGCAACCATATATTCGCTGGCAAGAAATGCTCAGACCATATAGCCTCTTGCACCAACATAGCATGCTATACAACATATCATCATTTCCTACATCATAGTGTGTGCTTTTCAACTTCATTCATATTTTTTCAGTTAAAGAAGTTTATTTATTTCTTTCTTTCTTATAAGGTAAAAAAAAATATTTTCTTGTCTTTTTTAAAGTTAAATCTACAAGATAAAAATAAAGTATTATCCTATGTTGTATTTTTTAAAAGTAGTGCAAGTATATTTTCATGAAATTTTTTTTTATAACTTTTTTTATAAATAAATAAACAGTGATTTATATTTTTGGGTATAGTCTGCGGTCAAATGAAACACATGAATATTTTGTTTTTTTCTTGTTTTATGTGTCATACTGATATACACAGCATCATTATATGTTTGTTTCAACTTATGTACCAGGCTTTTAGCTTTTTTTGTTTTCGGATTAATGTTTTACAACCCCATTTTCAAAGTTTTTGCTATCTTATGATTTATGAAACACAAGCCGAAAATCAAATAAGCTATAAGCCCGCTATGGAAGCTTAAGCTTATTGTTGGGCCTAATTAGCTAATGTGGTTTCACCTTACTTTCTTTTTAGGCTTGTTTTGAAACTTACGCGATAGTGTATATTCTTACAATTATGTATGGTGTTTGTTTAAGCTTATGTAGCAAGGCTTATAGCTTATACACATTTTTTTGGCTTATTTTTAAAAATTTTCTGCTTAAATAAGCTTATTACTCTTAATAAGCTTGTATAAGCCGAAAAATCCTCAAACCATAAACCGTGAGCTTATTTTTTATGTAACATAAGCCATAAGCCCACTATATAAGCTTAAATAAACACCTATTTGAGGTTTTGGGCATAATTAGCTATTGTGGTTTCATTTTTTTTATATGCTTGTTTTGAAACTTATGGGATAATGTATAAGCTTATTTTGTAGGCTTGTGTATTGAACTTGTTGATTTTGTTATTCTGATGATAGTTGTGTTTAGCAAAAATCAGCTTATCTTATTTGTAGTTGTTTTTAAGTTAATAATTTGTGATATATGAGGCTGTTAGTTAAGGGGGGTGTTATAGCTTATTTGGTTTTGGGCTTATAAGCTCACTTTTGTGGCATATTCTAAACCTTTTCTGCTTACATAAGCTTATTACAGGGGTTTTTGTATCGGCTTATATATGTAGCTTATGGCTTATTTGATTTTAAGCCTATGGTTCATAAGCTTGCTGTTTTGGCTTGTTTTCAAACTTTCTGGCTTATATAAGTTTATTAAGTTAGGAACTTATATAAGCCGAAAAGTATTAAAATAAGGCATAAAAGTTGAGCATATGAAACACAAACCTAAAACCAAATAAGCAATAAGCCGCCTATTTAAGCCGAAACAAACACCTGAAAAAGTATTGAAATAACTTATTTCAAATAATCCAGATAAAGTGAGCTTATACAGCATAAGCTGAAAACCAAACAAGCTATTAGCTGGCTATATAAGCTGAAACAAACACCCCCTAAGTAGTCTGATAGTTTATTTTAGTGTATACGATTATTTTGTGATATTTGAAGCTGTTAATGGACTTGTTTTATTGTTTCGTGTGGTCCGATTGTGATATTTGAAGCTGTATACCATTGTTGGTTATGTTGCCTTGGTTAGGCTTGTGTGTTTATGAATGGGTCTAAATAAAGTCATATTAGCCATGACATGCCTACATGAGATTTAAGTAGTCATATTTATTTCTCATATAAGCCTTAATGTAGTGTCATTATGTTCTTAGCTTTATACTTGTTTTGTTTGTCTTCTTAGTTTATCATGGGATGGTTACAACTCTTGGTTGTCATCCTTCATGTGTTTAAACTCATGAAATAAGATGGAAGAAATAACAAGATTATTATCAAAGAAAATTATAATTCATTCTCACCTAAGAGAATACACTATCCTTTTAATTTAAGCTTCTGTTGGGACCTATCAGTTTATGTATGACTTATAAAGCTATTTGAGTAGCTCAATTGTGGGTTGATGTATTGAAATAAATTATTTCAAGTAATTGGATACCGGTTTGGTTTTAGTCAACTTGTCAATAAACCGGTTTGACTTAAAACCCGATCGATTTTGAAACTTTTTTTTACTTAGTTTTAATCGGATCGGAACCGGTTTTTAATCGGATTGGTTCGATTTTAACAATTTTTTCAGCAAAACCGATCTTGGCCACTTTATTAAATCGGATACGAACCACTGGATCGATTTAAGAAAAACCGGTTTTAATAAAACCGTCTTATTAAAAACCAGTTTCGATCTTTTTTCGAATAGAATCATGAACCGATCTTTTTGCCCGCCCCACACACACCTAGGAGCGCTCCTTCCTGCATATCCATACAAGACCCGAGTAGACGGGTCGAGTAAGTATATAAAACCAAAAACCAAACCAAATAATGTCAACTCGATTTGATTTTCGATTGATTTTACTCTGTAAAAAAAATAAAAAAATTACTAGTTGTTAGACCCACTGAAAAACAGCGCTGGCCCCCACTAAGTACCTTAAACTAATCCACTTTAATAAAAGCACTTGACTTTGATCCAAACTGTGCAAAACCAAAAAAAGCATCAAGATTTTGTAAGTTTTATAAATTTTGTAACTTTATTCATCCGCTTGTGTTAGAGCATATGCAATGGGGACTTTTTTGAATAGCTTTTTACTATTTGAAAAAGCTTTCTAAAAGCTTTTCACCATTAAAATGAAAGACTTTTTATAGAGTTTGAAGCAAAGACTTGGCTTGTGCCAAGTGGTTTGAAGAAAATAGCTTTTTGTTTGATGTTTCTCATTAATGTAATACCACTTACATTTATAACAATAAATGCATCAAGCTTTTTATGAAATTTCCCATTGTAGATGCTCTTATAAGCATTGGATAAGCCGTTTTGGATAAGCAGTTTTGAATAAGCAGTATGAGGATGCTTACACAAGGTTTTAATAAGCTATTTCTAAACACCCCTTTAATTCAAATTGCTTATTTCAAAAAGCAATAGCAAGTTTTAACTTGATTCAAGATTCTTAGTTTAGTACAATTTGAAATGTTTAAATAAGGTGTTTAGTACTAAATTATATGTTGTTGGTGAAATAAGATGTTTTGATTTGATGATTTGAAGATGCTTAGAGGGTGTTTAGTATTGATTATATGTAAATAACGAACTGAACTGAACCGAAAAATGACCCGAACTGAAAATCAACTTTGAGAAAAGCGTGACAAAATCAAAACCGAACCAAAATTAACCTAGTAAAACCGACGTAGATACTTAGGTGTATAATGTATTTCTCTTGGTTAGACTCGACCCAAACTGAAACCAAATTGAGCAAAACTGGAACCAAACTCTAAGTGTAACACCCCACTTGGATAAGTGGACCATTACGTGTATTTATGGCGTGTCATCAAAGCATAAGGTAAATGTCCTAAAACATTAAATGACCATAAAGGAAATACCGGAATCAAACATCGGCAATCCAAACATAAGCCCAAAACATGAAAAATAAAATACTGAAGGAAAGGACCAAACAATGTCCAAATAAGCAAAATAATGTAAGAATGCATAAAGTAAGAAGTCTGGATAGCTTCCATCCAAATGCACATGCTCTCAGAATCCTAAAAGCGTCCTGGTGTACCTGCCGTTAGAACATGAAAGGAACTACGGCTGAGCATAACGCTCAGTGAACGGATATAAACCATGATAGGGAAATACTAAAATGGAACAGATGATAAAATACTGGAGCTGTAAGACTGATAAGTAAAGTTGCAGCGGAAATCTGGGTATAATCTGTACAACCTGATTTATAAATAATAGAGCTGAACTGTTATCTGTTAAATCTGAAAACATGCTTTTACTGTAATTTAATTGCCAGAGCTTATATAGGTCACGTGCTGTAACAACCGTGCATGAATAACTGGAGGGGTGACCTCGTCATGCTGTAGAGGGGTGACCTCTAAATAACTGTGCTGGGTGGAGGGATCAGCTCTAATGTGAAGGATGTAGAGCACACACTACATTCACCCTGATAACTGGTAATACATATAAGCCTAGGATGCATCCATACGCCCCACTAATAATACTGATAATATGGCCAAGCTGAGCTGAGTGGGACGATGCAAGATATCACTCTCCTGCATGTGAGTCACGACACCGGTGCCTCTAGTGCCGTGGTTACGGTACCTCCGTAACTAGTACCTAAACTGGTCGTGCTTGTATATAATGCTCAGGCAATTTATTTAGTTATTAATATGATTACTGATAAACTTAAACGTATACTGGGGAAAAACATTTGGCTGAAGACGGGGAATCCTAATCATGCATAGAAAGGAAGTCCTTACTGAAAGGACGGAAATCCGTACCTTTTGTCCAGTTTTGAAATAAGACTGAAAGCCGACAGATCGAATTTGACTTCACGGATACTACATAAATAATGGACGCGAAAATAAGTTGACTGATATCCATTTATTATTAATGATTTTAACTATTCTTGGCTCGATTTATTTTATACTTATAATACTGTAGGTATATAATCTGATAATTCTGACAGTTCAAATGTTACTGATAAGTGTATTCCTGTATTGTTGATTACTAATAATAGGTCTTCTGAATTTATGATATTACTAAAAATAGAAATCTGTTATAAATAGAAAGTTTCCTGAATTAGAAAGATTCCCAAATTTAGTTTTTCTGAAATAAGTCATTAATTAAATCATAAATTAAATCCGACTTTTAATTAGTTAAAAGGACAAAGCTAAAATCAATTTAGTCTTACTAATTAAATAAATAAAATAATAAATATATTTAGCTTTATTTCTAAAACTTATTTATAAAACGTTTTAACCAAAACTTAAATAATTTCCACTGTTAGTCTTAAGTTCCCCTTGCTTGTATTATTTTCCCATTGCTAGCATTATATTCCAACTGATTTTTGTTATGGTTCCCACTGCTAGTCTTAGTGTTCCCACTGCTTTCTATGAGTTCCCCCCTGTTAATGTACGGTTCCCACTGCCAGTTATATGGTCCCACTGTTTTTGTACTCTGACAGACCCAAACGCCCCCTTATCGCCTGGTAATCCCAAACGCACCCTGTTTTTTTGAAAATTAATCCCAAACACCCCTGATGGGGTTTCTTTTAGCTGCGGTCGCTGGACCGGACTCAAGCCGCCACTGTGTGGGTCACGGCTGGGCAGAGAAAAGGCCACCCATCCTCATAAGCTAAACAAACACACCCGTGGGGTTGCTGTCCTCGACGAACCACAACAAAAGACACCACCGAGAGTTTTCTCTCGGTTTCCATGAATCACAACTACACGACACCCCCTTAAATCCGTTTCTTGATTACTCTTCTAATTACTAATTTCTTGATTTGATGAAATAAATGTTCGTGATTAACCAAAGAAAAGAAAGAAGAAAAAAAAAGAAAAGGATTTACCAACTGTCGTGATTAGCAATCGAAACCCACACCTGAAATCGAAAAGATAATCAAAACTGGTCTTTCTTGTTTCTTGTTTTCAGCCGGCAGTTATCAAAAGACCGAAACCCTAATCTATTTTATATATTTTTTTTTTGTCGTCTGATTAACAAGGAAGGGGTAAAACCCCGTCTTTTCTTTCTTGCACCAATTTGGGCCGACCCATCAACCCTTTTTCTTTCTTTTCTTTTTTTTTTAAAACCGGGCCTAAAGCCCATTTACACTTTCTTCTCTTTTTTTTTATACTTTTAATTAAATGTCGTGAATACTAGTTTTTTTTTCTTCTTGTGTCTTTGTTTCTGAAACGCGATAATTATTTTTCGTGTATTAATACATACGCAATCTATTCTGAAACTTAATAGTTATTTTCTGAATAATTATTCATTTGTAATTTTTAAATAAACTGAGACTACGCGTATTTACTATTAACGTTTAATTATTTCTGAAAAAAATAATTAATTCATCTGTAATATTTTCTGAGACTGAATACATATTATCTGAATAAACTGTAATATTTATAGTCTTTAAATAAATTGGGATTGCGTATTTATTTTCTGCGTTTTTATCTCTGTCTAATAATTAATACATATATAGTTTGTAAAAATTAAACTGCGTATTTAAATGTTCTGATTTTTAAATACGGGTTTTACACTAAGGATCCCATTCTCGCGAACAAACACAACGCCTACACACTGAACGAACCGAACCGAAAACCAATTTGAGAAAAACACGAACAGAAATAACCGAACAAAACCAAAACCGAGCCGAACCGAAAAATTGAACTGAATATACAATTTAGGTGTATTTTTGTTTTTAAATCGAAACCTAACCGAACAAAATGATATAAGTATACAAACCGAAAACCGAACTGAAAATAGTCGATTCGGTTTCGGTCGGTTCAATTCGGCTCGATTTGTCAGTTCAGTTCGGTTTTCGGTTGGTTTTGCTTAACCCTTCCTGCATATCCATACAAGAACCGAGTAGGCGGGTCGAGTAAGTATATAAAACCGAAAACCAAACCAAACCAAATAACGTGGCTTCGGTTCAGCCCGATTCGATTCGGTTTTCGTCTGATTTTTCTCCACTGTAAATTTTCTTTTAATAACTAAAAAAACAAACCTGGGTCCTACTAATAAACGACAAAGATACATAAGTACCTTTTAAACTAATCCACTTTAATATTAAAACACTTCACTTTGATCTGTGTGTAGAACAAATAAGCATCAAGATTTTTATAAGTTTTATAAATTTTGTAACTTTGATTCTTAGTTTAGTACAATTTGCATTAAAAAGATTTGATTTTTTTGAATTATTTAGGATTTGCTTATTAGCCTTGTTTATGTGCTTATTCGGATTTGATACATTGGATAAGCAGTATAAGGATGCTTATAAAATGTTTTATTAGGCTATTTCTAAACACCCCTTTAATTCAAACTGCTTATTTCAAAAAGCATTAGCAATTTTAATAAGGAAAGCCAATGGTTCTTTCAATGATTCTTTAGATCATTTTCTTGTGTTATAAGCATTGGATAAGCAGTGATGCTTACACAAGGTTTGAATAAGCTATTTCTAAACACCCCTTTGATTCAAAGTGCTTATTTCAAAAAGCCTTAGCAAGTTTTAATAAGCATTAGCAAGTTTTAACATGATTCAAGATTCTTAGTTTAGTACAATTTGCAATATGTAAATAAGGTGTTTAGTAGTGATCATATGTTGCTGAAATAAGCTGTTATGAATTGAAAAGATTTGATTTTTTGGAATTGCTTAAAGGGTGTCTAGGATTTGCTTATTAACCATGTTTATGTGCTTATTTGAATAAGCAGTTTTCAAAGATGCTTACACAGGGTTTTAATAGGCCATTTCCAAAAAGATTTGATTTTTTGGAATTCTTTAGTGGGTGTTTAGGATTTGCTTATTAGCATTGGGTTTATGTGCTTATTGGGGTTTGATACATTGGATAAGCAGTTTTGAATAAGCTGCATAAGGATGCTTATACAAGGTTTTAATAAGCGATTTCTAAACACCCCTGTATCCAAATTGCTTATTTCAAAAAGCATTAGCAAGTAAGCAAAGTCAATGCTCCTTTTTTATTCAAGATTGGATAAGCAGTTTATGTGCTTATTAGCCATGTTTATGTGTTTATTGTGATTTGATACATTGGATAAGCAGTTTTGGATAAGTAGTTTCGAATAAGCAGTATAAGGATGCTTCTACAAGGTTTTAATAAGCTATTTCTAAACACCCCTTTAATTCAAACTGCTTATTTCAAAAAGCATTGGATAAGCAGTTTTGGATAAGCAGTTTTGAATAAGCAGTTTTGAATAAGCAGTTAGAAGATGCTTATACAAGGTTTTCATAGGCTATTTCTAAACACCCCTTTAATCCAAACTGCTTATTTCAAAAAGCAGTAGCAAGTTTTAATAAGCAAAGTCAATGCTCCTTTTTTGAATTTTTAGATCATCTGCTTGTCTTATAAGCATTGGATAAGCAGTTTTCAATAAGAAGTATTGAATAAGCATTTTAACAGGCTATTTCCAAACACCCCTGGCTGTTTGTTTTAGCTTATATAATGTAAGCCCATTTCGGCTTATATAACATAAGCCTCAACTTTGTGGCTTATTTTGAGACTCAGGGGCTTATATAAGTTTATCATGATATAATAAACTTATATAAGCTCATAAGTTTCCAAATATGCCACAAATTTGAGGCTTATGTTATATAATCCGAAATGGGCTTATGTTATGTGATTTGCTTATTAGCCATGTTTATGTGGCTATTGCCATTTGATACATTAGCTAAGGAGTTTTGAATAAGCATGTTGAAGATGTTACACGCGATTTTAATAGGTTATTTACAAACACCCCTTTAGAGGGCGTTGGGTATTGCTTATTTTTTCTCCTCTATCAAATAAGCTGTTATAAAATAAGTATTTCTGGAACAGGTGTTTGGATTTGCTTATTAACTATGTTTATGTGCTTATTTGAATAAGTAGTATAGGGATATGCTTATACACGGTTTTAATAGGCTATTTCTGAACACCCCCTTTAGAGGCTGTTGGGTATTGCTTATTTTTTCTTATTAAAAATAATTACTTTTGGAACTAGTGTTTGGATTTGCTTATTAACTATAAATTTCATGTGCTTATTTGAATAAGTAGTTTGATGAAGCTAGAACACCCCTTTAGAGGGTGTTGGGTATTGCTTATTTTTTCTGCATAAAATAAGTACTTACAAGCTGGATTGTTTCTTTCAGCTTCTATGTGGACTTTTTAGCTTATTTGATCTGGCCTCATGTTTTCACAAGCTCCAATTTTCCATTTTATTTTGAGACTTATGAGCTTATTATATTAGTTTATCATATTGTGATAAACTTATATAAGAAGGAAAATTGGGGCTTATGAAATATAAGCCCCACAACAAATGAGTTTATAAGCCACATAAAGCTTAAACAACCACCCTCTTTGGATTTGCTTGTTAACCATGTTTATGTACTTATTCGAATCAGCATTTTGAAGTTGCTTACTCGCGGTTTTATTAAGCTATTTCAATTTTCAAGACACCCATCCAATCTAAACTGCTTATTTCAGAAAGCATTAACAAGTTTTAATAAGCAAAGCCAATGCTCTTCTCAATGATACTTCGGGTCATCAACTTGTTTTGTTATATGAAATATAATGTTACAGTTTGGAACTTTAAGGGATGTTTGGGATTGTTGAGCCAAAACTGCTTATACGATTATTTGTGAGTGAAATAAGGTGGTTTGAATAAGAATCTTGAAATGTCTGCTTATTATGTCTTGAAATAGTAGATAAGTAGTTTGAGGGTGTTACGTGGTTATTTGCAAGTGAAATTAGCTGTTATGTATAAGCAGTTTGAATTTTCGTTTTGTTTTGAATAACAAATCGCTCAGACGGGATTGGGCATTGTTGTTTAGAACTCGCTACTTAATGCACTAATTTTCTTGATTTGTTGCCGTTTTGACCTTATATAACAAATTTATATCATGTTTGATACAGGTTTGGTGTGATTTTGAGATATTACGTTAATCGGTTGTTGTTGCTATGGCATTGCCTGTCGACCATAAAGCACATATTATTGATGGAAAAGCAATTGCACAAACAATTCGTGATGAGATTGCCTCTGAAGTCAAAATTTTTGTCGAGAAATATGGCAAGGTGTACACTTACTCCCCTCCTTGTTTGTGCCATTGTCAAAAGGGCCTGGGCCGGGTTGGTCGCCGCTGGTCGAAAGGGACTGGGTCGGGTTGACCTGGAGCACTTATACTCCCAAATAATCAGTTTGTCTAATATAATATGACTATTTGATTATCATGATTAAGGAGGTTTTATACAATCAAAATTATACCTTGGGATACTTACGACCCACTTAACCCTTTTCAAGGTAAAATTCACCCGCTCTTTAAGTTAATAGGCCAAAGTTGCCACTTTAGTCATTTAATTGACTGAAATTTGGAGTATAGCACTATTTGCTAATACTTCAATAATCTTGAACCTACGTTTTATGAATGCCGGGAATTTCTATTTGATTTTGTGCTCAAATTTATAATTTCGTGTAATCACTTTATCTGTTTTAGGCACCAGGACTTGTTGTGGTGATTGTTGGACACAGAAAAGATTCTCAATGCTATGTTAATATGAAGAGAAAAGCGTGTGCCGAGGTTGGAATTAAGTCTATAGACATAGACCTTCCAGAACAAGTGCCCGAAGCTGAATTGATCGCAAAGGTCCATGAGTTAAATGCAGATCCCGAAGTACATGGTCAGTAATTGAATAGCACACAATTATATTCGAAATTTGCTTATATTTCTGGCGTAAAATATGTGGCACTGGCACCTTATGTAGGAGCGTATATTCATAAACAGCAATACTATAGTTATTTATCAGTTGTTCATGCTTTTTTTTGGGCAAACCTGGGTTTCTGTTCCGACTCGACATTGCAAGCCAACTAATCCCAGGGCGACTACCCTTTTGGAGCCTGGAGTTGGCGCAGGTGGACCTGTCAATCAGAGGTGGAAATTTGGTCCCATTTAGCAATTTTGACCCCTGCACGGCTTTACAAATGAAGGTCGATCTGGGTTATGGATTACCTCAAACAGGGCACATTGGTCGAAAGTATTCAGAAGTGTATTTCCTGTGCATACGGCATGCTAAAGCGCATAAAAAAAAGATTAGATGTATATATAAAATGGGAAAAAAATGGAAAAAAAATGTAGAGGTTAACCTTTTACCCGACCCAAATGGGCCAGTACTAAAAATTTTCTGTCTTGGCTCATTATTCAATCTGCCCGATGGAAATGTAAATTAACCCGACTCAAACATCATTCTAGTTTCAGTATGTCCTGATATTATTTTGTTTCACTCTACTGTCATGAATTAAAGGTGAGTTTATCGTGACGCAGGCATATTGGTTCAGCTTCCTTTGCCGAAACACATAAATGAAGAAAAAGTCTTGACATAAATCAGTATCGACAAGGATGTAGATGGCTTTCATCCTCTCAACATTGGCAAACTGGCAATGAAAGGCAGAGACCCGCTCTTTCTTCCTTGCACCCCAAAGGCAAGAAAAACCTAAACTCACCATTTAACAAATTTCATTAGAAAGATTTGATTTTTTGGAATTATTTAGGATTTGCTTATTAGCCTTGTTTATGTGCTTATTCGGATTTGATACATTATATAAGAAGTATAAGGATGCTTATAAAATGTTTTATTAGGCTATTTCTAAACACCCCTTTAATTCAAACTGCTTTTTTCAAAAAGCATTAGCAATTTTAATAAGGAAAGCCAATGGTTCTTTCAATGATACTTTAGATCATTTGCTTGTGTTATAAGCATTGGATAAGCAGTTTTGGATAAGCAGTTTTGAATAACCAGTTTTGAAGATGCTTATATAATGTTTTATAAGCTATTTCCAAACACCCCCTTAATTCAAATTGCTTATTTTTAAAAAGCATTAGCAAGTTTTAACTTTATTAAGATTCTTAGTTTAGTACAATTTGCAATAATAGATTATATGTTGGTGAAATAAGATGTTTTGATTTGATCATTTGAAGATGCTTAAAGGGGTTTTTAGGATTTACTTATAAGCCATGTTTATGTGCTTATTGGGATTTAACATATTAGATGATTAAGCATCTTATTTATACCTGAATTAGCAGTTTTCAATAAGAAGTATTGAATAATCATTCCAACAGGCTATTTCCAAACACCCCTGGCTGTTTGTTTTAGCTTATATAGCGTAAGCCCATTTCGGCTTATATAACATAAGCCCGAGTTTTGTGGCTTATGTGGATACTTATGGGCTTATATAAGTTTATTATCATATAATAAACTTATATAAGCCAATAAGTCTGCAAATAAGCTTGAAAAATTGGGGTTTATGACATATAAGCCGAAATATGGCTTAGTTTCGGCTTATATAACATAAGCCCCAAATTTGTGGCTTCTTAGGGGCTTATATAAGTTTATCACGATAGAATAAACTTATATAAGCCCATAAGTCTCCAAATAAGCCACAAATTTCAGGCTTATGTTATATAAGCCGAAATGGTCTTACGTTATAGGATTTGCTTACTAGCCATGTTTATGTGGCTATTGCGATTTGATACATTATTAGCTAAAGAGTTTTGAATAAACAGTTTGAAGATATTTACACGCGGTTTTAATAGGCTATTTCTGAACACTCCTTTAGAGTGCGTTGGGTATTGCTTATTCTTTTCTGCATATAAATAAGTTCTTATAAACTGGATTGTTTCTTTCAGCTTCTATGTGGGCTTTTTAGCTTATTTAATTTGTGTTTATGTTCTCATAAGCTCCAATTTTCCATTTTATTTCGAGACTTATGAGCTTATTATATTAGTTTATCATATTGTGATAAACTTATATAAGCAGGAAAATTGGGGCTTATGAAATATAAGCCCCAAAACAAATGAGTTTATAAGCCACATAAAGCTTAAACAACCACCCCCTTTGGATTTGCTTGTTAACCATGTTTATGTACTTATTTGAATAAACAGTTTGAAGTTGCTTACTTACGGTTTTATTAAGCTATTTCATGACACCCCTCCAATCCAAACTGCTTATTTCAGAAAGCATTAACAAGTTTTAATTAGCAATGCCAATGCTCTTCTCAATGATACTTCGGGTCATCAACTTGTTTTGTTATACGAAATATAATGTTACAGTTTGGAACTTTAAGGGGGTGTTTGGGATTGTTGATCCAAAACTGCTTATACGATTATCTGTGAGTGAAATAAGGTGGATTTATTAAGAATCTTGGAATGTCTGCTTATTGTGTATAAACAGTTTGAATTTTCGTTTTGTTTTGAATGACAAATCGCTCAGATGGGATTGGGCATTGTTGTTGTTTATAAATCGCTACTTAATGCACTAATTTTCTTGATTTGTTGCCCTTTTGACCTTATATAACAAATTTATATCATGTTCGATACACGTTTGGTGGGATTTTGAGATATTAAGTTAGTCGGTTGTTGTTGCTATGGCATTGCCTGTAGACCATAAAGCACACATTATTGATGGAAAAGCAATTGCACTAACAATTCGTGATGAGATTGCCTCTAAAGTCAAAATTTTGGTCGAGAAATATGGCAAGGTGTATATCACTTACTCCCCTGCTTGTTTGTGGCATTGTTTTTAGGCAATTTTACATTTATCCGCAATAATCATGAGTCTAAAGGGGCTGGGTCGGGTTGACTATGAGCACTTTTTTGTCCAAATTAATCAGAAATTTTATTAATAATCAGTCTGTCAAACAGAATTTGACATTTTGACTATTTGATTACAATGATTAAGCAGGTTTGTTAAGCTAAAATTAATCCGCTCTTACTTGCCGCTTATGTCATTTAATGACTTAAATTTGGAGTATAGCATTATTTGTTGATTTCATGCTTAGCTAATGCTTTAACAATCTTAAACCTACGTTTTATGGATGCCTATGTTTTATGGATGTCATGCATGTCTATATGATTCTGTGCTGAAATTTATAATTTCGTGCAGTGTTGTAAATATCGGTCATGGCGGCCGATATATCGGTGATATATCACTTGGCGGTGGTCTACCGCCACGCCATGGAGCATATCGGCCAACTTGGCGTTTTGGTCAAATATCGGTCCATATCGGTCAAATATCGGTCATATCGGTCAAATATCGGTCATATCGGTAAAAAAATGGGTTGACTTTTGGTATTTTTATTATTTTTTATTGTGTTTTTATTTTTTAATGTAAATTTTACAAGATATATAACTAAAACTAATGAATACATTATTAAAATTATAAAAATATATAAGAATTTCAAATTTATATTAAATAAATTTTAAAAATATATAAAATAATGATAATTGATAGTACCCGCCAAGAAACCGATATATCGCCGCCAAGACGATATATCGCTTGGCGGTGGTTGACCGCCAAGACCCCGCCGAACGATATTTACAACCTTGATTTCGTGTCATCACTTTATCTGTTTTAGGCACCAGGACTTGCTGTGGTGATTGTTGGACACAGAAAATATTCTCAAAGCTATGTTAATATGAAGAGAAAAGTGTTTGCCGCGGTTGGAATTAAGTCTATTGACATAGACCTTCCAGAACAAGTGCCTGAAGCTGAATTGATCGCTAAGGTCCATGAGTTAACTGCAGATCCCGAAGTACATGGTCAGTAATTCAAGAGTAAAATGGACATTCAAACACCATTCTAGTTTCAATATGTCCCTGATATCGTTTTGTTTTATTTATGCCGTCATGAATCAAAGGTGAGTTTATTGTGCTGCAGGCATATTGGTTCAACTTCCTTTGCCGAAACACATAAATGAAGAGAAAGTTCTAACAGAAATCAGTACCGACAAGGATGTAGATGGCTTTCATCCTCTCAACAGTGGCAAACTCGCAATGAAAGGCAGAGACCCTCTCTTTCTTCCTTGCATCCCAAAGGTACAATATTCTTGACACGAGTTTCAAGCTGATATTTAGATATTGACTTCAAGTTCCATGGAAGGATTGACACTGGCCTTCATTTATATACTGAAACCATGGCCTCTTTTTAAACCACTATTCAACTTGCGTGTATTTGTCGAGATGTTATTTTGGTGTCGACACGCATTTGACCTAGTGGAACTTAGGTGCATGCCTCACCAATAGGTTGTCGGTTCAAAATTGTGTGCGAGTATTATCCGTTTCATTCTTAATCTAAAAGAATGTGAGCTACTATTCTTTACTGTTTTTGGCGGTAGCTGCATCTTGTTTTATAATAGTGATTATTGCACTCCATGTACACAGCGATTTCGCTAGCATACTTATATAGTGATAAAATAAAGTTATATTTCGAAAGGTTCAAACAAGTTAAATAGAAAAACGGGTATGTTAATACAAAATGGGTCAAATTGGTCAAAAGTCATCTGAAGTACTGTATATTTTTTGATGCATAAAACCTTCTAAGCCATTTTTCAAAAAATAATGCTCCGTAGTATGTAAGTAGAGAAAAGTTCAAACATAAATTTTTTTTTGGTGCAAACTATAAGGGATAATCCAACTCAGACGATACCCGAACAGACCCAAGGGTCAGACTGAGAGACATTGTTATTGTTGCAGCTGGGCAGGCTTTTTTGAATAAACTTTAATATATTTTACAAACTTGAATATTCAGAAAACGTATGACAATGGTGCAATACTGTCATTATGATATGGGTCGAAACAGGCCAATTAGTTGGGTTGACCTGAATTGTTTTTACCCAAATTTTCGCTCTTCCTATCAATAATTAGCATTTCAAATATGACTAATAATTATAGTATCACAATAATAATTTTTTTTTTCTGAATAAAATGATATGCAAGTGGTGAAAACCCCTTTGGACGATAAGTTTGCACATAAGTTCCTGAATGTTTAGATGGTTAGATACTCTGACTTTTGATGCTTAGCGATGATGTACTTGCTATTGATTTTGCAGACTTGTGATTTTGTAAATTAAGTCCAAAGACTTTTATCGGACTCTTGTTTCTGTCTAATGTTTTTGTATGTGCCGAATCTTTCTCTCAGATAAAGGGTAGTTGGGTTAGACCTGGTGCTGCAGTTACTGAAGTAGGTACAATTACAGTAGATGATCCTTGCAGGTATGTTTTTACAAAATCATCTTTTGGTTCAGGCCGGTTTTAACCCGATGCTCAGCCCCGACCAGCACCTAACCCATTTAATAAAGGCTCTAAAGAAATATTGACTTCCTTTTAAATTTATAACGTGAAGTAATGAATTCACAGCGTTGATTAACATTCTGAGAATAAGCTTTTCATGCGTCAAAGTGACTTTGTGGCCCAGTGGATAAGGCGTTGGTCCACGAAGCCAGAGATTCTTGGTTCCATCCCCAGCAGAGTCGATATTCTTTTACATTTATACCCTTGTTACCAGAGATTTGGAAAGAACATATTTTGTTATTCCAAAGATAGAAACTAAACTGCGAGTATGTCGAACTTAGGTCACTTTATCAGAGTGTTAGCAATCGGGTTGGTTGGTTGATAGCAGCCTGATATTTTATCTTCGGATGAGCGGATGTTATTCACATTTGCATATTTTGACCATCATGTCAAATTGTTGGCATCTGAACACAAAGGTTGATGTGTTTTGAAGACAAGTACATTGGTTGAATTGTGTATTTTGGTCTTTTGATGTCGATATCTTTATGTGTTATGGAACCACTTGGAGCCTAAACATTTTTCTCCCTAGTAGTAGAGTAGAAGTAGATTGTGCTTGACTATCAAAGGGCAGTAAGTTGCCTCCACAAAAGAAAGTGAAACAAAAGGGTCCTATAAAAGTATAATGACCAATGCAGAAGCAAATAATTGATTGCTCTTTTAAGACCGTGTACTCACTAGGAGCATAGTTATCGCCATAGCCGCGAAGGTCAGGGTCTATAGTGTGGTATCCTAAGGAAGATAAATGGGTCATTTGGTGTCTCCAAGTGTACCAAAGTTCAGGAAAGCCATGAAGGAAGATGATTGGTGAGTTTTCGTAAAACTCATAAAAAACAGACACATAAGAATGAGGTTTCACTCGTTGCTTGCTAAACTTGAAAGATAAAAACAAAAATAATCGAGGATGCAAAAATGCGCGAGTCTATTTTAGTGCAAAAAGTGTGAAAACTTCGAATAACAAAGTACACCTTTTTAATCGTTCAACTTTGATATTATATGTCACACATGTAGGCTCCTGATTTTATGATGATCAAAAGATTTCTTTCATTTTCGTGATTTTATTTTCGAGGTTTATTTATTTCTTGTTTGCAATGTTTTAAAAGCCTGTTTCTTCATTCACTCAGTTAAATATAGGTTCAACCGTCGGATTGACTAAGTCAATGAAAACAAGCCGGTTCAATCAGGTTATCAAATAAACAAAGATTTAAGTTCTTTTGGATACCAAAGTTTTCTAAGATACAAGGGGACTCATCCCCACCATCCATCTCCATCTCATCCGATGGCTGAGATTAAAACCCCCAATTTATACTGCAGGGGTATTTTCGTCTTTTTACTTCTGGATATATATATACGCTTTAACAAACTCGTTTCATTCTTCTTCTTCTTCCCCGATTAAACTGGTACTTTCTCTCTCTATGTTTCTCTCTCTAGATATACCGTTTGTTAATATTGCTTATTAATAAGCTTATTAGTAAGCTTATAAATAAGCAATTCGCATCTATTAATAAGCTTATTAATAGATCGGATTATTAAATACGCTTATTTATAAGCTTATTAACTATCCGATTGATTAATAAGCTTATTAATCGTTCGTATTGATTAATAAGCTTATAAATAAGCGTATTTAATCGAGCGGATTGATTAATAAGCTTATTAATCAGCTTATTAATCGATCGGGACGATTAAATACGCTTATTTTTAAGCTTATTTTATGTCTCTGGTCTATTTTTAGTGATATTGTTTATAAGCTTATTTGATAATCGTTGATTCTTTTAGGTTTTAGATAAGCTTTTTATGAGTTGTTGTTTTTTCGATTTTTCATAGGTTTTAATGATGGATTCGAGTGATTCTAGTGGTCGTAGTGGTGTTGTTGATCCTTCTACGTTGGTTGATTTGACTAACGATCAGTCTAGTGTCGATCAAGGTTTGGATTTGCCATCCGAAAGTGTTCTTCATAGTCTTGCGGATGAGATTTCTGCGTATGAACAAGACGGTGAAGAAGCGGAAGCTGTTAAGAGTAAGTTTTCTAGTTTTTGTTGAGCTTAGTGCATGTTGCTAGTGTATCATATATGCTAGGAACCTATCATATATGATGTTTGTATTTTTACATAGATATGATAGCCATGTAACATATACTATCATATATGATACATGTCTATCATATATGATGTTTACATAATATGTGTTGAATTTTTCTAGTATTTTGTAATCATATATGATAGTATATGTTTCTTTTTGTAGAGTTGAATGTTGTGCGGACTCCTGAGTCGTATATCACTCATTCCAACTTTGATACTCCTGGGGGTACTGTTTACTACATTCCGAAAGTGCCTGCCGAGTTTTTACTTGTTAAAGGGAACGAGTACGATTCAGTTGAGCATTGCATTGCTGCTTACAAGAAGTATGCCGTTAAAGCTGGTTTTGTTGTTAGGAAATCGTGTCAGAAAAGATTGAGGAGCGGGATTGTGAAGCAAAAGTATTTGGTTTGCAACAGGAAGGGTTCCCCGAAGGATATATATGTAGACACCCTAGATTTGGAGAATGGTTATAACCAATTGAGGCATTCAAATGTTCATATCACCGGTTGTAAAGCTCGTGCTGTGTTTGACTTGATCCATGGTACGACGAAGTTCAAGTTGAGTGTATTTGATACTATCCACAACCACGAGCTTGAACGTGAGGAGTACAAGCATCTGTCAAAGAATCAGAGGCAGTTAACATACGCGGAGCAGGTGTTTATTGTCAAGGCTGCGAGTGTGAATATCGGTGCTACAAGAGCTCATCACCTTCTGACCGGGATCAAGGGTTCTTATCTGCTCGTTCACGGCACTACTGTTGACTTTAAGAACTTCTTCCGTAGCGTCAACTGTTACATCGGGGACTATGACGCGCAGATGTTGATAAACAAGATGGAGAAGAGGAAGGAGTACGTTGCTGATTTTTCGTTTGATTATTTGGTTAACAAGGCTGAGCTTATTGGCTTATTCTGGGCTGATGAAGTGTCCAAGTACAACTACAAGGAGTTCTGTGATGTTGTCTCTTTTGATGCCACGTTTAAGACAAACAAGTACAAAATGGTATTTGTTCCTTTTACGGCGATTGACAACCATAGGAAGTGTGTTACGGTTGCTGCTGGTTTGCTCAAGTTCGAGACCACGGAATCGTATGTTTGGTTACTTAAAGCCTTCATCAAAGCGTTTGGGAAAGCACCTAGCATAGTAGTGACCGATCAAGATAAGGCGATGAGGAATGCCATTGAAGCCGAGTTTGTTGGTACAAAGCATAGGCTGTGCATGTGGCATATCACGCAGAAGCTTCCAGCGAAGGTACTTTTTTTTTAAGACTAGTATCATATATGATGAAGTAGCATCATATATGATATTTTTGTTAGTATCATATATGTTGAAGTAGTATCATATATGATGTGAGAACAGGATTTTTACTCATATCATTTGGTTTTTGTTTGTCTTTGCAGATATGTGAGAAAATATACAATGATCGTGTTTTTAAAGAGAAATTGAACAAGATTATTTGGAACATGTACATTGGTCCCGAGGAGTTTGACACCAGATGGGGTGATCTGATGACAGAGTATGATTTGGTGGGACACAAGTGGCTGACGAAGATGTATGATATGCGTTCAACTTGGATCCCTGCTTATTTTTCTGACTCGCCGTTGTGTGGACTGATGAGGACTACGTCTAGATCAGAGAGCGAGAATTCTTTCTTCTCCCACTTTACCAATTCTAGCTCGACGCTTATGAACTTTATGAATTGCTTTGAGACGGAGATGGAAAAGCAAAGGAGTGTTCAAGAGAGAATGGATCATAATACAATGGATACTGTTCCGAAGTTAAGGACTTTTCTCAAGATTTAGAAGCATGCTGCAATGGTTTACACTCGTACCTTGTTTGAGTTGGTTCAGAAAGAGATTTTTGTTGGATTATGGTATTGTCAGATAGATACTAAGAATGTGCTCGAGGGTTCTGAGGTTTCTGTTATTAGAGTTAGGCATTTTGTTTATGAAGAGCCTGGTAAGAAGAACAAGAAAAAGATGAATGATAAGGTTACTGATAAGGTTAAAGTTGGCGAGTCTTCTAATAATGTGAAAGATAAGGAAAATGACAATGATAAAGAGAAGGAGAAGGAAGATGATGAGGTTGACATGTTTACTAGAGAAGATGGGTTGTACAAGGTATGTGAGTTTTTTGTTGATGTAATATTTTTTTTTTAACATATCATATTTGATAAGCACATGTATCATATATGATATTCACTTCTTTTTTTTTTTTTGGTTTTTTTTCCCAGGTGTTGCGCAACTTAGAGGATGGTTCAGTTATTTGTACATGCCAATTGTTTATGAGGGTTGGGATATTGTGCAGGCATATTTTCTGCGTGTTCAAGAATGCCAATATCGAGATGATTCCTCAGCAATACATTCTTAAGCGTTGGACCAAGAACCTTATCCCAGCTGCGTTGAGGAACAAGAGGAACATGTATGGGGAGAAGAATGTTGTATTGGAGAATTATTCGTGCGAGGCGACATCTATTGTTGATCATTGTGTGCATTTGTTGAGCAAAGACGAGCCTAGGTTGGGTGCTTTTGTTGAAAAGTTGAAGCAGCTGAAGAAAGATGTTGAAGCGGATTGTCCAAATCCTCCATCTAAGAAGAAGGTAGACTGTTTGGAGCAGCTCGTTGGTGTTTCTCATCCTTCTGTACGTTTGGTTGATAATCCAGATGTTGGAACCCCTAGAGGACGTCCTGGGCGTCAAAAGCTGCGTATTAAAGGTGGTAGAGAGATAGCTATTGAGAAAGGCAAAAAGAACAAGATTACATGTTCGGTGTGCGGGGGTACTGATCATAACAAGAGGACTTGCACCGGTAAGCGATTGGAGGAAGTCGTTGTCGAGGATCTAGCTTTTGTAGATGCAAGTACGAGTGGATGAGCTTGGATAGAAGAAAAGTTTTTTTTTTAGGAATTTTTTCCCGTTTTATTTTACTGTTTGCAGTTTCTGAACATGTCATTTTATGATGTATGATGATATTTTGTCTTGATTACTTTGATTCATGAGAAGTTGTTTTTGATACTATCTTTTTTTGGATAATCATATGTCAATGAGTCATGAGAAGTTGTGTTTAATCCCTTTTTTTCTTTAGTTTGTATGCTTTTGTCAGTTTTTAAAGTTTTTTTTGGAGTATCATATATGATAGTGATGTATCATATATTTAAGTTGTCAACACAACATATTTGATACGTATGTATCATATATGTTAAGCTGTGTTCAATCCTTTAGTTTTTTCTAGTTTGCTTTTGTCAGTTTACAAGTTTTTTTTGGACTATTAGATATGATAGTAATGTATCATATATGTTAAGTTGTCAACACAACATATATGATACATGAGTATCATATATGATAGTTTTTAAGATGCTAATGTTACTTCTTTCAAGAATTTCGTTTCCATAGCAAGTGTGTTTTTACAAGTTTTTTTTGGACTATCATATATGAAACTAATGTTTCATATATGATAGTTTTGTTTTTAACGGTTTACATGTTTTACAATATCCTTCTGTTCTCTAGAAATTTAATTCAAGATCAATACACATGAAACAAAATATTCATTTTCCATTTCATAATAGAAATTTCGACGGATTACAAGTTAAAACAAGTTGTATCCACAAAATGCGGTACATCCTACTTTACCGCCAGCAACTTGTCTTCCCTACGATTCTATCCAAATGTTTTCCAATGGTACGTCAGGTGTAGGCGACATGACTCGGGGGTAGTCGGACTAATGGATTCCTATTAAACGACCCACGATCTACGACCAGTTGACCCCAAGCTTAGAGCAACCCATCATGGGTTCTCTTGCATGCCGCGTACTCCTTTTCCGATTGGATAAGTCATCTAACTGCTTCTAATCTAAATCAGTTCACTAATCTCTTTGCATAGCCTAATGTTCCATTGGGTTAAGCGTTAAAGCTTATCAAGGTAGGCGACATGACTCGGGGGTAGTCGGACTAATGGATGCCTATTAACCGATCCATGATCTACGACTAGTTGACCCCAAGTTTGGAGCAACCCACCATGGGTTCTCCTGCATGTCGCGTACCCCTTACCCAGAGGATAGGCTAAGCAAAGCGGAAGTCTTAAACAAAAATCTAAGTTATTACAGACCAAATTAAAAATTAATGTCTTAAACTGTATTGTCTTTTTGTCTTTCCTTCTTCAGATGGCGCTCTTGGTCACATCTCTGTCTTGTTCCTCCTTTCTTGCTTTGATTGCCTCTTTGATGACCTTTGTCTTGTATGGTTGCATCTGGTATGTTCTTGCAAAGTCATAGGCTTCATCTGTTACCTGTTGCCTCTTGGTGTTCTTCTCGTGTGATAATATCTTTGCAACTATCCTAAACCTCAGCTTCAGTATTTCCTTTCGTTGCTCATCTGAATCACTCGGGAAGTCCAAAACCCAACCTTTTGCACTTTCGCCCTCATAATGCTCCATGTGCATCATCACAAACACCCCACAATCGATGTCGTTGTACATTGTTCCCCACTTTGGTCGAATGATTGTATGCTTCCTGAGTTTTTTTGTCATTTTGTGCTGCACACTCTCCATATACATCATAAACATCTTCATCTGCAAAAAAAGCCCCAAGTTTGTCATATTCTTTTGGTGTGTGATTTTTTTAGATGCTTTTTGAAATGCACAGATGTTCATGTTTTTTTTAGTTTATTTGTGTATTTAGTGACTTACCAGTAGGTCACAGTACGTCTGGTACTTGCTTTCATATGTGCTGGCGACTTTCGAGTTGTCGATTGACACGGCGCCGTTGACTAGGTTAAAGACCACCAAGTAGTAGTGCTGGTGAGATATGACCGGGAAGAACACCTGCAGAGTTTTTATAAGTTATATTTTTTTGAATCTATTGTAAAATTTAGTATCAAATATGTTCTATTCCTACTGCATTTGATTGCATGTCACTCATCATATATGATAAGTTTTTATCATATATGATAAGTTTTTATCATATATGTTTTACTTCTTTTATCATATATGTTAGTCAAGTGTTTACCAGATTTATTGTAAACTGTAACTGTAATATCATATATGTTATAATACTATATGTTTTACTTTTTTTTATCATATATGTTAGTCAAGTGTTTACCAGATTTACATTCTTCAACTTCAGCAAGTCCTCATCTTCTCCCATGGAGGTTCTCATGTTCTCTTCAAACTTTTGAAACTGCTTCTGGACGTCATACTGTCCGTTTGCCAGTTTCCAATGAAACATGTTCGCTGTCTGTATTGCATAATCAATAATACATTTTTTGTTTTAGTTTGTGGACATAATTTTGTTATAAAAAACACATATGATGTAAGATGTACTTACAATCATAGTTGACATGAAGTACTGTTTCTTCTTTTTTCCTCCTGTGCGAGTGTGTTCTTCAAAGTTCAGTACATTTGAGTATGTGTCAATGACAGGTGCATCTACCTTTAAGCCCGGAGCCATTGTCTGCAAGTTGTCCCTCATGCAAGCATAATTATTGTCCGCCGACTCAAATATGAAATCCCTGCAAACATAGTTCAATTACTTACTTTTATCATATATATATATGATCCTACTTGAATGATATATAGTTTGTTAGTTTTTTAGCTTTTACTTACAGGTTGTTATGAAGCATTGAGAACAAACTCTCTCCTATCATCAACTCTGCTACAGTGAGCTTCCCCCGTGCTGGTGCTTTCTTGTTTATGTAGTTAGAAAGGAGCAAGCGGGATGGCCTCTTTTGTTCTTTTGCAGCATCATCTTCTTCTACCATCATCACTATCTCCTTAGGTGTTGTTTCAGGCGTTTTTGTGATTTGGCTGAAAGATGGTGTTGATTTGAGAGACTTTGGTTGCCTCGTTCCTCTGGTTTTCCTTTTCGCCATCGCTTCTTCCTCAAGCTTCTTTTTTTGGCTTTCAATTGCAGCTTGACGTTCCAACTCCATGCAATACCTGTCTAGGTATTCATCAAACTCTGGGTCGTTGTCAAACTCCCCGGACAATGGCTCGTCTGTAAAAACAGTCTTATGAACCTCTGCCAACATCGCTGCTTCTTTAGCTGACTTTGGATGGTGAACCAACCCAGCTTCGGTGACCAGTTCCTCTTTTTCAGTTTCCTTTTCTTTATCTTTTGCCTTTTGAGCTTTTTGAGCAGATTCCTCATCCTCAGTTTGTATACTTTCAAGAGTAACCGGCTGTTTTACTGAAGCAGCAACATCTTCTGTTTTCCCATCGTCCGTGGAGGTTTGCTCCCAATCCATGAAATCCACATCAAGGTCATCGTCCTTGTTTCTTTTGAATACCATCTGGTATTCCTTGCATAGACCAATTAATGTTTCATCATTTTCAAACTTTTTAAGTCCTTCTCCAAGTGTTTCAGCAAGCACTCTTCTTGCCTCATATATCTCTCCAAATCGATCAATACTTTTTTCAACAAACTCCTGCATAGAAAATTGTATGTTGCAAGTGTATTAGTATCTTTTGTATATGATACTTTATATATGATAGTTCATACTATCATATATGATAGTATGTACTATCATATATGATAGTATGTACTATCATATATGATAGTTCATACTATCATATATGTCATAGTTTTTTGTTTTACCTCTAATGTTTGTGGTTTCCTGTCTTTAATTGGTTCCAGGTAGAAGTCGTTGTTTTTGTACACATCAATCCCCATGTGGACATCTTCTTCCTTGTACTCATCTTGATGTTCCAGGTTCCCCAAACATTGAATCTTCATTTCTTCTTGTATTCTCAACTTCATCAAACGACCATTCCAGCTTCTTATTGCTGGTCTTCGCCTCATCACGGCTACTCCTGGGAAGTAAGTTGAGTCCAAGTAAAGCAGCTGTGAAAAGAACAAGTTTGTTTTGGTTAAAGAGAACGAAAACATATAAAGTAAGTTTTAAATTAAAAAAACAGTTGTTTTTACTTACACACAAGAAAGTAGCAGGTCCGTTGTACCATCGTTTCACAGCTTGGTCGTTCCACTTGCTTTTACTTTTCTTGAGTCTTTCTAGTATATAGGACGACCAGTCTATCTCATTAATGTTTTGTTTCTCTGTGACCTTCTTCAAAATCTTCAAAAGGACTTTCCCACCAGAGTCTAAGTTGCACATCGTGCCACCAAAGAGCATAAGGAAGTTCATTATGAAGGTGAAGTCTGCTGTGTTGGTCGACTGGATCCTTTTTGCAATTGTTGTTGCGCTTGGTTTTAATGTGCCGTATTGAGCCTTCCATTCTTCGATGAAAGCATCATCGTCTTCCCTTTCCGGCAGTTCATTAAGAGATATTGTCCCCATCGGGACCCCAAGCATTTGTTGCACCCTTTCTCTTGTTATTTTGATGGATCCTTTGGGGAGTCTCAGTTCCATGCTTTGTGGATGGAACTTCTCGACAACATGGTACAGAAGGTGTGAAGACAGCTCGTCTATGGGAAACTCAATGTACCTCTCAAAACCAATTTGTTTTAAAACTTTCTTTCTTTCATCTGACAGTCCTGAGGTTGCTTCGAACAACGATTTAGGTGAGCATCTGGTCAAAGCAGTAGGGTATACCTTTGTCTGCTTCTTTTTTGTTGGACCTCTAACCTTCTTCTTTTTATCCAAAACCATCGCGTAGTCGTCTTCTTCTTCTTCAGTTTCATATTTTTTTAACTTGTTGCCTTTAGAAGGTGAAGGTTTGACAACTAGCATCTTTGATGTGCCAACCATCTGCTCATTCTCCTCGTCATCGTCTGTTTCGATTTTCTCATCCATCTGGTCATCTTCTTCTCCTTCGCTTGATTCTTCCTGCGAAGTTGTTTCTTTTTTCCCAGTTGTTTTTTTGCCCCCACTGTATGTATGCTTCTGTCTTTTTGTCCCTTTATGTGGACGTTTTGCTTCTTGCTTTTGTTCCAACTTCCTTTTTTCGGCTTTTTTATCCTTCTTTACCACTTCAGGAAAGCTTGTTGTTTTGCAAAATATAATGAAACGTGTTAGTATTATACAATCAACATAAATGATACATAAATATTTTCTTATGCTATATCGTATTCGATAAAATTATCATTAATTGTTACCTTTTTTTGTTTTTGAAGGGTTGATGAACTTGATTTTTGTTATTTTCTTCAAAACATCTTTGACCCTCTTTTCTTTCACAGGTTCCTCTTCATCCTGGTCTTCATCATCATCTTCGCTACTTTCACCCTCATTATTGTCATCCTCTTCCTCCTCGTCTTTGTCATCTCCATCGTCTTCCTCCTCGTCTGCGTCATCTCCATCTTCTTCCCCCTCGTCATTGTCCTCTGGCTCTTCTTCGTTTTTCTCATCCTTGTTACCTTCTTCTGTCTCGGTTTGTTCAGACTCGGCTTCTTCATCTACATATTCTTCCCCGCTGCTAATTCTCTCGTCTTCTGAAACATCATCTTCTTCCGTACCACTTTCTTCTACATTTTTTACAAAGCAAAGAGATGTTCAGTATTGTATGTTTGTTCCTAATGAATTAATATGATATGTAGTATATTTTTCCTACCTTCTGTCGTCTCTTTTGGCTTTTCAGCTTTCTTTGTTTTCAAATTCGTTTTTCCTTTGCCCTTTGTTTCGACAGCTTTTTCCTTGGTCTTTGTTTGATTGACAGCTTCAGTTACACCTTTGCCCTTCTCTTTGTTTTGTCTTGCTCTTTCACGCGCTGCAGCTTTTTCTTTCATTATTTTTATAGTAACTGCTGATAAAAAAAAAACTTATTAGATATGATACTTAATTTTACTTTTCTGTATTTTATTTTTTTTTGCTTTTTTTACCTAAGCTTCTTTTAGGTTGTTCTTTTGTCTCGTCATCCTTGTTTTTTGTATGCTGTTCATCTGCAATAAAAGCGCAAAGTTAGACAAAATTACATCTGTTTAAAGCTTTATATGTTGCATAACTTATGAAATATGATGAATTATATATGATAAGGTTCTATCAAATATGATGTCTCATTTTTTAACTATCAAATATATGTTCTAATCTTTCTGCTTTTGATTATATTTTCACTCATCATATATGATAAGGTTTCATCATATATGATAAGGTTTTATCATATATGTTTTATTAGTATAGGAAACCATTTTTGCTCAACCGAGATACTTATATTCACATGCAAGCAATATTTAAACCCAAAACTCGCTTAAAACTATCAAATGATGCAAGCAATATGATATCATACATGTTCTAATCCTTCTGCTTTTGATTTTATTTTCACTCATCATATATGATAAGGTTTCATCATATATGATAAGGTTTTATCATATATGTTTTATCAGTCTAGGAAACCATTTTTGCTCAACCGAGATGTTTATATTCACATGCAAGCAATATTTAAACCCAAAACTCGCTTAAAACTATCAAATGATGCAAGCAATATGATATCATATATGTTCTAATCCTTCTGCTTTTGATTTTATTTTCACTCATCATATATGATAAGGTTTCATCATATATGTTATACTTTTTTTTATCATATATGTTCTATCAGTTTAGGAAACTATTTTTTTTCAACTTTTTTAAATCCCATTCTGTTCATTTTTTTAACCAACCGAGATGCTTATATTCACATGCAATCTATTTTTAAACACAAAACTCGCTTAAAAGTATCAAATGATGTTTATTTTCATAGATCTACTATATTCATCATACATTTAGTTAAACAGCATAGAAGAATCATTGATATAGCTTAAAATTATAAAAAAACAGAGAAAAAGCTCAGAAAAAGCTTAGAAAAAGCTTAAAAAGCATTTAAAAAACTTAAAAAGCATAGAAAAAGGATGGATCTGTGATTTTATACCTTTTTGCCTTGTTTTTATCGTCGTTTTATCTGGTTTTTTCGAAGATGGCTCGTTTTTCGGCTTCCCTTTCATCGTTGTTGATTATTTTGATCGGATGATGTGTTTTTGAAGATGAAATCGTTGATGGAGATGGTGGGTTTTGGTTGTGTGTGTTTTCACTGTGTGTTTTTTGTGTGTGTGTGATTTTGGATGAAATGAAAAATGATGGTTGAATGTAGCGAAAAAGAGGGGGTTAGGGTTTGGGCGCGGTTGTGATATTACGTAACTGCCCCTCCGCTTTTTTTTTTGTTTAAACATGGATCGTTGATTAAAATGGATGAGTGGCCCAGATTTGTCCCCTTGTATCCAAAGGATACAAGGTATCTTAAATAACCGGACTCATAAACAAAAGCTCTACCACATCTGGTGAGATTCTAACCGGTTTTTAGTTCAACCGGGTGAACCGGTCGGGTCAACTCGAGTCATAAAACATTACCCATTTGAGCTAAGTTTCTTATAGTTAAGGGGGTGTTATGTATATTTATAAAAACTTCTCAAATCTGGCCCTATAAATAAACACCCAAACCCCAAAATTTGTATCTCAGATTTCTTCAGCGTCCATATTTTGCTTGCTTCTTCATAGGTAATACTCCTTCAATTTTTTCTTCAATTTTATTAATTCAATCTATTTCTTGTACTTCAGTTTTATAAAAACCTACTGTTTGATAATATGTCTCAAAGGTAATATTCCACAAGATGCTTATCGGAGAATGTAGTGGATCGGCTCGTAATGTCGAGTAGGAAATTGGGTGATATCTCCCATAAAAGGAAAAAAAATAAAAAAAATTAGACACTGTATGTAGCGTATCAGATACTCATAACACACACTTTTTGTAGAGAATTACGTACATAAAGTGGCGGACCTTAGTCCTTAGGATCTCTAAATAAGATGTGTAGAGAATTACATACATAAAGATGAGTGGTCAAAATAAGCAACTTTAATTCGCTCTACGTGTTTCCGTTTTGATTAATTTGTAGAAATTGATAATGTGTTGTTTAATTATGTAACGCCGGCTGTTTTAAGACAGTTAAAGTTTCCAGAGTATTTATTTACCAAATTCCGAGTTCTTTGTTGTATGCACATTTGATAAAATAGAGAAAACGATCATCTCAATAACTTGAAGAGGGGTTTATCGGTTTACATTTCACTGTGACATAGATTCAATATCAACGTTTTTAATATATACATGTACACGTGACAGGTGAGGTGGCGAGAAAACCAAGAGAGTTATGGAACCACTTGGAGAGGATGAGCTCTTCTCCATTTTTGAACGAATTCCTAACCAAGAAGACAAAAAATCATTTTCTAAAGTTTGTAAGAAATTCTTAAAAGTTGCATGTTTTCAAATGCGGTCTTTAAACAATAAGTATCATGATCTAATATATGATGTGCTAACTTCGTCCCTGAATATGTCTTGGTTTGGATGTGATGTACCACTTTCGAACAACCACATGAAACATATAGCCGAGTCATGCCCCAATATTCAGTGCCTAGATCTTTCTTTATGGCAATCCCTTGATCATGAGGTGGGTAAGTTGGATTTTGATGATGTTGGTATGTGTGCAATAGCAAATGCTTGCACTCATTTGGATCGTGTGGATCTAAGTGGGAGGTTACTCTTTAGGGATATAGGAATTGGCTCCCTTGTAAAATCATCCAAAAATATAACAAGTTTAATTTTACAAAACTGTGTAAATGTCACCGACGAATCATTGAAAATGATTGGAGAAGCAACTCGTTTAGAAAATTTATCTTTGCGAGGTTGTTATTTGATTAGTGATTTGGGTTTGGAGTATTTGGCAAAATTGGTTAGTCTAAGAAACCTGGATTTGTCTAACTGTGGGGCTTATATCACAGACTATGGGGTTGTGGCCATATGTGAGCTCCCAAATCTTAAGAAATTGCTTTTAGATTTCTTGATCAATATAACGGACATTTCATTGCGTGAAATTGGTAGCAAGTGTTTGAAGATGTGGGTGTTAAGTTTGGAGGGTTGTGAGAAAATCACTAATGTTGGTTTACAAGCTTTTTTTGGTCATCAAACATTATTTCTACTTAGATTAGCCTCATGTTACCAACTCTCTTTTGAAGATGTCAAGCCAATTGCTATGTCATGCCCAAATTTGAGGTGTCTTCGCCTCAGTCGGAGTATGAAGAAGCCGATGCCAGAGGCACGTTCTGAAGTCATTTATACTAATACCAGTTTCTGTCGGGTATACTGGGAATAACCTCTTCGTTACTACCAGTTTCTTTGGGATTTTTATATGTTCTTGCTAAACTTGTGAGCACTCACAGGTTAGTTATGCTGGTCTTTGATTTTGGTTGTATGACATTGTTTCTTTATTTATAGAATTGAAAATGAAGCAGCCTTGCGGAATACTTTTGTTTAGTTTTTCCAATATCCAGTGATTGTTAGGTACATTTACGACATTTTGGTTGCCAGAGAAACTTGTGAGCAATTATGATGTTGAATATTTATTAGTAAGAAACGTGTGATAACATACACACGTGCATAACACTTTGAAGATTAGTGCATACCTTGAGCTTAATCAATAGCACTTTGAAAATTAATACATACTTAAATGGAATTCCATCACCATTGTTCCTAACAAACATACTAACCTGCTGTTCCCTATCAGGATCGGTATTGTATTCTCATTTTCTTCCGTTACACAGAAAATTAACTAGTGCAGCAACAAAATGCAGTTAACCAACATTCCAACCCGACATAAAAGGAAAAAATATGTTCCATCTTATATTCTGTTCGGCTAAGATGATAGGTAGACTCATGCTTTGTATTTGCTCTATTCAGAATACCCGGCGCTGTGAGGCAAAGTTGTAATGAGTGGTTGGCAAGTAGAAGAGTTCATATAACTTATACCTCGCTCTTGTGGGATTGGTTACGGTTGTTGTTGAAGAGTTCATATAAGAAACCAAAACTAAGAGGCACTTGTAATCTGCAGCTACATTTAAGGTTGTTAAAATAGTTTTAAAATAATTAGGGGTGTGTTGGTCAAGTATTAGGTCAAAGGCAAGTCAAACGCAGGCCAAAACTATTAGAAACATACCCGTCGAGTTCAGATCAAAGACAGGACCATGCTATATAGTAACATACCCAAACTTGACCCTAACTGAATTTACGTTAGCCAGGTTCGAGTTAATTCGAGTCGGGTCCAGTCGGGTAAGGTCAACCGGAATAGTAAAGGCATTGCCTATTTGTACTAGTTTAACTTTAAAGAGATAGATCTGGTCAGCCCGAGTCTGGGTCAAACCAGGTACGTGTCGAACCTGGTCCGGGTCAACATGAGTCCGGGTCTACAGGGCTCCGACCCGGTCAATCCGGGTCTGGGTTCTATAAGGAGGCATTGTTTGTTAGGGTTGGCTTGGTTTGGTTGTTTCGAAATATATTTCTTTAGTTGTGAATTGCTGATGTGATCGTTTGGTTTAGTTTTGAGTATTGTTATTTGTTGATTATGAGGTCTGAAATGAATAAAAGTTACAAACTTGGGAGTGATTATTTTTATCAATACTGCTTTTCCGCTGATTGCGTACTAATTTAATAGATAATGCAGTTTTGCAGAGGCATTTTGGATTGTTTATTGAGGGTGTCTGGAACTGCATTTTTTTTTGTTTATTTCTTATTGGGGCATTTGGGATTGCTTATCAGGGTGCTTATTTCTTTAGAATATATAATCCTAAACACACTTTATTTCTGCTTGTATGCTAGTATGTACTAAACTATTTATTAAAACCTGGTCGTTTCTCTCTAAATAAGCATACCACACACTACAATGTGTAACAGTAGACATAAAGTACCAAGCTTCTTATCCGTGTTAAAAAAATGTGATAAGGGATAAGTAGCCTAAATTAGCAATCCCAAACACCCTCTGGATGTTAGAAAACTATTCAGTAAATTAGGCTTATTCAAAGCAACATATTTTAAAAAGCTTATATAGATGCATTAAATTTATTTTTGGGATTATTAAATGAATGCGGGCAAGATCTTAGATCCTAGTTTTGTTTTCTGGATGCTCCCGTGTTTTACTTGTATCAATTTGTTATTTTCCCGAACAGTTGAAAATATTTACTGTGAAGTTTGAATAGCAAGCTTTAAACTTGATACATGTTCTATTGTTAACATAGTGAGGGTGTTTGGGATTACTATTGAAAACTGCTGATCTACCAAGCTGCTTACTGAATTTTGCGGTTGTTCATTATTTTACAGTAAAATAAGCAGATTGTTTTCCTATCTTAATGTTTTAAAGTCCAAATTCCTGTAGTAATAGTTTGTGGTATCCTGACTTGATAAACATATAAGCAGTTTATCTAGGCAATCCCAAACACCCTCTTGAGGGATTTAAGCTTATTAGAAACAACTTCTTTTTGAAAAACAATCCATAGATAAACATCATCTATATATTTTATCAACACCCCCTAAGTTTCAGTATTCATGTTTAAAGCTATTTCATGATACGGGTGTAAGAAATGAGCTTCCACACAACATTCGTGTTTTAGAACGCTTATGTTTTTTCCTGCATTTTTAAATTTTTAATGAACATAAACTACAGTATACAACTGTTGAAAATGGTACGAACGGTCTACAAATTAAGATCACTTATCTTCTAGTGATATTTTACTTAACATGTTTGATAGCATCATACTGTTAACCATAATGCTCTATTTATATTCACTCAAATGCTATGACAGGAGCCAGTTGAGCCTTTGGGAACGCGTAGGAGGTAACCTGTTTCGTAATCCTTTAGTTTAGGGATTGAATAACCTCGTAAAAATAATCTGTGTTTGTGAAAAATATTCTCAGTTACGGCAGCAATTCGTGGTAGGGACTTATCAGCCGAGTATACGCCTCCAATGAAGATAGAGAGTATGCTTCTCGCAGAGCAGATGAACTGCACTCCACCTTATAACCAGCTGGTTTCCCAAGCTTTGTAAAATCAATGCTTCAATCCCATGTTTCTGGCGGGTTTTCGTTGGTGTGTTTAATAGTGGCTATACTCAGTATATATTATATCGACTCTTGGAGTATCAGATATTGAAAGCCACTAATTCACATCTAAAATATGTCGTCATGATTTGTCTTTAGGGTCTCCCTGTTCATTTCTGCTAGCAGAACCTCCCAAAACGTGATGTAATGATGACACTGGTTGATGAGGGCGGCGATGAATGGCAAGCAGAATACATCCCCAGGAAAACAGGACTTAGTGGTGGATGGAAAGGGTTTCCTGAAGCTCATAAATTAGCTAATGGTGATGCGTTAATTTTCCAACTTATCAAATTGGGTGTTTTTAAGGTTTACATTATATGAGTGAATCAAGCTGAAGATTGTAACGATGCTTAAAAAGCGACAACAGGTTAATTTTTAAAAAATTTCGATGGCTTTTTGTTATACTTTTCCGCGACTTCTCGAAAGCTAATAATTACTGTATTGTTTTTCTGCATGATTATTTTATCAGGTAGATAGTAGTATCACTCTGAGGATCACGCGGCGCAAAATTCAGTTGGTAATGAATGGCATAAGCATATTCATCTTCTTAGGTATTTGGCGATTCTATTAGCCAAGTACGAGTATTTTATGAAAGTAATGCTATTGTTCCACATGACTGAACTGGTTGATCTTTCATTCAGCAAACAACTAGTTCTGATTTTGTTTCTTTAGTTAGGTTGTTATTTTCTGCTGACAAATATAATTATAGGCTTAATAGTCAGGTTTCTATCAGAAGTCTTGGTTTCTAAACTCACTAGAAAAACATCTTGGAGTGGCCAAGAAAAGGGTTACAAACATGGGGATAACTCGATTTGGCTAGGACATCCAAGTCAAAGGCGCTCCTTTTCTGAATAACTTGAAGATGAAGAACCTCGTCTTTTTACCCGTTTTAAACGACATACGTACTTATATGATGCAGTTATACATTTAGTTAATGTATTTGTAAATACTTACTCAACTTGTAACAAAAACAAACCCAACTAAATCTCCTACTTTACACCATAAAAACATGAAATGGTGGTTATGGGCACCAATAATCCTCGTGATTTGCTTCTACATGAACTACATTTTCGTTTCTTCACCGAGTCAGAACATTGTGTGTTATTTTACGTGTAAGAATAGACAATGTGGGTGAAATACATTTGCAAAATGATTGTACTGTGTGTATTGTGAACTATTTACAGAAAAGGGATATATAGGTTTGTTATAGTTGAACCATATGTTATAAATATAAATTAAAAGATATATACTCAGTAATATTGAATGTTGCTCCCACAAGTGAAGAGGAACACATGTATGCACGTTTCGGGACACACATGGTGGGTGATCTTGAATACAGTTATTGTTTATAACAAGGGAAAGTAAATGTTCTGACTGTTTGCTTTTTCTACCATGACGAACTGCAGTGTTCGTTTATTTGGAAAGTTGCAGCGCGTAATGCACCGTGAGAAGGAAAGGGATTCATACTTATTGCAATGAGAATTAAGATTAAAGTGACTTGCTCTAAAACTTTGTGCAGTGATTGTGGCCTACTTAGTTCGTCATGCTATTGTACTACTACATATATATAAATCGTGGAACAGTGACACAACTTTGGTTCCTTTTCGATTCAGATGAAGCGGGTTGTTTTGATGTGAAGATAATGTCAAGGTCTTTGGAAGGAAAGTTGATTGTTTGTTCATGTTCCTCCATTGATAATGAAGAGGTAGCAAGATGTAAGGGTAATGGGTTGGTAACGGGTCAAAATGGGGTTATTGGTACTAATTGAAACTGGCTGGTCTGGTTGGGTTGACCCACAAACACTTTTATGTTTTTTGTTTCAATATTTATAAATAATGAATACTATGATTTGAATGTTCACTTGAATATGTAGTGATGTAGAGCTCGACGTTGGGTCACTGACTCACTGGTATGTGTTCACTTGATTATGCAGAGTTTAACAAATACAAATACCCCTCAAAATGTTGGGACACTAGTTTTTATTCACTCTCCTTGGTATGGCTATTACTCTTTCCTCTTATAAACTGGTTCATTCATTGCTGCTAGTTATATGTTGACGCATGTTTTTTGTCAAAGATTCAGGAAAGAAGCATAAAAGGGAAGGAAGAGAGTACCGTTTTATCTACATATTTCTCGCAGATATGAGCAAGCGGCAACAGTATTTACAACGTTATTGTTGTATGTAGACTGTAGTGCATATTTTAGTTATAGCAAATTACCAATGTATACCAGTTAGAGAAGACTTGTATGAATTAGTAACCCAGTAACGATGCTTGTTGGAGTTTTTATCCAATGAAGCTTACCATCATGTAGTTTAACTAATGGTTGCTTAGAGCGGCAAAGGGTTGGACATGATATGATATAGCTAAAATTTCGTTTTTGAGGTCCATCCATTGTTCAACCTTCTATGGTGGCCATTGAGAAGGAATGATAACGACTTTTCTTGAAGCTTCAAGGCTGTAGAGATGTAATACTACAACCTGGAAATCTAAAGCGGAATACACACAATCTTGAAGTCAAAGACACACCTGCGGCTTCTAGCGGTTTCGGAGCATAAAAGCTTACTTGCTCAAGTCCGGCCCTTCTTAGCATGAAATCAAGTTTTTATAGAATATTGGTTTTTTTTTCAATTGTGAGACTTAACCCAATCGACCAAACATTTGTTACAATTCTACACATTCACATCTAAACAATTTGACGCATTACATAACAAACAGATATAAAGAAATGTACGTAGATCAAACGAACTCAAACTAACCAATGCTTAAAGTATGCGCTATATCAGGTCATGTCCGACCCCCACTTCTCCGCTCGCACACATTAGTTAAACTACGACCAGGTCCAACGAACTGTTCAACGGAAAAATTCTTTGGGTAAGAAAATCAATTAACGCAGTCAAAAGTTAATTCATAAAATAAAAAGACATTTAAATTATTCCACATCGGCAGAAGATAAAACCAAAGTGATACTTAAAAGGATCATTTGGGACGGTTCATCTGCTGAGTCCAGTGGCGTGGACTTGTGACCCAAGTGGGGGCATTAAGGTTATCGAAAGGAGTTAAGAGCCAGGGGAAATCATGGTTCCTGTGTCTGTGGGGGGGTAATCAACTTTCCGATGCCAGGGAAACATGGTTCCTGTGTCTGTGGGGGATAATCATGTTTTTAATGAGGGTACTATACGCCTCCATCGGACGATTACTACGCCCGTTCACTCGAATATGGCTGACCCCTTCTTAGCCCGATTGTAACTTTTTATAAATCCAAACTTTTTTGACATTTTTATAAATCCAACAACATATTTGCTGATGAGAGGTTCTTGTAATGAATCTTGTCGATATCTGGCAGGTTTGATATACTCGAAAGAAGCAAATTGCTTTTCGGCAATGCTGCACTAGTTAAATACAAGCTCATATTTCTCGTGTAATACATGGAAGCCATGGTTGGCTGGATTTGATTTCCGTGGTTATAAATGTCGCGTCATCTTTAAGAAAAACCTAGCTCCAGCTCGATTATTGCATTTGTGTTGAGCATTCAAGTTCAAAGTAATTAAAGGTGTAAAATAATGTCTTCTAAGATTGTCCCACATCGACAAGAAGAGCAACCTGGTATTAGTTTATAAAAAGGTCGTGCACAGTATGTCCCTGCGCAAGGGTGACACGCTCAAATCGAGAAATGGTCCAAATTTTTTTACAAAAGCACTGTCGTAAAACTTTGAACGTACAGCGAAATTTTTATTCTATCTTCAAAATCACAGAGTTGTCGTGATAACTTTGAATGGTGATAGAAAACTATAAATAACAGCTTTTTCACATTGGTTATCGAAGTTCCTTTTTGTTTGTCGACCATGTCTGCAAACACAACGTCTTATGAGTTTTCAATTCTATAGTGCCAGTAATATTGTTTTTCCTGTTCTCAAATTTGAGAGAAGAGAGTCCCGGCCCAATGGTAGTGTGTCACCATTCAACACAAATGGCATGGAACGTCCAAATACCGGGCCTTAGTGAGACTATTTAAAGAAAAATCAGTCCAACACATCCGCCACTAAGTTTCCTTAATTTTAAGAATCATAATCATGACCATGAAATATTTGTTGCAGATTTATAGTATTTGTTACGCAAATGAATGTCAATCAGATTTATAGTAATTGTTGCAGATTTATATTTGTTGCAGATATATAGTATCTTCTAAAAAATAATAAGGGGTTGTTTGGGATTGCTTATTTTTCTGCTTAAATAAGAACTACTAAATAACTACAGAAACATATCCGATAATAATGGGTAATATCAGATATCTTCACACACTAATTTGTCATGTGGTGTCTAGTGGCCTGAATTTTTTTCCGCAATTTGTTCTATAAGAAATACATATGCAATCCCAAACACCCTATCAATTCAAAAAGATATATTGAAGTAGCAGCGAAAAATCTATAGCCTTGGGGACTGTATGAGGTATCACGCACCTTGGTCAAGGAATCACTTGAGGTTGCTCCTTAGTAGCAAGAGTAGTGTGATACTTCACATTTATCACCATCTCTGAAAACGGGTTGTCTTCATTAGTGCTTTCTTTAGTAGCACTCAATCTCGACCCTTCCATCATATCTGATCATGTACTTGTGCTCTCTCCATTAGTAGTCGATTCTGATACATCTATCATTGTCTTATCCTCACTTTCGTTTCGTTGCACATCACTGTCGCCTATTAACATCTTTCATTCCTATCATTGAATGTCATCTTGGTTGACTACCACTTCTGTATTTGGAAGTTCAGCATTTCAGTTTCAGCCACACTTGTATCTCTGCTCTCATTTGGCGTAAGTAGATTTTGCTTATTGCTAGTATAAGTCCATCTACACCAATTTACAAGGTCAATTACCGTTTAGACTGCAGTGAGCTTAACTCATAAACATCTAATCTACGAGGTAGATTACGAGTGCTACGGTTAAGATAAACTCCATAACCCGAAAACGCTTTCATATAGGCCAGGTATAACATCAAGCGCAACAAAAAACTGATTCTATAACAACAGCAATATCCATTCCGGAATCACAGAAATTTCTATAAGAATCAATTGTTGGATAATAATTCCCGCAAAAAAACGATAAGCCTTGAAAGTTTTAGTAAAATTGCCCAGCGGGCATATCAACGCACAGATCCTAAGCTTACAACATCGACCTTAAAAACTACAAAGTAACGAATTACTCTTTACGACCAAACTGGATCTCAAGTATTCTGACTCTCTAGCGTTACTTGAACCTATAACCTATGGATTGTATACCTTTCTAAACGATATCATGATGCCGTTGAGCTACAAAGTCAAAACTCTTTAGTGACATACAAAGTTAAAATTACACTGAACGAGTGATAATACTCTTTTCATTTGACTTACATGTGGTTAGCGTTGACTTACATGTATGTCATTTGACTTACCTATCTCGGAAATAGTTAACATTCACAGTTCTCTGATCAAAGGGCTGTGGATGTTAAGGGTTTCCAAGTTAGGACTATAAGGATTAAAAAAGTCAAAGTACCCGAACATGTAAGTCAACGATAACTACAGGGACGGGCAGTGTAACCACAGAGTCATGGTCCGTGTAAGTTTTAACCCAGTTTTAGATGGCTTCCCATATCACGAGCCCGTCAGATGCGTATGGGTAGGCTTCAATTACCAGCTTTAGTCCATGTGGCTTGCTTGGTCCCGGAACAGCCATACCTCTATATGAACCATCACAGGATGATACTTCATCAGATACGAGATATGTAATATTATCTAAACCTGCAAGAAATTAATGGCTGCAGAACTCAGGCATTCGATTGTGAAGATGCACAACTAACATACCTTTTAAAGGAGCAACTTCACCGCTTATGCTTTTACTAGGATGCTTTGGTACAAAAAATATGTAATCATTCTTGTAATTAATCTGTGCAATACAAGTACTTCCAAGGGTACAATTGGCGCTGGGCAAGTTACCCAAGTCAAGCAGCCTCAAGCATTGTACCTTCTAACAAAATATAACAGAACGGTATATGAAGTCCATAAACTAGTCACTTGACCTTAGAAAGTCAAATGTTTCTCAATAAACTTACTGTTGCACATTTCTTATCCATCTCCTGATTGTTATTGATTCATGTTCAGAACAAGGCGTGTGCGGAACTCAAATTTAAAAGAAGAGAGTCCTGGCGCAGGGCAGTGTGTCACCATTCAACACAAATGACATGGAATGTCCAAAAACCAGGCGTTAGGGAGACAAAAATCATGGATCCAGGGGTTTAATCAGAGTATGCACAAATATCACATAGAAAGAACCAATAATTGATTACTATTATTTCATCACACAAAACTACAAAAGACGGTTTGAACAATTGACCTCTTGTTTGAATGCCTAGAGAACTGACAACAAGTTTGAAAAGCTTCAAGTAAGTTGCAAATCCTTCACCACAAATTCCATCCATGAAAAGTAAAATTGCAGTCCAAAAAATGGCTCTACAAAGTTGAAATACAGCAAGTCAACATAACAACACATCCTGTTCTTGAAAACAAGCATATTTCCAAAACTTTCTCCTCGCACTTTATCTTCAAAATCAGAATCCTTGGTCTTACGGTTGTCATCTTGAGGTATTTTCTTCATCAGAATCACTTACCTCTTAAGTCTCTTCTTGTTCGCCCTTTGTGGTAAAGGGCTGGTGGTTGCGACTCGTTTTGCTGGTGCTTTCTTCTTTGGAGCTTCTGTTAAAATAACTTGTGTTAGTCATAAACTTGACATGCCAAGACTGAATGGTTATTATGCAGAAATCATTTTAAATAAGGTTTTACCCTTAGCTATCTCAGGAAATGATTTTGGTGAAGAATATTTTTCCTGCAAGCCAAATTTTTATTAGTTCACATATACATTGTAAAAAATTAGCAAAGACACGGTTTCATTTCTCACATCAAGTTTGAGTTGATTATCAAGCGCTTCAAGATCACTTCGCCATAAAGACTTGGATGTGGCTTTGGTGAGCTCATCAATCTTTTTCTTTGTTTCATCCATTTCTTGTTGTAACTCGTGTAGCTTCTCATTGTTTAATGATCTAGGGTCTATAGACAACAAGTAATCATATCCGGGAACCATTTTTCTGGCATTTCCTTGCGGTTTTTCTTCTCCCACTGCCACCACGTCCCCCACTTCCATTTCTTTCTTGAAACCTCTCTTTTCCAACTCATCACACAATTCCTTTCAAGTTCTATTGATCAGTTGAATCTTTCCCTCACAAACAAGACGGAGATAGTCCACTTTGCTTTTCAGTGGCGTTGAAGCTTCCTTGAGCTCGCAAAGCTGAGCTGTCTGTTAGCCATGACCACATTCGGATTAGTACAAAGATTAAACAAGGGCATGAAACGACAGCTGTATACATTCTGCCTCAATGGGAAAATAAACCGGAGCAGCTTACCCTCCTCTTTTCATAAAAGTCAAGACGAAAGCCAATGAATTCCTCAAGAACTACACATAGAAAGAATATGAACAGTCAGTGAACAAATTAAGAATATACATCAATCATTTTGTTCATGGATATCGTACTTTGCTCCGGGGTGTCATACTTCTTTATTACACCATTTGCATCAAACAGATGCATGTTATCTGTGCTTAATGTAGTTGTTAGCTTAAATTTCTTCGCAAACCCCTCTTGTCTTGCTGTGTTCATTTGATCTTTAGTCATGAAAATTTCAAAATGCACAGTTTTGTCAACATTGTGAGCCGTGTAATCCTGCAAAAAGAACACGGGGTTGCTATATGAAAACTATAAAGATAATAAAATAAATATACAATATACGCGTCTAACTATTTAAAACTTGTTAATTTACCTGGATGAAAGGTGTGTTGTTCTTCACATCCTGTCTAGCTGTCTGCAAAAACTCTTTGTAACTGTTGGTCGACGTCCCGATTGGGAGTTGAGTGACAGTAAGAACATTCTGGCCCTCTTTTTCCACAAAACTTCCTGTTGTGGTGTAATACTTTGATGCTGGATTTTTCTTCTTAATACTTCCTTTGAAACCTTTATACCACGGAGTCATAGGCACTATTGCTTCACCTTTCAGTAGGCGTACTAGATTAGCAATTATGTCTCGTGGATTATAATTTGGAATAAACGAGCTCCATCCGATCCCTGTGACTCCACTTCCGTTTACCAGAACCATTGGTATAATTGGAATAAACCTTTTTCAAAAAAAAATATTGAATGATTATAACCAATTCAAAACAATATCATATACTTATAAAAAATACAAAGATTATAACACTACCATGCAGGTTCAATGGATTGACCATGGTCTACCAAGTAGTTGAGGAAAAGTTCATCAGCCTTGTGAAAAATGGATTGTGCGATATGAGAGAGCTGAGTATTATCTCGACCACCCTGCAAAGGAATAACAGACATTAGAATATGCAATGTATACAAAACATTAAATGTTTAAAATGTATCATATCTCACCGTCCGACGTGTACCAAACAGTCTCTCAAGAAGGTTAATGTTGTTACTGCCAACATAGTCTTCTTGGGTCATCCCGACAATGGAACTGTTTAGACTCGCCTCGCGATGATGATATGCAGAGTTCAGAGACACATAATCAATAAATTCAGAAAGTGTAAAATTCTCATTGATGGGCTTCTTATAAGCACAGAATAGGATCTTTCTTTCGACTAGATTCAACCCATCCACAAATGATGGGATATTTATTTGGTTTGAAGGCAGAATTAACTCTTTGTTGATGAAGTCACGGTATCGGATGTGCTTCTCTTTTGAGTCAACGGCCTACATCATGAAACGATGATTGTCATGTCTCAGCTCCCTGATTACTATGTTGTAGAAATGGGGGTCAAACATGAAACATAACACCAAAAGTTGTCGAGCATGTGTTTATAATACACACAATGTTGTATTTAAGATTCAGAATTTCAGATAAAGATTGTAGTATACGGAGTAATATTTTTGTAATCATAACTAAATGCATCAGCTATTTATTCAGTAAGATTTTGAAAGTTGACCCGACGAGCGGTTTGGCCAATGCTAAAAAAGATCATGCTTTGAGCACAAGTAGTTGAGGGGAATCGCATATTGGTTACATTTTTTTAAAAAGGAGAGAAAAGTGTTTTCTGGTCACATCCATTTCAATCATACTATATGATATCTTTTGACCTAAACACAATGATATTCTATCAATCACATTCGACGCCATAACTGTTCAAAATTAAGTTGACAAAAGCTGATAATGACCAAACCTGATGTGCTCGGATCCAGTGCTGACTCTCATTGATCTTCATCTCATCGAAGGCAACCTCAATTGCATTACCATCCTCGTCATTAGCCCAAACAAAATCGTTAGTGTAATTATCAAGATCAGCAAAATACTCTTTCACTTCTTCAGTTTCACTCGTTCCCAGCCCCTAGAGATAATGAACAAAATATTAAAACTTGCAAAAACAACAATGTATGTATGTATAGTTATTTAAAATATTAATACACACACCTCACAGTACTTTGTTTTGTAGTTTGTTGCTTCGTTTCCCATTTTTTCTTCCACGCCTCATACTCGGTTATTGTATAGAATGGTACCATTTTCTGAGTCTCCTTGTTAGAGGCCGTAGCAATTGGTGGTTTGAACTCAAGCAAAAAGTTGGGGACTTTTAGTAAAGCTGGAAAGAATGAGTAAAGGAACTTGATCAATAGCCCTTTGAATTGCAAACCATCATGATCCTACAAAACACATGTAATGTTCTATAAGATTGTCAAAACGGCAGATACTACTTGCTATTGTCTACACATAGTGATGTTTAATTGGTACCCACCTGATCAGTCATAAGCATCAAGTGTCCATATCTCAATTCCTTAACATTTTCATAAACTTTTCCATCTTCAAGGCCAAGAATCTTCTTAAAGTTTTGAATTTCAGCGTTTTTCTGCATTTCTTGACTATTTGCTTTAATCGCATTGAGGGACAAAGGAAGGATACCATAGTAATCTTGTCCCACAAAAGATAATCCAGACATCTGCAAACAATAATAAACATTGTATTGAAAGATTGTTTATGTGAATACACGTATCCCAGAACAAGCATGACAGCTTACTGCAAAAGCTTCGGCAGAACCTCCATATGTCAAAATCAAAGTGCATTCTTCCGAATAATCAGTAGCAGCAAAGTAAGCATCGGCGAGTTGAGGAATATTTAGTTTCCATTCCCCTTTACCATTGATTTTCTCAATTACTCCATTCTCCTCAGAAGCTGCATATGATGACAATAAAATGTGCATCACATCCAAGTTTGCAACTACATAAACATGAACAAGAGAAAATATAAGTTCTCAAACCTACTAATTTCAGAAATAAAAAAAATAAATAAATAAAAGAGTGGCTGTGCATACTTCTTCTAAAAAACTGTGGTGTCAGTTTACACGCTGATCCAAAACTGGCGTTATTAGTCGTCAGATTCTTTATAGTTTCAGAATCAAAAGTAGAGTTGTCAATAAGAGCATTGACAAACACCCAAAGGCAGCTCTTTATATAATCTGGTTTGAGATTCACAACCTTCCCAAGGTAACAGGTAATCTGTCCTGTTATATAATCGACGTGTAAGCCCCCCTTTGTCGTCGTAATATTATTCACGAAACTCACCTAATTAATTCATAATCAATTATGAGTCAGTACTTACTTATAAGCTTTAATTGTTCATAAACTCAATACCAAAATTGTATACCTGCTCAAAATGATGCCCATCAGCTATAACAACACAAATCTCCAATCTATCGTTAACTTGCTCATAAACACTATACAAAATGAGAGATGAATATAGCATTCAATTAGCAATTGAACTAAATTATAATAAAAGGTAATCATCATAAGTATTAAAAAGAACCTTGAAGTATGAGTAAGTGTTCCGAGATAAAGCTTAACATAGTCTTGAAACGTGTCAAGTTGAACATGTGTTCCATTTAGTTCAACATTCACACCCTTGACGCATCCCGCAATGTCGACCACGCGCCTCTTCATCAAAGAGGCGAAATCATCTTCAAGACCTAAATGAGGTTTATATGAAACCATAGTCCAGTTTTCCTGGATACTATTGTCGCACGTGGTAGTTGGCTCAAATCTAAGCGTCGTGCTTGTGAAGACCATCTTATGTCGCTTTTTAAGTTTGTCATCAGCCGTCTCAATGGTCATCTGAGTAAAAAAGGTAGTATTCGGAAAAAGGTTGGGATGAATAATAGTGAAAAGATCAGGTATAGAATCACCATTATTCCAAACACTAATCAGATTATCGGCGACGTTTATGTTAACTTTGAGTCTATTCATGGTGGGGTCTCGTTGTTTGTTAGCTGCGTTTACAAGTATCTGGTCGAATAAATGGTACAAACCTAGAGGAAAGGTAATTTCTTTTTTTTGCATATAATTGTTTTGCCAGATCCATAGTTTTTCTGTGTGCCTGTCGACGCAGTCGACGTAGGTTTTCGAACGGAGAAGGATGTTTGTTATGTAGTGGAGATCGCTGGTTGTCATGCTTTTTAGTTAGGGTTAGGTTTCAGAAACACACACTGAAGATTTTTTGACGATGGATTTTGAAGAGGTTTATAATTTATATACATTCAATTGCCGTTAAAAATGGTGTCCTTTTGCAATGCCAAAAATCAATAAATAAATAAATAATAATTACAAAATGTAGCCTCAACTATTCAACAAGTTAAGAAAATTACCTTAAACTTTTATATATTTACAGTTTTTTAATATAAAATATTTATTTATCGAATGTGTAACGTTTATCTACCTACGGAAAAATAATCTTTCAACTGAGAACAAAACGAGCCGAATATTGCAATACTTATAATATGCATATGATTATGTAAAAAAAAAATGTTAAGTGTAATGAAAGCTAAATGTGTAGCAGTGCAAGTAGTCTACTAGCTATTTTGCTTCTTATACACAATTGCAAAAATACATCTTCGAGAAACAAACAAAAACAAACCCACCGCCGCATGGGCATACGATTCTTTCTTTAGATAAACTTAACAAAAAAACAACTAACAAAACATATACTCGACAACCAAAGATAGATAAGTCCGCCGCAATGCGTAGGCCATATTCCTCTCGTTAAGTCCAGTTATTTGGGGGGGGGGGGGGATTTGGCATTAAATAATACGTAAACTGCATACATGTTTTGGGTTTTATCACAATAAAAATAAAAACAATTAGGCCATCGCTTTAATTTAGACAACATAGTCGAATAGTATATTATGAGATACGTGAGTTTAAAGTTACGCAACAAATAACTTAGTAGGGCAGTACTAATAGGTTAAAAGTGTATATCCTTTCTTACTATCGAGTGAAATGGTTATAACGAGAGTGGCAAAAAACTTCCATATATATATAAAACACCAGTTTCGACGTTATTTACATTCTAAATCTTAGATTTTGCTATCGGTAACAAAGTTGTTTTGTTTTTTAGTTAAATCAAAGGATTCTCAGATGATGTTAGATGATGTTTGCATCTATCCCACATTCTTGGCATTTGAATTCCCCTAACTAGAAGGCAATCTCAATCCTTCGGTCCTTCCTACTACAATACTAGTCGTATTAGATGTGCACAGATGGGCTTTGACTTAGCCCGACCTAGAAAAAGTTCAAAATAGACATGCTTGAAAAATAACAACATGAAGTTCGTGTAAGTTTGAGAACTTTAATTTTAATAGACGTGTGTTACGATCGAACTCGAGATTACGGGATTGCATGTTAGAAAATTTGGTGGATCACAGTAATCTGAGAGTCGTGTCAAACACTTTCAGATCAAAGTATTTCGATGGTTCTATCGAAATCTCCAATCGGATAAAACTCAGATTGCGAACTGTAAATTATGTTTTGTTGTTATGATGTCAGAACCAGAAAAGAAGAACATATGACCAAAATAACGTCTGTTTGGTTGTAACTGCCAAAAGCAGTTATAATGCCCAAAACCGACGCTTTTAACAACGGGCAGAAACGGGTCCAAATTCTCGGGAATTTTATTTTCAAGTGCGTTTTTGACAAAGCACTTTATACCCCAGCCAGGGGCGCTGCCCCTTGGACCCTGCCAGGGGCTGCCGCCCCTTGGACCCTTCCCAGGGGCGCTGCCCCCGGACCCCCGTCGTACAGGGGCTTCGCCCCCGTATGGTAACCGTAATAATGTCATACAAGTGTGCACTCCGCACAACCCCGACTTGATGAACGTTTATCACGATTACACATTGGTCAACAAAGTAAATCCATTACACTTAAATCATTATTGGTAACACTAAATCACCAACAATCCTCCCCCATTTAAGTGTAATCTTGATTAACTTAAAGAAAATCATAACACAATCAAACTGATGCATAAATGAAATGTCGACATGATTGAATTTCACATTAGTATATTAGCATTCCAAATATTCGAATATTAGAGTGTCACTAAGGATTGAACTCTTCTATCCATAGAGAATACCTGAAGATAATATACACAACAGTTTACACATTTACATATTCTACTTGACACTATTTTTTACTAGCTTGTGTCCTATCCTTCAATAAGCATATCAAAGCCAAGTCCCAAACTTCTTGAAGCAGCTAAACTTCATGCTTATATAGGTGATCTTTTCTTCTTGCACCTGCACATGCAATTTGTCAAAAGATCATTAAGAAATATAATTTCAACCTCCTTTACTTGCAGTTCTGAACACATACCGTGGGATGATGTAATTATGCGTTCCAAATCAAAATATCAAGCTTTCCACATTGAATTCAGTACCTAACATTGCGTTAGGTGGGAATTGGGTATCTTGATACAAGGATTTTATTAGGTGGACTTTAAACCCATCCCAATAGCCGCCTTGCGCACGAGATCTCTAACTAACCCTTTGGTTAAATGGTCGGCTAAATTCAACTGAGTTTTCACAAACTCCACGGATATCACACCATTCATGATAAGGTCACGAATCATACTATGTCTAACACCTAAGTGTCTAGACTTACCATTGTACACATGACTATAAGCCCTAGCCAAGGTAGCAGCACTATCACATCTGATAGAAATGGTAGATACTGGTTTAGGCCACAAAGGAATTTCATAAACCAAATCCCTTAGCCATTCAGCTTCTTTACCAGCAGCAGCCAAAGCCACAAACTCTGACTCCATAGTTGAGCTTGTAATACAAGTCTGTTTCTTAGAAGCCCAAGAAATAGCACCTCCTCCAAGTAGGAATACCCAGCCACTCGTAGACGAGTGATCCTCCATGTTGTTAATCCAACTGGCATCTGAGTAACCTTCTATCACAGAAGGATTACCACTATAAGTTAAACCAAAATTCATGGTTCCTTTCAAGTATTGAAATACTCGAGTAAGAGCTTGCCAATGTAAAGCACTAGGATTGCTAGTATACTTACTAAGCTGTCCTACAGCAAACGCTATATCCGGCCTAGTACTAATCATGGCATACATAAGACATCCAACAGCACTAGAGTATTCTAGCTGAGACACTGCAATTCCCTTATTAGGAATCAGTTTCACAGTAGAATCAAATGGAGTATGAGCAGGAATGCAATCAGCAAAGTTAAACTTTGCTAGTATCTTCTCAATATAATGAGATTGAGAAATCGAGATACCATTGTTTCCTCGTTTAATTCTAATACCAAGAATCACCTCAGCCTCCCCCAGATCTTTCATATCAAACTTAGATGACAAAAATTCCTTTGTCTTATCAACTTGATCTTGGTCAGTGCCAAAGATCAACATGTCATCTACATATAAGCAAATGATTACTCCCTTACCAGAAGCATCAAATCTGCTATACACACATTTGTCAGATTGGTTTAAACAAAAACCATTAGACAACACCACATCATCAAACTTTTGATGCCATTGTTTTGGTGCTTGTTTTAGACCATACAATGATTTCTTCAATTTACATACCTTGTTTTCATGTCCAGGCATCACAAACCCTTCAGGCTGTTTCATGTAAATTTCCTCATCCAAATCACCATTCAAGAATGCAGTTTTCACATCCATTTGGTGAATAACAAGATTGTTTATAGCAGCAATAGCTAACAACAATCTAATAGTGGATATCCTGGCAACAGGAGCATATGTATCAAAGAAGTCAATTCCCTCCTTTTGTCTAAAGCCTTGGATTACCAATCTGGCTTTAAACTTATCTATGCTTCCATCCACTTTCATTTTCCTTTTTAGGATCCATTTACCCCCTAATGCCTTGCATCCAGGAGGTAAATCAACTAATTCCCAAGTATCATTTTGCATGATGGAATCAATCTCACTTTGTATTGCTTCTTTCCAGAAGGCAACATCCCTAGACGCCATTGCCTCACTCAAGGTCTTTGGATCCTCCTCAACAGTGAAACAATATTCACGTAGAGATACAGTCTTATCTCTCGTTCCTTCAACCAAATAAAGTTGAAAATCAGAACCAAAAGACTTAGCTTTTCTTGTTCTAGTGCTTTTCCTAGGAACCGATGGACCAGGTACATCATCTGCACCTTCAATCTCATCTTCAGCTATCTCACTTGAAGATGGCTGAATCATACCTCTTGGTCTAGGTATAGATGAAAACCGTTCTTCATCAAATATTGCGTCTCTTGACTCTATTATAGAGTTCACCGACACATAATCATTAGGTTCTATAACATAAAACCTGTAACACTTGGAATGCTCAGCATACCCAATGAAGATACAATCTATACCTTTCTCACCCAGATTTTTCATCTTGGGCTGAGTCAACCTTACGACTGCTCTACAGCCCCAAACCCTTAAATAAGCCAAATTCGGTACCTTCTTGGTCCAAATTTCATAAGGAGTTTGTTTGCTATGTTTGTTTGGAGTTCTATTCAGAATATAACAGGCTGTCAACATTGCCTCACCCCAAAACCCTTCACTTAGTCCAGAATAGGATAACATGGAATTCACCATTTCCTTTAAGGTCCTATTCTTCCTTTCAGCCACACCATTTTGTTGTGGTGTGTAAGGAGCCGTGGTTTGATGTATTATTCCAGTAGATTGGAAATAAACTGGATCATAATACTCACCACCACGATCAGTACGAAATACTTTTATTGAATTTTGTCTCTGAAGTTCTACTTCTTGTTTATAAATTTTAAATTTATCAAGAGCTTCATTTTTAGCATGCAAAAGATATACATAACAATATCTAGAAGCATCATCAATAAAAGTAATAACATACTTATTTTGTCCTAGTGAAGGATTGGCATGAAAATCACATAGATCACTATGTATGAGATCTAATACATTGCTTTCCCGATTAACACCCTTAAAAGGTTGTCTAGTAATCTTTGTTAACATACAAGTTTTACAACTTTTATTTGTCATGTCAAAAGCAGGTATTAGATTCATTTTAGCCATATCTATCATTCTCCTGTAATGAACATGTCCTAGTCTAGCATGCCACAATTCAGAATTACTTACATCATTACTATGACCAGAAGTAATCATACAAGTAGAAGCATTAAACAAAGGATAATTCAGATTTAATCTAATCATTCCATTACATACATAACCAAATCCAACAAAAGTACCATGTCTTGACAAGATATACTTGTCACTTTCCAACACCTGTTTGTAGCCACACTTATTCAACACAATTTCAGAAACGAGATTCTTTCGAATCCCGGGTACATACAACACATTATCTAAACATAAAGTTTTTCCAGAAGTGAAATTTAATAAAACACGCCCTATTCCTTTGATTGGTTCAGTAGCAACGTTGCCCATCTTTACAAATGATCCATCTTCAATTGATTTACAGGCTTGAAACCAACGAAGATCCTTGCAAACATGACTAGTTGCACCCGAATCAACCCACCAAGCAACATCATCATCCTGAACATAAAATGCATCAGAAATAATAGAAACATAATGTAAATCATTATCAATATTCTGAATAAGATCAGAATTATAACCTTGTTGCTTTTCTGGATCCTTAGACCCATTTGAACCAGCGCCTTTTTTGTCCTTAGAGCGACAATCCTTCTTCATGTGACCAGGTTTGCCACATTTCCAACAAGCCCCCACAACCTTCTTGTTGCCAGACTTATTATCACCACTGTTGTTGTATTTACGTTTGTTCTTATTGTTGTTTGAATTCTTGGCTCCATCTCCTTCAACCATGTTGACAGAAGATGACCCAATTTGGTTCTTTCCTTTAGGGTTATTTTCAAGTTCCTGAGTTCTTAACCCTTCCTCAATTCGGAGAGCACTACCGAGTTGAACCAAATTTAATTCTTCCTTCTTATGTTTCAAACCATGTTTGAATTCTTTCCAAGAAGGGGGCAGTTTATCAATGATAACTGCAACCGAGATGGCCTCATCCATCAACAATTTGTGTTGGGTAATCTGTCCCAGAATCCTTAACATCTCATGATATTGGTCCATTACAGATCTGGAATCAACCATTCTGTAATTCATGAAATTGCTTACCAGAAACTTCTTTGCAGAAGCATCTTCAGCCATGTATTTGGATTCTAGGGACTCCCACAGAGCCTTTGCAGATTCAGTATTTTGATAGATATCAAAGAGTGAGTCAGACATACCATTCAGAATATGACCACGGCATATGTAGTCGTCGTTTTCCCACTTCATCCGCTGCCTAGTGGTTTCCAGCGTCTCATCCTCCGACCATTCGGGACTTGGTGTATTCAGAACATACACAACCTTCAAAGTGGTAAGAAGAAAGTGCATCTTCTTCTGCCAACGACGAAAATCCTGCCCTTCAAACTTAGCCAACTTATCGAACTTACTCGTCATGTCCTTCACAGATTCACCATTCGCCATGATCACGAAATACTTTGATCTTTGTTAGAAAATTTGGTGGATCACAGTAATCTGAGAGTCGTGTCAAACACTTTCAGATCAAAGTATTTCGATGGTTCTATCGAAATCTCCAATCGGATAAAACTCAGATTGCGAACTGTAAATTATGTTTTGTTGTTATGATGTCAGAACCAGAAAAGAAGAACATATGACCAAAATAACGTCTGTTTGGTTGTAACTGCCAAAAGCAGTTATAATGCCCAAAACCGACGCTTTTAACAACGGGCAGAAACGGGTCCAAATTCTCGGGAATTTTATTTTCAAGTGCGTTTTTGACAAAGCACTTTATACCCCAGCCAGGGGCGCTGCCCCTTGGACCCTGCCAGGGGCTGCCGCCCCTTGGACCCTGCCCAGGGGCGCTGCCCCCGGAACCCCGTCGTACAGGGGCTTCGCCCCCGTATGGTAACCGTAATAATGTCATACAAGTGTGCACTCCGCACAACCCCGACTTGATGAACGTTTATCACGATTACACATTGGTCAACAAAGTAAATCCATTACACTTAAATCATTATTGGTAACACTAAATCACCAACATTGCACATAATACATAAAGAGTTAATTTATTAATAAATGTAATTTATATATTTATTAGTTAAAACGAGCTTTAAACATTTTACGGTCGGTAAGTTTTCATAGTTAAACTAAACGAATAATGTGGATAAAAATAAAAGAGAAAAGAAGGTTCCGGAAACACCCATAAGGGGTGTTTTTCCAATCGGTAATAGGGGGAAGGAAAAAGGTAACTTTTTCCTTATTGCTAAAACTTGTACTTTCCTTCTTCTAAGGATCACTTGGAGATATCAACTCAAACGGGTCAACCGCAGAATGCATCTTAATTGTTCGGCCCATGTGAACTAATACATGGACGATGAATTAAGACAGATAGGGGCTTGCCTCTGATTACAACAAGTGAGAGAAAAAAAGCTACTAAAAGTAAACTATCAAAGTAGGTAACATCATGCGGTATTGAACCGAAACAAATACAAAATCGTAACAGTAGAGAACTATTATCCCATTTTGAGAAACAACCATATAGTTGGGCCACTTGTGAGCTCTAGTTCTGGCCTCATTGAGTCCTCATGGTGGAGAACTGGATTGTATTGCAACCATATCCTTTTAATATTATAAAAATGGCGCAACTAGTGCCTGCAGCATTTCTTGCATATGCGGTCCCTTATAATTTAAGATCAAGAATGTCCCTCTTGTTGGTCTCTCACCCATTGGACCAACGTTGTACCTATCGTAAAGTCAAGTCTATTTAGTACCCCCAAAAAGTAACAATCCAAAATCTATCGTTTAGATTTTGACATAATAACTTTCATAATAAACATAGGTTCAAGAAGCCGTAGTTAACATACATTATAGGAGCTTACACTGTATAACATTCATATCTATCTGTAATTATGCATGGATATAACTTAAATGTTAGCATAACAACATATTGCAATGATAAGTCGAGTTATCATACTTTATAAGTGGTAAATTGTCACAGTTAGAGCATTTAATCTGGTGTGGAACTAAGTTACTGAATGGTCGGTCTATCTTTGGTAATGACAGGAAAAGGTTAAGCTCGTGATTTAGAAGTCTAGTTTTATTTGCTCCTTCAACTTCATAGGTCTTGTCTCAATTTGCAAACTCCTTTTATTCTGCAACATCCGTTGTATCATCGAGTCTTACATCATGAAAGCGCATAACAACGCCATCTTTGCTAGATAGTATATCCGTTTCTATGAAGTCTGCGCCTTCTTAATTGCTCTCTGTTATGGCAAAAATACCAAAAACTTAACATGTAACAGTTTTAAGAAAATAAGGCACCTGAAGTTCTAATAATAAGACAAAGGTGTTTGGACCTTTTGTGAAAAAATGAAACTCGTTGTTCAGGTGTAAGTTTATTTTAAATGTCACATAAAGTTGCAATAACGAAACTACACCATACCTTACTGTTGGGCAGTGCCCATGGCGCCATCCCCTATCGCTGAGTCCTTATTTGTCTCGTTCTCCGCTTTGGCCCATGAAACCCCCCAATAATTTCCAATCTCTTTTCACATGTTCCATATTGATAGAACAGCTCTTGCTATCTATTTTTTCCTGTGTAGCACCTCTAAAAACAAATGTCCCACTGTCGTCATTACTTACCTTATGATATGCCTTATAAATTTCTGAAACTCCTTTTCTAACTTCTATTTTTTTCTACCCATGTTGTTCTTGCAACCCACTGTGTCTTTCCCTCACTACCTCTACCCACTTTCTTTTTGCTACTACTGATGTTGTTTCCTTCATCTCTATTGTTGTTTTATGATATTTCGGCTTTAGAGTTGCAGAAATATCAGTCACTTAATATAAAACGACATTTTTGTGAACGATGCATCGGGATTAAAGAATGAACATTCTAGCTTCGTAGTCCCCCGCTGAACGTAACCAAGCAAGCCTCGTTTCCATTTATATGCTTATTCAACACCATTTCTCGTCCAGTTGATGCATAAACCTGAGAAACTTACCACGCATCCATGTAATCAGTTTGAGTTTGCTTGTATCTCTTGAGAAAGTAAATTTCAGAAAGAAAAGAAAACAACCTCACAACCCAAGTGCCCTGTTGAGAGAGTAAAATAATCAACAAAACGAATCATTTTGACAGCAAAAACACGAACCATACCTCCCATTTTTTATAGCCAAAACTCGAAAAACCAAAAACTCATTTCACCAGAAAAGATCCATTTGAAAGCAAAAATATGCAACCACTTGGCTTTTAGGGTAGTATACAGAAACTTACATAGTCTTTAAGATTCCTAGCAATTTCCTCCACTTCTTCGACTTGATAACATAGTTAAAAGGTCAAAACTGTTACTTATTCCTCTAACTTTGTCATTGATAACCTGCAATAAATGTCCGCTTTAGTGGGGCTGAAATTGGTGCTTTAGTGGGGCTCAAATAATACACATGTAATCAACAACAATACATATTGGTCATAATATATCCACACATCATGGCTAACCCATAGTTCAAAATCTGTTCATTGCATATTTAGATAAGCAAGCACCGTGATTGCCATTCATTTTCATCATATCTAGGTTTGTGTTGCACTCATTGTGGAACTAAGTAGCTACAAATTACGCGTTGGCTTTACGGGTTCAAATCCTGTATAGGACGGAGATATTACAACGTAACTTAGAACATTGATTTTTTATGTAAGACTCGTTACAGAACATTAAAGAGTCAACTTGACACTTTAATTAGTTTGCACTTGCCTATTTATTAATGCTAGAGTGCTGATATTTTCTTTTTCTGATACGTAAACTCTCTTATTTGTGGTGTACGATGATCAACTCCCTGCCATGACTCAAGGATTAAGTTAAAAGAAGAAATTGCAATCTATAAAGTAGTATAAGTTATTTACTTTTAGAATATTAGCCACATTCTTTTCACGCCGTGGCCTCATTTAGACTTTTTTTCAACCAAAAGAAAAATAATATAAATAAATATACTATGCTTTTATAAATAAAAAAGTATGTTTAGCGCATTATACCTCCTTGGCTCCTTGATATTGAAACTCGATCGAAGGCTTAACTTGGTCAGCTTGCAAAGGGGGTTGATACCTAACAGCAGGTTAAATGAGTAATTGAGTTAACCTATCAAATGAGTTACAACCATCAAATGAGCTCTACCTGCAGCAAATGCACTTAAACAAGGAGACGCGTTTCGGATAGTTCTGAAAATGCAATGTACTTAACAACTTTCTTTTTCTACAGAAACATGAATCTTTTTTACATTATTGTAAAACGGTAATAACAAGGATCAAAAGAATACTACTAACGAAGATCAGTCACCATAGCCATAATGACGTTAACCACGGCCCCTCCAGTGTATCCCTTTTCAAGTATTAACTATGCACCATACCAAACAGCCAATGCATAACTAAAGTATATGATTCAAAGCATCGATACAAGACCATGGCCAACAGCCTATGATGCACGGGATCGCCCAGAAAGGTGGCGTATCCGTTTGGGAGCGGGTCGGGATCGGGATCGCCGGTGATTCGGCTCAGGATCGAATCTTGACCGATTCCAAATCGAAGGGATCATTTGTTGACCGACTCTGGCAACGATTCATATTATTAAGCCCAGTTTCATGCCGGATTTATCAATGTTTTCAGACCCGGGTCGACACGGCCGGGTCAACCGGTTGAACCGGTTCTGGCCGAAAAAACGGGTCATATTGTACGGGGTTTCATATTTTCGAAACCCGGCTTGACCCGACGGGTTTGGAGTGACCCGGGTCAACCCGGTTCTCAAGACCCGGCCGGGTTTCGAATTTTTCGGGTTTTTTTGAAAAAAATAATTTTAATTTTACGTATTTGGGACGAAATTTTATTTTTACATATTATATTGGTTGGTAAACAATTTATATTTTCAATATACGTAAGTTTTTATAGTTTTTATAAGAATAATTTTGTTAATTATTAAAAATAAATTTTTTTTTTTTTTTTGAAAACCGGGTTAACCCGGGTCGACCTGAGTTGACCCGGACCCGGCCACTCGACCGGGTCGATCTAAGACCCGGGTTTTAAAACATTAGGATTTATTGCTTGGCTACGTGTAGCACGTGCCACACGATTGGCAGCCATGGTTTTTTTTCTATGGAGGTTTATAGTTTAGGTTTGGTGTTGTGTACGAAGAAGACGGCGATATAGACGATTAGAAATTGTTACATTTAAACTAAAAAGGCCCATCAAATAAGCCCAAAAACATGAGACGTAAATGTTTATTGCCATTTTTGCCCAACTTTAATGACCGGTTAATGATCAATTCTTTTTTAAAAATACGCGTTTTATTTAGTTTTTTCTTTATGATACTAATTAATGTCTATTTGGCTTCATCTATACGGTATACTAAGAAGATAAAACATATACATATGTCTTTAAAAGTGATGTTTTCTTTAAGACTTTAAAATTTGAACGTGGCCAATTTTTTGTTTTATTGACACTTAGGTAACTATATGAAGTTATGTCTAGAAAGCCCGCCTAAAAATCTCAAAAGATGATTTTTCATACGAGGATCGACCTAACTGTTTTAACATGTATGTCGCGATCACAGATTTTGTGCCACACCTATTTTAAAATGCTAGATCCGCCACTGAATACAGTATACTAATACGACACGAAGATTCATCATTCAACGAACGATACATCTTATTAGTTATTATTATCCATTATTTATCATCAACGATTCATCTTTCAATAGCCACCATTATGTCTTCCTCTTCCTAGAATCCAACACAACAAACACAAGCATCATCTTCAACTAATGATGAACAACCTCCATTGTGGGATTTTTATAATATATTTCTTTTTTATATATTTTATTGCCGTATCCATGCAGATCCCGTATCTTGATTTTCTTATTTTTGCCGATTCCCGTTCCGGTATCGCTCCCGTATCCCTGTTCCATTCCCGGTTCGGTGCAACCTTGCCAGCAGCTAGGCCTTCATTAACACTAGATGTCTTAAATACCAGTTTGACATAACCCCGCCAAAGATAGCCAATGGAGGAACCGAGATTAACATGACAAGGGTCAGAAGTCATCCCTTGACGAGTGATCAGCTAAAGTTCCGTATTCTTGCAGCCTGTCTTTCTCCCATTACCATACACATTGCCACCTCTACAAACGCAAATAATGTAACTAATTTGACTAAAACATAATAAAATAACTAAGAATCAATCGCACACTGCTTGAGAGGAAAGTCGGTAACATTTTTACTTACGTAGGAATGATGCAAGACCAGCACCAATAGCCAGGTAAACAAATTTCAGCGATACCTTGGAAACAGCATGGAGCACATCCTTGTTATTTTGGTTCTCACCAAAAGAATCAATACGTGGCACCAATTGTACCCGTGATCATCAAAAGGTAATCAGTGGAATCTGCAAGTGCAAAGAGCTTATAGAATTGGACACTCTCTTTCTCGTATCTTTTCATCACACCAGCTTACACAATGACTGTTGGATTCGTAAGCTTAAATTTTTCTTTCTCATGGCTTAACATATGATTTAATAAGCCACTGAATTAACATAAAATAAGTAAATGATTTTTTATTGTTTACTTTTCATTTGAAAAACATATATAAGCATGCCCAACTATAATACTTACAAGTAGTCATTAGATTAATGGTATTTAAGACTAGATGCTCCCTTAACCTATACTGGTATTTGAATATAAAGACACTAAAAACCTGAAAATAGAAATTTCTTTTAGACTGAAAAACAAGTTGAAACCTCAACGATGTTTATCTTTAGTACTATAACACAATCCTAAACACTCCCTAAAGAGGTTCTTGATTGCAAGAAATTTGTTCGGTTATGAAGAATATCAAAGGCATATTAGTCCAACTAAAATGTGTTTGTATTACAGTAAATTATCCCAAGTATGGTTTATCATGAACTTATACGATACAAGGATCATGTAACCACATAATGACATAAGCACTAACAAACATGTGACAAAAAAAAATATAACACGATGCTTTAAGTGCATTTTACATGAGTTTCACTAACAATGTTACAAGTTACATATCTGAAAAATATGTAGCATATAATTCAATACAATCTAATAGGACTCTATAGATGACATTACAAATAACATTAAAGCAGAATGATTGTTCCGCACCTTAGCTACAAATTAGGATCCTGTCTCCTTAGGTAACATATCACTTTGTAAATCCACACCTTGGAATGTGGCCATCTTTTTTAGGGAGTATTAATTATCATCAGAATATATATGTAACTCCGGGTGATCGAGTAGAAGTAGTGATTGCTTGTAATACTCCATGAAGACGAGTTATGTGCTCCAAAAATCCCAATATTCTTGATTTGTTGTGTGCTGGGATCGTAAACATCAAGTGCACACATGAGGCCATAAACATCAGGTGCCCACAGGGGGTCGTACACATCATGTGTCGTGCACAGATTGTGCTCATGATTTTCAAATATAGTTTCACCATTCTTCCTAAACCACAATATTTTATAAAATAGTGTGCCAAATGAGAATAGCTTTGTAAATGACGAATCATGCTCCATCACTCATACACCACAAACTCCCTCGGTCTTAATGTATCCATACACAACAAGAGACCCCGTTAGCTTAGAAACAGACATCATATCAAATGCCACAACCATTCTTAAGTTGGCCGGTAGGTCTACCATTTTAAATTCCTTAGTACTCAAATCAAACGACACAACCAAATTACTTGTGGTCCGATTTCCATCATAATCAATAGTCCTATCACTAGCACACCAATAAATAAACCTATCGATAACAACAGCCTGTGTGGACACGTCAAGTGTAATGGATTGACGAGGCAAATTAGAACATGGAATCACATTCCAAACCCCCGAACTCAATGTAAAAACTTCAACATGCCAAGGTCTATTAACTACGTGTCTAACCTTAACAACGGTAGGGTCACTAGTGATAGGACAGACCCCGAAACCATATACAGGCCGAATCTCACTCTCACGGTCATATCTAGGGACATCGATACCAAATGATTTTCCAATACAAGGGTTCCAAATAAGAACCATATTTCTATCATTTTTTAAATTATAACCATAAAAACACACTAATCCATGACACGAACCAACGACATATGTAACATGATATCGTTTAAGCAAACGAGACACAACGAATGGAGCAAACTCTTGTTGTTGTATTAAACTAATGTAATTTAGGTGATCATCCCTTGCATCAACCTTGTGCATTAGTATAAAACTATGCGCCTACGTATCGTGGGCGCCGTAACCTTTGATAAACTCATTGTTGTCTATAAAAGATTTCCAGGGTTTGGAAACTGACCTGAATTGGACTAATGACTTGACATAGAAACTTTTTTGATGATTTCTAATTGGATTTAAAAAAGGATATTGTCTGACATTTTTCAATTAAGGTTTATGGTAACTTTTGATATAGGTTGAATTAGTGAAAATTGAAAAGTGGGTTTTGGAGAGGAGGTGATTTTGGATCTGGGTTTTCAAGGGCGGAGTGTGCCGTCGTGCGCGGTCGTGATACGACGGTGATGTGGTGGTTGTACGATAATGTCTGTGTTCAGTGGTGGCATCTAAAAAGAAATGAAATCTGGCTAAAATTATATGGGCCAATTAAAATGTTTCCTCTTTGGACAATTTTGGGCCTAGTTATGATATGGGCCGATTAAGCCGTCTGCATTTTGACTAAAATATAGTTTGAACATTTTTGTTATGTTTTCTAAACTATCTTATCCAAAATTATAACTAAATCAAAAATCCAATATTTAGTTCACTTTTGTCATATACTGTAGAATATTGATAATCAATGAATCTATGAAGGGGTTTGTTAACTTCTAGAGAGAGAAAGTTAGAGAGAGAAAGTGAGAGAAACTATGTGAATTTTATTAAGTGGAAATTAAGAAATGATAACAACCAACCCCTTTCCTTAGTGGAAAGGGGTATTTATACTCCAAGTCATAAGTGGACTTGGGCCGGTCCATGACAAGCCCATGGACCGGTTCTTACTTAAGTTAATAAGCAAATAATAACTAAATACTAACTACGAGCTATTACAACATAAATCATATTGTGGAGTGACCGATACTTCTAATATACGTTAAAACGTATTTCTAACAATCTCCCCCTAAGGGAGGTCACTCCACGTTACAAAGTTCTAAACCTAGCATACTATACTAAGTCTTCGTTCTTTAGCTCGTAGTCTTTTCTTCTTTTCTTTCTTTTGTTGTGAATATGTTGATTTGATCTTTTTGGCTTTGACTTGAGAGCATTGTTCTTTGGCCTTTCACGTGCGATCTTTGCCTTTCTTGTGAACTTTGCCTCCTCGTGACTTCATGTTCCACACACTTATGTCTTTTTGTTGAATTCTCGAAAGCTTCAGAGTTTGGTACAGCGGAAGACTTCATCTTGTACTTTCTTGAATTTTTGTTGCAAAAGACATAAGCATGTGGGAACGACTTTTTCAGGTACACCGCAACACCACCGTCTTTACTGGTACTCAGCAACGCCACCGTCTTCAACAGGTACACAGCAACGCCACCGTCTTTAGCAGGTACACAGCAATGACACGAATAAAATGGCTTTGAACATTTTATTCTAATTCGGTAGCATTTTACCTCCGGTCGGTGAAGACCGTTGGACGATATTAGATATCGTACCCGTGACGGATAGTTTCAATTAAGTAACTTCTTGACAGGATTTCACGGGTGAACCCGTTCTCTTTATTCGACCGTCCAAAGCTGACTGCGAACATAAAGAGTGAATCACTTGGATAAATTATCCTTGTGATTTAAAAGCCGTCAATTCATGAAACCTGGAACAAGTGAATTTCAATTAAGATTTTCACCATCGTTGCTTTCCAGTTGTCACGAGCTCGATTCATAAAGAATCTTGCACGTTACCTACCAAGTGCTGTTTGATGTTGACACTAGAAGGATTTCCACTCGTCACTGTGGTCAATAAAGAGTCACTCTGAGTGTTCTGGCAAGATCAAATGATAATGCGAAGAGGCCTGGAACGAGTTTAAGTTCACTTAAGAATTAAACCACTGTTACCTTCCAGTTTTTCACAAGATTGGTTCTAAAAGAACCGCACGTGTAACCTACCATGAGCTTGTTTGATGTTGGCTCAAGCAGGATTTCCATCTTCATTGTAATACTTGCGTATTACTCGGATGTTCTGGCAATATTACAGGAATACTGCGTAGGACTCATGAAAAACTCTTACTTTTCACAGTGTGTGAGAAAGCAAGGAATAAATGAAAAGTGTCCTAATGAGACTTTTGATGATCTCTTGGCTCTAGACTCGATTGTGCGTTTTGATTTAGTGAGCGATGGCTGGAGAGGAGTGCCACCTTTTCAATACCAGTTTATTCGGAGTGAATAAACCAGTAGATAACGTGTTGATCTCCGTGTGATTAAAACAAATACCTTTTGAGAGATATTTGAGTTAGCTGGGGAAGGGTTGTGCATTGCATCACTGGGTCCATGATGTCTTTCTTCAATACCGAGAATCATTAACAAAAATGACCTCAATAGCATATGTATTGACCCGGTTTCTGCCTAAAGTTGTAAGGAGGGCTTCTTTCTTTACACCCTTTATCTTTACATTTCTTTTTCATTCTTCAACCCCTTCAATGCTTACCAATACGTCATCACTAGCACCTTGTTGTGATTGTTCCAGTGCTAGCTTAAGTACTTGGTCGGCATTCAGCTACGTTCACATTCTTTCTCCATCTTTCCTAGGACTTCTAATTCTAACTAGAGAATTGTCCTTGGGAAGATTCCATCGGCTCTGATGAATCATTGGACTAAACCTATTCCTACCACCCTTTTGTCACCACATCCGTCGTGAATTAAGCGTGTTTTGGGAAGGAATTGCCACCATGAAAACATCATTGAAAATCATCTAAGGTACTTGTGATATTAAAATCAAAAGTTTTGTACCTTAGGTGTTTTGATTATCAAAAACGCTCCCCCTTAACACGTGCTTAACACATATTAAGTTGGATTATCATTAAGTCTTTTTCATTTTAGCCAAGTAACACTTACGTCTCCTTAATCCCATTTTCTCCCCTTATCCAAAATGTTAACCATTAATATTTGGGATATTGAATGGATTAACCGGTCTTTGGGTAAAAATGAAATCAATGTTTGGCCATAGAACAAGTCATTGCTCCCCCTTAAGTTAATAAGGGATAGTTGTAGTGCTTTGGTATGACATATTTTGAAAGATTTAGAATCTCGTGAGAAATTCTTGAAAAATTATCATACCTTAACACTACACCAAGCCATTCAAGCACATTATTCACAAATTTACATATTCACAATTGAAAAACCAATATAAAGTGACCTGAGATGTACGACCCATTAGATGGATCATTGCAGTAACTTGTGGTGCACTCTATATGGTCTACCACCAACGAATCTTTCATTCGGAACAATCCTTCATTCGGAACCTTTCATCCGGAACTCTTCATTCGGAACTCTTCATCCGGAACTCTTCATTCGGAACTTCTTCATTCGGAACTCTTCATTCGGAACTCTTCATCCGGAAGTCCTTCATTCGGAACTTCTTCATTCGGAAGTTCTTCATTCGGAAGTTCTTCATTCGGAACTTCTTCATTCGGAACTTCTTCATTCGGAACTTCTTCATTCGGAACTTCTTTCATTCGGAACTTCTTCATTCGGATGTTCTTTATTCGGAAGTTCTTCATTCGGAAGTTCTTCATTCGGAAGTTCTTCATTCGGAAGTTCTTCATCCGGAACTTCTTCATTCGGTAGTTCACTCAGAACTCGTTCATTCGGAAGTCCTTTATTCGGAACTTCCTTCATTCGGAAGTCCTTCATTCGGAACTTCCTTCATTCGGAAGTTCGTCCGGAACTTAGTTCGGAAGTTCACTAGCCATGTTCATTCGGAAGTTCACAAACCGTCCCCCATGAAAGATTATTCTGAAGCAAGACCACTCATAAACCATTTGGCCAATTAATTTTCCACAAACACTTTTGAAAGATCGTTTTGATGACGAAAATGATTTAATATTTTCTCCCCCTTAAACGATGACCCGTTTTCTATTTAAAGAGCTGTAGTCATTGTTTAAAGAGTCAAATATTGATGAAAACATTTCCAATTAATGTCTTGAAAAAGATTGATTCGTGGTGTCAATAAGATTTCTCTTATTTTAACAAATTAATGCACTGAGACGTACACAAATTCGTGTGAGACCAAGTTATAAAGTAAACTTGATCCCTTTGCATGATTTGGCTTGTAAATCACGCCCGAGAAAATTAATTCCCGTTCTGAGCCAACGTTTTCCAAGGAAATACGTGACTTTAATATGAAAACCGGGTTGCAGTCTGAAATAACTACAAGCCATTATGGGCATGTTTTAAAAATGTACAACTTTTATACGGACTCTATTTATGGCACCGTGTCAATATTGATCGACATTTCTAAGGCCGTAAATATTACCGTACTAAAAGACATGCCCGATTTAAAACGAAAAATATTTTTGGGTTTTTCTTGGTTTTATATTTTTTATGGTTTTTCTTGGTTTTATATTTTTTATGGTTTTTGTTGGTTTTATATTTTTGTATTTTCTTTTTGTGGTTTATATATTTACGATATAATACATGATCACAACCAAAGGATACTCTGAATAGTTTACCACGACTATTCAGCTGATTCTTCTGCCAACTCTTTGAGTGTCGCTGGAGTGAATGATTTCATGCCAAGCTTGTCGATCAAAAACTCGATTCGTCCTCGATCTAAGGCTTTGGTGAACATATCCGCCAGCTGGTACTCAGTAGTGACAAAATACAGCTCGATCACTCCGTTCTCCACCTGCTCCTTGATGAAATGGTAGCGAATGTCTATGTGCTTGGCCCGGGAATGTTGAACATAGTTGCAGCAAAGGGCAATGGCGCTCTTGTTGTCACAATACATCGGGATTTTGTTAAATCCAAGACCGTAGTCAGTTAATTGTGATCTCATCCAAAGGACTTGAGCACAACAACCGGACATGGCGATGTATTCAGCCTCCGTGCTTGATATTGCAGCGCTTTTCTGCCTTTTTGAAGACCAACTGATCAATCTATCTCCAAGGAGTTGCACAGATCCAGAAGTGCTACGCCTCGTATCTTGACATCCAGCATGATCGGCATCTGCGTATGATATTAAAGCAATCGAGGAATCTTTCGGATACCATAGACCACGATGAAGTGTTCCTTTTAGATACCGAAAGATCCTTTTAACTACATGTAAGTGCTTTTCGGTAGGCCGAGCCTGATACCGGGCACACATGCATACAGCAAATTGCAAATCAGGCCTGCTAGCAGTCAGATAGAGAAGGGTGCCGATCATTCCACGGTAAAGTTTCGGATCGACAATAATCCCATCCCTATCTTCATCTAACTTGGTTTTCTCAACCATTGGAGTGTCTACGGGGTCACAATTCTCAAAATTATATTTCTTAAGTGATTCTAGAGCATATTTGGATTGATTTATAAAGATGCCTCTGGGATTCTGAGAAATCTGTAATCCTAAGAAAAATGATATTTTTCCCATCATCGACATCTGAAAGCGTGTGGACATTATCTTCTCAAATTGTTTAGACAATTCTATGTTAGTGGCAGCAAAAATTATATCATCAACATAAATTTGTACCAGAAGCATGTCGTTGCCGTCTTTGAGAGTGAATAGCGTGGGGTCCACTTTGCGTTTGGAGAAGCCTTCCGACATGAGATATGTTGACAGGAGATCATACCACGCGCGTGGAGCTTGTTTCAACCCATAGAGAGCCTTCTTAAGCTTGTACACGTGATTAGGAGACTCCGTACTGACAAACCCATCCGGTTGACTAACATAAACCTCTTCCCTTAGTTCACCGTTCAAGAATGCCGTCTTCACATCCATTTGATAGACGATCATGTTCATATGAGCAGCAAACGCAAGGAATAGTCTAATCGCCTCCAATCTAGCCACAGGAGCAAAAGATTCCTCAAAGTCGATACCCAAGGCCTGTTTATATCCTCTAGCGACCAATCTTGCCTTATTCTTCAATACCGAACCCATCTCATCAAGTTTAACCTTATAAACCCATAACAAAGTAAGGATGTTAACTTTGTCAGGGCGAGGAACCAATTCCCATACTTCTAGTCTTTTGAATTCATTGAGTTCCTCCTGCATAGCTTCGATCCAAGATGATTGGGTCATAGCCTGCTGCCAATTTTTTGGGTTCAACTTCAGAGAGAAATGCATCAAAGTAGCAATAAAGTGCACTCTCTTGTAATTGATGGCGAGTAGAGACTGGTCGATCTAGATCTCCAATAACATTCCTAATTGGGTGATCTTTTGTCCATTTAGTACTATGTTTTTCAATCCTTGGTGGTCTGGAGTGAACAATAGATGGAGCTTCTTCTGAGGTAGAGGCGGCTGAAGGGTTTTCAGGGATCGCAACACCAAAGAAAGGAAGCTCTTGCAAGTGAGCATATTCCAGGTCGTGATCAGTAGTATCCTCTTCTACATCATTAGGCACAAGTAGGGGTGATGATTCAGGTGTAGTTTGTGAATCACTTGGTGAAGGTGCATCAGGTTCAACTTGAATTGTAGATGCATTAGATAAAGGTTCATTAACTTGAGCAACCACTTCAGGTATTGGAGCAATTACTACAGGTACTGGAACTTCATCAGTTGGGGGATCGAAGAATTCATCAAACAACGGTTGAAACAATTTATCCCACTCAGGCCTAGTTGGTGGTAAAAATGATGTAGAAGTAGGATTGTTGGGAACTAATCCGGAACTTATAGCACCGGGTCCCATCTCATGAAGCGCGGGTTCAGAGCTGTGTTGCTCAGAAGCCATCGCTGTCAGCTCGTCGAAATCAGCGTCCATAGTTTCTACAATCTTGCCAAGACGACGGTTATAGATTCGGTATGCTCTTTTGGACGGTGAGTAACCAATAAAAATACCTATGTCGGCTTTTGGTTGAAGCTTACCCAAGTTCTCACTATTGATGTTTGGATAACACAGAGCACCAAACACATGGAAAAATGAAACATCGGGTTTGCGGTCATGTAGAAGCTCATAAGGTGTTTTTCCATGGCGTTTCCGAATGATTGAACGGTTTTGGGTGAAACATGCAGTAGAAATAGCCTCTGCCCACAAGAACAATGGAGCGTTCGCATAAATAAGCATGGTCCTAGCAGCTTCCATAAGTGTGCGATTTCGTCTTTCAACGACACCGTTTTGTTGTGGAGTGCGTGCAGCGGATGTTTCATGTGATATACCAACTCCTTCATAATAATCACGAAGAGTCTGGTTGACGAACTCTGTACCATTGTCTGTACGGATACGGCGGACAGTGGTATTCAAACGTACCTGGATGAACTTCAGAAAAGTAATGATAGCTTTCGGTGCTTCATCCTTTGTACGTAAAAATCTAACCCATGTAAACCTTGAGAAATCATCCACAATGACGAGAATGAATTTCTTACCGCTCACACTTTCAGTTCTCATCGGTCCACAAAGATCCATATGCAAAAGATGAAGTTTTTCTTGATTAGTGTCTTCAGCTTTGGGTTTGTAAGATTTCTTGGTGCTTTTCCCTCTTGAGCACGCGGAACATAAATGATCCTTGTGAAATTTAAGCTTGGGAAGACCACGAACTAACTCGTTTTTAGCCAGATGATTAATAGCATCAAAATTAAGATGAGATAATCTGCGATGCCATAACCATGACTTGGTCTTAGAAGCTTTAGAGAGAAGACATACTGGAGAAGCGGCCATCATGTCTTGTAAGGACAAAGTGTAAAGATTTGCACCACGAGATCCCTTCAACAAGTCTTTTCCTTCCAAATTGCGGATGAAACAAGTATGTTGTCGAAAAGCAACCTCAAGGTTGGAATCACAAAACTGTCCTACTGAGAATAAGTTATGACCAAGACCTTCAACATAGTATACCCTAGAAATCGTCACGTTTCCAATCTGATATTCACCATATCCCATAATCTTTGCTATATGATCATTCCCAAATTTAACCGTACCAAGAAACTTGCTGACGAAATTTCGGAGCATCGAGCGATTTCCGGTCATATGTTTTGAACAACCGGAGTCCAAATACCACAGGATGATTTGGACCACCTGAAAATATCACCACACAAAGACAATGTAGAGGTATCGGAATCTGAGTGTTCCTTGTTATTAGCAGGTACAGATTTAATAATCTTAGATTTGCTAACTCTAGGTTTCTTAGATTTCCTATCCTTTTTCTTCTTAATTAGTGGTGTAGATTCTAATTGGCTCAAATCCTGAGGTATTTCTACACTGATAGGCACTACAGTGGGGGCTGACCTAATTAAAGGGCGCTGTTTCCTTACTTGAGTGCGAGTGTTCCTAACTAAAGGACGCTCAGACCTAACCTCAATGGATGCATTCCTAGTTAAAGGGCACATTTTACCATCGAGAGTAAAGGTCCTACCAGTGGGACGCCATTGCCAGCCAACTTGGGCACGAGTTCTACCCGTTGGCTTCCATTCAAGACCATTCTTAATTGCATTCATTTCATTAACGTGATCAATCAGACACAAATCATGACGCTGTGAAAACATACATTCATTACAATTCCAGCAATTTAAATCAGAATTCACGAATGGTTTAGGCTGCTGCACAGGCGCAGAGCTTTTAGTCTTAACATGATTCGTTTTATTTAAAACTGAACTAGCATTCCTATTGTGGACTTCTACTTTCTTCTTTGTGGCACTACTAGTGGCGGGCTTGATCTTAGCTTTCTTGAGTGGCGATCCTTTAGCCTTAGTAGTCTCTTTTAATCCTGTAGAAGGCAAATTGGGAACATTAGCAGCAGATTTTAAAGGTGTCTTACTTGATTGTGCCAATGACGGTTTCGCTCCTGGAGTCTTATTAAATGGAGTGACAGCAATGGGCCTATTGTTAAGTAGTGCTGAACCTGGTGTACCTATGTATTGTAAATAAGCCAAGCAATATTGAACTCGCTTAACATATTCATGAGCCAAATAATAGTCGCTACTTGAGGGATCTAAGGCATAAAGATCGTCTAAAATATCCCTAAGAAGATCGACATGCTTAATGGCATTCCTCATATAATCATCGTATACAGCCGGGTTTCTCTTATGAAGCGGATTCTTATAAAGCACTACTTTCTTGGTTGTTGGAGCACTAGTGGACGGTGCAGAGTCGGTAGCTAAGTTATCAACTACTTCTTGTCGGGTTAGTTTGCAAATTCGTTTCGGTCCAGTTCAGTTTATTCGGGTATTACTCGAACAATGAACACCTCCAAACTCTTCCGATTCTCCCGGAGTTAGAATTTCTTTTGCCCAATTAAAAAAGTTAAAATTATAACAAAATATTGTCTATGTGATCTATGGCGCCGCCTCGTCGCGTGTTGCAAGACCATTTGCGCTAGCCGTGACGGCTCTGGACACGAAAACGGGACGTTCACTGTCGTTGTGCCGTTTTGCGCTGTCGGGTGGCGTTTTTTTGGGCCATTTGGGCCATGTCTTAGAAGTTTGATATATCCAAATAATTAGGCAGATACAAAAACATAAAGACAAAAACAAGTGTCTGATATAAGTCTTTCGACTTAATTGTGAATCATATTCTGACAATTTCAAGTCATTAAACTTAACTTAAAGTTTATATGAAACAAGCTAAACTTTACCATCATAGCTTGTCTAGCTACCACAATAACAATATCTGCCTCACGTGCCATATTTTCTGGATCGGAAGTTTGTGCATGAACGATGGCAACCGTGGCATCTTCTTTTAGTAACAGCAATGAAACTGACAAGCATAAGCCAACAATGTTACTTCACCCAACAACCACTACCTGCTTTCCCTTTATTGTAAAATGGTAAATGCATTTCACTAGTCGATACAACCCTGTGACACCATTTCTTATTCGTTCTTGATTTTTCGTAATATGGGGCCCCTCTTAGCTTCTAATGGGCCCATGCAGTCATATCTTATGTAAAAATGCCCATTTTGAACCGGAATCACTGTGCCCCGTCACCCTCCATTTTGCCAGCCCGCCCATTTTGCCATCCTTATATTATACGTACATATAATGAGAAACTTTAAATTGCGAGAATGTTATTGTCTTTGGGGTGCAACGAATAAAGAGTGGACCTCTGCCTTTCATAGCAAGCTTGCCAATGTTGAGAGGTGGAAATCTATCTACGTATTTTTCTCGATGCTTATTTCCGTTAAAACTTTTTCTTTATTATGTGCTTCAGCAAAGTGAGTTGAACCAATATGCCTGCATAATAACAGACTCACATTCTATCATATGGACATGGACTAAACAAGGTAAGATCAAGTGATAAAGAACTAAAAAAGGTGTCCGGATTTATGAAGGGAGGAATATTTGAAATTTATGTTCGGATGTCCCGACTGACCCACCATTTTTACCACGTGCGACATTATCAATAATTCTAATGACCCTGCACGTTAGGATCTGCGTTATGAACTTTGTGATCTATTCAGCTTCGGACACATATTCTGGAAGGTCTATGTTAATAGACTTAACCAACCTTAGCACACACTATCCGTTTCATATAAACATAGCTTTGAGACTCTTTCTTATATCGATCACCACATAGAGTCTTGGTGCCTTAAGCAAATACAGAGAGAATACGTAGTTAAAAACTTGAATTTGTGAAACGTCGCCATTAAGCTAACAACATAAAATCTGTTAAGGACAATAAAATCATATTAGGAGAAGCATATGTAGAATTGTCACTACATGATACAGGCAATGCCACAGCGATAATAACCAACATAATGTAACCTGATCCCACAAACCTGTCGCGAAGTTCCTTACCCATCGTGTTTGTATCAGTGACCTCATAAGTTGTGACACTCGGTCTTTTTTGTTGAGACAAAATTAGCGTTTATGAAGGAATTAGAAAGCCTTCCTTTTATAAGTTCTTAGGATAGGTGTATCAAGGCACAACTAGTAACGCCAGAACCATTAAATTGGATCAAAACATTGTTCGCGCTCAAATTTTATGTACTCTCTATTCTACTCAGGTATGTAATATGTATGGTTTGGGTTATGTTTCTTATCTAGTGGGTCAACAAGGCAGAATATCTTAATAGTGAACAGGGTAAACGGATTAAAAATCACCCACAGTGTACGTAGAATTCATAAACCTCCTTAGTAAATGAGAAAACCAACCCGACTCTTAGCCAAATAAACCAATTTTGGCGCGTTACCCAACCTGTCCATTTTGATTATCTGATTTATACTAATATGTTACTTCTTTTTTCTTCTGGTTATGAACAACATTTCCCTTTTTTTTAAACATTGCGGGTTTCTGATATATTTTCAAATTAGGATTTAATGACCTAGAAAGGATGCGACATAGAAGTCTGAGCCCCGTGACATCTGTAGGTCTTACTGGCTGGAGTAGTTTTCCACAAGAGGTATTTTTATTCATACAACACCAAACATAACGCGCATTGATACTAATGATAGCTCACTCGTAATAAACCGTGTGTTATGACAGAGGTTGGCAATGGACTGCAAGGAGCTCCAGCTAATCTTGTGGTTGTACTGTTAGATATACGTTTTTAATCGAAGTGGTTTCTCACATATGTTGGACCCATATAATGTCTTAGACGCCCAAAAGGATACAGACTACACACTTTCTGCTTTAGGCCTAAGCCCAAAACCATTTAGGGTAAATACAACAGGTATTAGAATGGTTGTATAGGATGAGTCTTTTACTTTTTCATAACCGGTGCTTCAAATCATTAAGCCACCAATTCACTTTGTATATATACATAGGTTCTTGTAGGAATTCTGTAACCCACTTTATTATTATCAATAAGATTCTGCAGAAAGGGTTCACCCCATATTCTTTATTGTTCTCCCTAAATTAATTTATGTCTTTATATGATCGTTCATGTTGTTTGGTCGTTAGTCGATCCTAGAAACATATGTTCAAGACCTGCACAAAAACATAAGATAACACCATACAATTTCATTTGTCACCTTTTACTCATTATACTTTCTTACTACGTCTCATTGATTAAGAAGACATATTCTTTTTGGATTTTAGTTTGACTTTGTTGGCTGACTTCTGGGACATGGGCAACTAACCAAAACATATGGAAGCTACAACGGGCTGTCGTGTATATACGACGGAAAGGGTCAATCAAGGCACCTGATAAGGTTCTATAATTCTATAACATAAAGATTCTACAAAAATTTGGACATTTACTTACTAATATTTTTTAATATAAAAGACATCATTTCATTATAAAACTTTTACCTACTAAATTCTCTAAATAAGAGTAGGTAAAGATACAATGCCTACTAAAAATAAGAGTAAGGAAAAGTTTTGACCCTTTTGGTGACTAAAAAATGAGTAAGGATAGACGTTTAGTGCTCCCCTTTTGCTTATTCTTTTTCTTTTTTTATCAACTCCTACTCAAAGAATAAGAGTAAGCAAAAGGGGGGAGCACTAAAGATTATCCTTACTCATTTTTTAGTCACCAAAAAGGTCAAAACTTTTCCTTACTCTTATTTTTAGTAGGCATTGTATCTTTACCTACTCTTATTTAAAAACTTAAGTAAGTAAAAGTTTTATAATAAAATGATATTTTTATACTAAAAAATATTAGTAAGTAAATGTCCAAAATTTTGTAGTGTTTACTTTATCCATTCCAGAATCACCGAAATTTCATAACCCAAAAAACAGCATTATATACTTGTCAAGGGATGCAACCGGTCGCTAGCTACAACTAGATACTTACGTGGCACAACAAATAACAGCATTATCTATGTGAATCAAGCGTTGGATAATTACCGCCACAAAAGCTTAATAACCCTTGAGAGGTGATCAGAAAACAACCCTTGAGAGGTACCCAACTGATGTAAGCATTGTTCACAGATAAACATTCACAAATTCAAAGGTTGCATATTCAATGATAAGCTCATGTTTGTATTAACAGACTATTTAAAATAGACCCCAAAAATTAGAGGAGAATGTAACGAAGCGACTTGTTCACCATTAATTACACAAGCAATAATACATCACATTCCCCACTCTCAATACACTATTAAAGACAATGAGCAGAATTCGTAACACTCTCCATGGAATAATTAACTAACGTTTCTAGTTTCTACGAAGCACATATTTGGAAAAAAGTAGCATATGCAGTATGTACTGCATCTACAACCGCATAAAATTCTCATTATCTATTGTTTCGTACGTTAAAAGATTCAAACGCTAAAAGATTAAATGATAAAAACAAATACTACGTAGTACAAAACTATGAATAATGCAAGTTACATACAACATTAACTTATTCTGATGTATCCTAAAATTGCATTCTTAGGGATTAAATTAGCAAAGTATGACGAGCGTCACTTTCTACAATTAGATTAATAAGCACTGTTATATCGAGCTACAGGAAAATGATTCAGGACATAAGTACAACTTAGGCATTTTACATCAGTGTGATAAATACAACACCATATTAACTACATGCATTGGCAAAACTTACATTAGCTTCGGTAAATATTCATAAATCCTAGCTCCACATATCCTTTGTAAGCTTCAAGCATTCTTCATTACTATCTATATCTTGCATCATAGCCATCATTTTCTCCTTCGATTATCATTGGAAATAATACAACCATCTAAGTGATCAATAAGAAGTAGCGATTCAGTGTAAGGGCAAATGATGTATCAACCAGACATTCCAATAATCCCAAGATCATTTGTGCGTTCAATGCATGGTTTGTAAACTTCTATTGTAGGAGTGAAACTGTGTTTGGGTGTAATTTCCATTATAGGTTCATCATTCTCCCTGAATCCCAATAATGTATCTACCGATGAATCAGGTGTGTTAATGATGAATAGCTTTGTAAAAGGTGTCATAATATCTGCACCCTCCTTCCCCATAATCCATACTTGATAAATTAGTTTCTCAACCCCATCAATATATGTAGACACTACAAGAGACTCCCTTAGTTTAGAAATGGAGTAATTTTGCACAAATAACCAGCTGCTTTCTACACTATCTGGAAGTTGTACCTCTTTAAATTCTTGACTAATTAAATCAAATGACAAGATCAAAGGCTTATAGAGAGGTATAACATCATTACCAACAATCTTATCACGAACAACCCAATAGATAAACCTATCTATAGCAACTTGAGTTGACGATATACATGTAATTGATTTACGAGGCACACAGCTACTTGGCATCATCTTCCACGTCTTTGAGCTTAATGTAAATATTTTAACATGCCACGTTCTACTATGCTTATTATCCGAGTTAGAGATTCCAACAATAGTTGGATCATAAGTTAAAGGACAAACCCCAAAACCAAAATAAGTCTTTTTTTAGAGGTGCGCTTAAGCACAGAAGGAACCAAAATACCAACGGATTTCCTGAGTGATGGGTTCCAAAAAATAACCATCTCTTTGCTCGAGCTGTTGTTGTAATCGTTACAACACCATAAACCACAAGAGCTACCAATTACAATCGACATGCGTAGTTGTTTAACAAGCAAAGGAACATTTGGAGAAAAGTCTTCCTGTTGGTGCGAATAAGAAACATCATCCACAAAAGATATATATTTTTCATCAGGATAGATAGGTTGTTCTTCTATGTACCTTAAATGTAAACGATGCGGTTGAGTGTCACGGGCTCCGTAACCAGTAATAAACTCGAAGTTGTCAATAAAAGTCTTCCAAGGTTTTGAAACGGCCCTGAATCGAACCAAAGACTTGACATCAAGAACTTTTTTAATGATTTCAAATTAGATATCAAAAGGGATGTTGTCTGACGACATTTTTAGGGTTTCGAAAAATAATTATGGAGCGATTGGAATGTTGGACTTCGCTTTTAGGGTTTCTGTGAAATTTAATGGGTTAGATTACTTAAATAGAAAAAGAACACAAATACTATAAGTATACATTCCTTAAATAAAAAAACAACACAAATACTATAAGGATACATTCCTTAAATAGAAAGCGTAAAGTCGCCTTATACATAAAAATCTGTTTTGCTGAAACAAAACATTGACTTTTACTTTTTAGATCCGCCCCTGCCTGCACACAACCCTGCACTCCCTCATTCTTGCTTCAAATCATTTTCCTCAGGTTTTGTTACGAGATAACAGAAATATATTAATTACTTCGTTTATGTTAAAGTCAACCAAACCCATATGAATAATGAAAACATTTGATGCAAAATATAATGTATCTGTAAGATTGGCCTCACCTCCCAGGTCATTTTCCAAGTAAATTGCTAAAGCAAGATGGTCAGCTTTTTGTCTTGACTTTCTTTTTGAAGAACCTTTGTTGACCCCCGAAGCATGTTGATGCAAGTCCCTATATTTATAATTTTGCTTTTTCTTCCCCGGACAGAAAGGACACCTAAGGATACCATGGGGATATTTAACCTTTAAAGTTCCATTCCTCAGCTTCTGTAATGGCTTATCCTTTTTTTCTTCAATCTCTGAGTCAGTGAAGTCCGACTCGGACCCTTCACTATCTGCAGGAAAACAAGTATCCCATTACAGGAATATAAAAAAAAATATAGGAACGCGCGTTCAAGGATAAAACTTACCCAAAGGATGCATTACGGGCAATTCATCATCCGACGAAGAATAAAATATATCAGAACCACGAGGTTTCTTGGATGATTGGGAAATGCTCACGGGATGCATTACGGGCAATTCATCATCCGACGAAGAATAAAATGGGGACTTCCTTTTCTGGGCTTTGGAGGAGGAAGAAGAAGCCATTGAAGATATCCATTGTATTTAAACACAAATACTTCATCATAAAAATAAGTGGGGCAACTGGAAAGTCCTAAGCAATTAAGACAAACATTAAACTGAAAACCAGTTCAACTTCACACGGATGAGTTTAATGAAGAATTTTAGTTTATCCCACTTTCTGATGTTATTTTCATGGTTACCTTTTGGATCCAAATTTATATTTCAGTTTAATAAAGTTATAATAATTAATAAAAGATCCATTACTTTTTTTTCCTATTATATTTTTGCAAAAAAGTAGTTGCATTGCTAATTCACATTTGGAATACTATATTCATTTTTTTCGTAAATTAAGCAGATTACCTTTAACAAAAATAAATTTTTACATTTTTTTAGGTTTGACATTCATCGCATGCAAACATTATTACCTTTAAGTAAACAACATTAACATAAAAACAACCAAAATTTATAATACGAACATGATTGACAAAATAAACAAATAAACGCTCATAAGTTCTTCACATTAGATTATACTCACCAAGTATATATTGTGAAACAAATTTTTTAAGAAAACCGCCCAACGGGCGGGCCTTTAGCCTAGTTTATTAATATAAGAAAATTTCTAGTATTTACTTTCCAGCCCTTATATATTCAAAACATAGCATAAAAACCTAATAATAATAAACCATATTACTTTTGAACACCTACAAATTCCAAAGTTATACAAAAAAGCGGAGACATATAAAAAGTGCATTCCCTTTTTTACGTAAAAGCAATTTACTATAACAAGTAATTTGATCTAAGATTTTAATCAGAACTTATAATAAAACCTGTAAATAATTAACAGATAAATTAAATGGGTCTTACTATGGGCGGAGCGGAGGGGTGACTAAAAGGGACGGATGTTACTATGACACTGAGAGACGAGTTAATAAGTGGACACTAGATGGAAAGGGGAGTCAATATTGGGTTTGTTTGATTTAGTCTAACGGTTTTTTTTAAATTGCACAAGGGTTTCTTTTTTCTTTCTTTTTTTTAATCGTAAAGTTTTAAATATATGTATATATTTTTATAAACTTTATTTATTTTTGTATGTATTTAATAATTGCTTTTATATTTCAGACTTTATATATTTTGCATATGGCAAACAATTAAGTATGTTCAAAGATTAAAATTTTATATAATTTTAACAAAAATATTTATAATGAACAAACATTAACAATAAATTAGCTGACAGATATGTTTTCAAGTAATTGATGATGTTTTTTATATAATTTTAACAAAAATATTTATAATTGATGAGTCAACCATAATACCAGATACCGAAAGGGGTGTTTATCAAACAACCAAACCATATCAGATACTAGTCAACTTATGAATAAAACATAACAAAGTTCCAGTTTTGACGCGTTAAACTTAAAACAAATCCAGTTTGATCCATGGAGGGTTTCGTGACAGCAATAACAAAAAAGTGCAGTTTGGTTTGCTACACTCAGACTCCAAGTTTGCTTCATCTGTGACCACTTATCTCAATTTGGTTCTTGTACACTCAGTGAGTTTTTCTTTGAAAGTTCTCAGTGTTTCCTTCTCTTTCTCTGACAGGCTGAAAAGACTCGACAATGTTTCTCCTTTCGACAATGTTTCTAGTTTCTCGAACAATGGCTCATCCATCTCTGACAGGTTACGTTGACCATTAAAATAATCTAGTGCCCTGAAAAACTTCTCTCGACGTGCGAGAGCATTTTTTAGTTTTTCTTTAAAAGTTCTCGATGTTTCATTCTCTTTCTCTGTCATATTGAAACGACTCAAACACGTTTCTACTTTCTTGAACAATGGATCATCCATCTCTGGCAAGTTAGGTTGACCATTCAAATCATCTAGTGCCTTGAAACACTCCTCTCGATGTGCGAGTAGGACTTCTGTAACAAGAAAATTGAAATGAGAAGAATGAGAAATAAATATAGCCACACATTTGAGATGCATCGGCTTGAATTATATGCATCTCCATTTATTTTTATATGCGTCTCAATTAGTTTTGAAAGTGATTTTGAAGTGAAAACAATGAAAGTGGTACTAACAAGAATTTTGACGACGACAAAAAATACATATGGATCAAGAACCGGACATTATACAAAGAATTTTGAAAGCCATGGGGCTCTCGCTTGAGTGTCGGCCGAGTAAACCAACCCATGGATCAAACTGGATTTGTTTTAAGTTTGTATAATTGTCCGGTTCTTGATCCATATGTATTTTTTGTCGTCGTCAAAATTCTTGTTAGTACCACTTTCATTGTTTTCACTTCAAATTCACTTTCAAAACTAATTGAGATGCATATAAAAATAAATGGAGATGCATATAATTGAAGCCGATGCATCTCAAATGTGTGGCTATATTTATTTCTCATTCTTCTCAATTCAATTTTCTTTTTACAGAAGTCCTACTCGCACATCGAGAGGAGTGTTTCAAGGCACTAGATGATTTGAATGGTCAACCTAACTTGCCAGAGATGGATGATCCATTGTTCAAGAAAGTAGAAACATGTTTGAGTCGTTTCAATATGACAGTGAAAGAGAAGGAAACATCGAGAACTTTTAAAGAAAAACTAAAAAATGCTCTCGCACGTCGAGAGAAGTTTTTCAGGGAGATTATTTTAATGGTCAACGTAACCTGTCAGAGAAGGATGAGCCATTGTTCGAGAAACTAGAAACATTGTCGAAACGAGAAACATTGTCGAGTCTTTTCAGCATGTCAGAGAAAGAAAAGGAAACACCGAGAACTTTCAAAGAAAAACTCACCGAGTGTACAAGAACCAAATTGAGATAAGTGGTCACAGAAGAAGCAAACTTGGAGACTGAGTGTAGAAAACCAAACTGCACTTTTTTGTTATTGCTGTCACGAAACCCTCCATGGATCAAACTGGATTTGTTTTAAGTTTAAGGCGTCAAAACTGGAACTTTGTTATGTTTTATTCATAAGTTGACTAGTATGTGATATGGTTTGGTTGTTTGACAAACACCCTTTCGGTATCTGGTATTATGGTTGACTCATCAATTATAAATATTTTTGTTAAAATTATATAAAAAACATCATCAATTACTTGAAAACATATTTGTCAGCTAATTTATTGTTAATGTTTGTTCATTATAAATATTTTTGTTAAAATTATATAAAATTTTAATCTTTGAACATACTTAATTGTTTTCTATATGCAAAATATATAAAGTCTAAAATATAAAAGCAATTATTAAATACATACAAACATAAATAAAGGTTATAAAAATATATACATATATTTAAAACTTTACGATTAAAAAAAAGAAAGAAAAAAAAACCCTTGTGCAATTTAAAAAAAAAAACGTTTGACTAAATCAAACAAACCCAATATTGACTCCACTTTCCATCTAGTGTCCACTTATTAACTCGTCTATCAGTGTCATAGTAACATCCGTCCCTTTTAGTCACCCCTCCGCTCCGCCCATAGTAAGACCCATTTAATTTATTTGTTAATTATTTACAGGTTTTATTATAAGTTCTGATTAAAATCTTAGATCAAATTACTTGTTATAGTAAATTGCTTTTACGTAAAAAAGGGAATGTATTTTTTATATGTCTCCGCTTTTTGTATAACTTTGGAATTTATATGTGTTCAAAAGTAATATGGTTTATTATTATTAGGTTTTTATGCTATGTTTTGAATATATAAGGGCTGGAAAGTAAATACTATAAATTTTCTTATATTAATAAACTAGGCTTAAGGCCCGCCCGTTGGGCGGTTTTCTTAAAAAATTTGTTTCACAATATATACTTGGGAAGTATAATCTAATGTGAAGAACTTATGAGCGTTTATTTGTTTATTTTGTCAATCATGTTCGTATTATAAATTTTGGTTGTTTTATGTTAATGTTGTTTACTTAAAGGTAATAATGTTTGCATGCGATGAATGTCAAACCTAAAAAATGTAAAAATTTATTTTTGTTAAAGGTAATCTGCTTAATTTACGAAAAAAATGAATATAGTATTCCAAATGTGAATTAGCAATGCAACTAATTTTTTGCAAAAATATAATAGGAAAAAAAAATAATGGATCTTTTATTAATTATTATAACATTATTAAAATGAAATATAAATTTGGATCCAAAAGGTAACCATGAAAATAACATCAGAAAGTGGGATAAACTAAAATTCTTCATTAAACTCATCCGTGTGAAGTTGAACTGGTTTTCAGTTTAATGTTTGTCTTAATTGCTTAAGACTTTCCAGTTGCCCCACTTATTTTTCTGATGAAGTATTTGTGTTTAAATACAATGGATATCTGCATCTTTCTATATCTGCATCTTCAATGGCTTCTTCTTCCTCCTCCAAAGCCCAGAAAAGGAAGTCCCCATTTTATTCTTCGTCGGATGATGAATTGCCCGTAATGCATCCCGTGAGCATTTCCCAATCATCCAAGAAACCTCGTGGTTCTGATATATTTTATTCTTCGTCGGATGATGAATTGCCCGTAATGCATCCTTTGGGTAAGTTTTATCCTTGAACGCACGTTCCTATATAATTTTTTTATATTCCTGTAATGGGATACTTGTTTTCCTGCAGATAGTGAAGGGTCCGAGTCGGACTTCACTGATAGTGAAGGGTCCGAGTCAGACTTCACTGGCTCAGAGATTGAAGAAAAAAAAGATAAGCCATTACAGAAGCTGGGGAATGGAACTTTAAAGGTTAAATATCCCCATGGTATCCTTAGGTGTCCTTTCTGTCCGGGGAAGAAAAAACAAAATTATATATATAGGGACTTGCATCAACATGCTTCGGGGGTCAGCAAAGGTTCTTCAAAAAGAAAGTCAGAAAGTCAAGACAAAAAGCTGACCATCTTGCTTTAGCAATTCATATGGGTTTGGTTGACTTTAACATAAACGAAGTAATTAATATATTTCTGTTATCTCATAACAAAACCTAAGGAAAATGATTTGAAGCAAGAATGAGGGAGTGCAGGGTTGTGTGCAGGCAGGGGCAGATCTAAGTGGTAAAAGTCAATGTTTTGTTTCAGCAAAACAGATTTTTATGTATAAGGCGACTTTACGCTTTCTATTTAAGGAATGTATCCTTATAGTATTTGTGTTCTTTTTTTTATTTAAGGAATGTATACTTATAGTATTTGTATTTCCATCAGCTTCTTTTGTTACCTCTCCATTGTAGTTCTTCATATGCATCGTAACGAAAACTCCACTGTCTATGTCATTGTCTTTTGTTCCCATGTTGGCTTCGTACTATTGGCTTTTTATTCAAGACAACTTTCGCTCTTGGATGCGTCACTTTTTCAAGATGCATGGAGATCATGTTTTTTTGTAGAAATTATTCACACATAATATCATATATGATATTATAGATATAAGCAACATTTACTATCATATTTAAAAGTTGATAAGTATCATCACCATATATGATACTATGTCTGGATAAATGCTGCTTATATCTATACCATCATATATGATACTATGTCTGAATATCATATATGATACTATAACATCATATATGATTCATATGATGTTATAAATATCATATGTGGTTATGATCATTGTATCATATATGATGCCCTATCATATTAGAGTATCATATATGATATTATATGAACAAGTATAATAGTGAGTATAGTGAGCATCTAGTTACTTACCACCAGTGTGGACACTAGTTTTTGGTGGTGTCATGTATTTAGACGACTTTTGCTTGACAGATGACACATTAGCAAGATAGATGACACGTTAGCAGGAACTACATGAGGTCCATCCCACTAAACAAGGTAGCAAAACAGATGACACGTTAGCTCGTGGATACGATAAAGATGAATAAAATACCCCAAACAAACAAGAAATAACAGAAAACAAGTTGTGTTCTTTAAAAAGTTGAAACATCACATCTGGTTTATATTATTGTCGTTAAAAAACATAAGTCTTTTGTACCACCCACATAACTCGGACAAGAACTACTAATGACTTGTACCCAAAACGTAGATCTTTGTACAACACAACGCACATCATACTATGCATGGTTAACGCTTTTAACCAAGTAAAGAAAAGGACCATGCAAAATTGGTATTCAACAAAAATGGTTTAACAATATTAGTGTGACAATAGAAGTCGAATTCTATAGTTTCACTTTCAATGCCTACACAATTCCATTCTGGTTCTATTTCATATTTGTAGCGGTGTACTTCGGTTCGGTTCGGGTTATTCGGTTAATTTTTTTCTGGGTCAACCGAAAACCGAACTGAACTAGATTTCAACCGAACCGAACCAAACACCAAATTTGAATTCGGTTCGGTTCTCGGATTGACCCGAATTATCTTATTTTTTTAAAAAAATACATAATTATTTAAATATTTAGCAAAAAAAAGTTATTTCAAATATAAAAATTGTATTTTTATATCAAGATTAAATTCTAATATTTTTTATATAAAAACATATATATTTGTATAACTTCGGTTTTTAGTTCGATGTTCGGGTCCAATTGTGAAAACCACATCCAACCCGAAAACTAAATTAGTAGCTCGGTTTGGTTATGACCCACAACGTGAATTCTATTTTCGGTTCGATTCTAATTCGAGTTCGATTCTGTTTGATTTTCGGTTTGTATGGGTCAAACTCAAACAATGGATACCCCTACATATTTGGTATTATACAATGTTTTAAAAACCGGGTCTTAAATCGACCCGGTCGAGTCGCCGGGTCCGGGTCAACCCGATTTTCTAAAAAAAATTTTTTTTTATATTTTTAATAATTAACAAAATTATACTTATAAAAACCATAAAAACTTACGTATATTAAAAATATAAATTGTTTACCAACTAATATAATATGTAAAAATAAAATTTCGGCGCAAATACGTAAAATTTTAAAAAAAAAATAAAAAAAAAACCCGAAAAATTCGAAACCCCGCCGGGTCTTGAGAACCGGGTTGACCCGGGTCACCCCAAACCCGCCGGGTCGAGCCGGGTTACGAAAATATGAAACCCGGGTCAATATGACCCGTTTTTTCGGCAGGAAGCGGTTCAACCGGTTGACCCGGCTGGGTCGACCCGGGTCTGAAAACATTGGTATTATACATTCATTAACTTACACCTGAATACATATCTAAATAGGTAACATTTTAACTTATTACTCACAACAATGCATATTGTAATATCTTACCTTGATCTGATTGGATTTCAGTGTAGCAAACAAATGCTTTCCCATCCTCCAACGTTAGCACATTTGTTGCAAACCAAGCACGGTTGTTCTGGTGGTCGTCTTGATACACCTACAACACAGACAGATGAATCAAACAAACATGAAAAAAAAATAACTATTTTACTCATAAAGAAAAATATCAATTAAGCATGGCTACAACAATTCAAAGTGAAGCATCTGAACTTCATAACTCCAGTTTCCTTACCTCAACAAGGAAACCTTCTTTAATTTCGTTCTCATTCGAAGAGCCTGAAGTAGGTTGAGGCATGTTCTAATCAACATCGGAAGTACGTACTGATTTAGACTTTGGTTCAGGAACCAATGCAACACCTTTAGTAATCTTAGGAACTTTTTGACCCCTTGCTGCACTTTTAACATTTTTATAGCTTGTAGTTGAACTATCAATAATCATCATCTGACTCTTGGCCAAATGTCCAGAATCCTCTTGCAACGCCAAACCATGTTTGAAAGACTGGAACCCTTTATTATTAGAAGCAACTTCAACTATCTGTTTATCAGAACTCTGTTGATTGGATGATTAAGGAGTCTTCAAATAACCCTCAAGACCAGCTTCAACCAAGGCTTTCAAAGACATAGGATTACCAATTGTTAAACTTTTTTCCAACTTGTGAGACTGCTTCTTCTGCCAGCTCAACATCTTTTACAATAGTGTCGAGATTTTCAGCATGTTTTAAAGCAGTTGATGCACCTTCGATTCTTCTGCGAGCAGCTTCTCTAGCACCAGAAATTATTGAAGAGGGGTGTTCAGTTGACATAGCTTTACCATGCGAAATCATGCCGATTTGACCATGACTTTCAATTCTACTCCACAAAAATACTTCATCAGCCATTAATCTTGCTTGTTCTGTAAATTTGATGCAATTCTAGCAGCGGCAGCTGCTACTTTAGCAACAGAAGCCGCTGCTGCTATTAAGACAACTAAAGAAGCTAGCTTTGCTTCATCATTCGAAACCAAGCCATAATTCTTTAGCCTTTCCAACTGGCTCCATACACCTTAACATTTTTGGGACCAAATTTTAGCCAGGAATGTAGAAATAGACTCACAACCAACAGTATGCATTTTTTTAGTTTCAAATTCAATAACAATAGCAAGCTTAATTGGACTTTCAGTTTTTGGCAGTAATTGTCATTGGGCATTTGTAAATAAAGAGAAGAAAAATAACATGAGGGCAGAAGTTCTTCGAATAAATGGTAAAATGGCACCCTATCACATCATCTTCATGATGGACAGAAGTTTAGCTTTTATTTTTTTCACATAAAGCTCATATACGAATCACTGGGGAAGTAGCAGGAGCACTAACCTATATGCATGCATTTCTAGGCATTCCCATCAATATTTCACAAGGACATTAAGTGAATCAACATCTTAATAAATAAAAACTAGAAAGCAGTAGTGGTATCTGATTGTGGACTTTCAAGGTCGACCAGTACGTCTTAGCAGAATTCATTTAACAAATTACAAGCGCGTTATACTTATCTTGGCATTACACTATCTAATGAGTCTATCAGCAAAACCATTTTCTAAGATAATGTATTTGCTCCTTATGATATCTCTTAATAAGTGCGCATATATTACATTAACAGTCGCACAATAATATAAGTTACCTTTTGTTGTTCACGAACTTAAGCATAACCTTTTTTACCCATCACTTATCTTCTTTTTCTCTCTATTGCCTTACTTTTCATCAAGTCTCTAAATTAGAAAACTAAGGCGTTAAAACGATAATAAAAATTATCAGTTAACTTTAAAAAAATATCTCATACCTTAGATTTCTTTTATTCTAAAACCTGACGAGTTTCTTCCACTGAGACGCACGCACTCAGTTTGGCTTAGAGTTAATTTGTTCATGAGATGAAAAAGTTTCATATTAGTCCTTAACTCTTGCCCTCAATTTTTTACTTTCATCCTAAAAGATCTCAAAATGCATTCATCAGAACCAAAGGCAAGATCAGATTTGTCTGGACAAAAAACGAATGTTGTTGCATGAAGAAATATTTATCGTAATCACTTAAACGCATAGCATTTTTAACTTTATTCCATTGTTTGTGAAGCTGGTAAAACTCTCCGCTCCTTGCAAGGGATCCTATGATATGGACCAATGTGTTGGTTGTTTCCTGGTCAATGGGTTACCCATATTCATTGAATAGAATGCTAATACAATTGTTTTCAGTTTTGGTCCAAACTTTTGCCATAAATTTTGGTCCCCTAACTCTTTTTCGTGCATTACCAGAACTAAAAAAACAATAGAATTACCAAGTATTCTAAAAAAGTAAGGAATTATAATGAACAAGTAAAAAAGTGACATAAAAACTATAGACCGTGAACATTGTTTGATTGGTTTTTTTTTTTGAACTGTAATTTTTACAACTCACACTAACTATCTCACAATTTCTATCTCACATGTCTCACCGAGACTTGAACTCACAACCTTGAGGTTAGAGGGCCACTCAAATACCTCTAGAACAAGAGGTCTTTGGTTAGAACCTACTTCAGTTACAACTTGTTAACTAATGTTGTGAATTCTGATGTGAGCTCCATTATTCATCCTTGAAGACATTCATAAGTTACAAAGAAACAAGTAAATGAAAAAAGTAAGATGATATTTACTGCTATGTAGTATCAACTAATGTATTTCTTGTGCAACTTTATTAAAATGTGGCCTTACTGAATCATTGTTTGGATTGACGACTTGGAACTATCATAAAAAGGATATGGGTTTGAATATTTACTTTTTCAAAATCAGTAACCCATGTTTGACGATATTAGGGGTAATTGGGTTCTTACTGTAAGAAAAAAGACATACAATTGACTGTTTATTATTGTGAATGTTATTTTGTAAAAAGCTCTATTTGAACTAGGGATGAGCACGGTACCGGTCCCGTCCCGAACCCGTCCCGAATTAGTGGTACCGATTATTTCCCGAGCATAAATTTATGGTACCGGTACCGTACCGAACGGGATTCGGGTATCGGTACCGGTACGGGAATCGGTACCGGTACCGGGAAATCGGGATTTTCCTGTTCTTTTTCGGGAATTTCCCGATTTGGTACCGGTCCCGTCCCGAATTAGTGGTCCCGAATTTTTTTCCACCTTATTTCGTAGTCCCGGTACCGTACCGAACGGGATTCGGGTATCGGGAATCGGTACGGTTCCGGGAACGGTTCGGGATCTATTCGGGATTCGGGTCGAAATGCTCATCCCTAATTTGAACTGCCATTAACGTAAACTATTTTTCTTTTTTTATCCATCCAAGGAGAATCTTGTAAACCTTCCCTATTATATTCTCGAGGGTAAGGGTGTAGCCTTTTAAACTTGATTCAAATTGACATCAGTATTACACAAACATATTTTAAACGACCGTATGTAACAAGTCCTAATCCTTCAACATACCACTCATATTCTTTAACATTCTTAAATACACCCTCATAGTGATTACCAGCGGAGCTTGCTCGTCTTGGTAGGGGGGGCCAAAAATTCGCGAGAAAACTGTAGTGCGGCCATCTAAAGTTATATGAAAAATAAAGACAAGGTGAAACTACTAAACTTTTATGGCTGATAACACAAAAGTGCTAATCTAAAGACTTACTACATTGGTAGTGAACTAATCTCTACTAGAAAAAGATTCAATGGATAACTATTAGTATTACAATGTGAATAAGAACTAAAAAGATTACATCAGGCTATGATTAATCAGTTTGCATAAACTACACCATTACCCACGTTTAGTTACCAATATTTTAGGAGACCACAATGTAAATAAACACTTAAAAACCTAAACCCAATGAAATCACTAACTGATCACTATATTTTAGGAGGGGCCAAGACCCCTTCCTGCCCTTTATATCCTCAGCCATTAGTGATTACGAAGAGCAAAGCAAACACTCCCTTAAGTTGTTGTTTTTTTCTTTTTTGTTAAGGTGTTTTAAGTTTTTCATAGAATCTGGTGCACATCCCTAGTTAAACACAACAATAATTACTTAGGTATCATTAATCCAATAAAACAATTGATGCATCGAGTAAGACTTCGACCATAATCTAACACAAAAGTTAAAAGAACAAAACTTTGTTTATTAAGAAATCACACACATGAGAAAACTTCAAACCACATAGTAGGAACTCAACCAATCCTAAACAAATTAATATAACTTACAAAGAAAACAAGGCTAGATTACGAATTAAAAATCAAGAATGATTTTTACCTTCCAATATTGAAGACAAAGTGAAACCCTAATTTCAATTTGAGGTTCGAGATCTGCAGCGAAACCGTTTCTTCATTTTAATTGCGTAGCGCCAAAATCAATTGCAGGTTCTAATTTTGCTAAATCTATTGGCGGGTTTTATTTCCACCAATTTTGGGGAGTTACAGAAGATACGTTTAACAAGTCAAGTCTTTATTTCACTCTTTTATATTTATATTTTTTTAACTTACCTATAGGGTGTAAGGGTGTCGAAATTAGGGCTGAGCATCGGTCCGGAACGGACCGAGGACCGAATTGGTCCGAAACCCCGGACCGAAATGGTCTGGGTTGGTTCGGTCCGGTTCGGTCCGGTCCTATTAGGCATAATCGACGAGATTTTGGTAAGACGGAACCGGACCGAGGACTGAATGGGTCTAAAATCCCGGACCGAAATTGCTCGGTCCGGTTCGGTTCTGTCCGGTCCGTTCTGATTTGCCGGTCTGGGTCGGTTTTGGGTCTGCCGTGCTCAGTCCTAGTCGAAATAGTCGACCTCACACGCACCTAACTCGACCCGACGTGAACCCGACAACCCGAATAAGCCAACTCGGTTCGAATCACGTGACTCAAAAAACTTATTCGAATCAATTTTGGTTGACCCGAATTTACCCGAGTTTTAAATAGGTCGAGTTCGAGTTTATGTTTTTTAACCTGAACCCGAATTGACCCGCACCCAACCAACCTGACTTGACCCGACTCGATTAACACTTTTTACATTGTAAATATATTTAAATATGCCAAATTTTAAACTTTTTACTTATACTCAGGTTGAACCGGACCCGAGTTGACCCGACTCGAATTGACCCGAACCCGAGTGATCCGAGTTCTAATTAGGCTCGGATTCGGATATGATTTAGTCTCAACCCAAGTTGACCCGAACCCTGACCGGTTCAACCCGAATCACACCCCTACCTACATATACTTAAACTAAACATAAGTTAAAATGAGTCGGGCTCGAGCTTACATTTTTTACGTCTAAAAGAACAAGTTGAGCTCGCTTAAGGATATATTTTAATTGTGCCGTTTTACAATTATTACAAAAGCTCGAATTTAGCTTAAAGTTGACTCATTTATAATTTAATTCGAGTAAAAAATATTTTAAGGCAAACTTAAATGGTGTTTGAACATAAATCCTTTGTTTGAGCTTGTTCAATATTCAGAATTATAAAAATATGCCTCGTACCCACTTACGAGCTTAATCAATGTTTGAGGTTGAAGTAGATGATCGTTTATTGAGCTGCATGATAGTTCGCCCCAAGATCGATCTTGTTGGTAAGTTTAAAAACCCGACCAAACGAATAATTCAAACAAACAAAGCGAAAACTTTATTCAAATATCAAATCAAAATTACAAAGCCAAATTCAAAAGTACCCGATACAAATATTATTAACTGGACGTAACCAACACGAAATTCTAATTCAAAGGTACCAACACAAAATTTAAATTCGAAGGTACAAAAAAACTAATGTCATTGGCATCTATTTATATTAAACTAGTGAACTAAAACTTACCAAATTCTAAACATACACAAAACAAAAAACTTGTAGGACAAGCGAAATAAATCACCAAAAAGAAATTTATGAAACAAAACCTAGAGCTTAAATCACTTTCCAAAAGGTCTCGTTAACGTTTAACTCATTTCTTGCTTCTATCGGGTCGATCTCCATAATGTTAGTATCATATATGACTCACTCAATGGTTATGTCTTAATGGTATGTAGTGCACTGGCATAAACGAATTGAGTAATGCAAATCTTGAACTCGACAATCAAAATATGGCTTGAATCTCGACTCCAGCTCGATCGAGCTTTAGAAAATCTAACCACGATCTTAAATCATCACTTAAAACTTAAGGTCGGACAATTTGACATTCCAAGCTCGTTCTTTGTAAAAAATCGTCATATCAACCTATATTTGAATGATAATCAAGTAACTGGATCTATATGAAAGCAATAGCATGTATTGTGGTTGTGATCAAGAGTTGTAAAGAGTGTTAGTGGAGTTAATCCTACAACGTCTAATTTATCCATGTTTATTTAGAGCATGATCTAGTTTATTTAAGTTGGTCATATGCACTGTAAATAAGTCTGAATAGTTATGTTTGCCTTATTCTTTAATGTATCCCTCTCTTTCGGGACCAGAATCATAAAATAATCCAACTAATCTTATTATGATTTATTTGGTGCCTCTCATTGACACAATGTAGCCTAATGATTAAAAGGAACAAGAAGTATTAGTAAGGGTTTCCCGCATGCCTACTACGGCTTGCTTCACCTATAATAATCACACATATTAACTTTTATGCCTTTGCTACTTTGGATTTAACGTATGATTTGGTCTAACTCTAGCCTTAATAGGAGAATTCAACAAACAGTATATGTAAGGTCGTTTCTGACCATAACATATTCTGATAAGGATTATAAGGCAAAGAAGGGTGTCAACCTCCTAAACAATATAATCTGTCAATAAACAATTAGTAATAAGCATATAAACAAGTATATCTTTATATCAATAAACATAAAAAATTATCCATGAATCATAATAAATTTAAGTCGAAGCAAACATGTAGTAATTATAACATTGTATTCTTAAACAACTAATACCAAATTACCAATGGTGTTAATTTCAATAGCAAACAAGGTAGTTATAATCAAAGCTAGAATAAACGAATAGATGATGAATTCAATAATACAAACCGAATTATTAACAACAAATTAGCATATCTCGGAGCATCTTAATATGAAGTATCACTATTTGTGCATAGCCCCTCATAATCTTTTCACGCTAATCTACGATGATCCACTCATTTCTCCTATACCCTTTACATGTTCTATACTTACCTTACATTTAGTGCTAACGACGTCTTCTTCGTTACCATAGCTAAAACAAAAATCACGTAGTATTCGCTCTCAGTATTATAATAATCTTTGTACACATGTGCGCTATCTCTTTTTTTACTCCAAGACTCTCCAACTAGTTTTTATCGTCACTTGTATAGGTTTTTGTAAAGATCCTCCTACATATCTTGTTTTTTTATCATTGATTCCTCCCTAATTGTTTTCCCAAGTAAACGCATCATTACCCCGTTTTCGTCAAAATATAATACTCAGTTCGCCTTTCTCATTTTCTTCGACCTTACCAATTTATGTAAAAACATAAGATGATTTAGTTTTCATTTATTTATCATATTCTAAGATAACTAACATATTAGTACAAAGCTTATTATGTTAGTATACTACACACAAGTGTCCAAACACATCAAATAAGATGAATATCGAATAAGCCAAATATAAAATGATTATTATAGGACCTTTGTATTAAGTGTACTGTTATGTTTAATCATAACGAAACCCCTAAGGCATAAGCGTCCTCTAAGATGCATGTAATAGGACACAATATTGAGTGTCGTATAAAGTTCTTTTTTATAAGACCACAAGAAATAAGAGTCCTATAAACTTAATTTGATGGGACTTTTATATCAAGTGTCTAATTATGTTCCATGTTAATAAGACTTAACTAAAAAAAGTGTCGTATAAATAGGTTTATTAGGATTCACTAATTAAGTGTCCTATTATAAACCAATATAATAGAACTAAAAAGGAAAATGGTTCTATAAAATGATTTATAGGACGCTTTATTAGAAAAGGTCCCACATAAGGGTCCTAAAAGACCTGTTTTTTTAAGTGCCGGGAAACACAAAAACCGGAACCTATCAAAATAAGGCGCGCGTTAAGACTCGAACTCAAATATCGATATATACTAAGTATAATATGGCTCAAATGTTTTCCAAAGTATTCATGTTTCAAAACCATTGACACGAATCAAATGAATCCATTTATCCAACGTTATTCGTTAAAACACTTGAACACTTGAAAATGACCCGTTATATGACGCCAAGTCAACGCAAGTCAAACTACCCTTTTACATCGCTCGGACCAGTAGCTAAGTCATTTATATAATTTCTAAGCATTTGAATAAGTCACCATGTCCGATGATGAATACTTAAACTCACCTAACACAAACATTGAACTATGTGTCCAAAATAAAATCAACAAGTACACCCCGAATGTACACACCGATCTACCCTATCCAGACTTGTCCGTTTTACATTAAAATTTGTGTCGAGGTCACTTATAACCTGTATAAGACCTCACCAAAATTTGAGCCAAAATTCACACTTTAAAATCCATCAGCTCGACACTTTACTCGACTCCAAATTTGGGACAGATTTGTGCACTTGTTTTGTAAAACCGTTTGGACCACTTTAAAAGTACTATCTCGACAATCCGTATTTTGAAATCACTACTAGACTCATAAAACTCAGTTTGTAAACTTTGAAAATCAGTAGTATAAACTATCTAACCAAGCCTAAAGTCCCCGAGAGTCGACCCAAAATCAGCCACAATTTCGGATTGTGCCGACTTGCGTCTCCCGGTACAGGAAAACTAAAACTAGCATAACTTTTGACTCGTAATGACTTAGAAGCTCTATCTTTTACCAAAACGACCGTCTCGGAAAACTCTACAACAATTTCAAATAATCTCAGTCTTTCACAGATCTTAAACCCACGAAAAATCTGTTTAATACATGCTGTCCCAAAATAGCCTTTTAGAAAACAAGTCAAATCGATTTTTTAATCAAAACCAATCATTCCCATACCCCTAGGATCACTATAATATCATTCCTATCAACCAAACACACTCCTAAACACATGCATGTAAAATTTAACAAAATCAATGATCAAAAATCAACCTTTTTAGGATCAAAACATGATGATCTTACAAAAAATAATACATGCAAGATAATTAAAACATCAATCCACCATGAAATCATAAAATCTTCAAATTTTGATGCATGTTCATAATTTTGGTATCAAAAGAATCACCTTAAGATTTTAAAGATGGGACTTGAATTTGTTTTTGTTGATTCAAGCTTGATCTAAGAAAAATGAGGGTGTTTTTAGTTTGGGGTGTCACGACAACAAGGAGAGGAAGGAGAGAGTTGTGAGATTTTTTTTTATAAATGGTGTATGTGTGTGTGAAGTGGAAAAAAAAGGCTATTTATATGGTGGTTTAAGTGGAGGGACCAATGTTGCCAAGTTTGAAACTTGTGGACTTAAAAACAATTAATAGTTTTAAAGGGTAGAAAATGGTCATTGGTAAATATTGAAAATATTTACGGGGCTCGGGTTTCGTAAATATACTTTTCAAAAGTTACAATGCATCATAAAAATGATTATATGATTTCCGACACGACTTAATACGTAATTAAAACGAAGTCGTCAAAAATATTAATTATCGAAGCAATCGATAAATGAACGTAAAATTTTGGGCATCCGTCGGTATCGCGATCACTATGAATTCTCGTTGTACATTGGTTTTGAATAAACTCGTTGTAAAACGCACGCGGGTGATTTTAAATCAAAAACGTGATTTAAATTAATTATGGAAAAATAAAATAAAAATTTTATAATTCAATACAAAGTATTTATCGATGATCAGAAAAATACTTAAAAAGTATAATTTAAAAATCTCATGATTTACATATAGCACTACAAGAAAACGAAATACGTTGGAAAATTCAAGAAGCACGATTAAAAAGAATAAAATAATGTTGGGAAAAGTACGGGTTCTCACAAATGCTCCCGAGTAATAAGAAAGATTTTTAGAGAAATAATTGACGATGGAGCCTTCACATGGACAAAGGTGCAGCAAGATACTAAAAACTTCTGTTTTGAAGAATTTAAGGTATAACATCTGATATTTAAACTATTTGTTATCCATATATTGCATATGTGGTAATTAATGATTTGGTTTAATGTAGAAACATTATGTTTGGGAGCCTGCAACTGAAACACGAGTGAGGACAGCATGGGAATCAAAAGCTTCTGACCGTTATACATATTTCTTGAGAGACATTAGGCGTAAAATGATAAAACCAATATTTATAAGTGAAGAAACATGGGCGGGTTTTGTAGCTCATTGGAATACAACCGAGTACAAGGAAAAACGTGAAACAAATTCACAAAATTGTTAGAAGGTTGATGGCCCATCGAGGCATCGACTAATACTGGAGGTTTTGCATCATATCATGAATATGCCAAGAAACTTGTAAGTTTAAGCACCTTTGTTGTAGACCTTTGATACTAAAATATGTTATTTCTTATGTGAGTAAATGAGTTTCAAATTTTTTTGTTAGTTTGTGATTTTTTCCATTAATTTTATGCACGACACGACACTAAAGCGTCCACCTAATAATTTTGAACTATTTGTGTATACCCATACAAAAAATCACGACAATGAAACCTTTATCGATAAGAAGGCAAAAACTATCAATGTAAGTTTTGATCTAAAAAGTGAATAATAAGTTTATTTAGTATATAATCATTCATTTTCACATCTATCTAATAACATGATAATGTGTTGCGACTGAGGGAAGCACGTGGGGCAAATCATGCAAAAGACGAGTCATTCCAGATGGTGAATGAATCAACAATTTATTATGAGGCGGGCGGAGGCGTGACGAAAAGAAATGTGTATGGTTTTGGCTCACAAGCATTTACTTATTATCCGAATCCCACCAATAGAGCTTTAACAACTTATATGGCACATGAACCTATGGAGAACAAGTATCAAGAAATGGTGAGAAATTTGAATTGTAAGATCGGTAAACAACGACAAATTCTTGAGCTCTTGTGTACTCATCTTGATATTCCTGTCCCAAGTACTAAGAGTGAAACTGAAGACAACAATGAAGCAGATACTGGGGGGAACTCAACATCCAAGTATTAGAAACTCCGAGGAGCCTGAAGTATAGTAAGATGATGATCACAGCCTTGGTAGGACATCGAGAAACCTGAGTTAAATTATTTTTTGTTTCTTTGGTGTTTTAGGTTCAGGATTGTTTTGGTTTGCATATCCTAGGTTGCTGATGTTTGATTTATTTTGAATAAGTTAGGTTGTTGCTTCATTTAAAATATTTTATGTTTATGTTAAGTTTAATAAAGTGCATGTTTGTTATAATATGAGCAACCTAATTTATGTTTTACAGCTCTTTCAAATTTTGTGACATTTACGTGTGACAAATTCCCACAAGTTTTACCAGTGCTTTTTGTTGTTAAATACCTACCAATTATCATGGTAAACTTATAATATTACCCTTTACTTTCCTACAACTTATTGTGGGTAAACTTCTAATATTACCCTTGGTTTTTTCACACTTATATATCCGTGGTTAGGTATATACATGAATTATCATGGGTAAATTATAAAATTTACCATCGGATATTTACACACGACTATATCGTGGGTCATTTGCACCCTTGAATTACCCTCAAAAGTTTTGTGATTATTTTGTGGTAATGTAAAAAATCCCAGGAAACATTTTAATACCAATTTAATGAACACACCCACGGATAATGTAGTGGCTAAATATAGCCACAGATTTACGCATGCAACGATTGTGGGTATTTTCGTGGTATCTTAGAAAACACCATGCAACATTTACCCACAGATTGAATGAAAATGCCCACAAACAATGTCGTGGGTAACATAACCCACATATCAAAAAATCATGGCTAGTCATTTACCATCGAAGGTTTTTCCCATTTAAACAAATTCATGGGTAACTTGTGGGTATTCATTGCTTACCCACGAATTTGGTCCTTTTACCCACAAAATCTATCTGTGGCTATCCGCCTGAATTTTTGTAGTGGAGAGACCAACCGAGTCAGACCTGCAGAGGGAGTACATAATAATAAAATAGCTCTAGTATCAAATTAAACATTTTTTACCAACAAAAACAATTGTTTTTTACATATTTCTAATTAATTATTTGGATATATCACCGAACTTCCTATTAGCCCAAATTGTCTCGGAACACGCGACAAGACGATGCCAGGGACCACATAGACCTCATTTTGTTACAATATTAACATTTTTAACTAGGCAAAAGAAATTCCAACTGCGGGAGAACCAGAAGAGTTTGGCGGTGTTCATTATTCAATAAACCGAAACGAATTTGTAAACTAACCGTATATGTCAGAACTGAAATAAATCGAACTAAATATATTTGATTTTTGTGGTTTGATTACAATTTTGGCTAAGAGTTTAGAAAGTGTAACCAAAATGTTCAAAATTTATTTTAGTCAAAATGCAGACCGTTTAATTGGCTCATACCGTACTAAGGCCAAGCCTAAGAGAAAACACTATGTTTTAATTGGCCCATATCATTTCAGTACCGACGTACATCCATTTATCATTTTAAAATTTTCAAAACATATTAAGCTTTTTTTTAGTTACGAGGCTTAAAACTTCTCACGAGCTTATTTGAGCCCGAGCTTGTAACGAACCGATTTACGCCTGAACACCTAAGCGCATGAAATTTGTCACGAGTCAAGCTCAAGTTAGGAGTGTTTGGTTTAACTTATATAATATAAGTTCACTTAAGTTTATCCAATATAAGCCTTAGTTTTATAGCTTATTTGAAGATTTACAAGCTTATATAAGTTTATTATATAATGATCAACTTTTATAAACCTCGAGATTTCAAAATAAGTAACAAAATTAAACTTTATATTTTTATAAATAAAAAAAATAAGCTATATTTAGACTTATATCCATAAACCTTAGATTTTGAAGTTTATTATATTTTGCCAATAAATTTTAAAATAAAACACAAAATAAAAAATTATTTTATATTAGTTAAAACAAATAAAACACACACGGCTCCTTCATTACCTTAAAGAGCCACCACTAAACCCAGACATCACCTTACAACCACCACATCTCTGGCGTATCACGACGGCACATCTCCAAAACCCACTTTTCAATTTTCCCTAATTCAACCTATATCAAAAGTTATCATAAACCCTAATTCAAAAATATGTCAGACAATATCCCTTTTGAAATCCAATTGGAAATCATCAAAAAGGTTTCTGATGTGATGTCTCTGGTCCAATTCAGGTCAGTTTCCAAACCCTGGAAGTCTTTTATTGACAGCCATGAGTTTATCAAAGGTTACGGCGCCCGCGATACGCAGCTACATACTCGTATGCTAGCTTTATCTCCGGATTCTCCCGATTACTGGTATTTTTTAAGGTATATTTGTTTAGTAGACGATGATATCGAAACTTTTAAGTTACGCGAACAAGAGGTTAAGTTTGTTCCATCTCTTGTGTCCCCTTTGCTTAACCAATATTGTGTTTCGAACGTTGTTGGCGTGTGTCATGGGTTACTGTGTTTGTATGGTTTCCATAGAGGTTATAAGAAAGGGATGGTTGTTATTTGGAACCCTTCAATTCAAAAAGCGTTTGGTATTGTTGTCCCTAGATCTGCCCGCTCTTATGGTTTTTGGGTTTGTCCCGTTACTAGTGATCCTACCGTTGTTAAGATTTCACGTAGAGTTGACGGGCCTTGGCATGCTGAAGTTTTCACTTTGAGTTCGGGTGTTTGGAATGAGATTCCATGTGGTAAAATGCTTCGTGAATCAGTTAACCTTAATACGTATATGGCAACTCCTGTTGTTATAGATGGGTTTATTTATTGGGGTGCTTGGGAAGAGATGAGTGCTGATGATGGTCAAACTACCATAAAACACATTGTTGTGTCATTTGATTTGATTACGAAAAGATTTAAAGTTGTAGACCTGCCAGATGCCTTATCAAAGAAATTGTTCATGCCTTTCTCCGTTTTTAAGCTAAGGGAGTGTCTTGTTGTGTATGGGGCTATAAATGTAGAAGGAGCAACATGTTCCGTGTATGGGTGATGGAGCAGGATTCATCTTTTAGAAAACTATTCACAATTGCCACATGAGTAGATAAAATATTGGGGTTTAGGAAGAGTGGTGAAGCTTTAATTGAAACTCAAAAGGGGGAGAAAAGGTTGAGCACACTTAATCTTTACGACCCCTCCTCACAAAAAATCAAGAACCTTGGGATTTCGGGAGAATATGGCTCATTCTTCATGGGCTTCGACAAGGAATCGCTACTTTTGCTTGATCATGCGGATTCACATATTTATTCTGACGACAGTTGATCATAATGATGAAGACCACATTTTAAAGTGTGGATTTACAAAGAACAAGTTACCTAAGGATAGAGGGGCCGATTTTGTATCTAAGGTGTCGAAAAATCACTTTCGTCTATTTTGGTCAGCCATATTTTATGTCCATCTACAATTACAACTATGTAATTTTTCTGGCTTATTATGAAACGTGTGAGTATCTATAAGCTTATTTTATGATAATAAGCCCATAAATTTCAAAATAAGCCGAAAAAACGAGCTTATAAAATATTAGCCGAAACCCTATGAGCCCAAAAATAAGGTTAAACAAACACCCCTTATATAGAGGAGTATCAAAGTTTTGATTTTTGATGAATGTTTTATTTGATATGTTCTTACTTCTTAGTGTTATGAATAAAAGAAATGCACATTCTATTAAACTGCCTATGGGTTTTTTTGGTTACGATCTCGAGTTTTGAGATAATAATGGGGTACTAAAGGGGTGTTTGGGGTTGTGATTTGGAAAGTGGCTCATGAGATAGTGATGGATGTTGAGTGGAATATTCTAATTACTTAATGGTTCACATGCTGAATAAATATGTATTATAGTTATGTAAAGAGTAGATAATCAGGTGCTAGGTATCTAAGTCTTATTTACCAAACATTCAAAAGTGCTTATTGGCTTTCACAATATTTAGCAAAACACAATGATAAATTTAGAACCTAATTTTTTCAAAGTCAATGCTTTGTTTTTCGTTGACTTCACTGTGTAAGAAGTGCGGGTGCACTATGGATCTGATGATTGTGGAACGAGGTTATATTGAGAAGAATCTTCTTGTTTTTCCATGTGAATATTACTAGGTAGTTCCGTTCCGCTCAACTGGTATCAAAGGAAATTCTTTTATATACTTATCATAATCTGAAATATTTCTTTTGCATCTTCTCGACCTACACCAAGATTCACTGTATTCCATCCAAAGTGCCCGGCAATTTTTTTCTATGGCAGTAGATAGCGGGTTCCTAGAAAGTTGAACAACTTAGTATTGCGCTTCTCACACAAGGCAATAGACTCGTTGTACTTTGCTTCATATGCATAAAGTTCTCTCGAGGCTGTTTCTATAAGCCCGGCTTTATATTTTCTTTTCTTAAGCCTCTTTATTTTTCTTCGATCTCGTGTAGAATAAGAATTAACTATTCACTTGAGAGGATTTTTGCAGTTCGTGACCAATTACGTGTGTTACTGATAGTAGAAGATTGATTTGAACATTGGATTGCTTTATTATGTCACATCTAAAAGCTCAAATAAATCTGCAGAGAAAAACAAATTTGCAGAGAAAAACATTAGATTCGGTTGTATGAGACGATGAGAATCTTTTATACTAGTGATAAACTGTTTTGAGTATGGTTTTAGCTAGTTTTATCTCTATTGGTTTTGGTTTGGTTCAAATTTTTCTCTCCACTTCTTTAGTTACGCAAGCTATTGCAACATGACGACATTTGTATGGTGGATAGTTCTCGGTAAAATGTATAAGTTGGTTGCCGGTTAAGTTCATTTGCTCTTGGTATCTCGTATGTCAATCATTGTAGGCATGTTCTTTCTGCGTAGACGGCAATGCAGCATCTGGTCTTACTAAACATCTTTTACATAACTATAAAAGCATAGGAATGTGAAAGTACGTAATTAGTTACTGTGTTTTGATACTTGAGATAATCAGTTCTGATTGATAAACTTTTGTATGATAGTTTGAAGGCGCTTATCCAAATTATCTGATCCTGTTTATATTGCCTCTATAAGTCTTTAATAATTAAGATTGTCAAACACCTTTGGTAGCTTTCCAATCACTAATAGACCTGATCTGATGTGAACGATAGGTGTATTTTTAATGGAAATAGGAAGCTTTTGGAGGATCTTGTTCTTGCTGCTCAAGAATGTGTATTTGTTAACATAAACAGTGTATTTGATTTGGAGAACATTGTATCCGCTGCAATAATTGCTGGAAAGAAAGTTAACGTTTTGCTCCGAATCAATCCTGATGTTGACCCTCAGGTTTGTAACAAACCTCTTATCTTTTCTGTTACCATGTATTGTCACCGTACAAAAATTGAAAATGTATGTCGTACTCTTAATTTTTTTTAGGTTCATCCTTATGTTGCCACGGGGAACAAGAACTACAAATTTGGTATAAGAAATGAGAAATTGCAATGGGTTTTGGATCAAGTGAAGTCGTATCCTGATGGCCCATTGCCATCTCGGATCCACCATTACCAAGGTATTTCTCATATTTTTTGTTATCATCTGCCTGATATGCAAATAAGATTTGTTTTTATGGGTTGCGTTTATATGATATCAAGGGAAAGATGTAACTTTGGGTCTGGGATTTGTGGATATGCTTGAGACACTAATATAGTAATGATTCTAAAAGAATTGGGCAAAATGGTTTGACGTCAATCCGGCCAGTTTGACCCGGAAAGTAGCTGTTTTGACCCGTTACCCAACCGCATGACATGCCTGGTTTTGCAGCCTTGAGAAAAAATGGAGAATGAATATGCAAGTGTGACTAACCTTTTTTTTCTTGTATACTACTTTCTTGTAGGTTGACATATATTAGAGACGCTGCAGAAATTATGAAGTTCATTGACGAAATTCGAGCTCAAGGGTTTGATATTAGTTATTTGAACATTGGAGGTGGTCTTGGGATTGATTATTATCATACTGGTACCGTTCTTCCAACACCAAGAGACCTCATCGACACGGTTAGAACCACTTTTCCATAAATTCCGTATTCTATATGCATACAATTGATGACTGTCAAGTATTCATTAATCTAATCTTTGGGGGTGAAATGCTGTTTTTGTGTTTAATTTCTTGAAGGTACGGGATCTAGTCAAGTCTCGAAACCTTAATCTGATTATTGAACCCGGGAGGTCACTTATTGCGAATAGTTGCTGCCTTGTTAACCGCGTCACTGGTGTCAAAACAAATGGTACGAAAAACTTTATTGTGATTGATGGCAGCATGGCTGAACTTATCTGTCCTAGCTTAAACGATGCTTATCAAGTAAGAAGAATTTTTACACAGAAAAATTTGAACTGTATTCTATTGTTAAAGCAGTCGACTACTTGACTTTATTTGTTGATAAATAAAAAGCTTGACTGTAGCTCTAATGTATTTGAATGCAGCACATAGAGCTAGTTTCTCCTCCACCACAAGATGCTGCCGTTTCAACTTTTGACGTTGTGGGCCCGGTTTGCGAGTCTGCTGATTTCTTGGGAAAGAATAGGGAACTTCCTGCTCCAGCCACGGTACAGTGATCCAGCTTTTTCTTTAACATTCTGTGATATTAAAATGAAATCCGTTTTATAATTCCTTATATCCTTTTCGGATGGATAGTTCTTTTCATGTAACGTTCTAACAAGTTTGTTTCTTTCAGGGATCTGGGCTAGTAGTTCATGATGCGGGTGCCTACTGCATGAGCATGGCTTCAACTTACAACCTCAAGATGCGCCCACCAGAGTATTGGGTATGTTTTCTTCAACGTTGACTTTTGAGGTCAAATTAATATATTTCAGCTTTTAATATCAAATTCATCGAACAAAATTTGGAATTCACGTCGATCAATTGTTACTGCTTGTTTATTATGAAGAGTTAGCATCGTTTCTTTTGTATTAAAATAGTAAACACGACGATGATTGATTTTGATTTGTCTTGCAAAAGTCAACTCCAGTTTAATACAATGTTTTTCCTGAATTTTTATTATTCTGGCGATTTATTAAAATGCTTATTACATGTTATGAAGGTTGAAGAAGATGGATCGGTATCCAAAATCAGGAATGGGGAGACTTTTGACGATCACATGAGATACTTCGAGGGACTCTAGGTTAACTAAAGCGCTTGTAGTTCTGTTTGATTCTTTTTAAGATTCCAAGTTCCCTATATGGCGAAACTTTTTCATTTGCGAATGATCTACGAGTTGAATTCTTTGTTCTCTTGTGGGTTTGTCTGCCATTGATGGCTGGTTTAATCGGTTATGATGCATCTTAGCATCTTCACTTTTGAGTATGCATTTCTTTTGCAGGCCCCCCTTTTTTATGCTTTATAGTAATAGACTAGATATTGAATACTACTGTAACATTTTATGGGGTGGCAAACCGGTTTTTTTTTCCAAAACCGGTTTGACTTAAACCGGATCGGTTTGAAACTGCTTTTTGTTTGATTTTAGACGGATTTTAACCGGATCGGATCGGTTTAAACTGGTTTTTACTGGATCGATTCGATTTTAACATGTTTTAAACATGTTCGGCCATTTTATTAAACTTTTTATAGAGCGTTGGATCGGGCGGTTTTTTCCACCAGTAGTCTCATATAGCCTTTCTAAAATATGTTATTTGGATATCAAGGTTGTGTCATCTATACAACTTTGAAAATAACCTATTTCACGTTAGGGCTCACGGACTCACGGTAAAATATGACTACAAAACCTATTATTCATATATAATCTGATTTATTTTGAATTAATTATTCAAGAACATGGCTGAAAAAAGATGATTACATTTTTTATTAATTTTTTCTGAAATTTACCCGTCTAAACCATTAGACGTGTAATAAAAAGTCTCAAACTGATGGAATCGAGTCGATCGAGCCCTCGAAGTCGATCCACCAGACGAACCATTCATGCAATCAGTCACTTTTTTTTTTTTTTTTTTTTTTTTTGTTTTTTTGATTATATTTTATTATTTTTTAATTAGTTTTTAATTAGATAAAAATTGCAATAAATTTTTAAATTTTAATATATGGAACTTTTTTTAATTCTATACATATTAATTTAACCATCTTTATAATTAGTTTTTAGTTAATGCATTTTAACATTTTTATCTATAATTAAACAATTTTTTAATTATTTTTTAACAATATTTAAGTATATTTATTATTGTAATCTTTCTATTTGAATAAAAAATATAAAAGAAAAGGTCGTTTTGTTGACTTGTTACAAATCGGCTGTAAGAAAAAAAAAGTGATGTGATATAAAAAATATTACCTTAAAGAAATTAAAGAAAGTAAAGGACTAAAGGGTGAAATGAAAAGGCGTAAGGAATGATAGCTTTCCGACCAATTCCATGTCCTCCTGAGCATGTTCTAGACCAAGTGAAAATGAAGAACACGATAGTAAACAATCACTTGGATGATGTTTTACGTTCCATTTTCTAAGTACTTTTTCATGGGCCTAAAGTTAATTAGTCTGGTGATGTTACTGATATCTGTCTCAAATGTCATTCTTCCTTTTACTTTTTTACCATCTAAGTTTGATTATGTCGATCTAGAAAATCATAATCATAGTGGCCACGACAACCCATTGTAGCTTCCATACATTTTAGTGAGTGGTGCCTCTAGGTCCCAGAAGCTAGCCAACAAAAGTTAAACTAAAATCCAAAAAGATTGTCATCTATATCAATAAACTAGGACCCCGGGATACACCTTAAATACACCTTTTTTTTAGTAACAATGCCAACCCACTTCAGAGCAGAAATATAGAAACCCCAAAACACGTCGAGAAACTGTCTCCTACATACTTGGTGGACTACAATCATCAATCAACTCAGTCTGGGGCTCTGATAGCATCCAACGAGATCCTTATCTACTTTGCGGAGTCTCGAGGTCATTTGCATTTGGTGGAATTTGCACATTCCGAGAAGCATGTACATGGAAGGATTAGCTACACTGGCCTTCATCGATATATCGAATTTCTAAACCGCTATTCAACTTGCGTGTTTTTTGTCGAGATGTTATTTTGGTGTCGACAGGCATTTGACCTAGTGGAACTAAGGTGCATACCTCACCTATAGGTTGTGGGTTCAAAATAAAAATGTAATCATACTTAATCTAAAAGAATGTGAGCCACTATTCTTTACCGTTTGCTAGCTGCATCTTGTTCTATAACAGTGATTATTGCACTCCATGTACACAGCGAATTTTGCTAGCATTTAGCTTACTCATATAGTGATCAAATAAGTTATATTTTGAAAGGTTCAAACAAGTTAAATTGAAAAACAGGTATGTTAACACAAAACGGGTTAAATTGGTCAAAAGTCATCCGAAGTACGGAGTATATTTTTTGATGCATAAAACCTTCTAAGCCATTTTTCAAAAAGTAATATTATGTAAGTAGAGAAAAGTTTAAACAGATATCTTTATTTTGGTGCAAACTAAGGGATAATCCAAATCAGACGATACCCGAGGTCAGACTGAGACAGACATTGTTATTGTTGCAGCCGGACAAGCTATGATGGTAAAGCATAGCTTTTGAATAAACTTTAATAAATTTTACAGACTTGAATATTCAGAAAACGACTGACAAATTGGCAATAGTAAAATACTCTCATTATGATATGGGTCGAAACGGTTCAATATGTTGGGTTGACCTGAATTGTTTTTACCCAAATTTTCACTCTTTCGATCAATAATTAGTATTTCAAACGTACTATAATAATTATAGTATCACAATAATAATTTAATTTTCTGAATAAAATGGTTTGCAAGTGGTGAAAACCCATTTGGACGATAAGTCTGCACATACGTTCCTGAATGTTTGGATGGTTAGATGCTCAGACTTTTGATGTTTAACGATAAGGTACTTGCTATTGATTTTGCAGACTTGTCATTTCGTAAATTAAGTCCAAATACTTTTATCGGACTCTTGTTTCTCTCTAATATTTTTGTATGTGCTGAATCTTTCTCTCAGATAAAGGGTAGTTGGCTTAGACCTGGCGCTGCAGTTACTGACGTAGGTACAATTACAGTAAGTGATTATACTAAAAAATCCGGATACAGGCTTGTAAAGTGGCTGAATTCGTTATGCCCGTTCCAGGGGGTGTAGGACCCATGACTGTAGCAATGCTACTTAGAAACACTTTGGATGGTGCCTAGCGTGTGATCCGGCAGTAAACGAGCTATAAGTCATTCCTGTTTTCGTGACAAGAAGTGTGATATGTTGGATCTATATATTTATAATTTTCAGTTTGATTCGTCTCAGTTCTGTTCAGTTCTAGCCAAAATCGAAAAAGCAAAGCGCACCTGAACCGTATAAACTAAACCGAACCAAGCGCGCCGGCATAAAATCGAACTGAGTCACTTCGGTTTGATCCTTGCAGGTTCATGTTTTTGCAAAATCATTTTTCGATTCGGGCCGGTTTTAACCCGATGCTCAGCCCTGATGTCCAGCGTCAAGTGCTAAATTAGGAGCTAGGCATGTCAGGTAGTGTCTGAGCCTAACAAAAGTGGGTTGGTATTTGAAAAATGGCTCTAACCGATTCACTAGGAGGTTCAAGCTCATAGAGATCAAGCTCAACAACTTATTAGATAGTTTTTGCACAGTGTTAACATACCCCTCACATGCTTAATTTGAGAAGTAAACTCAATTTGAGATATACCTTAGCTCGGACGGATGGTCAGACAATTGGTTAGCATACTCAACGGTCTGATCACCTTCGGTTGGCATGACCATCAGAACACCTGCCATAAAATCAAAAATTTCTTTCCATTTCCTAACAGTTTTTGTAACTTCAGTATCACAGTAGCTCGCTTCATTTCTCAATACCTTCCTCTTCTCCACAACCGGCGATAAAAAAGCCACAGACATTAGCTGTTCACATCTCTATAGGCACCCCGTGATTGATCAATTGGAAAAACCCCCAGTTTTTATAAGACATGAATGCACACATTGATAGCTTTTAAATTATCTTAGAACCCTAACGCTAAAAGCTTATTGGTTCCAATCTAAATCTAAAGATAAGTTAATGAGTTGTTATAAATGTACTAGCAGAACCCTACTGAGAAGAGATTACTGGTTCATGTAGATGTCAGTTATTTCACGTTAAGGTTGACATATCAAGCCATAGGCTTTCCTTCGCAATGATCATGTGAAATCTGACACTGACAGCCAACAATCTTGCACCTTTTTCGTGTAAAAGTGCAGCAATGATCATGTGAAATTTGACACTGGCAGCCGACAATCTTGTACCTTTTTCGTGTAAATGTGTAGTAAATTTGCGCATAAAAATGTTTATATGGCCAAGATTGGGCAATGGGTGAAAACTCTTTAGATTCACAGTAACAGGCTCTGTGAAATTGCCATGTTACTCTCACGTCCCTCACGTGCACCAACAGCAAAATCGCAACAAAAATCTTTGGTTTTCTTACATCTCAACGAGTCATTGACAAACTCGCTGAATCTTGCAAGAGATGTTGAACAACAAACACACGACAAAGCATCCAACTGATTGAAAGTTTATGGACGTTAAATCGATAGTCGTGTGATAGGATCGAACTCGAGATCACGGGATTGCACACATTACGTGAAGAGTTAATTTATTTATTAAATATATTTATTATATTTATTAAATCAAACTGCAGCTAACGACCGTTAAGTAATTAAAGGTTAAGTTTTAAACGATCGTTATAGAATATTAAAGAAGCTAAAAGAAGGTGTCAGAAAGTTCTGGAAACCCCCTTTAGCACATAATATATCCGGCCTAAATAGAGGAGACAAGAGAGAAGGGAAAAGATTTTGTTGTTTTATCTTGTTTAACCTTGGAAGAGAAGTTTTCCAAGGGCTATATAAACACACCTAAGGCTTCATAATTTTTCATCCCATTCTCTCTTTTCTTTGTCCTAACCGCCGGCCAAACACACCCTTATTAGGGTTCTTCTTTGATTTTCTATAAGCTATTTTAGATCTAGTCCTAGCCCCTCTCTAGGGTTGTTGGGTAGATCTTCCATAGACTTGGAAGGCTCGGTTCTGTTCGTGCTAGACTCACGATTAGCTCATCGTATCACGTGTGTACAAGATCGTGGTGTGATCTTATTTTAGATTACATCCTGGTGGTGTTCTTGATCTATTTTTACCGGTGATCGTTCTGCTAAGGAAAAGGTATGTAACCCTAGCCTTGATTAATTATAATTGTGTTATTTAAAGATCTTGTTAATCTACTTCCGCTGTATGCTCTTTGATCTATGTTAGGGTTTTTATAATTGTTATGATGATCTTAAACCATCAGTGGCATCGAGAGCCGTTTTAACATGATTATAATTATCAAGATCTAAAGTTTTTTTTAACTAATATGATTTGTGTTAAAATTACATGTTGTTTTTTAGGTTTTATTAAAAATTAGTTTTTTTTTGTTCAAAATGGCTTTGCCGTTTTTTATATATATATAAAAAAAAAAAAATTTTTTGTAAACCCTAAAATTACATGGTAATTCACTTTAGATTTATGCATGAATTAATTGTTATGTCATGTGTGGTTACGATCCGTACTAGTTTTAATTGTTAAGAGAATATGGAAGATCCGTAATAAACATGCATGTTTTTACGGATCATATAATTTTGATTGCTATTTGCTTCATTTGATTCAAAATTTTAAAATTAGGGAAGACCTTTTATGTTCATAAAAACCCTAGATTTGATGTTCTTTGAATAAATTATTTGCATGTGGCTATTTGATTTAGTTTTTTTTTGTACTACTTGTTTTCATGCGTTTTTTTTGTATGTTGTAAACAAGGGTAATTTTTTTTTAAGGAAAATAATATGGACTAAATCTTATCAAAATTAATGAATTGTTTTGAGACCTAAATTACATATGATTTGTGTTGATTAGAATTGCAATAGCAACTTAACGGCCTACTCAATTTTGACAAACTATAAAGTGGGTATAACGCACCGCTGGTCAAGTACCCGGTTAAGGAAGGAGGTGCTATGCTTTTACGCTGACCAAATTCCCGGCTCGCCTGTGCGTCAAAATTGGAATTACCTACGGTTGTTATTGGTATAATTCTTTAAGGTTGTTTGGTTTAACCAATACCTCAACTTGCAAATATATGATGAACTTTTAGTCTCACCAAAAAGTTTACTAAACGTTTTATTAAACTTATGCTATGGAGATGTATGCATGCTTCTCCATACATGATTTTGACACCAAAATCTATACCCTAAAAATTTAAGTCATATGCCCTCTAATTGACGAACACTTGAAGTTACAATTGTCGTCATATAAGATATCGGACGATGTTGTAATGGAGAGAAAACTTCATGACTGAATAAGATTGCACATGAAGGTTTTACGTTCTTTATATTAGTCGACTTAATTGAGTTACTCAGTGAGAACTGGAAACTTAAGGCATAAAGAAGGGATAAAACATGTTTACAATGCAAAAGTTTTTGGCAATGTAAATCCCTGACATATCTAGAAATTGCAATATGATTTGGCAATTATTGTTCGACAAGTTACTATGTTGAATACATTTGTCACTAGCAGATCAACTGATGTGATAAATCTATGTCAATATGGATTCTAGTTTTTCAAGGAAATACTATGGTTTTATTACCGGGGTAATTTTATTTTCTTGAATTTTATTATCAAAAATACTAATGTTTGAACTTATTTCTGTAGAAATGGCTCAACCCGAAAACAATCTGATAATAAGCTCGGCGTTCAAAGCATTTTTTGAACGGCCTGAACTTACTGGCCCTAATTTCAATGATTGGTACCGCTCACTAAGAATTGTTCTGAGAGCAGCGGGTACCATCAATATCTTGGAAACTCCTTTTCCGGAGGATCTTGCTGAAGGAGCAACTGATGCGGAAAGGCTTCAACACACTGCTAACGTTAAGAAGCACCATGAGGTGGCTGCTGTAATGTTAGGGAGAATGGCTCCATCACTTCAAAGGAAGTATGAGCTATTTCATCCTAAGCAGATGCTTGATGAACTCAAGGCAGTGTATGAAACGCCACAAGCTGTAGAGATCTATGATCTGGTTGATGCTCTACATAGTTGCAAGCAAGCTCCTGGAAAGTCCGTAAGTGCACATTACATGGAGATGAGGGGTTATATGGAACAACTCATCGCACTAGGACAACCCTTCGATCATAATATGGCTATTAACTTGATCAATAGGTCCCTTAATAAGGACTTCGGTGATTTCGTTCGTAACTATAATATGCATTGCACGGGGAAGACAGTTAATGATTTGCATGCAATGCTCATTGACTTTGAAAAGGGTTTGAAAGATAAGGCACCCACTGCTACTCCTCAAGTACTTTATGTACAAAAGGGTAGAGTGTCAAAACCAAAACCGCAAGGGAATAAGAAGCAGAAAGGCAAAGGCAAGGTTGATAAGAGCAAGCAAGTTGCGACTATATCAAAACCGAAGCATAACTTTGCTAAGAAATCTCTAAAAGATGAGACTTGTCACCACTGCAAGATGACTGGACACTGGAAGAGGAATTGCTCTCTCTATCTCCATGAAATGGTAGAACATAAGAAGAAGGCTGAGCAAGTTGCTGCAGCACCATCTTCTGGTAACTTATTTATGATAGAGTTATTTAATCTTTCATACAAATCAAACTCCTGGGTATATGATACGGGATGTGGTATTAATATTTGTAATACCCTGCAGGGATTTGAGTTGAAGAGGAGACTATCCTATGGGGAACAATCTCTGCAAGTGGGCAATGGCGCACAAGCACCGGTTGAAGCTATAGGAATATTTAAATTAGTTTTACCTTCGGGTTTAGTACTATTTTTAAATAATTGTCATTATGCACCTACAATTGTTAGGGGTGTTATTTCCTTTTCTAGTATGTTGGATCTTGGATTTACTCACACGATTGATAATAATAGAATTTCTGTTTTCAAAGATGGTTTATTCTATTTTGATGCAATTTCTGTGAATGGTGTTTTTGAAATTAACATGCATGATATAAATCCCAAGAGGAAAAATAATTCTGTTTTTAGCATGAATAAGAAGAGTAAGTTAGACAAGAACTCTTCTTATCTTTGGCATTGTAGACTTGCCCACATTGGGAAGACTCGCATACAAAAGCTTCAACATGATGGGCTTTTGGAAAGTATCAATGATGAATCATTTGATAAATGTGAATCTTGTATCTCTGGGAAGATGACCAAGAAACCTTTTAATAGCAATATTGAAAGGGCTACTGAACTACTTGGTTTGATACATACTGATGTGTGTGGACCACTTAGACATGTGTCAAGGAAAGGTGCTAGCTACTTCTTGACGTTTACGGATGATTATAGCCGTTATGGTTATGTTTATTTACTTAAGCATAAACATGAGGTATTTGAAACATTCAAAACGTTTAAAGCCGAAGTAGAGTTACAACTAGGAAAGAAGATTAAAGCTCTTCGTTCTGACCGTGGTGGTGAATATTTAAGTCAAGAGTTTAAAGATTATTTAAGTGAGAATGGAATTGTTCAGAAACTTACTTCTCCGTATACTCTACAACAAAATGGTGTATCTGAAAGGAGAAATCGTACATTATTGGATATGGTACGATCTATGTTTAATCTTACAACTTTACCATTATCCTTTTGGGATTATGCTCTTGAATCTGCTGTTCGTATTCTGAATATGGTTCCCACAAAGAAGGTTGATAAGACACCATATGAACTATGGCATGGCAAGAAGCCATATTTGTCTTATTTGAAAGTCTGGGGTTGTGAGGCGTATGTGAAACATGACTCTGGAGATAAACTCCAACAACGCTCAGTAAAATGTATCTTTGTAGGTTACCCTAAGGAAACTATGGGTTACTACTTTTATTATCCGGCTGAGAACAAGATAGTTGTGGCTCGGTATGGAGACTTCCTTGAAAATGATCTTGTAAATCAAGAATTCAGTGGGAGAAATTATGATCTTGAAGAAATTCAAGAAGATACATTGCCTTCTGAAAATACTAGCGATGAAATTCCTGTAGAACCAGAAAGTCTGAGTGTTCCACCGGAATTAATTCCTCCACGTAGGTCTCAAAGGACTATATGTGCGCCGGACAAACTATGTCTATACATAGAGGATGATGAGGAGGAAGTAGGGGATCTTGGTGAACCTGCTAACTATCGATCCGCAATGTCTGATCCAGAAAAGTCAAAATGGATAGTTGCGATGAATGAGGAAATGAAATCCATGGAAATCAATGATGTTTGGATTCTTGTGGACGCACCTAAAAATGCTAAAGTAGTGAAAAATAGGTGGATCTATAAGAAGAAAACTGACATGGATGGTGATGTACAATCTTATAAAGCACGTTTAGTGGCTAAAGGTTTTACTCAAACTTTTGGCATAGACTACGAGGAGACATTCTCTCCTGTAGCAGACTTACGAGCTATTAGGATTCTCATAGCTATAGCAGCATACTATGACTATGAGATATGGCAAATGGATGTTAAAACTGCCTTCTTGAACGGTCGCTTAGATGAAGACATCTATATGCAACAACCGGAAGGGTATGTTGATCCTAAATTTCCAAAACGCGTGTGCAAACTTCAAAGGTCTATTTATGGTTTGAAGCAAGCATCACGTCAATGGAATAAGCAATTTGATGAAGAAATCAAAAAGTTCGGTTTTATTCAAAATCGTGATGAGCCATGTGTATACCGCAAAGCTAGTGGGAGTAATGTAGTGTTCCTAATTCTATATGTCGATGACATATTAATCATGGGAAGTAACATTCCAAGACTTAAGGAAGTTAAGGATTATCTTGGTAAATGCTTCTCTATGAAAGATTTGGGAGATGCTGCATATATTCTGGGAATTAAGATCTATCGAGATAGGAGTAGACGGTTAATTGGTCTTAGCCAAGATGCTTATATTGATAAGATATTGAAGAAATATAACATGCATAACTCTAAGAAAGGTTTCTTACCGATGGAGGTTAAGCATGAGTTAAGTCATGAGAAAGATGCATCATCACCTGAAGAGGTGGCTTACATGAAGAAAGTGCCTTATGCTTCGGCTGTAGGATCTATTATGTATGCTGTAAGATGCACAAGGCCCGATGTGGCGTTTGCTCAGAACTTGGTCAGTAGATACCAACAGAATCCAGGGAAGTCCCACTGGACTGCTGTTAAGCATATTCTGAAGTATTTGAGAAGTACGAAAGATATGTTTTTGGTATTCGGGGGTAAACCAGACACAGAATTGAATGTAACAGGATTCTGTGATGCGTCCTGGCAATGTGATAAAGACGATACGAAGTCTCAGACGGGTTACGTGTTTGTCATCAATGGAGGAGCAGTTGACTGGAAGAGCAGTAAGCAGAAAACCATTGCTATGCATGCGACTCAATCTGAGTACATGGCCGCTTCAGAAGCTGCAATGGAAGCTGTTTGGATTAGGAAGTTTATTGGAGATCTTGGAGTGATGCCTTCAATTAAAGAACCTATTGATATTTATTGCGACAACTCTGCGGCAATAATATTCGCCAATGACCCTGGAGTCATGAAGGGCGCCAGACACTTTAAACGTAGATATCACTACGTTCGAGAACAAGTGGAAGCTCGAGAAATAAAATTAATAAAAGTTCACACAGATGATAACGTAGCTGATCCTTTTACTAAGGCTTTGTCTAGGCCAAAGGTAGTTAAGCATGCCAAGGCAATTGGGCTGCAACTAGCTAGCGAATTCATGCAATAAATCTGTTGATTAGTATTTGGATAAAGGATGTAAGACATTATTAAATTGATGAAATAAATATTGGGTTTCGTTTATTTTCTGTTATTTAATTTTGTATCCTATTTTACATGTTTTAATCCGTGAGCATTTTTGATGTTTCTAAATGTCCGTTGTCGATTAATAATATGGGAATATTATTAAACTAAGACAATTCAAAATGGTGACAGAGTATACTTGAAAGTATTGGTCAATTTTGGATGATATTTGATGAATCAAATATTGAACTTATCCCAACTATGTGATTTTACTTTATGGATCTTTGTCATTAAGTAAATCATAAATAGTTATCCTTAGACCTGAGATGCCAGAAAACTGCATTGAATATAGTGCATTTCTGTAAGGTAACCTAACGCTAAACGTAACTGGTAGTCATAAGGGTTATTTTCAGAAGTGTTGCGAAGTTCATGTGTTTTGCTTGTAGTCGAAATGGGATTCGTTTCCTTCAAATTATTATTTGAAGTATAAATACAACTGGGCCCCTCGGGGGAATAGTAAGATGTTTGTGTGGCCACACCCAAATGTGTTTTGGTAATCTTGCTATATCCGTAAACGAGAAACAGAATAGTTAATGAAGGAATGACTAAGATCTATATCCTTATTAACAATGTATTTGAAATGAGAGGATAATAATAATGATTATATATCATTAAAAGGTTTTGTCCAGGAAGCCTTACTCGAGTTGTACTAGTGACATTGTTAGTGTAACTAGACGCTAATCAATGTGATCACGACATTCGAATTTTGTCCAAGTGGGAGCTGAAAGTTTATGGACGTTAAATCGATAGTCGTGTGATAGGATCGAACTCGAGATCACGGGATTGCACACATTACGTGAAGAGTTAATTTATTTATTAAATATATTTATTATATTTATTAAATCAAACTGCAGCTAACGACCGTTAAGTAATTAAAGGTTAAGTTTTAAACGATCGTTATAGAATATTAAAGAAGCTAAAAGAAGGTGTCAGAAAGTTCTGGAAACCCCCTTTAGCACATAATATATCCGGCCTAAATAGAGGAGACAAGAGAGAAGGGAAAAGATTTTGTTGTTTTATCTTGTTTAACCTTGGAAGAGAAGTTTTCCAAGGGCTATATAAACACACCTAAGGCTTCATAATTTTTCATCCCATTCTCTCTTTTCTTTGTCCTAACCGCCGGCCAAACACATCCTTATTAGGGTTCTTCTTTGATTTTCTATAAGCTATTTTAGATCTAGTCCTAGCCCCTCTCTAGGGTTGTTGGGTAGATCTTCCATAGACTTGGAAGGCTCGGTTCTGTTCGTGCTAGACTCACGATTAGCTCATCGTATCACGTGTGTACAAGATCGTGGTGTGATCTTATTTTAGATTACATCCTGGTGGTGTTCTTGATCTATTTTTACCGGTGATCGTTTTGCTAAGGAAAAGGTATGTAACCCTAGCCTTGATTAATTATAACTGTGTTATTTAAAGATCTTGTTAATCTGCTTCCGCTGTATGCTCTTTGATCTATGTTAGGGTTTTTATAATTGTTATGATGATCTTAAACCATCACTGATTTGGCTCGATATTTGTAAACAAACCTCTTACGAAAACAATCTGGGTCGAATATGTAACTACATACACAAGAAAGTTTCTGAATCTGATTCAACAAGAAGTGAAATGCTGTATGTTTTAGGAAAGTGTGCATCACTACAACTTAAAATAAATAACTACTAGTATAACACAAGGCTCAAAAGCGACTAGCATTTGAACCAAAAACATTCTAAGCTACCTGAACGTGTGAATGCTTATGTCTGAATAATGCTTACGTCAGTTGGGTACAACCAGAGGCGGAGCCAGTAGGTGGCTAGTGGGTGCTCAGCCACCCCCAACTGGCCTAACTTGTCCAATTTATAGCTTGAATCTCAGCCAATGTTTTATCGAGTTTCTAATTTGGCACCTGCTATAAGAATCACTTTTGTTTGCGACGATAATAATATCGAGAACTGTCGAAATGAGATGCAGTTGCAGGTTGAAAAAGTTAATGGAGAAGAAGAATTTGTTGTCATGGTGCTAATAAATGCTTGTTGGTTATTAAGCTTTTGGTTTACATGGACTTAATTAGCTGTAGTTGCCAGTTTCCATAGTGCACATTTTGATAGAAACAGATGGGATCAGGTACTTTGCAACAGGTCTGTGGGATCAAGATACATTAAGCTGGTTGACAATTCCACATATGCTTCTCTAAATCTGATTTTAGGGTCCTTAACAGATTTTAAGGTCTGTTAACATATTGCCGATGTGTCACAAATTCAAGTTTTCAACTCCATATTCTCTCTGTATATTGGTTCAACTCTCTTTGCCGAAGCACATAAATGAAGAAAAAGTTTTAACGGAAATAAGCGTCAAGAAAAAACGTAGATAGATTTCAGCCTCTCAACATTGGAAAGCTTGCTATGAAAGGCAGAGATCCACTCTTAATATTCCTTGCACCCCAAAGACAATAACATTCTCACAATTTAAAGTTTCTCATTATATGTGCGTATAATATAGAGATGGCAAAATGGACGGGCTTGCGAAATGGAGGGTAATGAGGCACAATTATTTCGGTTCAAAATGGGCATTAGAAGCTAAGAGGGGACCCCCCACATTACGGAAAATCAAGAACGAATAAGAAATGGTGTCACAGGGTTGTATGGAACTAGTGAAATGCAGTGGTATTAATTTACCATAAAGAGAAAGCAGGTAGTGATTGTTGGTTGAAGTAACATTGTTGGCTTATGCTTGTGAGTTTCACTGCTGTTACTAAAAGAAGATGTCACAGTTACCATCGTTCATGCACAAACTTCCAATCCAGAAAGTATCGTAAGTATATGTCATGGTAGTCGATTATAAAAAGCTTATTTTTACTCAATTTCCTGTCAGATATCATTTCAAGTAATGTTTTAGCCATACAGGGCCAACCCCACAAAAAATTACATGGATAGTTGAAATATTAAAATGCGATTAGGTATGTTACCTGCTTTACTGCCATGCTATCGAGATAGCCTACATTGTGTTCTTCTCGGAGAGATGACTCTTGCGGGCCATAATTTTCAAATCAAGCTGACTCGCTGGCGAGCAAATTCTTCGTCATGTAACCAAGCAAATTTGTCCTTTAATGAAACTTTCGCGCTGTCGTATTTGAGAAGGTCACTGCCTTGGCTAGGTTCATTTAGCCGAGTCACCAAATTAGGCAAAGCAAGCGTCTTTAGAAGATCGTCTTGAAGGCCTAGTTTAAGAAAGAGTCCTTCATTGTAAAGACTATCGATCTATGAGAAACCCTTAAAGTCATGTTTCTTAGAAATACTTGTCACCGTTGATGGCAATAGATTATGCAACACCATACTTGGTCTTCCTGTGGAAAACGCATTTCCCTTTGACTCCTGTAATTCCCACTATAAAAATCAAAACACAGACACTTTTACAAACAAACGGATCATTTCTTGTACTTTGACTTTTGAAGTCAACGGACTACTCAAACTTCATAAACTGGCGACGATTTTGCTCAAAACATTTAACACCACAACATCTTCTGTATGATTGAATGTGTAACTAAATCAACAAAATATACCACAACATTTATTAATTTCCTGGAAAATGTGAAGTTTGAAAAGAAGTCGCTTGACCTCAAAAAGTCAAATGTCTGCAAATAAATTCTCTGTGAACCTCTCCACCATAAACTTTGTGTGTTGCACAAATTTCTTATCCATGTCCTCATTGTTGTTTGTTTATTTTCAGGACGAGTCCGGAGATCATATCAAAAACAGCAACTTCGAGAGCTAGCCATGCTAAACTCAAATTTCAGAGAAGATTCTCGGCCCAAGTGGTAGTATCTCGCCATATAGCACAGGTGGCATGAAACGCCCAATAACCGAAGGTTGAAAAAAACATTATTCCAGTGGTAGTGTCTCTCCATTTAGCACAGGTGGTAGTGGAAGATATTGATGTTCCGTAGGTATATCTAGGGTGAGAATGGATCGATTTGCTTTGGTTTTTGATTGAAACTGAAACCGAACTAAATATATTGGTGTTTTGTTTTTGAAAACCATTCAGTTCGCCCTTAGTCTGATCATTAAAACCTGCAAGAAATTAATGGCTGCAGAACTCAGGCATTCGGTTGTGAAGATGCACAACTAACATACCTTTTAAAGGAGCAACTTCACCGCTTATGCTCTTACTAGGATGCTTTGGTACAAAAAATATGTAATCATTCTTGTAACCTGTGCAATACAAGTACTTCCAAGGGTACAGTTGGCGCTGGGATAGACCATGGGTCATTGGCATCAACTGGTTGTCTTTGTGGTGCAGCCTCAAGCATTGTACCTTCTAACAAAATATAACAGAACAGTATATATAAAGTCTGTAAACTAGTCACTTGACCTTAGAAAGTCAAATGTTTCTCAATAAACTTACTGTTGCACATTTCTTATCCATCTCCTGATTGTTATTGATTCATGTTCAGAACAAGGCGTGTGCGGAACTCAAATTTAAAAGAAGAGAGTCCTGGCGCAGGGCAGTGTGTCACCATTCAACACAAATGACATTGAATGTCCAAAAACCAGGCGTTAGGGAGACAAAAATCATGGATCCAGGGGTTTAATCAGAGTATGCACAAATATCACATAGAAAGAACCAATAATTGATTACTATTATTTCATCACACAAAACTACAAAAGACGGTTTGAACAATTGACCTCTTGTTTGAATGCCTAGAGAACTGACAACAAGTTTGAAAAGCTTCAAGTAAGTTGCAAATCCTTCACCACAAATTCCACCCATGAAAAGTAAAATTGTAGTCCAAAAAATGGTTCTACAAAGTTGAAATACAGCAAGTCAACATAACAAGCATATTTTCATAACTTGCTCCTCACACTTTATCTTCAAAATCAGAATCCTTGGTCTTAATGTTGTCATCTTGAGGTTTTTTCTTCATCAGAATCACTTATTACCTCTTGAGTCTCTTCTTGTTCGCCCTTTGTGGTAAAGGGCTTGGTGTTGCGACTCGTTTTGCTGGTGCTTTCTTCTTTGGAGCTTCTGTTTAAATAACTTGTGTTAGTCACAAACCTGACATATTGCCAAGACTGAATGGTTATTATGCATAAATGATTTTAAAAAAGGTTTTACCCTTAGCTATCTCAGGAAATGATTTTGGTGAAGGATATTTTTCCTGCAAGAGAAATTTTAATTAGTTCACATATACATTGTAAAAAATTAGAAAATAAACGATTTCATTTCTCACATCAAGTTTGAGTTGGTTATCAAGCGTTTCAAGATCACTTCGCCATAAAGACTTGGAGGTGGCTTTTGTGAGTTCATCAATCTTGTTCTCTTTTTCATCCATTTCTTGTTGTAACTCGTGTAGCTTCTCATTGTTTAATGATCTAGGGTCTATCGACAACAAGTAATCATATCTGGGAACCATTTTGCTGGCATTTCCTTGCGGTTTTTCTTCTCCCACTGCCACCACGTCCTCCACTTCCATTTCTTTCTTGAAACCTCTCTTGTCCAACTCATCACACAATTCCTTGCAAGTTCTATTGATCAGTTGAATCTTTCCCTCACAAACAAGACGGAGATAGTCCACTTTGCTTTTCAGTGGCGTTGAAGCTTCCTTGAGCTCGCAAAGCTGAGCTGTCTGTTAGCCATGACCACATTCGGATTAGTACAGAGATTAAACAAGGGCATGAAACCACAGCTGTATACATTCGGCCTCAATGGGAAAATAAACTGGAGCAGCTTACCCTCCTCTTTTCATATATAAAGTCTGTAAACTAGTCACTTGACCTTAGAAAGTCAAATGTTTCTCAATAAACTTACTGTTGCACATTTCTTATCCATCTCCTGATTGTTATTGATTCATGTTCAGAACAAGGCGTGTGCGGAACTCAAATTTAAAAGAAGAGAGTCCTGGCGCAGGGCAGTGTGTCACCATTCAACACAAATGACATTGAATGTCCAAAAACCAGGCGTTAGGGAGACAAAAATCATGGATCCAGGGGTTTAATCAGAGTATGCACAAATATCACATAGAAAGAACCAATAATTGATTACTATTATTTCATCACACAAAACTACAAAAGACGGTTTGAACAATTGACCTCTTGTTTGAATGCCTAGAGAACTGACAACAAGTTTGAAAAGCTTCAAGTAAGTTGCAAATCCTTCACCACAAATTCCACCCATGAAAAGTAAAATTGTAGTCCAAAAAATGGTTCTACAAAGTTGAAATACAGCAAGTCAACATAACAAGCATATTTTCATAACTTGCTCCTCACACTTTATCTTCAAAATCAGAATCCTTGGTCTTAATGTTGTCATCTTGAGGTTTTTTCTTCATCAGAATCACTTATTACCTCTTGAGTCTCTTCTTGTTCGCCCTTTGTGGTAAAGGGCTTGGTGTTGCGACTCGTTTTGCTGGTGCTTTCTTCTTTGGAGCTTCTGTTTAAATAACTTGTGTTAGTCACAAACCTGACATATTGCCAAGACTGAATGGTTATTATGCATAAATGATTTTAAAAAAGGTTTTACCCTTAGCTATCTCAGGAAATGATTTTGGTGAAGGATATTTTTCCTGCAAGAGAAATTTTAATTAGTTCACATATACATTGTAAAAAATTAGAAAATAAACGATTTCATTTCTCACATCAAGTTTGAGTTGGTTATCAAGCGTTTCAAGATCACTTCGCCATAAAGACTTGGAGGTGGCTTTTGTGAGTTCATCAATCTTGTTCTCTTTTTCATCCATTTCTTGTTGTAACTCGTGTAGCTTCTCATTGTTTAATGATCTAGGGTCTATCGACAACAAGTAATCATATCTGGGAACCATTTTGCTGGCATTTCCTTGCGGTTTTTCTTCTCCCACTGCCACCACGTCCTCCACTTCCATTTCTTTCTTGAAACCTCTCTTGTCCAACTCATCACACAATTCCTTGCAAGTTCTATTGATCAGTTGAATCTTTCCCTCACAAACAAGACGGAGATAGTCCACTTTGCTTTTCAGTGGCGTTGAAGCTTCCTTGAGCTCGCAAAGCTGAGCTGTCTGTTAGCCATGACCACATTCGGATTAGTACAGAGATTAAACAAGGGCATGAAACCACAGCTGTATACATTCGGCCTCAATGGGAAAATAAACTGGAGCAGCTTACCCTCCTCTTTTCATAAAAGTCAAGACGAAAGCCAATGAATTCCTCAAGAACTGCACACAGAAAGAATATGAACACTCAGTGAACCAATTAATAATATACATCAATCATTTGGTTGATGGATATCGTACTTACTTTGCTCAGGGGTGTCATACTTCTTTATTACACCATTTGCATCAAACATATGCATGTTAGCTGTGCTTAATGTAGTTGTTAGCTTAAATTTCTTCGCAAACCCCTCTTGTCTTGCTGTGTTCATTTGATCTTTAGTCATGAAAATTTCAAAATGCACAGTTTTATCAACATTGTGAGCCGTGTAATCCTGCAAAAAGAACACGGGGTTGCCATATGAAAGGTATAAAGGTAATAAAATAAATATACAATATACGCGTCTAGCTATTTAAAACTTGTTAATTTACCTGGATGAAAGGTGTGTTGTTCTTCCCATCCTGTTTAGCTGTCTGCAAAAACTCTTCGTAACTGTGGGTCGACTTCCCTACTGGGAGTTGAGTGACAGTAAGAACATTCTGGCCCTCTTTTTCCACAAAACTTCCTGTTGTGGTGTAATACTTTGATGCTGGATTTTTCTTCTTAATACTTCCTTTGAAACCATTATACCACGGAGTCATAGGCACTATTGCTTCACCTTTCAGTAGGCGTACTAGATTAGCAATTATGTCTCGTGGATTATAATTTGGAATAAACGAGCTCTATCCGATCCCTGTGCCTCCACTTCCGTTTACCAGAACCATTGGTATGATTGGAATAAACCTATTTCAAAAAAAAAATATTGAATGATTATAACAACCAATTCAAAACAAAATCATATACTTATAAAAAATACACAGATTATAACACTACCATGCAGGTTCAATGGATTGACCATGGTCTACCAAGTAGTTGAGGAAAAGTTCATCAGCCTTGTGAAAAATGGATCGTGCGATATGAGAGAGCTGAGTATTATCTCGACCACCCTGCAAAGGAATAACAGACATTAGAATATGCTACAAAACATTAAATATCTAAAATGTATCATATCTCACCGTGAGACGTGTACCAAATAGCCTCTCAAGAAGGTTAATGTTGTTACTTCCAACATAGTCTTCTTGGGTCATCCCGACAATGGAACTGTTTAGACTCGCCTCGCGATGATGATATGCAGAGTTCAGAGACACATAATCAATAAATTCAGAAAGTGTAAAATTCTCATTGATGGGCTTCTTATAAGCACAGAATAGGATCTTTCTTTCGACTAGATTCAACCTATCCACAAATGATGGGATATTTAATTGGTTTGAAGGCAGAATAAACTCTTTGTTGATGAAGTCACGGTATCGGATGTGCTTCTCTTTTGAGTCACCGGCCTACATCAAGAAACGATGATTGTCATGTCTCCCTGGTTAATATGTTGTAGAAATGGGGGTCAAACTGGGGCACTCTTTAACATGAAACATAACACCAAAAGTTGTCGAGCATGTGTTTATACTACACACAATCCTTTAGAGTGTTGTTGTATTTAGGATTCAGAATTTCAGATAAAGATTGTAGTATACGGAGTAATATTTTTTTAATCATAACTAAATGCATCAGCTATTTATTCAGTAAGATTTTGAAACTTGACCCGATGAGCGGTTTGGCCAATGCTAAAAAAGATCATGCTTTGAGCACAAGTAGTTGAGGGGCATCGCATATTGGTTTTTTTTATACATTTTTTTTAAAAGGAGAGAAAAGTGTTTTCTGGTCAAATCCAATTCAATCATACTAAATGATATCTTTTGACCTAAACACAATGATATTCTATCAATCACATTCGACGCCATAACTGTCCATAAATCCATAATTAAGTTAACAATAGCTGATAATGACCAAACCTAATGTGCTCGAATCCAGTGCTGACTCTCAATGATCTTCATCTCATCGAAGGCAACCTCAATTGCATTACCATCCTCGTCATTAGCCCAAACAAAATCGTTAGTGTAATTATCAAGATCACCAAAATACTCTTTCACTTCTTCAGTTTCACTCGTCCCCAGCCCCTAGAGATAATGAAAAAACATTAAAAATTGCAAAAACAACAATGTATGTATGTATGTATAGTTATTTAAAATTTTCATACACACCTCACAGTACTTTGTTTTGTATTTTGTTGCTTCGTTTCCCAATTTTTTCTTCCACGCCTCATACTCGGGCATTGTATAGAACGGTACCTTTTTCTGAGTCTCCTTGTTAGAGGCTGTAGCAATTGGTGGTTTGAACTCAAGCAAAAAGTTGGGGACTTTTAGTAAAGCTGGAAAGAATGAGTAAAGGAACTTGATCAATAGCCCTTTGAATTGCGAACCATCATGATCCTACAAAACACATGTATTGTTCTATAAGATTGTCAAAACGGCAGATACTACTTGCTATTGTCTACACATAGTGATGTTTAATTGGTACCCACCTGATCAGTCATAAGCATCAAGTGTCCATATCTCAATTCCTTAACATTTTCATAAACTTTTCCATCTTCAAGGCCAAGAATCTTCTTAAAGTTTTGAATTTCAGTGTTTTTCTGCAATTCTTGACTATTTGCTTTAATCGCATTGAGGGACAAAGGAAGGATACCATAGTAATCTTGTCCCACAAAAGATAATCCAGACATCTGCAAACAATAATAAACATTGTATTGAAAGATTGTTTATGTGAATACAACACGTATCCCAGAACAAGCATGACAGCTTACTGCAAAAGCTTCGGCAGAACCTCCATATGTCAAAATCAAAGTGCATTCTTCCGAATAATCAGTAGCAGCAAAGTAAGCATCGGCGAGTTGAGGAATATTTAGCTTCCATTCCCCTTTACCATTGATTTTCTCAATTACTCCATTCTCCTCGGAAGCTGCATATGATGACAATAAAATGTGCATCACATCCAAGTTTGCAACTACATAAACATGAACAAGAGAAAATATAAGTTCTCAAACCTACTAATTTCAGAAATAAAAAATATAAATAAATAAAAGAGTGGCTGTGCATACTTCTTCTAAAAAACTGTGGTGTCAGTTTACACGTTGATCCAAAACTGCCGTTATTAGTCGTCAGATTCTTTATAGTTTCAGAATCAAAAGTAGAGTTGTCAATAAGAGCATTGACAAACACCCAAAGGCAGCTCTTTATATAATCTGGTTTGAGATTCACAACCTTCCCAAGGTAACAGGTAATCTGACCCGTTATATAATCGACGTGTAAGCCCGCCTTCGTCGTCGCAATATTATTCACGAAACTCACCTAATTAATTCATATGCAATTATGATCCGTATTTACTTATAAGCTTTAATTGTTCATAAACTCAATACCAAAATTGTACACCTGCTCAAAATGATGCCCATCAGCTATAACAACACAAATCTCCAATCTATCGTTAACTTGCTCATAAATACTATATAAAATGAGAGATGAAGTATTAGCAATTGAACTAAATTATAAGTATTACCTTTCATAAGTATTAAAAAGAACCTTGAAGTATGAGTAAGTGTTCCGAGATAAAGCTTAACATAGTCTTGAAACGTGTCAAGTTGAACATGTGTTCCATCTAGTTCAACATTCACACCCTTGACGCATCCTGCTATGTCGACCACGCGCCTCTTCATCAAAGAGGCGAAATCATCTTCAAGACCTAAATGAGGTTTATATGAAACCATAGTCCAGTTTTCCTGGATACTATTGTCGCACGTGGTAGTTGGCTCAAATCTAAGCATCGTGCTTGTGAAGTCCATCTTATGTCGCTTTTTAAGTTTGACATCAGCTTTCTCAATGGTCATCTGAGTAAAAAAGGTATTCGGAAAAAGGTTGTGATGAATAATAGTTAAAAGATCAGGTATAGAATCACCATTATTCCAAACACTAATCAGATTATCGGCAACGTTTATGTTAACTTTGAGTCTGTTCATGGTTGGGTCTCGTTGTTTGTTAGCTGCGTTTACAAGTAGCTGGTCGAATACATGGTACAAACCTGGAGCAAAGGAAATTTCTTTTTTTTGCATATAATTGTTTTGCCAGATCCATAGTTTTTCCGTGTGCCTGTCGTCGACGCAGGCGTCCATGTAGGTTTTGGAATGGAGAAGGATGTTTGTTATGTAGTGGAGATCGCTGGTTGTCATGCTTTTTAGCTAGGGTTAGGTTTCAGAAACACACTGAAGGTTTTTTGTTGATGGATTTTGAAGCGGTATTCAATTGCCGTTAAAAACGGTGTCCTTCTGCAATGACAAAACCAAAAGATCCTATCAAAAGAAAAATAAATTAAGTCCTAAAATCAATAAATAAATAAAAAATATTTACAAAATTTAGACTCAAACTATTCAACAAGTTAAGAAAATTAAACTTTCTACAGTTTTTTTATATAAAAACTTTATTTATGGAGTGTGTAATGTTTATCTACGGATCCGTTCATATAGAAATAAAACGATGGAAAAATCTTTCAACTGCGAACAAAACGAGTCGAATATTGTAACACTTATAATATGAGTATGATTTTGTAAAAAAATGTTAAAGTTTAATGAAAGCTAAATATGTAGCACTGCAAGTAGTATATTAGCTATTTTGCTTCTTATAAAAATAAGTGGTTACACAATTACGAAAATACATCTTCGAGAAATAAACATAAACAAACCTACCGCAGCACCTGCGCGTTTGTATCGAAACTAAAAAAATCCCAAACGTAATGTACTTCGATAAGATATTGTGGCGTTACAAATGACATCATCGATCAAGAAACAAACCAACAAACTTAGACGACTATCTTAACTATAGACTAACTATAGAACTGGGAACAAATTCTTCTTGGAATAACATATGGACGACGAAGGGTCCAAATAATTTCTAACAATCAATCAAAATCGGCCGTTTAACAAATATAAACGAGAAAAAAGTTCAACAAGTTGTTAAAAGCGGCTTCTTTCACCGTCATGATCGTCCTTGATGGCATCTTTATTCATCTAATTCTTTCCAGATACATCCTGAAACTCCTCCTCCTCCCCGTTCTCATCATCATCTGATTCGTATAGAAAACGGATATGTTGGTTTTGCTTAACAGTAGTAGTGGTAGGAGGAGATTCATTAATCACTTTCTCCGCCTTCTCCTTGCCCTTGTCCTTGTGGTCGTTTTCTTCTTCTTCGTATCGAACACGAATGTATCATGGAGGGTGAAAAAAAGAACCATTTTCTACAACAGTATGAATGAACAACCTTTTGGTGGGTAACGTTTTAAACCCTTTTTTAACCAAGATACTTCTCCAGAGATCATCGAGTATAGATTCGAAACGATTTTGGTTCCGAGGAAAATCATGCGTGATCAAGTACTGTGAGTCCAACGGCAAACCTTTTCGCTCTAACATTCCTCTCCAGATATCGATTGCTACCATCTAGTCATCGTCTCCTGGCAATTTACTGGTTCTAATATCTCTAGGTCTGAACATCTCGATCGATCGCGTATTTGGGTTTCAGGGTTTTCGTATTTAGGAACTTCTAGTCTTTATTTTTCGTGATAATCCATGGAATATTAATAAGCCCTTTTATAAAAGTTTGGGCTTACGAAAACTTTCCACATACATAAACTTTCATGAACTCGTGACATATTTTAAAAACTCAAGCCTTCATATGCCCGATATGAAACATAACCATAATCAGTATAAAACTACAATTATTAGGGGTGTACACGAGCCGAGTAGTACCAAATTCGAGTTCGACTCGAATACCAAAGCTCGAGCTAGAAACTCGAATCAACTTGGTCGAGCTTTAGATTTCGAGCTCGAGATCATAAGATAAAAACTTGAGCTCGATTATTTCCGCACGTAAGGCTCGAACTCGATTAATACTTGGTATATCAAGCTTGAATCAACTCGATTCGTGTGAAAATTAGGTACATATATCTATATAAAAAGGTAAAAGTCAGATTTAACTTAACTCGCTATTTTCGTGAGATAAAAAAAATTCTCGAGTATTTACCTAGTTACCAAAGTACAAGGTCCTAGAATAAAACATTCGCCAAAGACGTACTATATAAGTAAACAGATACCTTAACCCAACAGATTTTCCCGCATAATGACAACCGTATCACGATATCCTAAACCTAACCCTAACCATTACTCCACCATCGCACCCGTTACGCCACCCTCAGCCGTTACCTCTAGCACCTTAACGACTAAATTGTTACATGTTTCGTTCAACCAAGACGAGACGTGCTTTGCATGCGGAACCTCCCAGGGCTTCCATATCTACAACTGCGACCCTTGCTCAATGAGCTTTTTCGACGCGACTTTGATATGGACACAGGTGGAGGAGGTATAAACTTAGTTGAGATGTTATTTCGGTGCAACATATTAGCTTTAGTAGATGGAGGTGATAAGCCGTATTACGCTCCCAATAAGGTCATGATATGGGATGATCATAACAGCGCGTGTATAGGGGAGTTGAGTTTTCGGTCTGGAGTTAAGGGGGTTAAGCTTAGACGGGATAGGATAGTTGTGGTGTTGGAGCAGAAAATTTTTGTTTATAATTTTGTGGATTTGAAATTGTTGCATCAGATTGAGACTTTTAGTAATCCGAAGGGGATGTGTGAGCTTACGCAATGTAAGGGAGGGAGCGGGGATATGGTGTTGGTGTGTTTGGGGTTGAGGAAAGGGGAGATTAGGGTTGAGAGTGTTGGTTTATGATCGATAGAGTACATTGTGATCGGAGGTGTGTGAGCCTATTGGGGGCACACACATCAAATACTAGAATACGTTTTAGTTATTCACGTATGAACTTATCCAGTGAACTGTTAGAACATTAAACCAAATAGGAATAGACTTTTTGATGTCTTAATCCATGTCTTACGATGGAAGGATGTGGAAGGCAGGATAAGTATTTGATTTTGGTTTAATGAGATAAGTAAAAGAAGAGTTGTGATAGAGTTGGACTTGGAGGTTGATAAGGATTAAAAATATGATTTTGGAGCTTATCAATACCAGGTATTGGTGGGTATATATACTCCACACATACCAGCCTTTATTTGTACGACCAAAAGAAAAAAAACTCAGTCATTCATTTCTTATTATTGCTTTTATATATTAGGTTGGAAGTCAAACTCTCTCAAGGGTTTTGTATCCAGTCAATATATATAGTATCTTGTCACTTGCATTCATTTGGAATCCAAGGAGTTAAGCAGCTTTGACTTAGTCTTGTTGCTGCTTAGGTGGTTCACTGATTTGTGCTTTATTAGTTGCCAAGGTGTGGTAAAAAGTAGAAAGCACAAAACCCTTTTTTTCGTTTCGGTGTTCTCTGACATCACATAAATTGAGATCCGATCTCGGTTGTTGCTGTTCATACGGACATAAGGGTTTTAAGGCTTGTTTGGTTAATTTCCATTCAAGCTATTCGACACAAGGTGTTTGGTATACGTGAAGTACGGCTAGCACTCCGGACGTATTTGTTTGACGTGTTTGTGTGAGCAACCGTAGAGGTGGTTTACTTTAGCCACTTATTTGTTTCATTTGCTTTGGACGAAGGTACGTTTTCTCGTTACCCTTTTATTATTTATTATGTGTTAACCGTTTTTGCTCAACTAGATCCAATCCGCTGCGTACTCGTAGTTACATGGTTAACTAGATATTAAATCCTAACAGTGGTATCAGAGCCAACTCGTTTTATAGATATGGGTTACACTTTTAATAAATAAACACGCGAAACCGCATGCATGAAACCTAATTTAGTTATTTGTTTTATTTTTATTTGACAATTAAATTGTGTACTTGTCACTAATTATAAAAAATAACAAGATGGTAATTATTAAAATAAATTGTTAATTAGAAACATATAACAAAATTAAATGGTTAATTAGAATACATAAAATAATAATAAAAAATTAATAGTTAATTGTTTTGCCATGATTATTTTATGTGTTATCCGGCTATAAGACTCGCTACAATCACGTAATGTGATACATGGGGCGATTTAGGTACTTGATGAAAACCTAATGAGAGTCTTATGGTTCTTCGTTTGGGGAAGACTCTTCGGGGTCTCGGATTTATGTGTTTATTTAATGTCTTATGTTTGTTGTATTTGTTTTCCTAATTGCATTATTGTTACATGTTTTTTAAAACACCTAAATTACATGCAATATGGATAAATACTTATAGAGAAACATGACATTAAAATTGGTCAATATTTTACACGCATAAATACATGCTCATTCTGACCGGTTATGTGTTACGTGGAAAAGTGTTTTATAAAATAAAAGGACCTAAACACTATTGAAACACGCTTTCATGAAAATAAAAACTAGACGCTATGGACTCATGTGATGATCGGCTCACCCACTAGAACAAATTATAAGGCGGGTATAAGCCGGTGCGCACAGTCACACCTAAAGGATATCCGACTATTGCCTTGCGCTGGTCTGGTCCTGCGCTTGCTTGCGAGTTCGATTGGAGCTACCGTGAACCATCGTAGATCACTACAGTGTCATTACTAAAAGTTTTTAAAAATCGTGCTACAAAGTTGTTTACATGCTTCTTTGTACACATGTTTTACCACATTTATGTGTTATACCCTATATGAAATTTAAGTGTATGCCAGCCAACTAAGAACACGTGCATTTGATTTGGCTTCTATGGACAGTCCTAAGGGCCTTGTCAAACCCATGTCAAATTTTTCACGACTGTCAGACCTTGTGTGATATTTGCATGTTCTTGCTTGGTTAACTTAACTCGAGTATGCACGGTCAGACCCTGGACCCGAGGCATAAGATGAGACTAAATATGCTCATGACACTACTACCGTTTTACTAGTGTCTTGAACGGTCTCATAAAGTCTAAGAGTTGCATGTTATGCAATTAACGCTCGTCGCTTACCTCTTGCCCCACTTGTTTACATATTGGACAGTCCTTTTGTAATGAGTGGAAGTACAAGATGGATCTTAGTCTTAATTAGTAATTAATTGGGTAGTTAATTCTATTAAGAATGTAATTATCAAAAATACTAATTGTTTGAACTTTTTAATTGTAGATGACTACCAATATCGGAAACAATTCGGTACTCAGAAGTTTCTTCGAGAAACACAAACTCACTGGGCCTAACTTCATTGATTGGTACCGCCAGTTGCGCATTATCCTATCAGCTGAAGACAAGGAACAATACTTGGAACATCCAATTCCTGTTGCACCTGTTGCAACTCCTAGTCACCAAGTCCCTCCCGATGCTCTTGTAGCTCATGCTGCTTGGGTCAAAGGGTCAAAGGACATTGCTGCCCTTATGCTCATGACTATGGACTTAGAGATCCAACGAAATCTAACCCATCTCGGAGCATATGACATGTTGCAGGAGCTGAAAACCATGTTTTCTCAGCAAGCAGAACATGAATTTCTTCAAACTTGAGGATGGTCAAAATGTAGGCTCATATGTTCTTAAGATGAAGGGCTACATTGAGAACTTGGAGCGTCTTGGTCACCCCGTGACTGTCAGCTATGGAATAAGCCTGATCTTGATAGGCCTTTCCAAGGAGTATGACAGTTTTGTTCAAAACTTCCACATGCATGGCATGGGGAAGACTGTGAATTCGGTGAATGAATTGCATGCCATGCTTAAACAACATGAGCAAACACTTCCCCAAGAAGGTTGTTTCACCTACACTTCATAATGTGCGTGCAGGCAAGGTCCAGAAAAACCAAGGTAGAAAACCGCCTAAGGCTGCGAAGGGGAATTATGGTAATGGAAAGAATAAGCTGGCTTATGCTCCCGAGCACAAACCATCTTATGCTCCCAAGAACAGAAATCCTCCACCACCCAAAAAGGATAATCCTGCTAAGGACGACCCCTGTCACAAATGTGGTCAGATAGGTCATTGGAAACGGAACTGTCCCGAGCACTTAGCCGAGTTGCAGAAAAAGAAGAGGTTGTCTCAAGAAGCCAACACTTCAGGTATTTTCACTATAGAACTATATTCCCTTCCGAGTAATTCGTGGGTATATGACACTGGTTGTGGTACTCACATTTGTAATAATACTCAGGGTCTAAGGGGAAGTAAGAAGCTGAATCCAGGAGCTTTGAATCTGTACATGGGCAATGGTCAACGTGCAGGAGTCGAAGCTATTGGAAATTATCATTTATGTCTCCCTAGTGGATTAGTTATTGTTTTGAACAATTGTCATTATGCTCCCTCTATAACTAGAGGGATTATTTCAGTTTCTGGTTTGTTTAAAGATGGTTTTGTAAACTGTTTTGATTCGAATAATGCAATTTCAGTTTCTAGGAATAACGTTGTTTATTTTACTGCTACTCCTCGAGGGGATGGAATTTATGAAATTGATATGTCTTGTTCTAAAACAAATGATAGTTCTATGTTTGCTGTTAGTAATAAAAGAGCCAAATTAACTTTGGACTCTACTCTCTTGTGGCATTGTCGTCTTGGACACATAAGCAAGAAACGCATGGAGAAGTTGCAACATGATGGACTTCTCACCTCAACTGACATTAAGTCATTTGAAAAGTGTGTCTCTTGTATGTCTGGGAAGATGGCAAGAAAACCCTATTCACATCAAGTGGAAAGGGCTAAAGATCTACTTGGACTAATACATACTGATGTTTGTGGCCCATTTAGAATCGTGTCAAGGCAAGGAGCTAACTACTTTGTCACTTTTACTGACGACTTTAGTCGGTATGGTTATGTTTACCTGTTAAAGCATAAACATGAAGTGTTTGAGACATTTAAAGTGTTTCAAAAGGAAGTAGAAAATCAACTTGGTAAGACCATAAAATCACTACGATCTGATCGTGGAGGTGAATATATGAGTCAAGAGTTTTTGGATCATCTTAAGGAGCATGGGATTATTGCCCATCGAACTCCTCCCTACACACCTCAACATAATGGGGTGTCTGAGAGGAGGAATCGAACACTGCTAGACATGGTTCGATCCATGATGAGTCAAACTACTCTTCCAAAGTCCTTTTGGGATTATGCCCTTGAGTCTGCTGCACGCATACTCAACATGGTTCCAACTAAGAAGGTTGAAAAGACACCGTACGAAGTATGGCATGGGCAAGCCCCTAAGTTGTCTTACTTAAGAGTCTGGGGTTGTGAAGCTTTGGTTAAACGTGATACGATGACCAAACCTGACAAACTGGAACCCAGATCTATTAAGTGTATCTTTGTAGGATACCCAAAGGAAACGATGGGATATTCCTTCTACTACCCACCTGAGAACAAAGTTATTGTTGCTCGGAATGCTGAGTTCTTTGAGAGTAATCTCTTAGATCAAGAAGCAAGTGGGAGTATAGAAGATCTTGAAATTATTCAAGATGAAGATACAAATCCTTCTGATGACACTGGCTTAGATCATGATGAGGATGATCAAGAAATTGAAGAACCTCAAAGTGATATCATTCGTAAGTCCTCTAGGACACGTCGTGCACCAGATCGAATGTGTTTATACGTCGATGCTGAGGAGCATGAGTTAGGGGATCTTGGAGAACCCGCTAACTATAAAGATGCATTATTGGATCCTGAATTCGAAAAATGGCTTAATGCGATGAATGTGGAGATGCAATCCATGAAAGATAATGATGTCTGGGTATTAGTTGATCTTCCTCCCAACGGTAGAACCGTTGGTAGCAAGTGGCTATTCAAGAAAAAGATTGACATGGATGGCAAACTACACACCTTTAAAGCTCGTCTTGTAGCAAAGGGCTTCACTCAAACCTACGGGGTTGATTATGAAGAGACCTTTTCTCCTGTAGCAGACATTAGAGCTATAAGGATTCTTATAGCCATAGCCGCGTTCTATGACTATGAGATTTGGCAAATGGATGTCAAAACCGCCTTCCTCAATGGACATCTTTCCGAAGAAGTCTATATGGTGCAACCCGAGGGTTTTGTCGATCCTAAATATCCTAACCGAGTATGCAAGCTCAAGCGTTCCATTTATGGACTTAAGCAAGCATCTAGGCAATGGAATAAGCATTTTGATGATGAGATTAAGAAATTCGGTTTCACTCATAATCAAGATGAGCCATGTGTATATCACAAAGCCAGTGGGAGTAATGTTACTTTCCTAATTCTATATGTTGATGACATATTGCGCATGGGGAACAATATTCCAATGTTGAAAGGGGTAAAATCCTACCTTGGAAAATGTTTTGCTATGAAAGATTTAGGAGAAGCTGCATACATTCTTGGAATCAAGATCTACCGAGATAGATCTAGACGGTTAATTGGTTTATGTCAAAGTGCTTACATTGAGAAAATCTTGAAAAGATTTCATATGGAGAATTCCAAGCGTGGAACTATCCCAATGCATGAAAGCCCTAAATTGAGTAAGTCACAATGTGCTGTTTCACCAGCTGAAAAGCAACGCATGCAGAATGTTCCTTATGCCTCGGCTATAGGATCAATTATGTATGCTGTGAGATGTACTCGTCCTGATGTTGCGTTCGCTCTGAACATAACAAGCCGATTTCAACAGAGTACTGGTGAACTTCACTGGACTGCTGTTAAAAATATTCTTAAGTATTTACGGAATACTAAGGATATGTTTCTGGTTTATGGTGGTGACGAAAAACGAGAGCTCAGGGTTTCTTGCTACACTGATGCTGGATATCTGACAGATGCTGATGACCTAAAATCTCAGACTGGATATGTTTTCGTTCTAAATGGAGGTGCTGTTGACTGGAAGAGCACAAAGCAAAGTATTTTTGCAACTTCATCTACAGAAGCTGAGTATATAGCTGCTTTTGATGCAGCTAAAGAGGCTGTTTGGATTCGTAAGTTCATTTCTGGGCTTGGTATTATGCCCACAATTGAAGATCCCATTGATATGTATTGTGACAATACTGGAGCCATTACTATAGCTAATGAAAGCGGAGTCACCAAGGGTGCTAGACATTTTCGCGCAAAAGTTCACTATCTTCGAGAGACCATTGAGATGGGTGATGCCAAGATAGCAAAAGTTCATACATATGACAATCTAGCTGATCCATTTACGAAGGCGTTAGCATTCCCTAAGCATTCTAAATTGACTCGGGGTATTGGTTTGATACCAGCTAGTAGTCTCATGTAAATCTGTATGTTAATTAGTATTTGGATAATTTGGAATTGTAAGACAGTTTTATTTTCTGATAAATAAAGATACGAGGTATTTGTTATTTCAATCATATAAAATTTTTTATTCTATATTTGCATGTTTAATCCATAAATGATTTAATCATTCTAAATATCCATTGTCGGTTAGCAATATGGGAATATTGTTTACATAAGACAAATGTGAGTGTTGGATATATTCTGTGAGAATGAGAATTGTTCTAAGACAAACTCATATGTATTCATAAGGGATGCATATTGGATTCCCCAACTTCAAACATTTACTTTTGGATCCATGTCATGAGTAAGATGTTGAAAATGGTCTGTTAAGTCATCCTTAGACTTGAGATGCAAACAAGTTCTGCATGTGTGGATATCACTTTCGTAATTATATGCAAAACACTGTCCTGAATACGGTAGTTATAAAAGCTATTTTTCAGAGTGATGTGAAGCAGCATCCACAACACTTGTAGTCAATAAAGGATTTGTTACTCCACTTTGTATGTGCAGAATGATACCATGGCGCCTCTCTAGAATTAATCAGATAATTGTTTGGCCGAACCCAAATGGTAATGCAAGATGAATCTTGGTTACATTTGGTATATCTAAATTGAATTCAATAACGAGAATCTAAATGGTTAAATTATATGGAATGAGTTAGGATCCATATTCATGGTTTAACGGTATCTATAACAAAGGATGATACAATCAAGACATAAATGACCATGCTAATGAGAATGTTTTATGAAACTATATCTCAGACACCTCTGATTTAGTAACGAGTGTGAGTGTTGCTAGACGTTTCCGTCGTTGACAATTGCTTTGTCTATTACTCCATCGCTCAAGTGGGAGCTGTTGGTTTATGATCGATAGAGTACATTGTGATCGGAGGTGTGTGAGCCTATTGGGGGCACACACATCAAATACTAGAATACGTTTTAGTTATTCACGTATGAACTTATCCAGTGAACTGTTAGAACATTAAACCAAATAGGAATAGACTTTTTGATGTCTTAATCCATGTCTGACGATGGAAGGATCTGGAAGGCAGGATAAGTATTTGATTTTGGTTTAATGAGATAAGTAAAAGAAGAGTTGTGATAGAGTTGGACTTGGAGGTTGATAAGGATTAAAAATATGATTTTGGAGCTTATCAATACCAGGTATTGGTGGGTATATATACTCCACACATACCGGCCTTTATTTGTACGACCAAAAGAAAAAAAACCCAGTCATTCATTTCTTATTATTGCTTTTATATATTAGGTTGGATGTCAAACTCTCTCAAGGGTTTTGTATCCAGTCAATATATATAGTATCTTGTCACTTGCATTCATTTGGAATCCAAGGAGTTAAGCAGCTTTCACTTAGTCTTGTTGCTGCTTAGGTGGTTCACTGATTTGTGCTTTATTAGTTGCCAAGGTGTGGTAACAAGTAGAAAGCACAAAACCCTTTTTTTCGTTTCGGTGTTCTCTGACATCACATAAATTGAGATCCGATCTCGGTTGTTGCTGTTCATACGGACATAAGGGTTTTAAGGCTTGTTTGGTTAATTTCCATTCAAGCTATTCGACACAAGGTGTTTGGTATACGTGAAGTACGGCTAGCACTCCGGACGTATTTGTTTGACGTGTTTGTGTGAGCAACCGTAGAGGTGGTTTACTTTAGCCACTTATTTGTTTCATTTGCTTTGGACAAAGGTACGTTTTCTCTTTACCCTTTTATTATTTATTATGTGTTAACCATATTTGCTCAACTAGATCCAATCCGCTGCGTACTCGTAGTTACATGGTTAACTAGATATTAAATCCCAACAGAGAGTTATGGAGTGAGGAAGAGTAGAGTGATTGTGGCACATGAGTCAAGGATTTCGTGTTTTAAGTTGGCGAGAGATGGGGGAATTGTGGCTACAGTGAGTATGAAGGGGACTTTGGTGAGGGTTTGGGATACGAGAGATGGGTCGCTATTGCGAGAGGTATGTTTTTTGAATTTGTGATCTTGTTAAGATAATGTTTGATTAGATTATGTGGTTTTTTATTTCTTACTAGTGAATAAAACAAATTAGGTAAATAGATAGAGATTATCCTTGTTCAGGTTACTGGACGAGTCTTTGACTCATATGTAGGTGGCCTAACCGGGGTATCTGAGTGACCGTTTCTGGCCCTTTCAATGGCCACCCAAAGACCTTTACCCATTGAACTGTCAACTTGAGACCTTTTGTGAGGATATTAGGGTGCCTCGCCCAGGACATGATGATTTCCTTGTTAAGACTACTTAATTAGCCACAGTGAGCCTTTGACTTAGATAAACACGGTGGGTATCCGTCTCTTTCTGACCCTTTCCGAGACCATCTCCAAGATGTGTACGTAGTGAGGTTTTAACCTGAGACCTCTTTTGAGGACATTATGGTGCCTGACCGCTAGGCCACCTCGATGGTGGTTGTTTGTTGTGAATTATAAGTTAGATATGGTTCATTGTCGTGTTTGATTAAATTATGTGGCTTTATGACATGTTAGTTGTTGGTACTTCGTTGACAATAATGAATCCTAAGTGTATAGTAGAAACTTGTTAAGATTGGGTTTAGATTACATTATGCAACTTTGACGCGTTACTAGTTCACTCTGTCTGGCGTAAAGCTCACTTTAATGGTTTTTTTCTTTTTTGAGTTAGCGCATCTAATCACTAATATATACGGAGTATATTGATTGTATCATTTTATATACCAAGTTTACGGACTTTGTGTAATGCAAGTGAGTCTCTTGCTCTGCTGCAGAATGCTAAGTTTGTGATCAGCCGTAATGAACTGATGTCTGCTAGACAATTTGATGAGACAATGTTTCATTTATGTTCTGTAGGTTCTGATTTTCGGGTCTTATCCTTGGGATCCATGAATTTGTGCTGGTTTTTGGTTTTATATCTATAATTACACTCGATCATGCTTAGACCTCGGTCTTTAGGTGTTCTTTCTGGATCATCATACCTAATTCGCTGAGCAAAAAAGGAGTTTGGTACTAAGATTTTACTAAATTTAAATTTGTAATGTTGTGGTCTGGTGGCTTTTTATGAAAGCTGTTTGTGTAGCTAGGAGTCTAGGACACACTTGCGATGGTGTTCAGATTCTATGCTTAGTTTTACCTTATGTATGACGTGAACACTGTTGTAGAAATAGCTCTTGACTCCAAATAGGAACGTCTTTTCTTCAAAGCATATAAATTTTGTTTCTCAAAATGCAAACTTAAGGAAACCGTATATTGACAGAATCTCTCACATTATAAGCATCGGGAGCTATGACTTCATTCATGCAGAATACTAAAAGCGGCTGATAACTGATGCAGGTAAGACGCGGTGCAGATAGGGCAGACATATACAGCTTGGCATTTTCATCTACTAACGAGTGGCTGGCAGTCTCGAGTGACAAGGCACTGTTCATGTTTTCAGTCTCAAGCCATGTCAAAGAAACCAAGGCACTGACAAGACTGTTGAATCAACATACCACAATACTCTCTTTTCGTCAACAAGCTCGTCTCTCTCTTTCATCAAAGGTATAGTGATTTTAAGAGCTCTACGATAAGCTGATTTCATGTTCTCTTATATGATTACGTCTAAATATTAAAAAACATACCTCATGAATATTATTTTTCTGGAAAATTTTCACAGGAGTTTTGCCCAAATACTTCAGTTCGGAGTGGTCAGTTGCTCAGTTTCGTTTGGTTGAAGGTTCTCAGTGTATTGTTGCATTCAGCCACGAAGAGAACACAGTTGTTATTCTTGGCATGGATGGAAGGTGAGTGCTTGAAACGTTTTTATTTTTCTTTTTAGACGAATACAAGTTGTCGATGCATCATTAACCGGTATTTAATGTTAATCGTGTTAATGCATCATTAACCGGTGATATCTTTTATGCAGTTTTTACAGATGCAAGTTTGATCCTACGACGGGTGGCGAAATGACACAACTGGAATGTCATAATTTTCTCGAGCCTGGAAAGACTTTTGGTGCTAAAAAGCAGTCGAGATATACTTATTTGAATAGATTGTAAATTCTTACAATAATTCAGGCGAATAGCCACGGACCGAATTTGTGGGTAAAAGCCATATTTTCGTGGGTAACTAGGTAATACCCACAAATTTCCCACGATTCACTACATATGGTAAAACCCCGGAGGCTAATTCTTTGCCCACGACATTTTCATACCGTGGGTAAGTTTACCCATGCCATTTTGTGTGGGTGATCATTTTGCATTCATGGGTAAATTGTTTGTGGGTTTTTCTAACTCGCCACAAAACACCCATAGACATACTCGTGGGTATTGTGTGAGTAAAATTTCCCACAATGCTAATCGTGTATAAAAGACACTCCCCCCACAATAATCCTAGAATAAATTTACCACGTAAATAGTCGTGTGTAAAAAACATGGGTGAATTTGCCCGTCATAATTCCTGGGTAATATTACCCACACATATGATCGTATCTAAATATCATGGAAAACCATGACATCTTTGCCATGAATATTTTGTGGGTATATTCATAGCAAACTTACCCACTACTGTTCTCTGAGTAAACTATGGCTAAAATTTTACGTCATGTCTTGAATAATAAGGTAGCGGTAAAATATGAAAACTACACATTAACACAAATATTCTCTTAATATAAAAAGAACACGTTAATAGTCTCCTAATTAAAACAAACCATCATTCTGTCAAACAAATAACATAAACCAAAAATATCAAACTTTAACCATCATCATAAAGATGTCTCGAAACAATTAACATAAAGATAAATACCACTTGTCAACTCACGATCATGCGACTATCATGGTCATCGTCGTCTCCTTCACCTACTTGGGAGTTACTTTCACCTGCTCGGGAGTTGCTAGTATTGGGACCTTGATGAGCATCTCCTCCATTAGTATTTTCACTATCAGAGTTAGAATTTGGAGGTGTTATATTGAAACAATTGCACACAATCTCAAGAGTTTTGTTTAACCTGTTCACCTTTCTCTCCATTTTCATATACTTTTTATCCCGCTCATCGTTAACCTTGGTAATTCTATTTGTTGCATTTCCAGAATCTATATCTTTAATATAATCAACTCTTTTTGACCCAACACCATACAGGTTCTTTTTCTTTGCCTTTGCGCCACCTGCTGCCTCAATGTAAAGTGTAGTTTCATCTACTTGACTTTGTGCAGAAGTTGGATTTGCCTACCTTTCTTTCCTTAGACGTAACACGTTATCCTATAAGTGTGTCTAATTAATAATGAGTAATGATAGATATAAGGACAATATTGTATAATTAGGAACTCAGAACTGACATGTTTTTTACTGAAAAGCTAAATCTCGTAGGTGGACGCTTTAGTATAGATTCATACATCAACATATGGATAAAGAAGAGACTAGTAAAATATTTAGATACATACTGTGATCATAGTAATGATGTACTGTATTACAAATGATGATAAACAGGACACTACTTATAGTAAACCCAAACAACATAGTTTACACTGATAACCAAAAGACGAGTTCTATGACTAAACGAACTAAAGAATAAAAATCAACATATAACTCAAAAGAAGAGAGCCTTGAACTCCAATTGATACAGTTCGTAAATGTTACCTTTTTGGAGATGCGAGTTTAAATGACTATTCTTGTAAAGGCATTCTATTTCCTACAATATACTAGTATGATCCTGATTAAACGGGAAATTTTGTGGTACATGATGTGTTTGCAATGTTGATGAAAGAAAGACGTAATTATTGTCTATCGATGTAGCAGGAGACACATAACACCTACTCCATCCCATAATTAAAATGATGGTCTATGGGTCAATATAACTTGATGTGGTGTTTTCAATTTGACCCATTATCCAACCAGATTAACGTGGATAGGAACTGTATATGTTGTCATTAATATATACTCCATACATTAGGCTGATTTAATTTGGAATCAACTTGATTTAATTTGGAAACGACCCAAGTAAATGCAAACACCGCAAAATCTCCATTCTCTTGGGCGAGTTAGAAAAGTATATGTGGCAAAATACTCCTTTTTTGTCCTTTTTCATTTCTTGTTTCACCCATTTTAGAAAGAAAGAAGAAAAACACAATCCAACTTTGCTAAAGAATTAATGCATATGTATGTGGTCTTGTTAATGTTTTGTCACTCTTCAACGATTACGTCATCATGTCCCACTAGAAACTAAAAGTATTGTTTAGGAACTTAAAGAAGGTTTTCAACATATGCTTATGCCATAATACTATGCTTTAGTATTCTTTAAAGAACTGCAACATTCCTAATATAATTAACAATCTACTTATCAAACTGAACCAACTACGGAACAGTTTAAGTAATATCTACAAGTAACTCGCTACAATTATATGCTACCATGATATGTAGAGAAAATTTCCAATGACTCCAATAATAATTAATATACTTACTAGCTTGTTTGCATGATTGTGAAATGAGATTGAGCCTCCGGTATGAGGTGAGGAACCTTCTACTTATAAACGATTTTGTGTATTTTTTTTTCTTGAATCTCCTTATACTTTGATGTGCCCAATGAGATGTGAAGTTTGTCCATGCCTTGTCACTCATGAATACAGGTTTCACCAATTCTGTCTACTATTATACTGATAGACTTAAATATCACTAATTCTAGTGAACTTGATGCATTAAGTGGGCCATACTCAACTGATTTATGAGACATAGCAGCAACTGATTTGTAAGACCAATAATAAATGGTTTAAAGAGACCAATAATGTAGTTGCAAGATATAGCATAGCAGCTAATTAATTTAGTTGGTTTCTTAACTTCTTTATACATAGCAACAACTTATTTTGTCATATATTCTATATTATAGTTGCATTCAATGTCCCTATTCTGTGATGACTATTGGTAAACTGGAAACGTGTAAAAATAATACACTAACATGTTAAAAATGCAGTAACAAAGATGTAGAAACGAGGGTTCGGTTCAAGTTTCAGTTACTGGAATTGAAAGGATCTTACGTCATTAATATGTGATGACTATTAGCAAATTAGCAACATGAATTCAATAACAAAATTAGTGCAGCTATGAACATAAAAAATTACAACAACAAACAACACATATAAGTTTTCTAATCCAAATGGCAGCAAGTCAGTTTTACAAATGTATTTGTCTAGTAGAAAACAAAAACATATGTCTCATAAATATAAACTAATATTGGCCTTCAATCCAAACCACATATGTTCTTTATGTAACATGCTTAACATGAGTAGTATTCCTCTTGTTAAAATACACGCAAGGTTTAGTATCGGGTTATCGGGTTGAGCCCAAACCTGACAAGATATAAAAAAATAACCATAACCCGACCCTACAAGGCTATCGGGTTCAGGGCCGGCTAGAGGCATGTGTAGTAAGGGCACTGGCATAGAGCCCACAAAATACACTTTTCGTATCTATTATGTATAGTATTTGAATACTATTATACTGTCATACACCAAGTTATACTATTATTAAAAGTCCAATTAGTATTTGCTATAAAAAAAGCTCACGTATTTACTACATCGTATTCTTTAGTTGTTTACATGGTTTCTTTTTGTGTTTATTTAATAAAATTTATCATTTAGCAATACTTGATTAAAATGAAAAAGGTCATTTAGGTGATTAAGGTATATAAGTAAAGTTCTAATAATGGGGGACATGAATTCCAGTTGGAAGTTTAAGCGAACAAGCAAACGAGTAATCATAGTTTTAGATTACACCGGTGGTTTATTAAACAAAAGACCGATTTTAGGTGTATGCTTGATTGCATCATCACAATAATGACGAACTGCTCTATGTATATTTTATTTTTCGCATATAAAAGGACCTATGTCATAACTATGGCACAGAGGCACAAAAATCAACAAGGCAGCCCTGACTGGTTGGTTTGACCCGATACACCCAATAAGCATAGTTGGAACCGAATTAACCCAACCCTATAAGACTTTATCGGTTTTGGGTCTGGTCGAATCGACTCGACCTATATGACACCCTTGCATACATATATAGCTATAGTATGTTGGTTATTATAGTTACAATCCAGTTAGTAAAACTAGGATATGAACCAACAATCTAATTGTTGTATATTTCTACAAGTGATTTAGTCACATACTCTATATTTGGTTTAGGCTTGTAAAAAATTGGCCATAGGGTGTTGGGCTTGGTTTTGGGCCAAATTTTGCTTAAGTAAAGGAAGGGGAGCCCAGTTTGAGTACTATTAGGCTTCCTGGTTAGTTTTAATTACCCATATTACTCCCTTTAGCCCCCAGAACGATTTTTCTTTCTCCCAAACCTAATATGTGTCGTGATTAACAATGGTGGATGAAGAAAACCCAATTATTCAATTATAGTTTAAGGTATGCGCTAAAACTATGCTTAATTAACGTTTAATTTACGTATGTAACCTAATATGATAGATTAGGGTTTGACATTTTTTAATTAGATTTTGTTAATAATCTGTAATTAATGATGTAATTAATAGATTTTTATCATTGGAAATTGTTTTTAGGTTTTAATTAGGGTTTATGTATAATTAATTAGACTAATTATGTTAAAATCGTTTTTTAAAAACTGGGCAGAATTTTAGGTCAATTGTTTTGACCATATATAGAGTTCTACAAACTCTTATTTTAAGATCCAAGTATCCCTAGAAAGGTAATTGAGTTGGATTTCAAATTCAAGAAACGAGAACTACATTGGAGGTCAGAAAGTGGGTCAAAAACAGGTTACAACAGTCGGAGGTCAAAACAGTTTTGAAATCAGCGGGTTTTCAATTAATGTTTTAGGGTGATTGGGTACTTAGGAGTACACTTGAGCCCTCTAATGAGCATGGGAGTTTGTTTATATATTAAATAAGAGTGAAGGGTGGCTAAGAAAATAGGTTAGGGTAAGACCCCTTAATCATAACAAAAGTTTTGTTTGTTCAAAATCAGTAAAATCTGGATAAACAAAAGTATATATATATATATATATATATATATATATATATATATATATATATATATATATATATATATATATATATATATATATATATATATATATATATATATATATATATATATATATATATATATATATATATATATATATATATATATATATATATATATATATATATATATATATATATATATATATATATATATATATATATATATATATATATATATATATATATATATATATATATATATATATATATATATATATATATATATATATATATATATATATATATATATATATATATATATATATACATATATATATATATATATATATATATATATATATATATATCGGGGCCTTAAAAGTAGCTTTAAGGTTGGGAAAAAGGGGAGGTGTTAGCTAATATATGTAAGGGAATAGGGTTTCCTTTACAGAGATCATGGGTATATTTAGGTGGGCGTTTGGTTTATAGTTTGGAGACCTAAAAACCGGGACTGTTTTGGGTAAAATGTTAACGGGACGGGTTATGAAGTAAACTGAGTTAAGGGCTTCATAGAGGGGTGTAATGAGATGCTTAGAGCATATAAATGAGGTATATATATGGGAGAAGGGTAGATGTCCATCATAGGTTGATGAGCCATCTTAGTGTTTGGTTCATGTTTTGATTGTGTGCTTTTGTTTGTTAGCTTTTTGCTAGTGCGCGGACTTTTGGAGAAGCTCAATCAGGTGAGTTTCATAGTCCCATGTCTACTAATGATTTTGACTTCCAGATGGGATGGAAGAGACACTGTCTTGTTTTTATAAATTATGTTGTGAATGTTTTGTGTTTGGTGATGGACTTGTGTATACTTATGTGATTAACTGCTAGTTGATTCATGATTGTTTTATGTTTTGACTTGGTACCAAGGGGATGTTGACAAGGCGGGGCCTTGGGGAGGTACATAGATGTGTGAGCATCTATGGGACCAATGGATAATGATAAGGCGGGGCCTTGGGATTGGTACAGGTGTATGGGCACCTATGGTACCATGGTGTTTGGTAAGGCTGGGAGCCTTGGATTTGGTTTGGTTTGTTAAATCTTGAATATTAGTTGTTAATACATGTTTGTATCACATTGTCCATATGTTCATTTGTTAGTGGTTGTTGTTCACAGCTTATGGTTTGATTTTGGCGTTGGAGTCTAAACCTATGACTCTCACCAACTTTATGTTGACGTGTTTTAGTTTCTCTTTCAGGTGATATTATGGTTAAGCGTGAGAACATAAGTGGCTAGGATGTGGAGTTGCGTCGGAATGCTTTTAGAAGGAGATCCCTATTCCTTCTTAGTTTCTTTTGTTTGTTTAATAAGTGATACTGTTGACACCTATATGTTGATTTGTTTGTGTTATTTGTTTGTCTTGGGTAAGAGGTAGGACTGTTACCTACTTACCTAGACTCCTGCATTGATGATATATTGTCATGACATTTGTGTCACCTTTTATGACATTTCTAATTCATATAGTTCTCTTTATGGACACGCTATTGTTGTGATAATATCCATGCGTCGCGCCCCATATTCTGACATGGTGGGGTGTGACACTAGTGAATTTGTTGGACCACGTGATAAAAATCCTTATGATTCACAAACACTTGTGAAAACTATCCGTTCTCTGGCATGGGTAAGAAATTGTAGTTGCGTAAGGCACAATCATGGACAAATAAGTCGCTTCAAGACATGAAATGCACGGTTTGCTGCCCGTTTACTCGGCGATGGCTCATGATAAGAGATTTTCCAACTTTGATCAAGCATATTGTAATCATTCGAGCTTATGCCCGTTCACTCGACAGTTCTAATAAAATGAAATCATTCGAGCTAGTAGGTATGAGAAATTTATGCAAGAGATTGCGTACAATAAGATACACATAGTTCGTTGTTAATTATACTTTAACATGTAACTAACCAACTGAGGTAGCTCAGTTGGCCACCAAAGATAATTTTGGGAATGTATTTTTGGAGAGGTATCAAGTTTGAGTCGCACTAAAAACTTTTAGGGGCCCGAAATAAAATAAGCTTCGAGGCTTATACTGCCGAATTGGATGTCACTGTGTGCTCGAATCACTACTCCTAAAATTGCACTTATGTATGTTCAATAATAATAGTTCGAGGCTTATACAAACATTTTCAATTGGGTAAATAGAATAAAAAGGTACTCATCTTATGTTAAAATTCAATTAAAGGTACTCAACTTTTTTTCTCAATTTAAGGTACCGATCTTTTTTCTTGTTGCAATGTTGGGACAATAACAAATTTAAAGGTTATATATTAACGACCATTTACTTTATTATTGCATCGTTAGTCCTTTATATTAACGACACTTTATAATAACCTCAAAATTTGTTTTTTACAGCTTTAGACCATTTTCTATCTTTTTCGTTTGATTTTTACCGTTTTCATTCGGTTTTTAATCGTTTTAGTCTGTTTTTGTCCGTTTTATCGGTTTTACCGTTTTCGACCTCCTTTAATGTGTTTGATATAGTTTTCGACCTTTTTTACTGTTTTCGCCCGTTTCTTGTCGTTATCGCCTATTTATTTTATGGACGAAAATAAATAAATAAACCAAATAAAAACGTTCAGAAATGGTAAAAAAGAAGTCGAAAACAGAAAAACAGACGAAAACGGTTAATAGTCGGAAAATGGACACAAACGGTCATAAGGGCTAAAAAACGTATAAAAATGGACGAAACAGTTGAATACGGTCAAAGAACGAAGAATGTTGTAAAAATGTACGAAAAAGATTAAAAACAAACAAAAAGAGTAAAAATCAGACGAAAAAAGTGAAAAGTGGTCTAAAACTAAAAAACAAATTTTGAGTTTATTATAAAGTGTCATTAATGTAAAGGACTAACAATACAATAATAAAGTAAACGATCATTAATATATAACTTTTAAATTTGTTAATTGTCCAACATTGCAAAAATAAAAAAGATCGATACCTTAAATTGAGAAGAAAAAAAAGTTGAATACCTTTAATTGAGTTTTGACTTTAGATGGATATCTTTTTATGCTATTTACCCTTTTCAATTCATGTCCATTAAACGGGACTTATTTTAAAAAATAGTTTATATTTTTATAAAAAAAACCCATGCTTCCATAAATTAAATTCTTGTAGTTGCGCGTCAAATATGTCCTTAATTTCTACTTTGAAGTTCATGTTCACTAAAGATTATATAAGGCCTCAAAACTTGATGTTCTTATTCTTCGTAAAATTGTATTGAACCTGAAATTCTGTAAAAAAAAGATTTGATATTATAGAATTAAGTTTTAATAGTTTTGTTAGTTTAAAGTTTTAAATTTCATAAGCAGAACGTATTTAACCACAAAAATATCATTTTACTTTTCTAGTAATAAAAAATGGTTTAAAAAGTTTAAAACTTATAATTTTATTTGTATGTGACTAAATTAGATAGTTATAGTCATAAAGGACTCATACATTCAAGAAATTTTAATACTATGTTATTGTAAACAAGTTCAAAAAGTCATAAACTTCACATGTTTCTTTTCCTCAAAATAAATAATTTTGAGTTCAGGAAACAAATAAGTTTTAAAAATTTTAGAACTTACAATTAGCTTTTATATTACCTATATATAAGCTATAACACCAAAAAGTATTCATCAAAAGTATGCTTCATTCATAGATTTGGTATCTTGTTTTATATTGATCACTTTCCTAGCCATTAATAACAATCAACGATGTGGGACTATTTCTCAATATATATTTTATTTTTGATTTTTCAAACTTAGTTTTTCGGTCTCATGAGCTCATGAAAACAAAATATCGGGATAGCTTTGAAGAGTGCTATTGCATCTATTCTCAATGAAGCTCTCAAGGCATTGAGAATAGATACAATATATATTGTCTATCCAGGACTTACTCTTAGCCCCTTCACGCGATGATCCACAAGATACAATATATAACATTCAACGATATAATTATGATAATAAATGGTTAAGAAAGTGACAATATAAAAGATGTCAATCTATGAGTGATCATACCTTTGATGAAGACATTTTTGTGGTATCATTTTTGTTGTTGATATTACTTCTTCATCTAACAAGTAACTAAATACGATTTGTTGTTCCTCCGGGGTATGTCGGGATAACTTGCTATCGATTTGGTATATGTATCACGGTGTACACTTATGGTTGATACATGTAAGTTGTTTTGATGGTTTGGTAAGTTTTGTTTATAAAGTTGATCATGGTTCACTTGGTCCAATTTATACCGATTATATACAATAATTGACGGAATATAAATTATCCTTTTGATGTACGCGATTACTTATGAGAGTTTATGGAAAATGTGCACATCATACTGTCGTCATCGTCTAAAAAAATTTCTTAGTTAAATCATAAAAAGTTACCGTCGAGCTCATAAGGGGTCAACCATGGTCGTGTGAGTGGGGTGATGCAGCGGTTCTCTTCGAGGGTGTTGTACGGTCCGTACGGATACTGGTAGTATTCGATCTGGACGAGAAGGTGCGCAATAATTTTGTGCCAACACCAAAATGACAACTCTCCACCGGCAATAATCCTGCCATTCCCACACACACACCAAGCTCGAAGTCATTTGATACTTTTTATGCCCCCGCTTAGGTGATAACCCCATGCTACAGGATTCGGCGACCAGCAAGGCCCGAACTGGTCTTTTAAACATTACTTTGGTTTTATGTTCTGACTTACAAGTACTATTCTACACATGACTTACAGTGTGAATTGATTCTTTTTCAGTGGTATAGTTTAACTAATGGTTGCTTAGAGCAGAAAAATCAGTGTTGGACATGATTGATATAGCATGTACTTTAAGCATTGATAAGTTTCAGTTCATTTAATATGCGAACACCTCTTTATCAATATTGTTGTTATTTAAGAATTAAGATGCTTGTTTTAATGATGATGACACATACGTAGTATTTATTATGCAACAATTAAATTTACACACAATTAAAATCTTTTTAGGTGCTAAAATGTTAAAAATGTTGTGAATAAAGATAAAGAATAAATGTATTCTTCTATTAATATCTTCTAGAGGGTAAATACAAGGAGTATTTATAAGACAAATACTAGGGTAAACCCTAATTACTACTTGGGCCATGGGCCTTATTCTAGACATTCACATATTATTCATAACACTCCCTCTTGGATGTCTCTATAGATAATAAGCTTTGAAAATGCTGCCTCATTAAAAACCTTGTCAGGAAAACCCAGTGGGATAAAACCATGACTAAGGAAAAGAGTGCAGAGCGTATTATCTCTCTCTGATGACTACATCACTTGAGATCTTTAACTCGCCGCATTTCAATATTGTGAATAAGCTTCTTGAATGTTGAAGTAGGAAGTGCCTTGGTAAATAGATCCACCAAATTGACGCTTGAACGAACTTGTTGAACTAGAATATGACCGCTCTTTTGTAAGTCATGAGTGAAACGAACTTCGGTATCGCCTTTCATGTAACCTCCTTTGAGTTGAGCAATGAATGTTGCGTTATCTTCATACAAAATTGTTGGTGCCTCTTTCTCTGAAGAAATACTACATGACCTGCGTATGTGTTGTGTTACCTTTCTTAACCAAACACATTCTCGACTTGCCTCATGGATTACTACAATTTATGCCTGATTGAATGAAGTTGCTGCAATTGTTTGCTTTACCAAACACCATGAAATCGCTATTCCTCCACTTGTAAAAACATATACAGTTTGTGACCGACCATTTTAAGGGTTAGACATATATCGTGCATCTGCAAAATCAACTAAACTTGTATTTGTGGGTTAGAGTATAAACCCATATCTTTTGTTAAAAACCTTACTAGATAAAACCCAGTGGGACAAAAATCTAGTGAAGGAAAATAGTACATTAAATCCTTTATACGCTTAGGGATGTTGCCTCGTTAAAAACCTTGCCGGAAAACCCTGCGGGGACAAAACCATGGTCAAGGGATAAAGAGTACAACACATATATTCTCCCCCTGATGATCACATTACTTAAGCTCACTAAGTCACTAAAATACACATTAAGGTGTATTAATAAAATCATATGTATGGACACTATTTACGAATATTCTTTGCATAATAATACGTCATACATCTCGTTCAACTTTATCATCAAACTTTGCTAGTTATTCATTTCCAACAAGTATGACTCTTAACAAAAATTGAATGATTCATTTTCAAATGACATATCTGAATCGATATTATGATCATCAACTCTATAAATCAAGAGAGTCTTTCTAACATTATGTGACTTCATAAATCGATGTTGTTTATCCACATAAAGATACAACTTTATCTTTAGTTTTTATGATGCATACATATTTCGTCATTAAGATGGAACTAAGAAAAACTTTGTCTTTTGTTTCAAATTCAATTTCTATGCACTTAGTCGCCTTTATAACCATAATCTTTATTTGGCACAATACTACACACTAAGGCGATTATAACATATATTCTCAAATCATGATTAGTTCAATACACTCATTATTGTTCTCGAGAACGTTTCTTATATGCCTTAAGCATTAATTATCTCTAGCATGCTCCATGCATATTATATGCAATAATGAAATATCAATATCACTTGAGCTCTATTCATACATATCTTTTAGACGCATATCACCTATTATCACATTGCCAGACTTATACGATATTTATTGGATTCACCACATGTGAACATGTATCTACATGATCATTTCTAAGTCTTTGAGAGATATACGTGTGCCATCATTTGCAACTTATGCATATTTTAATTTCGCTCTCTCATAAAGACTATTGCGTATCCAGTAAGTTTTATAAATAGATTGTAAGCTTCAACCATATGTCTCATCGACCTCCATTATTCATTATATTCTTGCGTCATTAATATTTTGGATATTCATCTATCCATGATCCTCACATTCACTTTAGCGTTGTATTATTTATTATCATTATCATTCACATTATAACTATATCTTTATCAACATCGATTCATTTATTTTCGATGCCACACTTTACTAGACATTGTGTACTATCATTTATTGAGATCTCATATTATTTCATGTACCCGGGGTTTTCTCAATTATCTTCATGTCTAGTGTCTCTTTAGGAGACTATCATGGGGTCTTTTATTACCTCGATTCGACCATCTTAATTTTCTTGCTCCATATTATCTCTTTAATCAAGGATTTTTATTTGGAATCTAATAGTGTATCACGTTGTAGACGTGCCATAGACTTACTACCAATTGTTAGAAATATGGGTGGATCAAATAATCTGAGAGTCGTGTCAAACACTTTCAGATCAAAGTATTTCGATGGTTCTATCGAAATCTCCAATCGGATAAAACTCAGATTCGAACTGTAATTGTGTTAATTTTGTTATGAACCAGAACCAGAAAAATGAAGAACATATGACCAAATAACGTCTGTATGGTTGTAACTGCCAAAAGCAGTTATAATGTCCAAAACGGACACTTTTAACAACGGGAATAAATTAGTCCAAATTTCCGGGAATTTTATTTTTAAGTGCGTTTTTGATCCCAGCCAGGGGCGCTGCCCCTTAGACCCTGCCAGGGGTTACCGCCCCTTGGACCCTGCCCAGGGGCGCTGCCCCCGGACCCCCGTCGAACGGGGGCTTCGCCCCCGTATGATAACCGTAATAATGTCATACAAGTGTGCACTCCGTACAACCCCGACTTGATGAACGTTTATAACGATTACACATTGGTCAACAAAGTAAATCCATTACACTTAAATCATTATTGGTAACACAAAATCACCAACAATCCTCCCCCATTTAAGTGTAATCTTGATTAACTTAAAGAAATCATAACACAATCAAACTGATGCATAAATGAAATGTCGACATGATTGAATTTCACATTAGTATATTAGCATTCCAAATATTCGAATATTAGAGTGTCACTAAGGATTGAACTCTTCTATCCATAAAGAATACCTGAAGATAATATACACAACAGTTTACACATTTACATGTTCTACTTGACACTATTTTTACTAGCTTGTGTCCTATCCTTCAATAAGCATATCAAAGCCAAGTCCCAAACTTCTTGAAGCAGCTAAACTTCATGCTTATATAGGTGATCTTTTCTTCTTGCACCTGCACATGTAATTTGTCAAAAGATCATTAAGAAATATAATTTCAACCTCCTTTACTTGCAGTTCTGAACACATACCGTGGGATGATGTAATTATGCGTTCCAAATCAAAATATCAAGCTTTCCACATTGAATTCAGCACCTAACATTGCGTTAGGTGGGAATTGGGTATCTTGATAAAAGGATTTTATTAGGTGGACTTTAAACCCATCCCAATATCCGCCTTGCACATGAGATCTCTAACTAACCCTTTGGTTAAATGGTCGGCTAAATTCAACTGAGTTTTCACAAACTCTACAGATATCACACCATTCATTATAAGGTCACGAATCATACTATGTCTAACACCTAAGTGTCTAGACTTACCATTGTACACATGACTATAAGCCCTAGCCAAGGTAGCAGCACTATCACATCTGATAGAAATGGTAAATACCGGTTTAGGCCATAAAGGAATTTCATACACCAAATTCCTTAGCCATTCAGCTTCTTTACCAGCAGCAGCCAAAGCTACAAACTCAGACTCCATAGTTGAGCTTGTAATACAAGTCTGTTTCTTAGAAGCCCAAGAAATAGCACCTCCTCCAAGTAGGAATACACAGCCACTCGTAGACGAGTGATCCTCCATGTTGTTAATCCAACTGGCATCTGAGTAACCTTCTATCACATAAGGATAACCGCTATAAGTTAAACCAAAATTCATGGTTCCTTTCAAGTATTGAAATACTCGAGTAAGAGCTTGCCAATGTAAAGCACTAGGATTGCTAGTATACTTACTAAGCTGTCCTACAGCAAACGCTATATCCGGCCTAGTGCTAATCATGGCATACATAAGACATCCAACAGCACTAGAGTATTCTAGCTGAGACACTGCAATTCCCTTATAAGGAATCAGTTTCACAGAAGAATCAAATGGAGTATGTGTAGGAATACAATCAGCAAAGTTAAACTTTGCTAGTATCTTCTCAATATAATGAGATTGAGAAATCGAGATACCATTGTTTCCTCGTTTAATTCTAATACCAAGAATCACCTCAGCCTCCCCCAGATCTTTCATATCAAACTTAGATGACAAAAATTCCTTTGTCTTATCAACTTGATCTTGGTCAGTGCCAAAGATCAACATGTCATCTACATATAAGCAAATGATTACTCCCTTACCAGAAGCATCAAACCTGCTATACACACATTTGTCAGATTGGTTTAAACAAAAACCATTAGACAACACCACATCATCAAACTTTTGATGCCATTGTTTTGGTGCTTGTTTTAGACCATACAATGATTTCTTTAATTTACATACCTTGTTTTCGTATCCAGACATCACAAACCCTTCAGGTTTTTTCATGTAAATTTCTTCATCCAAATCACCATTCAAGAATGCAGTTTTTACATCCATTTGGTGAATAACAAGATTGTTTATAGCAGCAATAGCTAATAACAATCTAATAGTGGATATCCTGGCAACAGGAGCATATGTATCAAAGAAGTCAATTCCCTCCTTTTGTCTAAAGCCTTGGATTACCAATCTGGCTTTAAACTTATCTATGCTTCCATCCACTTTCATTTTCCTTTTGAGGATCCATTTACCTACTAATGCCTTGCATCCCGGAGGTAAATCAACTAATTCCCAAGTATCATTCTGCATGATGGAATCAATCTCACTTTGAATTGCTTCTTTCCAGAAGGCAACATCCCTAGACGCCATTGCCTCACTCAAGGTCTTTGGATCCTCCTCAACAGTGAAACAATATTCACGTAGAGATATAGTTTTATCTCTCATTGCTTCAACCAAATAAAGTTGAAAATCAGAACCAAAAGACTTAGCTTTTCTTGTTCTAGTGCTTTTCCTAGGAACCGATGGACCAGGTACATCATGTGCACCTTCAGTCTCATCTTCAGCTATCTCACTTGAAGATGGCTGAATCATGCCTCTTGGTCTAGGTATAGATGAAAACCGTTCTTCATCAAATATTGCATCTCTTGACTCTATTATAGAGTTCACCGACACATAATCATTAGGTTCTATAACATAAAACCTGTAACACTTGGAATGCTCAGCATACCCAATGAAGATACAATCTATACCTTTCTCACCCAGATTTTTCATCTTGGGCTGAGTCAACCTTACGACTGCTCTACAGCCCCAAACCCTTAAATAAGCCAAATTTGGAACCTTCTTGGTCCAAATTTCATAAGGAGTTTGTTTGCTATATTTGTTTGGAGTTCTATTCAGAATATAACAGGCTGTCAACATTGCCTCACCCCAAAATCCTTCACTAAGTCCAGAATAGGATAACATGGAATTCACCATTTCCTTTAAGGTCCTATTCTTCCTTTCAGCCACACCATTCTCTTGTGGTGTGTAAGGAGCCGTGGTTTGATTTATTATTCCAGTAGATTGGAAATAAACTGAATCATAATACTCACCACCACGGTCAGTACGAAATACTTTTATTGAATTTTGTCTTTGAAGTTCTACTTCTTGTTTATAAATTTTAAATTTATCAAGAGCTTCATTTTTAGCATGCAAAAGATATACATAACAATATCTAGAAGCATCATCAATAAAAGTAATAACATACTTATTTTGTCCTAGTGAAGGATTGGCATGAAAATCACATAGATCACTATGTATGAGATCTAATACATTGCTTTCCCGATTAACACCCTTAAAAGGTTGTCTAGTAATATTTGTTAACATACAAGTTTTACAACTTTTATTTGTCATGTCAAAAGCAGGTATTGGACTCATTTTAGCCATATCTATCATTCTCCTGTAATGAACATGTCCTAGTCTAGCATGCCACAATTCAAAATTACTTACATCATTACTATGACCAGAAGTAATCATACAAGTAGAAGCATTAAACAAAGGATAATTCAGATTTAATCTAATCATTCCATTACATACATAACCAAATCCAACAAAGTACCATGTCTTGACAAGATATACTTGTCACTTTCCAACACCTGTTTGTAGCCACACTTATTCAACACAATTTCAGAAACGAGATTCTTTCGAATCCCGTGTACATACAACACATTATCTAAACATAAAGTTTTTCCAGAAGTGAAAGTTAATAAAACATGCCCTATTCCTTTGATTGGTTCAGTAGCAACGTTTCCCATCTTTACAAATAATCCATCTTCAATTGATTTACAGGCTTGAAACCAACGAAGATCCTTGCAAACATGACTTGTTGCACCTGAATCAACCCACCAAGCAACATCATCATCCTGAATATAAATGCATCAGAAATAACAGAAACATAATGTAAATCATTATCAATATTCTAAATAAGATCAGAATTATAACCTTGTTGCTTTTCTGGATCCTTATACCCATTTGAACCAGCGCCTTTTTTGTCCTTAGAGCGACAATCCTTCTTCATGTGACCAGGTTTGCCACATTTCCAACAAGCCCCCCACAACCTTCTTGTTGCCAGACTTATTATCACCACTGTTGTTGTATTTACGTTTGTTCTTATTGTTGTTTGAATTCTTGGCTCCATCTCCTTCAACCATGTTGACAGAAGATGACCCAATTTGGTTCTTTCCTTTAGGGTTATTTTCAAGTTCCTGAGTTCTTAACCCTTCCTTAATTCGGAGAGCACTACCGAGTTGAACCAAATTTAATTCTTCCTTCTTATGTTTCAAACCATGTTTGAATTCTTTCCAAGAAGGGGGCAGTTTATCAATGATAACTGCAACCGAGATGGCCTCATCCATCAACAATTTGTGTTGGGTAATCTGTCCCAGAATCCTTAACATCTCATGATATTGGTCCATTACAGATCTGGAATCAACCATTCTGTAATTCATGAAATTGCTTACCAGAAACTTCTTTGCAGAAGCATCTTCAGCCATGTATTTGGATTCTAGGGACTCCCACAGAGCCTTTGCAGATTCAGTATTTTGATAGATATCAAAGAGTGAGTCAGACATACCATTCAGAATATGACCACGGCATATGTAGTCGTCGTTTTCCCACTTCATCCGCTGCCTAGTGGTTTCCAGCGTTTCATCCTCCGACCACTCGGGACTTGGTGTATTCAGAACATACACAACCTTCAAAGTGGTAAGAAGAAAGTGCATCTTCTTCTGCCAACGACGAAAATCCTGCCCTTCAAACATAGCCAACTTATCGAACTTACTCGTCATGTCTTTCACAGATTCACCGTTCGCCATGATCACAGAATACTTTGATCTTTGTTAGAAATATGGGTGGATCAAATAATCTTAGAGTCGTGTCAAACACTTTCAGATCAAATTATTTTGATGGTTCTATCGAATCTCCAATCGGATAAAACTCAGATTCGAACTGTAATTGTGTTAATGTTGTTATGAACCAGAACCAGAAAAATGAAGAACATATGACCAAATAACGTCTGTATGGTTGTAACTGCCAAAAGCAGTTATAATGTCCAAAACGGACACTTTTAACAACGGGCAGAAATTAGTCCGAATTCTCGGGAATTTTATTTTCAAGTGCGTTTTTGACCCCAGCCAGGGGCGCTGCCCCTTGAACCCTGCCAGGGGCTGCCGCCCCTTGGACCCTGCCCAGAGGCGCTGCCCCCGGACCCCCGTTGAATGGGGGCTTCGCCCCCGTATGATAACCGTAATAATGTCATACAAGTGTGCACTCCGCACAACCCCGACTTGATGAACGTTTACAACGATTACACATTGGTCAACAAAGTAAATCCATTACACTTAAATCATTATTGGTAACACAAAATCACCAACACCAATCATTGGTTTTATTGTTGGGACACATATTTTAATTGGAGCACTAGCAGCGTTTGTGATCTAGTCACTTTATTTAGGTCACTAACCTTGTCTGGCAATTACTAGATCTGGAATATAAATTATCCCATGAACTTTATGTTCATATTCATTACTTGTGAGGATCAACTTTTCACTAACATAATTCATTCTAAATTTCTCGCTGCTCATTCTCCCCCTGAATGAATTATCATTCTCAACATCCCATTTTGTGCGTTGTGGTGGACTTACTATGATATATATCACACAATTCAATATCTCTTATGGGAACTATATGGTTTGTGACCAAAACCATTATAATGGGAGGATTCATTATTGTTGGCAAGATGCGAATTCATATGTTCATATGTAATAAACTGCCCCATAAACCAAAACACTTGTTCCCATAATTATAGTCTTTGCAATCAACTGAAGACGTTTTATAAACGTTTCAACAAAAACAATTCGCTTATGAATATAGGCTATATAAAGTTCAACACTTATTTCAATAATTGCCCAAACTTGTAAGTATTCACCACTATTCTCAGTAATCATATTTGAAAAAATCATGCTCACATCGAGCCACTAATCACGTCAACTTGAAGTTGCGTATTTATTGATCATTTTGACGATGCATCGATTTATAACTTAAAATGATTCACATGAGACATGTATAGGCCTACATACATCCTCTTTTTATCTTTTCCAAAATTTTAAGGAATGGTTCCTTATTTATACTTAGTGGTGATAAATAGTGAATTTCCATTGAGAACAATAAAAATAATCAAAATCACCTTTGAAGAAACTTGTGATTCTTCTAAAACTTTCGCATTATCATTAACCCGGTATGGTCCAACCGGTCATGCCAATTACTACAATAATCTTGGCTCATAAACTTATACTTTATGGCCACTTTTGCTTCAATTGCACTTTATATATAATATTCGAATAATATGGAGAGCTTATATTTCGTTGATTAGCTCTTTTATTTCTTTCGCACATAGTTTAAATTGAAGGTTAACGTTTACCATTATCAAGTGATAAGACACAATCAATGAGTCAAATAAAACAAATACAATAATGTAAAACATAATCACACATAACCAGTTAATCAAAACACATAAGTGAATACAATGACATGCCAATAAATCCATTAATCGTACACATAGATCTGACTCGAGATATAAGTAACAAATTTTAATTTACTTTTGTAAATTGTATATCAACATCATTGGTGCACATAGCAAATACCATAGTAGAGCCAAGCATAGTACATGTAGTCAAAACATAATTATAAGTGTCAATGTATCACATAGATAGCAAGTGTATAGTGACAATGTATCACAACCTATATACTAACTTGTTAAAAGTGCCAATTTTTTTTTTGTTCAAATAAACACATAGTGTCAAACTATATGATAGAATTCTCAATTTTCAATTTTGAAATATAGATCATAAATGATCTTTGATACAGTTATAAATTTTAATATTGAATGTGTTCAACTTACAGATCTACTACTAAGACATGAACCTTAGTGCATATCAAAGAAAAAAATTGAAACTTAGGCTTGAAGATTTACTTTATCAAACCATTATGTTATGTATTGTTAAAATTCTATTAACATGAAGATAATGACAAAACTTTGAAAACATGGTATGAAATCAACTAAAAGTAAACTAAGCATGTTGCGGCAAATTAATATCACAAGGAACTATTGATCATCTTTTTCTTTGAGCACGAGTTTCATCATTCATAACCAGTAAAAAAACAATAACAATGTTTATGACATATATGTAAAGGCATACCTAATGATTGTATTAAGTAACTCCCCCACATTGACGTGACTTCCCTCACATTTCTATGATTAGGTTGTCCTATTGAACCCAGATCTTGGGATCTCCAGTCAACTGGGTTAGGTTTTCCTTCATAGAAACTCATTCCTTTAAGGGCTTTAGTCCCATTCCTTTAGACGACTTACTAACTAACTCTCTGCTTAAGCCTTTCGTAAGCGGATCCGCGATGTTATCCTTTGACTTCACATAGTCAATTGAGATAACTCCTGTTGAGAGTAGTTGTCGTACCGAATTATGTCGACGACGGATATGTCTAGACTTTCCATTATACATTGTGCTATGAGCTCTGCCAATTGCCGATTGACTATCACAATGTATACTAATGGCCGTTACTGGTTTAGGCCACCTGGGTATGTCCTCTACGAATTGACGTAGCCATTCCGCCTCTTCCCCGCATTTATCTAACGCGATAAATTCTGATTCCATAGTGGACTTAGCTATTACAGTTTGCTTGGAAGACTTCCAAGTTATAGCGGCCCCTCCCAGTGTAAACACATATCCACTGGTCGATCTAGAATCCTTTATGTCAGATATCCAATTTGCATCACTGTATCCTTCAATAACAGATGGATATCTAGCATAATTCAGTCCATAATCACGACTGTATCTCAAATAATGAAGTACCCTAGTCATAGCTTTCCAATGTGCATCACTTGGATTACTAGTATATCTACTCAGCTTGTTAACAGCATATGCTAAGTCAGGTCGGGTACATGTCATCAAATACATTAACATGCCAATAATTCTTGAATACTCTAATTGGGCAACACCTACGCCTCTATTTTTAGATAGATGCAAACTGGTGTCTATTGGAGTTCTAGCTAGGCCGGAATCCCCCACATTATGAGTATTAAGAATTTTGTCCACGTAATGTGCTTGACTTAATGCAAGTCCACTTTGAGTTCGTATGATCTTTATTCCAAGGATCACATCAGCCAAACCCATATCTTTCATGTCAAACTTTGATTTCAACATGTCTTTAGTAGACTTGATCATCTTGTCGTTACTGCCAACGATAAGCATATCGTCGACATAAAGACACAAGATTACATATCCACTATTTGTGTCTTTGACATAAACACACTTGTCGCATTCATTAATTTGGAATCCACCCTCTAGCATGGCGTGATCAAACTTCTGATGCCATTGTTTTGGAGCTTGCTTTAAGCCATACAATGACTTAACAAGCCTAAAAACTTTGCTCTCTTGTCCAGGAGCCATGAAACCCTCGGGTTGGTTCATGTATATTTCTTCTTCTAAATCTCCATTTAGAAAAGCCGTTTTCACATCCATTTGGTGAACTTCTAAATTTCTTAATGCGGCAATAGCAAGAATCATCCTAATAGAAGTTATTCGCGTAACAGGCGAATAAGTATCAAAGTAATCTAGACCTTCGCGTTGTCTAAAACCTTTGATCACCAATCTTGCTTTGTACTTATCAATGGTGCCATCAGCTTTTATCTTCTTCTTGAAGATCCATTTATAAGCTAGTGGTTTACAACCAGGAGGTAAATCCACGAGCTCCCAAGTATGATTTTGTAAAATAGACTCTATTTCACTATTAATCGCTTCTTTCCATCGAGGCCCTTCCGAGGAATTACAGCTTCTTGATAAGAAGTGGGTTCATTTTCTATCATAAAAGAGACAAAATCGGGTCCAAATGATTTCTCGGTTCTCGCCCGTTTGCTTCTTCTAGGTTTAACCTCTTCTTCCTCGGGTTGATCTTGTCTCTTATCTTGGAGATCATTAACATCGCGTTGTCTCTTATCTTGGACAACTGCATTATCTATTCTAGATGTGCTTCTATTTTCCTTCTTTTAAACAAGGAAATATGTTTTCAAAGAAGGACGCATTCCTTGATTCCATAACTGTGTTCTTGTGTATATCTGGATTTTTCGAATCATGTACAATGAAACGATACGCACTACTATTCTTAGCATATCCAATAAATATACAATCCATAGATTTAGGTCCAATCGTTTGGGTCTTAGGTGTCGGCACAGCTACCTTGGCTAGACACCCCCACACTCGTAAGTACTGGTATGATGGTTTTCTTCCCATCCACAGTTCATATGGGGTTTCCTCTTTATCCTTACGAGGTATCTTGTTTAAAAGATAAGTAGCCGTTAGAATGGCTTCCCCCCACATGTCCCGGCTCAAACCAGAACTTAACAACATGGCATTAACCATCTCTTTCAAGGTATGGTTCTTCCTTTCGACAATACCGTTTTGCTGAGGTGAATAAGGAGCAGTAAACTCATGTCTAATTCCATGTTTCGCACATAGATCAGCAAAAGGAGACACATATTCACCTCCTCTATCACTTCGTACAACCTTGATTTTCCTACCAAGTTGATTCTCAACTTCGGTTTTGTATAGAACAAACTTGTCTATAGCTTCATCTTTACTTTTCAACAAGTAAACGTAGCAGTACTTTGTGAAATCATCAATAAACGTGATGAAGTACTTATTGCCACCTTTTGTGGGTAGTGATTTCAAATCACATATGTCTGTGTGTATCATATCAAGTGGTTCGGTTTTTCGTTCAACCGATTTGAAAGATGATCTTGTAAGTTTGGCTTCGACACAAGTTTCTCACTTATAATTTCAATCAATATGAAAATTTGGTATGCCATTAAATTTAATCAAACGACGCATTGAATTAGAATTAACATGTCCAAGACGGCCATGCCACACATTAGAAGACTCAATCAAGTAAGCAGAAGAATTCATTTTATTGATATCATTCTTAACAACTATTACATTGAGCTTAAACATACCATTCATGGCATACCCCTTACCAACATACATTTGATTCTTAGAAAGTACAACTTTATCAGAATAAAAAACAAGACGAAAACCAAACTTATTCAAAAGCCATCCGGAAACAAGATTCTTGCGAATCTCCAGAACATACAAGACTTTAGTCAACTTGAGCTCTTTCTCGGATGTCATCTTCAAAATAACATCTCCTTCGCCCTTGATATCAGCAGTTGCAGAGTTGTCCATGTACAGCTTCTCTCCATTGTTAACCGCTCTGAAAGAGTGAAACATACTCTTGTCAGCACACACATGACGGGTTGCCCCAGTATCAACCCACCAATCATTATTATTAGAACCTACCAGGTTAACTTTAGAGATCATGGTAACGACATCAGACACCATAGCAATCATGTCCACATTATCATTCACCATATTAGCCTCGCGTGGAGTCACCCGCTTTGGCGCTTTGCAATTAGCAGCACGATGACCTGACTTGTCACAGTTGAAGCAATTTCCTTGGAACTTCTGCTTCGCAATTCCAGCCTTAGGAGCAAGGTACTCAGACTTCCCTTTGCTCTTCTTGTCATTCTTTCCTTTTCCAAAGCTCTTGCCTTTAGACTTTGAAGAAGACGAACCATGCTCAACCATATTTGCCTTGGCAGAATCAGGTGTATAAGTGTTTTTCTGAGCCAACTTGTTGTCCTCTTCAATACGAAGACGAAGAACCAAGTCTTCAACAGTCATCTCCTTTCGCTTATGCTTCAAGTAGTTTTTAAATTCTACCCAGCTTGGAGGTAACTTTTCAATGATAGCAGCAACTTGAAAAGTTTCACTCAAAGTCATACCCTCAGCATGAATGTCGTGTAGCAAAACCTGCAGATCTTGAACCTGAGTTATCACACTCTTTGAATCAACCATCTTGTAATCCAAAAAGCGAGCTACCACGAACTTCTTTGTACCAGCATCCTCAGTTTTGTACTTGCGTTCCAACGACTCCCATAATTCTTTGGCAGTCTTAGTCTTGCAGTACACATTGTACAAAGAGTCCACCAAACCATTCAGAATATAGTTGTGACACAAGAAGTCTGAATGTTTCCATGCTTCAACAGCTTGCACGGCTTGTTGATTTTCGGGTACACCTTCTTTAGGAGGTTCCACCTGAGGTACAGTCTCCTTTAAGAACTTCGCAAGGTTCAAAGTAGTGAGATAGAAGAACATCTTCTGCTGCCACCTCTTAAAATTTTGTCCATTGAATTTATCTGGTTTTTTAGCATGATTAGCAACTGTGTGGGTAACTGGCGCAACAGTTACTTTCACAGTAGTAGTTGCAGGAATTTCAGGAGTGCTAGTAGACATTCTGAAAGATCAAAACACAAACAGTTAGACAACTGTTATAAATCTGTATATAAGAAATTCAATCGTGATCTCTATATACTTATAGTAGATCTGCTTCAAAGAAACTCAATCTTGGATTCAATGAATCAGATGCAATTATCAAAAATATTAGTTTAATAGAAACACAATCTTGGTTTCAATAAACTGATTAGAACAACTGCTAAAAAAACGTTAACTGTTAATAAAAACCTGTAAATTAAAACTGATTTCCAGTGAAACTCAATCCTGGTTTCGGCAGAAACAGTTTATAATTAAATCTGATAAAATTATTAATCCGATTTTAATAAAAGTTTTAATTCTGTTAAACAGAATCTGTTTTAAGATTGTAGGAAACGGTGTACACTTTTATTAAAAACAGATTACAAGTAATAAAACCAACAGAATATAAAGACAGAAAATAATAACAGTAATCAAGAAAGCAGTAAAACTAAGACGAGGCACGTGTTTAACATGCTTCCCTTAAAACAGATTCGCCGTCTGTTTCCCAAGGTACAACGTCCAAAGCTCTTGTACAGCCGGACTAAACAAACTTGCCTGAAAGATCACGGAAGCCTTGCGTGTTTCTGATCAACGAGCTGCTGGAAAACGAACTGGTAATGGAGTAAAGAAAAAGCTACGTTTTTCTGATGATAAAAACTGAATGAGAATGGTTTATTTTATAGCTAATTCATGTCTTGGTCACCAAGACAGAATATATGCTTCTAAATAGATGTACAGAATTTTCTGGAAACAAAAATCGAATTTGCAGCAAAAAAGATACCGAAATCTGCCCGCACCCAAGCCAGTTTTCGGAGCTGCATTCGTGTCCGCAGGTCACGCGCTCGTGCACAAGTTCAGTAGCTTCGAACCCATTTTTGGCCTAGAAATCCCACTTTCTGCACCCCCCCTGCGCGCGCGTAGGCGTGGGAGTAAAAACCCACAAATGAATATTGTAGGGTAGAAACTAGGATTTCCTTATAAACATGTTTTCACTTCATGTTTCAAGCGATGTGGGACAAATATTTTTCCAAATATTGTGTTTCACGTGACTCACTTTGAGACACGATATCTCATTCATATTAACTCCATATTGGACATACTTTAGCTCGTTGCGAAGCTCTCTTCGAGGAGAACACAAAGCTACTAAGTAATACGAATATATATAACATATACATATATAAAATTATGTCCAAAATATTGCAAAAACCATATTTTGCAAAACATTTTCCAACATGCAGTGATTCTGTATGTCGACGCATGTTTTTTCAAATATTCAGGGAAGAAGTAAATGTAAAAGGAAAGGAAGAGAGTACCTTTTTATCTACATATTTCTCGCAGATATGAGCAAGCGGCAACAAAATTTATAATGTCATTATTGTATATATGTTGTGCATATTTATTTATTTTTACCAAATTACCAATGTATATTAGTTAGGGAAGACTTGTATTAATTAATAACCCACTAACCATACTTGTCAGAATTTATATTATGCTATGAGTTTGGAAATAATAACCCGGTAATAATGCTTGATCGTCTTACTAAATATCAAACGTGTGACTAATGGTTTTAAATATGTGTAGTCAATCACAACTACCTATCTTAAATTGTTCACTCTTAAAATTTTATATTACGTATTAGATAGCTTTGTTATTAATAAAACCCAAAAATGCTTTTTACAAATAACCTTATTTTCATATTCCGGCAATGTGGGATAGGGTAAGTTTCCTGTCATACTATTCTACACATGGCCCAACGGAAGTCATTATAGTTTGTTCCAGATGATAATTTTAATAATGTTTGCTTAGAGCGGCAAATCATGGGTAATATTTAAGAGTTGATAAAACTTAATAGAAAGTCACAAAAATATTTTATTTTACAATAGTAAAAAAAGTCATTGCTTAAAGGAGTAGTAATAAAATAATAACTAATCCTAAATTTGAACCTAGAATCGACTTTGCGGACTTAGGTTGCCGGCCCATGGACAAGCCTATGGGTCAGTTTAGTTGAAAATTAAAATTTATGGCCTTTGCGGTCTACTTACTCGTGATGCTACAACAATCAAGAATTGAAAGACACATCACATGTACATGACAACTACTGGCAGTCGGGCACTTACCACTCAATACACAACCATATGTATTGTTGTGGTTTTTATAACATGATTGATTATCAAACCACAACGCATGAACACTGAACCTACCATGATGTCAAATTAGACAGACTATAGAGCAAACTTAAAAAACCATGACTTGTATGCTTATTCCTTGTGGATTGAGCTGAACTACGTATTAGTGAAACATATCTGTGATTAGGTGTGATCAGCTGACTCATGATTGACCATGATAAGTGGATATATATTAGCTATATATAATGTATTTATAGCATTAACTGTAATTACGGGATTGGCCATGATACATTCTTATCCCTTCATATGTACCAAACGTGTATATAAGGACTATTGGTGTTAATGAGAAGATCATCAAATTCTCAGCCTCTCTAATATCTTTCATGGTAACAGAGCCATAATCCTTGAACCCTATTTTTTTCCCACATCTCTCTGCCGTCTCTTCTCCCTCCCTAACCCTCTCAATGGCTGGTGATTCTATCTCAACCACCATTGATAAACCCTTTGGCATAACCAATATCAAAACATACATACCACTCGTTCTGGATCTTGATGAGTTAAACTACGACTCATGGAGTGAACTTTTTACCCTGCACTGTAATAGCTTCGGAGTCTTGAAGTTTATTGATGGCACCTCCACAAGTGCTGATCAGGCCCGTGACGAATGGGGAAAGCTTGACTCTCTTGTCAAACTCTAGATCTTTGGCACAATCTCTAAACCTCTCCTTCAACGAGTACTCAAAAAGAACATAACTGCTCATGATGTTTGGAAGCAACTCAATGATGTGTTTCATGACAATAAAAGCGCAAGAGCTATGCAGCTTGACAATGACTTGCGTACCATTGAACTTGGTACCATGTCAATCACTGAATACTTCCATAAGATCCGTCGCATGGCTGATCTTTTGGCAAACATTGATGCACCTGTTGATGAGACGAATCTGGTCACATATGCTATTAACGGTCTAGGTGATCGTTTTGACCAAGTTGCTGGAATTATTCGCCATCGGGAGAAGACCCCTACCTTTGCTCAAACACAGTCTATGTTGCTCCTCGAAGAAAGCCGCCTTGCTCGTAAGCCTTCACATACCTCGTCATCAGCCTCGGTCCTCCTCGCTTCAAATACCAACACCCGTAACATCTCGACCCAACAGGTTTGTCGCAACTTCCAGCGAGGACATTGCAACTTTGGTAACCGCTGCAAGTTTGTTCACGTGTCTCCCAATGGCACACGATCTAATGGCGCTCGGTCTGGTGGAAACAACGGTCGTGTTTCGGCTTCACAGTGGGGTCACATGGGTCAATCAAATGGTATAAGTAACCCTAATGGAGTAAGGGTTGTGGCTACAATTAACCCCGGTCGCATGGGATATGCCATTGATCGTGGTTCTACACATCGTACTACTGGTAATGTGTTGACTGGTCCAACCCAGTTAGTTTATCCCACTAAGTCTGACGGTATTTTAGGCCCAGCACCAACTAATGGGCCTCCAGCTGCTTTCGGCCCAACTGGTGTTCATGGGGCAGCAGGACAGTCGGGGTATAATTGGGGTCCGCATGTGGTATACGGACCATACGATGATCAAGCAACCACTCTTCCGCAAGCATTCAATGCGATGACGGTAAAAGACTTTGGTGATGCAAATTGGTATATGGACACCGGGGCTACATCACATCTTGCTTCGGATGCAGGTAAACTCACATCCATTTCTAATAATAGTTTTATATCGTCTATTCTTGTTGGTAATGGTAACTCCATTCCCGTTACCACCTCGGGTCATAGCATGTTGTCCACACTTAATCGACCCTTACATTTGCATAATGTCCTTGTCACACCTCAAATAATTAAAAACCTAATTTCCGTTCGCCAATTTACACGTGACAACAATTGCTCTATTGAATTTGATCCTTTTGGTTTTTCTGTGAAGGATCTATGGACCCGGCACCTACTCCTCCGATGTAACAGCAACGGAGATCTCTATCCCGTCTTGCCCCCACCTCGTCGAACATTGCCTTCGTGTCTACCAGTCAATCCACGTGGCATCAACGTCTCGGCCATCCGGGACATGAAGTGTTACGTCTTTTAGCTTCTAATAAAATGATTGATTGTAATAAAACTAAGCCCTTTTCTTTATGTCGTGCTTGTCAGTTGGGCAAGCAAGTTAGATTACCTTTTTATGTTTCGGATTCACGTGTTGAAAGTTTGTTTGATATCGTACATTCGGATCTGTGGACTTCTCCGATCCCGAGTACAAGCGGTTTTAAATACTATGTTCTTTTCTTAGACCATTTCTCTCACTTTCTTTGGGTTAATCCGTTACGTAAAAAGAATGAAGTGTTCGATAAATTCTTGCAATTTCGTATGTATGTGAAAGCACAATTTAATACCGAAATTAAATCATTCCAATGTGACCATGGCAGTGAGTTTGACAATCACTAATTTCACACACTTTTCAACAACAATGGCATTCAATTCAGATTTTCATGCCCCCAAACCTCTCAACAAAACGGCAAATCAGAAAGAATGATACGTACCATTAACAATTTAATCCGAACACTGCTTTTTCAAGCAAATCTTCCACCATAATTTTGGGTCGAGGCTCTACACATGGCAAAACATCTTCTTAACATCTTACCATCAAGCGCCATCAAAAACGAAATTCCATTTACCAAACTTTTTAACAAACCACCCACATACAACCATCTTCGAACCTTTGGTTGTCTTTGTTATCCGTATGTTCACACTGCTCACAAACTCGAGCCCCGCTCCACCCAATGCATATTTCTTGGCTATCCCGTACAACATCGCGGTTACCGATGTCTTGATCCATCAACCAACAAAGTCTTTATATCTAGACATGTTAACTTTGATGAAAATATTTTTCCCTATGACAACACACACACAACCAAACTCAACTCATACCAATTTTGAAGTACAAAAGATACTATATCCCCCATTTCCCTACGTTTACTTACTACGCCATCACATACTACCCCACCCCATTCTACGAACCCACTACATCCAGATATTGACCCAACTACACCTACGGAAACAACCTTACCCGACCTCACTCATATTGCACCATCTCCAGCCTAGTCTACGACCTCCACCTTACAACCCAATTCAAATACCCCCACCCAGGCCCACATCGAACCTAACCACACCATCTCCTATACCTCGCTCACATCTATATGCCTTATGTGACCCTAATTGGATACATGCTATGCAAGACGAATACAATGCTCTTATTACTAATGGTACGTGGGTTCTTGTTCCCCGACCGCAAAATGTTAATGTTGTGCGTTCTATGTGGCTAGTTAAACATAAATTTCATGCAGATGGCTCTCTTAGCAGGTACAAGGCACGTCTTGTGGCTAATGGTCGTAGTCAGCAACAGGGTATTGATTGTGATGAGACTTTCAGTCCGGTTGTCAAACCGGCGACTATCCGTACTGTTCTTAGCCTAGCAGTATCACGCGCTTGGCCTATACATCAGCTTGACGTGAAGAATGCATTTCTTCATGGCAACCTTTCTGAGACTGTTTACATGCATCAGCCTCCAGGTTTTATTGATCATGCCCATCCAGATTATGTATGCCTTCTACAGAAGTCCCTTTATGGCCTTAAACAGGCCCCTCGGGCCTGGTTTCAGAGATTTGCAAGTTATGCCATCAAAGTGGGGTTTAGAAACAGTCGCACTGATTCTTCTCTCTTCATTTACCAATAGGGTAGTGAGACAGCTTATCTTCTTCTATATGTTGATGATATTATTTTGACTGCATCGTCCTCAGCATTGCTAAAACGCCTCATCGCTTCTCTTCATAGTGAGTTTTCCATGACGGATCTTGGCCCACTCAACTACTTCTTAGGCAATTCTGCACATCGGACCGCGTCTGGTTTGTTTCTTTCCCAGGCAAAATATGCAACCGAAATACTTGAGCGGGCTCACATGCTTAACTGCAACCCATGCAAGACACCTGTTACTACCGAGTCCAAGCTTGGAACCGATGGTGACCCTGTTGAAGATCCCACTTTGTTTCGTAGCCTTGCTGGTGCATTACAATATCTTACCTTTACTCGTCCGGATCTCTCCTATGTTGTGCAATAGATATGCTTCTTTCTGCATGACCCGAGGAACCTCATTACACTGCGTTAAAACGCATTTTACGGTATGTTCGTGGCACCTTGGATCATGGTCTCCAATTGTACCGTTCTCACACTACTCAGCTTATTGCATACTCCGATGCTGACTGGGCCGGCTGCCCATCCACTCGTCGTTCCACATCAGGTTATTGTGTCTTTCTTGGTGACAACCTCATCACATGGTCCTCTAAGCGCCAACACGTTATCTCCTGCTCCAGTGCCGAGGCGGAGTATCGTGGTGTCGCTAATGTCGTGGCTGAAACAGCTTGGGTTCGTAACCTTCTCCGAGAGCTGCTTGTACCACTACGATCTGCTACATTAGTCTACTGCGACAATGTGAGTGCTGTTTATTTGTCAGCTAATCCGGTACAACATCAACGCACAAAACACATTGAGATTGACATTCATTTTGTTCGTGATTTAGTTGCTACGGGTCATGTTCGAGTGCTTCATGTCCCCTCACGCTACCAATATGCAGATATCTTCACGAAGGGTCTCCCATCTCCATTGTTCACCGAGTTTCGCTCCAGTTTGAGCGTTCGGCCTCCTCCCGCTCCAACTGCGGGGGCGTATTAGTGAAACATATCTGTGATTAGGTGTGATCAGCCGACTCATGATTGACCATGATAAGTGGATATATATTAGCTATATATAATGTATTTATAGCATTAACTGTAATTACGGGATTGGCCATGATACATTCTTATCCCTTCCTATGTACCAGACGTGTATATAAGGACTATTGGTGTTAATGAGAAGATCATCAAATTCTCAGCCTCTCTAATATCTTTCACTACGTACGCAGACTTGGAATCCAGTTTTTGGCTCACACTTTCGATCCAAAATGGACTTTTTGTTCCGCTTCCAGATCAGTGAAACACCATTCATGCCAACCCAAAGTATCCATGAATATATATATTCCTTAAGAAAGTAGAGTAAAGATAATTTACGGGACCTATCTAATCCTTACCCAATCGACAATGTATCTGTACCAATTCTACACATTCACATCATACACCTTGGCACCTTACAGAACAAAACAGATTTAAAAAAGGTGTTTGTAGATAAACGAACTAAAACTTATCAGTGCATAAGTACACGTTTTATCATATCATATCCAACCCATCCGTTCTCCGCTTTAAACAACTATTATTAGTTAAACAATCATCTGGTCCGTAAAAAATAATCAAGTTGCCCTGTAAAAAATTGGCCCATGAAAGACTTCCATTCAGCCATGTGCAGATAGTACTTGTAAGTGATATATTAAAACTTTAAAGTAACCCACATCGCTAGGGCATAAAACCAATGTGATATTTAAAAAGAACCTTTGAGCGTCAGTGGATGGCTATCCGAGATTAGAGCAATCGTCACAATATGGTGTGCACCGTTGGCCATGTGGAGACTAGGAAGGTCTGATCCAACCTTCTAGTTAAAGGAATTGGAATTGGCTAGGTGAAAGGCTATGAGCATTTTCGAGACACTCTAACTGTTCCCTCGAACATAGTTGACTCCTTTTAAGCCCGACAATAACTTTTTATATATTGAAAACAATTTTTTTCTTGTATTTTTTACATGATATATCGATAACGATGAAACGATACATCTTTTGGTAACGGCACCTCTATGTATAGTAACTTTTAAGGTTAATTACTACTAGCCGTGAGGTCTCCATAGCACGAGATAAAAGTATAGGCAAATGTTAATTAATTAAAAAAATGTTAGTTAATTAATAAAAAACGTTTATTTGTGCAAAATTAAAGTGCAATGATGTTATTTTAGTCATTTCAGGATAAAAAAAGACCAAAACGAATCACAAGTTTTTTTTAATTTGGAAACTCAACGAACTCAACGTGCAATTTGACCAAATTTAACATGTATAATTTAATATATGTAATTTTTTATTTAACAAAAAAATCACAAACGGGTTGTCAGGTCGAGTTAAAATAATACCAACCTGGTCTGTTTAACAAACGGGTTAGACGAGTCGCCCCCAACTTGACCAAAATCTATGACGTTCAACCCGAACTTGTTAATTTTCATGTCGATTTTAGATCAGGTTTTGTGTCTGGTCAAGAATTATCACCCCTACAAATCAGGAGAGTCAATTCTTTTTATGCATTTTAAGAAATTTTAGTCTAGTAAAGAGAGAACAAAATATATTATTAAAAAAAAGTCATGAGTCTAGGAAGCCTAAAGTTTTTTTTTTGGGTAAAAATGACTCATTTAGGTAAAATATATTTAAATCCAAAACAAACAATTAAGTATAATGAAATGTGACTGAATGTCACATTAACGTCGAGTCATAGCTCGAACAGCCTATAAATCACATGACAAACCATATGACTACTATCGTTACCCTATTCGTGTTATAGGATTTGTAGTTGTTTCAATAAAAGTTATCGTTAAAAATAACATTAACAAATACACATACAAATGTAGGTTTAGGGATAATGGTTGTATGTCATTCACCAAAAATAGAGTACATAATATACGTATACATGGAACAATCTAGATACGGGCTTGAGCCCATTACAAATACAAGTAATATACTAAATACTGGCTAACACTCCCCCGCAGTTGGAGCGGGAGGACACCGGACGCTCAAACTGGTGCGAAACTCCTCAAATAAGGCAGATGGCAATCCCTTGGTGAAAATATCCGCATATTGATAGCGAGATGGAACATGAAGAACTCGGACATGACCCGCAGCAACTAAATCTCGAACAAAATGTATGTCAATCTCAATATGTTTGGTGCGTTGATGCTGGACCGGATTAGAAGATAAATACACGGCACTAACATTATCACAATAGACAAGAGTAGCGGAAGAAAGAGGTGTATGCAGCTCTCGGAGCAAATTGCGTAACCAACAAGTCTCAGCAACAGCATTCGCGACCCCACGATACTCCGCTTCTGCACTGGAACGAGAAAGCGTCGGTTGTCGCTTAGAGGACCAGGAAAGTAAGTTGTTGCCCAAGAAAACACAATAACCAGAAGTTGAGTGCCTAGTAGTGGGGCAACCGGCCCAATCCGCGTCTGAATAAGCAATCAAAGATGTAGTCGAAGAAGCAAACAACTGCAACCTATAATCCAAAGTACCTCGAACATACCTCAAGATCCGTTTAAGAGCTGAGAAATGAGGCTCCCGAGGATCATGCATATATAAACAAACATGCTGAACTGCATAGGAAATGTCTGGTCTGGTAAATGTAAGATACTGAAGTGATCCTGCAAGACTCCGATATAAGGTGGGATCAGAAACGTGATCACCGTCAGCACCCAACTTAGACTCAGTATCAACAGGAGTCCGACTAGGATTACAATGAACCATGTTTGCCCTCTCAAGAATCTCGGTAGCATACTTCTGTTGAGATAAGAACAATCCTGTAGAATCCCGTCAAACAGAAATCCCCAAAAAATAATTCAAAGAACCCAAATCTGTCATATCAAACTCCTGATGCAAGGAAGTAATAATGCGCTGCAACAAATGCTCTGAAGAAGTTGTGAGGACAATGTCATCAACATATAACAACAGATAAGCAGTATCAACTCCCTGTCTAAAAATAAACAAAGATGAGTCACAACGACTATGATGAAATCCAACACGGGTAATATAAGATGCAAATCGCTGAAACCAAGCCCGAGGTGCCTGCTTGAGCCCGTAGAGAGAGCGCTGTAACAAACACACATAATCAGGATGCTTAGAATTACAAAACCCAGGAGGCTGATGCATATAAACAGTCTCAGATAAGTCCCCGTGCAAAAAAGCATTCTTGACATCAAGCTGATGAATCGGCCAATGTCGAGAAGTTGCCAAACTAAGGACAGTGCGTATCGTACCAGGCTTAACAACTGGACTAAAAGTCTCATCAACATCAACACCCTCAATCTGTGTGCTACCATTCGCCACAAGACAAGCCTTGTAGCGACTAAGTGTACCATCTGCCAAATACTTATGTCGAAAAAGCTACATACAACGGACAATATTGGTATCTGTGGGTTTCGGTACTAAAGTCCAAGTGTCATTTTTAATAAGTGCATTATATTCATCACGCATTGCATTTTGCCAATTTGGGTCATTAAACGCAGCAGTGTACGACTTTGGTAAAGGTGAGACAGTGGACACAAGACAATTATACTTTGGATTGGGATGATTAGTCCCGATACGAAAACGTGTGACCATGGGATGAACCGAGGCAGGGTTTGGGTTTTGAGGTGGTTCGTTTATGATAATGGAGGGTGAGGAATTAACTGGATCATCTGGTATATGATTTTCGTGGGAAGGTGGGTGAGCCGAGGTGTTAGTTTGGGTCACGATGGTAGGAGAAGGTAACGAAGGTTCTTGGTGAGCCATAGGGGAAGGTTGCGCCAAATGTGTAGGTGACGCAGGTGTAGGATCAGGTTGTGTAGTTTTTGGCATATTAAAAATGGGTTGAGTTGGAATATCAGGCGAGTCATCTAAAAATGTATAGTTTAATGGAGTAACGAGAGGTGTAGATCCATACGGGAAGACTGTTTCATCGAAGGTAACGTGACGGGAGATAATGATATTGTGTGTTTGTAAATCAAGGCATCGATATCCTCGGTGATTTGAGGCATGACCCAGAAAAATGGATTTAGTGGCCTGTGGTTCAAGTTTGTGATTAGGATAAAGGTGAGGGTAACATAAACATCCAAAAGTTCGTAAAAGGGTATAGTCCGGGTTGGTTCCAAATAAGCGGGTATAAGGTGTATCATTAGAAATGGCTTTAGAAGGCAAAATATTTAGTAGATGTACAGCCATGTTAAGGGCTTCGACCCAAAAGGTTGCTGGAAGGTTTGCTTGAAATAGAAGGGTTCGAATAAGATTGTTAATCATGCGAACCATGCGTTCTGACTTGCCATTTTGTTGAGATGTTTTGGGGCATGAAAAGCGAAACTGAATGCCATTATCGACAAAAAGTTTATGTAACGCACGGTTGTCGAATTCACCACCATGATCACACTGAAAAGACCGAATTTCACACTTAAATTGAGTGTGAACATAATTACGGAATATTTGAAACTTAGATAATACATCAGATTTGTGAAGCAAAGGATTTTTTTTGGTAATGGGTTTCCCCGGTAAATAGATTAACCAAAAAAACAGTGAAGTACAAATGGAATGTGGCTAAAGTACCACATTAACCTTCAAGCTACAAACAGCTTGAATAAACACCTAGATCTTGTGCTTATGACAGGACATAAACACTTACAAACACCTAGTACACAACAAAACAAACCAAACTAGCTAACAGCTGCCGTGAAGGAGTTTCCACCTGCATTTGTTTTAGAGAATAAATTGGTTGTTTCATCATATACCACTTCAACCTCGTCATCTTCATCATCATGATCCAAAACAGAGTAAGAACTTGATGTAGATAAACCAGCACCGGACGATGACGTAACAATAGACTTCAACTTGGGCAAAGAACCAGTCTTCGCACTAGTCACCCCCTTCTTCGGGGTACTAATTGTAGCTTTAGGCACAAATTTGACATTCGGTTGAACCGATGGACCAGTAAACTTACCACCCTTAGTAGAATTCGGCATATTCGTCTTTTTCTTTCTTTTGGTCACCGTTTGGAAACCATCCTTATTCTCATCAACAGGAATAGCAACAGAAGTAGCTGGACCAGTACTAGCAGTAGGAACTATAGGAGAAACAAACACCTTATTAGAGCATTTATCAAGAGAGTGACCAAAAGTCTGACACTCAGCACATCTAGGAGGTCTCCATTCATATTCAATACGGATAGTTTCCTTTGTAAAACCCTCCCCCGAAAGAGAAGGGACACCAATTGTTACAACATCCACAAACTCAGCCTCAGCATTGACCTCAATTAAGCATCTGGCAAAACTACTCCGACCCCATGACTCCTTACACATAGAACAAGTATAGGAATCTAGCATTACAGGTTTACCAATGAAAGAAGCAATCAAACTAATTCCATCTTCTTCAAACACTTGAATAGGCACATCATGTAATTTTACCCAAACAGGAATACGAGTCAATTCTTCTTTGATCAACCTAGTATCAATCGACCATTTTTTGAGAATGATCGGAGATTTACGAATCAACCACGGTCCCTCTTCTAACACAGCTTCCAACCCAGCAAGTGACTTGAATTTGAAGAAGAAAAAACCCTTAGAATTCATCATGATCCGTGTCAACCCATGTTTCACCCAGTTGTTTCTAACAAAATAATCCACCACGGGGAAAGCCATTCTCTTTCCAATAAAGTAACCATATAGAGTATGTTCAAGACGATTACTGACCTTCTGAACCACTTTACAAGGAATAGAGACATTGACACCTTCAAAAACATCTTCTGACACCAAGTGACGGAAACTACCAGTATCTGCGGACTGCTCCTTTTCTTTTGCACTAGTATCATGACTGCAAGTAGAAGCAAGCGTATCCATTTTATTAGAAAATTCAGCGGTAATATCCTCAATCGACTGTATACTTGTACCATCCAGACCAGTAGGCACATCATCAACCTTCGACAGGACCGTCTTTCTCACACTGACACCTTCTTCACTAGATATAGACACCGACATACTAACAAAATCATCTTTTTGTTGCGAACCTAGCCCACCATGCTTTCGAACCACTAAGCCCTCACCAGCAACCGATGATCCCTCACGCTCATGCAAATCCAATTGAGAAACCATAGGAGAAGACATAGTAACAACCTCATCTTGCTGCACATCGAATGATGGGTATGAAACCCTAACCGGTTGCGTGTGTGAGGAGACCCTATTATCAATCCCCTCCTTCGCAAGCAAACCGAATTCATAAGTGCACAACATATTAAATACTTCTTGGGATCGAGCACTAGACACCAAGGACCAAAATTCATATACATTCATCTTCAAGCTGCGGATAAACTCACGCACTTCGCTAGCAGTTTCCAGTTGCACCCCAAACATCTTCCTAATCACATCCATGTTACAAGACTGCATACTGTTGAGTAACTCAGCCTTTTCTCCCAAATCCATCTTAGAGTAATCTTTAGACATACCCAAATCCATCTTACAAAAAAACCAACCCCTACAGTCGAAGAAGATAAACAAAAAAACCCCACAAAAACAACCCTAAAAATAATTAATGCGAACAACTTGAATCAATGTCAGCCGCAATTATTAAATCCAAACTCACTTTGTCACTGGATAACACAATTACTACCACGTGAGTCTTATATATATGTCAGCCGACCAACAAATAATTAGATGTCAGCCGACCAAAGTCAGCCGACCAATTAAATGTCAGCCGACCCAAAAAAATCCTCCACGTGAAACCTTAACCAATAACTACCACGTATCGTGACAATAAACAATCCGATGAATACCAATTAATATTATGAGGATAAATAAACCTTGAACGTAAAAAACAATGACGGCATAAAAGTAAAAACCTAATTTAATTAACCCTAAAACCAATCAACCAAACAAGAACTTTGTTAACTCAAGAATAATCAATGATTAATCGAGAAAACAGCATCATTATAAGGTATTCGGATTAAAGGAATAAAAAAATCAGGTTATGAGAAGAGGAGATTTTTCTGGCCGCCATTGATGTTTTTAGGGTTTTTTGCCTTTATCAAATCAGGTTGTGAAGCAAAGGATAGACCCAAACAAATTGCGAGTAATGATCCAAGAATAACACATAATACTTGAAACCTGAAAGACTTGGAATGGGTGAAGTCCACACATCCGAGTGAACAATATCAAAACATGAAGTAACCATAGAGTCAGAACTAACAAAAGGAAGCCTCACGTGTTTGCCAAGCTGACAAGCATGACAAAGGACGTGAGGTTTCTCATTATTACATGAAATAAAATTATTAGAAACAAGACGACGCAACACATCACTTCCTGGGTGTCCAAGACGTTGGTGCCACATATGCTGACTGACAAGGAAAACTTGAGGAATGGAAGAAGGAGTTGTGACCGGGTAAAGATCCCCCGTGCTATCACATCGGAGTAGTACCCGCCGAGTCATGAAATCCTTAACAAAAAAACCAAACGAATCAAATTCAACAGTGCAATTATTATCACGAACAAATTGACGAACAGATATCAAGTTTTTGACAATATTAGGTGCAACAAGAACATTTTTTAGGTGTAAGGATTTAAATGGAGTTGGCAAAACACTATGGCCCGTGTTGGTGACGGGTATAGAATGACCATCACCAACTGAGACAGACGAATAAACCAAGTATTAAAAACATCACTAAGATTTGATACCGAATTATTGAGATGAGAGCTCGCACCTGTGTCCATAGTCCATGCGCCCGTGGTAGGATCATGAAGGGTCCCGGTAGTAAAGGCACTAGGAAGAGTCGTTTCCTGTCCGGAAGTAGATACCATAGAACCGGACTGGGCCTGGTGGGCCAAAGGAAAAACAGTTGGTGAAGGATGCTGAGGCAGTGGGCCTATCTGTTGGGCCTGATTTGTAGCAGCCTGTTGGGCCGGTGAGTAATGATAAGAAACCGAAGCTGATGGGCTTGGCTGAGGTGTTACTGGATACATAGGTGAAAAACCAAACCCAGGAGGTGGTCCATTATAACGAACAGTTTGAGCCAAGTAAGGATAATAATTATGAGCAGGCCCATGAGAAGCATAATATGCATGTGGAGTCGTGGGTGAATTTTTTGTAGTAATAGTAGGTGGTGCCACATTTTTTGAAATACCCAACCTATCCAATAACTTCACCAATATATCATCAGATGTATTAACTTTTGGAGCAACATTATTATTAGACCTAGGCTTCACAGTAGCATCATGAACATACTTGCAAGCTTCACCGAACCTACATGTACCTTTAACAAAGTGGTAACATGGTCGCCATGACTTAACTTGAGTATTATAGGGGGGACGAATGTTACCTGATTCGGCCATAAGAACCGTAGGATAATAGGAGTCCACGGGTAAAGTATGTTCCTTGGACTTCAAGCGCATTTCTTCGGTTATCAACAACGAACGGGCCGTCTTGAGATCGGGAAAGGTATTTTGGTAATGCATATAGCCACATACTTGATGATACTTATCCGGGAGACCTTCAAGTGCATAGTGAACCACATCTTCTTCATTAACATTTGCATCGAGACTCGTTAGGATGGTGACAAGTGACTCGATTTTTTGAAAATAAGCCTCCATGCTTAAGGTACCAAGTTTTACGGATCTCAACTGCGCCTTCAAAGCCGAAGTGCGAGACCGTTTGTTGTCCTTCACGATATCGGTAATGAGAGTCCAAGCTTCCTTAGCCGATTTTGGGCGAGCAGCCACCAACCGCTTTTGGAGTGCATCCGAGAGAGTCGTAAAGATCCAAGAGAGGATGATTTTGTCCACTTTGATCTCATCCGCTGTGAGAGGCACTGTGGTACTTGAACCAGTGGTATTGTTGGCATCAACAATGAACTTAGTGACATCGTAGCTAGAACATAGCTGCTCAAAAAAGAACTCCCATTCTCCATAGTTCCAGTTATCGAGATCGAGCTTGACGGGAACCCTTGTAAGAAGGTGATGATGTGTGACCAAAGAAAGCTTATCCGAGAGAGATACAACATGATCAGATCCCGTCATTATGACAAGTTGTGTTGGAACAAAATGATGGTTTACTGATTAATGAATGATGGTGAATACACAAATGATGTTTACTTGAGGTTACAAGAAATTAACCAGTTCGTGACCACAAGCACGAATATCAATAACACACGTGTGGATTAATAACCTTTGCACAATCACCAACACGTTTTAATCAACAGGGAAAAAAAAATAACGAGGTTGAGGGGGGTGGTTTTGTGACGGCAGAGGATGAGATTAGGGTTTAGGATCTACCATGGCTGCTGATACCATGTAGGTTTAGGGATAATGGTTGTATGTCATTCACCAAAAATAGAGTACATAATATACGTATACATGGAACAATCTAGATACGGGCTTGAGCCCATTACAAATACAAGTAATATACTAAATACTGGCTAACAACAAAGAAGCCTAAAGTTTAGCCATGACTATGATATGACTTTCATATCACCGAACCCCGGATGTTTTTTACAAGTTACTACTTTGGTAAACAAAACAAAAATGTGTTATAAAAAAAGTCACAGTCTAATAAAGACCGGAGCTTCGTCTCTATTACAGTGTTCCATTAGTATCCTCGAAACCAAAGAGCTTTTAATAATTCTATACTTATATATTTAGCTTACATACATGTAAATTGATTTTTTATGAACCACTTCCATAACCAACCCATCCTTATATATCATCCTCAGATGTACATTTTTTACTTAAGAATTGTATTTTTTATAAAAGATCAGACACTGTGACGTTTTTGTATTAAAGAATCGACCTCACGTAAAGCTTGATGTTTGAAGTTGAATTTTTGTAGCAAAAGATATATCTTTTTTATCGATGAAAATACTTCATCTAACAAGCTTGCTATCGATTTGGTTTTTATACTTCACGGATTTCACTTATGGTTGTGACATGTAAGTTCTTGTGACAGTTTGGTAAGTTTCGTTTATAAAGTTGTTGGTCATGGTTCACTTGGTCCCATCTATACTGATTACATACAATAAGTGACGGAATACAAATCATCTTTTTGATGTAAGCCATTATTATAAGACTTTATATGAAAAATGTGCACATCATATTGTTGTTATGGTCTAAAAAAAGTTCGTATTTAAATTACAAAAAGATACTGTCGAGAGCATAAGCGGTCAACCATGGTCATGTGAACAGGGAGAGTGTCTCAGCACAACCATGGTCATGTCAACGAGGAGAGTGACTTGACGATAATCCCGTGCAGCCGCGCTACTGGACTCGGCGACCAGCAATGCCCAAACTGATGTTTAAACATTACTTTGGTTTAATGATGTGGGGATTCATTAAAAGTTTTCTATATTTGACTTGCAAGTAATGGAAGTGCCTTTTATGAGCTAATTTTTTAGTGTGATATTAACATACGTAACAGTTTATATTCTTGTAACCTTGTTTGGGAACCCTTCCCCATCGTGCAGTAAGAAGGGGTCAAATAATTAAGTTACTTCCGGTATATTCTTAATTAGATAGTCTGATGTCTTTTAACGAGCCAGTATTTTGAATAACCATGATATAACTTTTAAACCAGGACATGCTTACGATTGTATACTTTGTTAGACCAGGCGGCTGATCAGCAGGTAATTATTTAGAGTGGAAGTGCGTTACAGAACAAAACAGATATAAAGAAGTGTTCGTAGATTAAGCGAACTCAAACTAACCAATGCTTAAAGTACAACTATATCATGTCATGTCCAACCCCAACTTCTTCGCTCTAAGCGACCATTAGTTAAACTACAGCCACGTCCAACGAACTCTTCGACGGCAAAATTGCTTGGGTAAGAAAATCAATTCACGCAGTAAAAAATTAGCTCATAAGAAGACACTTTCCATTAGGATGTGCAGAATAGTATTTTCAAGTAAAGTATAAAAACCTTTAAACTATACCACATCGCCAGAACATGACCATTTTGGCTGATTCAACTGCCGAGTCCAGTAGTTTGGTGGTAGTCTTTCCGATGTGGGCATAAGTGTGTCCCCATGGGACGAGTACTAGGTGCAAGGACACCCCGGAGGCTTGATGTTGTCTTGTGCAGCCAAAAAAAGAATTGTCTGAACCCCACCATCACTACTAGACTCCGATTCACCCGTTCACTCGAACATGGTTGAACCCTTCTTAGTCTAGTTGGTATAAATCCCGCCACTTATTCGTATATTCGGTTTCAATTGACGCGACCGAGTTAATTTGTAAATAGTCACCTTAAGGAAATCTATATCTTGCATAAGGTTCCCTACATACGTGTTAGAGAATTTTAAGGTTCAATGCAACTGTATGAAGATTTTTTTATTATTTTAATCATTTTGTAGATTAGCCGAAAATCAACAGGGTACTTTGGATCGAGTGTATGTGTGTAGTTGAGAAGGTTTTTGTCTCGTGGAGAATTGTAATCAAAGGATTCACACAAGCTCCTGACAGTCTGGCCCGTTTACTCGACGACCCGATTGGTTTCTAGCGATATTCAAACTATGGAGGCTTCTTGCACCTAGTGTAAATATTAGGTATGTCTTCCCCAAAAGTGGATATATACGTCTTTCCAAAATACATAATTATGTTTCTTGCAATGACTTTTTTTATAAGAGACTGATAGTTGTGACGTATTTGTACATTTTGACAGGCGCTTATGTACACATCAATTTATTAATTAACCCACGTCGCTAGGACATTAAACCAATGTGATATTTAAAAAGAACCTTTGAGCGTATGCGGATGGCTATCTGAGTGGTCGTCTGGTGTTATCGCAATACGGTGCACACCATTGGCCCTGTGGAGACTAGGAAGGTCTGATCCAACCGTTAGGGCATTTTCGATACAGTCTAACCGTTCCCTCAAACATACTTGACTACTTCTTAGCCCGACAATAACTTTTTATATATCGAACACAAATTTTTCTTGTATTTTTTGACATGATATATCGATAACGATAAAACGATGCATCTTTTTGTAGCAGTACATGTATATATAGTCACTTCTAAGGAAAAGGGAAAGAGTACGCACTATTTTGCATAAGGTTTTACAACATGTTAGAGAACCGAAGGTGTGTAGCTACAAATTTGCAATGTTTTGAAACCCGGATTTTATATAGACCCGGTCGAGTCTCCAGGTCCGGGTCATCCCGAGTCGACTCGGGAATCCGGTTTTCTAAAAAAAAAATTTATATTTTTGATAATTAACAAAAATTATATATGAAAATAGTAAAATCTCTCGTATATTAAAAATATAAATTGTTTACCAATCAATATAACATGTAAATTTATATATTTTTCCAAAAAAAAAACTCGAAAAAATCGAAGCCCAGCGGGGTCTTGAAAACCGGGTTGACCTGGGTCACCTCAAACCCGGCGAGTCGAGTCGAGTCGGGTTTTGAAAATATGAAACCCGGGTCAATATGACCCATTTTTTCGGTCGAAACCGGGTCAATCGGTTGACCCGTGTTTGAAAACATTGCAAATTTGATCAGATATTTCTATTTATCACAACTATATTTTTGTTTAAAAATATATTTTGACAAATTTGTGTCTAGCTAAAAGAATAAAAGTATTTTACTAAAAAAATCACAAGTCTGGTCAAGACTAGAGTTTAGGCTTGATGATTTTGTCATTTTAGTATCACTATACTTTTTAAAAATTACTCTGGTTCTATGTCTCGGTGATGTGGGATACTTTAAAGTTTCCTATAATATATTAAACTTACATGCATGTAGGGGTGTCAATATTTCCGACCAGACCCGAACCCGACCCGACCCGAGCATATTTGGGTCGGGTTACTCGGGTTGAAATTTGAATTCGGGTTAGTCGGGTCAACCCGACTAACCCGAATTCAAAATCGGGTCGGACATCGGGTAAAATATATATGTCTACTTCGGGTTCGGGTCAACCCGATTGACCCGAATAAGAAATTATTTAATTTTTTTTTATTTTTAATATATAAATTTAATACAAATTCAATTAAAAAGTTAAAAAAAAAAAATTTTTAAATATTTAACCCATACTCGGGTTGACCCGAACCCGAATAGACCCGACCCGAGTAGACCCGACCCGAATAGACCCGAACCCGATTAACCTGAGTTCAACTCAGGTCGGGTTCGGGTAAATTATTTTTACCCTCAACCCGAATTCGACCCGACCCGAATAACCCGAACCCGACCAACTCGACCTGATTCCAACCCCTACATGCATGTACAATGTGAATTGATGTAATTACATTGAGATCGCCAGTAAGAGCAATGATCGGTGCTATATGTACATACTACTCTCTGCCTAATGCTAAAAATTGATGTACCTGGCCATTTGTTTGAATGTAATTGGCGTTAGAAGTCACATCGTCGATAAAAAAGCCAACTAATTAGAGAGGAGGGTCTCACGACGAGCTGGCGCTCGCCGAGCCGACGCGACATCCTCGTCGGTCTTCTTCGCCATGCATTGCCACACCGACCCCATTCGTCGTCAACATTTCGGAAAATCGAAGAATCAACGACGAACGAATTCAAAGGAAAAAGTGTCCGTTGCTCCAACTGCTATATTTCCAAAGTTAAATTCAAAAAAAAACTTTTTTTTCCTATATTAATCTTCATTTTCTCATTTTTAACACACACACAACTATTTAATCTCTCTTTCAAATAACAAAAATTACATCAAAAAATGAATTATAACGTACTGTCCGATGAAGTTAGATTACATAATCCAGCTTAACAAAGAAAAAGAAGTTGAAGTAACACGAAAGGGCAGATACACTAATCGTATTAATGCAACGGGATTAAAAAGTTTTAGTGTAATTATGAAATGCATATCAGCCATACGCCAATTTCCGTTTGGTACACTTCCAGATGCGTTAGATGAATACTTGCAAATGGGAGCACACTGCGCACGCGATTGTCTTGATAACTTTATGATGTGCGTAATGGTTTGTTTCAACCCGAATTTTTAAGAAAACCCACACCAGTTAACATTCAAAACCTATATGCCGCTCATAATACGATTCATGGGTTTTCCGAGATGCTTGGTAGTATAGATTGTATGCATTGGGAATGGATTAATTGTCCAAGACAATGGCACGACCAATTTGATGGAGGGGATAATAAATACCCAACCATAATACTAGAGGCTATTGCATCATACGATTTGTAGATTTGACATGCATTTTTCTGGGTTACAGGTGCGAACAATAATATTACCGTTCTTAATCATTCACCTTTATTTTGTCATCTTTTGGATGGAAATGAACCCGAGGCCCCGTATGTTGTAAAATGGCAAACTTTTCTTAGAGGGTATTACCTTGCAGACGGGATTTACCCACAATGGTCCTCCTTTATGAAATCATTCAGTACTCCACGCGATGAAAAAACACATCTGTTCAAACGCCGTCAAGAAGGTGCCCGAAAAGATATTGAAAGCCCATTTGGTGTCCTACAAGTAAGATGGCGTATTATTGCTCACCCGGCACGTTAATTTACAGTCAACAAGTTACGTAGAATCATGTACACGTGCATCATATTGCATAACATGATTTTGAAAAATTAAGGGTATGCGATATCTGAAGCTGCAGAAATGTATGTTTGTCCACAACCAAAGATATTAAGGACATGGGTCGAGCGTTGTGAAACCCGTTTAAGACAACAAAAAGAACTTCCTGATAAGCCGACACATACAATGCTTCAACGGTGCCTTGTTGAGCATATTTGGAAACGTTATCAACCCGAAAATAAGTAGTTTATTTTAATTGTTGTGTTTTTAATTTTTCGTACTTTCTTTTTTTATATTGTTTTTAATTTATTTCCATATTTGTAATTTTATTTCCGTATTTGTAATGTTTAATTTGAATGAAAAGAAATTTAATTTTTGTGAAAATGAAAAAAAGAAAAATAAAAGATACTGGTGGGGCCAAAGTGAAGAGGGTTTGGTGTGTTGTGATTGAGGGGTATTTTTGTTAATTATTTTGTGATGATGTGGCGCTGATGTGGCACTGTGGGGCCAAATGAAGAGGGTATCTTGTGTCATTATCAATATTTTAAAACTTCCGTATATTAAATATATAAATTGTTTACTAACTAATATGTAAATGTAAAATTTCATCGCAAATACGTAAATTTTACATATTTTAAAAAAAAAAACCTGAAAAATTGAAACCCGAGTGGGTCTCGAGAACCGGGTTGACCCGGGTCACCCCAAACCCGGCAGGTCTGCTTGGATTTCGAAAATGTAAAGCCCGGATCAAAATGACCCTTTTTTCGACTGAAACCGGATCAAACGATTAACCCGACCGAGTCGACCCGGGTTTCAAAACATTGGTCATGATACCCTTCTCTCTTAGACACTATCCTAACTATTGAGCAGTGAACAAATTATTCTTGGCATAACAGATAGACGAGTGGTAATAATTTCTAACAATCAATCAAAATCGGCCGATTAGACGATAATATGGGAAACAAAAAAACTAGCTAACTAGGAAATTTCTAATACGAGTTCAACAAGTTGTTAAGTATTCGTTGTGGCTTCTTCCAAAGTAATCTTGATTACCTCCCTTTGTCAAAAACGATAATTCTCCGGAGATCATTGAGGATAGATTCGAAACGATTTTGGTTTAGAGGAAATTTATGCGTGCTCAAGTAAGGTGTGTCTAACGACAAACCTTTTCTCTCTAACATTCGTCTCTATATATCGATTGCTACCATCTCGTCATCGCCTCCTGTAAATTTACCGGTTTAATGTCCCTAGGTTTGAACAACTCGATCCGTCGTGTATTAGGGTTTCCGTTGGATAAGTTTTCAGTTTTCGTTTTCAGGAAGGGTGGGTTGGGAGACATACATATTAATAATGTCTGTTTATACACAATAAAGGTTAAATTACATATTATTTCGTCCATAAAGTTTTTTATAATTATCGGGTCGAAAATATATAAAAAGAAAGTTACAAAAAACATGACAACTTGTATCAATTAACGTACGACATGGGTGGTATAAATGTACAAGCAATGATGATCGTTTGTATGTCTTTTGAGATTCACGCATCTTTTGTCAAAGTTTCGTGTCATGTTTTGCATCCCTCATCTTTGATAGACAAGAAGTTTTGGTTATTTATATGTTGTGGTGTACATAGTTGACGTCAAATGATATTATCATTATTATCTAGTGATGTTTGGTGGTATTCTTGATGGTAAATAATATTAGATATGTATACCATCACCTTCATAACATCACTAAATTATACTGATAATTTCATGTACTTTTTATAAAAGACACAAAACTTGTCATTAAATTATACTTATAGTTTTATATATTTTTGACAAAAAGCTTTAAACAAATCAAAATTAAACATTCAATAACTTTCAAATTTGTAGCATTAGTTTTACAAAATATAGATCAATAGTAACCAGGTAACGATGCTTGATCATCTTACAAGACCCAAAGGTTCATACAAGATTATCGGGTCGAAAATATGTAAAGAAAATATCTAGATGGTATAAATCTATAACCAATGATGATTGAATTGTATATCTTTTGGGTTTAGTGCATCATTTTGTCACTTGTGTCAAATTTTAAATCCCATATTGAACGAAGACAACAAGTTTTAATTGTTTATGTATTTCAGAATAGATGGACTATGTATCTTGATCTATTAATAGTAGTATCTAGTGGTATTAACTGTGGTTAATGTAACCCATTGACGACTACTAATATCATTACATAATGCTACTAATATGTTCTTTTGATATATTAATTATATTTTACAAGCTCATATGACGTTGCACTAGCGTTAGTCCCATGTGAAACACCAACTGGCGGCCGCCACTACCACCGAGGGAATCAAACCTGAAGTTACGAAGTTAATCGCATGTGAAACACCAACGTGCGCCGCCATTACCATCGAGGAAATCAAAACTTAAATAACGAAGTTAGTCCCATGTGACACACCACCAACTAGCGCCACGACTACCATGGAAGAAATCAAACTGGTGTAACGAAACAAGTTGGTGAGGATAACATTTGTATTCAAGCGCTCGCTTTGCAACTTAGCTGTAAAACCCGCATGCTTTTACCATGAATAGTACCCTTAAGATCGTACGTACTAGATTAAAACTTTCCTAATATAGCATGATTACGATTACGTGTTAGGATTTTACGTATTACGTACGTGTTAGAACACGATAAGTATTTACTACGCACAAGCACGTAATAATTATTTGACAATAATTAATCACGAACATGCGATCATGAAATCATGAACGTAATTAAAACACGAACTATTATTAATTACGTATATATATTTATTACGAGCGTAATTAAATTTATTAGATCACGATAATTACGTAACGAGAACACTTAAAACGCGAACACAAATAATCACGAACCACTTGGTTATTGCTGTTTTTTAAACAAACAGAAAAACTACAAATTTAACACTCTAAAATCCCAATCACATAATCTAGTTATCAATTATTTGTCCTTCATAAAGTAAGTACAAACCAAGGAAAACGTTAAATATCTCCAAGCGAATATAGGATATACAAAGTTAAAAAAGTGAAGTTAAGGTTTCACTTACCAAATTCAAAACTGAGTCACGTGAGATGCATAAAGTGGTAGGAATATCGTAAAAAAAGAATTTAAGGTAAGAGAATTTAGTTTTAACACTTTCATAGATCCGGTTTCTCTTTTTTCGTGATATAACAATCCCATAGTACCAAAATCTCTTTCTAAAAAACCGGTCAAAAACAATTCGTTGTAAACACTACATTATAAGAGACTAATAAAACCAGTGGTTCAGTGATAGGTGTGAAAACACTCATCCTTTTACCACTTAATTATAATGAAAACAAGACCATAACGTGTATTTTATGTCGTAAATATCGGAATTATGCGTGGTTTGTGTTTTTGTTGTGATTTAGGACAAAAATGTGAAAAGGGGAGAAAACACAGGCTTTCACGGGCTTTTATCGAAGAAAAAGACAAAAGACGAAGTCAAGAAATCAAGAGTGCAAAAAGAACGGAAGTCCAAGGCATATTCTAAAGATTTATCGAAGAAAAAGTCTAAAGACGGAAGTTTAATAAAGACGAAGAACTCAAGTCTAATTTATGAAGAAATCACAAGACGGGTTTAAAGTAATCCCGAGACAAAAGTCGAAAAAGTCGAAGAATTAAGAAGACGAAGGACTAAACGATAAAGAAAGAAAGAAGAAAGAGATGAGGAAGCTTCCAACCTCTCCTCCTCCTATAAATAGGACCATTAGTCATTCTTAATTGTTGTTAGCTAATTTTGACAAAATTAGTCTCTCCATTTTTATTACTTGCACATTTATTTCATTGACATTTAATTACCTTGTCTTGCACTTTAATTATCAAGTAAGTTTTCTTTTTATGTTATTGAATCTTTACTTTTTATTGTTAATCTCTCATTTACCTTTCTTGTTTTGATCTAATCTTTATGCTTATGTTTATGTTTATGTTCTTGAAGTTTTTATTCATTTAATCAAGTGGGTTTTGATTTTTTTCGTGTTTATTTGTTAGTTTTATTGATTTGGATTGTTGGTTTATGATTAGTAGATGTTATTTGGTTAGTTTTGTTTAATCTTTAGATTGATTTGGTTAGATTTTGTTTAAATTCGTGGCCTGTTTCCTTCCTTGTTCTTCGCGAATTCTATCTGCCCAGTTTATTCCGGATTAGTGTCTTATTCCGAGTGAAGGTTTATTCCGGATAAGTGATTTATTCCGAACGAAGGATTTATTCCGAACCAAGTTTTTATTCCGGATCAAGTTTTTATTCCGGATGAATCAATATTCCGGATGAGCAACTTATTTCGGATGAAGAGTTATTTCGGATAAACCCCTTATTCCGAATGATTTATTCCGGATGAAGCATTATTCCGGATGAACCCATTTATTCCGAACCAAGCAACATTCCGAATCAACCATTTATTCCGGATGAGTCTAGTATTCCGGATGAGTGTTTTATTTTGATTATTCCGCATCAGTGAAATTATTCCGAACCAATCTTTATTCCGAACCAACCCTGTTATTCCGCATCAGTTTTATTTATTCCGGATGAACATATTATTCCGAATAAGCAAATATTCCGGATGAGTGTTTTATCCCGCATGAAGAGAATATTCCGAACGAAGAAGAATTATTCCGAGTGAAGGTGACATTCCGAACGAGTGAATATTCCGAATGAGGGTGTTTTTCCGAATGAGCATTTTTTGTTTCTTTTAAGTTTAAATTTTTAAGTTTTAAACTTTACTTTTCCCGCCTTTTTACTTAGTCGCACTATTACTTTACTTGCCTTAGATTTATTTTAAGCTTGCCTTTAGGATAGCTTTAAGTTTGCCTCTTAATTTCTCATCACGTTTTTATTTCCCGTCATTTATTTTCAATTAAGTTTTGATTTATCTTACCTGCTTTTTACTTTAAAGTTTGTGCTACTTTACTACAACGACCAAACCTTTCATTTTCCCACCAAAAACAGCTGAGTCGCACTTTGAACCAGTAATCAATTCGATTAGACCACTTCAACGAACTTAATTTTCATACTAGGTAAAAGCCTCGTATTAAATGGCGCCGCTGTCGGCTCTTTTCGTAAAGATTAACGGTTTTCTGTGAGAGACGCGTTGCTTTTTGGGATCCGTTCATTCGTGAGCGTTATTTTTCTTGCTTAAAAATTTCCAAAAATCCATAAAAATTAAAAAATTTCAAAAATCCATAAAAATCTAAAATTTTCAAAAAATCCAAAAAGATTTTATTTTTATTTTTATTTTCATAGTGTATATATATTCTCTTTGTGTTTGGTATCTTTTCTTTTGCTTTTGTAGGTGTATGCGTACTAGATCTTCAACTTATCCGGAGCCCGAGACTCGTGAAGATTTAGCTATGGCAGGTGTGAACAACAACAATAACCCACCGCACCTCAACAATAACAATAACAATGTTCCCCCACCCGATCTTCGGACAATGGAGGAGATTTGTCAACCAACTATGTTTGGACGAGGAGGACCGATTGCGCCGATGCAAATCACGGCTCCGGAGTTTTCGTTGAAGCATCACATGATCCAACAAGTGCAAACTAATCCATTTCGCGGAATACCGGATGATGATGCCAACAAGCACCTCGACAAATTCATTACTATTACTCAAAGCATGAAGTTGCCCGGTGCTACTATGGATGTTCTTCGCCTTCAACTCTTTCCACATACTTTATCACACCACGCCGAAAAATGGTTTGATCGTCTCCCGAAGAATTCCATTCATACTTGGGACGACATGACTCAACGATCGTCTCCCGAGCCTTCGAAATCAAATCAGCGGTTTCATGCAAGAACCCGATGAATCTCTCTTTGATGCTTGGGAAAGATATAATGTTTTGATCGATCGATGTCCAAACCACAACATGCTTCCCGTTACATTGATTGATACTTTCTACAACGGTTTGACGTTTCGTGATCGTGATACGTTTAATGCAGCCGCCGGTGGCACATTTATGAAAAGAAGACCCGAGGAGTGTAGAGAGCTTTTTGAGAACATGACTACTCATACAAAAATTGGGATTCTTCCGCATCTTCAAGGAATAACCCTAGAGTCAATGTTTCTTCTACTTCAGCAAACCCCGATATGACCGAATTCACCCGCATGATGGCCGAAATGAACAAAAATATCTTGCTCATCGCTACAAACTAACAACAACAAGTTAAAGTGGTAGCCATTCCTTGTGAAACATGCGGCAGTCCTCATTCATACACTGATTGTCCTTCTACTCAAGGCAATCCAGAAAACGTGTATGCGGCTTATGGTAATTATTCACCGGAAAATTACCAAGCCCAACCTCAAGGTGATCGGAATTTGCTAAGTTACCATTTTAACAACTACCTTTCACCCGGTTTTTCTCCTCAAAACCACAACCCCAACAACAATTACAATAGAAGCAACCAAATCCCACCTCGAGCTTCTAATCCTTATCACCCACCCGCTCAACAAGCCCCACCCATTAATCAAGATGTTGAAGCTTTAATGAGAACCCAAGGAGAGCAAATCAAGAATCTACAAAGCCAAATTATTAATTTGAAAGGGGATATCACTAAGCAAGGGAATGACATTAGATCCGAGCTGTGAAATGATATACAAACCTCCTTCAGCACTCAAACGAATGATTTGAAGAATATGCTGGCTAGTTTCTTACCAACCACTCAACCCTCTATTTCGGGCTCTCTACCTTCAAACACCGTCACCAACCCGAGAGCGAATGTGAGTGCTATTACTACCCGTAGTGGAGCAACTTTAGTAGGACCATCTATCCCCGACCCCAGTTACACCATCTACTCCTCCACCACCATTTATCCCTACTACTCCCACACCTAGTATTAGTTCACCATTACCGTCTCCGCCATGTCATGAAGAAGTACCCAAGAAGAACCCTTCACCAACCCCACCTTCCACCTATAAACCCAGCATTCCTTACCCTTCTCGACTCGACAAGGCTAGAATTTTGACTAAGAATGACGTTCAATTCTCTAACCTTTTGGACAAGATTGCCGGCATGACCGTCACCTTTACCCTTGTTGAAGCTCTTACCCAAATGCCACAATTTGTCAAGATGTTTAAGGAATTGCTTAATAAGAAGGAGAAGATGGCCGAGTTTGTTAATACTCGCTTGAATGAAAATTGCTCTACAATCCTTCTTAAGGAACTTCCGGAAAAACTTGGAGATCCCGGTCGTTTTGTGCTACCATGTACTTTTAACGAAACCGACGAATTTACTGCCTTAGCTGATCTCGGGGCAAGTATAAATTTTATGCCTTTAAGTGTTTGGAAAAAAGTTATCATTACCCGATCTTACACCAACGAAGATGACTCTTGAGCTTGCAAATCGCACTCTCGCTTACCCCGTTGGTATTGTCGAAGATGTGTTCATTAAAGTTGTCACCTTCACTTTTCCGGTCGACTTTGTTGTTGTAGATTATGAAATGGACCCTCGTATTCCTTTAATACTTGGTCGGCCATTCTTGAGAACCGGAAAAGCTTTAGTTGATGTTGCCGAAGGTAAGTTAATCTTAAGGGTCGGGAATGATGCACAAGTGTTCGAAATGGGGAAGATCACAAACAAATCCTATGGAAGAGAATCGGCGAATATGATTAATGTGCTTGATGATTTTGTCTTCTACAACAAGCCTCTATTCGATTCTTGCTTTGATTATCTACTGTTCCAAGACGATGTGGATGATTCTCTCTCCAATTCTGATCCTCCCCCAATTTATGATTCTCCACCGATCTTTGATACTTATGATGACGATTCTAGTTCCGATGGAGATGATTATGATGATTTTACTTCTGAGTATCCAGACAGACCCATTTATGATGATTTTGAAGAGGCCGATACTCTTTCGAGTGATTCTTCTCATGATGAAGATCCTCCGCCTACAACACTTGATCCTACTTTCGATGACTACTCATTTGAGGAAGACTTTGCTACTTTTCTCAATACATACTTCCCTCATGAGAGTGATGCCCCTCCTTTGGACTTTGATGATTATGGTCTTTATCCTACTTTAGATATGAAGAAACCCGCTTCAAAGGAGAAGAAGTCGGTCGACACCGATATCCGCAGCACTTATGTCTTGACACCTCTATATCCACCTTCTGAGGATGAGATTGCGAGATTTATGATCGGATCTTCTTCAAGATCTGCTGAGCTTGAGTGTTATTTTCCCCTAAAGGAAAAGGTGTTCGACCCCGGCATTGCACTTTTTAAGCCATCTCAGTATCCATCTGATGAAATATAAGGAAAAATCTTTAGAACTTATGGATATATGCTTGCACTTCACCCTTGCTACCACCGTGCTCCATCTTTGCTTAAGGGAACCTTGCCTACTCTTCTTTGGCTTGCCTTGTTCGCCTTAAGCTTGTGTTACTTGATGGACGAAAACTATGTATTTGATCCTGGTGGATGTTTCTTCAAGGCAATTTCCATGCTAATCAAGGTCGAGTCAGGCTCACGACTCGGTGAACAAAAATCAAGTGCTTCTTGGGAGGCAACCCAAGTATCTATCTTTTAGCTATCTTTATCCTAAGTGTAGGGGAGACCCGTTGGTGTTTGCTATTTCCTCTCTTCTCATATTCAGGGATTCGAGCGTTCAATGATCCACTCTTGATGATTTTTGACGACCCGTGATCCCGTGTACCCGTCTTCCCGGTTCTATCCTAAACTCTTTTGATTCACTATTTTATATTTTCCAATATTAAAATAGGAATCTCTTTAGTTGTCTCTTCCTTAGCAAGATTTAAACAAAGTACACAATGTCCTAAGTGTAGGGGAGTTTACTCCTACATGCTTAAACATTGAGGACAATGTTTATATCAAGTGTAGGGGGACTTCTATCGAAGTTAAGTGGCCTTTTCCTTGTATTTGTCCTCATTTTAACCGGAAAATTGATTTTTCGACATTTTTCAAAATTTTTGATCTATTTTGGCCTAGTAATTTTACCTTTGTATAGTTATTTTCTTTCTTTATTAGAACAAATTTTAATAAAGTGGTTTTAATTGTCAACGTTGTGAATCTTTTTTACTCAACCCGAGTTTACTTATCTAAGTTTACTCTAGCTAGTATCCTTAACGTGTTTAAGTCAAGTTTTGCTAGGCTTTTATATAGGGAGATTTAAAACGCGAAAGTCTTAACTCTCACGGGTTAAGAACAAGAACTTTTCGCAAGTTCCTATAATTGATCCTAGAGAGTCGTTTATCAAGGGAACTTTAAATTACGAATTCTAAACTTGAATGAGTCTAAGAGTTTGCAAGATCCTATAGATAACTCGAAAACCCAAAACTTTAATTTAATAGGCTAAGCATCCACGAGTCTCATTCCTTGAGATTTTAAATTGTGGAGAACGAGAGATGATAGAGTCAATTATAAGTTTGGTATTCTTTCGTGAATTTATGTGAGTTGATTATAAGCCTATTCTCCCATCGCTTGTTAATAAATTTATCTGCAATAAGTAAGGTCGTACGATTTGAAAAGTTACTTAGCTTCTAGCCCAAGATCGTTTAAAAGTTGCTCGGTATTAATTAGAGTTCATAGCCAAGGTATAACTTATTGAAGCGGGACGCGAAGATTGGCGAGTCCAAAAAGGCCCTAACAAGGCATGAGGGCTACATTTTGTTGCTAAAGATCCAAAAGTGATGTGAAGAATCATTTATCAAAGATCAATATGAAGGATCGAGACACACGAAGAAAAGCAAGTACTCCCCAAAAGATCATGAAGAAGTCTATCCGAAAAGACCCTAGCAAGGTATGAGGATAGATAGATCCAAGTCCTAAAAGGAGGCGGATCGTTGTATATCAATGTCCAAAATAAAGATTGGAGAAAAATGAAGAAGTCGTGGTCCAAGTATGAAGAATCTCTCAAAACTTCAAGTGTAGAAATTCCTATTATGAAGAGAAGACCATTATTTCATGAACGTCTCTCAAGATTTGAAGTATGAATTCACTGCCAAATATTGGTCCGAGAAAGGTCTCAAATCGTGAAGCGAGTTATGCCAAGATATGAACTTTATGAGGTCCCGAGAAGCAGTTTTTAAAGATTTTGTCCTTTAGCTAACTATTGATTAAATCGTCCTACTTTATTTTCAGCCTTAATAACTATCGAAATAAGTCAACAATGCATCCTCGTGATCATTCAGGACAATAATAAAATATAAGAGATACACCTAGGAATAAGGGAGTCTAAGTAAATAATTGGCCCACATGAGTTCATGTTAGTTTGCTAACTTATAATAACAATGATCTCGTTTTTAAGCTTGGTATGGGGAACGTGAAACTTGAGGATGATAATCATTCATGACATCTCAAAAACCCTAAGGTATGTCTTTGATTTTTTTTACTTATTTTCTTCCTTTGAATGTTTTAGAATTTTCTATCTTTTTAATAAAGGCCAATGTGGATTGATTATGATAGAAAATGTAAAAACTTGCTTTGTAATTAATACATTGCATGAGGACATTGCAATGGTCAAGTGTTGAGGATTTGATAGGTGTGAAAACACCCATCCTTTTACCACTTAATTATAATGAAAACAAGACCATAACGTGTATTTTATGTCGTAAATGTCGGAATTATGCGTGGTTTGTGTTTTTGTTGTGATTTAGGACGAAAATGTGAAAAGGGGATAAAACACGGGCTTTCACAGGCTTTTATCGAAGAAAAAGACAAAAGACGAAGTCAAGAAATCAAGAGTGCAGAAAGAACGGAAGTCCAAGGATTAAGAAGACGAAGGACTAAACGATAAAGAAAGAAAGAAGAAAGAGAGGAGGAAGCTTCCAACCTCTCCTCCTCCTATAAAACGGGCTTTCACATTCTTAATTGTTGTTAGCTAATTTTGACAAAATTAGTCTCTCCATTTTTCATTACTTGCACATTTATTTCATTGCCATTTAATTACCTTGTCTTGCACTTTAATTATCAAGTAAGTTTTATTTTTATGTTATTGAATCTTTACTTTTTATTGTTAATCTCTCATCTACCTTTCTTGTTTTGATCTAATCTTTATGCTTATGTTTATGTTTATGTTCTTGAAGTTTTTATTGATTTAATCAAGTGGGTTTTGATTTTGTTGGTGTTTATTTGTTAGTTTTATTGATTTGGATTGTTGGTTTACGATTAGTAGATGTTATTTGGTTAGTTTTGTTTAATCTTTAGATTGATTTGGTTAGATTTTGTTTAAATATATAAATGTAAGAGCAAGAACTACCTCGATAACCTTGTACATACTTCCTTTATGTCCAAGGAACTCTGCAAGTGAAGTCGTTTAAATCGTTTTAATTACAGACATGGATGTTATTGTGGCAACAATTTCTGTAATCGTATAAGCTCTAAAGGCCCAAAAAATAAAAAAGGTTTGCATGAAAGGAGATGTTATGTTTTGGATTACCGATCAAGCTCTAAAGGCCCAAAAAATAAAAAACGCCGCTGCCGGGGATCGAACCCGGATCACCAATGTGACAAACGGGTATACAAACCACTATACTACAACGAATTGGTACTGAGTTGTTTCTACTTAATCTATTTATTTCATTGCTCTTAATCTACTGTCTATAACAAAGTTTGGCAGGTGGTTCGGTTTAATGGTGAGCCGAGCAAATTATTGTTGTGTGAGGCAACTTCGAAGGTCATGAGAAAGTGGTTTCATCTTTTGGATGTCACTCCTATTCAGAAGAAAATGTAAGTAATCGTTCTATATCATTAGATAGTTTCTTTTTTATATATAATTCATTACTATTCACTTTTGTCTAGCAGATTAAAGTTATTGCAGCCACCATTCAATACAGCGAATCAGAAGCTGCAGGGTGGTCAGTTTGATCATGCTGATCGCCTATTCAATAGTGTACGAGATACGTGGTCAAGTGCTGCTGGGAGAGGCAACACTTCCGATGTTAAGGAAAACAGATTTGGCCCTTCCAAACTGTCTAAAAGATTCTACTTTTCAGATCTAACCGAGCAACAACTGTGAGTTAATGACTTTGAAACCCAATTTAGACTGATTAGAAAGCACTATGTCTTGTCATATACTACTACATAATCATTCGCTAATAGCTGGTTGGTTTTGTTCATGATAGGATGGAATTATTCTGTAAAGGTCCCTGCTTCCCGTTTGATTTGTGTAACGTTGTTCTTGGGCATAACATTGATGGTGGTGTTGAGATCCGTACTAGCTATAACAAGCTAATTATGTTTAGGGTTATTCAGGCAGAAACTAATATCTCAGATCCATCTCATTATGGTTCTTTCAGTATATTAAACCGTAACTTTGATAATCCCTTGGTCATCACAGAACCTGGTTCTTTATCTCCACACGATATTTGTTATTGTTTACTTCCAGTTTCTACCTTTGTTAAGGTCACTGCGAAGATCTATGGTACCACTTACAAGGGGGATAAATGGAGAATTATATCGAGTATGGAGATCGTTATCCTCCTAGGGAGTTTGATGATGAATATATAGGCGATCTGTTGGCTCTTTTGCTTGGCCGCAGGATCCCGACTCGGAAAAAGAAGACGGAGAAGGTGTACCAAATAGTAAATTACCTCTTAACAAATTATTTAAGAGTAATCAAAAGGCGTAAAATAAAGTTATTGGTTTAAATCTATATAAGATCATATTTATTAGCAAACTCAACCAACCGGTTGAGAATAATAAAAATAAAAAATAATATATTTTATAATATATTTTCTAATCTCATCCAATGAGAGAAGGAGAGAAGGATCGGAGGTTAAAACTGAGGGTCACAACATGACCAGTTAGTTGTTTTATGTTTTTTTGTCTTTGAGAATCTTTAAATTTTATATTAATATCTGTTTTATAACCGGTTGGTCTGGTTTGTGAATAAAAGTAGCCTAATGTAGATGACAACAAGTCTAATTTCACTAAGAATTTTATGATATAAAACAAAGATAAGAAATAAAAAATTGATGACACATGTTTGATTTTTTATCAATAATAGTGACATAAGAAAACACTTTAATCTAACTAAAATCAGGTTACTCTTTTCCTCAAAGACTTAAACTTCAATATACGTAAATAAAAGACTAACAACTTGTTGCATTGTTGGATGGGCCAATATATCAAAATTGAGCAAGTTGATTAATGTGCATAAAATATAGGATATCACCCAACATTGATTAAGCTTTTGGGCTGGCCTTCGCTCACCCTAACGTATACATAGCTCCGTCACTAGAAGTATATCGAGAATAACTGAACTCGAAGCAAGAACAAACCAACACATTAACTTGAACCAAATATATATGTTCCAAAAAATATATAGTTTAAGTATATTTTTTCGGTTGTATATCGAAACCGAACTGGATATATAGAATATTTTTCTATACTTTTTAACTTTATGATTTGAATCTTTAAAATTAAAAGATAAAGATAAAATTAGTAGGGATAAGGACTCGTCTAACGGAAGGTACTTCTAGTTTAAGTTGCTAGGTTTCAATTTTTTAAAAGTAAAAGAGTTGAATCTTTCACACCATGTTCGCAAGTTCAAATTTTTCTTTGTTAGCTTTATGCCTTTAATCACTTTTTATGTTCTAGGTTTCACTTCTATTTTTAGAGTATATATAAGATAAAAACAAGATCTGAGGACTAGGTCAATGGAAAGATAGTTCAACAAAATAAATCAAGATCACAAGTTCGATCCTTCCATTGGTGAAGTCTTTGTCTTTTTTTATATTTTTAAAACTCAATTAGCTTATTCTTTATTTACCATTTTTCCATGTGCTAAAATTATAATTTTACTAGTTTGGAAACGCTAAATTGGCAAGAAGATATATTTTCTTCTTTTATAATTTATTTAATTCATTTAAATGTTGCAACTTTATCAACTTTAAAAAATTTATACTAGTATTTTAAGTATTTGTGTTTAAATATTGTAGGGTAAAAATTTAGAATTGCCGTTTAAAAAAAAATCTATTCGTGGTTAAGAGGCTTAATTTTTTTATAATTGTATAAGCACTCAGAATTCAGGAGACGGCCTTGATATCAACTCAATTAATCAGCGGTTGTATCGTTTTTGTTAACTACAAGAACATGTTATGTTTAGTCTTTCATAGTTGGTTTGTACTAATATAATGTAATTAAAAGTTCAAACTATTCAGTCAAATCACACTACGTAAATATACCCATAATAGGGGACATGTAAGAATGGTAAGTATGATTGTAACGATAGATCAATCGAATTCTAGTGGATACTCTATGTTTTTGTTTACTAGCCAAATTTTAGTAAGCAATGGGCCAACACAACAAACATCGACTTAAGGGCAAACCTGAGGTTGGGTACAAATGATTTAATAAGGTTGTGATCAATTAGATGGTCGTCATGGCACATTGCAACTATACGGCTGACTGGGCCGCAAGTGGTCGATTTAACCATCATGGCTGGTCAGACACACTCCAACGAGCATCGTTTTTTATGCATTATATTTATATCTATCTAACACTTTTGTTCACACAAATGTATATATGTGTAACATGATTAAATTTGTAAGTATGGATACGTAACCATAGTGCCCTAAAAAGTGGCATACCATACCAAGGTTGGCGCCATGGCTTTTGGCGTCGTGGTTGTCAGCCCAAAAAAGTGATGTTTTAGATTTTTTTAATTAAATAAAGTGGGCTATATGTGGACTAACTATACCATTTTTCCTTATATAGCACCACATTTTTTCATGGCTCACTGCTACCTCACAAAATGTGACGACATAACATTCTGGTGTCATAACCTACGTGACAATATTTTTTTGCTATGACACCACACCACTGTACTCTGTGCTCTTAAAGTGTGTATGAAACAAGAACGATGTAAGTATAGGTGTTGATTCGTCATGACCAGTTTTTATATGCTTCATACTGTATAACCTGGGGCGGAGCCATCTTGTAAGTAGTGGGGGTAGAGGCCCCCGATAAAGCTTCGTCGGAGTCTCAAAATTAATAGAGAAAATGGTTAAATTGGTTGCAAAAACTGGTAGTGCCCTCAACATGAAAATCAAAATGCCCTATACAAGAGAAGATATTGGATTTTCAAATCTTTTTCTTGAGAATTGATATGGTAAATCGAAAGAGGGAAAAAGAGACCGGTAAAAAAGGATGAAGAAGATGAAGACGAAAAAGATGTATTGTGAAGTGCGATATGTTAAATACTTATATTTTGTTTTAAGATATTGTTTTAGTTTTTATACAGTAAATGATTAGTTTACAATTTAGGAGTCGTTTGTTTACCGTGAATGAAATGAAAAAAATCCTAATTCTTATCTCAAGTTTAGTTCTAATTTGCGTGTTTAAAACCTTGTACTTACTTGATATGTTGGAGTCGTTGGTTTATCGAGTCACAGGTTTAGCCGCTGAATTGACAAACGAAAAATCGTCGGTTCAACATGGTCACCAAATAAGGAAAAACTTGGCAAAATCCGACTTGATTTTGACCGGCTTTCGGTTTAACCGTTTGAACCGTGGCCTATTTGAGGTAAGCTTCTTAAAGTTAAGGGGGTAGTATGTATTCTTATAAAAACTTCTCAGATTTGACCCTATAAATAAATACCCAAACCCCACATTAGTATATCCATTTCTTCAGCTTCCATTTTTGCTTGCGTGTTTCTTCAGAGGTAAAAAATCCTTTAACTTTTCACTTACAGTTTTATTAATTCCGTTTATTTCTTGTACTTTTATGTGTATGTGCGCGTACTTGTTTTTCTGAAATTTGGAAGAAATGATCAAATTAAGAGTTGCATACCAACTGTTTGATAATATGTCTCAAAGATAATATTCCACAATATGCTTATCAGAAAATGTTGTTTTACTAGTTTTTATTCTTGCTTCGTTTTATGATATCTGTGTAAAGTGGCGGACCTTAAAATTTCTAATGAGGTTATCAGTTATGTTTCATAAGCTCACTTTTGTGGCTTATTTTGAAACTTTTCCGCTTATATAAGTTTCCAATAAACTTACATATGCGGAAAAGTTTCAAAATAAGCCACAAAAAATGAGCTTATGAAACATAAGCCATAAACCAGCTATATAAGCCGAAACAAACACCCCCTAAATAAGATGTGCAAAGCTATAGAGCTAGAGACGTCATGTTCCACTCATTTTACTTGTTCCCATTTTGATTAATTTTCTATAATTAAATAACGTGTTGTTTAATTATGTAACACCGGCTGTCTTTAAGACGGTTGAAGTTTCTATTATCTGTGAACATTATTTTTGTTACCAAGTTTAGTTCTGAGTTCTTTGTTCTATGCACATTGCGATAAAGTAGAGAAAACAATCATCTCAATACGGTGGGTTTATCGGTTCACATTTCACTGTGACATAGGTTCAATATCAATTTTTCTAACATATCCATGTACACGTGAAAGGTGAGGTGGCAAAAGAAGTGTTATGGAACCGCTTGGAGAGGATGAGCTCTTCTCCGTTTTTGAGCGAATTCCAAACAAAGAAGACAAAAAATCCTTCTCTAATGTTTGTAAGAAATTCTTAAAAGTTGCATGTTTTCAATTACGGTCTTTAGACATTAAGTATCCTGATCTACTATATGATGTGCTACTTTCGTCCCCAAAAATGTCTTCGTTTGAATGTCATGTACCACTTTCGAACAACCACATGAAACAAATAGTCGAGTCATGCCCCAATATCAAGCACCTAGATCTTTCTTCAAGACATGAGGTGAATTGGTTGCAGTTTGATGATGTTGGCTTGTGTGAAATCGCGAATGCTTGCATTCATTTGGATCGTGTGGATCTAAGTGGGAGGTTACGCTTTAGGGAAACTGGAATTGTTTCCCTTGTAAGATCATGCAATAATTTAACAAGGTTAGGTTTACTAAACTGTGAAAATGTCACTGACGAATCATTGAAAATGATTGGAGAAGCAACTCACTTAAAAAGTTTATCTTTGGGAGGTTGTTATCTAATTACTGATTTGGGTTTGGAGTATTTGGCGAATGAGAATTTGAGGTATTGTTTGGAGACACTATTCTTAAGTAAATGTGATAGGATTACCGATAATGGGGTTATCCACTTGAAGAAAATGGTTAGTCTAAGAAACCTGAATTTGTTTAACTGTGGGGCTTATATCACAGACAATGGGGTTGTGGCCATATGTCAGCTCCCAAATCTTTAGACATTGCATTTAGATTTCTTGATCAATATAACGGACATTTCGTTACGTGAAATTGGTAGCAAGTGTTTGAAGATGTGGATGTTAAGTTTGGAGGGTTGTGAGAAAATCACTAATGTTGGTTTACAATCTTTTTCTGGTCATCAAACATTATTTACACTTAGATTAGTCTCATGTTACGAACTCCCTTTGGAAGATGTCAAGCCAATTATTCTGTACTGCCCGGATTTGAGGTTTGTTTATCTCAGTTGGAGTATGAAGAAGCCGGTACCAAAGGCACATTATGAAGTCTTTAATACTAATACCCATTGTTGTTGAGTATACTGGGTATAACCTCTTCATTACAACCAGTTTATTTGGGATTTTGATATCTTCTTGCTAAACTTGTGAACACTCACAGGTTAGTCACGCTCCTCTTTGATTTTCTTATATGACATTTTCTCAATTTATGTTGCAATTATTTTTAATGTATGTAATTGCAAATGAAGCATACTCGCTCTCAATTTGATTTAAAACTGGATGAAGCAGCCTTGTGGAATACGTTTGCTTAGTTTTTCCAATATCAATATACGCTTGTTAGGTACATTTACGACATTTTGGTTGCCGGAGAAACTTGTGAGCAATTATGGTGTTGAATATTATATACAGACCTATTAAGGATTATTTGTGATTATGAATCGTTGATAACATACACACATGCACAACACTTTGATGATTAGTACATACCTTGAGCTCAATCAATAGCTAGAGTACTCTTTATACTGTCTATAACACTTTTTGAAGATTACTACATACTTAAATGTAATTGCACCATTCCGTTTACGATTGCTCCTAACAAAGATACTAACATGCGGTTCCTATCAAGATTGATATTTTATTCTCATTTTCTTCCAACCTGACATAGAAACAAAAGGATTAAAATATGCTCCATCTTATATTTTGTTTGGCTAAGATGAGAGGTAGACACATGCTTTGTATTTGCTCTATTCATATTTTTGATAATCTGGTAGTGTCTTTTATGAATCATTAGTGATTTTCTTAATACCTGTTATAGGCTTTTTTTATCACCATTAAAAAGTTTAGCTTGATCTCAGTGATGGAATCGGGTGGGTATTATAATGTCTCGAGACACCTATGGATATTCACAATGTGGTTTAATTTTTGTAAAAAGCGTTGATTTTGTAAATGCACATAGTACAAAGAAATTGGTTTTGATAGTATTACTTAAATTTTTAGTGATGCAATTGGTTAGTTTCTGTCTTGGTTATGTTTGGGTTGACGGTTAATATGGATCTGTTTAAATGTCAAAGCTTAACAGCGTCGTCGTGAGGCAAAGTTGTGATGAGTGGTGAGATTGCTGAAAGAAGCGAGTGTATCATATAACAGACTTGTTTCAAGTTACAGATTAAGAGAAGTACTAAATATTGAAATCAGTTTTCATAATTTAGCAAAGTTGATCACACACCCATAAGACAGATTTACAAAACCAAAACGAAGAGGCACTTGTAATGTACTACTGCATTTTAGGTCGTTAATATAGTTTTGAAAATAGTAGTGTGCAGTTGCAATTAGAGGTGTGTTGGTCAAGCTTAGATCAAAGACAAGTCAAGGCTATTAGAACATACTTGCCGAGTTCAGATCAAAGACAAAGACAGGACAAGACTATAAAGTAACATACCCGAACTTGATGCTAATTGAATTCTCCACCTGTATTTGACTAACCGCGGGGCTAATATCCCCGACTATGGGGTATTGGGGTTGTGATTTATTTGGTCACCAACGCTTATTTGAACTCACGTTACAAATTTTAATGGGAAGATGTTAAGCCAATTGCTTTGATCTGCCAAAACTTGAGGTATCTTGGTCTAAGTAGGCAAATAAAGAAGCTGATGCCAAAGGTAGATTATGAAGATGTTAATATCATTAACCATCTCTGTCAAATAAAGTAGGAATGACCTTTTATATGCATTCTCCTAAAGTCGTAAACACTTACAGGTTAGTTAACTTGGGCCATGATTTTACTGAGTTAACGCACGCACGCACATCTTATCGTATATGTTATGCTTGATAGGTCCTACACAAACATATATCAGGGAATAGGGATGCTGCGTAAAGTGTATCAAGCTGATTAAAAACAATTGTGATATATGCTATATTAAGTGTCCACTTTGACTTTTCTAGTTCTTTTTATTCAACTTTGACTATAAATATTTTCATTTGTGTTAGATAATACTTGATAAAAAATATATGTATGGATTGAGATTTAAATGCATTTTCATTAAATATATTTTTCGTCCGGTATTAAATAACACAAATAAAGATTTTTATGGTCAAATTGAGTAAGGAAGACCGAAAAAAGTAAAAGTGGACACTTATTATGGGACGGAGGGAGTATTATTTATGGTATTTTAAAACCCGGGTTGACCCGGCCGGTTCAATCATGACCTGGTTGGGTGACCGGATGTCCGTTTTGAGCGATAATCCAGGTTTAACCGTGAGCCGATAGCTCGGCTGGGCCAATTATTAGGGACTACTAATGTAATTTCTTCGAAATAAGTCTTCGATGCATAAGCACCTTTTACATCAGGGACTACTAGTGTAAGAAGGTAATAATAAAAATTTCCAGATACAAAGATGATAGATATAACTTTTTTCACTCTCAAGACTAAGTTTCTGGTACGTAAGCATAACAATTGGAGATATTACATGATTAATTAATGCCCATAGGACAAAACACTTGGTGGTCTTAGTTTCGCATATCAACAACAGTAATAATGAGCTACTTTTTCTAAGAGCTACTTTTTTTTTCAATATCTGCTCCATTCTTTTTCTATTGCCTTTTTCAATTTTTAAGACTAAAAAAGCATGACAAAAAAAAGAAAATGATATAGGAATTATTTGATTTTCTAAATTATTGAAAAGTTTTACAATTTTAAATTTGTACCATAATCAATTTTTTACTAGTTTTGTTTTTTATTATTTTAATATGAAAACACATATTTAGTTTTACATGATAAGAATATAAATTATTTGCAAGTATTCAACTTCCGAAGATTCACATATATGTAATATCATACGTCATTATGTTGTATTGTGTGTATAAATCACATGTAATATACATAAAATCACATGTGATTTGCATGAATCACATGTGATTTGCATGAATCACATGTGATTTGCTAACGAGTCTCATGGGATTTGTAAATTGAATGAATTTTGACATTCAACCTCCCATTTGTAAATTGTAATTATGTTGTACATATATTTTTTATCAGTATTATTGTATGTAAAAATCACATGTGATTTGCACGAAATCACATTTAATTCAAGCAGAATTTCGTGTGGTTCAAACAAAATCACATGCAATTTAGAAGCTAATTATATTTTATATGAATGACAACAAACAATTTAATATGTTGACATAATTACATGTGACTTAAACAAAATTACATGTGATTAAGCTAAAACGGGTTTCTTAGAAGACATGATGGTTTTCAAATGTTGGAATCACATGTCATGCAAGCAAAATCACATGTAATATAACCGAATCACATATAATTCAGAATACAATTTGTTTTACATATTTTACATGAATGACAACATACATTTTAATATATTGAAAGAATTACATGCGACTGAGACAAAATTACATGTGATTAAGTTAAAATCACATGTAATTTTGACAGAATCACATGTGATCCATACATAACCACATGTAATTCATATATAGTCATATGTGATTCGTAAATGTGATTTGCTCACAAATCACATGTGATTTGCCCATGAATCACATGTAATTATCGCACGAAATAAAGTAAATTTGAAAAGTAAAAGTATAGTATAAAACTTTATCTATCTACTAAGTCTATTTTTTTTTGTTAATCCAAAATGTTTATTTAACCTTATGTTTACTACTGGCAATAATACTTTAATAAAAAAGGTACTTTAACAATAATAACTAAAATAACATACGAGTACATCATATCAAAAAGACAAAAAAAAATTTATAATTTATATACTATCATCAAAGCAATCATTAATCACATTAATTATATATACATACAACCTATTCTTTAAATACATATCACTAATTATTCTGTAAATTTACATCATTAATAACGATGTAACTGACTCGAGCTTTTCCCGAGTAACTCGAATTCGTTCTATTGAAGTTTCATCGAGTATCAAGCTTAAACATGATCCTTAGAAAATGAGCTAATGTTCAATGAGCTCGAGCTTATGAATGCTCGGCTCGAGTTATAATTTTAAGTTGTCTACTTATATACTTTGTATACAACTATATTTAGATATGTCACCATATAAAACACAACCGCGAAATGATAGCTGGGATATGTCATATGTAACGATATAGTACTAAAGAAAGTAACTAATTTGTCGATACTTATTTTTACAATATAGTCTTCGCTGTCTTCAATTCACTGTGAACATTGGTGCAAGCACAACGGTGAAATTTAATAACCAAAATAATCAATAAACCAATTTTTTCAGACCTAGACTCGATGACTCGAACGGATCGATCTAAGACCTGGATTTTAAAACATTGTGTAAAACAAACCTTGACCTATAAACCAATATGGAGTTTTTAAATAGTAGAATCTTAAAATTAAAATAGTCTTTAAATAGTATAATTTAAAAGATAAAAAAAAGGAGACAAAAATGTTTTCAACATAAAAAGCTTGACGAGAAATTAATGAACTTACAACCACAGAGTTAATATTTTCACAAAACTTTCGAAAAAGCTTACCAAAAGTAAAGGGTAAATGCATATATAAGCATATTTTTATTTAGGTCACCGACCAATGTGGGACAATTCATAAAGACGCAAGTCTTTCAATCAAGTATGTACATGTATTTGTTCATTGTAATTGTTTTTTAGTTGTTTTTATGTCTAGCTTCGTTAGTTTTAATATAATGCCGCTGTTCGAAAAAAAAGTATGTACACATATTCCAATATTATGAAGCTCTAATATGTATGGATCTCGGCAGGTGTCGCAACAAATAATGTGTGCTCTCATATAGTGATGTTGGAACGAGCCAACTCAATAGTTTGCATTTAACTAGCTAGTTAATTAGGAATAAGGCAAAAATTATTTCTCTCTCCTTTGTCTCTTAACCGACCGTCGGCCACCCTTTTGGGGTGTTTCGGAATCTTTTTTTTCTCTCGTTATTATTCCATATTAACCGTTAGTTCTTAACTCTTAAACTTAACGACGGTTAAATGTTTACTCGATTGAATTAATAAACATATAAATATATTTATTAATAAAATTAACTTTTTACATATTGTGTGCAATCACATAATCTCTAGTTCGATCATAACACACGACTATTAAATTTACGTCCATAAACTTACAGCTAATACAATAATACGGACACAATCAAACTGTTTGTGATTTAGTATTTTAGTTCCTTTTCTTTTGGGATCGTCACTTGAAAAGGACAAATTAGCCGATTTGAGTTTAAAATTTCTCAACGATCACACAACTTAAAAATCGCATCAGTGAAGAACGAGTAACTATTAAAATTTCAGTTGCAAGGTTTAGCCAACTTTGATATAAATTTGTTAGCTTGTGAAATAATATAAAAACCAATCGTGAACAACGAGGCTTGCAAACTTAAATCATAAGCTTGCAAACCAGTGATTCGTTATTGGCTTTTAAAAGAATTTACATGCCTACTTCAAACCTTTTCCTTATTTATAACCAGGTCTCACAAGGTACTTTCATTCGCAGTGCAATGTGGGATGGTCAATAGTCGATTGATTTTAAGCATTTTTTTGCGTTAGTCTTGTATGTGTGTCTAACACATATACCGAAGGCCTCATTGGTTAGCTGACACTACAAAAAAAAGGGCTATAGTGACGGAAATTTAATGACGAATCCTATTTTTCGTCACTGTTCGCACAATTTTAGTGACGATAAATAATTTTTGTCACTATATCTCGTCACTTGCATATATTTAATGACGAAATAATAAATCGTCATTAATTTGCATATTAATGACGAATTATCCGTCACCGAGTCTAGTACTAGTCAAACTGATCCTTGTACCGCTCCTTAGTCACAAAATTTTTGTCATTGAGGTTAGGGGTTTCATTTTTTCCGACCCGACCTGAGCTTATTCTGGTCGTGTTACTCGGGTTGAAATTTAAATTCGGGATAGTGGGATCAATCCGACTAACGTGAATTCGAAAACGGGTCGGATATTAGGTATGATATTTATGTTTAATTCGGGTTCAGGTCAACCCGATTGACCCGAAAAAGTTTTTTTTTAGCTTTGACCCGACTTTGACCCGACCCGAATAACCCGAAACCGACCAACCCGATCCGATTCCCACCCTAATTGAGGTTATATGCTAAAATGATAGAAAATATTTCGTCACTCACTTAAGCAAAAAAATAAATGCATCTAAATAAATGTAACAGTCAAACTACAAGGACTAAAAGTGACAAATTGCATAAGTGTTATCCACATCACAACTTTGACTAGTATAAACTAAGAAATGGATCTGATCATTTTCATCATTCCATAACTTCGCCAAAATAACTTCATCATTCCATCACTTCGCCTAAATCACTTCGTCACTTCGCTAAATAAGAAATGGATCAATTTGTCATTCATTCGTCACTTTCTATTAAAGCTTAACAACCACTCATTTACGGTCGTTTGTTCGTCATTTCATTGCGGCAAAAGTTTTTGTAAGTTTTGGCTTTTCATTTACGGTTATTTTGCTTGTTAGTTTGTAAGTATTTGATGAAATGATTGTTTCAGTTATGGAGATAGATTCGTATAATAGTTATGAAATGATTGTTTCAGTTATGAAATGATTATTTTGCTTATTATAGTTATAGGTTCGTGATGTGCTGAATTAGGCGTGTTTATCCGTCAGATTTATCTGGTGCTGATTAGAGTGTTACGTTTCACAATCGTACGATTGATTCGTGATTTTAACATGTGATTTATGGAATAAGCTATAATATATCCGTGTTGCTGGTGGTAGACGAAATTGTGGTAAAAAGTTCTTCGGAGATATTTCGTATAGGTTGAAGTTGCGCATATACGAAATTGTTAGTTGTGATTTGTAGTATAAGTCGAGTAATATGGTTGTTTGAAAATAGATCGTTCGTTGAGATATATTTGTATTATTAAGTACGTGATGTGCCAAATTGGACCGTTAGTAAGCATTGATGACAGATGAATTTGTGCAGTAAGACTAAGGTTACTTGCAGATTTGTGCAGATTAGATGGTAGGAAGTATAGGATCATTTTGTATTGCTGTGTGAGATTGGACCTTCTCTGTGTTGATGAATCATGATGCTATTACGAAGTTTCGTCTTAAGGTTCACTACTGCTCTAGGATGAAGGGCTGTTTGAAGTCTGAATGCCATGCAGTAAAACTTTATTACCATAAATAGTCTCACTCGCGTTTAGCCTTCTGGTTTGTGTTTTCATGACAGTATTAGTAGTTGTTAGTAGGTGCTATGTACCAGATAGATGTTATGCGTTTTAAATCTGTTAGTAGATGTGATTTATAGTTATGGTGATTTCTCCCTAATTTTAAATCTGGTTCAATGCGAAGTTTCGTTACGTAAGTAGGATATTGTGATTGTTGTGTGTATGTGAATATGTATTCGTAATGGTTCGGAGTTAAGGAGGTATGATTAGCAGATAGATGTTATGCGTTTGTTTGATGCAATTAGTTTTGCTTATAATCGTTAGTTTGTAAATTTGATGATATTTTGTAACTGCTGTTCTCGCTAAACAACTGATGTTTTAAATTGATTTGGCGTTTTAACTGGTTTTTATTACGTAAGTATTACTAATCTGAATGTTTAGACTATATTATTACGTCATTGCACAATGATTATTTCAAGGATCTTAGTGTAGGTTGGACTTGTTATATTAGGTGCAGATTCGTAACAAATCTGTTATGAATACCATAACAAATTTGTGTACATTTCATGATTGCTTATTGATGCTTAATAATTCTATTGGTTTAAATGATGTTGGCAATATAACCATTTAACCACTGTAAACAATCACATTGGAACCACAAAATACAATTTACTCTATAAAAAACACTTCATCTTTCTCTAATCATCATCTTCACTTTCATTTATCTTTTGTTTTTCACTTTCTTCTTTAACTGTCGTCAGTCACTGACATTCTTCACAAATCCACAATACATTTCTATGTTCGATTACGCAATAAAAATCCTGACTGACATTCTTCACAAATCCACAATACAGTCCTGACTGACATTCTTTAATATGGTTGATTACATAACTTTCATTTATCTTTTGTTTTTCACTTTCTTCCTTAACTGCCATCAGTCCTGACTGACATTCTTCACAACTCCACAATACATAACTTCTAAAAATAACCTGTGGTAATGGATGACTAAAATCAGTGACTATAACACATAACTATCATCGGACGAGCGTAATCGACCATATTAATCTCATTGGCAGGGGCTAGAGTCAAATGATTACAAAAACATGGACTAGAAACCAAGCCACAAACATGGACCATATTAATCTCATTGGCAGGGGCTAGTAGTTAGACCGATACTATAAGTTATGTTAAGAAGTTAGACCGATGCTATAAGCTATGTTATGAAGTTAGACCAATACTATAAGTTATGTTATGAAGTTAGACGGATACTATAACTTATGTTAAGAAGTTAGGCCAATACTATAAGTTATGTTAAGAAGTTAGACCCATACTATAAGTTTATAAAGTGAATTTTGAAGACTGAGTTGTATACTTTTTACGTCAGGTTTCTTGATTTTACCCTAAAAATTGTTACAAATGATAATTAGAATTTAGTTACCTTATATCATATAATATTTGATGGATTATACATGATTTTACAGATGTTATGCTATTGATATCTTATATCACATAAACGTGCCCTGGTGTTCTTATATATATACAGGAAAACATAAATACGAATGCTAGTGAAGTTCAGGGTTATGAAGAGATGGTGAACTCAAGTCGTCAAAAGTTGAAGCAAAAACGAGTGAAAAACAAGGTAATGAAATTTCTATTATGTAGCAACTGTGATAGTTATTTTGCATGTATCATTATTTTGCATGTATATTTCCATAAGACATTGTGATTATCACTATGATTATGTGGCCATTCCTTCTTCCCATTCCCCTTACTCAGTTTGAGGTATGTTAGAAATAACAAAGTTCCATATTCTGATGTCACATAGCAGCTCTGTTCTCTACTTGTTTTAATATAAAGTTTCATATTTCCCAAAAACATCTTTTGAGTTATATTAAAACTTACCTTGATATGTTATTTAGGAACAAAGAAATGTGAATGATAGGGTAAGTCAAAATAATGAAGGAAGGGTGAACTTACGTCATCAAAACTTGAAACAAAAGGTAGGGGAAAACAAGGTAAAAGACTGGACTCTTTTAGCAATGATTTTTTTTGTAGTGTTTATCATTTGGTTATTTCTTTGGCTGTTAGGTATCCGGTGGAGTTCAAGGATCAATTCATTTGATGGGACATGGGCCTACTAGAGGAAAAAGTCAAACGGTAAGTATATCAAATATATACTATGCTTCTAATATTGAAGTAGTCCAATCATATTTGCATGTTACAGATCTCGTCAACTCTGTGAGGTATGAATGAAAGATGGCCATATATCCAATTGTCAACTGGGTGGGTAAAAAATCAGTAGACGTCTATAAATGATGTTATGTCAGAGTTGGGCCTACCTTGAGAATGTTAGTTAAACTGTTTTTAAGGAACCTTTTCCAATAGACGTCTGTATTAATGAGGTAATCATGAGTTTGTTCGCTGCAAGTATTATGGTTTTTTTACTTCAATATTAAATATACTTTACTTGGAATTCAACAGTTGTATATTGAAGGATATTTGCAAGCTATGTTGGATAAGATGTATAAACATGAATATCTTAGAGTGAGTGATTGATGACCAGGTTTATTCTTAGTCGTAGTGTTGTTTTTGTATATTTGATGAATATGTAATTCAAACTTTTTAATCGTTAGCCTATCCATAAGGAACGTGGCTATTTGCGGTTTCAAGATAAAGAATCATTTATACATGAAGGTAATGTGACAATAGAGCATGAACTTATTTCTCCACAAACTAATACAGACACCGGTGCTCATCACAAAGAAAATATTAGTTCAAATTCAAATGGTGAGTTCCTTAATCTAAAAGTATGTTTTTCATGGAAAAAGCAACCTAAATTGTTGAAAGAAGATATCATCAGCAAGACCACGGTAATTTTTTTTTCTGTTAATGGATTTTGAGCTATGTTCCTTAAGTTATTTAGGACAACTTTAATAGAACAAGTTTGAAGAAACGTTGATCATTTATTAATGGATTTTGAGCTGTGTTTTTTGTTGTAATATGTTAACATTGACATATAAAATTAAATAACCCATTATTTTACTTTTAATCTCGCAGGAAATAAGCACTATAAATAAGCAGGATCGAGCTCGTAATGAGGTCCCTCCTATGGTTGGCACGAAATCATTTGCAAGGAGAATTCACGAGGTAAGCGTGATGAGAATTTTATCTTACATTTAGGCAATTGTAGAAAAATTAGTGTAATTTAAAAACAATATTATCTGCTTTGGTCATAACTGTTGACAATCATTTGAAACAGATGAGGAAACGAGGGAAAGAAGTAACAGCGATTCGAAGGTACAAGATAGCTCACTGGTCAAAAAAGAAGAAATCAATGATTAATGAGAAGGCTGCTAAAATTTAAGTATTTTCTTTACTATTCTCTTTTAGATTCCTGGATAAATACAAGTCTCTCTTTTAGATTTCCTGGCACATACCGGCTAAATACATACTGATTATGTGGTCAACACGATCTGACCTGCATGTTTTGACCCAACCCCATTTTGACCCGTTACCGAACTTCTAATTCCAACTGCAGATCGTACATTACAGACCGTAAGTTTCATCACATAAAACTTTTTCTTATGAAACAACTTGGCCTAAAACAAGGTGCATTGTCGTACACTTTACTTCCTACTACAGATCATACATTGCAGACTAAGTGCTCTGACATTATTATTTTTATGCAGGAGGATGACGATTCCGAAGATTATGAAGAAGATGGAGAAGATTATGATGAAGCTGGAAATGCTGTTTAGTTTAAGTTTAAATGGAGGATCCGCACATGTAGTAGTTTAAATAGAGGATAATATACTCGTAGAAATAGTTTAGTAGGATTTTATACCTTGCTGGGAATGTATGCTACAAATTGAATAATTGTTTGACGTATAATTGCTTAATATTGACGATATATGGACCAAGCATATCTTTTTACCTTTTTGTACTTTTTGGTCTACAAATTTCCCCATATAACATTTGTAGGATACTTAGGATTTTAGAAAGTGACGAAGTTGTCGTCACTATTGGACGTTAACGTTCGTTAGTTTTTCTCATTAAGTGACGCTTTTTTTTCGTCATTATTTTGGTAAAATAGTGATGATATCAACCACTTTAATGACGAAATTAGGTAAAGAAATGGGTTGTCACACTGCCTTAAGTGACGAATTTAATTCGTCATTAATTTTGTGTCAAATTTTAATTCGTCACTTTTTTATTTGTGACGGAGCTATAGTGACGACAAGTGACGACGTTGATTTTCGTCATTAAGTTGGTTTAGAGACGAATTTTTCCTCTATAATGACGAATTTCCACTCGTCATTAAAGCCCTTTTTTCTTGTAGTGTGATAGAGTTACTTGAAGCACTTTTCTTCAAAAGTGAGTGATCATGTATAAGGACTAGATGGAGCTTGTACTTCACGAGTTGATTCTCGAATCTTTAAAGACATGAAGTTATGAGTTATGTTGGTCGTGGAGAGCTGTTGAAGGCACGGCTTCGTGGGTTTACTCATCAAGGTTTGTGTGGCAACGGGTGGTCGCGGTAGATAGCTAAGGTGTTTATGTTTAACTCTGCATGTGTTTTTAATATAGGATATAGCAATTTTGTTTATGATGTTGATATCGATCTACTAATCTTGGTATCGTACCTAGCTAGGTGTCATAAGTGTTGTTACAAACATGATAAACATCAGAGACCGCTGATTAAAATTGAGAGGAGGTTAGCTGTTTGCCACGAAATGGGAAGCCTTGGTAGTCTCCTACGCCAACAATCCTTTTCACAAGTAGACTACGTGCAAGAACAAGACGTCGAGCTTGAAAAAATAAAGTACACTCGCTAAGTGCAAGATGTCGAGCTTGAAAAATAAAGTAGACTCGTAATGTGTGTTTTTTTTAGGAATGTCATTTTTTTTAAGTAATGTAATGTTATTTTAGTTAAATGTAATGTTTTTATACATAATGTTTTTTTATTTTATAATTTAGAGAAACAAAAAACCCTTTTGTATCATATTTTTGGTGCCAACCACTATAATTTATGAAAATTTGATGTCAAATGATTTATGTGTGGCAAACCCAATTTATTCTACGTGACACTAACTTTTTCTTTGGCACCACATTTTAAGCCCCGATCGCTCCGAGTGCGGTAGCGGTGTTTTTATAATAAATCAATTTGACCGTAAATTACACAAGTTGTGAGTTGTCCTATGCAATATATGTTTCGTCTATCCAAAGTTTTAAAATTGACACGCTTTTGTAATACTATAAACCACATTGTTTTGTTGGGAATACAATTCACTAAGTATTCAAGCCGCTGACAGATGGATTCTAGACACTGACAAGTAGAGTTAAGCCGTTGACAAATCAAGACACTGACATGAAAAATCAAGGCACCTCATTTGATTTTTTAACGTCAATCTTTTTCAGCTTTTATTTTTAATATGTTTGTTTGTATTAAATAATACTTGATGCAATATATAAGAATTAGTTTGTTTTTAAATGTATTTTTATTGATATAAATATCGTCAAGTAAAACTGTAACACAAACAAAATATTAAATATAAAAATTATAAATAAATCACAAAAAGCTCTAAAGAATCGTTTCTAAAGATGTGTTTTGATTATGTTTTGTTTTTCTTTTCTAATTTACTTCTTAATTTCAAGCTTTTACGATTTCGCCGCTTGAACTACGAGAAGTATTAGATAATAAATTGGCCCAAGCCCAACTTTTGGGATTAAAGTTTCTAAAATATTCTATATATTATTATATATACATATTAATAATACAATACCTACCATATGGTTTAATCATTCTAACATTCTTCGTTTATATGCAAAATAGAATGACAAAGCTATCAACAAATTATGATGAATCCAAGGTGTGTGTTTTTCTTGGTTGTCTGCTAGAGCTAAAGGCGTGACTTAGGTGGGATTAGCGCTAGTTCGTTATAATGTAGCAATAGTAACATAGTTTCCGCATATCATGTGATCGTATTTTCTGTCAATAATAATTATTCAAAGTTGGTTTTCATAGCTCGAAACAAAAAAATTGAAAAAACTGAAATCCAACTGATAATAGGAAAAACCGAAAAAACCCGATCGAAACTAAATACCGATGGTTCGCTTTTACTTTTTCAAAAAACAAAAACTTTCAGTTCAGTTTTGGATTTCATCCAAAAACTAAAACCGTAAAAATCTAACCGAACTGAACCGAACTATTTATTATATATAATTATATAATATAATATAAATAAAAATTAAAAAATTTAAATTGTAAGTTAATATTAATTTTGTGAGTGAAATAAGAGTAATATAGTTATCTTAATATATATATTCGTGTTTGTTACGTACATGAGTTTACTTGACATTATATCATTAGATGGTAATCGTTTATGCGTACGTTCGTTTGCATGCGTGTGTATCTCAGTCATATGTGTATTTTTAGAAATTTTGGATAACCGTTATTAGGCTTAAATTGATAAAAAAAAAGTAAAGAAAAACAACCAACTTTTTAAGTAAATCAAGTTTGTTAATCTAAATTGGTGGTACCTGACTGTTTCTAAAACGGAAAAATCGAACCAAAACCACCTAGAAACCGAAGAAACAAAACCACCTAAGACCGTACGATTACGGTTTTTAGTTTTGTAAAAACTGAATATTTAGGTTCGGTTTCGATATTAACCAAAAACCAACCCAACCCGAACCATGAAAACTCTAAAAAAACATAGATTATATCATTCTATGTCCCACATCGGAATGAAATCGAAAGAAATGTTGTTTACATACACAATGTTTATTATTTAAATTAGATGGGCAAGGAGGGTCGGGAAGTGTGCATATGCATGCGATTATGGCCACTGTCGACTTCCCTGCCCATTGAAATCATTATTGTGTTGTCTTTATATACTCAGCTCGTCGTCAACATCATACCACATACAAGGCTACGAGCATCACTCAATTAGCACTTGAACAAAAAATTACTCGTTAGTATTGCTAGATCTTCGTCCTAATCATTTAATTTTGCACACCCAATTTTTTTGTTAAAATTAGAAAATGTTATACTATATAATTAACTTTAAAAAAAAAGGGGGTGGTTTGTAGATTTGAGATTGTAAAAACGGATGTACACTTTGAGATTATGTAATGTAAAAACCAATACACACACTTTTATCCTTTATTTTTATTTTCACAAATATGACATTTAATATGAACCAACATGATTTCCTAAAGCAATAAACACAATTGACCTTGACTTTTTTCATGAACATAGATAGTGAGAATCCTTGTCTTAATAAGTCCAGTTTTAATTTTTCTATTTTGTACACATAAAAAGGCATCAACTCATGTTATTGAACCTGTAAACATGCAAGTCTATTTGTACAATAACAAAGGAGGCAATCTTTGTTGGATGTTGTGAATACTTGTCTAAATAACTCTACTTTTACATAATTCACATACCAATGTGGGACAATAATATGATGTTGTAAGATTCAAGTGAAACCTATAATAAACGCACAGGTTTAAGTGGCACAATAAGCTTGACATTTTATTTTTAAAGGGTATATGACAAAAAGGAGTATTAAAGATAAGGTTTATTTTCAATTAAAGTATTCAACTTTTTTTTCTTGCATATAAAGGCATCCAACTCTTTTTACTAGTCAATTTAAGCTTTTGCTCACTTCTCGTTAACACACTAACACCCATTTCGTTATATTTCCAAAATTAGTGTTAGTTAAAAATTAAAGGGTTTAATTAACAATTATCCAAAAAATTGACTTCCATACTACAACTTCTAAATCCATGACCTATATATCAATATCAATCTAGTCTATACGAAACTATATTATTAGTTATGAAACAAGTTTCTATATAATTTTGGTACATATTGCATGATGTGATGATATGAACAAGACGTACCTGCTAACTAAGTACCTTATTAATTCCCCAATCATATTTATTAATCTGATTTTAGCTTTCATTTTCATAGGAACATTTTAAGACTCCTCGTAGAAACAATTCTAACCTTTTAATTTTAAGAACTTCACCTATTGACCCTATCGAACCAACATATTCTTGATGTAGGTTTGTCTTTAAGAATATGACATCGTGCTTCTTACTGGTATGCTTTAGCCATTTATGTACTTGATTTTTTGGATAATTGTTAAATTAAACAACCGAGAAATTAGGATATTTGTTTTCAAAATTACTAACACTTCAACTCCACACTTATTTTTCGATACAAAAGTTTGGAACAAATCATTTTTTGTCACTCGATTATAACAAAAGCTGGGAACAAATCAAAGCTCTCAAATCATATGCTCAGTTTACTTCGAATCCAAGAAGGTACACTAAAAAAATGCAAGCCTTCCCCGGCCAAATTCCGAGTGTTTCCCTGGCGACATGTCGCTAGTGTTTTAATAGTTTATTTTATTAAAAGTTGATTTTTAATTTTTAGATTAATTAGTGTTTTTCAAGTTTTTTATTTGTGGTTTAATTAGTTTTTCTTTAAATTTGTTTAGATTAAGTTTTGGTTATTTGGTTATTTGGTTTTAGCTTATGTGTGGCTTATTCCCTAGTTTTTAGATATTTCTGTTACTGTTATCTGTTTTAAAACAATCTTCGGAAAAGGGTTTTGGTATTCCGAAGAATACCCTTTATTCCGAAGATTAGTTTATCCGATTTTTTTTTTTCATTTCATTTTAATCCGAAGATCACCTTTTATTCCGAATATCCCATTTATCCGAAAATAGACCCTTATTCCGAATATCCCATTTATCCGAATTAAGCTTTTTATCCGAAATTATATTTTTATCCGAACTTAGTGCTTTTTCCGAAAATCTTTTATTATTCCGAAAATAGGTAGATTCCGAAATAGGTTAATGTTTCTGAAGAAATGTTGTTTTTCCGAATATCCTTATTTATCCGAATTAAGTAGTTGTTCCGAATTTATTGTTTTTATCCGAAATAGTTAGTTTTTAGTTTTATTTTATTTTATTTTATTTTCAGTTTTATTTTTGTTAAAGTTTTAAACTTTTGTCATTTAATTTCTTTAGTCTTAATTTTTAGTTTAACATTTTCAAGCTTTCATTTTTACTTTATTTTTATCTTTACTCAACGACATTTACATTTTACTTTTAGTTTCAAATAGATAATCATTTTCCTTTCCATTTCACCAAGAACAACTGAGTCACACGTTAATCCGTGATCAATTTGAATCGAGACTTGACATCTTCCCATGAAAGTTTATAAATTGGTGACCAAATGAACCATCTAAACCGACACTAGTAATTTTCTTACAATCTTTCAAACTTATCCACAACGGATTCAAAAACTTGCTACCAATTTCAAGCAAGAATAAATGTCTATTATATTGACCAAATAACCTAGATTTGATTACTCGATTTAACTTTTCTAGACAAACACATCAAAGATTTACACTGTAATCAAATAATCTTGTGATTTTTAGAAGGAAAAAAACACAAGCATAAACCCAAGCACATAGGCGCAATAAGCTAAGAGACGAATTTTGTGAAATAAAAAGAGTGATACAAACAACCAAGGCAAAAACAAAAGGGCCCCTAGATCGATCGATCGATCAGAGAGATGGAGGCCGATGATGATAATTACATATGGACATCGGCGGATTACAAGCATTTACTTGTCATAACGACGCTGGATAGTAGGCGTTTTGGAGCTATGAGGGCATACGAAAATCGATTGGTAAACAACGCACTCAATGGCGTAAGTAATAGCACCATGATGTCACTTCAAGGATCACTATAATGCCCGTAAAAAAAAGACTTTCCCCGTGGAGGAGTAGAAGGGGAAGACAGTCAGACATAAAATCTGAGTGTGACTCAGTCAGACACAAATGATGGATTCGCCTCTGACTGCCAAAGAAAAAACAAACAGCCTTTCTGTTTGACCGCGTCTAACTGGTAAGATATCAGAGACGGTCAGAGGTTTATTGGAAAAAACAAACACAGCCTTAGAAAATAAAACAGAATGTATCACCATGGACAATTTTCAACTTTTCCAATGGAGGGTGGACCGGGTCCACCACTTTTCATGGTGAAACCCGAAAAAGCTTTACCTGGGGAATGTTAGTGTAGTTAACACACTAATTAACAGGAACCTTATGGCTGTTATATTCAAGTTTCATTTTATTTCATAGGTAGTAATCTATAATGTAGCAAATAATTGTATTTAGGATTCTGTTATTCTTATTGTTCTTTTTAGCAATATAAGTTAATTTTCACTTAACTTATATTGTTTGTAGTCATTGTTTCACTTAACTTACAACAATGTTTAAAAAATAAAACTTCTATTTTTATTTCCAATAACTATGTATACAAGTTTCAATAAATACAATTTTAATGGAGTTATTTCAAAAACAACAAAATATATTTTTTTGGGAAAGAGGACTTACCCCAGTAAAATATAATAGAATATGTTTAATAACATAATTAGGTGATTACCTGCGCATAGCTGCGAAAATTCTGGCGGCAGATAATTGATGATACAATATTTTGAGGAAAGACTAAAATGCAATAGAAAGTATACGATAATTCAACTTTACCTGAATTCTCAAATTCTCAAATAATCATGTATCTCTACTAATATACAAACCATCTAATAAAACTTAAAGTAAAACATTACATCAATTTTGAATTAAGAGATTAAAATCTAACAAAAGACGTTACTCGTCGCGTACTTTTTGGCACACGATATTTGATGTGCAGAATCCTTTTTCACCCAACTCTTTAATTGGTTTCACTGAAACCTTGTTAGTTTAGTTGAACAAGATATTCTCTAGACAATTAACTATACTATAAATGCGTGATATTTTTACCGAATATAAATTAGTCCCTCGTGAATCTTTGATAGTGAAAAGAGTGAGGAGACCAACGCTTCGCGGCATGATGTTTGTACACAACAGTAATATATAAAACGTAGGTGTGAATTTTTTGTTGTGTACAAATGAAAACACAAATTGATGTTTGTACACAACAGTAATATATAAAACGTAGGTGTAAATTTTTTGTTGTGTACAGAAGAACAAATGAAAACACAAATTGCCGAGCCTTGGAATATCAATTACCAAGTCATGTTATATTAATAGAATATGTGGTTATACAACAACATATAAAGCAGAGTTACAAACCGAACAAAGTCCAAAATGATCATAACTAAAAATCGATAGAGCGCTTTTTATCAGTGCACAACTAAATTATTGAAGTTTTCGATCATAATGCTAGATCTTAGATGAGATAGCTAACTCTCGCCAAATATTAATCCTAGAGAATGAAATCCTAACGCTCCAACAGCTACCAAGAACACCATTTAAACTCGATGTTAACTACTTTACAAGGTCTGTACCGTATCAACTGAAGTTTGAAACGACCTGCAAACAAAAAAAGTAGAGATTAACAAACCAATGACCATTTACACTAATGTATACACATATATATTGGTCAAATTTCAGGTCAAAGAAGAGATTAATCAAGAGAATTAGTTGGACAGTCAAAAAGCCCAAATGCAAAGAACAAGAAGTTTGTAAATTGCTTCTTCTCGTGTACTTTCTTTTCTTGATATCGGGTATATTCTAACGTTGAGAATCTCAGTTGAAATGAACCTTCATATTTGATGTGTTTCTACTATCTAATGTTGCATTTTATGATAGACGCTTCCAGTTTCTGTAAGTAGTTGGTCTATTTGTCTCTGCCATGAGCTATTAAGAGAACATGTACGTAAAATGGTGTAAGCTAAAAAATAATATGCTGAGGAGAAACCCAAACTACAGTTCCATCATTGTTTTCTCGGCTTATTTTCAATGGCTTATGCCTATTGAAAAAATGCTTTGGCGGGTGTTTTAACTGATGCCTCATAAAGTTAATTTCGCTACATCGTATACCAAAAGCTCATCATACATATACTGAAATAAACAGAAATGTCTCCCTAACCAATATATCCAACCTTATATGGGTTAACTAATAACATACTCAGCCTTATGTTGGTAAACTAACATAGTCAACAAAGACACCAAAGTAAAAAAAAATTAAGCAATCAGTAATCACTCGATTGCAAGCCTAAATTCGGATTATAAAGATCTATGTATAGTTTGGTTAACTTATGAGAAAGAACTGGCAAGCGAACTTACAAAATACGATATCCATCAGATATGCTAAAACTTTCATGAGCACTGTCAATGAAGAGCTTAATATAGATCAAAATATCTGCATTTCTCACTATCTCTTTGTTGTGGAACCTAAAAACATCACAATTTTAATTAGACATACGAGTCGAATGAATATAGATGAAGACTCGACCAAGTGAAAAACTGTAATCACATAAAAAAAAGTGGTGATATATGCTAGTCACCTTAAGAACCAAAAAGGGTATTTTACGCAGTCTTTTATCCTCTGTCCTCTTTAATTTTCTGTAGATGTCCAAATAAGTCTGACATAAAAGGTCAAACAACTTAAATACAGATACAGATAATAAAAACGTTATAAAGCTAATATATAACAGTTTCCAAAGCTTGTTCGACCCAATATTGATACAAGTGACAAAAACATTATAAAGCTAGAACAATTTATATTCTTATGTTTGTTATCCCACATGGATATGAAAACGTATACAGTTTAATTATATACTCTCAGTTATACAAAATGGTAAATTTTGGTACGTGTAATTTGTTGTTGTGCTATTCCGTCATATATGTTATAAGAGTAAAAGGTATCATGAAGTCCCACGGCACTCACATCAGTGTCACATTAGTTCGAAAGAACTAATCAAAACACCTTCTTGTAATGAAGAGCCCGACTCCTCCATTATATATTGTTTAAAACGAGCTCAAGCATGTGAAATTTGTTAAATTTCTAGTGAATAGGAACAGCCAAAAGTGCATACATCAAAATAGCCTCGATACCGAAAGGTTCTATCATACTCGATATTTATACAATTTTTATAAAAACAAAGATTGTTGGGTTGGACCATATAATATTAGTAGGAGGCCTATAGTTCAGTAAGAAAGAAATATTGTTCCAGAAAGGGGGAAGTTTTAAGCATTTAAGAATTTAAGCGTAATCAGAACATCACAATTTATTACAAGCCAATACGAAGAATAATGTATTGGTTGATTAAAGACCAATGAAAGGGGGAAGTTTTCCAACTAACGCAGAGGAACTAAAATATCGGCAAATGCAGAGGAGTTGGTGTTATAAAAATTTCATAACTACAATTAAAACAAAAATTAGGCTATTTGTTTTTTATTAAATAAATATACGTAGGTGGAATTTTTGAAAAAACCCCGTGCGTGCACGGGTATTATAACTAGTGCTTATTGAACCAATTTCCCTCGACATTTGGGTCGAGGGTTCATTGAAAATATACAACGTGCAAACCTAACATCTCACATCGATAAAAATATAATTCAAAAGTCAAAATATAAATACGATGATGGACTACCTCTTTTATCACCAATTGATTTTATAATCCTTATTACAATTTTGTAATAGTATTATTCAATGTTTTGAAACCCGGGTTTTAAATTGATTCGATCGATTCATCGGGTCCAAGTCAACCTGGGTTAAACCGTTTTTTTTAGATATATTTTTTTCACATTTTTAATAATTAACAAAAAATATATATATAAACTTGCGAATATTGAAGATATAAGTTGTTTACCAACCAATATAATATGTAAAACTAAAATTCCCTCGCAAATACGTAAAATTTACATATTTTTTTCTAAAAACCCCGAAAAAACAAAACCCCGCCGGGTATCGAAAACCAGGTCACTCTAAACCTGGCTAGTCTAGCCGGGTTGTCAATATAACCCGTTTTTTCAGCCGAACCGGGTCAACCGGGTCGACCGGGTCTCAAAAGATTGGTATTATCACCAAATCAGTTACTGTACTTTCTTAGAGTGCTGGGAGCCGTTGGCACCAGAAGGTGGTGCCAAAGGCGCCACGTAGGATTCTGGGCCTTTGGCACCAGAATCCTGTTGGCACCACATTTCTGAGGTAACCGTTGGCACCAGAATTTCTGGTGCCAACGGAAATAATTTTTTTTTTCCACAAAAATTAACTTAAAATAAAACTTTTATTAATAAAAAAAACATTACAATAAAAAAAACATTACGATAAAAAAAACATTACGAAAAACTTAAAATAAAGAAAATACATAACGGAAATAAATATAATGTTTTTTGAAAAAAAAAAAATTTAAACCCAACGGCTAGTTTTTTAAAAAAAAAAATTTTTTTTAATAACCCTAGCCAACAGCTAGTTTTTTTAAAAATTTAAATATTTTTTTCAAAAACACCCCTCCACCAACGGCTAGAAACTAAAAAAAGAAAAAAAAAAGGGTATTGGCGCGGGCTGTTGGGGTTGGCGCGAGCCACGGTACCGTGCGCCATCGAGGAGCTGGCGCCAAAGGCTTACCAGCCAGCCTTGGCACCACCACTCCCGCCACTCTTAAGGTATCCTATATCATCTCACCCATTCTACTATGTATAATAGAGGGGAATCACGTTTCCATAAAAACAGTGATCCCCTCACATCCTCATTATACTATACTTTCTTTCCCCCCTCACAGACACTCATTTCCCTCACAAATTACCCACGCACATCTTTTATCTTTCACACACATACAGTACTCCCCTTCATTAATTATGTGGGTTTCCCCTTCTTTCATTGATTGTGGGTTGCCCCTTCACGATTGCCCCAAATTAAAACGACCCTTCATTGATTATAGGTTGCCCATTGAAAATCAATTATGATTGACCCCTCTCTGATTTCTGTCATATACTGTCCTCCCCTCTCTCACTATTTGTTTCTCTCTCTAAAAATTTATCATTTTGGGTGTTTGATGAGGGTTTGATGGAAACCCTATGGCCGTTGATTGTTTGATGGAAAGACTATGGGGACTGTGATGTTTATGAGGTTTTCATGGAAACCCTAATGCTATTCGCTGATTTGAATGGGTTTGGTGGAAACCCTAGCTGATTCTTCTGGGTTTCATCGAATGATTTTGGGGGTTTGATATGAATGGGTGCCGATGATTTTTAGGGTTTCATGGAAACCCTAATCATAAATTTGATATTAGGGAGGAATCACGCCTCCTAAGCATTGCTTGAAACTGCCGATCTTGCCTATCAGTTTTTTTACTTTTATTTAGTTTATGGCTAATTATACTGATTCATTTGCGTTTTTGTTAATTTTATCGTCTTTTGGGTCATTGTTATGAATGTTCCTCTGCTATTTGATTGTTTGACAACATTCTTATAACCCGTTGCCTGGCGTGGCAGGTCATTCGATTTTCAGCCGCGACGGGTCGAAGATTTGTTTGTGTTATAGTTCCATCTTATGATCATTTTATGCACACGTTTGGAATGTGCAGTTCTTGTCGTTGTTCTTAAGGCATTTGATTGTTTGAGGCAGTACTGTATGTGTGTGAAATATGAGAGATGTGCGTGGGTAATTTGTGAGCAGGACGACCCTTTGTGAGAAGGAAATAAAATGATAGCTTAGTTTGGACACATGAGAATTATTGTTCATTGATATAACCCGTCGCTTGGCGTGGCAGGTCATTCGATTTGCAGCCGCGACGGGTCGAATATTTGTTTGTGTTATGGTTCCATCTTATGATCATTTTATGCACGGTTGGTTTCGTTCTTGCTGTACAACGCATGCGACGATGTGTACAGCTGTTTCAAATTTGTTGATTCTATGTGATTACATGTTATACGGGCTATGATAAATTGTAGCGGGTCGGGTTAAAGCTGAGATCCCACGTGTCTTGGCGAGGCACCTTTTCGGGGTTGCATCCATGGCGTGTATGATCGTTGATGCTTGATGGAATCGTCCCGTAACTTGCCGGGCTAGCACATTATCGTGCTTACAGTCATGGCGGGTCACAAACCCTTCCTGCCCATCCCGACATGGCATATCTAAGCTCCATGTTTTGGCATCAAATCCTCAGTAAAATCAGCAAAGACGAGTGTTTTTTAAGATTAGACAAACGCCCCTGAGTTATGATTTAAACAATTTTCGCGTGGGTATGACACCACTTGGCTAATCAGAATTTTGATTCCTTAATCCATCTTTGTTGCGACTGACGACGGATATTTAATTTTGTTTCTTTTACCCTATTTTTTGTGTCCGATCGCACGGTAATGGATCTGCTCCTTACACAGAAAGTGCCTTAAGGTGCCACCCTAACGGAAGGTGTGTTCACTTTTTTTGGATTCACTCCCTATCTGAGCCCACTTAACTTCACACGAATTTACTTCATGTTTATTTTGTACATATCGAATCAAATAATTGCAGGTCTAACAAAATAAACTTCTAACTGCAAAAATGTCTAGCAATAGGCTGATTTAGATTGTATATTATGTAAAAATAATAACTTGAAACTTTGTTTAAAAGGTTAGTTCGATTAGTAACGTTGTAAATTTCTTTTCCGCAATGTACTGATTTTGTTGTTAATAACTACATATCGAATAAAAAAATAATTGCAGGGTGTGGCGAGAAGTGAGCAGGGTGTGGCGAGAAGTGAGCTTTTGGGAGGCGGGCTATATGGGGTGCAATACCATCGTAAGGTAACAAAATAATCCTTGAGGCACTTTAATAATTAACTATATTTATATATATTCTCCCAGTTAGTAACAGCAATACTATTCATAACGCTACAACTGGAAAAACATATACAACTACAGGGTTGAAGTTACAGACGGAACAGCAGAAGCCCACTTGACTTTTTTCTCACCCGCAGGGAGTACCAGGGGATGAATCACGAACAAAGGTTTATCCCAATTGTAAATTTCTTCTATATTTACGCTCCTCTTACCTGAGTTAGTCTCGCTTATTTATACCAGTATGTGAATAATAAGGTAGTCAAAATGTTAGCACAAAATCATACTTAAACCGAATATTTTCAATGTCACGCCTGCCACCTTATTGATGCTAAAATCTAAAGGTTGCAAATGGGAAGATTGGCTTTGGTCAAATTATAGGTTGGAGCATGTTCGGATAAAAATCATGTTCCAATAAAAATGGGTTGTATCAAAAACATATTTAGATAATAGTCCAACTAGATTTGGGACATGCGGGTTGTCTTCTTTTAAGTTTAATAATAACTAATAGTCCATTAGAACATAATTAGTCTATAACTACTATCAACAAGCAGTGAAATTTTAATCTCTTTTTTTATATGCATACATTAAATTATGTTGAACCACGTGAATTCATTTACAACAAAAATATAAGCTCCTTTCATTACGGATTTTTCTATCATGACAAACGCAAGTTTTTTTCCTCTGGCGTTCTATTTTTCATATTGTAACAGGGGTGTTTCAACCCATTAGCTTATGGACGGGCCGGTAAGAGTTAATGGGTCCGTGATCTTACAGGAACCTTGCGAGACGGGTTGGGTAATTAGTCAAAGAAAGCAAGCGGTTCAGGTTATGTTAACCCGCAACAATTTTTTAGCTTTATAAAAAGAGGAACCATTTTTAGCTAATAACACTTCATCACATAGGGAAACATACAGGGGTCTTTTTTGTTTCTAAGTGTCTTTGGTGAATAAGAAAATACATGCTAAAAATGTGTAGTAGGCTCAAACAGTTCGTGGCTGATAATAATGTTTTTGTAGGGGACGTAGAATGAAGGGGATGCGGCTAGACATGTAACGAGTTCTGAAGCTGTATATATGATAGAACTGTAAGATCACTCTATTTGTTTGTTTATTTCTCTAATTTTTTTGGTTGACTATTTTCTTTGTTTTCGGCATGTTTACAGTCCTAGCCTGCGACATGCCCTCCGCTTCCAATACCAGCAACTAATATGCAGCAGGCAGACGCGCGTGCAGCTATGCAAATGGCCAACTTACCAAACTCTGCAACCTTTGATGCAAGTGATATAGGCCAATCTCACTGTTTTTAACAAAGGTAAATAATATGACCATAGGTTTCAGCTTGGTAAAAAGGAGACTGGTTAAGAGTCGTCGAGCCAAAAGTGCATTATACTATCAAAAAAATCGCATAATCAGTGATTTGGTGCAACCTTTGTTAAGTATATTACACTTTGTTGAGTATATACTATTATAAAGAAAATAGTCAACCAAAAAAAGTATGTACGAGCCGCAAATGGGAACAGAGGTGCTTGGTTGCTTTAAATCAGGAACCAAACACCCTCTGCAGCAGAAGGAGCGTTTGGTTGCTGTTAAACAAAAACCAAACAACCGTTTTGATGCAAAAAAGGTGTTAATGTTTTGTTGGTCTTTGAATAACTTCAAGATCAAGGCATCTTATGACAAAAATACTTATAATTTTCAGTTGATCCTTTTGCCAAAGTAGCTTATGATCATTTGATCTACAAGCCATCTTTACACTTTTCAAAGATCTAAGCGTTAAAACATTGATCCTTCCACGGTGTCGTTAAATGCAACATTTTGCTAAAATGAATCCGCTATAACCTTGCTGATGCTCCTGCACATGCCATGGCGTACTTAGAGTTGTCTATATCGCCGTGGAATAAGCCTTATGCGATAATTCCAATGGACTGTTTGTTTGAACATAACCCAGATAGGCTGAAACTAAGTTGTATGACAAAACAATAGCTGCTAAGTGCATAATTCAAAATTTGATGATAGCTATTTCTCTTTAGCCTTTATACAAACCATTAACGTAACCTGTTAATTATTGAAGTGCGTTATCCAATCGAGGGTCTGTTTTGGAACCTGGGTAGGGTAGGGTGCAAAAGAACGTCAACAAGCCAGTTAAGTGAGGACCTAACAAAGAGGAGAAGATACTTAGCACTGGAAGAAGCTGTCACATCTGCTGATGAAAAAGGTAGGTAAACTTTATCTTAGTTTTCATATTGCCATGGAATAAAGCTTATGGTAGAGTTTCACCAGACTTATATTTATTCTTCAATATTCTAGCTAATATCGCCTGAAACTAACAAAATAGTATAAAAAAGTATGTGATGTTGAATCTATACTACTTCAATTATAGGATAAAATATAATGGAAGCAAGCCAAGTGATTAGCAAAATTTTAAATTTTCTAAACACAACTCCATGGGTGGTCACTTTGCTGTATCATTTTGCACGAAAAATCAGCAGGGGCAAAGATGCACATTTTAAACGAAAAATATAGCATAGGGAGAGTGCAATGAAATTATTATAAGCGGCGATAAAGTAAGAAACCTAATTAGTTGCTTTTATCCAACCTTGGTGTTTCATGTTCATTACTTTATACAGATACATGATATCACTAATCTTTAATATTGTGTTCTTCTATTCTATATGCAGTTAGAGAAGAAGATGCCACATATTTGAGGAAAAAGTGACATATGATGTGGAAGTTGAGAAGAGAATGGAGGTGTGGTGCACTCACTATATAGCTTAAAAGATAAACAGAAAGTTAAAGAAAGAAGGTATGAATTTTTATATGACTCGATCTTTCTGTCGACAAACGATTCCCCTGTGGAGACATCAAAACTTGATTATGATGAATACTACGTTTGTATTAATTGAAAGTTTTTCCTTAAGAAGTTGAAACAAAGTTTCGTGTGTCTGTTGCCTTTTCGAAAAGCCTCCAGTTGTTGCTTTTAACAACAACAAAACATTCTGCCTCGATGGCGCAACACAAGCATACAAAATGCACTCACAATTTCTACTGTATTTATATAGCTAGATACACGAAAAACCACCGAATGGGAGCAACGCATCTAAGACCGTTATAGTTAGTAATAGGAGTCTGCGATGTGTTGAACAAAATAAGTTGACCTGATGCCCTTATAAATTGTTAGTTACTTTCATAATAATTTCTATGTTACTTGGAGCATTCATACATTCATATATTGCAATTTACTAAATAGTCCAACTATCTTTCTATAAATATTATAAGGAAAATAAAAGGTTAGAAAATAACATGTTACAGAATATTATGCTTTATTGAACATATTTGGTGCATAGTTTTTGTGTTATATGATCTTTTTAACCAAGTCAGGTGGTAGAAGAAGGAAATTGAAATTGTCGTGGAAAGAAATACCAAAACTAGAAGAAAACTGTCTGGCCTACCCTTCTTTGTTTTAATACCAGTTCATTGAATTCATTCCATTACATATCGTGTTAGAGAAAGCGAGAGACACCAAAGAGAAAATGAGAGGTGATATATAATTCGAACACCTTTTAAAGAAGGCTGATCATTATGAAAATACTATGATTATTAGCTTCGTTTGAACAAGGTTAGTATTAATTTCAGATATTGAATTGAGTGTATGTAGTTGTAATTAGTTTGGACATTTTGAGTAATTTTTTTAACTTTTGGTTTGTAATTCTTTAATGTAGTCTATCTTTATTTGAATGATCAATTTCTAGGGACTGACCAGGCATACCAGTTTTAAAAAAATAACATATCCTAGTTTTAAAAAAAATAACATATATGTTATATTAAAAATCAACAAATCATATGATTATAAATATTCAAATGATAACAAAAATTATTGTCTTTTTTTATTTTAACACATAACAAAGTCAAGTAATGCAATATACGTAAATTATTACTATTATTAACATAATATAAATATCAAAATGAATGTAGGACATCAGGCATCAGTGTAAGATAAAAATATATAGATGGAATTATACATTTACAACAACATATATTTTTCAAGGTCGTTATTTGTTATTAAACACACAATGTCTAGAAAATGATAGCTAACATTTCAGTTAAACAAAATCAAATCCTTCTGCAACAAATATTTATACAAAATATCAATTAACATTATCACATAATGAAAAATCATGTAAAACTCGTGGGTTCATGAGCATAGTAACTATTTACGTATTAAAAATTTTAATAATGTTTTATAGAATAATATTAAGCATTTGAAAATCAGGAATTTATAAATCGTGTACGTGTAAAGTTGATGTTAATGGTTTGTTGATTAAGAATTAACATATAACTATTAAAATAAAAATATCGAATGTAAAAAGAGTATAAATTCGAAATTTTTTTAGGTGAGTTTGTATTAATTCACACGGTGCATAGTAAACCAACAACATAATCAAATATATAAACATTAGACGTTTTTAAAAAAACATATTAACATACATAAAATCGTAATAACGAATTTTTTACTTAATTTATCTTTTATGTTTAAGTCACGTGCATGCACGAGTATTAAAACTATTTCTTTTATTCAAAAAACTAAATGTGATCAACTTAATTTATATCAGTTACACCTATCATAAAAAATATGTACAAAATTTGTTTATGGCCAACAGAGTAATTATTTTCCATAGAAAAAAGAATTCCACTTTCTACCTTTTCCGGTAGTGACAAAGAAGGCATACGCGTAAAAAATGTACAAATAAGGTAATCAATACAGGCATGAAATAGAAGTTGGTTTAAAGAAAGTTTGTTGCATAACCAATTGGTTTAGCTCAGTTGACTATAAAGGTTTTACTAAATGTTTTTTTTAGAGAGGTTTTCTAAAGGTCTTGAGTTCAAGTCATGCTAAGGGCCTTTCAGGCGAGGCGAATAGGATAAGGAGTTTAACATAACTAGGCGAGAGTTCGAAGAAGACATTTTGCCGCTTAAATGTCATTGCACGATTCGACTCAATAACCACTAACATTTTGCCGTTTTCAAAAAAAAGCTAGTTGCGTGAAATGAAACTCTTCACCGATGGGTGATACATTTACATTTGGCATTACTAGTGAAACTTTTGATTAGTGCAATTTCATTTCCATATGATCACATGAGTGATTATAAAGAAAGGAACTATCTGAGGACTTTTAAACAATTTTCACTTTAGTAATGATTTTTTTACAAACATTTTATGTATATTTTATTCAACGTACTTTAGTAATGAAATTGTAACATTTTATTCAACGTACTTGAGCATATTCATATATGAGGGCAATTGCATATACATCCAACGAAATTTTTATGTTCATATATTTTTTCAAACGATACTTAAATGTCATTCTAATTTTACATTAAAAACGTGCACTTTGAGGATATATGCAAATATACAAGTTTCACTAGATATATTTACAAATCCCCCTTCATATATGTCTAATTACCTAATCAATCTATTTCTCCACCGTCTCAAAATTATTGTTGACATAAAAGAATTACATGATTTAAGAAAAGTGTATTAATTACTGTTTTGAATTTTGCAAAAGTAAAATAAAGACAATTTTACCTTTTGACAGTTATTTAACGTCATCATAAAGTTTTGTTAATAACACCTTTGATCAAGGATAATATAGTAAATTTAAACAACTCCACCAACTAATATAGAAGTCGACAATAATTTTTGGATAACTCGAAAAAGCAATATGAACAAATTTTATGACGAAGAGAGTATTTGATAAAATAAAATATTTGTATATAGTTATAGATTAAAGTTTAAAAGAAGTTATATTACCTAACAAATAGAATTAAATAAAATATTTTCTTCCGTTGGAAAAAAATGTGACATGAGACAATTGAAATTATCCAACTCATTTCCAATATCTCGTAACCCATTTAAACAATTCCAGATTACTTACATTTATAAGTTTAATTTTATTCATTCATCAATCAATGTGGAAAAATATTATTAAATTTAGGAGAAAAATAAAAATAATTCAAGGTATGTGTGGGATGTGGATGTTGTAGCAGGATCACAAAAATGATAACGCTTTTAGAAGATAGTTAAACTACAAACGATGAAATTAATAAGTCCCAAACAAGTATTTTTAAAATATATTATAAGTTTAAATAAAACTAACAGTTTGATCACGTGCGTGTACGAGTATTATAGCTAATGCATTTTATTATAAATAGTAAAAGTTCAAACAAAACTTGAATTAAACTTTACACTTAAATATCTATTTAGTTATATTTTTGTAAAGTTTCATCTCACCTTGTTAGTATTTAGAAGTTTTTTGTGTTAATATACCGACTTTCACTATTGTCACCGATCAATGTGAGAAATTTACACAACACTGTACATTATTTAAGTTCATAAGTTCTGACATTATGTTGTTGCAGGTAATTCGTGTTCTTCTGTGTTTTTGTGTAACCAAACTGTAAGAAAGTGTGTTTTCAAATATGAGATTAAAATAGTTTATATGTTTGAAAGAGTTGTAGAGTTTCATCTTTATAAGTATAAATACCAGCAGAAAATTTTACAAACAAATAGTATGCCAAATTAAGCATGAAATAAAAGTTGTACACTATTTTAAAGGTTTAAGGCTTTTAATAGCTACGTACTTTCTTAAATATATCAATATCGTACATGTACTCATAAAATTCTCAATATAATACTTGAACTTCCGGTTTACCTGTTAATATGGTACCTCAAACTTTTTTTTACCTATTTTACCCTTCAGTCCAATGCCAAATTTTGCTTTTTACGCCAATTTCAGGACTAACGATGTTCAAGTATTATCTTGGCAATTTTATGAGTATATGTATGATATGAATGTATTTGAGAAAGTACGTAGCTACTAAATATCTTAAACCCCCTATTTTAATTAAAAGTAGCTAGGTGCCAAGAAAAATATGTAAACGGATTTGCATTTTTCTGAAGAATTTTTTTATGGACACGTGGCTTGTTCATTTCGGTTGTTAGTATTTTTAACTTGCATTAATTCATTGTTTTGTTTTTTAATCACAAAAACCATTACTTCCTCGGTCTCAAAATTAATGTCCCTGACGAAAAACACACAGTTTAAAAAAATATATTAATTACAGTTTTATTTCTTATACTTTTTAGCACAATGACAATTTTAGTATTAACTAATTAATTAAATCTTCTTTAAAGTTTGTAATGATATTTTCAAGTAAAGGTAATATCATAAACTTCATCGAACATTCATATCTATTTTTAGTATGAGACAATTAAATTAGGACGGATTAAAAAGGAAAGATGGACTATTATTTTGGGACAGAGGGAGTATTAAGCTTCCCATATTTGTTTGACTGTATAAATTGTGATGTTATGCATCAGGCTTAGGGAATAGAACTGAATCGAAAAACACGATCGAATCGAACCAAATGTATTCCGGTGTTGTCCTTGGTCCAATCTTTTAATCTTCAGCCTGATTCTATCTTACGCACAACCGGATTTTATGCTTTATTAGAATGGATCGACAAACCGGGCTGGACCGGACATGACCGAACTGAACATCAAACATTTCGATTCGGTCTTTGATCCAGTAGTTTAGGCCATACCAATTTTGGCCCCCTCAAACCAGTTTTGGTGATACGGTCCAGTTTCCGGACCATGCTCGATCCTAAATTTTTGTCTTATCGAGTCGAAAGAGACCCGTGCATTGCAACAAGGCTACTTGGTTGTAGATACTTGTATATTTCTTTTTTAGTTCTCAACAATACCGATATCAGCTTGTTTGACAACCAAGTTGCTGCTAACGATGCTATTCTCGATCCTGTATTTGTGTGTAACAAAACTTAAAAGCTAGTTACCGAATATAATTTTCTAATATATAATAGCCCATGTAATTCCTAATTTAGGTGAGCTGAGTGTATAGCTAATTGGTAACGCACTTTAATTTAGGCTTAATCAACTAAATTTAAATAATCCCTTTAATTATATGATGAGCAGAGCCAACCCTGCAATCTAATATTGGGAATATGAAATGCATGTATATCGAGTGCATTTAAAAGCGTAAACTACGATTCCAAATATCCCATCCAAGTTTGCAAATCTATATGGATTGGTATAGAAATTAAAAATGATGTTGAAGGAGCAACTTGGAGCCTCCGACATAAATTAAACTTTTATTTAAAATATATGTTTTTATATCAAGCGACAATAATTTTAAATCGAAAAAAATATTAAATTATACAAGTTACAAATTAATACGTAAGGCTGGGGGAGTGGTGCAAAAAAGCCACCCGTGGGATACATGTGGCAAAAAGCCACGCGTGGGTTGCTATGAACCCCACTATCTCACCTCAAAAACCCACGCGTGGGTTGTGGTTCCCAGGGCAAAAAAAGTCGCTACAGGTGAGTTTCTCACCATTCACACTACCCCAAATCTTTCTTTTTCATCCCCATTTAATTCTATATAATCCCCATTTTCACCACTTCTTTTTTTCATCTTCATCTTTTTTCTTTCTCACTCACAAAAAATCAACTTCTTCTCCCATGTGAGGTTTGGAGTGGTAGTTTTTTTTTACTTTGTATGTTTTTATTTTGGGTATTTTACGTTTTTTTTTTGAACGGCGGTATTTTACGTTTTTATTTACCCGTATATCGTATTTTATTTTATGATATAAAAGTTTTAATTTATAAATAAATAAGGTAAAAGTGATAGTAGAAAGATGAGGTGGAGGTGATGTGATGGTGGGTTTTTTTTTCCTTAAGAACCTTGAAAGGTGAGTTTTGAGTGGGTTAGTGAGATGAAAGAGAAAGCTGATGTGGCGCTGAGGTGGCAGTGGTTTTTTTTTGCACCACTCACCCCAGCCTAACAAAAAATAAGTTAGAAGTAAAGGCCAAAGTAAGTAAAGGGTGAAAACAAAATGACCAACAGTAATAAAGGCTCGAAACTTTTTATAGCGTGCGTGGCAATGCAATCTTCAAAATTTTATAGTGTGTCAATTTCTCTTAATCAATGTTTTGAAACTCGGGTTTATGATTGACCCTGTAGAGTCATCGGGTCAACCGGTTCAATCGTCGTGTCAACCCGATTTTATACAGACACCTAAACACATGTTTTCTACTCTTCAAACACTATATGCTCAAAATAACAACGGAGAATCATGCATGTTGTAAGATTGAGGATCACTTTATACTCTTTGTTTAAGATCTCTAAAAACAATAAATATAAAAACAGATCTGAAAATAACAAAAAGAAAATAACAAACTTACCTTCATCACTTATGTTGAGCTTCCTTTATGCGTGATTTACTTGGACTTTTTGATATAAAATTCTGTAATTACGGATTTGATTTACTCGATTTTGATGAATGGTGATGTTAAGGTATTTTGGTAAACAGAGTAAAGAAAGAAAAAGTAGCTTAGGGTAATATATTTTTTTTTAACTAAACTTAGTGTAATATAGATACTTATCTTTTTAACGTTGAAAACATATATTTAAATATAACCGGACGGGTTTGTCCACCCAGGTTGACTCGAGTTTTATAAAAACCGGCGGTTGGAGCCGGGTATCAACAACTTCTGAAACCGGTTTGTTTTGACCCGTTTTTTTGGTTGGATCCGGTTTAACCGGTCTGATTGAACCGAGTTTCAAAACATTGCTCTTAATATTGGTAAAATTTTTATCACATGCTTATTATTCTAGTATGTCTTTTTGTCATTATCGAGTATTTATAATGGAACTTTACAACTTTTCCATTCAAAATTGTAAAGAATACATTGTTGCAAGATACGTTAATTTTCGGGTCAACTTTTCTCGCTTAGCTAGTTTTAATTAATACCGTATAACTTTTTTGTCATGTTTTATTATATTATACCTGGTTTTTTGACTTGATACTAATAATGGCTATTCTAAATTTACACACTTAATATTTGAACATTGACTTTTTTGTTTGAAAGTCAAATATATTATAACTTATAACTGTTTTAGGAGGCTTAAGGAATATTTTAATAATATTGCCTTATTTTTTACGGGAAAAAAGTTCCGCCACGTGTCTTGAAACGTGTATTATGCCCAGTTATTTCCACGCAAAACACACACCACGTCTCTCTCTCATCTCTTCGATTCCCCAGAAACTTCATCCTTCCATTTTTCTCTCCAAAAATTTACTCATATACATAAATCAATTTTAATTTTATATTTTAATTATGTGATTTTATATAAAGCATAAATCAGTTTTCCCCCATTCAGGGAGTGTTTGTGATAATGTGATTGATTTAGGTTGAGATAATGAGATTGTAAGGGCTTATATTGAAGGGTAATTGGGATTGCCGATGAAAATTGAAGTGGAAAAAGTTAGACCCGTGTTGAGTTATTGGTTACCTTAGTATTCGTGGTTATGAACTTATATAGCTTTGTTATGTTTTCGCCAAGTTTTTAGGCATTTACTGATCTAGATGTTAAGGAAGCTAATGTAATTTGATTCTCCTTCCGTGTCTTACAGGCGTCGATCTTAGGTCAGCACGAAGTCAGCAGATGTTGGAGTTGGAAAATATTCGGTTGAATTTCCAGCTAAGTAAAATATCTTTCGTTTGTTTGTAGTTTTAACATATGTTTTAAGAATGCACATGAACTATCTCAATACCATCTTTAAAGTTGTGCTCACAAATTATGTTGCAGCTAACTTGACATCTTATTTTGTTTTTAATAATGCCCAATAATCTTAATTAATGTTTTCTTTGTTTAAGATCTCTAAAAACAATAAATATAAAAACAGATTAAATACCAAGATCCATTCTCTGAAAATAACAAAAAGAAAATAACAAACTTACCTTCATCACTTATGTTGAGCTTCCTTTATGCGTGATTTACTTGGAATTTTTGATATAAAATTCTGTAATTACGGATTTGATTTACTCGATTTTGATGAATGGTGATGTTAAGGTATTTTGGTAAACAGAGTAAAGAAAGAAAAAGTAGCTTAGGGTAATATATATTTTTTTTAATTAAACTTAGTGTAATATAGATACTTATCTTTTTAACGTTGAAAACAAATATTTAAATATAACCGGACGGGTTTGTCCACCCAGGTTGACTCGAGTTTTATAAAAACCGGCGGTTGGAGCCGGGTATCAACTACTTCTGAAACCGGTTTGTTTTGACCCGTTTTTTGGTTGGATCCGGTTTAACCGGTTGAACCGGTCTGATTGAACCGAGTTTCAAAACATTGCTCTTAATATTGGTAAAATTTTTATCACATGCTTATTATTCTAGTATGTCTTTTTGTCATTATCGAGTATTTATAATGGAACTTTACAACTTTTCCATTCAAAATTGTAAAGAATACATTGTTGCAAGATACGTTAATTGTCGGGTCAACTTTTCTCGCTTAGCTAGTTTTAATTAATACCGTATAACTTTTTTGTCATGTTTTATTATATTATACCTAATTTTTTGACTTGATACTAATAATGGCTATTCCAAATTTACACACTTAATATTTGAACATTGACTTTTTTGTTTGAAAGTCAAATATATTATATTATAACTTATAACTGTTTTAGGAGGCTTAAGGAATATTTTAAGAATATTGCCTTATTTTTTACGGGAAAAAAGTTCCGCCACGTGTCTTGAAACGTGTATTATGCCCAGTTATTTCCACGCAAAACACACACCACGTCTCTCTCTCATCTCTTCGATTCCCTAGAAACTTCATCCTTCCATTTTTCTCTCCAAAAATTTACTCATATACATAAATCAATTTTAATTTTATATTTTAATTATGTGATTTTATATAAAGCATAAATCAATTTTCCCCCATTCAGGGAGTGTTTGTGATAATGTGATTGATTTAGGTTGAGATAATGAGATTGTAAGGGCTTATATTGAAGGGTAATTGGGATTGCCGATGAAAATTGAAGCGGAAAAAGTTAGACCCGTGTTGAGTTATTGGTTACGTTAGTATTCGTGGTTATGAACTTATATAGCTTTGTTATGTTTTCGCCAAGTTTTTAGGCATTTACTGATCTAGATGTTAAAGAAGCTAATGTAATTTTATTCTCCTTCCGTGTCTTACAGGCGTCGATCTTAGGTCAGCACGAAGTCAGCAGATGTTGGAGTTGGAAAATATTCGGTTGAATTTCCAGCTAAGTAAAATATCTTTCGTTTGTTTGTAGTTTTAACATATGTTTTAAGAATGCACATGAAGTATCTCATTACCATCTTTAAAGTTGTGCTCACAAATTATGTTGCAGCTAACTTGACATCTTATTTTGTTTTTAATAATGCCCAATAATCTTAATTAGTGTTTTCTTTGTTTAAGATCTCTAAAAACAATAAATATAAAAACAGATTAAATACCATGATCCATTCTCTGAAAATAACAAAAAGAAAATAACAAACTTACCTTCATCACTTATGTTGAGCTTCCTTTATGTGTGATTTACTTGGACTTTTTGATATAAAATTCTGTAATTACGGATTTGATTTACTCGATTTTGATGAATGGTGATGTTAAGGTATTTTGGTAAACAGAGTAAAGAAAGAAAAAGTAGCTTAGGGTAATATATTTTTTTTTAACTAAACTTAGTGTAATATAGATACTTATCTTTTTAACGTTGAAAACAGATATTTAAATATAACCGGACGGGTTTGTCCACCCAGGTTGACTCGAGTTTTATAAAAACCGGCGGTTGGAGCCGGGTATCAACTACTTCTGAAACCGGTTTGTTTTGACCCGTTTTTTTGGTTGGATCCGGTTTAACCGGTTGAATCGGTCTGATTGAACCGAGTTTCAAAACATTGCTCTTAATATTGGTAAAATTTTTATCACATGCTTATTATTCTAGTATGTCTTTTTGTCATTATCGAGTATTTATAATGGAACTTTACAACTTTTCCATTCAAAATTATAAAGAATACATTGTTGCAAGATACGTTAATTGTCGGGTCAACTTTTCTCGCTTAGCTAGTTTTAATTAATACCGTATAACTTTTTTGTCATGTTTTATTATATTATACCTGGTTTTTTGACTTGATACTAATAATGGCTATTCCAAATTTACACACTTAATATTTGAACATTGACTTTTTTGTTTGAAAGTCAAATATATTATATTATAACTTATAACTGTTTTAGGAGGCTTAAGGAATATTTTAATAATATTGCCTTATTTTTTACGGGAAAAAAGTTCCGCCACGTGTCTTGAAACGTGTATTATGCCCAGTTATTTCCACGCAAAACACACACCACGTCTCTCTCTCATCTCTTCGATTCCCCAGAAACTTCATCCTTCCATTTTTCTCTCCAAAAATTTACTCATATACATAAATCAATTTTAATTTTATATTTTAATTATGTGATTTTTTATAAAGCATAAATCAATTTTCCCCCATTCAGGGAGTGTTTGTGATAATGTGATTGATTTAGGTTGAGATAATGAGATTGTAAGGGCTTATATTGAAGGGTAATTGGGATTGCCGATGAAAATTGAAGCGGAAAAAGTTAGACCCGTGTTGAGTTATTGGTTACCTTAGTATTCGTGGTTATGAACTTATATAGCTTTGTTATGTTTTCGCCAAGTTTTTAGGCATTTACTGATCTAGATGTTAAGGAAGCTAATGTAATTTGATTCTCCTTCTGTGTCTTACAGGCGTCGATCTTAGGTCAGCACGAAGTCAGCAGATGCTGGAGTTGGAAAATATTCGGTTGAATTTCCAGCTAAGTAAAATATCTTTCGTTTGTTTGTAGTTTTAACATATGTTTTAAGAATGCACATGAACTATCTCATTACCATCTTTAAAGTTGTGCTCACAAATTATGTTGCAGCTAACTTGACATCTTATTTTGTTTTTAATAATGCCCAATAATCTTAATTAATGTTTTCTTTGTTTAAGATCTCTAAAAACAATAAATATAAAAACAGATTAAATACCAAGATCCATTCTCTGAAAATAACAAAAAGAAAATAACAAACTTACCTTCATCACTTATGTTGAGCTTCCTTTATGCGTGATTTACTTGGACTTTTTGATATAAAATTCTGTAATTACGGATTTGATTTACTCGATTTTGATGAATGGTGATGTTAAGGTATTTTGGTAAACAGAGTAAAGAAAGAAAAAGTAGCTTAGGGTAATATATTTTTTTTTAACTAAACTTAGTGTAATATAGATACTTATCTTTTTAACGTTGAAAACAGATATTTAAATATAACCGGACGGGTTTGTCCACCCAGGTTGACTCGAGTTTTATAAAAACCGGCGGTTGGAGCCGGGTATCAACTACTTCTGAAACCGGTTTGTTTTGACCCGTTTTTTTGGTTGGATCCGGTTTAACCGGTTGAACCGGTCTGATTGAACCGAGTTTCAAAACATTGCTCTTAATATTGGTAAAATTTTTATCACATGCTTATTATTCTAGTATGTCTTTTTGTCATTATCGAGTATTTATAATGGAACTTTACAACTTTTCCATTCAAAATTGTAAAGAATACATTGTTGCAAGATACGTTAATTGTCGGGTCAACTTTTCTCGCTTAGCTAGTTTTAATTAATACCGTATAACTTTTTTGTCATGTTTTATTATATTATACCTGGTTTTTTGACTTGATACTAATAATGGCTATTCCAAATTTACACACTTAATATTTGAACATTGACTTTTTTGTTTGAAAGTCAAATATATTATATTATAACTTATAACTGTTTTAGGAGGCTTAAGGAATATTTTAATAATATTGCCTTATTTTTTACGGGAAAAAAGTTCCGCCACGTGTCTTGAAACGTGTATTATGCCCAGTTATTTCCACGCAAAACACACACCACGTCTCTCTCTCATCTCTTCGATTCCCCAGAAACTTCATCCTTCCATTTTTCTCTCCAAAAATTTACTCATATACATAAATCAATTTTAATTTTATATTTTAATTATGTGATTTTTTATAAAGCATAAATCAATTTTCCCCCATTCAGGGAGTGTTTGTGATAATGTGATTGATTTAGGTTGAGATAATGAGATTGTAAGGGCTTATATTGAAGGGTAATTGGGATTGCCGATGAAAATTGAAGCGGAAAAAGTTAGACCCGTGTTGAGTTATTGGTTACCTTAGTATTCGTGGTTATGAACTTATATAGCTTTGTTATGTTTTCGTCAAGTTTTTAGGCATTTACTGATCTAGATGTTAAGGAAGCTAATGTAATTTGATTCTCCTTCCGTGTCTTACAGGCGTCGATCTTAGGTCAGCACGAAGTCAGCAGATGCTGGAGTTGGAAAATATTCGGTTGAATTTCCAGCTAAGTAAAATATCTTTCGTTTGTTTGTAGTTTTAACATATGTTTTAAGAATGCACATGAACTATCTCATTACCATCTTTAAAGTTGTGCTCACAAATTATGTTGCAGCTAACTTGACATCTTATTTTGTTTTTAATAATGCCCAATAATCTTAATTAATGTTTTCTTTGTTCGCCTGTTCTTAGACGCAATGTCCAGCCTACTGTAGTGGACTTCTATATGTTAGTCGTGTTTTGCAAATGCTTGGCATGGACCACACATAACTAGAACGAAATGTTTGATTGTAGGTGATGGTTTGAAAGTGGGATTTGATGAGATAAGGATTAGACTGAATCCCAAAAGTAAGTGATCAAAATAGAAATTAAGTGATTAAAACAATAGGCTAACAAAGCTATAATGATCTGGGTGTTTGGGGCTTAGCTAAAGAACAATGTCCATATGGGTTATTAGTGTATAATAAATGTTTTTAAGAACTAGATAAAGAAAATGTATATAAGTGACATATACATTAGAGTTCGCAACGCATAATACTTTAGAGTTTGCAACCTACAAGTTCTCTTAAATAATGTACTGTAAATCTTCAGAGATACACCCATTATCAAATTTCAGGCCCATGATATCATCCAAGTCCAGTTTGTAAAATTTATTTCGCCCAATTGAAGATTCTGTGTCATGCTTTCATTCACCTTGCAAATTAATTCGCCAGCCATGTACAAAGGGTGATTGAGTACAATTCTAATAAGAATTTATTTAAGAACTCTACCCATTCAGACCTACAAGTTGTAGTCGGTCTTAACTGTACTTACATTACAATACTAAGTTAATAAATATGGTTCCATAAACGCTAATGAATTTCATTCTGATAACTATACATATGTTACTCAGTGTGATTTCCTATAAATAGCGTTGCTAGCTACTTATATAGTCAATATGTGTTTAATTAAACGTAACAAATATACTTGAGCATCATGGAATACCTTCATTTAAACACATTCACAACACTAATTAGACTTACCATTGTATTGGTTACTTCCTCGGGTAATTATATACGGATGTAGCCTTTAGACGTGCTCCAGTTTTACCTACCGCCGATATTTGAACCGTTATGAAACAAATACAACAATGCTCAAATTATCAGCAAAGCACTGAAGTTGTTGACTTGTTACATATGTGTTCTTGGTGGACTTGTCAATCATTTACCCAGGCGTAAGGTAAGATTTACAAGGATAGCAGTTTCAACTCGCTTTCTTATAAATGGTTTCAATCGAGTTCGATGTTTGGGTCATTCAGGTTATAAAAAAATTCATTCTTACACTTTGTATCGTCAGTTCTTAGCGTTAGAGTTAAATTTGGGAGATATGTCAGTTGCTTTAGATTAGATTTCTGTTCTTGGTGTAACCAGACTCACTTTTGTAGGTTTAGTTTGAACTTTTATTTGCTTAATTGGTTTAATGTATTAAAATTAGACGGGTGTTTTTACTTATAACATATGTATATTTGTTATTCAATTTCTGATGATCTTGATTTTTAGTTTGATTTTTGCAGACTATGGCTGATATGTGATCGATTGGTCGTCTGATGTAGATGGTGCAACAAGGCCACGAATCGATCCTATCCATCAAGCGGCACTATGATATATCTAGCAGACGCAAAAAGAAAGGTTTGGACTTGGAATTTGTAAGCATGTCTTAATTTCTATTGTTATTGATTAAAATGTATATGTATGTTAGGAAGAGATCGCCCCTGAACTATACCAGGTTCCAAGGGCTATATGAAAATTGAATGCGATAAATATTGAATTCCAACTGCACATGTTTGTCGTCCCTTGCTATCAGGTCAACTTCTTTTTTATTGGCCTATTGAGATGAAACAGTTACTTAAAAAAGTTCAGGTTAACTCCAAATGGGTGGGCTGTATGCGTACGATAGAAGGTGAAACCAATTTTAGAGGTATGGTGCTTTTTTGAAGTACCGCGTTACGTGTAATTTTGTGGATTATGGTAACTAAGAAAGCACAACTGCTTGGTCTATGTCTTGCTTATTTATTTGGGTTTAGGGGTTAGATGACCATTTTTTTTAACTGTTGGGATAATCATCCAAATACATGAAAAGTGCTTATATGTCTATAAAGAACATAAATAAAAAGGCCATGCGCTGATAAGTTGTCTAAGTAAGCAGTCCCAAGCCCGTGTGCCTCATACTTTGACCATCACTGATAACTAATTGTGCTAAATTTTTGTGTGTGTTCCGCCTCGATAACTCATATGTTGATCATTGTTGATAATATATAGTGTGCTTTCACTATTAATTAACAGGCTGGGTTGTTTATTTTAAACTTATGTAGCGGTCTTATGCCATCACAAGTTTATATATGCCATCACAAGTTTATATATGATGAAAACTTTCAAGATAATAAAAAAAAGAGCTTATCAAACTTGAGCCGAAAACCACATAAGCCATTAGCCATAAGCCGAAAGAAATAAGTGGATATTCCAAGACAAAAAATGGTTGTGTAATTGATTGAACAGGATTTGTTTTTTTAGTGCCATATGCAAATAACCAGCCTCTTTAATCTTCTTTGAATTTCATACATGGTTAGTCTGTGAAATATTGCAATACTTAAATCACAACTCATTTCGATGCTTCATTAACAAGGCAACCAAGATGAGAACAACCTTTGAACAGGCGTTACCGATGGAAAACAACAACGACATCAAGAAACAATATTGTATCTGCTCCTTAAAATCCAACGCCTTTAACAAGTAAGCTCAAGGTATATAAGGTGTTACATTTTATAAAGATTGGAGTATATTTATTTGTTATGCCGATTTGTGACAGGTCCTACATCCATGTATCATTATGCATCCCAATATTGCAAGGATCGATGGAAACTAATTTTGATTCTGTTACACTCTATGGCTGCAAGATTACATCGAAGTAGCCATCTATGAGCAGCTGATCATGATATGTAAAACATGTAACCTTGAATTTCATCTATACATGTTAATTATATTATTAATCATGACTGCGTTTACCTGAATGCCCCATCACAACGCGCAAGCCTAACCATGTTGGAACTAAAAAGGTCAGCCCCGCAGCGAAGCACGGGTGTGCCTGCCTTGTTACCACTAGAGTCGGTTGTCTTTCTTGCTTATTCTTATTATATATTTATTTGTAGAGCTTAAGCAAAAGAAACTAACACGAAAAATATTTTGACACAATTATAATGCTCGAGATCAACTATGCATGACAAATATAATTCACAGATAAACTATTTTAGTTTGATGTGTATAAACTCGCTTGATGTTTGATCACACAAGATCACCTCATAACATAACATTATTGTGATACTTAACATTTTATTGAATATGACTTTACACTTGAATATGACATTATTGAAAAATAACAAAAAAATGTTATCCCTAGTAGTCTCCATGAGACACATGGTGCGGCCACAACCTTCTCAACCACACACATACACTCGATCCAAAGTACCCCCAACTATAGATTTTTGGCAAAATCCACGAATGATAAAAAAAAAGTCTTCATTAAACCTTAAATTCTGAACCTTGTGCAATACCAACTATTGACAGTTTTGCAAAATGGTCCTTTTAAATATCAGTTCGGATTTATACTTTACTTAAAAATACTATCTGCACATCGCTAAAGGAAAGTGAGATCATTTTTTACTGCGTTAATGCATTTTCTAACCAAAGAATTTTGCCGTTGAAGAGTTCGTTGGACCTGGTCGTAGTTTAATTAATGGTCGCTTAGAGCGGAGAAGTGGGGGTTGGACATGACATGATATAGCGTGTACTTAAAGCATTGGTTAGTTTGAGTTCGTTCAATCTACGTACACTTCTGTATATGTGATGTGTCAAATTGTTTGGATGTGAACATGTAGAACTGTAACAAACGATTTATACAAACAAAACTGATGCTAACTGTGTTTGTTAATTAGACATCTCAAACCAATCATGTTACACATCCTAACATATCAGTTTCGGCTGGTACCAATAACAGGTCCATTTCAACCCAAACCCATTTTGACCCGTTCTCAACCATTTCAACCCATTACCCTATACATCATTGAAAATGAAAAAACATGAACAGACAATCAACTTTCATTCCAAATAATTCGACATTATCTTCACATCAAAACAGCCAGCTTCATCTGAATTGAACAAACGATTCAATTTTCCACAATTTATATTTGTAGTATAACAAACATGAACAGTGCAATGTAAAAAGGATTATCCCTTTCCTTTTTAAAATTAAAAAGGATTATCCCTTTCCAAAAATTATATCCAATTTTGCATAAAATTAAACTTAAAAAGATGGAGAGTCAGCCAACCCTATGAAGTTCCACAAGTTGTGTCAGTCGCAACCATTTTAGTTTTCAAACATGATGACCCTCTCCCTCCTCTTATAGTGCCCTCAGTTTTCCAACTCGTCACCCACCAGCGATGTGGGATAAATCAGTTCCAAAGAATCTCACTTATCAAAACCATTTTAATGTTTTCTTTATGCATGTCTTTGATTTTCTTCCGTGTCGTTGCCACTGCATCTAATCCTTAACATCGATAATAACAGAAGTCGTAGAAACAAAAAAATTATATGATTCAGATTTAAATGAAAAACAGTTTCACGTGATTTGGGTTTCAAACAACGAAGTTAATATAATTTTTGGATATTAACTTCCTAAAGAACAAACTACACCCTCTACACCTAGAAAAAAAGATAGCATTGTACATAAAAATTATCACGTAAGTCGGGCATAAAAATTATCGAAGGGCTAAGAACTAAGCTCAACTTTGAGCTCGTGTGTCATTTGCATCACCCCGCTCGATCATCGTTGACCCCTTCTTAGCTGGACGTTAAGTTTTGTAACTTGCTTTACATTTTTTCTACACGATAATTATGTATCCATATGTTTTTGCATCTTGTAAGACGATCGAGCATATAAACTCCGACAAGCATCGTTACTGGGTTATCTAACTGGTATGCATTGGTAATTTAGTATAACTCAAATATGTAGCATTGTAAATGGTAATACTGTTAATTACGCTTATTTCCAGGTTAGATAAGCAGGTAGGAAAAGAATGCTTTTTTGAGATTGATAAGCTAATCCAAACATTGTTTTCTAAAGTACTTATTCCATCTGAGGGGTGAGACTAGTAGAATTTTGGAACTTTGAATAGCTATGGTCATGATTTTGATTTATAAAATTAAGGAAACTTTGTGGCGGCGTTGGACTGATGTTTTTTTCTTGAACTTTCAGCCGTATTTGCCAGACGAGACACCAGCAGCCCTATATTTAAGGGGCGATGGTACAGGAATTATGAAATTGTTGGATCGAGTATATGATTATGATATCTATAATCACCTCCTCTCCAATACCCACTTTTCGTTTTTCACCAGTTCGACCTATATAATGTCAGGCAATACCCCCATTTGATATCCAAATATTGAAATGTTTATCATCCACATTTGAAAAACCGTTAGAAAATATTTGTGTCGAGAAATGGTTTCATCTAGGACATATGGCCTAACGGGACTGTAAATTTTCGCGTGCACATAATCAGACGAAAGAACCAAACTGGCCTTTACAAACATGACAAGTAACTTAGGTCATCTTACTCTCATTTGAGCGTTTACTCGACAGAGAGTTTTACATGTCTTTTTACCTCGGGATAGAGTCTTTATGTCATGTTACCTTATTCTCTTTTAATCCAATAAGAAAACACCTTTCCAAATATACAATAGACTTCAGTTACACTTAAAAAAACACCTTTTTCAAGGATTTTTCTTAACATGCTCACAATGTTACATCGAGTTAGAAAAACAATAGACGAGGGTTTCTAATCTTTTCGATAAGTAAAACAGGTTTTGCCCACGTTGAAACGTATAAAAGGAGGAAATGAAGTTGTTTTCGAGAACGGAAAATATCAGCAGTTTGATACTCTTCCTGTTTGCTACTAGATTTACTAGATCAACCCATTTGTGGCTTCAGGTGCTAACACTTTTTCTTACATCATTTTATGGGAGAACATATAACCTATGAAACTAATAACTTATGCTTTCAAATGTATAATTCTAATCAGGTAAGCTCACATTAATTGTTATTTTAACAAAGATTGACTACCAGAGCCCAATCATCCAAACCATTGGAAAGGAGAAAATGGGCTCTACTGTGTTGCGCTTGCAAGAAGAGGCCTGTACGGAGCTGCCTGCAACTGATGCTCAAAACATAGCAAATCATATTTCCAACCTAATTTCAAACTAAAATCATTACCAACAGTCTATAAACTTTATGCATGTTGTTTTTTTATTAGAATAAATTAGAGGAAATAAAACTTACACCATTTCTAGAGGTATAGGGCAACTAACTAACGGGCTGAAACTTAAATAAATGATAAACATGTTATGCGTGTCGGGTTCACTGCCAATGAGTTCGATCTCTTTTGATTGTGTTTTATAAATTATTAAGTTTGACTAGAAAATAGTTTGATAGTGAACATAGAATAAGCAAGATACATGCATGTAGAAGATCATAAATTGACAAGCTGCTAATTTAAATATCAACAATGGATTTTGATGATATGCTTATGCAGGACTACCGACTACGTACGTACTCATTTATTTTTTTTCACAAGCTAATTATGAAATTAGCTAATTTACATGTCAACAAGCTAATTATGTTGGGTTCGAATGTAAATAGTTTTTAGGCTTTTGGTAGTAATACGTCAAGTTAGGGTATTAGTAGCAGCTACTAGTCTACTACTCCGTACAACCAAAGTATACAATATTTGATGTATTTCATTATTCACATTTATGACCAATACCAACTAAAGTATAATGATACTCGCATTTAATTGAAAATTCAATTTGGTAGGTCTCGAAACGTATGACGTATCCATGGATAAAGTAATCTAAAATTAACTTGTTTCAACTTTTGATGCATCTACTCTAGTTTCTCCTCAACCAAATGGTTTACCTCCTAGTTCTTTTACAACCACCCGTGTGTCACTTTTGGTCATTTCAACTTTCGATGATAAATGTACTTTTGAACAACAATATTTTTCCCTAAAAATCAGCTGTGATTCAGTGATTGCTTGTAATGGTGGTATTCAAGAAATGAATGACTAGGTCTTTTGTCCAATGTGCATTTTATTTTGACATTCAATTCACACCAACTCTACACTTTCTTTCTATATATCTCTCTAACATTTTCACTGATCAATTCATCCAAGTATCCAACCCAACTTGCAATTCAACTCTTCTAAATGCATCAGACTTCTCAAAATGATTTGCCACCAAACCATCATCTCTAACCCAAGCTTCCTTTGTGTTAACATTTATGAACTAAACTACTTTCATAAATATACTCAGGTTAGTCTTTAAATCAATTCTCATACAAATTTTGTATCATCGAGTAATTCTTAATTAGGCATGAATGAATGAATATTCATTAAACTCAAATTTGAGGTGCTATTATTATTTTGCAGAAACCAATCCTAGATATGCTACGCCATGCAAGATTCATGAGGCTCACTAGTATTCAAGAGAAAATGGTAATCTCTAATCCCATATGTAAATACTTACCAAATGTAAACCATGTTTTACTGCTATTTAGCTAAGAACTGTCCATTTTTTAGGTTTTCTGGTTAAAGGATAACAAGAATCTCAATGGTGTTAGACCACGTGTTGTGGCTACATCGTCGGTTGAATTTGTAGCCTGTGAAAACCTCATAAGAAGCTTGAATGCATCAACGACCGAAATGCCCAAGTTGATCAAATCACTATTCCGAGTCATCATTTTCGTTGCCGGGGGAGGGCGAAATAATATAATTACTGAAGGTATTTAGGAGTCGCAAGGAAATGGAGAACTAAGTGTGACCGATCCGATATGGATCGACCTGTTGGTACATGGGTGGAGAAAGTTTAGTGACTCAGCAAGAAAATACCATATATAGTAGACATATCACCTTGAATGATCTCACTCAAGAGGAGCTTGATATGTTAACAACATTTAATGTCGAGAAACCTAGTTACCTGGACATCGTAGTAAGATAGTGGGTGAACCCTGACTTAGCTATGCAATGGTCACAATGTGGTGTACTTGTAATATGAGTTCAATATGAAAACTGGTTTGAGAAATGGGGCATTTAAAATTTACTGATTTTAGCTTGCAAAATATGACTCCAATATGTACCTACCATTTTCAATTCTTGTACTTTTAACATTGATGTACAATCCTCATTGAACCACTAGTACAGTAATACTAACTTTTACATTGATGTTACAATTCAACACTTAACATCTGAAACCATGAAAGCAGTAGGAAATATGGTAAATATAAGGTACTACGTAGTTAAATTTTTTAGAATATTAGTCAAATCTTTAAGCTTTATGCTTTTTGTCTTTCTTATTCCCGTAACCTTTTTACCACTTAATTACTGTAAACAACTTAAGTTTACTAAATTAAAGTTGATAATAGTAGTAGAACGTGGATCAGATTAGACCGAACATATTTCGGTTTATTCGGTCTCAGACAGGTTCAGTCTTATACAAAACCGACAAATATTATTTGTTAAATCAAATAACCAAACCAGGCCGACATGAACATTTCAATATGGTCCTCGGTATGGTGTTTCGAACCAAATTGGGCTTCGGTCTAGTCTGGTCTAGTCTTATTTTGATCGGTCCAGTCCAATTCTTAAACTATTATTAACCCTTAACTAATTTGAGCAAGCTTTTTATCTTTAACTTAAAAACAACCTATTTTCGTTACTACAATCATACATACGCATTTCATGTAGTGGACAGTTATTTAATGTGGTTAGAACGATCGTGCATGTATTCAATTTATCAACCCGAGCTAAAGGGGATAGGCATTGGCGAATTTAAGATTTTTAATTGTGTAGCACCAAAAATATATGTAAGCTTGGTTTCCTAAAAATCTAAGCTAGGTTGCTCACTTAAAATATTACTGTACTACAATGTTAGTTCATGAACGGAAGTAAATTTCACATGTCCTCGTATTGCTTTATAATAAGCTGGTAAATAAAAAGTAAAAAAGAATGACTCATAAGAAAGGCACTTTCATAATGTTAAGTATATAGGATACTTTATGCTATCCCACATCGTCAAAACATAAAACGAAAGTAATATTTTAAATCCATGTTGGACTTTAAAAAAACTTGTCTCGTTAGGAATGTTAACTTCGGTTAACCAGATTCGTATTTTTTTAATGAAAAAGCAGTAATTGGTGGAAAATTTAATCCAACAATTTTTAATAAAACAGAGTTACATAAAAAAAAATACATTAACTGCACAATAAAAATCTCTCTAACAACAAACTATAAACATTTAACTTAATATTTTTAATGGCATCTTCAAATATTTATTGTCATTTAGTATTTACTTATTTAATACTAGTCCTCTACGTAAATGAAATGCTAAAAATTATAGACAATTCCAACGAAAAATGCACCTTCACATAAACCAACAAAAACATTAATGGGGAATTCGAAAGCTACTTCGAAGGATATTATGACGTTTAATTTTGACACCCTCGGAAGAGCATCCCATCAAACGATCCAAGTTGTGTCACCTTTCCACGATTTATATTTGATGCGAAAAAAGCTTGTACATACCTTCACCACGTAACTTGTTCAATAAGTATGAATCCCTTTCTTTCTCACGGTGCATTACCCACTGCAACTTTCCAAATAAACTAACACTGCAGTTTCGGCATGGTAGAAAAAGCAAACAGTTAGAATATTTACTTTCCCTTGGTATAAACAATAACTGTATTCAAGATCACCCACCCTGTGTGTCACGGAACTGCATACATGTATTCCTCTTCATTTGTGGGAGCAGCACCTAGAGCTTCGTGAAATTGATCAGCTATAGTCCTCTATTTAGATCCTGGCATGGCAAGTTGAGCTTCATGGCAAGTCAGAGATGAACAGCTAAGTATACATAGGATGGTATACCGCTGTTACAAGAAAAAGAATGGTGAAGCACCAGTTAAACTACATACCTCGTCTTCTTCTGACGAGTCACTGCGCAAACAATCGAGATCATCATCTATGTAACTATGATCCTGTGACAGTATCCTTCTCTCGCCTTTTGTTTCATTGTACTGGAGCAAATTAAATATTATGTCAAAACTCTAATTAACTCATTTAATTATATGTGCTACAGGACTATAACAACTACCTCCATAATACTTCGTTCTGGTAGATCAGGTTCATCCTGAACATGTAAAAGGAGCTCTGCCATTGAAGTCGTGTTATGTGTACGTGAAACTGGGATTTCAGCATGCATCAAATAATTGGAATATGGGATTACTACTCGACTTTTCCTATTAACTGGATTGAGTTAACATGCTGGAGCGACCTTATCACCTTAATTAATGCGTCCCTTTCAAAGACATGACTAATAACTTTAAAGATGTCGGTACGCGACTGCTCTTAAAAGAAAATTTGTGTTTGGCTTTGTCCTTGCCACCTAGCACGAAATGATTCAACCAAAATAAGCACTTGTCAGCAACTGGAATGGAATTCAACAAACAAACGAACAAGTTGTCCAAAAACCAGTTACAAAGTTGGACTTGGGTTTATGTTTCTTAAATTGTACTCGTAAAAGCCAAATAAAATATAAGATAATAAGGAAATGGGTCAAATTGTAATAACGGTCTTCTAAATCGTTTTATTTACGTATAAAATTAGATCTTTATTGTGACAACGGTTTATGTGATGATATTAAACGCGTTACCAGTTTGTAAAATATTACTAAGGAAATGTTTGTGGGTCAACCCGACCGATCTCAGCCCGCACTAAAAACACCCATTTTGACTTTTTACCAAACCCACCCATCAGTTTACATCACCAATGAATGTACTAATAATCATTACCTGACCTCTTTGCTCTGGCAGATACAAGATGGAATTGAGCAAAGTCAGCATTATCATTCCCATTAACTAGTTTAATAAAAAACGCTGTAAGGAGATGTTGCTAAGAAAAAAAGGTTTGCATGAAAGGGGATGTTATGTTTTGGATTACGGATCAAGCTCTAAAGGCCCAAAAAATAAAAAAACGCCGCTGCCGGGGATCGAACCCGGGTCACCAACATGACAAACTGGTATACTAACCACTATACTACAGCGACTTGGTACCGAGTTGTGTCTACTTAATCTATTTATTTCATTGCTCTTAATCTACTGTCTATAACAAAGTAATAACAAAGACGAGTCACTCGGTCAATGAGCTAGTCCTACAGGAGTCAGGGTTCACGCGCACGCACCTCATATGAAATCGTGGATGGTAAATGTGAGATGCGGACACATTATGCACCTCTCACGCAGTAAAAAAGGTTGCTCATAAAAAGGAATTTTCATTCAGCCGAGTGTGTGGAATATTATAAGAAAATTTAATCTGTCCCACACCGACATGACGTTAAACAAAGCAATTGGTAGGGATGTCTATCGGTTCGGTTCTCGAGTTGAAGCAATCTAGATTTGAACCGAATGGAACCGAAAACCGAATTTAAATTGGATTTGGTTTTCGATTGACCCGAATACATCAAATTCTCCGAACTTTTCTAAAAAAGTACTATATAACTTATATTGATATATATCAAAAAAAATATTTTAAAGTATAAAAATTGTTTTTTTTTATATTAGGATTATATTTTAATAACCATTTTCTATGTTTTAATAATTTTAGTTTTCGGGTCCGATTGTCAAACTCATATCAACCCAAAAATTAAATTTGTAGTTTGGTCCGAATGTGTTATGCCCCAGAACCCCCCATTCTATTTATTGTTTGTTTCTAGTTCGAATTGAATTCGGTTTGATTTTTTACTTTTGTTAGTCAAACCCAATTCTATTTATTGGTCTGAACTAAACTAATTTCATAATAACCGGGTCAACTTTGTTTTGGCTTTCACAAGAAGAAGGGAACAAGAAAAAGAAGTTCAGAACTAGAACAGAGTGTGGAAAGAAATGTGCAGCAATAATGTTCCTACTTCAAGTTTCAAGCTTCAAGTCCCCCTAAGCAAAAATTAAGAAATTTATATTGTGTTCTACTTCAAGTTTCAAGCTTGTATCACTTGTTTTTATCTAAGCAAAAGCAGTTTCGTTTGTTGATCACCTTTTTTTCAAAAAATGCTCTTTTGAGATAAGTAGTTAAGTATAGTGTTATACTTATAGGTTTTTGTGAGCCTCTAATAAGCTAATCCAAACACTGTTTCCTGAAGTACTTATTTTTAAGCAGAAAAATAAGCAATCCCAAACAACCCCTTATTATCTTTTTGTAGATAGTTTTGTATAGTCAAAAGTATAGATTGTTGGATTTGTTCTAATTCGACTTGGCATTCATTTGCCTAACAAGTAGTAGAAGTTTGGAACTTTGAATAGTCATGGTCATGATTTTGATTCTTAAAATTAAGGAAACTTCGTGGCGGATCTGTTGGACTAATGTTTTTTTTTTGTACTTGCAGTTGCAGCCGTATTTGCCAGACAAGACACCAGCAAGGATTAACAATTTAAGGGGAGATGGTACAAGAGTTAGGAAAATTGCTGGATCGAAGACTGGTGACCAACTGTAGCCGGTGCAAATCACCTTAACTTTGGTTGATGTCAGACAATTATTCATTTAAATTTTCCAGTAAAAGACTGCAAGAAGATAATAACATTATCATGAAAACCATATATTTTTGAGCTGCTCGTAGCAGAACAAAAAAAAAAGTTTAAAGGAGTTTCTTTAGTCATTTTGGAGTTGATAATTTCTAGCCATTTACTATATTTAATGTGTCGGTCCAGGTTATATTTGAACTCATTTGTCAAATCAATAAAACCAAAGAGGCGAACGGGTCAAACCAGTCCTACGGGCCATATGGGTTAGACATTCTAAAGTCTGAATGCTTTCTTTGAATTGCAATAGTTACGGTGGTTGACGTAATTCTCAATACCTTCTAGTATGGTAACGCACTTGTGAATTGTCAGCAAATATAGAGTTTAATTATAGACTTTGGCTTAGTCAACACTCGAGCGTAGATGTTGCAAAATGGATGGGTCAAATGGGACAAAAAGGTAGGCTGCTTCAGGTCTGCTTGAACCAACTCATTCTTTTTAAGCTATCACATAATACTTGAATGTGATAATTTGTTCAGAAAACTACATTATATTAAAAGTGAACTGATAGGTGATCTAATGATTTGATGCATTTGAATATATTTCGGTTGACTTTTAGTCTGTTCCACTCGGTTGGCCCATTTTGATGGCTTCCACTTTAGTTAGAGCTTTTTGTTTATCCCTTTGGCTTGTTACAGATATAACATAACCTAGATCAACCACAGGTATACAAATGGGTCAGAACAGTCACCTTTGCTCAAGCTTAAATTCATGATTCATGATTTGTGTTAAAGTCGAGGCTTATTTATCTCATAACTTAACATTAATTAGTGCTAGGCTTCAACTTTATACTGGTTTGGTATAGCATTAGACTAGCTCTGAGTTATTAGGCATATACTGTTTACTTGCATTATTGAGACTCTTGTCGATAACTTAAGCATATGTTGTCTGTCCGAATATATTTAGGTTGATTGTCAACCCGCCCGCTTTACCCTCTTGACCTAGTTTGGCTCTTTCTATTTCTAGCGAGTCTTTAAGGTTTATACAGTGATTCAAGTTGGGCGTGGATTGTAAAAATCGAAGCTTACTTAATTTTGTCTCATTTTGCCAAAGGTTCAACTCGCGACATCTTAGCCGTATGAACCTTCTCTGACTGTGATCAAATATGTGTAGTGTCGGTATCCACAACATATCGGGTAGAGAGTTGATAAAAACGCAACTGACTTCATCAGATCAACGTATATTGAAAAGTTGGGTTACTAATATGTCGTGAATCTTCCCTGATAGTTTTCTTCCTAAAATTCTGATGATGATAATATGGACTAGTAATGTTCACTTGAATCTTCCCAGTATCGTTGCCTAATTTGCTCTTTGAGCTGAGAGTGAAAACCCACATCTATTGTAGCTGTTACTTGCCCGGGTTGTCACGTTCTTTTTCTGTTGTTGACTCGACTCAGTACTGTTGCCTCTCAAAGTCGAACATGTGACTAGTAGTCCTCAATGGGTGTGCACGGTTCGATTTTGATCGGCTTTTGGCTAAAACAAAATCCGAACCGAAACAGTCGGTTTCCATAGAACCCACAACTGAAACCATATTGTCGAATACATATTGAGCATTGTCGAATACAAATTGCTATATCGTTAAGTAAATACACATACACGTGAGCACACAAAGTTTTGCTTTTTGAGTTCAGCAAGACTTGTTCTGAAAATGAATAAATAACAATCACGAACTGGATAAAAAATGTGCAACAAAAACTTAAGTTTTTGAGATGCAAAAGTCAAAGTTCAGATTCGTAGTTACAAAAGTCCGTTGACTTCAAAAAGTCGAAGTGCAAGAAAGGATCCGTTCGTTTGTTACAAATGCTCGTGCTTTATTGATACTCGGAGATATCGACAATGCAAGACTGATGGGTATGGCGAGAGGAGTGGAAGAGAGAAGTTCAGAATAGGAATAGTGTCGAACGGGCTCATAATACGGGAAGCCATCCAAAACTGGGTTAAAACTTACGTGCATGACTATCTAGATTCAGCCAAAGAAGTATGCAACGACAGGGAGCTCCAAGCCTGGTACGCAGAATCCATCAATGTGGGCTAGCATAAGCTCAACAGGCAGCACTTAACTTTAGTCAATACCCATATGGTCATACCAAACCATCCTCCACTAATGCGCCGGTTACTCCGTGATGAAAATGACCCAGAATGTCAAAGTTTCCATGATATGACCCACAAAAGTACTTCTTATCAGCTTTACCAAGCTTACTACAATTAAGTGATTAACAAAGTACATGGTTGTGGTGGACATATTGCCCACTCACTCACACGATGGGGAGTACAACATACCTGACAGTTGGTAATGTGATGCTGAGATTCTGGAAGATTTCTCCGCATTTTCAGCTGACATTCAACAGATAGAAACTGTTGTATACGTTAAAGAAATAGAGATAAAACTAAAGAAATAAAACTGCCAAGAGACATCCAACAATAGTTTCGTATTGAAAACATAAAATTGTCAAGATAAAGTACAAATCAATTAACCAAATAAGATCTTAAACATAACACATATTTGAAGGTGAAACAAGAGTCTGCACGTATTCGATACCATAAACACTCGAATTAGGTATGTCTCGAAAAGTGAACGTTTTATTTGTATCATTAGACGTGTCGTAGATAAGGACTTTGCTGTGCTTATCCGTGAAAAGAATTCTTCTGTTATCCAAAAGGCTAATAGGTACTAAGTCTCCTATCGGTAATTTGAATGAATATGCTACCGACCATGAGTTCCCAACACCTTGTTCCTTCATTACCCATAAATTATACATGGTAATAATGCAAAGGCACTCTTGTAGTTCGCCCAAAATAGCTGAATTGTAGCTCCATCGGTAACTAAGATCAACACACGTGGAGAAGTTACATCCGTTTGGGATGTTTATCCTCATAATTGCCATCTTCTTGATATCAAAAGCCAAAATCATCCAGGTTTTATTAGAATATATCGTCCAATACAATAATCCATTCATAAACATACCAACCTCATTGCAAAATTGAAAGTCTGGAGTGAAGTATTCTGGCCTACTCCACGAACTATTTTTAACGCTAAAGACATAGCAAGAATACTGTTCGCACGAATAAGGGCGTTCTTCGAATCTAAAGAATATAACTATTTTAAAGTCATCTGAGGTTTCGCCAAAGCCAATCTTAAAGCCAAGGTTCAACCGTAGCAACGGTTTGGGCCAAACACTAGGTATACCAGGTGGATGGTGAACTTTGTTGTACTCTTGAGTAAATGGATTGTATAGGATGATATGAGTACGTAACGAAGTATCTTCAATAACCAAAAGGACTATCCCATTAAATGTTCCAACAAGGGTGACAAATTTAATATCTATGTTTTGAAAGCGAGAAAGAATCTTTACCATCGATTGAGCCATGTCGTGTTCGGATAGATTGTTCTCCATAGTATAAAGATGTTGGAACTGAAGAAGAATCATTTTCCGCGATAATAACTTTGCAAGATACGGATCGGAAATCAGATGGTTCCAATAGTTTGATACGCATCTGAACCGTACTAAGGACTTCCCTGGAAGACGAGCAAATATATTATGGAGAAGTTCATCGGGTATATTGGCGTCTGCCATACGTATTCGTTGATGAACCATGAAGATATCCAAAACCCTACTTTTATGCAGCTTCAATTTTTGATATCGTTTCTAACCTGCCTGTCAATCTTGAAGTAATAAAATAAGCGTTTTCTAAAGATACTATATACGATATTGTAGAGGCCCAAAAAGGCCCATGATTTAAAATCTTTGATGGGTCCAAAAGACAAAAACTCAATTTTAGTTATTCACGGTTGATTTGATAACATCAAGTATAGAGAGGGTTTGCCATCCTATAAGGTGAATGTGGCGTGACTCGGTTATAAACCTTGTGTCGCAACAGGTAATAACCTTGTTCTATATGTTTTTTTGTTTGTGTTGCTTTTTCAAGTTAATAAGTTGACTATATATATTATTTGGTGCGACCAAAATAATGTGTTGCAGAAATTTATGTTTAGATAATTTTGCGTGAAAATCAACCCTTTTGAAAGTAAACATATATTCCAACCTTCTAGCCGCATCTGTCACAAGTTATACATCACTAGTACAGAAAAGTATTTTTAGGAACGTTTAAAATGGCTTTTTGGAACGTTTTCACAACCGTTCCGTATGTGAGTGTTCCAAAAAATAAATTTTTTTGGGAGCGGTTTTATAAGCGTTCCTATAGTCTTGTTTTTTGGAACTATCTGGTATAAACCGTTCTAGAATGCTACCTCAAACAAAGGGAAATATCAAGTCTTTTGGAGCGCTTTTTACTAGGAGTGTTCCAAAGGCATCCATTTTTTAGAACATTTTCAAAAGAATCGTTCCAATATAGTTTTAAACCATTTTTCTGCAACCAAATCTGCTATTCCATATCTGTGGTAACCCATTTTGTACTAGAACCATTTCAACCAAAAGAAAACACTTATGAACAACATCAAATTCAACCAACAATCCACAACAATAAATTCATCCATTACAATTTACAACTAAACTGTCTAATTTTAATTAACCAAATTCGTCATCCATTACAACAAAACTTTTTCCAAAAACTAATCAGCTAAGTCGTACAATACTGTTGAAAGCGCAAAATAAACAAACCAAAATAGTGGATCTTTTCACGCTACGTAATAGTACCATCGACTTTCATCTCTTGTTCTTTTGCTAGTTGTTCATGCAAGTGATATCGGCGTTAGAAAGAGGGCCTAGCGAAAAACAAAGAAACTATCCTTAGTCGATTGCATAGTCAGTTTAAGAAAATACATACCACATCCCAACAATAGGCATACGAATCACCTGTGAACACAAAACCCCATGAAAAATGCTAACGAAATATGAATAAGATTCATGCAAAGATAATAGGGCATTAATGTAAACTAACTGTGATTAACACTCCTGGGTATTATTGAAGAAGAAAGGAAAAGGAACGGCCACAAAATAAAGAACGGTTTGTGTGTTTTGTCTAAACACAAACTAGGAAGCCGGTTTATATTGAAGCAAGGACTAGGGGTGTAAAAGGCCAAGCCCACGAATACGTTTTTTGGGCTTATACTGTCTACGGGCCAAAAAGCCCAGTCAGGTTTTACCTTTACCCATTTTTCATTTGTCAAGTTTTAAACTTTTTTATCTAGTAAATTTTTTTTACACAAATTATTTTTAGATATAAAAAGTTTAGGTATTATTATTTTTATAAAAACAAAATCATTTTTTTTACTATAAGTTTTTAAAAAACATTTTTGTTTGTTATAAAATTTTAATACGACATATAATAACCTAGCGAATACGCTGCTTATTATATAGAATATTTTTTAGGAGTAATTAACCTTAGGTTATTCTGTTAGTTTTAGAAAATCTCTAGGAATAATTATTTACGTATAATAATATTCCGCGTTTTGATACAGCCTATAAGGCATATTATTTTTGAGTACTCACCGAAAAGAAATTTTTAGACACAATAAGTGTTGAAAATTTTATTTAGAGATTTTATTTTGATATCCCTCGCGATATGACAAATGATGGCGGAGATGCTTCCAAGAAGGAAGCCAGTACCAACGGTACACCAAATTTCAATGTCCTATGCTAAAACCGTCGAATTACTCACTATGGGCAATTCGAATGCAAATCATTCTCGAAGCCAACGGCTTGTGGGAAATGATAGAACCGTCGGCTACAACCCAACCCGACAACAGGAAAGATAAGACTACAATCGCATTTCTTTATCAATCCTTACCCGAAGATCAATTGCTTCAAATAACAAAGCACAAAACTGCGAAGACAATTTGGGATGCTTTGAAAGCCAAACATATGGGCGAAGACAGAGTTCAACAAGCGAGATTACAAACACTCAAATCTGAATTTGAGTTACTACAAATGAAGGAAGACGAAGCTATAGACACTTTTACCAGCAAATTGACAACCTTGTCAAACAAAGCCACTAGTTTAGGACACACATTTGAGGATTCTACACTAGTTCGAAAATTACTCAATGCTGTACCTGAAAAATTCCTTCAAATCGTCGCATCCATCGAACAATACTCTGACTTAGACAAAATGACCTTAGAAGAGGCAATAGGTAGGCTTAAAACCTACGAAGAAAGAATTCGGCAGAAGAAGGGTAAACAAGTGGACAGTCAAGACAAACTGATGTTCACGCGACATGATAATCGTAGAAAGAATTTTAGAGGACGTGGACGTGGAAGATCAAACTCTTCACGTGACAACAACCACGAGAAACCTCGAGACGAAAAGAAGAATGGAGAAACCTCAAACAAAAACTTCAATAACTACAACAACTTCAAAAAACCAAGTCTTGATCTAAGCAAAATAGAATGCTACAATTGTGGAAAATTAGGACATATGTCAAGAGAATGCCGACAAAAACCAAAGAGTCACGAACAATCCAATTTGGTTGAAGAAGACTTTGAACCAACTCTACTTATGGCAATATTAGATGGACAAGTTCAAAGAAACGAAGTATTAGAAGTTGAAGAACAAAAGGTCTCGCTGCATGAAGAAGATGTAGGATATAAAGAGACAAGTAAAGATAGCCTATGGTACTTGGACAACGGTGCAAGTAATCATATGACTGGAGTAAAAGAACATTTCAAGGAATTAGACGAAAAGGTTAGTGGAAAAGTAAAATTTGGAGACGGTTCATACATAGAAATCAAAGGAAAAGGTTCAATCATACTGGAATGTGATGACGAAAAGCAAAGGATCATATCACATGTTTAATACATACCAAACCTACAAAGCAACTTATTGAGCCTTGGACAATTCACTGAAATTGGTTGTAAAGTTGTAATGGAAGACGATGAACTACGACTTTATGACATGGATAACAAAATCTTTATGAAGGTCACAAGACAACAAAACCGACTCTACAAAGCTAGTCTCAAAATAGGCACACCTGTATGCCTACTAGCAAACCTAAAAGACACTACCTGGCTATGGCATGCAAGATTGGGACATCTCAACTTTGAGTCACTTAAAACCATGACTCAAAAGGATTTAGTCCTTGGAATACCTACAATTAAGCATACGAAGCAAGTATGTGATGTATGTTTAATGGGAAAGCAAAGTAGAATGCCATTTCCTAAGAAGGCGAAAACTAGATCAACCTCACCACTGGATTTAGTATATGGAGACTTATGTGGACCAATCACTCCTCCAACACCTTCTGGAAAGAAGTACATATTCCTATTAGTAGACGATTACTCAAGATACATGTGGGTATATTTCTTAAGTACAAAAGATCAAGCTTTTGATACTTTCAAGGAATACAAGAACAGAATAGAAAAGGAGTTAAGGACGACATTGAAGATGTTTAGAACGGATCGTGGAGGTGAATTCACATCAAACGAATTCACATAGTACTGCAAAGAAAATGGTAGCACGACAACTCACCGCTCCTTACTCACCACAACAAAATGGAGTAGTAGAAAGACGTAATAGGACAATTATGTCTACTACAAGATGTATGATGAAAGCAACAAAGGCACCTCAGAACTTTTGGGCTGAAGCTGTTAGACACGCCATATACATCTTAAACAGTGTTCCTACAAAGGCACTTGAAGACATCACTCCATACGAAGCAATCAAGAAAAGGAAACCAAACCTAGAAAACTTAAAAGTTTTTGGATGCATAGCATATGCAAAAGTACCATCTCAACACCTAACGAAGTTGGATGATAGAAGCTCAAAATTGGTTTACCTAGGAAACGAATATGGATCAAAAGCTTTCAGATTATTTGATCCAATAACACGAAGAATATGTGTTAGTAGAGATGTAAAGTTTAAAGAAGATGAGACATGGGATTTGAGCGAATAGTTAGAAGATTATAGCAATGACGACCCAGAATGGACAGAATTTCAATTTGGAAATCGTGATCAACATAATCAAGAAGATCAACCAAATGATGACAACGATTTTCCATTCAACAATGAAAATGGATACGATTCGCCACCACCAGACTCACCTAGTCACTCTCTAACACCTAACACACAAACTGCTAGGTCATCTCAAGTAAATTCTCAATTCACACCTAACAATTCGTCACAGTCATTTTATCAAAGTGATATTGAATCTGTTGCAACATCAATCACACACCCCAACTTTGATCATACACCGATAAGAGGTTTTAGAACCTTAAATGACTTATACGAACATACTGAGGAATTACACTTAGCTGAGGATGAACCCAAGAACTACAAAGAAGCATCACACGACCAAAAATAGATAGAAGCAATGAAAGCTGAATTAGATTCCATCAACAAGAATAACACATGGGAACTCACTACCCTCCCAAAAGGTCACAAAGCAATCGGCTTGAAGTGGGTGTTCAAGACGAAGAAAGATGCAAATGGAAACATAATCAAGCATAAAGCTCGATTAGTAGCAAAAGGATACATACAAGAGCATGGCATAGACTTCGAAGAAGTATTTGCACCTGTTGCAAGGATGGAAACTATCCGTCTATTACTAGCCATCGCTGCCAACAACAAATGGGAAGTACATCACTTGGACGTAAAATCTTCCTTTCTACATGGAGATTTAAAGGAAGAAGTGTATGTAGCTCAACCCGAAGGATTTACAAAGAAAGGAAATGATGGAAAAGTCTACAGACTTACAAAAGGCCTTATATGGTTTAAGACAAGCACCACGTGCATGGAATATAAAGTTAGACAACACCTTGAAGACATTAGATTTCAATAAATGTGCACTGGAACAAGCTACCTACACAAAGGCATCAAAGGACTCACTATTACTGGTAGGAGTTTATGTAGACGATCTTATCATCACTGGAACGCCAAAGAGAGAGATAGACAGATTTAAAGCTCAAATGGAAGAAAAATTCGAAATGAGCGACTTAGGCTTATTAGCTTACTATCTCGGAATTGAAGTCACTCAATTAAATCGTGACATATCAATCAAGCAATCAGCGTACGCGAACAAGATATTAAAGGAAGCTGGAATGTTAGAAAGCAACGAAACAGTTATACCTATGGACCCAGGAACAAGATTGACAAAGAAAACCGAAGGGACAATGGTCAACACAACTGAATATCGAAGCTTAATTGGATGTTTAAGATATCTGCTTCACACAAGACCCGACTTAAGTTATTCCGTAGGATTACTAAGTCGTCTCATGCAAGAACCAAAAGAGCAACATATGAAAGCTATAAAGCAAGTACTACGTTATGTGAAAGGAACCAAGGATTATGGAATAATCTACAAGCATAACGACAGCAACAAGATTCATGGATATAGTGACAGCAGCTATGGAGTTAATACACAAGAAGGCAAAGGCACAACATGAATCATATTCTATTTTGGTGACTCACCAATTAGCTGGAGTACACAAAAGCAAGCAACCGTGGCACTATCATCATGTGAATCCGAGTTCATAGAAGCAACAGCAGCAGCAACTCAAGCATTATGGCTCAAAAGACTCTTAAGCAGACTTACACACAAAGAAGAAGAAAAGATTATGATCATGGTAGACAACAAATCAGCAATACAACTAATGAAGAACCCAGTTTTTCATGGAAGGAGCAAGCACATAGACACGAAGTATCACTTCATCAGAGAATGCGTTGAAAGAAACGACATCCAAGTAGAATTTGTAAGTGGAGACTACCAGAAGGCTGACATACTCACGAAGGCACTACCAAAGATCAAGTTTCTAGTCATGAGAGAACTCATCGGACTCAAGAAGCTACACCACAGCGTTTACGATTAGAGGGGAGAATATTAGGCCCTACCCAACATACAAAAGGACACGACACATGGGCCTGGATAATCTTACCCGCTGTTTACATTGTGACAGTTATTGACAGTTATTGTCAGTTACAAACGAAACAACACAACGATTACTTTTATTGAATCGTTGTGTCCATTAGTCGACACCCGTTCGACAAGTATAAATAGATTAGGAATCTGTTAATGTAAAGATGATGATACATTGTTATTTATACGATTAATACAAAAGTTAGTTTCGGTATATTGATTTGATTCGATCCGTGCTTGTTTCTCCAACAGATGTCAGACAATTATTCATTTAAATTTTCCAGTAAAAAACTGTAAGAAGATTTAACATAATCATGAAAACCAAATATTTTGAGCTGCTCGTAGCAGAACGAAAAAAAAGTTTAATGGAGTTTTTTAGTCATTTTGGAGTTGATAATTTCTAGCCATTTACTATATTTTATGTGTCGGTCCAGCTTATATTTTAACTCATTTGTCAAATCAATAAAAGCAAAGAGGCTAACGGGTCAAACCAGTCCTACAGGCCATATGGGTTACGGTAGTTGACGTAATTCTCAATACCTTCTTGTATGGTAACGCACTTGTGAATTGTCAACAAATATAGAGTTTCATTATAGAATTTGGCTTACTCAACACTCAAGCGTAGAGGTTGCAAAATGGATGGGTCAAATGAGTCAGGCAGAGATGGGTCAAAAAGGTACGCTGCTTGAGGTCTGCTTGAACCATCCCATTCTTTTTTAGCTATCACATAATACTTGAATATGATATTTTGTTCAGAAAACTACATTATATCAAAAGTGATAGACTGATAGGTGATTGAACAATTTGATGCATTTGAATATATTTCGGTTGACTTTTAGTCTGTTCCACTCGGTTGAATATATTTGTATATAAAACCAGTTTTGTTTGTTGATCTGCTTATTTCTAGGTAGGAGGCTGCTTTTTTCAAAAAAGGAGATAAGTATAGTGTATAAGTATAGGTTTTTCCGAGCCTGTAATAAGCTAATCCAAACACTGTTTCTCGAACTACTTATTTTTAAGCAGAAAAATAAGCAATCCCAAACAACCGTGTATTAATTTTTTGTAGATTTTTAATCAGCATAAGGAGGAAAGTCAAAGATTCAAAATTCAATCCCCAACAACCGAGCTTATCCTACCACAAGCGCTTCCTGGTTCAGACTCAAAACATGTACTCACACCACCAGCTGTTGCCACTAGTAACTGGAACAACCGAGCTTAGCCTACCACAAGCACTTCCTGGTTCAGACTCAAAACATGTACTCACACCACCAGCTGTTGCCACTAGTAACTGGATGTGGCAACTAGCTAAAGCCCGAGTGTGCTAAAATGAGCTAGTGCACTGCTAGTAAGTGGATGTTCCGGACCCAAGCAAGCCACATGGACTAAAGCTAGTAATTGAAGCCTACCCATACGCATCTGACGGGCTCATAATATGGGAAGCCATCCAAAACTGGGTTAAAACTTACGTGAACATGACTACCCAGATTCAGCCAAAGAAGTATGCAACGACAGGGAGCTCCAATCCTGGTTCGCAGAGTCCATCAATGTGGGCTAGCATAAGCTCAACAGGCAGCACTTAACTTTAGTAACAAATGCGGCGGTTACTCCGTGATGAAAATAACCCAGAATGTCAAAGTTTCCAAGCTTACTACAATTAAGTGATTAACAAAGTACATGGCTGTGGTGGACATATTTCCCACTCACTCACACGATGGGGAGTACAACATACCTGACAGTTGGTAAGGTGATGCTGAGATTCTGGAAGCTTTCTACGCATTTTCAGCTGACATTCAACGGATAGAAACTGTTGTATGCGTTAAAGAAATAGAGATACAAGTTTAAAGAACAGATGTCGTGTTGGTGTTTTACCATATGAACTTCTTGCACCAAGTTCCGAGCCTGGGGCAAACATATAGAGGTGTTCTACCACATGTATAGTTTCAAGTTACATGATTTGTGATTTTGCAGAACTAAAGAAGTAAAACTGCCAAAAGACATCCAACAATAATTCCATATTGAAAATATAAAATTGTTAGGATAAAGGACAAAGTAATTAACCAAATAAGATCTTAAACAGGACACATGTTTGAAGGTGAAACAAGAGTCTGCACGTATTCAATACCATAAACTCTCGACTCAGGTATGTCTGGAAAACTGAACGTTTTATATGTATCATTAGATGTGTCGTATATAATGACTTCGTTGTGATTATCCGTGAAAAGAATTCTTCGGTTGTCCAAAACGCTAATAGGAAAGATTCCTATCGGTAATTTGAATGAACATGCTACCGACCATGAGTTCCCAACACCTTGTTCCTTCATTACCCATAAATCAAACAAGACATCATTATAGCGGAATTGTTTATTAATCATGCAAAGGCACCCGTGTAGTTCGCCCAAAATAGCTTGATTGTAGCTCCATTGGTGATACTCAGTTAAATTAGAATGCCTGCCAAAGCTGCATCCGTTTGGAATATTTATTGTCATAATTTGCATCTTCTTGATATCAAGAGCCAGAATCATCCAGGTATTATTAGAATCTATCGTCCAATACAATAATCCATTCAGAAACATACCAACCTCATTGAAAAATTTAATGTTTAGAGTGAAGTATTTTGGCTTACTCCATGAACTATTTTTAACGCTAAAGACATAGCAAGAATACTGTTCGGGCACATAAAGGCATTCTTCGACTTCAAAGAATATAACTATTTTAAAGTCATCTGAGGTTTCGCCAAAGCCAATCTTAAAGCCAGGGTCATACGTTAGACACGTGTTAACACGAGGTGGATGGGGAACTTTATTGTACTCTTTAGTAAAGGGATTGTATAGGACCATATGAGTACATAGCGAAGTATCTTCAATAACCAAAAGGACTATCCCATTAAACGTTCCAACGACAGTGACATATTCAATATCTATGTTTTGAAAGCGAGAAGGAATCTTTACCATCGATTGAGCCATGTCGTGTTCGGATAGATTGTTGTCCATAGTATAAAGATGTTGGAACTGGAGAAGAACCATTTTCCGCGATAATAACTTTGCAAGATACGGATCGGAAATCAGACGGTTCCAATAGTTTGATACGCATCTAAACCGTGCTAAGGACTTCCCTGGAAGACGAGCAAATATATTATGGAGAAGTTCATCGGGTATATTGGCGTCCGCCATACGTACTGGTTGATGAACCATGAAGATATCCAAAACCCTACTTTTAGGCAGCTTCAATTTTGGATATCGTTTCTTCTAAACTGCATGTCAATCTTTAAATAATAAAATAAGCGTTTTCTAAAGATACTATATACGATATTGTAGAGGCCCAAAAAGGCCCATGATTTAAAATCTTTGATGGGTCCAAAAGACAAAAACTCAATTTTAGTTATTCACACGGTTGATTTGATAACATCAAGTATAGAGAGGGTTTGCCATCCCTATAAGCTAAGGTGAATGTGGCGCGACATCACCTTGTGTCGCAACAGGTAATAACCTTGTTCTATATGTTTTTTTTTGTTTGTGTTGCTTTTTCAAGTTAATAAGTTGACTATATATATTATTTGGTGCGACAAAAATAATGACTTCAACTCCGTTTGTGGTATATTAGTCGATAGTCAAATTAGCTGGTTAAGAGTTGTTTAAATGTGATAAATGTAAAGAGTATAAAAGGGTACTTATGATTGATGATCATACAAAGTGTAGGTCCATAAAACACACCTTAAAGTTTCCAGCTATTATCACTTGTTTTTATCTAAGCAAAACCAGTATTGTTTGTTGATCTGCATGCATATTTTAAGGGTCGTAGGCATGTAATGCATCATCAAGTTTTTAGTGAAAAATTGGCCCAGCCCAAATAACTTGAAAAGTATTTTAGGTTAAGGTCCATGGCTGAGGTTTTGATATAAAACGACTACACCACAAATCTGAAACCTAATTTATACTTACTCACAAAAACCACAGCCCCCATCTCAAAACATTTCATCTCACATCTCTCAATCTGATCTTGACCATCCTTACCTTATTCAATACTATCGAAACAAACAATGTTCGATCCAAGTGTTGCTGATGAAAACCCTCTGCTTCTGTCTTACGATACAAGACTAAAACCCACTGTTTTCATATATATGAACTAAACTAATTTCATAATCACGAGGTAAGCTTTACTTTAGATCTATCCACCCATATGTTTCTTCAGTTAATTATGATGATTTTGAGTACCATTCTTTATTATCAATGTCGAAATAAAAAGTTATAGACTCAAATCACGCATGAATCAATATTCATCCAAACACAACTTTGAATTATTTTGTAGAAACATATTACCCAAAGTTTTGTTCATGTACTGGCATATGTACCTGATATATATTTCTTAGGTTTTTCGATGTGATTTAAGTGTTATGCTAATATACCCACAATACATTACAATGATATCGTTAACTTAGTGACTTGAGTTTCTATGGTTTTCAATATGGCAATGTTTCATTTATATTACAAGTATGACAAATTTATTAGTTGAAGTATTGATTAGCCAATGTATCGGTTACTTAATTTAATTTGTTTTTAGTATCCAAAATATTAAAAAATTGAATCTGTTTTTGTGTTTATATGCTAAAAAGCAATGTATAACTGTATACTAAATCTGTTGTCAATTTAGTTTGTGTATGTTTTGTTTGTAAGTAAATGTAGCGGCTGATTAAAAGTTTGGATCAAAAGTTTAGGTTATCTAGTCTACCTAGACAGTAGCATGTGTAACTGAACGTATAGCTGTAGTATTAGATGTGTATTAGACTATTAGCATAAGCCCGACAGACGCAGTTTATCGTGTTTTAAAATATCTTGTGTACATTTATGTGTGTAGGCGTTTTTCCCTCTTATACAATATAGAAATTTTTATGTCGTATGTATGCATATGAAGAGGAAGGAAGTACATATTTTGGATAATGTGTATTCGACAACAACCAATGTGCCAGAGAGTTACGGTGGTGTAGTTGATTTTCTGGTACGTTGCTTTACTCTATAATGGTACAAGTATGTAGCTTGTTTTTTGTGTACTTCTCAATGGTAATTCGTGTTGTATCTTGTTCAATTACACAGGTAGCGAGGTTTGAGGATTTTCTCGCACAATCAAATCATCCAGTATAGGGCCAACTGAGATATGCTCCCTGTATGATTTTCAGACTTGGAGGTAGACTGTGGTGTGTTTGCTAAGACACACATGGAGACATATCTCGGCAGAGGTTAAATGTTAATATGACGATCTCTGCGATCTCAAAAGAGAGTTCACGGATAAAAAAAAAGTCAACTGAATGACCTCCGTATCAAGTATGTCCAAAATCTTGCTATCATAAACCAGCCTAAACAAGCTTTTGAATTGGAAGCGAATGATTACAAGCGACTGTCATTAGAAGAAAAACAAAGTTTGAAAGCTGCTGCACTTGAGAAAGTCAAAAGAACGTGTCACACCATTCTAAACCATCGGCCCAACCACTTAACCATACCCAATACACAAAATTCTTACAAAGGGGATTAGGTTTTGTTATTCACACACATAGCAGTCGACACTTTTTTTATGAAACCTAAAACACAGCCCCCACTCCGCTCACCTGATCTTAGATTATCTAAGCAAACAATGTTCGATGTTGATTAAAACCTTTGCTTTTGGTTTACGATCCAAGACCAAATTAAAACCCAATGTTGTCATATCATATATTAGTGTATGGACTAAACTAATTTCATAATAAACAGGTCAACTTGGAGAGGGCAGCATAGTAGGATCAAGGCAGTGAGCCTCGATCACTACTTTGTTTGACACGTATCCCTCTCCCCACTTCACTCACCTGGCCTAACGCCTTCACCAATTTGGACGCTGCTTATATCGATGGTGTTGTGCACATTTATGCACAAACCCTTAGAGTTGTCTCGTCAGAACATATTGATGCAAGTCAAAAGTAAGTGATATCATTCACGAGGGCAGATGGGAGAGGAGTGGAATGATGAGTTTAAACAATTGAGACATTTACAAGTCTCTCTACTTAATGAGGGGTGTTTGGATACTGCTATATGGATCACTAGAAGAATAGGAACAAGAACAGAAGTTCAGAATAGGAAATAATGATACTTGATTGTATGTAGTATTAGATTCTGTGTTATCTGATGTTTTTTTAGCTAAGAGTGATGTTTAAGGAGACCTGTCCATGTATGCAGTGGCGGAACTAGGACCAAATCCAAGGTGGTTCCCTTAGATGATCAAAAGCGGTAAAAACGACATGCCAACGAGCCAACTACTAATCGGGTCGTCGGTCACAATATATTGAGATGCTGATAGAGTAGGATCACATTTTAAAGCAAAAATAGTGGTTTGTAGTTCAAGAAAAACTGTAATTTTATGATTAAATAAAAAAAATCTTTGCGGTTGATTGACAAAAGATTCGTTTGAGAATGACAAAAAGAAACAAAATTACTTTAACCCATGCTAATATTGCTTCATACAGACACATTTTCCTATTTGCCCTACGTTTAAAATATAAAAAGGTTTTAAAACCAAAATAAAAGCAACTAGTTCCAAATAAAAGTAACCAATTTAAAAACTTTTTTTTGCATAATAGAAGACTTTGACTCTTAAGTCTTATCATCTTCTTCACCCTGAATAACGCATTTACTATTCCGGCCATTACTATTTTTCTTTTTTTTTTCTCTGTTAATAGATTCAAGCTTTCTAAGGTAGGTCCTTCTTAATTTATATGGTGGTTCCTACAGAAATTACTACATCGTTTATTAAAGATTATTTTTCTAAGGTAGTTCCCGGGCACCACCTAAGCACCACGTAGGTCCGCCCCTGCATGTATGTGTACTTTGGTTTTAAGATTTCAATGAAATTTCACCTTTCAACAAAAAAGTAATCAATTTTTTCTATATGTTTGTTACTAGCTAGTAGTTTGGTGATTTTTTAGTTTTTGTATTTGTGCTAGTGTAAAAATAACTGGACTGTATATTATTTGGTGCAAAAATAATTATGACTTCAACTCCATGTGAAGATGCGATGTCATATGGAAGAATGAGGGGAGGTTTAGAAGGTAAGAAGCTTGAGGCTGCTCGACTTGACTTACTTGCACCACCAAGACAACGAGTTGATGCCATTGACCATGGTCTATCCCAGCACCAACTGTACCCTTGGAAATACAAGTACTTTATGTTAGTTGTGCATCCTCACAACCGAATGCCTGAGTTCTGCAGCCATTAATGTATTGCCGGTTTTGATGATCAGACACAAGTCTTGTGTTTCTAGACTATATGGAGGCTCATATTTTGACATTGAAATATTTCGTTGGGGGCATGGACCAAACCCGAAAAATCAAACAGAAAATAAACAAAAAAACCCAAAAACCAAACTGAATGGCTTCTGAAAACAAAAACCAAATATATTTAGTCCGGTTCAGTTTCAACCAAAAAGTAAAGCAAACCGATCCATTCTCATCCTAGATATAGCTAGAGAACATCAATATCTTCTACTAGCACTAAATGGAGAGACACTACCACTGGAATAATCAACCGTCCGGTTATTGGACGTTTCATGCCACCTGTGTTATATGGCGAGACACTACCACTTGGGCCGGGACACTTCTCTGAAATTTGAGCATAGCATGGCTAGCTCTCGAAGTTTCTGTTGCTTGATATAATCTCTGGACTCGTCGTGAAAATAAATAAACCACAATGAGGAAATGGATAAGAAAATTGTGCAACACACAAAGTTTATGGCGACAAGATTCAAAGAAAATTTATTTGCGAACATTTGACTTTTAAGTGACTTCTTTTGCAAACTTCATATTTTCCAGGAAATTATCAAGTGTTAGTGTTATATTTTGTTGATTTAGTTAAACATTGGAGGATACAGAAGATGTAAAATATAAATTGCTGTTAAATTTCTTGGAGCAAAATTGTCATCAGTTTGTGAAGTTATAGTAGTCGGTTGACTTCAAAAGTCAAAGTACAGAAAATGATCTGTTTGTTTGTACCATAAGTAGGAATTACAGGTCTAAACAATCTAGAAAATTGTAGGAAGCTTGTGAAATCTGTCACGTGTTTGACTTTTTACCTTGTTGCTTGTTCCATACATTGTATTTATCTTTGGTGTAACTTCACACAGGTTATCAAGCATCCATCAAAGGGTTGCTTTCAAACTTGATGACAAAAGCTATACCTTCAAAGATGTAACTTCACGATTTTGCATCCCATGAGTTATAATGGTATATGGATCACAAGAAGAAAAAGAAGGGAACAGGAACAGAAGTTCAGAATAGGAATAACGTGTGTAGCAATGACGATACTTGTTTGTATATATTGTCAGATTCTGTGTTCTCTGATGTTTTTTTAGCTAAGAATGATAATTAAGGAGACCTGTTCATGTATGTATAGTCTGGTTTGAACAATTGAGAGATTTAAAAGGGGTGTTTTAGTGTTTAGATAATGCTATATGGATCACAAGAAGCGAAATAGAAGTTCAGAATAGGAGCGGTAGCAATGTTTGTATGATGTTTAAGGTGACCTGTCCATGTATGTGTACTGTGTTATGAGATTTCAATAAAAAAAAATTCTATATGTAAAATAATGACTTTAACAGTCTATACTTTAAGTTTCCAGCTTTCATCACTTGTTTTTAATTAAGCAAAAACAGTTTTGTTTGTTGATATGCTTATTTCCAGGTAAGATAAGCAGATAAGCAGCAGGTAGTTCGGTTTGGTTCGGTTATAACCCAAAAACCGAATTATATTCTCGGTTCGGTTCTAGTTTAGGTTCGATTCAGTTCAATTTTTTGTTTTTGTGGATCAAACCCAAATTATAAACGTCGCTGCACATGTCATTTCTTGATTTAAAAAACAAAGGCATATAAAATATCAAAAGTACTAAACAGAAAATCTAGAATAGAAAAAGAAGATGCGTCGGCTACAAATCATTCCCGCCGCAACGCGCGGGGTGATTCTTATAATTTAAAGGGGAAAAAACTTCTAATTGGAACCTAAACTACAAGGGCCAATTGTGCATCAATCAGAGGGAGAATAAAGAGATACTTGTATCACCAGCTCAGCTTCATTTATGGGCCAAGGGTGCACCATCAAATTAAAGCAATCTTGTCCCTTACTTTGTGTTCCATAGTCTCTTGAACGAGAACCAACACAACCTTTGTCAGTGTGCTAGATGTTGTTGGTCAAAACCGCGGTCTCTTTGATCCACCTTTTTGAAGCACATGCTTCCACATTGTGGCACGTTGAGCATTGCTTGGTTTCTCCTATATAGAACATATAGTGGGCATGGATCTAAAGACTCTTGTTTGCAAATATGGACATTGTCAAGACAGAGCAGGTTTTGCATATCCCCTAGGGGTGGCGACTGGCGAGCTTGCCCCTTGCGACTTATCCAAATGACTTTGGGCGACACATGATCTCAATGAGCTTGCCCGGCCCCTTGCTAATCCAGTCCTAGCAAATCGGTTTCCGCGTCGAGTTTTAATCGGTCTGGTTTCCAGTCCCTCACCAGTCCTAGCTTTACTGAGATGGGACCCCTAGTTAGATGGGACATGAAGATAACAAATATGTCTTTTTTTTGTCACCCGAGAGACCCAGGTTCAAGTCCCGGCAACGAAATTTCCTTTTTACCTTTTTACCTTTTTTTGTCACAAATTCTTAAAAACTTTGCCTCATCCAGCACCCTTAAGTTGTCTTCGTGTTTAATCAGTTCCTCAAACTTATATTTGTATCACCAACTATATTATCGTTGTCAAATGAACTAGGTAGCAGTTACTCGAATGGTGGAGCCCGGAACCTATAACTTGACATGAACTTGCTAAATTCCCATCTATGATCCAAGGTCTTTATATTGAAAACGATATCTTCTTTTACTGTGTTTGATGAAATGTTACACTAGTGAGGTTAATTATGTTGGGTTTAATCGGTTTATGTCAAGATTTCACGTGCATGGCATGGCATAGGAAGAGTTTTATTTTTAATACTTTATGTTTATACTTTAAGTGTATCAGTTTCCTTAATAAACACAGCATTGAAAACCAAGTCTCCAGTTTTGATTGGTGTTTGTGTAGGTGTGAGTCCGAGGTCGTAAGGGACTGATTCCATCATTTGGTATCAGAGCGTGTTCGATCAACGGGTTTGAGAGTCGGTTCAAGAAACGGTGTAGCCCTTCGCTGCGGGGCGAACGCAGTAGGGAACCGGGTGTAGTGTCGAAGGGGTTGTGATGTTATGATCACATGTTGTAGTCAAGAAAGAAAGGACAAAATGCCTTCTATGTACCAAGGCAGTGGAAGAAAGAAAGCAGCAGCAAGAGAAGAAAGAAGTGTTGATTAAAATCAACAAAGAAAGAACAAGAAAGTAAGTTGATCAAGATCAGCAAGAAAGGAAGAAGAGGCGTCACAAAAGAAAGAAAGAATGAAAGAGGCCAGTGTCGCTTCGTAAGAAAGAAGGCCTCGAAAGAAAGAAAGAAAGAGACCGGTGGTACCGCAAGAAAGAAAGAAAGTAGGAGGCCACAAGAAAGAAAGAAAGAAAGCAAGAAAAAAAGGTCTCAAAAGAAAGAAAGAGACCTAGACCGTGTAAGCTAGAGACCGAAAGCTTACATAAAAGAAGAATGTGACCGGAAAGTGAGTTCCGTCGAAGACCTAAAGACCGAGAACTTGTAAACCAAGACCAGAGGTTGCACCTAGACCGAGATAGCCGCAAAAGGACCGGGTGGCATCTAGACCGAGAAAGGAAGACCGAGACCGAAAGAGATAACCGTGACCGCGGTTGTCTAGACCGAAGCTTTTATAGCTGGAGACCGAACGAGGCAACCAAGAACGAGACCGTGACCGCGTGTTGCCCGAGAAAGAAAAGAAGACCGGAAAAAAAAACGACGCCGTAGAGACGACCGAGGAAGCTCCGGCGTGAGACCGAAGGCCGAAAAGTAGATCGAAGAGACCGTAGACCGAAAAGATGGAAGATCGAAGGAGAAGTTGAATCAAAGGATCCAAGCAGGCGGCTTTGATTTGTTGTGCAGATGACCAGAGAGAATTCAACCCAGGTGGTGTTGAATCATGATGTGTCCGGGAAACGTCGAGAAACGAGATGGTTCGAAAGAAGGTGTTTAGGACGTGACTGGGGTGACGAGAATAACCGATTAAGGGGGTGATTGTTGGGTTTAACGGTTTATGTCAAGATTTCACGTGCATGGCATGGCATGGCATAGGAAGAGTTTTATTTTTAATACTTTATGTTTATAGTTTAGTTAATAGGTTGAATCAGTAAAAGTGTGTGACCGAGTTTCATGCATGTACATTGGCACGTTGGGTTTCATGGTACCTAGTCCTTAGTTTACTCCTACTTTCATGCTGAGTGGCTTTGTTGTAAAAGTTATATAAGGCATCATGTAGTTCTATTTGTAAGTGTATCAGTTTCCTTAATAAACACAGCATTGAAAACCAAGTCTGCAGTTTTGATTGGTGTTTGTGTAGGTGTGAGTCCGAGGTCGTAAGGGACTGATTCCATCAAATTAGTTTTTTGTACGTGAACCTAATCAACAAAATTTTAGACTATGTATGGATGCCAGGAGAATGGAAGGATATAGTATTTCATTTATGAACACAGACGATCATCAGTGACACAATCATCAAAATCTGTTAGTTAGTCAGGTCATTCATCGAGTTAGCTAGCTAGGGCGAGTTAAGCCGAGGATCATCAGTGAAACAATGGATCATGCATCCAAAGCTGTTAGTCAGGTCATTCATTGAGTTAGCTAGTTAGGCCGAGTCAAGAAACATGGAACTACCTAGCCCGAGCTATGTGCAAACTCTAAAGAATGCCATACAAATTCAAATTCTGTACCTTAAATGAGAGAACCAACTGCATATATTTGACTTTTGTCAGCCTAATGAAGCCTTTCAGATTTAAATTCGTTATACTTGCTTTCTATGATTGGGGCAACGCTTGTTGCAAACACGTACAGTTCATGATTCAAAGGATGCAGAGTTTGGAGAAAGGCGTACATCAGCCTTTGTGATGATGCCTGCCTATGCGGGTACTCTTCTCTACACTTAGATTGTGAGGATGCAATCTGCAATCTGGTATGGTGTATGTTTGTGTGTAGCATAGGAAATGTTGTTCCGCTTGTCTTGATGGGTCTGTTTTGATGATAATAGTGTTTAGTTGCATCGTTAAAGTCTGTAATTTGTTATATGTCGGTGATAATATACGTTTAAGTCTGTAATTTGTTAGTATAATCTAGAAGGTATATTATGCAATGATTAGAGATAAAGTTTAATCCGTATACCTGAAGTTTGCTCCAAAACAAGTCGTAGGTCATCACCTTTGCCTAGAATCGAAGAATGATGAGCACCCCGATTGAAATATATACTTTTTGGGAAGTTTGCACTAACCATGGAGGAATGAAACAATACTGCCATACAACCATGACCATAACCATAACATATGTGGACCTTGTCTTGCAGTTTGACATTCTTGTGGCATTCATGAATCAGGATGTACTTGGCATTTGATTGTTTTGTTGTATGCACCGTGCAGTAAAGTTACATAACATTTAAAGTAATTTGCATAAAACTGTAAGATAGTAATAAACACAGAAAAACCCGTCAAGATACGATGATCATAACCATGCCTATTGAGTTCTTCAATTGCTATCTCACCATCTTAACCTCGACTCATACCAGTGTTATGATCCATGACAATACGAACATGAGACACTTTACCAAACGGACTGAACAGCTCTTCCAAGTCGGCCTCACTAGTGTATTTTGATAAGGTTACTGACCCGGGCAGAGTTATCATTCCTACGTCTCATGTTGGCACCAGGAGCTGCTGGTCTCTTTGTGTCAACAAGGTTTGTGGGTGGAACATCAGTTCCTTTAGGGACATCAAGCTTTGGAGATGGCAGTTTTAACTCGTTAAAAGCAGTTTCAGGGACATCTATGTTGGTTTACCTTTGTTACCCTCATGCTCTCGATCAGGGAGCTTCAACGACCGACAATGAGAAGCTTCACTTATCTCAGTAACTTTCCAAATCTTTGATTTGTCATTAGAATCTTGATAGGAAGCTAGCACGATTATGCACATGTGAAAGAGTTTGCAAGTCAATGAAGTCGTGGTCAACAGAAAAGTCAACCTACGAGCCTTTTACTATTCGATTCTTCTTATAAATAGTAGCCTTTATCTTTGATTCTAGTTAGTTGATAATTGTGTGTTAAAAACACCTGCTTCTCTATTCTCTCTGTAACAAACATTGTAACCGATTTCGGTTACAAACTTCCATTGATAATTCAAGATAGCTTACGGTTTAACAATTCATATCTCATTTGTTGATCCAAGCTCTTGTTATCCATTTACGGTCTTTTAGATCCAAGTGGTGCTTATCAAATCTTTCGCAATCCTTGACTTCACATCTGCCATGCTTCTCACATCTCTGTTCTAGCATTTAGTCAAAGTCAAACATGAACATTAAGTCAAAGTCAAACGTCAAACATTTTTACAAAGTGAAACATGAGCACATACCACGGCTTATATGGAGCTAACTGAAGCAATCCTTTCAGCTAATGCACGACTGCTGGCAGGCAACGGGTTTAATAACTAGCAAAGAAACACACCTAATAATAACTCACAAAGAAAAATACAGCACATAGCAAAAAATATGAGTTGCATTTGGTCTCTCAATCCGATTTACTCATTACCACTTTCATTTTTCGACCTTCTACTAATCCACTCCAACGTCTTACTTCTTCACTTATATATCATAAAAACCCGTGAAATAGTCTCAACCTCACACTTAAAAACACGAAACGCGAAACATCAGTAAACTCTTCACTTGCAATTTTGTTATTCAAAGATAAGCAATTTTAGGTGTCACTTTGGAATGGATGCAGGCAGGTCTGACTCGTAAATATGTTAGTTATTTACTTGTAAAAGGCAAATAATGTCTTTGCTGCAACATGTCAAACGGGTCGAACTTATATTAACCAAAAGAAATAGGTCAAATGAATCAAACAGTTTGAAGCAAAACTGACCATCTTTCACCCATTCAACTCGCCAAAATTAACGACATTTTCTTAGCACATAAAAGTATGAATTTACCATTATTGCAGAGGTAACTTTATCATAAACCATATCAAAGCAAGCTTAGTTCGGTTTTGCTGGTATTTCCGGTTCTTCCACGAAACTGTTGTGATTGTGAGGTTCATTTCTAGTCCCAAAATACAGTCAATGTAAAAGCTTTAAGTGTCAACTACTGGTATATATGTCGCACCTTTGAGATTTTTTTATGCTACCAATATCCACTCTTTCGATTACTGAGCCCCAGATCTCCCACGAAATAAAAAAATCTTCGGTTCTAGACCTGGCACCATTCGAGATATTGAGATAGTCTTCAGAATCATCTTGGTATCTGAATCCAAAGTATCCTTCTAACGACTAAATTAAGGTTGGTACAGGATCATGGCGAAAATGCAACCATAAGAGCATACACTGTGTATGAATCCAGACTAATGACAACAGAAAACTAAACAGATGAGTGAGCAAAACGACACCAGGTAGCTTAGAATGTTTTTGGTTCAAATGCTAGTCGCTTTTGAGCTTGTGTTATCTATATTACTATATAAAACATTTACAACTTTTTATTTTTAGAAATCTTAAAAATTTTCAGCCTTCAACATTTCTTTAAATGGAAATATTTAATTTACTTTTACTATAATAACAAAACTTACATAACACTCAAAAAATTAAATGTATTCAAATGTGTAACAACCTATATTAAAGAATTCATTCATTTACGTAACAGCCTATATTAAATAAATTATTTATTTATATAACCGCCCATTAAAAAGTAAATTGATATAAGCATGTCCAACACACACACACAAAACCACATCCCAACACTAGCTCCATTATAAAAACACCACCATCACCGGAACTGCAATCCACCACCGTGACTCACCAACCATTAACCCTAACCAACACTAAAACAACCAATACAGGTGAGAGACCACCAATAGGATTTTTCACGATTCGAGGTTTTTTGTAAGTTTTTTAATAAATCTATTGTTATTAGTTAAATTTTGAAGATTTTTCATTTATAGATATGTAGATTTTGTTTGCAGATCTAGATTTTTATAAAATCTATTATCTTTTCCAATAGCTGTTGCTAAAGAAAGTAATTGCCGTCGCATAGCCGCTGGGTTTGTCTGAAACCTTTTGATTTGATAGATGTATATTTATTTTAAGTTTTGGTGGTTCTTTTATGGATTTATGTGTATATTATTTCAGATTTGAGTTATTTTACATTTTTTTCTATATATATTTTTTGTAGTTATTATAAGTTTCTTTTAATAATTATTTTTTATTTTTGATTTTTTTTTCAGGTGCCGCTGCCACAACTTTGACGTCTTCACCGCCGCATCTTCGCCGGAGATGTTTTTTGTTGCCTTATGTACTAAAGATCAATTATAAAAGTTTAGTAACTTTTTTCTATACGTTGTATAGTTTATTGTGAAATTTGGTAATGTATATTTATTAAATTTTTTTGTTTTAACCTTGCGTAACATTGTAATGAATTTTTGTATTTTTGTGTAGAATTTTTGTAGTTAATAAAAGTTTTTTAAATTTGACAATTTGGTAAATGTAAAAAGTTTTACATCTTGAACTTTGTAATGTTTTCAAGAATATTGATATTTTTAAAGTTGGGACATATTTTGAAAGGCTAAAACCTTTTGTTATTTTAAAACTTTTTGAGAAAGTGTTTTCCATGAGGAGCAAATATTTGAAATGGCCTTAACCTGAAGGTTGTGAGTGGTCGTCTAACCTGAAAGTTGTGGGTTCAAGTCTCAGTGTAGACATGTGAGATAGTTGGTGTGAGTTGTTAAATATTGTCGTTCTAAAAAATAAATTTGTTTGATTCATCTTCAAAAATAAACTAACTACTGTAATTGATTGTCAAGAGCGTTACATTACACAGTTAAAATATTTGAAATAGACATCATTGTTTCAGTAATTTCAAAAGAAATGTGTGACTAATTTAGGTTATAACTTTGAGTAATTAATAAGTTCATAAGTTTAAATTTTTTCGATTATAACTTTGAGTAATTAATAATTCATAACTTTAAATTTGTTCGGTTATAATTTTGAGTTATTAATAAGCTTATTAGTTTAAATTAGTTTCGTTATAACTTTGAGATAAGTGGGAAAAGAGTCTTTATTTCAAGAGTGGTCACACATCGAAGCTTGCAGGTAAAAATCTTAAAACACAAAAGTGTCAAACCAGGCATTTGTAAACATAAAAGTGGGGACATACTCGAATAACTTTTGCTCGCCGTAAAATATAGTCACAGGGTACCCGCCGCCGCATTGCGCGGGTACCCTGCTATACTAGTATCAAAATGCAGGTACGCTACTTGTATTTCAAAACCACTCATAGGTATTGGCTGAGTAGTGTAAGTTGTGGGTAAAAGGCACACAACCAAGCAATGAGCACAAAGCAACCTATTCTTTCGCCTTTTACTAAACAATACCGTGTGCTCGTTTTATAAATTGGCACACGCAAATTTTTGGAGAATCCCTTTGTCAAAGGGCTCTAACCAGTATTCAGTTCAATTTTGAACATGTTATGTGTTACTACTTACAGTTAACATATTTACATGCAAACATAAAGCATTTTCGCTTCTTGTTGAATCACATTCAGAAGCTTTCTCATATTATTGATCTTTTTAAGTGTTTGAGCCGTCGTATACTCACATCATTTCCCCCCATTTGAGACTCCTAGTAACAATACCCTGCGATAGCTGCAGGAACTTTATGTTTCTGTTGATTTTTATGCAGTTACACATTCGACCCAGATTTTTTTCGTAAGAGGTTAGTTTACAAATATCGAGGCAAATTAATTGGATGCTTTTTCGTGTCTTTGTTGTTCCACATCTCTTGCAAGCTTCAGCGAGTTTGTCAATGAATCGTTGAGATGTAAACAACGTGAGAGTAATATGGCAATTTCACAGAGCCTGTTACTATGAATCTAAAGAGTTTTCACCCATTGCCCAACCTTGGCCATATAAACATTTTTATGCGCGAATTTACTGCACATTCACACAAAAAATAATGTACAAGATTGTCGGCTGTCAATGTCAAATTTTTCATGATCATTGCTGCACGGTTGAGGAGAAGAGGAAGGTATTGAGAAATGAAGCGAATCCTTTAGGCTACTGTGATACTGAAGTTACAAAAAACTGCTAGGGAATGGAAAGAAATTTTTGATTTTGTGGCAGGTGTTCTGATGGTCATGCCAACTGAAGGTGATCAGGCCGTTGAGTACGCTAACCAATGGCCTGACCATCCGTCCGAACTAAGGTATATCTCAAATCGAGTTTCTTAAGTTTACTTCTCAAATTATCTGCCTTTAAGTAATGCTAATGCGAACAAACAATTAGAATTGATATTAACAGCTTATTTTAAAACAGCGAAGCATGTGAGGAGTATGTTAACACTCTGCAAAAACTATCTAATAAGTTGTTGAGATTGATCTCTGTGAGCTTGAACCTCCCAGTGAATCGGTTAGAGCCATTTTTCAAAGCCCAAACCGCTTTTGTTAGGCTCAACCACTACACGACATGCCTAGCTCCTAATTTAGCACTTGGTGCTGGTCGAGGCTGAGCATCGGGTTAAAACCGGCCTGAACCGAAAAATGATTTTTTATAAACATGAACCTGCAAGGATCAAACCGAAGTGACTCAGTTCGGTTTTATGCCGGTCTGCTCGGTTCGGTTCAGTTTATACGGTTCAGGTGCGCTTTGCTTTTTCGATTTTGGCTAGAACCGAACCAAACTGAGCCGATTAAAAACCGAAAATCATAAATATATAGACCCAACATATCACACTTCTTGTCACGAAAACAGGAATGACTTACAGCTCGTTTGCTGCCCGATCACACGCTAGGCACCATCCAAAGTGTTTCTAAGTAGCATTGCTACGCTACACCACCTGGAACGGGCATAACGAATTCAGCCACTTTACAAACCTTTATCCAGATTTATTAGTATGACCCTCTACTGTATTTGTACCTACGTCAGTAACTGCAGCACCATATCTAAGCCAACTACCCTTTATCTGAGAGAAAGATTCGGCACATACAAAAATATTAGACAGAAACAAGAGTCCGATAAAGGTCACTGGACTTGATTTACAAAATGATAGGTCTGCAAAATCAATAGCAACTACCTCATCATTAAGCATCTAAAGTCTGAGTATTTAACCATCCGAACATTCAGGAGCTTATGCGCAAACTTATCGTCCAAAGGGGTTTTCACCACTTGCACATCATTTTATTCAGAAAATTAAATTATTACTGTGATACTATTATTCAAAATTATCAAATAAACAAATTAGAAGATACCTTAATCATGAATCAGCTAATATTCGGTTCAAGGTTGGTGTGACTTTTTTCTTTATGACAACGTTTCCATCTCTTCCTTTCTGTCTTTGTTCAAATTTTCATATCATGCTCGATATAGTTTTTAGGCCGGACCGAAACACTCCTTTTTGTGCATACCATTTTTATAGAAATATCTGATACAGTTATATGATTGTAGGTTGTACTTACAGTTATAACAAGCGGTTTTGTTTGCAGCCAGATCAGATACTTTAATCTTTTAGTACAATCATCTACTGCATATGTGCCCACATCGATAACTGCAGCACCGGGTTTGAGCCAACTACTCTTTAATCTTTATCTGAGAAAAAGTTAGGCACATACAAAAAATTTAGACAAAAAAGAGTGTCTGATAAAAGTCTTTTGGCAAGAAGCTCCATCTATGATCTATTAAGGATTATCAAGTGCGTAAAGTTTATAGCGAATATCGTATCGTTAAGCATCAAAAGTCCGAGTATGTAACCATCCAAACATAAACTTCAGGAACTTATGTGCAAACTTAGCGTCCAACGGGGTTTTCACCACTTGCATATCATTTAATTCAAAAAACTAAATTATCGTTGTGATACTATAACTTTTTATAGTCATGTTTGAATTACAAATAATAAAGCTCAACCCAACTAGTTGGCCCGTTTCGACCCATATCACAATGAGACCATTTTACCATTTTCAGTCGTTTTCTGAAGATTCAAGTGTGTAAAACTGATTGAAGTTTATATAAAAAAGCTATTCTTTACCATCGTAGCTTGTCTAGCGGGTCAATAAGACAGAACATCTTAAGTGAACAGAGCAAACGGAATAAAAATCACCCACAGTGTACTTCGAATTCTGAAACCTCCTTGGTAAATGAAAAAACCAACCCGACTCATGCCAAATACACCCATTTTGGCCTGTTACCCAACCTGTCCAATTTGTTTCTCTAATTTATACAAATATGTTACTTTTTTTTCTTCTTGTGGGTTTCTGCTATATTGCCAACCAAGGATTTAATGATCTCGACAAGCTGCGACATAGAAGCCCAAGCCCATGACGTCTGCAGGTCGTACTGGCTTTAGTGGTTTTCCACAAGAGGTATTTTTGTTCATACAGCACCAAATAAACTGTGTGTTATGGCAGAGGTTGACAATAACCTGCAAGGAGCTCCAGCTAGTCCTAGTTGACACACAGTGAAGTTAATCTTGAGGTTGTACTGTTAGATATACATTTTTATTCGAAGTGGTTACCCACATATAATTCTTTTTGGATTTTAACTTAACTTTATTGGCTGGCTTCTGGAACCTAAAGGCAACTCACTAAATCGTATGGAAGCTACAACAGGCTGTCATGTATATATGACGAAAAGGGTCAATCAAGGCACCCAATAGGGCTCAATAGACATGGGAAGAGTGGGGCAAAAACTTAGGCTGATCCAATATTGATGAACTTCAGTTACAATCATTTATGTTTCAAAAGAGACTTGCGCATACAACAATTAGGTTAAGATGAAATTGAATCAAAGAACTTGAACCTAAAATCACTATTTTGTGCTGTAACCCACTGGTAAGACATGTAGGTGCAATGCTAGATTATTTGCACTGCAGCTAACCTACTGGTACCCAACTGAAGTAAGCATTCTTATCCGCAGCTCGGTTCTACTATGTTATCTTACACTTTTAGGATATCGTCGATTTTGTCTAGCAATATGCTAGACTTTCCGTTCAAGATATGCAATCCAATCACCCTTAACAGTATTTTTTTAAAGAACAAAAAACTCACGACTTTCTCCAAACATCGCCTAACCACTACTAACGTGTTTACTCCTCTATTCCTCCTGGGTTGGAGTACATGAACTTATTCACGCCTAAGAATTTACACATTCAAATGTTGCATATTCAATGGCATTTTCATCATTAATTAGACAAGCAATAAGACATTTATAAAGGACATTCCTAGCTCCCAATAGTCCACTAAAGAAAACGAGCAGGTATCACACTATCCATGGAATAACTGAAATCGCATTAAACTTAATAATACCGAAGTCACTAACCTTCCTACAAAGCACATATTGAAGAAAAAAAGTAGCATATACTGCTTCTACATTAATGTAGCGATAAAAAACCAAAACAGATGAAACTGATTTTTTGACACCTTAGCTACAAAATTGGCCCCTCTATCCATAGGTAACTTGTATTTTGTAAATCCACACTTTAAAATATGGTCTTCAACTATCGTCAGAATAAATATGTGAATCCGCGTGATCAAGCAAAAGTAGAGATTCCTTATCGAAGCCCATGAAGAATGAGCCACATTCTCCAGAAATCCCAAGGTTCTTGATTTTTTGTGAGGAGGGGTCGTAAAGATTAAGTGTGTTAAACCTTGTCTCCCCCTCTTGAGTTATAATTACAAATATAGGTTCACCACTCTTCCTAAACCCCAATAATTTATCTACTCGTGTGGCAATAGTGAATAGTTTTCTAAAAGACGAATCATGCTCCATCACCCATACACTGCAATATACTTCTCCTTCTACCTTAATAGTTCCATACACAACAAGACACTCCCTTAGCTTAGAAACGGAGCAATGTATGCACAACCTCTCTGATAAGGCATCTGGCAGGTCTACAACTTTAAATCCCTTGGTAATCAAATCAAATGACACAACCATACGTTTTATGGTAGATTCACCTTCATCAGCACGCATCAATTTCCAAGCTCCCCAATAAATAAACCCATCTATAACAACAGGAGTTTCCATATACGTATTAAGGTTAATTGATCCACCAAGCATTTTACCACATGGAATCACATTCCAAACACCCGAACTCAATGTAAAAACATGAGCATGCTGAGGCCCGTAAAATCCATCTGAAATCCTAACAACTGTAGGATCACCACTACCGGGACAAACCCCGAAAGAAAAAACATATTTATTGTAAGAGTGACGCACATGGACAACAATACCAAAGGCTTTCTGAGTTGAAGGGTTCCAAATAACAACCATGGTTTTCTCATAACCTCTATGGAAACCATACAAACACAGTAAACCATGAGACGCGCCAACAACGTACGAAACACTATATTGGTTAAGCAAGGGAGACACAAGAGATGGAGCAAACTTAACCTCTTGTTCGTGTACCTTAAAAGTTTCGATATCTTCGTCTACTAAAAAAATGTACCTTAAATCAGTGAAAGAACCCTTTGATAAAGCTAGCATACGAGTATGTGGCTGCGTATCGCGGGTGCCGTACCCTTTGATAAACTCATGGCTGTCAATAAAAGACTTCCATGGCTTCGTAACAGACCTGAATTGGATCAAGGACTTTACATCAGAAACCTTTTTAATGATTTCCAACTGGATTTCAAAAGGGATATTGTCTGACATATTTTTGAATTAGGGTTTATGATAACTTTTGATATAAGTTAAATTAGTGAAAATTGAAAAGTGGGTTTTGGAGAGGAGGTGATTTTGGATTTGGGTTTTCAAGGGCTCCAGTGTGCCGTCGTGATACGCCGGAGATGTAGTGGTTGTACGATGAAGTCTGTGTTCAGTTGTGGCTCTTTTTGGTTTTCTCTGTACTTTATTTATTTCTTGAAGGTAATGAAGAAGTGGCATCTGAAAAGAAAAAAAATCTGGCTTAAATGATATGGGCCAATAAAACATGGTGACTTTTTCTTTGGACAAATTTTTAAAACTTAGGCTTGGGCCTAGTACGATATGGGCCAACTAAACAGTCTGCATTTTGACTCAAATATAGTGTGAACATTTTGGTTATGGTTTCTAAACTATCAGCCCAAATTATAACCAAAGTTATAACCAAAAATCCAATATTTAGTTCGATTTAATTCAGTTTTCACATACCAAAATAATTAAGATACAAAAAAGTTTGGCAAATACAAAAAGATTATAGACCATTTCAAGTCATTAAACTTAACATCAAGCTTATATGAAACAAGTCAGCTTTACCATCATAGCTTGTCCAGCTGCCACAATAACATTGTCTGCCTCACGTACGATACTTTATGGATGGGAAGTTTGTACATGAACGATGAAATTGCTTGTACATGAACGATGAAATTGCTGCTCTCGGTTACCTTAATCTTAGGTGAATATGTTTGTGTGCAGAGTGTAAGGTTCGCCTGTCAAGTTTCCTAGGAACTCAAAGTCAGTCCGATCATGTTTAGCAAATGTAGCTCACCAAGATGAGTCCTTTTTTGCCAATATATGATTTTTTTTTGTTATCTAACATATATTGACCTTGTCATGGATTTTGACATTTTTGCAGCATTAATGCTGTAGTTGTCAGCATGAAGTCTCATCCCTTTTATAAAGGTCATCACGTGATATTTGAAGGCCCTTGGAAATAACTTGAAAATAGGCCTTTTAACTCCAAAAGTGTATGCATCCTAATGAAGCCTTTCTGATTTAAATTCCTTATACTTGCTTTTTGTGGATGGGGTTATGTTTGTTGCAAACACGTACAATTAATAATTCAAAGGATGCAGAGTTTGGAGAAAGGCATACATCAGCCTTTGTGATGATTCCTGCAATCTGGTATGCACCGTGCAGTAAAGTTACATAACATTTAAAGTAATTTGCATAAAACATCTATGTTGGTTTACCTTTGTTACTCCCATGCTCTCAGGGAGCTTCAACGACCGACACTCGGAAGCTTCACTTATCTCAGTAACTTTCCAAATCTTTGATTTGTCATTAGAATCTTTCGCAATCCTAGCTTCACGTCTGCCATGCTTCTCAGACCTCTGTTCTAGCATTTAATCAAAGTCAAACATGAACATTAAGTTAAAGTCAAACGTCACAACTGTAACTATTGAAATTGATACTTGGAACATTTTTACAAAGTGAAACATGAGTACATACCACTGCTGATATGGAGCCAACTGAAGCAATCCTTTCAGCTAATGCAGGACTACTAGCAGGCATCGGGTTTAATAAGTAGCAATGATAAATACGTAATAACTCACAAAGAAAAATACAGCATATAGCAAATATATCAGTTGCATTTGGTCTCTCAATCCGATTTACTCATTACAGCTTTCAGTTTTCGACCTTCTACTGATCCACTCACACGTCTTTTGTCTTCACCAATATATCAATAAAAAAACCCGTGAAATAGTCTCAACCTCACACTTAAAAACACGAAACGCGAAACATCAGTAAACTATTCACTTGCAATTTTGTTATTTAAAGATAAGCAATTTTATGTGTCCCTTTGGATGCAGGTCTGACTAAAAAATATGTCACTTATTTACTTGTAAAAGGCAAATAATGTCTTTGCTGCAACATGTCAAACGGGTCGAACTAATTAATCAAAAGAGTAAAAATAGGTCAAATGAATCAAACAGGTTGAAGCAAACTGAACATCATTCACCCATTCAACTCGCCCAAAATTAACGGTATTTTCGTAGCACATAAAAGTTTGAATTTACCAATATTGCAGAGGTAACACTATCATAACCCATATCAAAATAAGCTTAGTTCAGTTTTCCTAGTTATTTCCTGTTCTTCCATGCAATTGTTGTGATTGTGAGCTTCATTTCTAGTCCCAAAATACAGTCAATGATGTAAAAGCTTCAAGTCTCAACTATTGGTATATATGAGCTATTTGTCGCACCTTTGAGCTTTTTTAATGCTACCAATATCCACTCGTTCGATTCCTGAGCCCCAGATCTAGGGGTGTCCATTATATGGATTTGACCCACGAAAACCGAACCGAACGGAACCCGAATTACAACCAAACCGAAAATAGAATTCGGGTTATGGGTCATAACCGAACCGAACTACTAATTTGCTTTTCGGGTTGGGTATGGGTTTGGCAATCGGACCCGAAAACCGAACCGAAAACCGAAATTGTACAAATATATATGTTTTTATATATATTTTTATATATTAAATAATTATTAAAATTAAATCTTAATATAAAAATACGATTTTTATACTTGAAATAATTTTTTGTTTGCTAAATATTTAAATAATTATGTATTTTTTTAGAAAATACAGTTAATTCGGGTTATTCGGGTCAACCCGAGAACCGAATCGAATTCAAATTCGGTTTTCGGTTCGGTTGAAATCTAGTTCGGTTCGGTTCGGTTTTCAGGTTGACCCAGGAAAAAAATTAACCGAATAACCCGAACCGAATAAACCGAACAACCCGAGAACCGAACCGAAGGACACCCCTACCCAGATCTCCCACGACATAAACAAATCTTCGGTTCTAGATCTGGCACCATTGGAAACATTGAGATAGTCTTGAGAACCATCTTGGTATCTGAGTTGAAAGTAGCCTTCTAACGACTAAATTAAGGTTGGTATACGATCATGACGAAAATGCAACTATAAGAGCATACATTGTGTGTGAATCCAGAGTAGTGAAAACAGAATACTAAACAGATGAGTGAGTAAAACGCACCAGGTAGCTTAGAATGTTTTTGGTTCAAATGATAGTCGCTTTTGAGCCTTGTGTTGTACTAGTATCAAAATGCAGGTACGCTACATGTATTTCAAAACCACTCATAGGTATTGGCTGAGTAGTGTAAGTTGTGGGTAAAAGGCACACAGCCAAGCAACCTATTCTTTCGCCTTTTACTAAACAATACCGTGTGCTCGTTTTATAAATTGGCACACGCAAATTTTTGGAGAATCCCTTTGTCAAAGGGCTCTAACCAGTATTCAGTTCAATTTTGAACATGTTATGTGTTACTACTTACAGATAACATATTTACATGCAAACATAAAGCATTTTCGCTTCTTGTTGAATCACATTCAGAAGCTTTCTCATATAATTGATCTTTTTAAGTGTTTGAGCCGTCGTATACTCGCATCATTTCCCCCCATTTGAGACTCCTAGTAACAATACCCTGCGATAGCTGCAGGAACTTTATGTTTCTGTTGATTTTTATGCAGTTACACATTCGACCCATATTTTTTTTCGTAAGAGGTTAGTTTACAAATATCGAGGCAAATTAGTTGGATGTTTTTTCGTGTCTTTGTTGTTCCACATCTCTTGCAAGCTACAGCGAGTTTGTCAATGAATCGTTGAGATGTAAACAACGTGAGAGTAATATGGCAATTTCACAGAGCCTGTTACTATGAATCTAAAGAGTTTTCACCCATTGCCCAACCTTGGCCATATAAACATTTTTATGCGCGAATTTACTGCACATTCACACAAAAAATGTACAAGATTGTCGGCTGTCGATGTCAAATTTTTCATGATCATTGCTGCACGGTTGAGGAGAAGAGGAAGGTATTGAGAAATGAAGCGAATCCTTTAGGCTACTGTGATACTGAAGTTACAAAAAACTGCTAGGGAATGGAAAGAAATTTTTGATTTTGTGGCAGGTGTTCCGATGGTCATGCCAACTGAAAGTGATCAGGCCGTTGAGTACGCTAACCAATGGCCTGACCATCCGTCCGAACTAAGGTATATCTCAAATCGAGTTTCTTACATACCAGTTTACTTCTCAAATTATCTGCCTTTAAGTAATGCTAATGCGAACAAACAATTAGAATTGATATTAACAACTTATTTTAAAACAGCGAAGCATGTGAGGAGTATGTTAACACTCTGCAAAAACTATCTAATACGTTGTTGAGATTGATCTCTATGAGCTTGAACCTCCCAGTGAATCGGTTAGAGCCATTTTTCAAAGCCCAAACCGCTTTTGTTAGGCTCAACCACTACACGACATGCCTAGCTCCTAATTTAGCACTTGGTGCTGGTCGAGGCTGAGCATCGGGTTAAAACCGGCCTGAACCGAAAAATGATTTTTTATAAACATGAACCTGCAAGGATCAAACCGAAGTGACTCAGTTCGGTTTTATGCCGGTCTGCTCGGTTCGGTTCAGTTTATTATACGGTTCAGGTGCGCTTTGCTTTTTCGATTTTGGCTAGAACCGAACCAAACTGAGCCGATTAAAAACCGAAAATCATAAATATATAGACCCAACATATCACACTTCTTGTCACGAAAACAGGAATGACTTACAGCTCGTTTGCTTCCGGATCACACGCTAGGCACTATCCAAAGTGTTTCTAAGTAGCATTGCTACGCTACACCACCTGGAACGGGCATAACGAATTCAGCCACTTTACAAACCTTTATCCAGATTTATTAGTATGACCCTCTACTGTATTTGTACCTACGTCAGTAACTGCAGCACCATGTCTAAGCCAACTACCCTTTGTCTGAGAAAAAGATTCGGCACATACAAAAATATTAGACAGAAACAAGAGTCCGATAAAGGTCACTGGACTTGATTTACGAAATGACAGGTCTGCAAAATCAATAGCAACTACCTCATCATTAAGCATCTAAAGTCTGAGTATTTAACCATCCGAACATTCAGGAGCTTATGCCCAAACTTATCGTCCAAAGGGGTTTTCACCACTTGCATATCATTTTATTCAGAAAATTAAATTATTACTGTGATACTATTATTCAAAATTATCAAATAAACAAATTAGAAGATACCTTAATCATGAATCAGCTAATATTCGGTTCAAGGTTGGTGTGACTTTTTTCTTTATGACAACGTTTCCATCTCTTCCTTTCTGTCTTTGTTCAAATTTTCATATCATTCTCGATATAGTTTTTAGGCCGGACCGAAACACTCCTTTTTGTGCATACCATTTTTATAGAAATATCTGATACAGTTATATGATTGTAGGTTGTACTTACAGTTATAACAAGCGGTTTTGTTTGCAGCCAAATCAGATACTTTAATATTTTAGTACAATCATCTACTGCATATGTGCCCGCATCGATAACTGCAGCACCGGGTTTGAGCCAACTACTCTTTAATCTTTATCTGAGAAAAAGTTAGGCACATACAAAAAATTTAGACAAAAAAGAGTGTCTGATAAAAGTCTTTTGGCAAGAAGCTCCATCTATGATCTATTAAGGATTATCAAGTTCGTAAAGTTTATAGCGAATATCGTATCGTTAAGCATCAAAAGTCTGAGTATGTAACCATCCAAACATAAACTTCAGGAACTTATGTGCAAACTTAGCGTCCAACGGGGTTTTCACCACTTGCATATCATTGAATTCAGAAAACTAAATTATCGTTGTGATACTATAACTTTTTATAGTCATGTTTGAATTACAAATAATGAAGCTCGTTTCGACCCATATCACAATGAGACCATTTTACCATTTTCAGTCGTTTTCTGAAGATTCAAGTGTGTAAAACTGATTAAAGTTTATATAAAAAAGCTATTCTTTACCATCGTAGCTTGTCTAGCGGGTCAATAAGACAGAACATCTTAAAGTGAACAGAGCAAACGGAATAAAAATCACCCACAGTGTACTTCGAATTCTGAAACCTCCTTGGTAAATGAAAAAACCAACCCGACTCATGCCAAATACACCCATTTTGGCCTGTTACCCAACCTGTCCAATTTGTTTCTCTAATTTATTCAAATATGTTACTTTTTTTCTTCTTGTGGGTTTCTGCTATATTGCCAACCAAGGATTTAATGATCTCGACAAGCTGCGACATAGAAGCCCAAGCCCATGACGTCTGCAGGTCGTTCTGGCTTTAGTGGTTTTCCACAAGAGGTATTTTTGTTCATACAGCACCAAATAAACTGTGTGTTATGGCAGAGGTTGACAATAACCTGCAAGGAGCTCCAGCTAGTCCTAGTTGACACACAGTGAAGTTAATCTTGAGGTTGTACTGTTAGATCGAAGTGGTTACCCACATATAATTCTTTTTGGATTTTAACTTAACTTTGTTAGCTGGCTTCTGGAACCTAAAGGCAACTCACTAAAACGTATGGAAGCTACAACAGGCTGTCATGTATATATGACGAAAAGGGTCAATCAAGGCACCCGATAAGGCTCAATAGACATGGGAAGAGTGGGGCAAAAACTTAGGCTGAGCCAATATTGATGAACTTCAGTTACAATCATTTATGTTTCAAAAGAGATACAACAATTAGGTTGAGATGAAACTGAATCAAAGAACTTGAACCTAAAATCACTATTTTGTGCTGTAACCCACTGGTAAGACATGTAGGTGCAATGTTAGATTATTTGCACTGCAGCTAACCTACTGGTACCCAACTGAAGTAAGCATTCTATTCTGCAGCTCGGTTCTACTATGTTATCTTACACTTTTAGGATATCGTCGATTTTGTCTAGCAATATGCTAGACTTTCCGTTCAAGATATGCAATCCAATCACCCTTAACAGTATTTTTTTAAAGTATAAAAAACTCACGACTTTCTCCAAACATCGCCTAACCACTACTAACGCGTTTACTCCTCTATTCCTCCTGGGTTGAAGTACATGAACTTATTCACGCCTAAGCATTTACACATTCAAATGTTGCATATTCAATGGCATGTTCATCATTAATTAGACAAGCAATAAGACATTTATAAAGGACATTCCTAGCTCCCAATAGTCCATTAAAGAAAACGAGCAGGTATCACACTATCAATGGAATAACTGAAATCACATTAAACTTAGTTATACCGAAGTCACTAACCTTGCTACAAAGCACATATTGAAGAAAAAAAAGTAGCATATACTGCTTCTACATTAATGTAGCGATAAAAAACGAAAAAAGATGAAATTGATTTTTCGACACCTTAGCTACAAAATCGGCCCCTCTATCCATAGGTAACTTGTATTTTGTAAATCCACACTTTAAAATATTGTCTTCAACTATCGTCAGAATAAATATGTGAATCCGCGTGATCAAGCAAAAGTAGCGATTCCTTGTCGAAGCCCATGAAGAATGAGCCACATTCTCCAGAAATCCCAAGGTTCTTGATTTTTTGTGAGGAGGGGTCGTAAAGATTAAGTGTGGTAAACCTTGTCTCCCCCTCTTGAGTTATAATTACAAATATAGGTTCACCACTCTTCCTAAACCCCAATAATTTATCTACTCGTGTGGCAATAGTGAATAGTTTTCTAAAAGATGAATCATGCTCCATCACCCATACACTGCAACATACTTCTCCTTCTACCTTAATAGTTCCATACACAACAAGACACTCCCTTAGCTTAGAAACGGAGCAATGTATGCACAACCTCTCTGATAAGGCATCTGGCAGGTATACAACTTTAAATCCCTTGGTAATCAAATCAAATGACACAACCATACGTTTTATGGTAGATTCACCTTCATCAACACGCATCAATTTCCAAGCACCCCAACAAATAAACCCATCTATAACAACAGGAGTTTCCATATACTTATTAAGGTTAACTGATCCACCAATCATTTTACCACATGGAATCACATTCCAAACACCCGAACTCAATGTAAAAACATGAGCATGCTGAGGCCCGTAAAATCCATCTGAAATCCTAACAACTGTAGGATCACCACTACCGGGACAAACCCCGAAAGCATAAACATACTTATTGTAAGAGTGACGCACATGGACAACAATACCAAAGGCTTTCTGAGTTGAAGGGTTCCAAATAACAACCATGGTTTTCTCATAACCTCTATGGAAACCATACAAACACAGTAAAGCATGAGACGCGCCAACAACGTACGAAACACTATATTGGTTAAGCAAGGGAGACACAAGAGATGGAGCAAACTTAACCTCTTGTTCGTCTACATTAAAAGTTTCGATATCTTCGTCTACTAAAAAAGATGTACCTTAAATCATGGAGAGAACCCGAAGAAAGCTAGCATACGAGTATGTGGCTACGTATCACGGGTGCCGTACCCTTTGATAAACTGATGGCTGTCAATAAAAGACTTCCAAGGGTTAGAAACTGACCTGAATTGGATTAGTGACTTAACATCAGAAACCTTTTTAATGATTTCCAATTGGATTTCAAAAGGGATATTGTCTGACATTTTTTAAAATTAGGGTTTATGGTAACTTTTGATATAGGTTGAATTAGGGAAAATTGGAAAGTGGGTATTGGAGAGGAGGTGATTTTGGATATGGGTTTTCAAGGGCGGAGTGTGCCGTCGTGATACACCGGAGATGTGATGGTTGTACAGTGATGTATGGGTTTAGTGGTGGCTCCTTTTTATTTTAAGGTAATGAAGAAGCCGTTTGTATTTATAAGTTTATAAGTTTGAGATCTCGAGCTTATAAATGTTGATTATGATATAATAAATTTATATAAGTTTACAGATAAAAGTTCTAACATATATTATCTTTTTAATATATACTTAATCAAAAATCACAATCTTTCATTTTTTTAACTAAAAAAAAATCTATTTCTTAAAAATTGAATCTCTCTCAAACCATTAATCGTTACGCAAAACGAAATATACCATCGTGAAGATAATTAAATCATCTTTTTATCGAGGGCAACTTTGTATACTTTCAACGAATTTTTTTTTCTTAAGAAAATCATATATGATCCGTGATACGAATCATATATGATTTTCTATATACATGTGCCCCTCGATAGAAAGATGATTTAATTCTCTTTGTAATGGTGTATTTTTTGTCACTTAACGATTTACCGTTTGTGATATATTCAATTTTTAAGAAAAAAATGGAAGGTTGGTTTGAATAAATGTGATTGGTTAATGTGATATATGCTAAAAACTCGGTGTACATTCTCAACTCTAAGCTTATAAGTATTGAAATAAGCCACAAAATTGGGATTTATATCATATAAATTGAAATTGACCTACGTTATAGTATAAGTTAAACCAAACTCATAACTTGAGCTTCACTCGTAACGAATTTCACACGCTGGGGTATTCAGAAATATATCGGTTCATTGTAAGCTCGTGAAAAGTTTTTTTTGGTATGGGTGGACCGGAATGAAGGAATGGTAATGTATATCATTGTTAATGTTTGGTTGATGCAAATAAATTTCAGATCTTGGAATTATTTCTTCCATACTTGACACCACTCGCCAATGATAACTATGAGTTGCATTCTATCATTCATACTCATTTTCATTATTTTTATTAACCCACATGTCTTCATTTTCACCTTTTTCATTTCAATCTTAGTTCTTCTTCCACCCAATTGCATCACTGTGCACCTTCTCCATTATCAGGTCATCATCACCATTGACTCATCTTCTTTTTTTGTTTAGGGTTCACATTACTTTTCATCATAGCATCTTCAAGATTACGCTTTTGATTTTGTTACCAATTCACATAATTTAGTCTCATCAATAATATTCATTCTTAAAAAGTTATTATATGTATCCTTGTAAAAAAAAATCAACCACGAAAGATTATGTTGAGCAGTTTGAGACGGATGGTTTAGTTTAAAATTTGTTGAGATTTTGAAAGAACATTCATGATCTTTATCGAAAGATAAGTGCAGACGATATCGACATGCATCTTTATCGAACCAAACAATACAATTGGAATCATTGTAAAGAAACTAATTCCACTCTATTATCAAACCTATACCCATTGTAATTCCGCAACTTATACCAAAGGCTCACTTAAGCTTTATATTACTAATGAAAACTTTAATATGTTTTGAACAATTTTAAATAATAAAAAGATGAAATATTATCCGGCCAAAAAGTAATAGTAAATATGATAAAACATCTCGAATACTTTGTAATTTGTATATCGAGGACACTCAAAACATAGAACTTTAGAAGTGTATACTTTGAAATGGGGATGGGCATCGGGTTCTAACCAGACCGAATCGGTCAAGACAGGACCGGACCGAGAATCGACATGGTCTGAAATCTCAGACCGAGATCGGACTGTAATGGTCCGGTCCAGTCCGGGTCTGCCCGGTTCGGTCATCGGTTCGATCCGGTCTTATTTTTATTAGAATAATAAGATTTACAAAAAGTTAGTGGGGAGTCGAGATACATCCTATTAAAAATATCAAGGTGCAACTTTGCATATTTTCAACGAATTTTTTTTCTCTGATAAAATCATATATGATTCTCGAAAATCATATATGATCCGTGATACGAATCATATATGATTTTCTATAAAAAAAATTGTCGAAAGTATATACATGTGCCCCTCGATTAAAAGATAATATAATTCTCTTTGTAATGGTATATTTTTTTGTCACTTAACGATTTACCATTTGTGAGATATTTAATTTTTAAAAAAAAGATAGAAGGTTGGTTTGAATAAATGTGATTAGTTAATGTGGTCTATGCTAAAAACATGGTGTACATTAATCTCAATTCTAAGCTTATAAGTATTCAAATAAGCCACAAAATTAGGGTTTATATTATATAAGTTGAAATTGACTTACGTTATATAAATTAAATCAAACTCATAACTTGAGCTTGACTCGTAACGAATTTCACACGTTGAGGTATTCAGAAATAAATCGGTTCGTTGTAAGCTCGGGTTCAAATAAGTTCGTGAAAAGTTTTAAGCTTTATATTACTAAAGAAAACTTTAATATGTTTTGAACACTTTTAAATAATAAAAAGATGAAATATTATCGGTTAAAAAGTAATAGGAAATATGATAAAACTTCTCGAATACTTTGTAATTTGTATATCGAGGACACTCAAAACATAAAACTTTAAAAAACTTTAGAAGTGTATCCATTGAAATGGGGATGGACATCGGGTTCGGACTAGACCGGACCGGCTAAGACAGGACCAGACCGAGGATCGAAATGGTCTGAAACCTCGGACCAAGATCAGACCGTAATGATCCGGTCCGGGTCCGTCTGGTTCGGTCATCGGTCCGATCCGGTCCTATTAAGTACTTTTTTATGTACAAAATGCATAGTTAACTGGAAAAATTACCTTTAACTTAATTAGAGAACCAGTTACCATTAGTACTTTCGTTAACTTGGAATTTAGTTTTTATTTTTAGTCCTTTAGTCATTATTATCATCATCAACCACTCAACTCAAAACTGCAACAAGAACAACAATGGTGATTACTAAGATCCAAAATCCAAATCAATCTAACGATAGTCAAATAGTTAAACTACAACCCGAATCCAACCCAATCCAAATTCCCACACCATTTTTACTTTTCAATATGTACCGTTACTTTTACTTTAAAACAAATTTCAGCACAAAACTGAGTTGGTTGTTGTTCTTTTTTCATATTTTATTTAGAAAGTGCATTGTTTATTCTAATTCTTATCAATGTATATAATATATATATTTTTAAAATAATAATAAATTTTCTCTTTTATTATCTACTATCAGTTTTTTTCTAAACCACCTTCATATCTAAACCCACTTATAAACCAAAAAGGCTCTTAACAACATCTAAAATAATGATTGTTGGGGTGATAACTTAGAGATTTAGGAACATCGATGAACGTACTTCAAGTTAAGAAAAACCGTGTTAATTTATGTAAACTAATTTTTTTCTTTAAGTATATAGGGTGCGTTTGGTATGTGGTTTATACCACTTTAGGCTGAAATAATTAATTTAAAAAATGTTTGGTTATCAATTTAGGCCCCGTTTGGTATGGTGGGATCAGCCCTCAAAGTTGGGTTTTTAAAAATTTTATGTGTTTGGTTAACTGCTTGGATTACTCTGGCCCACCCAAAACCCTTAAATATGGTTTTTGACAAAAGTAAGCATGTTGGCCACCTTTAAAGAAAAACAAATTTCTTAGCCAGACAATATCTACGTGTCCATATTTACACCCCATGTACAGATTTATATTTTACTTCTTTGTTTGAAAATAATATATATTTAATTATTAATAAATTATTATTATTTTAAATATATATTTTTTATTATTTATATTAAACCTAACCCCAAATTAAAACCCAACTTTATATTCTCATTAAAAACCTAACCCTAAACCCGCTTACAAACCAAACGGGCCCTTAAGTTTTCTTTTTAAAATCGTATCTTCTTATAACTACTTTTTTTAAAGAGTTTGTAGGTTTTTATAGGTCCCACATATCTCTATACTTCCATATTTATTTTAAACTTAAATTCACATTTACAATTTTACTAAACAAAATATTTTAAATCTAATAGTAATTATTTATTCCACAAACCAAATCTTAATTGTAAACCGGCCTAGAAACCAAACGGACCAAGTTAGTCATATACAGTAACTAACTACATTTAAAATAAAAAAAAGAAAGAAACACAGTATACACCTGATACTTAAAAACAAATAAGAAATTATCCCCAATTCTGAAAACATCATAGAACAGGTACGATCTCTAACTTATTTATGATGCTTATGCAATTCAGATGTCATTTTTACTTTTTTTAATCCAGATTTTTATTTTAATTGATATTTTTATTTTTAATAGTAGACTGATTGTTCGACGAAATGTCTCACTTGTTTCATGTGTTTTTTTCGCTCAAAACGTATTGTGTTGTGTATGTGTAGAGTGTTTGACAAATTGTCTCACTAGTTTCGTCTAGTTTTTCGCTTGAAATGCATTCAGCTGTGTTTGTGTAGACTGTAGACTAAGTGTCCGACGAATTGTCTCACTAGTGCTCGACCAAATGTGTGACTAGCTGTTTGTTTTTTTGGCCAAATCATAGGTAGCTAACTACTAGTACCGATATACTCACACGAGTTGCACAACGTAGCCTATATCACTTGTGAGTCGTTGATTAGTTTATGAATCACTTTGTGTAACTGTGTGCTGATTTGAATGATTTTAACTGTCACTAAAAACTGTCAATTCACTCTTCGCTTGATTGACAATCCATGTGGCGTGTTTAACTTAAGATAGATCCATTTAATTGACAATCAAAGTTTTAATTAGCCATAGCAGAATACCACATGGCTTTAGCCCTTAGCTATCAAGATGGCATGCACTTTTTCCCTGTGCATGCCACGTTTTAGCGTCTTCGGCACTAAATACAAACTTGCCCACGGCTGCACCAGAGATGCTGGCAAACATGCTGCCACCACTTGGTTTTTGTAGGCAGATGCATCCTCAAACTAGACCACAAAATTATAATTAGTCATAAATGATCAAATTAACTCGGATTTTTTTTATATAAGAATACCCGTCTTGACCCGCTACGCAACCACCTGGCCACTTAACCATCTATATTGTCACCACTAAGCACAAGTAGTATACAATACCTGTGGATGAAGAAGCTGATCGTTTTCTGTAATAATTAGCCCTTTATAGAAGATCTAGAAAGTATCTGGCTCATTGAGATCCAATTCTTAACATAATTCAAAAACTCACTCCATTCTCTCATATTAATTGGTCATCACATTTAGGTTAAGGTCAAATGTGCACGTTGTGCGCCCTGTAAGAACAAAATCTATAATGCACCAGAGTCACAAAATCAGGAATTTTCATACCTCCACTTCTAAACCGTCATCAAGACTAGGTCACTGTAGTATCTGAATATCTTTCACAAAGGCTAACAACACTCTTGACCTGTTTTGGTTGCTTAAAAAGTCCTATTCTTAAAGGAAGGTGATGAGATGGCATTTATACATGATCTCATCGTTCTTTTCGGGCTTTAAATGCATTAAAATGTCATAAAATACCATATATATGCTTGTGTTTGTTTACTTGTGTATTTTAGGTATGGATATCGTGAAAAAGACAAAAGATCACAAGATACAAGGAAAAACGAACACGAGAAACGAAGCCGTACAATGAACCGAGCCCTAATCATGGAATTTTCATCAAATACCCTTGAAGACTTGAAGACAATACAAGATTGATCATCCAAGAATGAAGAAATGACACTTAAAACCCTTGTATATTAATAATTACAAGTTTGGTCCCTTAAGTTTGTCAAAATTACAAAAAGGTCCTTCAACTTTGAAGAAATGGCAAGTTTAGTCCCTCAACATTTTCAAATTGCCAATAATGGTCCCTCAACAAGTGAAAGACTCATTGAAGACCTTTGAAGATCAAAATTGTCCAAGATTAGTCCTTAAAGAATCACCAAATGTCAAATTACATCCTTGATAACCTTTTATCAAAAGTTGGTGCCAAAATTGTCAAAGTGGGAAAGTTAATAACAAAGGAAAGGAGATTTTAGGCTGAAAATCCTTAAAAGCCAAAAATAACAAAAGCCAGGGACCAAAAGTGACAACTCCCAAACATTTAAATGAAAGTGGCGCCTAACACATATGCTTCCCCCTTTTTAGGATCAAAATGGTTACTATTCATTGTTCTTACCACCCAGAATTTACCTTCACTTTTCCTTGGGTAAAAACCAATTAAACTTGCACACAAGTAATTCACACATGCCAAAACCTATCCCACTCCTAAAAACCTGCATCCCACTCATGTGCACCAAACCCCCAATTCCCCAATCCACCAATCACATCATTCCTTAGCCCCCAAGCACATGACGTGGCTTAAATCAATGGCCAAGATTATTTGCTTCCTCCCAAAGCAAAATAAACGTCCAAGATCAAATGAGAGGACAAAATGCACTCAAGGGCACATTTGGGATTTTCTATGTATTAGGGTTTTATGTTTTTATGCTTCTAGGATGTTCTATAGGCTCTATAAAAGGAGACCCAAGTTGTGGTGATCCCTTTGTTCCAGTTTTTAAGCTTGCACATGTAATACCTTTTTAAAGAAATAAAAAGTTTGGTTTTTGAAATATTCAAGTGTAATTCCTTTTTTATTGTTTTTAAAAGTTGAGTGTTGTGTTAAGCTTAATTCTGAGTTCCACACTTTTATTTGGTTAAGCAACTTTGATTTTCAAAGTTGTTTAAGGTTTTAAGATTTTGAGAGATTTTGGTAAAATCTTCTCAAAAGGTATTTTGGTGTTCTTGGTTCATGATTTTGGTAATTTAAGGGTTTATGATACGTTTTAAGTAATTGGAAAAGGTTTTGGAAGAGTTTTAAAAAGAGAAAAAAAAAAAAGAATCATATCATATCATATTATTTTTGTTCTTGTTTCTTTGTTTTGTGTTCAAATAGGTTGAAGGCTTGTTGATTTAGTTCAGCTCCAACCCGGGTTGGTTTGGAGGTGGATTCAACATCCACTAGGACCCTTGGATGTAGGGGTCCTAAGGTAACTCTCTTTTACTCTTTGAAAAGTTCATAAAAGTGCTTGTTACTTGATTTGCTTGATTGATTGATTAAGTGTGTTTAAGTTACTTGATTTGTGTTTATGTTATGTTATATACATGTTATGAAGCTTTGATAACAATTTGGTAGCTTTTGTAAGCATGTTGGTATGTTAAAAGTTGGTTTTTAGATTTTTAAAGGGTGTTTGGCAACGCGTTTTAGCAGGACATAGTTTTGATTAGTGATAATTAAAAGGTGCCTCGTGGGGGAGATCCCATCAAAATGATTGCGGTAAAAATTTAGGATAACTTGCTTTAGGAAAAACAAGCAACTAAATATGAGCGGTAAGTATCGACGAGTGATTTAGGAAAACCACAAGTAATGACCCACAATCACTTAAAAAGAGATGAAAGATTCGTTTCCCAAGGAGGTATGGTGTTGTGAATTAACTTGTATGTATTTGAGATTAATATTGAGAAGATGGAATGACGGTTTCTTGGAAATTACACTATGACGTAAAAAACGAAAACGTAAAACCGTAGAAAAACCACTAAAATTAAAAATTATTAAAACCAAAAACAAAATATCAAAAATAAAAAGACAAGTCTAAAATAATATAAATTAAGATAAAAATCCAACAAAGATATTTTAAAACCTTTTGTTAATTAAATAATTAATTTTAAATGCTAATTAAAGCCCTAAAATTAAATTTAACTAATTCAAAAGTCTAAAATATGATTTTATTGAACAATTACTTAACTTATATTATTAGAAGACTAAAAAGTAATTTTCTAAAAATTAAAACCTATTAAAACTATTTTTAAAACCCTAAAAATGATTAAAAATGATTAAAACCTAATTAAACTTAAAATAATTATAAAAATAAATCTAAAAGTGATAAAAATAATCTAAAAATGGAAATAGTCCTATTTAATGCTATAGAACTTAAGAAAAATGAAAAATAAAGAAAAAGAAAATTTTGAAAATTAAATAATAAAATAATATTAAAATAATACTAAAAAAAAATAAAAGTCACTCAGTTGCGCCGCAACTAGTGGGGTCTTGCGCCGCAACTAGTGTTGCGAGATCACCAAGATCAGCAGCACCTTCAGTTGCGCCGCAATGCTTCTGTCTTGCGCCGCAACTTGTGAAACGGGGACACCTTTGGTCTGTAGCTCCTTGAGTTGCGCCGCAATAGGTTGTCTTGCGGCGCAATACTATGCAAAACGTGGCCTGGTTGTTTTCTGAACTGATGATCACAAAAGTGTGAGTGCACACTTTGTGTACTTGTGATGCCAAGAGGTCTTGGCTTGATGCTTTGTTTGGCGATTATTTGGACAATTGGGCACCCTTGAGCTTATTGAAGCTCAAGGAGTCAAGTAACACACAAATAACAACAAGAATCAAAGATTAAGCATCAAAATCATGAAAAACCAAGCAAATTTCACCCTTATGCAGATTTTTAACACCCTTAATCCTTTTTAAACACTCCAAATTCACTCCAAACTTGATCAAATGATTACACAACAATAAAACAATCTATCTCAAACCTTTTTCAATTATACTAACACCTATTTAAAACATGAATCAAATTCTTACCCTGCTTAAACCTGTTGCCAAACACCCTTTAAACTTTTTGAAATTCAATTTTTCCAAATCAAAACCTTATGAAACCTAACCAAATTGTTATCAAAGCTTCATAACATCTATATCAACTCAAAATAACATCAAATCAACAGCTAAATCACACTTAAACACATAATCAAATAATATCATACAACTAGCTATTTTTGAACTTTTTCAAGGTAAAAGGAAGATACCTTAGGTTCTTACATCCAAGAACCTAGAGGATGAAAATCCTCCTCCAATCCAACCCGGGTTGGAGCTGAACTAAATCAACAAGCCTTCAACCTATTTGAACACAAAACAAAGAAACAAGAACAAAAATAATATGATATGATATGATTCTTTTTTTTTTTTTCTCTTTTTAAAACTCTTCCAAAACCTTTTCCAATTACTTAAAACGTATCATAAACCCTTAAATTACCAAAATCATGAACCAAGAACACCAAAATACCTTTTGAGAAGATTTTACCAAAATCTCTCAAAATCTCAAAACCTTAAACAACTTTGAAAATCAAAGTTGCTTAACCAAATAAAAGTGTGGAACTCAGAATTAAGCTTAACACAACACTCAACTTTTAAAAACAATAAAAAAGGAATTACACTTGAATATTTCAAAAACCAAACTTTTTATTTCTTTAAAAAGGTATTACATGTGCAAGCTTAAAAACTGGAACAAAGGGATCACCACAACTTGGGTCTCCTTTTATAGAGCCTATAGAACATCCTAGAAGCATAAAAACATAAAACCCTAATACATAGAAAATCCCAAATGTGCCCTTGAGTGCATTTTGTCCTCTCTTGATCTTGGCCTTTAAATTTTGCTTTGTGAGCAAGCATAGCATCTTGGACGTCCATTTTGCCACGTCACTAGTCTTGGAGGCTAAGGAATGATGGGATTGGTGGATTGGGGAATTGGGGTTTTGGTGCACATGAGTGGGATGCAGGTTTTTAGGAGTGGGAAGGGTTTTGGCATGTGTGAATTAAGTGTGTGCAAGGTTAATTAGAAATTAACCCATGTTTGAGTAAATTCGGACCTGGGGTGAAAGATGAACAGTAAATGTCATTTGATCCGTTTTTTGGGGGTGGCACATGTGTTAGGCGCATTTTTCTTTCAAATGTTTCAGGTTTGGCGAATTTGGTCCTTTTGTTTTGAAGTTTTTGGCTTTTAAGGTTCCCAGCCCTAAAACTTGCATCTCCTTTGTATTTAAGTTTCATCACTTGACAATTTTGGCACAAACTTTCCATAAAGATGTTTCAAAGGCGATTTTTGTCATTTGATGATTTTTCAAGGACTAATCTTGGACAATGTTGATCTTCAAAGGTCTTCAATGTCTCTTAAACTTCATGAGGGACCATAATTGGCAATTTGAATTTGTTGAGGGACTATTCTTGCCATTTCTTCAAAGTTGAAGGACCTTTTTGCAATTTTGACAAACTTAAGGGACCAAACTTGTAATTATTAATATACAAGGGTTTTAAGTGTCATTTCTTCAATAGATGATGATCAATCTTGTTTTGTCTTCAAGTCTTCAAGGGTATTTGATGAAAATTCCATGATTAAGGCCCGGTTCATTGTACGGCTTCGTTTCTCGTGTTCGTTTTTCCTTGTATCTTGTGATCTTTTGTCTTTTTCACGATATCCATACCTAAAATACACAAGTAAACAAACACAAGCATATATATGGTATTTTATGACATTTTAGTGCATTTAAAGCCCGAAAAGAACGATGAGATCATGTATAAATGCCATCTCATCAGAAGGGTATGTAGCTTCTTGAGAATTCTATAGTATATCTGCTGTATCTGTATAGCCGTATAGAGGTACTTCGTTTGACACCCAAACAGATCAACGTCCTCTAGAATTAAGAAACTAATGCTGAGACTCCAGTCACTTCTTATATACATGTGTCTTGTCAAATGGGTAAGGTCATACCTTCTTTTTGCCTACCTATGAGTAAGTCCATGTATAAAGGTACTTCTAGACATAACGCTAGATAGAGGTCACCTTTACTAAACAATTAGGACTGTCAATGTAGCGATGCTAGGCTGAATGTCAAAGCAAGATCAGATGCTTTATAGTAGTATGAGGGTAACTATAACTACTTTTCGTTCAACCAAAGACACAAAAAGAGATAGTTGCTACAAATTTGTGACTCGTTAATTGATTATAAGGTTCTTAATAAAGACAAAAGTATAGGAGATGAATAAAGGAAGGAATCAAGCAACCAATATAGTGATTATAAGGTTCTTAATGAAAGATACTAAAAAACCAAAAAAAAAACCTTAAAACACAGTCTGTATAATGGAACATAATTTTTTTAGGAATTATCATAGGTTTAATAAATTTTAATGTAACTTCGTTGAAAGCGTAGCTTAAACTCAAGTAACTTCTTAGCAAAGTCAAACAGTTCAGTTATATGTGCAAAAACATGATTTTAACCGACCTTGTATACTAATTGTGAAAGATTTACCTCCTAGAAAACGAATTTATAACTTAAGTTCATGAGAAACGGAAGTATTTCAGTAAACTATTGACTTTTCTATAGTGATTTTATGAAGTCATACAGTTCATGGATTTCAGATTAGAATTTTTATAAATTTTATAATCAACATAAATATTGGATACATAGTCAAACTACAAAACAGGACAGAAACTGAAACAGAAGTAGTTGCTGTTACTGATGAGAATGCAGGGCAACCCAAGCTTCTGATCACGTATGTTAACTACAGTCCCCTTTAACCTGGTTATCTGGTGAATATTCCTGTACATTAACCCGGTTATCTGGTGAATATTCTTCTACTTATATAAGCCGAAACAAACACCCCCTAAATAAGATGTGCACCATCACTATAGATCTAGAGATATCATTCTTAATTCATTTTACTTGTTCCCTTTTTGATTAATTTTGTAGAATTTGATAATGTGTTGTTTTATTATGAAATTCACGTTGCTTTTAAGACGGTTAAAGTTATAGTATCTGAGAACAGTTGATATAATTTATATCTAGTTCTGATTTCTTTTTTCGATGCACGATTGGTAAAACGCTCATCTCAATAAAGAGGGTTTATCGGTTTACATTTCACTGTGATATAGATTCATTATCAGTGTTCCTAACATATCCATGTATACGTGACAGGTGAGGTGGCAAGAAAACTGAGAGTTATGGAACCACTTGGAGATGATGAGATCTTCTCTATTTTTGAACGAATTCCCAACCATGAAGACAAAAAATTGTTTTCTAAAGTTTGTAAGAAATTCTTAAAGGTTGCATGTTTTCATATGCGGTCTATACACAATATGTCTCCTGATCTACTATACGTTATGCTAACTTCGTCCCCGAAAATGTCTTGGTTTAAATGTCATGCCCCAGTATTCAGCACCTAGATCTTTTTTTAAGGCACCCCCTTGATCATGAGGTGGGTAAGTTAGATTTTGATGATGTTGGCTTGTGTGCAATAGCGAATGCTTGCATTGATTTGGATCGTGTGAATCTAAGTGGGAGGTTGCTCTTTGGGGAAATAGGAATTGGTTCCCTTGTAAGATCATGCAAAAATTTATTAAGTTTAGTTTTACAAAACTGTGTAAATGTCACTGACAAATAATTGAAAATAATTAGAGAAGCAACTCGTTTAAAATATTTATCTTTGCGAGATTGTAATTAAATTAGTGATTTGGGTTTGGAGTATTTGGCCAATGGGGATTTGAGGTATTGTTTGGAGACACTGTTTCTAAGTAAATGTGATAGAATTACCGATAATGGGGTTATCCACTTGAAGAAAATGGTTAGTCTAAGAAACCTGGATTTGTCTAACTGTGGGGCTTATATCACAGACAATGGGGTTGTGGCCATATGTGAGCTCCCAAATCTTCAGACATTGCATTTAGATTTCTTGATCAATATAACGGACATTTCATTGCTTGAAATTGGTAGCAAGTGTTTGAAGATGTCGGTGTTAAGTTTGGAGGGTTGTGAGAAAATCACTAATGTTGGTTTACAAGCTTTTTCTGGTCATCAAACATTATTTGGACTGAAATTAACCTCATGTTACAAAGTCTCTTTGGAAGATGTCAAGCCAATTGTTATGTCATGCCCAAATTTGAGGTTTATTCGGCTCAGTTGGAGTATGAAGAAGCCGATGCCAGAGGCATGTTCTGAAGTCATTTATACTAATACGAGTTTCTGTCGGGTATATTGGGAATAACCTCTTCGTTACTACCCGTTTCTTAGGATTTTTTGTAAAACCTGTAAATTTCAGGTTTTGACTATGTCAACATTGTGTACGTCACCTCATGATATCTACATATTTATTCTATCACCTTTGCATGAAATCCTTTGAACAATCATATGCATCACATGAGCATACATCATTCTAATCATCTGAACAGGGAAACAACTATATCACAACCTTTTATTGTGACTATGAGTATTTTAATCATAAAAGCATGACCACATTTGTATGTCTACATTTCAATAGCATACTGGACAACAAACAATCTGTTGTGAAGGACTTTAAGTCACCTGAACATATGATCACTTGCATACATCCCATTGATTTTCTAAAATTCCAACGTCATGATCACAATTAATAAACGACTATTTATATATATATATATTTTTAAGTTTGTATATTTTATATATGATTCTCACACTATAATTGACTTTAAACTACGATGACAATTACTTTTATACATGAACACTACATTAAATCATTTTATATTTTATTATATACTTTTGACATAATAAAAATCACCTAAGGACCATACTTTCACCAAAGGCCCTAAACGTAACAAAAATTACTTAAACTCAAACGCACTCACATAATATTATAACCCTAACTCATTTAACACTCACCTAGACACGAAAATTAAACACAAGTATACCCTAGACTTTTATTAGCCGTATATATTTATATAAATACTTACCCATAACCTTTTTATACCAAAACTCTTACCTTTTCTTACCAAACATCTAGACTATACACAAATTATAACACGTATGTATACACATTACATAAATTTTGTTTTCCTTTGACTAGAAACCATGAAACCGCCGGTTTCACTAACAAACTATGGGGACTTGTACAATTTTTGGCAATTAAGGTTAGTACTAGTTACACTATTTGAGAACCATGTCACACATCTCTTTCTTGTCACCCCTAGACGTGTGAGGAGTATAAGCCGCATACCAAAACCTTGTACAACATACCATTTAATGAAAACACTCAAAAATTACCTTTTGTCCCTTTTGAAGCCTTACATGTGACGGCTAAACAAGACTCAACTAGGAGCTTGTACATTTTTGGGAATTAATGAAGTGTCCTTGCTAAGTACCATGGTAAAATTCTCACAATCTCCTCCCCTCTCTCTTAGACGTGTATAACACCCTAGCCACAACACCTCATTTCACTTAGCAAATATCTAACACCCTCACTTCACTCTCACCTTAAAAACACACGGTTACACTCTCATATACTACCTTGATATCCCATAACATTTATTCCAAGTCTTCCTCAAAGCATTTAGTATCCGAATCCTAGTATATCACATTTAAGACACATTCAAGAGCCTTCAAGGGAGAACCCGACGTATAAGATCACCAAAGCTACCAATCTTACCTCATCCTTTGAAAACAAGTAAGTATGCATCTCTTCTAAGACTTTTCCTTGATCATTTCCCGTCTCATGCATGTTCATGCTAAGTAAATGACGTTAGGGATGCATGCACACGTTAGAAATTCATAAGCACACCCTAAACGACATATAAGCTCACGGCTTATATGGAGTTGTGGGAGTTCTTACCTTGAAAACAAATAAAAACGTGGGTATGTGAACCTATACGAGCCTTAGTATATCCCTTGCCTTAAAAATATGCATGAAAATAAAATAAGCCGAGCCTTTAAGCTTATATAAGCCCATGTTGTAAAATAAGCCGAGCCTTTAAGCTTATATAAGCCCATATTGTTAAATAAGCCGAGACATAGGAAGAGCCTATAAGCTAGTTTCTTTTTAGCCTCATAAGTTAAATAAGCCAAAACATGCAAACCTATATAAGCCACGTTATTTAAGCTTAAAAATCTATATAAGCCGAAACCTAGTTTAAGCTTATTTAAGCTCTTAGAAAATTTATATAAGCCAAAATTACATAAGCTAAATTAAGCCCATTTGTAAAATTAAGATTTACTTTTACTTACTATATTTACTTAGTAAAATTTTTAGCCCATTAAGCTTAAACAAAACAAGCTGTGACCCATATTGGGCTAGCTAAGCCCATTTAATTAATTTGGGTAACTTTTTGGGCCAGTTTTGTAAATTGGTGAAAGATGTGTCCAAATCTATAAATTAGATAAAGTCCATACTTATTTTCGTGACTATTACAAAGTATAAGGGTTGTTTGTGTCATTTTTGAAACTATAAGGTATATTAAAATCAAACCGAGAGTTAAAGGTAAACCACAAGGACCTTTTATGCCACTTTTGAAACTAATAACAAGCCCTAATCCCACTTTATAAAATTTCGTGGGATTGGAGGGGGCGTTTGGTCATTTTTTTAAAGTTTTTCAAGCCCTAGGGGGCGTTTTCATAAATTGGAATAACCAACAAGGACTAACGGTGTAAGAAACTTAACGGATGAAAACCTAAAGTTACTTTTCTAAACAATTATATTTATAAAGATTAATCATCGTTTTATTTAATTAAACAAAGTAATAAAATGTGTCCATGGTTAAATAGATCACTTTAATTATTTACAAACTCTACGAAATTGACAAACCCCGTTAACCATTTTCCTATGAAACTTTAAAACTTAATAAGTTATAACTTATTCCCTTATAATAAATTAAATAAGATAATATTTACTTATTTAATTTACGACCCTTCTTTCCTTAAACAAATTTGTATATATTTTTATATATATTTTTCTTGAACAAAAATATATATATACTTTCATTTTACTATAAGAACAAACACTTGGACCAACGTAACAACTCATAAATTGTGATCATGCATTGTCATATGTACCATTTATCATGCATTATTATTGTTGCATTCACTGAGACATTTAAATTACTTAGGTAATTTCTCCAGTCCGTGACTATACTGTGACATCATCCTCACTACCTCATTATCACTAAGGTGAGTTCATGACCCCATCTTTACTGTTTTATAACTGGGGGAGAAAACATACAAAAACTATTTATATGTAAGCATGCACAAACAACAACAATTTATTTGCCTACTGTTTGCTCCATTCCCGTGGACTGTATTAGTTAATAGTGTAGCGCGAAATGTATGGATAGATCTATTCGGGTATTGACAACACCCGGCCTGTTGTGATCAGCTGTCACGTATTGCTTAGGCCGAGCAGCAGGTTTATGTCATTGTCGGATTAAGGGAAACCTCAATCAGGATAGACCCAAATGGGCTTACTGAGAATCATGTCTAGCTTCTATTACAGGGCAGTAGGAACTACTGTAGCGTTGGGCTGTGATGTCCTGCTACCTTCGTGGTGCTTTGTATATTGATACTTTATTTAATTAATTAAACCTGTGAATTCACCAACCTCGTGTTGACCCCCACATTTTACTTTTATGTTTTCTCAAGAAAGTAAGCAGGTTCATGCATTGGATTCCAGCATTTTAGGAAGCATGATTGTAGATTTTTTTACCCCTTTAGGAAAAGGAAGGCAAAAGTGGCAAGTATTAAGTGTCGGTTTTGGAAAACCGAGAACTAATGACCAAATAAGTCAAAGTTCGTTTCCCAAGGAGGCTAGTGCGTTGTGTAATGAATTGATTTTGATTTGTGATTATATGATTGAAAAAGAAAGAAAGAAATGAGATTAGAAAAGGAAGACGGTTACGACGACGGATTAAACTAAGACGAAAAAGGTCGATCACGTAAAACCGTAAAAACTACCAAAATTAAAATTTTAACCTAAAAATTCCTAAAAATTACTAAAAATCCGCAATAATATTCTAAGAGTTTACAAAAAATCCAAACTTGCTAAAACCTTTTAATTAATTAGATAATGACTTTTAATGCTAATTAAAGCCCTAAAAATCACAATTAATTATTAAAAAGCCCTAAACAAGATTTTAAAGTTTGTAAACCTCAAAAATAACCTAATTAAGCTAAAAAGTATTTTCTAAAATTTTAAAACCAAATAAAACTATTTTTAAACACTTAAAAACTATAAAAATCAATTAAAACTTAAATTAATTCTAGAAAATAATTGAAAAGCCCTAAAAATATTTGGAAAGTTACAAAACTCCTAATTAAGTGTCTACAATCTAGGAAAATGTAAAAACTTAAAAAATCAAACTTTCAATTTTTAATAATAAAATAATATTAAAATATTCAAAAAAATTCAAAGTTTATAAAAAATTCTAAAAAATTACCAAAAATCTAGAATAATGTACTAAGACAGAAATGCAATCAAAAGTTTCCAAAACCATTTAAATAATTTTATATTAAATTTCAAAGTTGGTTAAAAACCCTAAAATCATATAAAATCAAAAATAAGTTAAATTGAAAACTTAAATAGCCATAAACCTCAAAAATATAATTAAAAACCTAAAAACTATTTTTTCAGATTTTTAAAATACTTTTCCTATTTTTAATTTACTTTTCAAAATTTAAACTTAAAATAATCCTAGAAAATTAAATAAGCACGTGAAAAATAAAGTTTTTGAACCAAAAAGTCCTAAACCCTAATAAGAACACAAGAAATGCTAACTTGCAAAAACCTAAAAGAAATAAGTTGGAATCAGCTTTTAAATAAGCTGATTAGTTATATAAGCTAAAAACAAATACTGCTTAAGTAATAAACAAACCAAGTGATAACCAGTCAAAGACCATAGGGCAACTGGTTATCACGTTGGTGTGTGAGAGGAGTGGCGCAGGTTCGAGTCCTGGCACCGTCCTTTTTGTAAAACTTTTTTTTTCTTTTTTTTTAAAACTATAAAACTCAGTTACAGTAACTTATACTCACTCCAAACAAACTTTATATCAAATAAACAAGCTAGATTCAAGCTGCTAAGATCAAAACGTTGCCCAGTTTACCAAATGACTGATGAACACAAAGAGTTAATATCTTCACTTGTGAAGAAATGACAAGAGGACTTGTTTTTGGAATTTTTGTGGTGTTTGATGGACAATGGGGGCACTCCCACAACCAGTTGGGTTGTGGGAAGTCAATAGCAACACAAAAAAAAAACAAGTCACTTAACAAGATTCAAGCTCAAATTGCTCTAAATGTTTCTGATTAAACCTTAGGATTCTGATGAACAAATGACTTCAGTTTACATGCACAAAAGTGAATTTTAGAGTCTAAGATCTTGCATATAAGTGTACCAAATCAAATAACAAAAAATCACAATCCTAAATGACCCTATATCTAACAGCCATCAAGATTTAAAGCACAAATTTCCACAAAATCAGTCAAAAAATGGCTTTACTGATTTATGAGCTATTCTCCATTTTTTAACATGCAAGCTTTGTTTAAAACTCTTCCAATCTGAAAACCAACTAGCATACAACCTAACAACTACCTAGTGAGTGAATAAAACAGGTTTTAAGCCAGATTTAAACCATTAATCCCCACTTAATCCCTAATCCAAACACCCCTTTAATGACTGAAAATCAATTTTTAACAAATCAAATCTATTTAAATCATAACAATACTGATTAAATCTTAATCTAACATGCATAAACACCTAAAATGAGCAATATCCAACACTCAAACAAACACTTAATAACTTGCATTCAAATTTCACATAAATCACACAAATCACCAAATTTCAAAACTGAAACAAAGACACAAGGGGGTACCTTGTTGGACCTACATCCAGGCCCAACAGTGACTGAAAAGTCACCTCCAATCAGGTTGGGGCCTGATCAGAACTTTTGCTGAGATGTTAAAAAAAATGGATAAAATTGGATGTTGGTTTCTTCTTGGTACCTGCACAATCACAACAAACAAGAAAAGAGAACAAGTAGAGTAAGCTTGTCACAAGTTTATCAGGCTTGTGATGAGCTTATGCTACAGTAAACGTCAAGGTAATAAAAGGTAAAAATGAGATTTTTGAAAATTCAGAAAACTTGAAAACCTTTTGAAGCAAAGTAAAACAACAATCAAGATCAATAAAACTTTAAACAATGTAAGTAAATTGGCACTTTTTTTTTCTCATCAACAAACTCTAAACCATTTTTCATTCACAAAAACGGATTTACAAGGTTGTGACCAAAAGAGAAAAAACAAGGACAAAGGGGTATGCACAACTCGCATCCTCCTTTTATAGACTCTCATAGAACTCTCTAGATAACTGAATAAAATATTACAAGCTAAAACCCTAATGGTTTAAAAATCCAAAAATGCCCTTGAGTCTTGACTTGGAATCTTGGTCAAATTGGCAACATGTGATGTTGCCAGCTGTTGGGGATGATCAGGAGCGTTTGTTTGCTCTTGGGGACCAAGAAATACCATCTAGCCGTTTATCTTGTCTGGTATTGGGTTTGGGGGAAAGTAACGGGTGCAGGGGACCCCTGGGGATGTCACATGGGTTGGTTGGGGTCATGGTTTTTGTGTGGGATGGGATGACAAAGAGGGTAATCAAAGATATGGAGCATATAAACAAAAACCCCTTTGATTTTAGTTTAATTAGACCTGGGAAATTTTAGGGTTTAAGGGTGATTAGGGAGGGTTTTGATCTGAATTGAGGGGGGGGGGGGGGGGGTTAAGTTTTTAAATCCATGTTTAGTGGGAAAAATTAAGGGGTGTTGACCATGTTGACCAGGTTTATTTAAATAAACCTGGTGGTGGAAGTCTGACGTGGGAGGGGGAGAGTGTTTGATTGGTTGATTGGGAGTAGTGGGACGCGTGTCAAGCAGGGAGTGGTGAGGTGAAGATTGGTTGTCTGGCTGTTTAGGTCCCCCATCTTTCTAGTTCTCTTCACTTTGTTTTAAACAGCTTTTTACCCATTTTCCTTTGTTATATGTTTAGGCAACTTGTCAAATTTAGCCCAAATACTTTACAAACTTGTTTCAAGGACTTCTTGTGTAATTTCTTCATTCTTCAAAGACTGAACTTGTTATGTCTTCATCCTTTAGGGTTTTGACTTGTTTGTTGACTTCTTGGAGGACCAATGTTGACAATTTAGTTTTGTTGAGGGACTAAATTTGCCAATTCTTCAAAGTTAAGGGTCCTTTTTGTAATTTTGGCAAACTTTAGGGACCAAACTTGTAATTATGAAGATACAAGGGTATAAAGTGTCAATTCTTCCATATTGGAGGACCCTTCTTCAAAATTCTTCAAATCTTCAAGGGTTTTCTTTGGAAAATTCTTCATTAGGGCTTGGTTCATTGTGCGGCTTCGCTTCCCGTGTTCGTTTTTGCATGATTCTTGTGATCTTTTATCATTTTCTCAATATCCGTACCTAAAATACACAAGCAACAAACACAAGCATATATTTGGGTATTTTGATGATATTTAATGCATTTTAAGCCCTATTTGGATGATGAGACTATGTATAAAAGCAGTCTCATCACTCCCCCATAGTAAACCATTGCCGTGCCCTCACGCAATGGTAGAATAAAGTATCGTAGCACCTCCAAAATTTATTTTTATTCACTTTATTGAAAGATAAACTAGCTATACTACTACTATTGCTACTACTTGTGTTTTAGACATAATGTATGATTTTCATCGCAAAATGGGACGTTTAGGTTCATAGAATAAGAACACGTGAATGCTTCGTTAGAAATAATTTCATCGTCCTCGATTTTCACCCTAATTCCATGCCAAGCGTGTAACGAGATCATTGTCATTATAAGTTAGTAATGCTAACACTACTCATATGCTCTAATCACGTACTTATCCTCCCATTATTCCTAAGTTGTATCTCTTATATTTTATTATGTCTTGAATGTTTCACGAGGATACATTGTTTGACTTATGCGATAATAGAGATTTAGGTCTAAAACAAGAGTCCTAACGGTGTAACTAAGACCATCAAATCAATAACCCCTCCTAATAGACAAAGATGTTAAAAAATTAAGTTGACAAGAAGAATCGATAAACACGGTTTTATAACGGTTTTGAACATGAGACTTATTACCAAGACTTTTATACGCCCCCTAACGGAAGGGCCTTATTATCTTTGGTTTACCTCCATCTTTTATTCAACTTCGCCATGAAGCTTTTATTATGACTTCGGTCTTGCCTTGCTTTTTATTATCCGCCATCATCGGTGGTTTTATTAGCCAAAGACGTATATCCTCACGCTAAAGCGAATTTTGGATCTTTAAAGCTTCGAAGATTAAGGCTTGATTCACTTTCAATTTTGCATAGATTTTTCGGCCTTGTGGGGCTTCAAATTGTTTGCTTAATTTAGGTGAGCACTTGAAATCTTATTATTGGGTGAAGCTTTTGATTATTAGGGTGCCAATACTTCAAAACCGTGACGCTGGCGATACCTTAATGTCTTCCCAATTTAATTACACGGAAGCTACTAGAAAAGACTAGAAACCCAACAATCCTAACTAAACCGCTAAGTCAATATTTATTAAGCAAAAAATATTTACATGCGAAGGGAGAATAAGCAAACAACGAGAACACATGAGTTTTTGAAAGAATACGAGTACTCTACGTTTAGCATAGTAACTTATATTTAACCCTATCATTTCTCGTCCTCATTTAAGAGACTTAGCCTAATATAAGTTAAGGAATCAAAGCTAAGTGCTCAACACGCACGGTCGAGTAAAAAATTACTCTTATTCTCGCCATCGGAAAACCTACATTCGTGTCTTCAAACACTTATAAAACATGAGAAAAATTTTAAAATTTGGCCATTTTTAGCCTTATTTTTGCAACAAAACGATAAACAAAAAGATAAACTTTGGAAAGCGTGAAGGTTTGGCAAGGCAAGTATCTATTCACCCCCCCATACTAAAGTTAAACATTGTCCTCAATGTTTCGAGTCTAGGGGTGCAAAACACCCCCATACTAGAGACGAAGTCGAAAGCTTAATCTAGCATGGAAAGGGTGTAACCAATAAATTAATAGCTGTTTATGAAGTGTGCTATAAACCTAAGGTTAGAGCATCAAAAGAATATATCATGGATATTGAGAAAGTCTTCAAAGCAAACGATCGAGTGCTCCTATAAAACGAACACGATAGGCTCCAATCGTGAAGATCATGATCTAAAAACCACAATGCACAAACAACCACGGAACAAAGGTTGGAAGGGCACAAATCCCCACACGTAAGCTACATTAGAAAGCGATAATATGTACATGGATAAGCATGGGTCTCCCCCACGAGGCACCTCGTTTTTGATTACTGAGTCATGAGCTCGACTCGATCCCCTCAATACTAAATATCATTGGGGAAAGTGATTTGGTCGAGGTAGTTCAAGGATGGAACTTCCCCGCCAAAGTAGTGCTTCAACCTATGTCCATTCACCTTGAAGTTAGGACCATCATCTTGAGCTAGCTCGATGGTCCCATACGGAAACACTTGAGTCACGGTGAATGGACCGGACCAACGGGATTTCAACTTACCGGAAAAGATTTTTAATCTTGAATTAAAAAGCAAAACTTGATCCCCAATGTTAAAAACCCGGTTTTTAATTTTAGAATCATGCAACTTTTTAGTCTTTTCTTTATAAATTAATGAATTTTCATAAGCAATGTCTCTCAATTCATCTAATTCATTCAATTGCATTTTCTGGTGTTTTCCCGCGGTCTCCATAAAATCATTACAATGCTTTAGGGCCCAATAAGCCTTGTGTTCTAACTCGATAGGCAAATGACAATTCTTTCCATACAAAAGCTTATAGGGAGTGCACCCAATGGGCGTCTTATGAGCGGTCCTAAAGGCCCATAAAGCATCGTCCAACTTATCCAACCAAGTTTGTCGGTTTTCCCCAACGGATCTCTCCAAGATCCTCTTCAAAGCTCGGTTTGAAACCTCGACTTGCCCACTCGTTTGTGGGTGATAAGCCGTAGAAAGCCGATGTGTAACCCCATATTTCCTTAGGACCCTTTCGAATTGGTCGTTACAAAAATGGGTTCCACGATCGCTTATGATCGCACGAGGGGTTCCAAACCGAGAAAACAAGCTTTTCAAAAACTTGACTACCACACGAGCATCATTGGTGGGCAAGGCCTTTGCCTCCACCCACTTAGAAAGGTAGTCAACCGCAACAAGGATGTACTTATTACCACGAGATGATGGGAACGGCCCCATAAAGTCTATACCCCAAACGGCAAAGATCTCACACACTTGGATGATATTTTGTGGCATTTCATCTTTTTGTGAGGCTTTTCCTTGTCGTTGGCATGAATCACATGACTTCACAAGATCTTGTGCATCTCGGTAAATAGTAGGCCAAAATAAGCCGGCATCAAACACCTTCTTAGCCGTGAGATTCGCACCGTGGTGACCACCCGTGGGTCCCTCGTGACAAGCTCTAAGGATGTTAGAAGCTTCGGTGCCAAATACACAACGTCGGATGATTTGATCCGCACAAGTTCGAAACAAGTAAGGGTCGTTCCAAAAGTAGAACTTGACGTCACGAAAGAATTTTCGTTTTTCTTGAGTCGTCATTCCCTTAATGATGAAGTTACCCGCATGGTAATTTGCAAAATCCGCAAACCATGGGGTGGAAGAATCAAGCTTAGAATTCACTATACCAAGTGTCTCGAGCGGAAATGTTTCGGTGATTTCCTTGGGCTCGTAAACACTTTGGTGAGGATCTTCCAAACGAGAAAGATGATCGGCCGCTAGATTCTCGGCTCCTTTTTTGTCAACGATTTTGTGATCAAATTCTTGAAGGAGGAGAATCCAACGAATTAATCTAGGCTTAGCATCTTGCTTTGCCATGAGATACTTAATAGCCGAATGATCCGTATACACTATGCATTTCGTCAAGACGAGATAAGGTCGAAATTTCTCAAATGCATACACCACGGAAAGGAACTCCTTTTCCGTTGTAGTGTACTTTAGTTGAGCCTCGGTCATCGTCTTGCTAGCATAGTGAATAGGCAAGAAGTGCTTATCATGACGTTGCCCCAAAACGGCCCCAATAGCGTAATCACTAGCATCACACATGAGTTCAATCCAATTGGGAGCAACAAGAATGGGAGCTTCGGTAAGTTTCCTCTTAAGGATCTCAAAGGCTCGTACACAATCTTCGTCAAAGACAAAACGTGCCTCTTTTTCAAGAAGATGTGTAATGGGTCGAGAAATCTTTGAAAAATCCTTGATGAATCGACGATAAAAGCCTGCGTGGCCTAGGAAACTCCTAACTCCCTTAACGGTTTTGGGATGAGGTAATTTGGCGATGACGTCTACCTTAGCTTGATCTACCTCAATCCCCGCTTTCGAGACCTTGTGCCCTAAGACGATTCCACTAATAACCATAAAATGACACTTTTCCCAATTGAGCACAAGGTTGGTTTCCTCACAACGTTTTAACATTCTCTCAAGGTTCGACAAACACGAAGTGAACGAATTACCAAACACGGAAAAGTCATCCATGAAGACTTCCATCGTCTTCTCGATCATATCATGAAAAATAGCCATCATGCACCTTTGAAAGGTTCCCGGTGCATTACAAAGTCCGAATGGCATTCTACATAGGCAAACGTTCCATATGGACACGTAAACGTAGTTTTTTCTTGATCACGAGGATCGATGGGAATTTGGAAGTAACCGGAAAAACCATCTAAAAAGCAATAGAAATCGTTTCCCGCAAGTCGCTCCAACATTTGGTCCATGAAGGGCAAGGGAAAATGGTCTTTTCGAGTGGCTTCATTCAACTTTCGATAGTCAATGCACACTCTCCATCCGGTCACGAGTCTAGTGGGAATCAACTCGTTGGCATCGTTTGGCACAACGGTCATTCCTCCTTTATTAGGGACACAATGGATAGGACTCACCCAAGGGCTATCAGAAATAGGGTAAATCATTCCCGCGTCAAGGAGTTTAAGGACCTCCTTTTTGATGACGTCGTGAATTTTAGGGTTTACCCTCCTTTGACTTTGGATTGTGGGCTTGAAATCTTCCTCCATTAAGATTTTGTGGGTATAAAATTTGGGATCGATCCCCTTAATGTCGGATAACTTCCACGTAATCGCCCCTTTGTGATCCTTTAGAACATCGACAAGTGCGGTGTTTTCATCATTCGAAAGTTCCTTCGCAATAATGACCGGCAACTTGTCGTCCTCCTCCAAATAGACATATTCGAGGTGAGGAGGTAAATCTTTCAACTCGAGGATAGGTGGTTCCTCAAGTGAAGATTTGGGCTCGATACTCATAACCTCCTCGGGCGCAGGAAATGGGAAATCGTTATGAAAATCCTTGATAATCGAGAAGTCCTCATCGTTGTCGAGGTCTTCGTCACAAGTACGTGGAACATTGCATTCTTTCAACGTAAAACCACCACCTTCAAATGGAGTGAAGGTGGGTGTCGAATTATCAAGAATTGGATCTAACATAGTGGGATTGCCACTAGTTTCTTCATCACCAAACCCTAAAACTTCTTGTGAAAATTCCTCGCAAACCACGTCGATCATATCAACGAGGTTTATGGTAGCAACGGAATAAACATGAGAAAGTTGAGAATTTTGAGTTGCGTTTATAACAAGTTCCTCGTCGTTGAAACGTAAGGTGATCTTTCTAGCATGCACATCAATTAAAGCCATAGACGTATCTAAAAACGAACGACCTAAAATAAGAGGAACTTGAGGATCCGTGGGGATATCAACAACGATAAAGTCTACGGGATAGTAGAACTTCCCCACTTTCACAAAAACGTCTTCCGCCAAACCATATGCACGAATCGTGGAATGGTAGGCCATCTCGATAGACATTAGTAAAGGAGTAAGATTAGGAAGATTGAGCGACTTGAATATTGCAAGTGGCATCAAATTAATGCTAGCACCAAGATCGGCCAAGGCATAGCATTCTTCCATATCTTGAATTGCACAAGGGATCAAAAATTTACCGGGATCACCGACTTTTTGAGGTATGCGATTAAGATAAACCGATGAACAACTAGACAATTGATGCAATTTCTCCTTGTTGTTCAACATACTCTTAAAGTTAGCGGCAAATCGAGGCATCATGACTAAAGCATCGGCGAAACTCACATTAAGGTGCAACTCACGAAACATTTTCATAAAAAGCTCAAATTGATAATTGTCGCGCTCTTGTCGTTTCTCCTTCCTAAGTATCGATGGGTAAGGCACGGGTGGTGTGGGTTGGGGCATAGGCATAGCCTTTGGAATCTCGGGTTCCAATGTTGGTAATGGGTCAACCGTAGGTGTGGCATGAGCGGTACTTTGTGGGCTTGAGATATGCTCCTTTTCGACCACCTCCTCGGGTTCTTCCTCAATTTCCTCCACCGTTGGAGTAATTGGTTGAGGAGTCGGTTCTTTAAGTGCCTTACCACTTCGTGTGGTAATCACTTTCATCTCTCCCTTCGGGTTTGATACGGTGTTGCTAGGTAGACTACCTGAAGTAGAGGCTTTGTTTCCCATGACGGCTTCTAAAATGGCATTAAGCTTAACATCTTGACTAGCGGCTTTTTGGTCAATTCTTTGTTCAAGCCTAGCATGACTTTGTTCAATTTTTATTGTTTTGACCTCTAATTTGATTAGCAAAATCATTTTTCAACTCATTTCTCATGTTAAGATTTTCCTTCACAAAATTAGCTAATTCCTTGGTGTTTTTAGCCGTGTCCCTAGCTTGACTAGCCAATTGTTCTTGAATGTTTTCCAAAATCTTATCATTTGCCGTGGTGTAATTCAAAAAGTACATTGGAAGTTCTTTAGTGTAAACATTTTGAAGACCTTGACTTGTGTTTTGAAAATTACGGTTTTGGTTTTGATTTTGCAATTGGCTACTACTTCCTTGATTCCCATAGTTGTTATTACCCTTGTAATTGTTTCTTTGATTGTTTTGGTAACCAACTTGATTGTTTCGATAATTGTTAGCATTTTGATTTGGTGGAAAACCCGGTGGAGTCAATTGATTAGTGCGGGGAACTTGACCGTTTTGGTTATAAGTTCCCGCGGCCGCGAAGGCACTCGAAGTGTTACCACCGTTGGTAATGCACTCGGAGTAATCGTGAGCTCCACCACAATACATACAAGAAACCTCAACCGCTTTAGCCGTAGCGGGAGTGGGTTGTTCACCAACTTTAAACTCAATTAACAATCCCTTAAGCTTATCAAAAATCTTGTTCTCCAAATTAGCCTCGATTTGGCAAGCATCAACGGTGTGTGACAATGAAGGCGAAGGCGAAGGCGAAGTCTTACGAACACTCGACGTGCTACGAGGACTATAGACCTTAGACCTATTTTCAATGATTAACAATGCTTCCTCGACCGTTTTACACAAAAAATTACCACCCGCGGTGGCATTAAGATAATCACGCTCATGATCGTTCAAGCCATTGTAAAACGTGTCAATTTGATGCAAGTCGGAAAAACCATGATGAGGACATCCGTGCAACATTTCCTTAAACCTATTCCAAGCCGTTGAAAAACTCTCATTATACTCTTGTGAAAACTTTGAAATCTCGTTTTTCAAATGCGTAGTCTTAGAGGGCGGAAAAAATTGGTTCACGAATTTTGAAACGAGATCCTTCCACGTCAATATAGAATTGGGTGGCTCTTTCTCTAACCAAATTTTTGCGGGCCCCGCTAAGGAATACGGAAAAAGCATCATCTTAATCGAGTCGTTAGAGACGTCCTTAAACTTGCAAGTGGCGGTGAGACGATTAAATTGGCGAATGTGGTTATGAGGGTTGTCCTTTTCGTCACCTCGAAACTTGTTGTTTTGAATCATGGACAACAAACCCGTGTTAACCTCAAAATTCTCCGCAAGGATAGCGGGAATCACAATCGCTTCTCCATAACCCTCGGTGGGTGCTTGAAGCAACTCCATCATAGTTCGATTAGCCATGGGTGCTTCTTTCACTACGATGGGTTCGTCAATAGGAGACTCCTCACTAGAAGGAGTGGTTGATTTGTTTCTTCGTTTACGAGCACGTCTTGCTTTGGAGCGAGTTTGCATAAACGTCACGTAAAACGAGAGGGTGAGCAAAGAAGATTCTTTTTGGTGTTTTTACTTTTTCAATTTTTTTGTGGTTTTTGATTGTTTTTACTTTTTTTTTGGATTTTGTGGAATGTATTAGGTAGACAAAAATCTACAAATCTCCTCCTTAATCAAATCTCTTGATTAAAGAAGCCTCAAGGAATGAAAACGATCACGTGAAGTGAACGCCTTCGATGACTTTAGAACGATGGTGGAACACCAAAACGTTCAAGAGGGTTTAATCAATAGAAACCAAGAAAATATATATGATATGTAATAATACTTTGGGCGGCAAAACCCTCGATTAGCTCTCAAAATCAAATACGCACAAGCAAGCGGAGGAAACGAGGCGGCGCGAAGCACTTAAGAGCCTTTTTCCTTTAGGTCGTGAAATACAACCGCCTTATACCCACCTTATAGTTTGTATCTTTCAAAATCGAGCTTCACGAAAGTATTTATCTATTTTTGCCTTTTTCTTTGGTTTGAGATTCGAATACAATGATTGGGTAATGACCTCCCAAGTCAAGGTTGTGATTTCTCATGTATTTGGAGTACTTGTGAGTTTATTGTTCTACGTATACAATATAGTAATAGTATTCACAAAAAACGAAAAATCGATAATACGTATTAGTAGAGTGCTACTAATACAAATACTATTATGGCTATATATAAAAAAACAACAATGTACAAATTAAAACACAAACACGCCTCCCCGGCAGCGGCGCCAAAATGATTGTAGATTTTTTTACCCCTTTAGGAAAAGGAAGGCAAAAGTGGCAAGTATTAAGTGTCGGTTTAGGAAAACCGAGCACTAATGACCAAATAAGTCCAAGTTCGTTTCCCAAGGAGGCTAGTGCGTTGTGTAATGAATTGATTTTGATTTGTGATTATATGATTGAAAAAGAAAGAAAGAAATGAGATTAGAAAAAGAAGACAGTTACGACGACGGATTAAACTAAGACGAAAAAGGTCGATCACGTAAAACCGTAAAAACTACCAAAATTACAATTTTAACCTAAAAATTACTAAAAATCCACAATAATATTCTAAGAGTTTACAAAAAATCCAAACTTGCTAAAACCTTTTAATTAATTAGATAATTACTTTTTAATGCTAATTAAAGCCCTAAAAATCACAATTAATTATTAAAAAGCCCTAAACAAGATTTTAAAGTTTGTAAACCTCAAAAATAACCTAATTAAGCTAAAAAGTATTTTCTAAAATTTTAAAACCAAATAAAACTATTTTTAAACACTTAAAAACTATTAAAATCAATTAAAACTTAAATTAATTCTAGAAAATAATTGAAAAGCCCTAAAAATATTTGGAAAGTTACAAAACTCCTAATTAAGTGTCTACAATCTAGGAAAAATGTAAAAACTTAATAAATCAAACTTTCAATTTTTAATAATAAAATAATATTAAAATATTCAAAAAAATTCAAAGTTTATAAAAAAATTCTAAAAAATTACCAAAAATCTAGACTAATGTAACTAAGACAGAAATGCAATCAAAAGTTTCCAAAACCTTTTAAATAATTTTATATTAAATTTCAAAGTTGGTTAAAAACCCTAAAATCATATAAAATCAAAAATAAGTTAAATTGAAAACTTAAATAGCTGTAAACCTCAAAAATATAATTAAAAACCTAAAAACTATTTTTTCAGATTTTTAAAATACTTTTTCCTATTTTTAATTTACTTTTCAAAATTTAAACTTAAAATAATCTTAGAAAATTAAATAAGCACGTGAAAAATAAAGTTTTTGAACCAAAAAGTCCTAAACCCTAATAAGAGCACAAGAAAAATGCTAACTTGCAAAAACCTAAAAGTTATAAGCTGGAAGCAGCTTTTAAATAAGCTGATTAGTTATATAAGCTAAAAAAAATACTGCTTAAGTAATAAACAAACCAAGTGATAACCAGTCAAAGACCCTAGGGCAACTGGTTATCACGTTGGTGTGTGAGAGGAGTGGCGCAGGTTCGAGTCCTAGCCACGTCCTTTTTGTAAAACTTTTTTTTTCTTTTTTTTTTAAAACTTTAAAACTCAGTTACAGTAACTTATACTCACTCCAAACAAACTTTATATCAAATAAACAAGCTAGATTCAAGCTGCTAAGATCAAAACATTGCCCAGTTATGACTGATGAACACAAAGAGTTAATATCTTCACTTGTGAAGAAATGACAAGAGGACTTGTTTTTGGAGTTTTGTGGTGTTTGATGGACAATGGGGGCACTCCCACAACCAGTTGGGTTGTGGGAAGTCAATAGCAACACACAAAAAAAACAAGTCACTTAACAAGATTCAAGCTCAAATTGCTCTAAATGTTTCTGATTAAACCTTAGGATTCTGATGAACAAATGACTTCAGTTTACATGCACAAAAGTGAATTTTAGAGTCTAAGATCTTGCATATAAGTGTACCAAATCAAATAACAAAAACTCACAATCCTAAATGACCCTATATCTAACAACCATCAAGATTTAAAGCACAAATTTCCATAAAATCAGTCAAAAAAATGGCTTTACTGATTTATGAGCTATTCTCCATTTTTTAACATGCAAGCTTTGTTTAAAACTCTTCCAATCTGAAAACCAACTAGCATACAACCTAACAACTACCTAGTGAGTGAATAAAACAGGTTTTAAGCCAGATTTAAACCATTAATCCCCACTTAATCCCTAATCCAAACACCCCTTTAATGACTGAAAATCAATTTTTAACAAATCAAATCTATTTAAATCATAACAATACTGATTAAATCTTAATCTAACATGCATAAACACCTAAAATGAGCAATATCCAACACTCAAACAAACACTTAACAACTTGGATTCAAATTTCACATAAATCACACAAATCACCAAATTTCAAAACTGAAACAAAGACACAAGGGGGTACCTTGTTGGACCTAAATCCAGCCCCAACAGTGACTGAAAAGTCACCTCCAATCAGGCTGGGGCTGAGCAGAACTTTTGCTGAGATGTTAAAAAAATGGATAAAATTGGATGTTGGTTTCTTCTTGGTACCTGCACAATCACAACAAACAAGAAAAGAGAACAAGTAGAGTAAGCTTGTCACAAGTTTATCAGGCTTGTGATGAGCTTATGCTACAGTAAACGTCAAGGTAAAAAAAGGTAAAAATGAGATTTTTGAAAATTCAGAAAACTTGAAAACCTTTTGAAGCAAAGTAAAACAACAATCAAGATCAATAAAACTTTAAACAATGTAAGTAAATTGGCACTTTTTTTTTCTCATCACCAAACTCTAAACCATTTTTCATTCACAAAAACGGATTTACAAGGTTGTGACCAAAAGAGAAAAAAACAAGGACAAAGGGGTATGCACAGCTTGCATCCTCCTTTTATAGACCCTCTAGATAACTGAATAAAATATTACAAGCTAAAACCCTAATGGTTTAAAAATCCAAAAATGCCCTTGAGTCTTGACTTGGAATCTTGGTCAAATTGGCAACATGTGATGTTGCCAGGTGTTGGGGATGATCAGGAGCGTTTGTTTGCTCTTGGGGACCAAGAAATACCATCTAGCCGTTTATCTTGTCTGGTATTGGGTTTGGGGGAAAGTGACGGGTGCAGGGGACCCCTGGGGATGTCACATGGGTTGGTTGGGGTCATGGTTTTTGTGTGGGATGGGATGACAAAGAGGATAATCAAAGATCTAGAGCATATAAACAAAAACCCCTTTTGATTTTAGTTTAATTAGACCTGGGAAATTTTAGGGTTTAAGGGTGATTAGGGAGGGTTTTGATCTGAATTGGGGGGGGGGTTAAGTTTTTAAATCCATGTTTAGTGGGAAAAATTAAGGGGTGTTGACCATGTTGACCAGGTTTATTTAAATAAACCTGGTGGTGGAAGTCTGACGTGGGAGGGGGAGAGTGTTTGATTGGTTGATTGGGAGTAGTGGGACGTGTGTCAAGCAGGGAGTGGTGAGGTGAAGATTGGTTGTCTGGCAGTTTAGGTCCCCCATCTTTCTAGTTCTCTTCACTTTGTTTTAAACAGCTTTTTACCCATTTTCCTTTGTTATATGTTTGGGCAACTTGTCAAATTTAGCCCAAATACTTTACAAACTTGTTTCAAGGACTTCTTGTGTAATTTCTTCATTCTTCAAGGACTGAACTTGTTATGTCTTCATCCTTTAGGGTTTTGACTTGTTTGTTGACTTCTTGGAGGACCAATGTTGACAATTTAGTTTTGTTGAGGGACTAAATTTGCCAATTCTTCAAAGTTAAGGGTCCTTTTTGTAATTTTGGCAAACTTTAGGGACCAAACTTGTAATTATGAAGATACAAGGGTATAAAGTGTCAATTCTTCCATATTGGAGGACCCTTCTTCAAAATTCTTCAAATCTTCAAGGGTTTTCTTTGGAAAATTCTTCATTAGGGCTTGGTTCATTGTGCGGCTTCGTTTCCCGTGTTCGTTTTTGCATGATTCTTGTGATCTTTTATCATTTTCTCAATATTCGTACCTAAAATACACAAGCAACAAACACAAGCATATATTTGGGTATTTTGATGATATTTATTGCATTTTAAGCCCTATTTGGACGATGAGACTATGTATAAAAGCAGTCTCATCAAAGCATCATGTTGACCATCGGGCTGAGATATTTATTCTGTTTTATAATAAATGTGGTTTTAATTCAGACAAGATACTAAATGTGTATGATTAACTCATGTAATATGTTTCAAAATGATATTATGATCATTGCTCTATATGCTATGTGCTATCGATCCACCCAAGTAACACCCCAATTACTATTCTGCTGCATTTGACCAACTTGGGGGTGTTATAGAAATGGTATCAGAGCGCATAGTTATAGAGAACCAGATCAAAAACTTAAAAAATTTTAAATAATAAAATTTTTAAACTGGACTATAACTGAACATAAAAATCAGTCTAAAGAAAAATTGATTTTTGGGGAACCTATAAGTTAGGCATATAGCATTGTAGAGCATGCATATTATGTGAACTAACTTCACATTGATTTATTCCCTCATGGTAAATAAATCACATAAGTATCTATTTATACTTTTGACAAACATGGTTAAAAGCTTTAAAACCATATCGCATATGCATCATGAAAACTTTTTAAATTGTGTAAGTTGAAAACTTGCTCAACTTTAAAATGTTACTTTCAGATATCATGACGACGCCCACTATTGTTACTACTTTCGAGGAGCTTATGGTTCCTACCATCACACCTTTGTCACCGACGTCAGTACTCGCTGGACCTGCATCTGACACTGAGTCCAGAGATGACCAGCAGGACGGGGTCATCGTACTCACAGATTCACCTACTCCTTCACCACCTATTGTATCTCCTACTACACCACTACTTGTAGTACCTGCATCCCCTCCTAGAGAGGTGGACCAGGTCGTACCTTCTTTACCACCCTTACCACCACCCTCTGTACCTCGCACTTACCCCACCAGTGTTTTGCCACCTCGTAAGAGGAGACATGACACTATCCCGGACTCGACGTATGAGATTGGAGAGGGATCAGGAGCCGGGCAGGCTAGACTTAGCGCCCTTCAGGCACAGGTCGATGCACTCACGGCCCGACAGGCGTAGGACACCGCCCTTATCCACTCTCTACTACAGGCGGACCAGCAGGGTCGTGCCGTACTCCAGGAGAGACTTGACTCTCTCTACTGGGCCATAGCCGAGGAGTCATACACCACCCGGGAGACCATACACTGGCTATTGGATGAGGTAGTTTACCTCCGTTACCGCCTAGCTTCGCTGGAGAGTCATTCCTACGAGACTCGAGCCGCCATCTACACACAGGAGGACACCTTCAGGACCTTCGTGGATTTGACAGATCTCCGTCATCAGGGGATCACTACAAAGACAGAGCAGTTACGAAGTGCCGACACTGCATGTCAGCAACAGCTACTAGAGGCTTTGAGATACACCAGAGAGACCCGGAGTGCCGTGATCCGTATGCAGGACGAGCGTGCACCACCAGCTGGACCATCTGCACCTGCAGGCAGCCATACTAGTGTAGGGTAGATTTTTAGTTGTACATCATGACAAGCACTGAGTTGCATCTCAGCTCGCATGATCTATCTCTTTTGTACTTGTATTCCTTTCAGTTGTATTCGTAGTACCTAACCTTAGTAGGTAGGATATCTTTTGGTTGTATTACAAACATATGTACCACTATTTCAGACAGGTTTGCTATGACCCTGTCTTAGATCGGTTGTACTTGTACTATACTGTTGTTTGCCAAAAATAGCATGTTGCCGTCCACTTGTTTGTTTACATTTATATTATTATGAACTCTTAACGGATTATCAAATTTGTTGTGAATTCTATGCATAAACATTACCCATGCAGTTTAATATAACCATCTTTTTATCAGCTAGCAAATCTCAGTTTTTCTTATTAATATAGAAAAAAAATGCCACCAAGACGCGCACGCCCAAACCCCACAGAAACACCTGCGACGACTATATCTAATGCACAACTCAGAGTACTGATTGAGCAAGGCATTACTGACGCCTTAGCTGCCAGGGAAAACCGCCCCAGCGGAACCCATGGAGACAGTGAAAACTCTAATAACAGAAACCGTGAAGCTCGAGGATGTAATTACCCTGACTTCCTAAAGTGCAAGCCCAGCTATTACAAGGGCAAGGAAGGGGTAGTCGAGCTCATGCAATGGTTTGAGAGGACTGAGACCGTGTTCCGTATTAGTGACTGTACTGAAGAGAACAAGGTGAAATTCGCCGCTTGTACACTCTTGGAACATGCACTCACGTGGTAGAACTCACAAGTTGCTACCCTCGGACACGATGGGGCCTATGGGATGACATGGACTGCATTGAAGGAAAAGCTTACCATGAAATACTGTCCACGTAGTGAAATCAAAAAGCCGAAGATTGAGTTATGGAACCTCAAATGCATCAACTTCAATATTACGGGTTACAACCAGAAGTTCCAGGAACTAACTTTGATGTGTACCCGTATGTACCCTAAAGTGTCGGATAAGATAAAGAAGTACGTTAGTGGACTTCCAGACTCTGTTCATGACAGTGTGCTTGCATCTCGACCTACTACCATCGAGAGTGCCATTGAGTTTGCCACAAAATTAGTGGACAAACGTGGTCGTGATCATATGATTAGACAAGCAGAGCACAAGAGGAAAGTCGATGATAACTACCATCATCATCCCCAGACTCAACAGCCCAAGAGGCAGGGTTTAGGTCAAGTCTGCAGTGCTGTTTCCTCAGGATCACCACCATACGTGGGAAACAAACCAAAATGCTCAAAGTGTAACTTCCATCACTACCCCACTGTTGAATGCCGAAGACCAGAGCAGGGCAGTGCATATGCTCCGATCAATAGGAACAACTCCAGTGCCAACAATAAGCCCCACAACGGCAACAGGCAAAATTCTCGTGGAAGTGGATACCAAGGAAGCCGCCAGCTCACTGGCAGTGGAAACATGGATCGTAAGGAGATCCGTTGCTTTGGTTGTGGAGAGATCGGACACATCAGACCTGACTGCCCAAAGCGTAAGAATGAAAGCCAAAGCGGAGCATCCGCCAGAGTTTATGTCATAGGAGAAAACAGGACCAACCCCGACTCCAATGTAGTTACTGGTACGTTCCTTCTGAATAATCGCTATGCAAATATTTTATTCGATACGGGAGCCGATAGGAGTTTCGTATCCACAGAGTTTAGTAGCTTACTAGGCCTTTTACCTACCCCATTAGATAACTGTTACAGAGTCAAATTAGCAGATGGAAAAATCATTGAAACTAATACCATCATAAGAGGCTGTACTTTAAACCTTCAGAATCACCCATTTGATATTCAATTAAAACCCATAGAACTAAGTAGTTTTGATGTCATCATTGGTATGGACTGGTTAGCAAAATATCATGTAACCATTGTGTGTGACGAGAAACTAGTCCGTATACCATGGGGAAACGCAGATCTAATTATCCGAGGAGACGGAAATTCGGATAAAACAAACACTAGGTTGAGTGTGATCTCGTGTACCCAAGCCCAGAAATATCTACTAAAAGGATGTCCTATCTTTTTAGCACATATTTCTAAGACAGACAAAGAAGAAGAACCCAAGGAGAAACAGATCAAGGATGTACCCATCGTCGGTGATTATCCTGAAGTCTTTCCAGACGACTTGCCAGGATTACCTCCGACTCGCCAAGTTGATTTCAAATCGACTTAGTGCCAGGAGCTGCACCTGTAGCTAAAGCACCCTACCGTTTAGCACCTACCGAGATGAAGGAACTCGCGGAACAACTCAAAGAACTGTCAGACAAAGGTTTTATCAGACCCAGTTCCTCACCTTGGGGAGCCCCAGTATTGTTTGTTAAAAAGAAAGACGGTTCTTTCCGAATGTGTATCGATTACAGAGAACTGAATAAGTTAACTGTGAAAAACCGCTACCCATTACCACGAATCGACGACCTATTTGATCAGCTGCAAGGATCAAGCGTGTACTCCAAGATCGACTTACGATCTGGGTATCACCAATTGAAGGTCAGAGAAGAGGATATATCAAAGACAACTTTCAGAACACGATACGGTCATTATGAGTTCCAAGTCATGCCATTTGGACTGACCAATGCACCAGCCATATTCATGGATCTCATGAATCGAGTATGCAGACCCTATCTGGATAAGTTCGTGATAGTGTTTATTGATGACATCCTCATCTATTCCAAGAATGAGCAAGAACACGGAGAACATCTGGCTCAAGTACTAAAACTGCTTAAGGAAGAAAAGCTGTACGCAAAATTCTCAAAGTGTGATTTTTGGATCCCTAAAGTACACTTTCTCGTCCATGTGATTAACGACAAAGGAATCCAAGTTGACCCCGCGAAAGTCAAATCCGTGAAAGATTGGGCATCTCCCACGTCGCCGAAGGAAATTCGTCAACTCTTAGGTCTTGCCGGTTACTACCGACGATTTATCGAAGGTTTCTCTAAGATTGCTAAACCAATGACCAAGCTCACCCAGAAAGGTATAAAGTTTGTGTGGGAAGAAAAAGAAGAAGCTGCATTCCAGACCATCAAACAAAAATTGTGCTGTGCACCTATTTTAGCCCTACCAGAAGGTAACGAAGACTTCGTTGTCTACTGTGACGCCTCGCACAAAGGTCTGGGAGCTGTGTTGATGTAGAGACAGAAGGTGATTGCTTATGCTTCAAGACAACTGAAGAAGCACGAGCAGAATTAATCCACCCATGATCTAGAACTTGGATCCGTAGTTTTCGCCTTAAAAATCTGGAGGCACTACCTGTACGGGACCAAGTGCACAGTTCACACTGATCACAAGAGCTTGCAACATATCCTAGATCAGAAGGAATTAAACATGAGGCAACGTCGTTGGATAGAATTACTCAACGACTACGACTGTGACATCAAATACCACCCAGGAAAAGCAAACGTAGTTGCAGATGCACTAAGCCGAAAGGGAACTGATCCTCCCATGAGAGTTCGAGCCTTAGTCATGACCATTAACTTGGAGCTACCCAAACAAATATTAGAGGCCCAACTCCAGGCACAGAAGCCCGAGAATATCGGAAAGGAAGACATAGGAGGAATGCTTAGGACGGACCTAAGCAAGGAAAAGTTAGAAGCTAGAACGGACGAAACATTGTGTCTACACGGAAGAAGCTGACTACCATGTTACGGAGACTTGAGGAACGTGATCATGCATGAATCTCATAAGTCCAAGTACTCCATACATCCCGGATCCGAAAAGATGTATCAAGACGTGAAGAAATTATACTGGTGGCCGAACATGAAAGCAGACATTGCCACCTACGTGAAGAAATGTTTGACTTGTGCTAGAGTTAAAACAGAACATCAGCGACCATCAGGTTTGTTAGTCCAACCCGAAATACCAAAATGGAAGTGGGACAATATCACCACGGATTTCATTACCAAACTTCCTACATCGTCCCACGGTTACGATACAATTTGGGTAATCGTTGACCGCCTCACAAAATCAGCTCACTTCTTACCTATCAAGGAAAATGATTCTCTGAGCAAATTAGCCAAAACGTACTTAAAGGAAGTTGTGACGAGACACGGGATACCAGTCTCAATCATCTGCGATAGAGATGGCAGATTTACATCAAACTTCTGGAAATCTTTTCAAAGAGCTTTAGGAACAAACCTGGATATGAGTACCGCATACCATCCACAGACAGACGGTCAGAGTGAATGGACAATCCAAACACTAGAAGACATGCTGAGAGCATGTGTAATCGACTTTGGAAAAGGATGGGTCGAACACATTCCATTAATGGAGTTCTCCTACAATAACCGCTACCATGCCAGTATTAAGACAGCACCATTTGAGGCCCTCTATGGCCGCAAATGTCGATCACCAGTATGCTGGGCAGAGGTGGGAGAATTTCAACTGACAGGACCCGAACTGATCCAAGAGACTACTGAGAAGATCACCCTCATCAAGCAACGAATTCAGGCTGCCCAGGATAGACAAAAGAGTTATGCCGATAAGAAACGTAAACCTATGGAGTTTGTTGTAGGTGATCATGTCATGCTGAAGGTATCACCTTGGAACGGTGTTGTACTGTTTGGGAAACGGGGGAAGTTAAATCCACGTTACGTAGGACCTTTCAAGGTAATTGCCAGAATTGGAGAGGTCGCCTATCGCTTAGAGTTGCCCCAGCAGTTGAGCCGAGTACACCCTATATTCCACGTCTCAAACTTGAAGAAGTGCTACGCAGATGAACCATTAGCAATGCCATTGGAGGGAGTCCATTTTGACGACAAACTTCAATTTGTAGAAGAACCAGTGGAAGTCGTGGAGAGAGAAGTTAAGAAGTTGAAACGAAGCCAAATCCCGTTAGTTAAAATACGATGGAACTCTAGGAAAGGTCCCGAGTTTACTTGGGAACACGAAGACTCGTTTAGAGCTAAGTACCCACACCTTTTCACCTAAGCAGTGACGTCATCTTAAGTTTTGAGGACAAAGCTAAAATAACGGGTTTATGTTGTAAAACCTGTAAATTTCAGGTTTTGACTATGTCAACATTGTGTACGTCACCTCATGATATCTACATATTTATTCTATCACCTTTGCATGAAATCCTTTGAACAATCATATGCATCACATGAGCATACATCATTCTAATCATCTGAATAGGGAAACAACTATATCACAACCTTTTATTGTGACTATGAGTATTTTAATCATAAAAGCATGACCACATTTGTATGTCTACATTTCAATAGCATCCTGGACAACAAACAATCTATTGTGAAGGACTTTAAGTCACCTAAACATATGATCACTTGCATACATCCCATTGATTTTCTAAAATTCCAACGTCATGATCACAATTAATAAATGACTATTTATATATATATATATTTTTAAGTTTGTATAATTTATATATGATTCTCACACTATAATTGACTTTAAACTACGATGACAATTACTTTTATACATGAACACTACATTAAATCATTTTATATTTTATTATATACTTTTGACATAATAAAAATCACCTAAGGACCATACTTTCACCAAAGGCCCTAAACGTAACCAAAATTACTTAAACTCAAACGCACTCACATAATATTATAACCCTAACTCATTTAACACTCACCTAGACACGAAAATTAAACACAAGTATACCCTAGACTTTTATTAGCCGTATATATTTATATAAATACTTACCCATAACCTTTTTATACCAAAACTCTTACCTTTTCTTACCAAACATCTAGACTATACACAAATTATAACAGGTATGTATACACATTACATAAATTTTGTTTTCCTTTGACTAGAAACCATGAAACCGCCGGTTTCACTAACAAACTATGGGGACTTGTACAATTTTTGGCAATTAAGGTTAGTACTAGTTACACTATTTAAGAACTATGTCACACATCTCTTTCTTGTCACCCCTAGACGTGTGAGGAGTATAAGCCACATACCAAAACCTTGTACAACATACCATTTAATGAAAACACTCAAAACTTACCTTTTGTCCCTTTTGAAGCCTTACATGCGACGACTAAATAAGACTCAACTAGGAGCTTGTACATTTTGGGCATTAATGAAGTATCCTTGCTAAGTACCATGGTAAAATTCTCACAATCTCCTTCCCCTCTCTCTTAGACGTGTATAACACCCTAGCCACAACACCTCATTTCACTTAGCAAATATCTAACACCCTCACTTCACTCTCACCTTAAAAACACACGGTTACACTCTCATATACTACCTTGATATCCCATAGCATTTATTCCAAGTCTTCCTCAAAGCATTTAGTATCCGAATCCTAGTATATCACATTTAAGACACATTCAAGAGCCTTCAAGGAAGAACCCGACGTATAAGATCACCAAAGCTACCAATCTTACCTCATCCTTTGAAAACAAGTAAGTATGCATCTCTTCTAAGACTTTTCCTTGATCATTTCCCGTCTCATGCATGTTCATGCTAAGTAAATGATGTTAGGGATGCATGCACACATTAGAAATTCATAAGCACACCCTAAACGACATATAAGCTCACGGCTTATATGTAGTTGTGGGAGTTCTTACCTTGAAAACAAATAAAAACGTGGGTATGTGAACCTATACGAGCCTTAGTATATCCCTTACCTTAAAAATATGCATGAAAATAAAATAAGTCGATCCTTTAAGCTTATATAAGCCCATGTTGTAAAATAAGCCGAGCCTTTAAGCTTATATAAGCCCATATTGTTAAATAAGCCAAGACATAGGAAGAGCCTATAAGCTAGTTTCTTTTTAGCCTCATAAGTTAAATAAGCCAAAACATGCAAACCTATATAAGCAACGTTATTTAAGCTTAAAAATCTATATAAGCCGAAACCTAGTTTAAGCTTATTTAAGCTCTTAGAAAATTTATATAAGCCAAAATTACATAAGCTAAATTAAGCCCATTTGTAAAATTAAGATTTACTTTTACTTACTATATTTACTTAGTAAAATTTTTAGCCCATTAAGCTTAAACAAAACAAGCCGTGACCCATATTGGGCTAGCTAAGCCCATTTAATTAATTTGGGTAACTTTTTGGGCCAGTTTTGTAAATTGGTGAAAGATGTGTCCAAATCTGTAAATTAAATAAAGTCCATACTTATTTTCGTGACTATTACAAAGTATAAGGGTTGTTTGTGTCATTTTTGAAACTATAAGGTATATTAAAATCAAACCGAGAGTTAAAGGTAAACCACAAGGACCTTTTATGACACTTTTGAAACTAATAACAAGCCCTAATCCCACTTTATAAAATTTCGTGGGATTGGAGGGGGCGTTTGGTCATTTCTTTAAAGTTTTTCAAGCCCTAGGGGGCGTTTTCATAAATTGGAATAACCAACAAGGACTAACGGTGTAAGAAACTTAACGGATGAAAACCTAAAGTTACTTTTCTAAACAATTATATTTATAAAGATTTATCATCGTTTTATTTAATTAAACAAAGTAATAAAATGTGTCCATGGTTAAACAGATCACTTTACTTATTTACAAACTCTACGAAATTGACAAACCCCGTTAACCATTTTCCTGTGAAACTTTAAAACTTAATAAATTGTAACTTATTCCCTTATAATAAATTAAATAAGATAATAGTTACTTATTTAATTTACGACCCTTCTTTCCTTAAACAAATTTGTATATATTTTTATATATATTTTTCTTGAACAAAAATATATATATACTTTCATTTTACTATAAGAACAAACACTTGGACCAACGTAACAACTCATAAATTGTGATCATGCATTGTCATATGTACCATTTATCATGCATTATTATTGTTGCATTCACTGAGATATTTAAATTACTTAGGTAATTTCTCCAGTCCGTGACTATACTGTGACATCATCCTCACTACCTCATTATCACTAAGGTGAGTTCATGGCCCCATCTTTACTGTTTTATAACTGGGGGAAAAAACATACAAAAACTATTTATATGCAAGCATGCACAAACAACAACAATTTATTTGCCTACTGTTTGCTCCATTCCCGTGGACTGTATTAGTTAATAGTGTAGCGCGAAATGTATGGATAGATCTATTCGGGTATTGACAACACCCGGCCTGTCGTGATCAGCTGTCACGTATTGCTTAGGCCGAGCAGCAGGTTTATGTCATTGTAGGATTAAGGGAAACCTCAATCAGGATAGACCCAAATGGGCTTACTGAGAATCATGTCTAGCTTCTATTACAGGGCAGTAGGAACTACTGTAGCGTTGGGATGTGATGTCCTGCTACCTTCGTGGTGCTTTGCATATTGATACTTTATTTAATTAATTAAACCTGTGAATTCACCAACCTCGTGTTGACCCCCACATTTTACTTTTATGTTTTCTCAAGAAAGTAAGCAGGTTCATGCATTGGATTCCAGCATTTTAGGAAGCATGATTGTAGATTTTTTTACCCCTTTAGGAAAAGGAAGGCAAAAGTGGCAAGTATTAAGTGTCGGTTTAGGAAAACCGAGCACTAATGACCAAATAAGTCCAAATTCGTTTCCCAAGGAGGCTAGTGCGTTGTGTAATGAATTGATTTTGATTTGTGATTATATGATTGAAAAAGAAAGAAAGAAATGAGATTAGAAAAGGAAGACGGTTACGACGACGGATTAAACTAAGACGAAAAAGGTCGATCACGTAAAACCGTAAAAACTACCAAAATTAAAATTTTAACCTAAAAATTCCTAAAAATTACTAAAAATCCACAATAATATTCTAAGAGTTTACAAAAAATCCAAACTTGCTAAAACCTTTTAATTAATTAGATAATGACTTTTTAATGCTAATTAAAGCCCTAAAAATCACAATTAATTATTAAAAAGCCCTAAACAAGATTTTAAAGTTTGTAAACCTCAAAAATAACCTAATTAAGCAAAGTATTTTCTAAAATTTTAAAACCAAATAAAACTATTTTTAAACACTTAAAAACTATTAAAATCAATTAAAACTTAAATTAATTCTAGAAAATAATTGAAAAGCCCTAAAAATATTTGGAAAGTTACAAAACTCCTAATTAAGTGTCTAAAATCTAGGAAAAATGTAAAAACTTTAAAAATCAAAATTTCAATTTTTAATAATAAAATAATATTAAAATATTCAAAAAAATTCAAAGTTTATAAAAAAATTCTAAAAAATTACCAAAAATCTAGAATAATGTACTAAGACATAAATGCAATCAAAAGTTTCCAAAACCTTTTAAATAATTTTATATTAAATTTCAAAGTTGGTTAAAAACCCTAAAATCATATAAAATCAAAAATAAGTTAAATTGAAAACTTAAATAGCTGTAAACCTCAAAAATATAATTAAAAACCTAAAAACTATTTTTAAAATACTTTTTCCTATTTTTAATTTACTTTTCAAAGTGTAACTTCCATCACTACCCCACTGTTGAATGCCGAAGACCAGAGCAGGGCAGTGCATATGCTCCGATCAATAGGAACAACTCCAGTGCCAATAATAAGCCCCACAACGGCAACAGGCAAAATTCTCGTGGAAGTGGATACCAAGGAAGCCGCCAGCTCACTGGCAGTGGAAACATGGCTCGTAAGGAGATCCGCTGCTTTGGTTGTGGAGAGATCGGACACATCAGATGTGACTGCCCAAAGCGTAAGAATGAAATCCTAAGCGGAGCATCCGCCAGAGTTTATGTCATAGGAGAAAACAGGACCAACCCCGACTCCAATGTAGTTACTGGTACGTTCCTTCTGAATAATCGCTATGCAAATATTTTATTGGATACAGGAGCCGATAGGAGTTTCGTATCCACAGAGTTTAGTAGCTTACTAGGCCTTTTACCTACCCCATTAGATAACTGTTACAGAGTCGAATTAGCAGACGGAAAAATCATTGAAACTAATACCATCATAAGAGGCTGTACTTTAAACCTTCAGAATCACCCATTTGATATTCAATTAATACCCATAGAACTAAGCAGTTTTGATGTCATCATTGGTATGGACTGGTTAGCAAAATATCATGTAACCATTGTGTGTGACGAGAAACTAGTCCGTATACCATGGGGAAGCGCAGATCTAATTATTCGAGGAGACGGAAATTCGGATAAAACAGACACTAGGTTGAGTGTGATCTCGTGTACCCTAGCCCAGAAATATCTACTAAAAGGATGTCCTATCTTTTTAGCACATATTTTTAAGACAGACAAAGAAGAAGAACCAAGGAGAAACAGATCAAGGATGTACCCATCATCGGTGATTATCCTGAAGTCTTTCCAGACGACTTGCCAGGATTACCTCCGACTCGCCAAGTTGATTTCAAATCGACTTAGTGCCAGGAGCTGCACCTGTAGCTAAAGCACCCTACCGTTTAGCACCTACCGAGATGAAGGAACTCGCGGAACAACTCAAAGAACTGTCAGACAAAGGTTTTATCAGACCCAGTTCCTCACCTTGGGGAGCCCCAGTATTGTTTGTTAAAAAGAAAGACGGTTCTTTCCGAATGTGTATCGATTACAAAGAACTGAATAAGTTAACTGTGAAAAACCGCTACCCATTACCACGAATCGACGACCTATTTGATCAGCTGTAAGGATCAAGCGTGTACTCCAAGCTCGACTTACGATTCGGGTATCACCAATTGAAGGTCAGAGAAGAGGATATATCAAAGACAACTTTCAGAACACGATACGGTCATTATGAGTTCCAAGTCATGCCATTTGGACTGACCAATGCACCAGCCATATTCGTGGATCTCATGAATCGAGTATGCAGACCCTATCTGGATAAGTTCGTGATAGTGTTTATTGATGACATCCTCATCTATTCCAAGAATGAGCAAGAACACGGAGAACATCTGGCTCAAGTACTAAAACTGCTTAAGGAAGAAAAGCTGTACGCAAAATTCTCAAAGTGTGATTTTTGGATCCCTAAAGTACACTTTCTCATCCATGTGATTGACGACAAAGGAATCCAAGTTGACCCCGCGAAAGTCGAATCTGTGAAAGATTGGGCATCTCCCACGTCGCCGAAGGAAATTCGTCAATTCTTAGGTCTTGCCGGTTACTACCGACGATTTATAGAAGGTTTCTCTAAGATTGCTAAACCAATGACCAAGCTCACCCAGAAAGGTATAAAGTTTGTGTGGGAATAAAAAGAAGAAGCTGCATTCCAGACCATCAAACAAAAATTGTGGAGTGCACCTATTTTAGCCCTACCAGAAGGTAACGAAGACTTTGTTGTCTACTGTGACGCCTCGCACAAAGGTCTGGGAGCTGTGTTGATGCAGAGACAGAAGGTGATTGCTTATGCTTCAATACAACTGAAGAAGCACAAGCAGAATTAATCCACCCATGATCTAGAACTTGGATCCGTAGTTTTCGCCTTAAAAATCTGGAGGCACTACCTGTACGGGACCAAGTGCACAGTTCACACTGATCACAAGAGCTTGCAACATATCCTAGATCAGAAGGAATTAAACATGAGGCAACGTCGTTGGATATAATTACTCAACGACTACGACTGTGACATCAAATACCACCCAGGAAAAGCAAACGTAGTTGCAGATGCACTAAGCCGAAAGGGAACTGATCCTCCCATGAGAGTTCGAGCCTTAGTCATGACCATTAACTTGGAGCTACCCAAACAAATATTAGAGGCCCAACTCCAGGCACAGAAGCCCGAGAATATCGGAAAGGAAGACATAGGAGGAATGCTTAGGACATACCTAAGCAAGGAAAAGTTAGAAGCTAGAACGGACGGAACATTGTGTCTACACGGAAGAAGCTGACTACCATGTTACGGAGACTTGAGGAACGTGATCATGCACGAATCTCATAAGTCCAAGTACTCCATACATCCCGGATCCGAAAAGATGTATCAAGACGTGAAGAAATTATACTGGTGGCCGAACATGAAAGCAGACATTGCCACCTACGTGAAGAAATGTTTGACTTGTGCTAGAGTTAAAACAGAACATCAGCGACCATCAGGTTTGTTAGTCCAACCCGAAATACCAAAATGGAAGTGGGACAATATCACCACGGATTTTATTACCAAACTTCCTACATCGTCCCACGGTTACGATACAATTTGGGTAATCGTTGACCGCCTCACAAAATCAGCTCACTTCTTACCTATCAAGGAAAATGATTCTCTGAGCAAATTAGCCAAAACGTACTTAAAGGAAGTTGTGACGAGACACGGGATACCAGTCTCAATCATCTGCGATAGAGATGGCAGATTTACATCAAAATTCTGGAAAGCTTTTCAAAGAGCTTTAGGAACAAACCTGGATATGAGTACCGCATACCATCCACAGACAGACGGTCAGAGTGAACGGACAATCCAAACACTAGAAGACATGCTGAGAGCATGTGTGATCGACTTTGGAAAAGGATGGGTCGAACACATTCCATTAGTGGAGTTCTCCTACAATAACAGCTACCATGCCAGTATTAAGACAACACCATTTGAGGCCCTCTATGGCCGCAAATGTCGATCACCAGTATGCTGGGCAGAGGTGGGAGAATTTCAACTGACAGGACCCGAACTGATCCAAGAGACTACTGAGAAGATCACCCTCATCAAGCAACGAATTCAGGCTGCCCAGGATAGACAAAAGAGTTATGCCGATAAGAAACGTAAACCTATGGAGTTTGCTGTAGGTGATCGTTTCATGCTGAAGGTATCACCTTGGAAGGGTGTTGTACGGTTTGGGAAACGGGGGAAGTTAAATCCACGTTAAGTAGGACCTTTCAAGGTAATTGCCAGAATTGGAGAGGTCGCCTATCGCTTAGAGTTGCCCCGGCAGTTGAGCCGAGTACACCCTACATTCCACGTCTCAAACTTGAAGAAGTGCTACGCAGATGAACCATTAGCAATGCCATTGGAGGGAGTCCATTTTGACGACAAACTTCAATTTGTAGAAGAACCAGTGGAAGTCGTGGAGAGAGAAGTTAAGAAGTTGAAACGAAGCCAAATCCCGTTAGTTAAAATACGATGGAACTCTAGGAAAGGTCCCGAGTTTACTTGGGAACACGAAGACTCGTTTAGAGCTAAGTACCCACACCTTTTCACCTAAGCAGTGACGTCATCTTAAGCTTTGAGGACAAAGCTAAAATAACGGGTTTATGCTGTAAAACCTGTAAATTTCAGGTTTTGACTATGTCAACATTGTGTACGTCACCTCATGATATCTACATATTTATTCTATCACCTTCGCATGAAATCCTTTGAACAATCATATGTATCACATGAGCATACATCATTTTAATCATCTAAACAGGGAAACAACTATATCACAACCTTTTATTGTGACTATGAGTATTTTAATCATAAAAGCATGACCACATTTGTATGTCTACATTTCAATAGCATACTGGACAACAAACAATCTATTGTGAAGGACTTTAAGTCACCTGAACATATGATCACTTGCATACATCCCATTGATTTTCTAAAATTCCAACGTCATGATCACAATTAATAAATGACTATTTATATATATATATATTTTTAAGTTTGTATATTTTATATATGATTCTCACACTATAATTGACTTTAAACTACGATGACAATTACTTTTATACATGAACACTACATTAAATCATTTTATATTTTATTATATACTTTTGACATAATAAAAATCACCTAAGGACCATACTTTCACCAAAGGCCCTAAACGTAACCAAAATTACTTAAACTCAAACGCACTCACATAATATTATAACCCTAACTCATTTAACACTCACCTAGACACGAAAATTAAACACAAGTATACCCTAGACTTTTATTAGCCGTATATATTTATATAAATACTTACCCATAACCTTTTTATACCAAAACTCTTACCTTTTCTTACCAAACATCTAGACTATACACAAATTATAACACGTATGTATACACATTACATAAATTTTGTTTTCCTTTGACTAGAAACCATGAAACCGCCGGTTTCACTAACAAACTATGGGGACTTGTACAATTTTTTACAATTAAGGTTAGTACTAGTTACACTATTTGAGAACTATGTCACACATCTCTTTCTTGTCACCCCTAGAAGTGTGAGGAGTATAAGCCACATACCAAAACCTTGTACAACATACCATTTAATGAAAACACTCAAAACTTACCTTTTGTCCCTTTTGAAGCCTTACATGGGACGGCTAAACAAGACTCAACTGGGAGCTTGTACATTTTTGGGCATTAATGAAGTGTCCTTGCTAAGTACCATGGTAAAATTCTCACAATCTCCTTCCCCTCTCTCTTAGACGTGTATAACACCCTAGCCACAACACCTCATTTCACTTAGCAAATATCTAACACCCTCACTTCACTCTCACCTTAAAAACACACGGTTACACTCTCATATACTACCTTGATATCCCATAGCATTTATTCCAAGTCTTCCTCAAAGCATTTAGTATCTGAGGGCATCCACTATGATAAACTTTTGTTAAGGTTTAAAAATTAATTTTTTCATGCCACCTCTACATTTTGTAAACCTTTTAATTTTTTGGACCTAATTCTACTATGGTAAAAACCTTTTAAAGCTTTAAAAGTTTTTCACATAACACTTGCATTTAATTTTGAAGAGGTCTAAGATTTAGGACCTCTTCATGCCACCTAGATATAAACTAATATCCCACTATGGTTGAAATAAACATAAACCTCTTCAAAGTTTTTTAAACCTATTCTTGAACCTCCCATAGTGGATGCTCTGAATCCTAGTATATCACATTTAAGACACATTCAAGAGCCTTCAAGGAAGAACCCGACGTATAAGATCACCAAAGCTACCAATCTTACCTCATCCTTTGAAAACAAGTAAGTATGCATCTCTTCTAAGACTTTTCCTTGATCATTTCCCGTCTCATGCATGTTCATGCTAAGTAAATGATGTTAGGGATGCATGCACACGTTAGAAATTCATAAGCACACCCTAAACGACATATAAGCTCACGGCTTATATGGATTTGTGGGAGTTCTTACCTTGAAAACAAATAAAAACGTGGGTATGTGAACCTATACGAGCCTTAGTATATCCCTTGCCTTAAAAATATGCATGAAAATAAAATAAGCCGATCCTTTAAGCTTATATAAGCCCATGTTGTAAAATAAGCCGAGCCTTTAAGCTTATATAAGCCCATATTGTTAAATAAGCCAAGACATAGGAAGAGCCTATAAGCTAGTTTCTTTTTAGCCTCATAAGTTAAATAAGCCAAAACATGCAAACCTATATAAGCCACGTTATTTAAGCTTAAAAATCTATATAAGCCGAAACCTAGTTTAAGCTTATTTAAGCTCTTAGAAAATTTATATAAGCCAAAATTACATAAGCTAAATTAAGCCCATTTGTAAAATTAAGATTTACTTTTACTTACTATATTTACTTAGTAAAATTTTTAGCCCATTAAGCTTAAACAAAACAAGCCGTGACCCATATTGGGCTAGCTAAGCCCATTTAATTAATTTGGGTAACTTTTTGGGCCAGTTTTGTAAATTGGTGAAAGATGTGTCCAAATCTGTAAATTAAATAAAGTACATACTTATTTTCGTGACTATTACAAAGTATAAGGGTTGTTTGTGTCATTTTTGAAACTATAAGGTATATTAAAATCAAACCGAGAGTTAAAGGTAAACCACAAGGACCTTTTATGCCACTTTTGAAACTAATAACAAGCCCTAATCCCACTTTATAAAATTTCGTGGGATTGGAGGGGGCGTTTGGTCATTTCTTTAAAGTTTTTCAAGCCCTAGGGGGCGTTTTCATAAATTGGAATAACCAACAAGGACTAACGGTGTAAGAAACTTAACGGATGAAAACCTAAAGTTACTTTTCTAAACAATTATATTTATAAAGATTTATCATCGTTTTATTTAATTAAACAAAGTAATAAAATGTGTCCATGGTTAAACATATCACTTTACTTATTTACAAACTCTACGAAATTGACAAACCCCGTTAACCATTTTCCTGTGAAACTTTAAAACTTAATAAATTGTAACTTATTCCCTTATAATAAATTAAATAAGATAATAGTTACTTATTTAATTTACGACCCTTCTTTCCTTAAACAAATTTGTATATATTTTTATATATATTTTTCTTGAACAAAAATATATATATACTTTCATTTTACTATAAGAACAAACACTTGGACCAACGTAACAACTCATAAATTGTGATCATGCATTGTCATATGTACCATTTATCATGCATTATTATTGTTGCATTCACTGAGACATTTAAATTACTTAGGTAATTTCTCCAGTCCGTGACTATACTGTGACATCATCCTCACTACCTCATTATCACTAAGGTGAGTTCATGGCCCCATCTTTACTGTTTTATAACTGGGGGAGAAAACATACAAAAACTATTTATATGCAAGCATGCACAAACAACAACAATTTAGTTGCCTACTGTTTGCTCCATTCCCGTGGACTGTATTAGTTAATAGTGTAGCGCGAAATGTATGGATAGATCTATTCGGGTATTGACAACACCCGGCCTGTCGTGATCAGCTGTCACGTATTGCTTAGGCCGAGCAGCAGGTTTATTAAGGGAAACCTCAATCAGGATAGACCCAAATGGGCTTACTGAGAATCATGTCTAGCTTCTATTACAGGGCAGTAGGAACTACTGTAGCGTTGGGCTGTGATGTCCTGCTACCTTCGTGGTGCTTTGCATATTGATACTTTATTTAATTAATTAAACTTATGAATTCACCAACCTCGTGTTGACCCCCACATTTTACTTTTATGTTTTCTCAAGAAAGTAAGCAGGTTCATGCATTGGATTCCAGCATTTTAGGAAGCATGATTGTAGATTTTTTTATCCCTTTAGGAAAAGGAAGGCAAAAGTGGCAAGTATGAAGTGTCGGTTTAGGAAAACCGAGCACTAATGACCAAATAAGTCCAAATTCGTTTCCCAAGGAGGCTAGTGCGTTGTGTAATGAATTGATTTTGATTTGTGATTATATGATTGAAAAAGAAAGAAAGAAATGAGATTAGAAAAGGAAGACGGTTACGACGACGGATTAAACTAAGACGAAAAAGGTCGATCACGTAAAACCGTAAAAACTACCAAAATTAAAATTTTAACCTAAAAATTCCTAAAAATTACTAAAAATCCACAATAATATTCTAAGAGTTTACAAAAAATCCAAACTTGCTAAAACCTTTTAATTAATTAGATAATGACTTTTTAATGCTAATTAAAGCCCTAAAAATCACAATTAATTATTAAAAAGCCCTAAACAAGATTTTAAAGTTTGTAAACCTCAAAAATAACCTAATTAAGCAAAGTATTTTCTAAAATTTTAAAACCAAATAAAACTATTTTTAAACACTTAAAAACTATTAAAATCAATTAAAACTTAAATTAATTCTAGAAAATAATTGAAAAGCCCTAAAAATATTTGGAAAGTTACAAAACTCCTAATTAAGTGTCTAAAATCTAGGAAAAATGTAAAAACTTAAAAAATCAAACTTTCAATTTTTAATAATAAAATAATATTCAAATATTCAAAAAATTTCAAAGTTTATAAAAAAATTCTAAAAAATTACCAAAAATCTAGAATAATGTACTAAGACAGAAATGCAATCAAAAGTTTCCAAAACCTTTTAAATAATTTTATATTAAATTTCAAAGTTGGTTAAAAACCCTAAAATCATATAAAATCAAAAATAAGTTAAATTGAAAACTAAAATAGCTGTAAACCTCAAAAATATAATTAAAAACCTAAAAACTATTTTTTTAGATTTTTAAAATACTTTTTCCTATTTTTAATTTACTTTTCAAAATTTAAACTTAAAATAATCCTAGAAAATTAAATAAGCACGTGAAAAATAAAGTTTTTGAACCAAAAAGTCCTAAACCCTAATAAGAACACAAGAAATGCTAACTTGCAAAAACCTAAAAGAAATAAGCTGGAATCAACTTTTAAATAAGCTGATTAGTTATATAAGCTAAAAACAAATACTGCTTAAGTAATAAACAAACCAAGTGATAACCAGTCAAAGACCATAGGGCAATTGGTTATCACGTTGGTGTGTGAGAGGAGTGGCGCAGGTTCGAGTCCTGGCCACGTCCTTTTTGTAAAACTTTTTTTTTCTTTTTTTTTAAAAAACTTTAAAACTCAGTTACAGTAACTTATACTCACTCCAAACAAACTTTATATCAAATAAACAAGCTAGATTCAAGCTGCTAAGATCAAAACATTGCCCAGTTTACCAAATGACTGATGAACACAAAGAGTTAATATCTTCACTTGTGAAGAAATGACAAGAGGACTTGTTTTTGGAGTTTTGTGGTGTTTGATGGACAATGGGGGCACTCCCACAACCAGTTGGGTTGTGGGAAGTCAATAGCAACACAAAAAAAACAAGTCACTTAACAAGATTCAAGCTCAAATTGCTCTAAATGTTTCTGATTAAACCTTAGGATTCTGATGAACAAATGACTTCAATTTACATGCACAAAAGTGAATTTTAGAGATGGGAATGTCTTTATAGAGTTGGGAATGCCTTTTAGATATTCATTACATGTTAGAACTCTTTTTAGAGTCCTTTGCTTTGTTACATTCTCCTCTTGTTTTGCCTAGGGTCTAGTATTTGATAGTCTGTAAATGCAAACATGAGTTTATCAGCCGTTGAATATGCAACATTTGAATGTGTAAATGCTTATGTGTGAACAAGAAATGATATCCGTCTACTTTAACTCAGGACTAGAGTAGTAAAGGCGTTATTAGTGGTTAGGTGATGTTTGGAGAAAGTTATGAGTTTTTTTCTCTATAAAAGAAATATTGTTAACTTGTTAAGGGTGATTAAATTTAACATCTAAAACTGGAGAGTCTAGCATATTGCTAGACAAAATTGACGATCTCCTAAAAGTGTAAAATAACATAGTAGAAAGAAGAAACAGAGTTGTGGCTAACAATGCTTACATCAATTGGGTTACAACTTACAACACAGAATACTGATTTTTAGGTTCAAGAGCTTATTTGTTTCATCTTAACAACAATTTTGGCTCAGCGTAAGTTTTCCCCCACTCTTCCCATGTCTATTGAACAATACTAGCTATCTCTCCAGGTTTATTAAGCTTTTGTGGCGGTTATTATCCAACATTTGATTCACATAGAAAATTCTGTGATTCTGGAATGGACACTGCCTGTTTTTTGTTGTTGTGCCACCTAAGTACCTAACTGTAGCAGCCCCGTTGCATCCTTTGTCATTTTTTAGCTTAGTTCACGGAAGTTCAAACCGTAGTCTACCTCGTAAGTCGGTTTACATGGACTTAAGTAGCTATAGTTGCAGTTCCCATAGTGCACATTGACAAACCAAGGGGACATTGCTCATTTGAGTTCTTATAGCTCAGTCTTTGTTCCCTTAGCTTATCTTCCCTATAATTTGAAGCTAGTTTGAATATAATTAGTACTCAAAAAACTAGATATGAAAACTACATGAAATCGGATGAAGTAAATCTTCATGTTATAGAATTATAGAACCTTATCGGGTGCCTTGATTGACCCTTTCTGTCGTATATACACAACAGCCCATTGTAGCTTCCATACATTTTAGTGAGTTGTGCCTCTAGGTCCCAGAAGCCAGCCAACAAAGTTAAGTTAAAATCCACCTAAGTTTGGTGCTGTATGAACTGTAGAAGTCATGGGGCTGGGGCTTCTATGTTGCATCCTGTCGAGGTCATTAAATCCTTAACTGAGAACATAGCAGAAACCCGCAATATTTCTAAAAAATTAGAGAAACAAAATGGACAGGTTGATTTTTTTCATTTATAAAGTAGGTTTACGAATTCTAAGTACACTGTGGGTGATTTTTATTCCGTTTGGTCTGTTCACTTTAAGATATTCTGCCTTGTTGACCAGCTAGAGATGAAACATGACACGAACAGATCCAAGGGTCAGATTTAGACAGACATTGTTATTGCTGCAGCTAGACAAGCTACGATGGTAAAGAATAGATTTTTTTAGATAAACGTTAAACCATTTTGCACATTTGAATCTTCAGAAAACGACTGAAAATGGTAAAATGCTCTCATTATGATATGGGTCGAAACAGGTCAATTAGCTGGGTTGTGCTGAATTTCTTTTACCCAAAGTTTTGTTCTTTCTGTGTATTATTAGTAATTCAAACATGACAATAAAAGTTCTAGTATCACAATGATAATTTAATTTTCTGAATTAAATGATATGCAAGTGGTGAAAACCCTGTTGGACGCTAAGTTTGCACATAAGTTCCTGAAGTTTATGTTTGGATGGTTGCATACTCAGACTTTTGATGCTTAACGATTCGCTATAAACTTTACGCACTTGACCATCCTCAATAGATTTTGTCTAAAAATTTTGTATGTGCCTAATCTTTTTCTCAGATAAAGGGTAGTTGGCTCAAACCCGGTGTTGAAGCCATCAATGTACTAAAAGATGATTGTACTAAAAGATCAAACTATCTTATTTGGCTGCAAACAAACCGCTTGTTATAACTGTAAGTACAACCTACCATCATATAACTGTACCAGATATTTCTATAAAAATGGTATGCACAAAAAGGAGTGTTTCGGTCCGGCCTAAAAATCTTATCCAGCATGATTTGAAAATTGGAACAAAGACAGAAAGGAAGAAATGGAAACATTGTCATAAAGAAAAAAGTCGCACCGACCTTGAACCGAATATTAGCTGAATCATGATAAAGGTATCTTTTAATTTGTTTATTCGGTAATTTTGAATAATATATATAAGTCAACTAGTACGATAGTCTTAGACCAAAGCTTCCATGACAATCTTTCAACATGAGCACACCTTTTTTAGTAACAACCCACTTCAAAAAAAGAATGTTAAGCGGCAGAGCCAAAATAAAGAAAACACAAAACACGTCGAGAAACTGTCTGCTATAGACATACTCGGTGGACTGCGATCATCAATCGACTCAGTCTGGGGCTCTGATAGGATCCAACGATGATCTTTTAACCGAGATCCTCCTCCGGCTCCCAGCTATCTCCATCCTTAGATTCAAATCTGTATCTAAACATTGGCGAGCGCTTTTGAGTCGCCGTTTACTCTCCGGTATGACAAAATATCAATTTGTCGTGGTCTTTATTCTAGGTTTGGCGGTTTGTATAATCCATTTGATGCTGAAAACAAAATCCCTCCTCCTCTAAGTAAGCTAGATTTCTATCCAGATCCCAATGGTATCAGGATTATGCAATCATGTAATGGACTAATGCTCTGCTGTAGCGATACTTCTTTCCAACGTGGTCGTAGATACTGTGTATTCAATCCCGTTACTAAACAACATGTGGTCCTCCCAAGGGTCCACGGTGGTTGGAAGGTTCATAAATATATCCGTTTTATGGGTCTCGCGTATCATCAGTCAGATTTTGTTAGCTACAAAGTTGTTTGTATTTTTCGTCCAAAGCAGCATGGGGAGGTCTTTTATATCCAGATCTACTCGTCTAAAACGAGGGAATGGAAGATTACAAATGAATCTTTCTTTGCGCCCCATTACAGGTATTTCGGCAACGGAGTTTATTGGAATGGAGCGATTCACTGGCCTCCCTCATGTTTAAATCCATTGTACTTTGATCTCAACGTAGAAAAATTCCGCAAGCTACCATTGCCATCAGCTAGTGTCGCCTCTTTAGAAAGGTTTGACCATGTAGAAGTTCCATTCTACTTTGGGGAGTCTCGAGGTCATCTGCATTTGGTGGAATTTGCGCATCCTGAGAAGCATTTACGCCTGAATGTGTATGAGATGTTGTGTGATCATTCAGGGTGGTTTCTCAAGTACCGAGTGGACCTTGACGAGCTTTCGATCACTTATCCAGAGATGATTATTAGCTATGCACATCCCTCTTTCAAGCAAATGAAGATCATTAGCAACCAAGACCTGTCAAACCCTAAGTACTACTTGTATGAAGTAATAGATGTCGTTAGAGGTGATAAAGAAGAAGATACATTCATGGTGATAAAGAAGAAGATACAATATTCTTGACAAGAGTTTCAAGCTGATATTAGATATCGACTTCAAGTTCCGTGGAAAAATTGGCTACAATGGCCTTCACCGATATATTGAAACCATAGCCTCTTTTTAAACAACTATTCAACTTGCGTGTGTTTGTCGAGATGTTATTTTGTGTCGACAGGCATTTGACCTAGTGGAACTAAGGTGCATACCTCACCAATAGGTTGTCGGTCAAAATTGTCTTTATTAGAAATGTAATCGTTCTTAATTCAAAAGAATGTGTTGTGAGCCACTACTCTCTCTGTTTGCGGTAGCTGCATCTTGTTCTATTACAGTGATTATTGCACTCCATGTACAAAGTGAATTTCGCTAGCATTTCACTAGCTTACATATATAGTAGTGATTAAAGAAAGTTATATTTTGAAAGGTTCAAACAAGTTAAATAGAAAAACAGATTTGTTAACACAAAACGGGTTAAATTGGTCAAAAGTGACCCGCAGTGTATTTTTACTGCATAAAACCTCCTAAGCCATTTTTCAAAAAGTAATACTCCGTAATATGTAAGTAGAGAAAAGTTCAAACATAAATCTTTAGTTTGGTGCAAACTAAGGGATAATCCAAACCGGACAATACCCGAACAGACCCAAGGGTCAGACTGTGACAGACGTTGTTATTGCTACTGCTAGACAAGCTGATGGTAAAGCATAGCTTTTTTTGAATAAACTTTAATAAAATTTACAGACTTGAATATCCAGTTAACGACTGACAATAGTTAAATACTCATTATGATATGGGTCGAAACGGGCCAATTAGTTGGGGTGACCTGAATTGTTTTTACCCAGATTTTCGCTCTTTCTATCAATAATTAGTATTTCAAATGTGACTATAAAATTATAGTATCACAATAATAATTTAATTTTCTGAATAAAATGATATGCAAGTGGTGAAAACCCCTTTGTACGATAAGTTTGCACATAAGTTCCCGAATGTTCGGATGGTTAGATACTCAGACTTTTGATGCTTAACAGTGAGGGTACTTGCTATTGATTTTGCAGATTTGTCATTTCGTAAATTAAGTCCAAGGACTTTTATCGGCTAATCTAATATTTTTGTAGGTGCCAAATCTTTCTTGCAGATAAAGAGTAGTTGGCTTCGACCTGGTGCTGCAGTTACTACAAATGCAGTAGACGATATAAGTAACCTCAATCTTGTGTGTCTTTCCGCCTTTAAATGCAGCTCCAGTTTTAAGGTCATACCAAGTTGAACCACATGGAGGATAAACAGTAATAACAGATTATGTTTCTTATTACTTTACGAGAACCTGAATTAACCGTTCCGCGGGACACAAGAAAGCTGACCCTGAGGCATATTTTTCACAGAAAAGGTGACCCGTGTTAGAATAATTGTGAATTTGATTTTGTTAGGGAAAGAAGGAAGTTGAAGTAGGAGTATGACGAGTTTAAAGTAAGGATCAATGTGTTACCTGAGTCAATTAGTACAAGATCAGGCGCGTGGAATGCTCGGGAAGAAATATTGGCTAAAAAGAAACAAATTAAGAACGCTGGGAATGTGTATGAATCAGCTTAAGTCCGGAAATTAACTTGGATGTGGGACGAGAAAACATGGATGGGAATTGGTTTCCGGGTGAGGAAGATCACTCGAGAAGGTACAACCACATGGGTATTATTCAACTTTTGTTGGTTCCACCAGGTCATGAGTGCGCTTACTATACAGAAGATCCCAAGGATTTGATCAACACCAGAAACGTTGATACTCGTATACCAATGCTGGTTTATGTGTCTTGTGAGTCACATGGTACGATTATAACAAAAAAGTTGGACTGAGAGCTGGACACCTTTTATCCATACTAAAAATCCGGATACAGTAACAGGCTCTGTGAAATTGCCATGTTACTCTCACGTCCCTCACGTGCACCAACAGCAAAATCGCAACAAAAATATTTGGTTTGCTTACATCTCAATGAGTCATTCACGAACTCGCTGAAGCTTGCAAGAGATGTTGAACAACAAAGACACGGCATCCAACTAATTTGGCTCGATATTTGTAAACTAACCTCTTACGAAAAAAATCTGGGTCGAATATGTAGCTGCATAAAAATCAACATAACATAAACTTCCTGCAGCTATCGATGGGTTTTATCACTAGGAGTCTCAAATAGGGGGAAATGATACTAGTATACGACGGCTCAAACACTTAAAAAGATCAATAATACGAGAAAGCTTCTGAACGTGATTCAACAAGAAGCGAAAATGCTTTATGTTTGCATGTAAATCTGTTATCTATTAGTAGTAACACACAACATGTTCAAAATTGAACTGAATACTGGTTAGAGCCCTTTGACAAAGGGATTCTCCAAAAATTGACGTATGCCAATTTATAAAACGAGCACACGGTATTCTTTAGTAAAAGGCGAAAGAATATGATGCTTTGTGATTGCTTGGCTGCGTGCCTTTCCCACAACTTACACTACTCAGCCAATACCTATGAGTGGTTTTCAAATACATCTATGTGCCATACCCGTGAAGGATTGCTTCAGTTAGCTCCATATCAGCAGTGGTATGTGCTCATGTTTCACTTTGTAAAAATGTTCCAAGTATCAATTACAATTGGTACAGTGGTGACGTTTGACTTTGACTTAATGTTCATGTTTGACTTTGACTAAATGCTAGAACAGAGATGTGAGAAGCATGGCAGACGTGAAGCTAGGATTGCGAAAGATTCTAATGACAAATCAAAGATTTGGAAAGTTACTGAGATAAGTGAAGCTTCTCATTGTCGGTCGTTGAAGCTCCCTGAGAGCATGAGAGTAACAAAGGTATCGTAAACCAACATTGATGTCCCTAAAACTGCTTCTAACGAGTTAAAACTGCCATCTCCAAAGCTTGATGTCCCTAAAGGAACTGATGTTCCACCCACAAACCTTGTTGACACAAAGAGACCAGCAGCTCCTGGTGCCAACATGAGACGTAGGAATGATAACTCTGCCCGGGTCAGTAACCTTTCAGAATACACTAGTGAGTCCGATTTGGAAGAGCTGTTCAGTCCGTTTGGTAAAGTGTCTCGTGTTCGTATTGTCATGGATCATAACACTGGTATGAGTCGAGGTTTTGCGTTTGTTAATTTTAATAGGAGGGAAGATGGTGAGATAGCAATTGAAGAACTCAACAGGCATGGTTATGATCATCGTATCTTGACGGGTTTCAATGTAGTGTTCTGTGTTTATTACTATCTTACAGTTTTATGCAAATTACTTTAAATGTTATGTAACTTTACTGCACGGTGCATATATACAACAAAACAATCAAATGTCAAGTACATCCTGATTCATGAATGCCACAAGAATGTCAAACTGCAAGACAAGGTCAACATATGTTATGGTCATGGTTGTATGGCAGTATTGTTTCATTCCTACATGGTTAGTGCAAAGTACCGGGGTGCTCATCATTCTTCGATTCTAGGCAAAGGTGATGACCTATGACTTCTTTTGGACCAAACTTCAGGTATACGGATTAAACTTTATCTCTTATCATTGCATAATATACCTTCTAGATTATACTAACAAATTACAGACTTAAACGTATATTATCACCGACATATAACAAATTACAGACTTTAGCGATGCAACTAAACACTATTATCATCAAAACAGACCCATCAAGACAAGCGGAACAACATTTCCTATGCTACGCACAAACATACACCATACCAGATTGCAGATTGCATCCTCACAAAGTGTAGAGAAGAGTACCCGGATAGGCAGGCATCATCACAAAGGCTGATGTAAGCCTTTCTCCAAACTCTGCATCCTTTGAATCATGAACTGTACGTGTTTGCAACAAGCGTTGCCCCAATCATAGAAAGCAAGTATAACGAATTTAAATCTGAAAGGCTTCATTAGGCTGACAAAAGTCAAATATATGCAGTTGGTTCTCTCATTTAAGGTACAGAATTTGAATTTGAATTTGTATGGCATTCTTAAGAGTTTGCACATAGCTCGGGCTAGGTAGTTCCATGTTTCTTGACCCGCCCTAACTAGCTAACTCAATGAATGACCTGACTAACTAACAACTTTGGATGCATGATACATTGTTTCAGTGATGATCCTCGGCTTAACTCACCCTAGCTAGCTAACTCGATGAATGACCTGACAAACTAACAGATTTGGATTATTGGGTCACTGTTCATTATTGAATTACTATATCTTTCCATTCTTCTGGCATCCATGCATAGTCTAAACATTTTGTTCAATATAAAGACCTTGGATCATAGATGGGAATTTAGTGATTTCATGTCAAGTTATAAGGTCAAGTTACAGGTTCCAGACTCCACCATTCGAGTAACTGCCACCTAGTTCATTGGCAACGATAATATAGTTGGTGATACAAATATAAGTTTGAGGAACTGATTGAACACGAAGACAACTTAAGGGTGCTGGATGAGGCAAAGTTTTTAAGAATTTTTGATAAGAAAAAGGTAAAAAAGAAATTCCGTTGCCGGGAATTGAACCCGGGTCTCTCGGGTGAGAGCCGAGTATCCTAACCAACTAGACTACAACGGATTTTATGATTGTTATGACTCATGGTAAATATGTACTATATAATTCAGTTAAAATAACCAACACCTTATCCATGTTAGTTGCTTGTTGACATAGATCTTTATGTTTATTACTGACTCATGAAATATAATGTTCAAGTAACTTGAAGACATGATTTAGAACTTTATAAGTCACTACCAGATTCGTCACCTCGAAAATATTGTTAAAATAAAGGAAACTACATGCGTAGGCGTTAGACATATAGTATGATATCAAAGTTGAACGAGTAAAAACTGTACTTTTTCATATAGTAAAAATTGTATTTTTTCATCTTTAATATACTGAAAGATTTTTTTCGAGGCAATACCGTTGCGCCACGTAGGCTGCATGCTCTATAAGTTCATTTAAAACAATTATTTTTGCACTAAAATAACTTACACTTTTTTGCAAATGAGTGACTATTGAATTGCGATAGCGCATCTCTTCCGGTCAGTTAACATTGACCATTTAAGCTAAGCCTTTTATAGTTAAGGGGGGTATTTATGTATTTTTATAAAAACTTGTTAACTTCGACTCTATAAATAGACACCCAAACACCAAATTTGTATATCCCCATTTCTTCATATTTCATTTTTGCTTGATTCTTCAAAGGTAAAAGTTCCTTAAAATTTTCGCTTACAGTTTTATTAATTCCGTCTATTTCTACTAGCTTTGTGTTTATGTTCGCGTAAGCGCGTAGTTTTTTTTCTGCAATTTTGAAGAAAAAATAAAATTAAGACTTGCATACCAAGTGTTTGATAATATGTCTCAAAGGTTATATTCCACAAGATACTTGTCGGAAAATGTATTCGGCTCCCATTGTTGAGTAGGAAATTGGGTAATCCCAAAAAGGAAAACAAAATGAGACACTGTTTGTAGCATATCAGATACTCGTAACACACTGTTTGTAGTATGTGTGTAAAGTGGCGAGAATTACTGTCGTAAAGATGAGTGGGTCAAAATAGGCAACTTTAATTCGTTTTACTTGTTCCCCTTTTGATTAATTTCTAGAATTTGATAATGTGTGGGACGTTTGAGGTTTCCATCATCTGAGGACACTATTTATGTTACCAAATTTAGTTCTGACTTCTTTGTTCTATGGACATTTGATAAAATAGAGAAAACGATCATCTCAATAGAGATGGTTTATCTGTTTACATTTCACTGTGGCATAGATTCAATATCAAAGTTTCAAAACAACCGGAGATTTATGGAACCACTTGGAGAGGATGAGCTCTTCTCCATTTTTGAACGAATTCCAAACAAAGAAGACAACAAATTGTTCTCTAAAGTTTGTAAGAAATTCTTAAAAGTTGCATGTTTTCAATTGCGGTCTTTAAAGAATAAGTATCCTGATCTACTATACGATATGCTAACTTCGTCCCCGAACATAACTTGGTTTGAATGTGATGTACCACTTTCAAACAACCACATGAAACAAATAGCTGAGTCATGCCACAATATCCAGCGCCTAGATCTTTCTTTAAGGAAATCCCTTGATAATGAGGTGGGTAAGTTGGATTTTGATGATGTTGGCTTGTGTGCAATAGCGAATGCTTGCACTCATTTGAATCGTGTGAATCTAAGTGGGAGGTTGCTCTTTAGGGATATAGGAATTGGTCCCCTTGTAAGATCATGCAAAAATTTAAGAAGATTAGTTTTACGAAACTGTGTAAATGTCGCTAACACATCATTGAAAATGATTGGAGAAACAACTCGCTTTAAATATTTATCTTTGCGAGATTGTAATTTAATTAGTGATTTGGGTTTGGAGTATTTGGCCAATGAGGATTTGAGGTATTGTTTGGAGAGACTATACCTAAGTAAATGTGATAGGATTACTGATAATGGGTTATTCACTTGAAGAAACTGGTTACTTTAAGAGAACTGGATTTGTCTAACTGTGGGGCTTATATCACAGACTATGGGGTTCTGGCCATATGTGAGCTCCCAAATCTTAAGGCATTGCATTTAGATTTCCTGATCAATATAACAGACATTTCATTGCGTGAAATTGGTAGCAAGTGTTTGAAGATGTTCCTGTTAAGTTTGGAGGGTTGTGAGAAAATTACTAATGTTGGTTTACAAGCTTTTTCTGGTCATCCAATGTTATATATACTTGGATTAGCCTCATGTTACAAAGTCTCTTTGGTAAAAATTCCCAAACACCCAAACACCAAATTTGTATATCCCCATTTCTTCATATTTCAATTTTGCTTGATTCTTTAAAGGTAAAAATTCCTTAAAATTTTCACTTACAGTTTTATTAATTCTGTCTATTTCTACTAGTTTTGTGTTTATGTTCGCGTAAGCGCGTAGTTTTTTCTGAAATTTTGAAGAAAAAATAAAATTAAGACTTGCATACCAAGTGTTTGATAATATGTCTCAAAGGTTATATTCGACAAGATACTTGTCAGAAAATGTTTTTTTAGTCCTTGAGTCATTTTATTTCATAATTCGTTGTTCTATTATGTGATAACAGTTGATGTGTTTTAAATTTTTTTATACCAGGTTTAGTTATGTAGAGAAACAATCATTTCAATAAAGAAGGTTTATCGGTTTACATTTCATTGTGACAGGTGAGGTGGCAAGAAAACCGAGATAGTTATGGAACCGCTTGGAGAAGATGAGTTCTGCTCCATTTTTGAACGAATTCCCAACCAACATGACAAAAAATCGTTTTCTCAAGTTTGTAAGAAATTCTTAAAAGTTGCATGTTTTCAAATGCGGTCTTTAAACAATAAGTATCCTGATCTACTATACGATATGCTAACTTGCTCCCCGAAAATGTCTGGGTTTGAATGTGATGTACCACTTTCGAACAACCACATGAAACAAATAGCTGAGTCATGCCCCAATATTCAGCGCCTAGATCTTTCCTCAAGGCAATCCCTTGATTATGAGGTGGGTAAGTTGGATTTCGATGATGTTGGCTTGTATGCAATAGCGAATGCTTGTACTTATTTGAATCGTGTTAATCTAAGTGGGAGGTTGCTCTTTAGAGAAATAGGAATTGGTTCCCTTGTAAGATCATGCAAAAATTTAAGAAGATTCGTTTTACGAAACTGTGTAAATGTCACTGACACATCATTGAAAATGATTGGAGAAGCAACTCGTTTAAAACATTTATCTTTCGGAGGTTGTTATTTGATTAGTGATTTGGGTTTGGAGTATTTGACGAATGAGGATTTGAGGTATTGTCTGGAGACACTATATCTAAGTAAATGTGATAGGATTACCGATAATGGGGTTATCCACTTGAAGAAATTGGTTAGTCTAAGAAACCTGGATTTGTCTAACTGTGGGGCTTATGTCACAGACTATGGGGTTGGGGCCATATGTGAGCTCCCAAATCTTAAGGAATTGCATTTAGATTTCTTGATCAATGTAACAGACATTTCGTTGCGTGAAATTGGAAGCAAGTGTTTGAAGATGTTCCTGTTAAGTTTGGAGGGTTGTGAGAAAATTACTAATGTTGGTTTACAAGCTTTTTCTGGTCATCCAACATTATATATACTTTGATTAGCCTCATGTTACAAAGTCTCTTTGGAAGATGTCAAGCTAATTGTTATGTCCTGCCCAAATTTGACGTGTCTTCGCCTCAGTCGGAGTATGAAGAAGCGGATGCCAATGTCACGTGCTGGATTCTTTAATGCTAATAGGGTTCGCTGTTGGGTGTACTGGGCATAACCTCTTCGTTACTACCAGTTTATTTTGGATTTTTATATCTTCTTGCAAAACTTGTGAGCACTCAATTTATATTTTAATTTTCTTTTTTTTATGTATATAATTGAAAATGAAGCATCCTCGCTCTCAATTTGGTTTAAACTAGAGGAAGCAGCCTTGTGGAATACTTTTGTTTAGTTTTTCCAATATCCATTTACGCTTGTTTATGACATTTTGGTTGCTAGAGAAACTTGTGAGCGATTATGATGTTGAATATTATAGAAAGGCCATTAAGGATTACTTGTGATTATGAAGCGTTGCATCAAGATTTATGAGTAAGAAACGTGTGATAACATACACACATGCATATCTTTGAAGCTTAGTACATACCTTCAATGACGGAACTTGAACGTTTATTTTGGGAGGGCCGGATCACTTCAGAAATACCAAATTAAAAAACGAACAATAACTTTAATACGAAATCAGAAATATTTACACTACTAGTCACGACATTTGGGAGGGTCGGGGCCCTCCCCTAGCTAGAGATACTTATTATACTATCAATAACACTTTGAAGATTAGCACATACTTAAATGGAATAGCACCATTCATTTAGATTGTGCCTAACAATGATATTAACCGCTAAGATGATATTGTATTCTCATTTTTTATGTTACACAGAAACTTAACTACTGCAGCAACATTCCAACCTGACATAGCAAGAAAAGGAAAAAATATGTTCCATCTTATATTTTGTTCGGTTAAGATGATAGGTAGACACATGCTTTGTATTTGTTTTATTCAGATTTTTGAGAACTTGGTAGTGTCTTTGATTAATTATTAGTGATTTCCTGAATACCTGCTATAGGCTTTTGTATCACCATTAATAAGTTTATCTTGATCATCAGTGAGGGTATTCTAATGACTCGAGACAACTATGTATATTTGCAATCTGGTGTTAATTTTTGTAAAAAGCTTTGATTTCGTAGATGCACATACACCAAAAATCGGTTTTTTGATATTGTTTAACTTTTTATTGATGCAATTGGTCAACTTCTGTCTTGGTTCTGGCGGGGTTGACGGTTAATATGGATATGTTTGAATATCAAAGCTTAACAACGCCTGAGTTACCATTATGCCTAGCGCTGTGAGGAAAGTTGTGGTGAGTGATGACATTGCTGAAAGAAGCCAGCATATCGTGTTTATATGAATTTTGGCAAGTAGAAGTATAACAGACTTGTTTCTAGTTCAGATTATGAGACGTACTAAACATTGAAATTAGTTTTCAAGAGGCACTTGTAATTTGCAACTTCATTTTAGATTGTTAAACTAGTTTTGAAAATAGTAATGTGCACTTGCAGCTAGGGGTGTGTTGGTTAAGTTTAGATCAAAGACAGGTCAAAGCTATTAGAAACATACTCGTCGAGTTCAGATGAAACACATGACAAGGCTATATAGTAACATACTCGAACTTGACCCTAATTGAATTCACGTTAGCCACGTTCGAGTCAATTCGGGCCAAGTCCAGTTGGGTAAGGTCAACCGGAATAGTAAAGGCATTGCCTATTTTGCTACTTTAAAGAGACAGATCTGGTCAGTACGGGTCCGGGGCAATCAAGGTATGTGTCGACCTTGGTCCGGTTCAACCCGGGTCCGGGTCAACATGGTCCAGGACAACAGGGTCCGGGTCAACATGGATCCGGGTCAATAGGGATCCGGGTCAACAGGGGTCCTAGTTCTTGATAGCTATACCTGCAATGGAATAGAAAATCCTGAAGACACTCATGAACGATTAATTAGCTAAGAAAAACCACCAAATATGTGATAAATTATAAAGATATGTTCACTGCTTCTGTACTTCTCGATGAACATCTTATGAGGATGCTTGCAGCTTTAGACAAGTTCTTAATTTTTAAACTGATCGAGTCTAACTTTCCCTAAATCTCGAAGTAAGTAGGCTCCTTATGGTTACCACATAATATACCAGTCTTTAGTACAGTATCATGTTTTTGTATGCTTGGTTTCTCCCCTGATTCGTAGTCTTGCATCTAAATGTGCTACGGCTCGTATGACATGCAAACAGGTTAAACCTTAAAGCATAGTCCAAGTCCGTTAAGACAACAAAATATTGATTGTATTTTCTACGTGAATGTGATAGGATTACCAATAATTAGGTTATCAACTTTCAGAAACTGGTTAGTCTAACATACCTGTATATGACTAACCGTGCGACTAATATCACAGACTATGGGGTTGTGATTTATTTGGTCACCAGTGCTTAGTTGAACTCATGTTATCAATTTTCATGGGAAGATGTCAAATCAATTTCTTGGATCCACCTGACCATAATAAACAAGTTGAAAGTTTAGAGCTAAAAATGGTAAAACGGCTAAACGCTCATCATTTAATGATCATGTTCATCGTTTATTAAAAAGAACTAAAAATTTACATTGACAACCCCATGCGGGTCATTTCGACCATCTAAAAACAACCCTTTTTAGCCCAACCTGTTTTGGCGTGTGCCAAGCTCACCCATCATGCCGACGAGAGTACTTGTTCCAGGAGACAAGGTTACCTGAAAGTTTTGTATGTGCAATTGCTGTAGAAACTGGGAATTGACTGCTGCATGGACGGGTGAGAAAATAAAGGTACCAGTTAAGTTTATTGTTGGAGATCTGGACTTGACGTATAATACACCCGGTGTGAAGGACTTTATACACAAAAGGGGATTCACCAAACATGTTCCTTTCTTGCAAGAGCTTGTCGTAATGGAAGTGTTGCTCATTATATTAACCAAGAAAGGCCTCAAGAAGTTAGTAAACATATCTATGATTTCATCGTGTGTACCACTTATTTCATAAGTTTCCCAATAACACAAACTAAGGACACGTCATTACAGAAATCTGTTTGTTGACACGTTATGATTAAAGAAATATATTGTGTTTTGGGAACATGAGATTGAGTTGTGTTTGGAAACAATTTTACCTCAAGATACTCAAATACCTCCTGATGTAATGTGCAGATATTGATAGGGTTTTGGCTAGATGAATGTGATTCCCGTGGAATGAAAATCTGTACTCTTACTGTATCAGGGGTGTTTTGGTAAAGCTTCTTTGACCGGCTTGTTAGATAGTATTATTTTTGTTACCAAGGTCTAGTAATCTGTTTTTCTGAGAGTCTGGATTAAAGAGCATATCATCGTGTTTAGGGGCACCAGTCTGAGGCAAAAATGCATCACCTACTATAAAAGACGACACTTGAAGTAAGCCGCATCTGTAGCATTAATAACATAAAACCAGGAAACTCTTCTGCTAGTATCCGACCCCGGTCCAGAGTTATTAAAATCCGCATAATAAGAAGTATTTAGCGTGAAATCGCCAGACCATATTGGCCTCACTGCAAGATTAATCAGCGTATCCAACTTTCATATGAAGCAGAGCGCTTTTGATGTAGCGAAAAAACAACTCTTCAAACTGATGTAGTTTAAAAATAACAAGGATAGATAATTGAATCTGTTGATTCTAAAGAATACCAGAAACAACTCTTCCAACTATCGTTGATTCAAAAGAATACCGATAATTAGGCAAACTCCAACAATCGTTGATTCAACGAATACCCGATTATTAAGAGAAAATTGAACAATAAACCCTAACCTGGATTCAAGTCAATTAACAAAGACTAAAAGTTTGTTTTTTTATTCATAACTTCAATAATAATTCAATACCAAAAGTCCTAATTATATAGAAAAACTAAACTTGGGAAAAAAGATAACAATATTCTTCCCAGGAAACACAAAATCAGAAAAATAAATAAAACATACCACAAAATAAGAAAATTAAAATAAAAGATATCATAAACTAAGGAAACTAAATAATCAGTTTATTCTTCTTTCTCCATCATTATCCCTCACTTCAAAAAACTCGCCCTCGAGTTTGTCTCACTCGTCCTTTCTACGCGTAGAATCCAAATTTGTATCCCTTCCATTAAATTTCCTTTCTTTAAAATGAATCGACCTCGAACCTTGATCGTCTTTAAACCCAACTTGTCGACCATGATAGTTTGGATCATTGTAGAACAAAGACTATTAACCACAACTACAGTGTCTTCAATGTTGTTTTCTTCCCTACCAAATTCTTTTTTCTTCGTAAATCCTTCTTTTTCCTCAATGACATCTTCAATATTTGTATCATAAACTAGCATCGGTTGTTCTTCATATTCATCAAATATGGGAGGTCCATCATAATCATCACTAGCCTCACCATAATCATTCCATCCATCAAAAGATAAACCATCACTCTCAAAAAACGGATATCCTAACATCTTAATCAGGAAATTCGGCTCTTGATACCAAATGATGTAGTTTGATAACAAGGATAGATAATTGAATCTGTTGATTCTAAAGAATACCAAAAACAACTCTTCCAACTATCGTTGATTCAAAAGAATACCGATAATTAGGCAAACTCTAACAATCGTTGATTCAACGAATACCCGGTTATTAAGAGAAAATTGAACAATAAACCCTAACCTGGATTCAAGTCAATTAACAAAGACTAAAAGTCTGTTTTTTTATTCATAACTTCAATAATAATTCAATACAAAAAGTCCTAATTATATAGAAAAACTAAACTTGGGAAAAAAGATAACAATATTCTTCCTAGGAAACACAAAATCAGAAAAATAAATAAAACATACCACAAAATAAGAAAATTAAAATAAAAGATATAAATAATCAGTTTATTCTTCTTTCTCCATCAGCTTTCCTATACCAACTTGCAGTCCCTGAAGGTCATTACTGATGGTGGGAGTTCACCAAAAGGGAAGAGCCTAGTAGAGGCAAGCATGACAAGATGTTGGTAATCGGTCAAAATAGGCTCAGTGTTAAATGAGTCATTTTCTACTGTGTATAATATAAACAGGCCAAGTCACCAGTTCGGGTTGACCCGTACACACTTTCAGAGACAATACAAAGAAATGTACAGAGAAGAAAATATGAATAAGAATAAAATACTATTAAGACGATATTGACCTAGCGACCCATCTGACTCAATGGCATTTTAGCTATCCTTTTATATGAAAAAAGAAGTCTTTACTACAGTAGTAAATATGACATTTTACAAGCAACAGTTTTTGTTATTATCATTCGACTTCACATGCTAAAAGTGATATGTAGCTATCCTGATATGCACTATCAAAAAATAGTAAAAGACTTTTGGATATTATCAATCGCCTTATTTGCTCCCGTCGCCTAAGTGTCGGATCAACACCAGTGTGATTATGAGCACAGGCATGCAGCTCAATTGCCCCATACGGAGCAGAACCAAGGTCTTCCAGTAAGTCTGTTAAACTCAAACCAATGGCACCACACAGTGGCGGACGTAGAAAATCGGATAGTGGGGGGCAAATTTTTTTTTGACAATAGCAAGGTAAAAATATTTAGAATTCGAAGAAAAAAACGAATATATTTAACTTAAAAATAGACATTTTTAGGTTTTAGATTGTCAAAATTCGGATTTTGATATGTGAGTGGGGGGCAATTCGCGTTCCGAATGGGGGGCATTTACAAAAAACTGTCAAAATCGAAAAAAAATTACACTATAATCGCGTCGTTTTGGTCAAGCCATGGGGGGGGCCGCCACCCCGGACCTAACACATAGGTCCGCCCCTGGCACCACATAACTGAGAAAACAAATGAGCATCCATGTTACTATATTGTAAGACAGTACTACCAACGTGCGTAGAAAGTGAATATAACCAGTATAGATGACACTGATTATGGATAAGTTTATACTCCAAGGGGTGAAAAGTGGAAGAACATAAGCAACTGTAGGAAACTATATCACTGACAGGAAAAACAACTGTCGAAAGTTAGAGCACACGCAAGTTATTTACTTGACAATACGATATGCACTGCATGAAGATGAATCCAGAGGGTAAACCATACGGTTTATAACTACAAATTGATATTACCAAGATAAGAAACATGAAGAACACATTGATAAGATGAAAAGACAGTAATGTCTTTACTTGGTAGTATTTACCGGCTCCAACTCGCAATGATACCAGGTTTCCCTGGGTAGCAGGACTGCTCAACGAAAGACCTCGCACACAGCATAAATTATTGACATAAGAAACAAGGAGGCTCTAATTAAATCACTAATATTATACTACAACAAGGAATGTGAATGCGCTAATAAATAATATAACAGAGTATTCCTAGTAATCAAGTTTCATCAAGTGAACAAATTTGAAGCAAGAAAAACTTGATAGATAAAAGAAGATAGTAATAATGTAACAGTTGTTAAAGTACAATTAGCAAACTAAGGCACGCTGGACGATGGAAATAAGTCGTGATAAAGTTGCTGCATCAAAGTATTGAGCGAAGGGGAACATGGGTCGGTGTTCTTCTGATGATGCTCAAAGTACATTTGAACAAAGAAAAACAAATTTGACTGAGATGCAACAACCCGCTGACCCAATACATCAAGCCGGCGTTCCAAAGCATCAGCACGGCGACCCAATTCAACAGAACGGCGTTCCAATGCATCAGCCCGCAGTCGTAAAGCATCGGTGCGGCGAGCATCAGGGCCATTCAATTCCTTAGCCTGGTCTTCCAATTTCTCAGCTTGTGTTAACATATCATCCCACTGTACCTCCAGTTTAAGTAGAAGATTCTTTGCATCAGTAAGATGTTTCAAAACATGAGAAAGATGCTCGTCCTCATCATGCCATAACATTTGGCATTAAACTTGTAGGTTGCTGTTTCACATAACTAAACTAATAGTAGTAATCCACAATTATCTTAATTTAAAATATCCCATTATATGTGCGTATAATATAGAGATGGCAAAATGGGCGGGCTGGGAAAATGGAGGGTAATGTCATTTGGGCACAATGATTTCGGTTTGTGACTTGTGAGTACATCACAAGTTCGCAACCCCTAACTATTAGACTAAGAAACCTCAACTCTTAGACCACCTTGGCAGTGGTTTGATGACGACTTCCCTTGCTGATTCCTTAGTTTCTTGTCTCTTTTTCAACAGCAAATCATTAGATAGAACTTAATATCTCAAACTTCATGCGTCCAAGAATATGTAACATCAAATATAAAATACTTTACAAGATGTCAAATATCTGTATAGTACAACCCACAATTCTAAATATGTAACGTCTTGAACAGTATTCTTATTGCATTCCAAGCACGTTAGTTGTTTATCACCAATACTTATAACATTATATCGTGAACACTATCAAATTATCTGCCTCTATACACTCGTGAAAGAATTGGCTATTTTCGTCAGTTCCACATTGTACCTCTTCCACTGTAGATCGTCCTGCAAATATCTACGCATTAATGTTATATTTTCAGAATTCATAAACATAACTTTACGTTCGTCCTGAATATTCTTTGACTGCACTATGATGGTAAAGCATAGCTTTTTTGAATAAACTTTAATAAATTTTACAGACTTGAATATTCGGAAAATGACTGACAAGTGACAATGGTAAAATACTCTCATTATGATATGGGTCGAATGGGCCAAATAGCCGGGATGACCTGAATTGTTTTTAACCAACATTTCGCTCTTCCTATCAATAATTAGCATTTAAAATTTGACTAATAATATAGTATCACAATAATAATTTAATTTTCTGATTAAAATGATATGCAAGTGGTAAAAATCCATTTGGACGATAAGTTTGCACATAAGTTCCTGAATGTTTGGATGGGATACTCAGACTGTTAATGCTTAACGATGATGTACTTGCTATTGATTTTGCAGCCTTGTGATTTTGTATATTAAGTCCAAAGACTTTTATCGGACTCTTGTTTCTATCTTATGTTTTTGTATGTGCCGAATCTCTCTCTCAGATAAAGCGTAGTTGGGTTAGACCTGGTGTTGTAGTTACTGACGTAGGATACAGGCTTGTAAAGTGGCTAAATTCATTATGCCCATTCCAGGAGTTGTAGGACCCATGACCGTAGCAATGTGCTTAGAAACACTTTGGATGGTGCCTAGTATGTGATCCGACAGTAAATTAAACCAGCGATATGTCATTCTTGTTTTCGTGACAAGAAGTGTAATATGTTGTATTTTTGTTGAGCATATAAGCTTGAGTGTATAATAATGATGTTTAATATTAACAACAATGGGCTTTGATTAAAATATGGTTAATATTGGTCTTATAACAGGAAAATAATGCAGTTATGAAGACGATTATGGTTAATCTTGGAAGTTGGATGTATATATTTATGATTTTCGGTTTTGATTCTGCTCAGTTCGGTTCTAGCTAAAATCGAAAAAGCAAAGCGCATTTGAACCGTATAAACTGAACTGACCGAGCGGATTGACATAAAACCGAATTGAGTCACTTCGGTTTGATACTTTGATCCTTGCAAATTCATGTTTTTACAGAATCATTTTTCAGTTCGGGCCGGTTCTAACCCGATGCTCAGCCCCGACCAGCACCAAGTGCGAAATTAGTATATTTAATAGAGGCTCTAAGGAAAATATACGACTTGCTCTTAAATTTATAACGTGAAGTAATGTTTTCACATCTTTGATTAAGATTTTGAGAATAAGCTTGTCAGACATCAAAATGACTTTGTGGCCCAATGGATAAGGCGCTGGTCTACGAAACCAGAGATTCTGGGTTCGATCCCCAGCAGAGTCGTTATTATTTAATTTTTTACCCTTGTTTCCAAATTTGGAAAGAACATATTTTGTTATTTCAAAGATAGAAACTAAACTCCGAGTAAGGGGTCGATGTTGTAGTGTGGGGATGCTGCGGCGGGGATGGAAGCAGATAGACGAGCGAAAGAAGCCGGTTTACGAAGAAACGAGCGAGGGAGGTGTTACATACTTATTGTTCAGAGTAGTGGTTCTAGTACGAAAGTTAATTATAATAGTAGTGGAGAATGGGAGGTTGGCGATCGATGTGGATGGTGTTAATTGTAAGGATTTGGGATTGGGGTCGGGATCAGTGGTGGATGCTGTTGTGTTAGAAACTGGAGGTGTAAAGAGCAATGAATTAATGAAAGTTGTTGAAGCAGGAAAAGTGTGTAATGGTGAGGGGCCGGGTGTGGTCGAAAATGCTGTTGGGAAACCAAAGGCTTGATGCTGGTGAGTAGTTTTTGGTAAATCGGCTGTTATGTAGTATGTAAGTATTGTTGGTGATTTAGCCAAAGGAATCGAGAAATACACTACTGTAGGGAAATGGAACACACAACTTAGGTCACTTTATCAGAGTTTTAGCAATCAGGTTGGTTGATAGCAGCCTGATATTTTATCTTTGGATGAGCGAATGTTATTCACATTAGCATATTTTGTTCGTCATGTCAAATTATCTAGTAAAGTTGGCTTCTGAACACAAGGGTTGATGTGTTTTGAAGAGGAGTACAGTGGTTGAGTTGTGTATTTAGGTCTTTTGATGTCGACATCTTTATGTATTGAAGATATTAATGGAACTTTTTTGGAGCCTAAACGTTATTCTCCCGGGTAGTAGAAGTAGATTGTGGTCGACTATCAAAGGGTAGTAAGTTGCTTCCACAAAAGAAAGTGAAACAAAAGGGTCTCCTATAGACATGTTTTGTTAAGCATGGATAAAAGTATAATAATGACCAATATAATGCAGAAGCAAAAAACTGATTGCCATTTTAAGACAGTGTACTCACTAGCCAAGGAAGGCGCAGAGGTATCGCCATAGTCGCGAAGGTCAGGGGCTATAGTGTGGTGTCTCCAAGTGTACCAAAGCTCAGGAAAGCCATGAAGGAAGATGATTGGTGAGAGACTGAGATTGTTAACATGGATTTGGGCTATGTGCATGATGGATATGTTATTCACTTTTATGGTACTGTGTTGGATTTTAGCTGATGTCAGCAACACATTAGGCCCACCATTTTTCTTTTTTGAAAATTATTAGGCTCACCCATTGGTTTGTAAAGATTTGGTAAAAATGTCGTGTAACTATTTTCTACTTATTTAACATTCCGAATTTGACTTAAAACCATTTCACTTTGGTTTTATCAAATCGGCATGCTAGGTTTTACATTCATATTTTTTTCCTTTAAATCTTTTACTATTCCTTCCGTCCTAAATTTATAGTCTCTCTTTTTATTTCGAGACGTCTCAAAACTATTGTCCCCTTCTAAATATATTTGTGGTTAATTTAACAAGTTTATCATATTACACCTAATAGTATTAAAATTACAAATTTTATTCAAAAGTTTAATTAATTGTATAAGAGTATCGTTGTTATTTTGCAAAAAAGTAAGAAATAATGCTACAATTGTTGCTTTTTCTAAAATTGATTTATGTTTTTTTTATAAGAAATAATTAATTTGAGACTGGAATGAGTACCATTTTTTCATACCTACAAATTAAAAAGTTGATATGAGTTTACATAAACAATAACGAAGTACGAAGTACAACATTTTAATTGATCAACTTTGATATTATATGTCACACATGTAGGGGCTTCTGATTTTATGATGACCCAAAAGATGTTTTTCATTTTTATGATTTTATTTTTGGTGGTTTATTATTTCTGGTTTGCAATGTTTTAAGAGTCTGTTTCTTACTTGACCTGTTAAATGCAGGTTTAATCACCAGGTCAATATAGATCATCTGGTTCAAAACTCGACCATAATCAACCCAGTCTCTTAACCGGTTTCCGATTCAGCCGATTGAACCGGCTGAGTCAATCCGGGTCTTAAATTATCAACCATTTGAGCAATGTTTTTATAGTTAAGGGGGTAGTTTGTATTTTTGTCGACTCCTATAAATAGACACCCAAACACCAAATTTGTATATCTCCATTTCTTCTGATTTCATTTTTGCTTAGCTTCTTCAAAGGTAAAAACTCCTTAAATTTTCCACTTACAGTTTTATTGATTCCGTCTATTTCTAGTTGTTCGCGTAGGCGCGTAGTTGTTTTTCTGAAATTTGGATGCAAAACAAAATTAAGAGCTACATATCAAGTGTTTGTTAAAATGTCACAAAGGTAATATTTGACAAGATAGTTGTCGGTAAATGTTGCTTTACTAGTTTTCATTCTTGCTTCATTTTTATTAATTGTTTTTTCAAATATTGCAAATCAACTGTATAATGATGTAAAGTGGCAGACTTTATGATTTCCATTGGCTGTTTGTTTCGGCTTATATAACATGCTTATGGCTAATTTCATTTTCCACGTATGTTTCATAAGCTCACTTTTCGGCTTATATAAGTTTCCAATAAGCGGAAAAGTTTCAAAATAAGCCACTAAAAATGAGCTTATGAAACATAAGCCATAAACTGGCTATATAAGCCAAAACAAACACCCCCTAAATAAGATGTGCACCGTCAGTATAGAGCTATAGAAGGTTCAACTCATTTTACTTGTTCCCCTTTTGATTAATTTTCTAGAATTTGATAATGTGTTGTTTTATTTTGTAACGAGTGCCGTTTTTAAGACGCTTGAAGTTTCCATTGTCTGAGAACAATATGTATGTTACCAAGTTCAGTTCTGAGCTCTTTATTCTGTCCACATTTGATAAAATAGAGAAAACGATCATCTCAATAAAAAGGGTCTATCCGTTTACATTTCACTGTGGGGTTCAATATCAATGTTTCTAACATATCCATGTACACGTGACAGGTGAGGTGGCAAGAAAACCAACCCGAGAGAGTTATGGAACCGCTCGGAGAGGATGAGATCTTCTCCATTTTTGAACGAATTCCCAACCATCAAGACAAAAAAGCGTTTTCTAGGGTTTGTAAGAAATTCTTAAAAGTTGCATGTTTTCAATTGTGGGCTTTAAACAATAAGTATCCTGATATGCTATACAATATGCTAACATCGTCCCCGAAAATGTCTTCATTTGAATGTCATGTACCGCTTTCGAACAACCACATGAAACAAATAGCCGAATCATGCCCCAATACCAAGCACCTAGATCTTTCTTCAAGACATAAGGTGAATGGGTTGCAGTTTGATGATGTTGGCTTGTGTGCAATCGCGAATGCATGCATTCATTTGGATCATGTGGATCTAAGTAGGAGGTTAAGCTTTACGGAAATTGGAATTGGTTCCCTTATAAGATCATGCAAAAATTTAACAAGGTTAAGTTTACTAAACTGTGAAAATGTCACTGATAAATCATTGAAAATGATTGGAGAAGCAACTTGTTTAAAATATTTATCGTTGCGAGGCTGTTATTTGATTAGTGATTTGGGTTTGGAGTATTTGACGAATGAGGATTTGTGTTATTGTTTGGAGACACTATACCTAAGTAAATGTGATAGGATTACCGATAATGGGGTTATCCACTTGAAGAAATTGGGTAGTCTAAGAGACCTGGATTTGTCTAACTGTGGGGCTTATATCACAGACTATGGGGTTGTGGCCATATGTGAGCTCCCAAATCTTAAGATATTGCATTTAGATTTCTTGATCAATATAACAGACATTTCATTGCGTGAAATTGGTAGCAAGTGCTTGAAGATGTTCCTGTTAAGTTTGGAGGGTTGTGAGAAAATTACTAATGTTGGTTTACAAGCTTTTTCTGGTCATCAAACATTATTGGACTTAGATTAGCCTCATGTTACAAAGTCTCTTTGGAAGATGTGAAGCCAATTGTTATGTCCTGCCCAAATTTGAGGTGTCTTCACCTTAGTTGGAGTATGCATATGAAGAAACCGATGCCAATGTCATGTTCTGAATTCATTAATACTAATACCCATCACTGTCGGGTATACTGGGAATAACCTCTTCGTTACTACCAGTTTATTTGGATTTTTATATGTTCTTGCTAAACTAGTGAGCACTCACAGGTTAGCGCTGGTCTTAGATTTTGCTTATTTGACATTGTTTCTTTATATATAGTTTTGTTTAGTTTTTCCAATATCCAGTTATGCATGCTTGTTAGGTACATTTACGACATTTTGGTTGCTGGAGAAACTTGTGAGCAATTATGATTTTGAATATATATGAATAAGAAACGTGTCATAACATACACACAGGCATAACACTTTGAAGATTAGTGTATACCTTGAGCTTAATCGATAGCTAGAGATACTTATTATACAATCAGGATATTGTGTTCTCATTTTCTTCCATTACACAGAAACTTAACTACTGCAGCAACAAAATACAGTAAACCAACAGTCCAACCTGACATAGCAACAAAAGGAAAAAATATGTTACATCTTATATTTTGTTCGGCTTAGATTTTTGAGAACTTGGTAGTGTCTTTGATGAATCATTAGTCATTTCCTGAATACCTGTTATGCTTTTGTATCACCATTAAAAAGTTTATCTTGATCGTCAGTGACGTTATGGGGTGGGGTATCGTAATGCCTCGAGACACCTATGGATATTTGCAATCTCGTGTTAATTTTGTAAAAAGCTTTGATTTCGTACATTGTCCAAAGAAATTGGTTTTTTGATATTGTTTTAACTTTTTATTGATGCAATTGTATGCCTTGGTTCTGGCTGGGTTGACGGTTTATATGTGATGAGTGGTGACATCGCTGAAGGAAGCAAGCGAGTGTATCATGTTTTTTTTATGAATTTTAGCAAGTAGAAGAGTTCATATAACAGACTTGTTTCTATTTACAGATTAAAATCAGTTTTTACAATTTAGCAAAGTTGATCACACCTGCATTTTAGGTTGTTACACGAGTTTTGAGAATAGAAGTATGCACTTGCAGTTAGGGGTGTGCTGGTCAAGTTTAGATCAAAGACAGTTCAAGGACTCAAGGCTATTAGAAACATACCCGTCGAAAGTTCAGATCAAAGACAGGAAAAGGCTATATAGTAACATACCCGAACTTGACCCTAACTGAATACACGTTAGCAAGGTTCGAGTCAATTCGAGTGTCCAGTTGGGTAGGTCAACCAGAATAGTAAAGGTAATGCCTATTTTACTTGTTTAAAAAGACAAATCCGGTCGGTCTGGGTCCGGGTCAATCCAGGTACGTGTCGACCTGGTTCCGAGTCAACATGAGTCCGGGTCAACAGGGGTCCAGGTTCTTTAAGGAGGCATTGTTTGGTTGTTTCAAAATATGTTTCTTTAATTACGAATTGCTGATATGATGGTTTGGTTTAGTTTTGAGTCTTGTTATTTGTTGACTATGAGGTCTGAAATGAATAAAAGTTACAAACTTGGTACTGATTATTTTTATCAATACTGCTTTTCCGCTGATTGCGTACTAATTTAATAGATAATGCAGTTTTGCACAGGCATTTTGGATTGCTTATTGAGGGTGTCTAGAATTGCACTTTTTGGGTTTATTGCTTATTGGGGCGTTTGGTATTGCTTATCGGGGTGCTTATTTCTTTAAAATATATAATCCTAAACACACTCTATTTCTGTTTATTAAAACTGGTCATTTCTCTCTAACTAAGCACAGCACACACTACAATGTGTAACAGTAGACATAAAGTATTAAGCTTCTAAACCGCGCTCAACAAATGTGATACGGGATAAGTCATACTAGTAAGTGATAACTGATAAGCAGCCTAAATAAGCAATCCCAAACACCCTCTGTATGTTAGAAAACTACCAAGTAAATTAGGCTTATTCAAATCAACATATTTTTAAAAGTTGTATATAGATGGATTAAAGTTTATGTTTGGGCTTATTAAATGAATGCGCGTATGATCTTAGATCCTAGTTTTGTTTTCTGTGTTTTTATTTGTATCAATTTGCTGTTCTATATCTAAATGAGAACATAGTATTTTCCCGAACAGTTGAAAATGGTAAAAGACTAAAAGTAACTTTTTTGTAGAACTGTTGCTAAGAGTTATTCTCTACTATACGGAGTATACTAAACTATATTGTAATTCTTTGCTTATGTTGAAAACAATACAGGTATTTTTTTCCTAGTGGTTAGAATCTATTTTCTGTGAAGTTTGAATAGCAGTCTTTAAACTTGAGATTGGTCATGTTTTATTGTGAACACAGTGAGGCTTTAAAATCTGTTTGTTTACCAAGCTGCTTACTGAATTTTGCGGGTGTTCATTATTTCACTTTAAAATAAGCAGATTTGTTTCCCATCTAAATACTCTGAAGTCCATAGCTTTGTCTTAGCAATCCCAAACACCCTCTTGAGCGATTTAAGCTTGTTAGAAACAACTTTTTTTTTAAATAATCCGTAGATAAACAGCTTCTATCTATTTTCCCAACACCCCCTAAGTTGCAGTATACATGTTTAAAGGTATTTCATGATAGGGTGTTAAGAAATGAGCTTCCAAACAACATTTGTGTTTTAAAACACTTATGTTTTTTCCCTGCATTTTTAAAATTTTGATGAGCATAAACAACAATATACAACTGTTGAAAATGGTACGAACAGACTATAAATTAAGATCACATGTCTTCAAGTGATATTTTACTTAATCTGTTTTATAACATCATAATGTTAACCACAATGCTTACTTGTATTCAATCAAATGCTATGACAGGAGCCGGTTGAGCCTTTGGGAACGCTTAGGAGGTAACCTTTTCTTAGCCTTTGTTTAAGGATCTGTGTTTGTGCAAAATAGAATTAGTTGGAGGTGGTAATTCTGACTCATTTATACTTGACTAGGTTGTTTTAGGTTCGACATATTGTCCTTGACGCCAGGCCTGTTGCAGTTATCTTTTTTTAGGGAATGTTTGTAATTACAGATAACACATTACCACAACCCAATCGCCACCTGTGTTTTATCTGCATGATGTTTATTTAATACTCTCTCTGTCTTGTTATCTGCATGATGTTTATTTTTGGATTTCAACTTACAAGGTTAATCTATACAACAGGAGCATGGAAAGACGCTAACCTACCATGGGAAGAGCGATTTTGCATTTCAGTAGGAATTTCCTTGAAAAGGTAGTCTACGACAAGAAATACATCAGTAGTTACGACAACGTGGTGAAGTGGAACGATTGAGCTGGCGAAGCAACATTTTGTGAGGACAAAAACCGATTTGGGCAAAAATTAACGACATCCCTACTTATGTCCCTCAGCCTGATACCAACATGTATAATGAAGAAATTGACTGGAATCCGATAATCAATGTTGATTTGATAAAAGATTTGGATTTAGCTTAACTTAATCCCGACGAGGCGGGAAAGTTAGAAATTTATAACGCGGCCAATAAAAAAGATGGGTTTGCCTGTGGATGTATAGGACTGGATGATAACAAGAACCCTGGGAGCCAGGGTTTACTCAAGACGGAAAAGATTTAAAAGACGCATGGGCGGTGGTGGTGAGGGCAGCACCTCATGGCAAAAGGATGTTACATGAGGAGATGGTGCGGGAAATAACTCATGGCACTGGAACCAATTTAATAACCGAGACCCAGTTAAGCAAAGGGGAGATTAGAGTGAAACTTCCTTTGGAAAGGGTCAATGGTGTGGTCAAAGATATAACGGAAATGGTTGGGCGTCAAATGTTAGCTGTAGAAAACTTGAAAGGTTAAAAGTATACAGGAAATTACAAAAAGTGCTAGAGTTCAATATGATCATTACAGGGAAGGTAATCAGTATCGAAGGTGTTATTAGAGTTAAGTAGTTTATGATGCCTATATGAGCCAAAAGAACTCTTGCCTTAACATTATGTGCGTCAAAGATGATTAGAAACATTGTTACTTGAAATCCGTAACTTTTTGTCTAATAGTTTTTTATCAATATGATTTACGAGGTTTTACACGTTGACAAACACTTGAGGTGACTTTGGCCTTTATGATTTTTTTTTTTTTTTTTTTGGTAACCGTGATTTCCGACTAATTGGCCGACTAATCCACGGGCTTTGGCCTTTATGATATTTCCTTATAGTTGATCTGTATTTAACTTGTTTGTTCCATAAGATACAACACATGACCTGAGTTGACCCATTATTAGTAAATGGGTCAAAATTTTGACCTCTACGACTATGATCTTTTCCTATCTTAATTGGTCATTAGTACGGTTTTCTAGCCAGTTGGAAGCAGGTGTTTTATGTCTTGACAGATGAGCAAAGTTACTTCTCCATGAAGATGCGGTTCATACTTACTAAGATGTCAAAGTTCAAGTAGTTGGGGAACTAAAAGTCTGATGACAGTTCGTGTACATGGATGTCGGGATTAAATATCAGTATTACTTTGGGTCAGTGGAGAATTCGAGATACTACTAGAATTTATCAAAGCTTGGTGAAATAGGTTGGTTGTTGTCTTCTGATTTATCTGTTTATATACTTTTGCACTTATTATGGGTAAGCTAGTTTAGATGTGGCGACTTTGACCCATCTAAGTGGGTTGATTGTGATTATCATTTCTTTTTTATACGTTTGACCCGTTAGAGATATGACATAACATGAATCGAACTGTTTGTAACTTTGTAAGTAAATGGGTTAAAATCATTGTGTGCCCACCTCTATGACATCTAAGATGTTTGCTTTTATGTGTTGATAATCACCGTTCCTTTCGTGAACAACGATTGAGTAAAACAACTACACTAGGAGCAATTGTGCTCACTTTTCGAGGAACACTTGTTGCTCGTGATGACACATGGGTAATGAAGCCATATTGTTAACAAAGCAGCTGTATTATTACACTTCAATGGCAACACGGAACCCTAAAGTTAGGCATTCCGAGCTATAAATCTCACCGGAGCAATTTTATCAGCAATGATAACCGCTTGTTGACTGATTGCAAAGTGAACTCATCATCTGCGGTTTCCTTGTTTAATGCAAAAAATGTAGTATTTTAAATGGGTGAAAGGGGCACAAGATCTTAACCTGGTTTTAGAGGATGAGGATTTGCATGTGGCGATCTCTGTGTATTTATAATCCTTTGATAGCGCTAAAGGCACTAAAACTATTCAAGCCATTCGTGAGAGTGAAAAAATGCGTGAAGCAAAATTTACTATATAGGGAAAAAATGAAAGATTTTACAGTGAAAATAATGATAGACCAGCTTTACGTGGCTCAAGCTTACTATTCCAGTATTGCAAGATACTAAAACTTGACCAGTTTTCTCAAGAAACGAAGCAAAATATTCAAGAGTTTGAACGTATCCTCGTGAAAGCTCGTTTGGTGTTGTCAGGGCCTAGAAGAAGCTGCTATAGAGGAAAATAGTCAAACTACTGCCCAAAAGCAGATGTAACAATGTTGACAAAAAGTTAAGACAACTAGCTGATCTGATAGGGAAGAATTAATGTTTTTTTTAACAGCGTATTATTAACTTATCCCAAACACTATAAAATTGAGTAAAGAGCCACATCCAACATCATGCAGATGTTGTGGGTAATGGGTCAAAATAGGATCAGGTTTAAATGAGTCATTTTTATTTTTTAGTATAAGTAAAAACATGTTGGGTCAACCCCTCGAGGTTGACCCGTACACACTTTTAGGCACATTATAAACCAATGTACAAATACAAATATTATTATGAGAGTGTTGACCTAGTGACCCATCTGACTCGATCGCATTTCAGCCAACTTTTTATATTTACCCAGTTGACCCGTTTGAGGAAACACACGACCCAATCTACTCATGGTTAAAAGTCAAAACAATGGGTACAAATGGCAACCTCTAATGAGTACATGGGTCGTATAACAAGTTTCAGCTGGCCCTCAACCTGACTTGCCACGTTAGCAGTCCTACAAACCTGTTAGGTACAGTATGAACTAGTACACTTTCCTCTCGATATTGGTAGATGTAGATTTGTAATACCAATACTGGTTTATAAGTATACATAGTACTATATAACTTCTGATTATATTTCTAAAGGGGGGATTCACGTACAATGCTCAATGCGCCAACTCTTTCACCATAAAGACCCCATATTCTTTGCATAACTTTGAGCTATAAAACATTCGCCACCATGAACAAAAAGCATACGAACAGATTGGGCATCTTCCTCCAGACATCCACTTGCAAAACCCTACAAAAGTTTGAATGCCAATATGAAAAAGAAAGTCTTCACTACTGTAGTAAATATGACCTTTTACAAGCAACAGTCATTATCATTCGACTTCACATGCTAAAAGTGATATGTAGCTAACCTGATATACACTATCAAAAAATGGTAAGAGACTTTTTGGATCTAATCAATCGCCTTATTTGCTCCCATTGCTGAAGTGTCAGATCAACACCAGTGGGCTTATGAGGACAGGCATGTAGAAGCTCAATTGCCCCAGATGGAGCAGAACCAAGGTCAATTCCAGTAAGTCTGTTAAACTCAAACCAATGAGCATCCATGTTACTATATTGTAACAGAGAACTACCAACGTAGAAAGTGAATATAACCAAGTATAGATGACACTGATTATGGATAAGTTTATACTCCAAGGGGTGAAAAGTGGAAGAACATAAGCAACTGTAGGAAACTATATCACCGACAGGAAAAACAACTGTCGAAAGTTAGAGCACACGCAAGTTATTTACTTGACAATACGATATGCACTGCATGAAGATGAATCCAGACAGAGGGTAAACCATACAGTTTATAACTACAAATTGATATTACCAAGATAAGAAAACATGAAGACCATATTGATAAGATGAAAAGACAGTAATGTCTTTACTTGGTAGTATTTACCCCGGCTCCAACTCACAATGATACCAGGTTTCCCTCGGTAGCAGGACTGCTCAACGAAAGACCTCGCACACAGCATCAATTAGTGACATAAGAAACAAGGAGGCTCTAATTAATTCACATAATATTATACTACAAGGAATGTGAATGCGCTAAAAAATAATACAACGGAGTATTCCCAGTAAACAAGTTTCATTAAGTGAACAAATTTGAAGCAAGAAAAACAAGAAAAACTTGATAGATAAAAGAAGATAGTTATAATGCAACAGTTATTAAAGTACGAATAGCAAACTAAGGCACGCTGGACGATGGAAATAAGGCGTGATAAAGTTGCTGCATCAAAGTATTGAGCGAAGAGGAACATGGGTCGGTGTTCTTCTGATGATGCTCAAAGTACATTTGAACAAAGAAAAACAGATTTGACTGAGATGCACCAACCCGCCGACCCAATACATCAAGCCGCCGTTCCAAAGCATCAGCAAGGCGTTCCAAAGCATCAGCACGGAAATCCAATTCAACAGCACGGCGTTCCAATGCATCAGCCCGCAGTCGTAAAGCATCGGCGCGTCGAGCATCAGGGCCATTCAATTCCTTAGCCTGGTCTTCCAATTTCTCAGCTTGTGTTAACATATCATCCCACTGTACCTCCAGTTTAAGTGGAAGATTCTTTGCATCAGTAAGATGTTTCAAAACATGAGAAAGATGCTCGTCCTCATCATGCCATAACTTATTTGCATCAACCATCCGTAGCTTTTCATAATGATTATAATCAATTGTACCCTGTCGGGTGAATGGGAAGCTTCTCGTGGATGATACCTGCGTGAATGGATTTTTTATTTTATTTTTAACTGTGAATGAAAACCAACTATACAAAGAACTCTAGGCTAGCTTTTAACAAAGATATTGGTTACCTTCTAATGATCATTAACGCACAACTGTGATGCATAAAGAAGTACAACATCATCGTATGCACATAAGGTGTTGCATTGAGGACACTGTTGAAAAAAAAGAGGGCAATAAAAACAAGATTGAAGGTAAAACTGAATTAATAATCATGGTTAATAAAGTAAAACCTACCTTCCCACCGGATGAACTTTGAAGAAGCCATTTCTTAATATATGAAAATCCATACATATGCCCGCAAGGAAGAGCGCTGCAGCAAATACACAACAAGAAAAAAACCTTCAGGTAATATACTGACCCAAGCAAACCGTGAAACCTTCAGGTAATATATTGAGTGAGTTGGGGGAAGCTCTAAAAAACCTTAGGTAATATACGAAAACCAAATATCAGTTGCTGAAGTACACTAGTATTAATGTAAGATAAGCCCTTAAACTCATAAAGCTTGAAGCTTTATTATTATTATCAAAGTCGGTCAAACTCACTAATTATATTCTGATCGATCTCAAAAGAAAAGAAATAAAAGGTACCAAAGTCGATGTATTCCGCCAATAGTCCAAGGTTGATAGCAAATAGAGCAATCAGGCAAGTTTTTTGGATTACGGATATCATCATTGATCACCACTATCCCATGAACTATTTTATCATCTGCATAATCTATCCAGCTTGAAACCCATGGTGGCGTCGCCTCCTCCAAATCTTCCACTTCCTCCTCTTGTAATTTAATAGCTTCATTCTTCATATTCTTCCTCTATGCTGTAGTCCTCCACGTCCATCCTTCTTCTTATTATTAAATTAACTATAACACAAACATACAATACAATATTCAGTCCTTCTGTCAGAGTACTCTAGTTTTAATGAACAGTTTAGGGGGGAATTTAGTCATAAGTGTGAAGTATCTCTATTTTATGGTCTTGTGAGGGAAATGTAGCTATGCGTGGAGTATCAATAAACAAGACTTTTCTCTGATGATGCATTCAAGTAATTCCGCGGTTGAACGTATGTGAGGATGACAGCCGCACCATGTATATTTTTCTGTCTTTAATATGTTTGGGTAGGTTTGTCTTTTACAAGTCAATTGTGTCGGTTAAGTCATATTTGATGAATCGAGATCATAAGCTAGTTTTGTGTCCAACATTTATACATGTAGTACTTTGAGTTATTAAAGCCAACCTACACAGATAGAGTCTTAAGTTTTTCAACGGCCATTTGACCACTTGACTTTTTTAAGTCAACATGTACAACGACCATTTACCAAACTGACAACATTGCTGTATTACAAGGGGCATTAAGCAATAACAGGGTGTTTAGGGGAACGTGAAACAAGTCGAATCGGTTTTTTTTTCTGCACAAGTTGGGTGGGGGGTTGTTCGGAACTGCAATTCCAGTTTGCAGTTTGACATTTGCTGTATTAGAAACGATAACTAACATACAAGTCATCTAACGACTAAACTAGCAGGATGGGCATTTCATTTTAACAACCAAGTACAAAAACACAAATGAAATAAGCAGTCAGTGGCGGAGCCAGGAAATGCAATCACAGGGGACATTAAGCAATAACTGGGTTTTAATGGAACATGAAACAAGTTGGGTCGGGTTTTTTTTCTGCACAAGTTGGGGCGGGTTTGATTAAAGGATAAAAAAGTGATATTTTCTATGCGCTTAACACTAATAGATTAACATGCAGAAAAACTGGACATGCTAAATATCGTACAAATCATAAACTAAAGTGTAGGCCGTCCTGTAAGAGGGTGTTTGTTTCGGCCTATGGCTTGTTTGATTTTCGGATTACCTTTCATAAGCCCACTTTTTGGGGCTTATTTTCAGACTTTTCGGCTTATATAAGTTTGAGAATGAGCCACAAAAAGTGAGCTTATGAGATATAAGCCCAAACTCAAATAAGCCAAAATTAACACCTCCTAAACCACTTGGTTATTTCTGTTTTTGAAACAAACAGAAAAACTAAAAATTAAATACTCTAAAATCCCAATCACATAATCTAGTTATCTAGTTATTTTGTTCCTCGTAAAGTAATACAAACCAAGGACAACGTTTAATATCTCCAAGCAAATTTAGGATATACAAAATTAAAAAAGTGAAGTTAAGGTTTGACTTGCCAAATTCAAAATTGAGTCACATGAGATGCATGAAGTGGTAGGATTTTCGTAAAAAAAAAAAGAATTTAAGAGAATTTGGTTTAACAACACTTTCATAGATCCGGTTTCTCTTTTTTTCGTGATATAAAAATCCCATAGTACCAAAATCTCTTTCTAAAAAACCGGTCAAAAACAATTCGTTGTAAACACCACATTATAAGAGACTAACAAAACCAGTGGTTCAGCTTTCACTTACACTACATAGGCTCAGTGACGTCAAATTAATACTTTGAGTTTGAAAATATTGGTACTAGTAGTTAGTTGGCTATGATTTGGTTGAAAAAACAAACATGTCGGTCAAACATTTGGTGGAACACTTGTTTTACACTCTACACAAACAAGTCGGTTGAATAGACGAAACTAGTGAGACAATTGGTCAAACACTTGGTCTGCTAGTTCATAAACAAGTTCAAAACAACGATTTCATAAACAAGTACAAATCCACGATTGCATAAGCTGATGAATAAGCTGATAAGCATAATAAATAAACAAAAATAAGCATAGACTAACAATCCGGCATAAACAAGCTGATAAGCATAAATAAAACTTTTGTACCTGAGATGGAGAGAGTGATGGTTTTTTAATTTGTTTGGTTTTTTTAGTTTTTTTCTGATTTTAAAAAGGTAAAAAGTATATGATGATTTATTATCCGAAATTTTTTATTGAAGCTGTGATAAGGAAAGCGAATTGGGGATTTTAAATTGTGTTTTTATATTTATTCAATTAGTTATTGGGGAAAAGTAATTAAGTAAAAAAGAGGAGTGGATTTAAAGTGACACGTGTTAATTTTACTATGCCAAAAGAGAAAATGATAACATCAAAATAACTATCACCTTTTGCACATGATATACTTAGAGCATCTTCAATGGTTAAAATCAAAAAAGATTTTTTTCATTAATTATATTAAATTTTCTAATAAATGGCTTCTAGTAAAAAGTTATTGTGTAAACTTACTCCAATGCATAATTTTTCAACAAAGACATTTTGAAAGAAAAAAATGCATTCAACAAGCAAAATAATGGATCATTAAATGCAAACCTTTTGCTTAAACCACTTTTAGAATTCAAAGTCTTTGAGAAAAGCTTTGTAAAAAGCTATACATTGCAATGGTAAAAAGTCTTCTAAAAGCTTTTCCAAATACTAAAAACCTTTTAGTAAACCTTTGCATTAGAGATGCTCTTAGGGAGTCCTGTGGTATGCACTCCCTGGTCCCCACAAAATTAAATTTTCTGATAAAAAGTACCGTTGGTTCAGTTTGAGGCAGTTTATAAAAAAAAATCAATTGGGTCCCGCCATATGAAAACCCTGGTCCCCTCTTGTCAAATAGTGCAAAGTTTTTTTTGTGAAATATAGTGCAAATTTATGAATTGTTATATTTTTACTTTTTCCTCCAAAACTTTTAACATATATATTTAACTTTGTTACATTTGTGTTCAGAATTTAATAGTATCTTTTGATGTTTCAGTTTTTGTTTATGATAAATTGTATACTCAGTTTTATAATAAATTGCTGTCATTTAATTTTCTTTTTTTGTTGAGCATTTAACGAGTCTTTTCTTATATAGGTTTCCCTAAAAATGTTATAATTAATAAAAGTATATGTTTTATTGATAATTATAGGATAAGAAATGAGAAATACATTAACCACCTAACTAGTTTTAGATCATTTTTGCATATAAATATTTATATTTTACAACTAACATAACACAGTAAAACTCAACAAAATCATCAAGTTCATAAAAGTTAAAGATCCCACAATGGATAGAAGACAATTTTAGCATACAAGATATATCGGGTTGGTTGAATAATTTAGTCTGAAAAGTTATTACACTAGATTTACACTCCGGAGGTAACTTTTATACTCTACAATAAATTAATTTATACGTTTTGTTTATTAAAATTACCATTTTTAAATTAAAAATCTCACTAAAGGATCTAAATAGTAATATGCAAGGCGTTTGTCTGATGATGAATTTCGTTTGGTAGAAGATTTGACGAGGAAGAGCGTGTAGATTCTAGCAACACTAAAGGATCTAAATAGTAATAACTTGTCGACACTACCAACAATATATGAGGCGCAAAAAAAAATCCGCAAAGTCGAGAGAAAAGGAAAAACTTCAATGCAGAGTCTTATGTCACTTTTACATGATAATCATTATATATATCAGCCTTATATACACCCAATTACTAACGAGTTACATGCTTTGTTTTTTGTCCATCTGATATCTTATAAGATATGGCGTGCATTTCCACACGTGTTGATTATGGATGCCACATACAAGACGAACGTATTCAACATGCCTTTTTTCAAATTGTTGGTGTAACTTCATCCAACAAAACCTTTTGCATAGCGTCTGCTTTTGTAAGTGAAGAAAAGGTGGACAACTATAAATGGGTCTTGGAACAGCTAAAGGTGACACTAAACGAGTGCATGCTTCCACGCGTTATGGTCACAGATAGAGAGTTGGCACTCATGAAAGCATGTGAGGTGGTTTTCTCGCACGCCAATCTCTTACTATCTAGATGGCACATTAGTCAAAATATTTTCAAGCATCACAAAAAATCTTTCAAGACGGGTGATGAGTGGGACTTTTTTGTATCAATGTGGAAGGTACTAATAGATTCTCCAACATGGGTATCATACTCAGAAAACTACGAGAGACTTCAAACATTCTTGTCACCATAGCCCGGTAACTGATTTACATTAATATTTTATATGTTCCAATAAATTTATGCGTACATCTTATACGATATTTATTTTTATTTCCTTTCAGGTGTTCTTAAATACTTACGTGATACTTGGTTGGACAAATATAAAAATCATTTTGTGTCTGCCTCGATTGACCGGTCTTTGAACTTTGGAAATCGCACATCCAACAGAGCTGAGAGCCAACATGCGAAGTTCAAGAAGTGCATGCGTAATACAAGAAGTACTTTGGATAAACTAGTTCGTTGTATTGATAAGATCGTAAAGTTACTACTCACGGCGATAAGATCTAGTTTTGGAAGAAGTGAAATTTTTGGGTATCACCACCACAATATACGTTGCTTCCATTTATTACGGGGTCTCGTCTCAACCGAAGCTCTAAATTTAATGGTGAAAGAGATTAGGCGGTTGAATTATATTCAGCTAAATTCGTTACCTTGTGGTTGTTAACTATATAACAGTTGTGGCTTACCGTGTGCTTGCAGACTTTCATTCTACATGACTTCAGGTTCGTATATACACTCACTTATATTTGATTTACATATCGAATTGTATATATATCAACTTTTAAGACAAAAATATATGCAGGTGAGTGTATTCCTCTACACTCGATAGACATGTTTTGGAGAACGTTAGATCTTTCGGCAACAACATCTTTGCAAAGTGACTATATATGTTGCGATACTCAATTAAACAACATTAAAGAACACTTTAACAAAGAGTCTGATGCTGGAAAGAGAAGTGTCCTAAGAAAGTTGGGTGACATATTAAGTCCAAGTAAAACGACAATTAAACCACCCAAGGTCAAGCAAAACACTCGCGGTAGACCAAGTTTGAGAAAACAAGAACAACAAAGAAAGCGTGGTTCATGCAAGTTTTTTAACATCGACATGAACATGCAACCTAAAATACATAGTTCAAACTCTCAAAGAGTTCAGACCCGCAACTATATCCCCGACCTAAATAAAGAACCTCCAAAAGTTCCAGACTTGAATGAAGAACCTCCAAAAGTTCCAGACTTGAACCTAGAACCTAACATGGGGCAGCCTTCTCATAGCTATGATTTGATCCGCATTATTCCACCGACTTTACAGCCACATGTCACAAGTATGTACAATATGATAGGTGATGGAAATTGTGGCTTTCGCTCCGTTGCCTACGGCATTGATCGTGATGAAAATAGGTGGCCCGTAATTCGACAAAATTTGTTGCAAGAGTTAGATGATCACGAGTTGCTTTACACGACTATGTGGCATGACGGTTTTCAAAATATTAGGCACACCGTGGATTTTTTTCGATGGGGAATTGCACCGCGGGATAAATGGATGAATATGCCTGACACAGGGTTGGTTATTGCTTCATTCTATAACCGACCAGTTATATTTATATCCCCACAACAAAGCAATACGTGTTTTCCGCTTAGGGACGGTCCTGACTGGTCAAAACCAACTAGTCCCATTGGGATTGCACGCATATGGGGTGATCATTTTATTAATGTGACGCTAGAAGAAAGTTTTCCAGTGCCACCACTTCACCCACAATGGAGGAGGTACAGATCGGTGGAGGCATCCGCATGGGAAGATGTATATTCAGGTCGAAATTGGATGTATCATTAATCCGGAGTCAAGTAGACCTCGATCTCTTTGTCAAAAAGTTTAGCCGTTATTACACTAGATTTACGCTCCAAAGGTAACATGTATATACTATAGATGAACGTTTCCCAATGCCACCACTTCACCCACAATGGAGGAGGTACAAATCGGTTCACGCATCCGCATGGGAAGACATATATTCAGGTCGAAACTGGATATATCACTAATCCGAAGACAAATGTAACATTTAAGTTAATGTAATCGTTACTTTCTATTTTATGAAATTATTACATCGTTACATGTTTACGTTTTTGTAATGAAGTTATTAAATTATTACATCGTTACATGCAGGGGCGGAGGGAAGGGGGGGAGGGGGTCAAAAGGCTCATGCGATCCCCCAAGCGAAATATTGTAGTGTAAATTTTCAAAAAATTTCGGGTTTTTAAAATTTTTTGAACCCCTAAGAACCATTTTTTAGTGTATTTTATAAAATATATCAAATTTTGACCCCTCAAGCCAAACTTTCTGGCTTCGCTTCTAGTTACATGTTTACTTTTTTTATAATTAAATTTCAATAATTATTTGTATAACTTTGATTTTCGATTCGATTTTCGGTTCAGTTTTCGAGTCCGATTGCAAACTCGTATCTAACCCGACTTTCCCTCCCATTCTTCATGCTTCTAATGTTTTGGCGCCAACTTGCTTCTAATGTTTTCGGTTCATGTTTTGCTTCTAATGTTTTGGCGCCAACTTTCCCTCCCATTCTTCTTGCTTCATTAATGCAAAAAGTACTAATATAAAAGTTCTAATTTTTTGGCGCCAATTTCCCTCCCAACAATTATAATGTTTTGGCGCCAACTTTCCCTCCCAACAATTCTAATGTTTTGCTTCAATCACTCCACTCCAAAACTTGTTTCACTCTCAATGCTTTTTTTTTCACTTTGTCACACCATTGCAAAGTCATATGACATGATGTCTCATTGTAAAGTGTCTATGGATTTTGCTTCAATTAAAATCCTTCTTTCTCTTTAGATCTTGTATGCCTTTCTTCAAAAATGTATCTCGACCATCAAATATCAGCGATGGACTCGGCTGCTACACATTCTTTCTCTGGTTTAACACAGTCACCATCACCTTGGTCCAACGAGGGAGAATCTACCTTGAGGAAATGATGTTCATCTGTGGCCTTTTGGTGACAGAACTGCTCCTACTTAATTGGACATTTTATGTGGTTCCAAATTCAGATGAAACGCCAATCACTTTATCCTCTATAAATATTCATCGTCATATGTCGATTCTATATCTAAATCACTAATACTTTTTGTTGCATTTAGTTTGGATGCATTTTCAGCTCCAAAATTCGTATAACATAAGCTATTGGTTAGATTCATGAATTGCGTCATAAATTGAACTCAATGTTGCTGTTTTAAATACTTATCATGATCTCTACTATGTCTAGAAATAATAAAGTTATGGACTTGTTTAATCCGCGTCATTCATATTTGTGTACCTGAGTTTTGGCCAACTTGTTGCATTTACCAGACTGTTATGGGCTAGGGAGAAGGGGCTTGATGCCAAAGATTGAACACCCAATGATTTCTTGAATGGAAAAAATGGACGTGAAGAAAAGGTAATAACATATGACATGAAAAGCCATTAATATTCAGTAGATTGCAAGCTAATAACATATGACATGAAAAGCCATTAATAAAAAAAGGTAATAACATATGACGTGTTGATGAAAAGCCAACTTTCTCTCCCAAACAGTTCTAGTAGTTATTTTCCCTCCACTATCTTTATTGCCTCCAAATCCCAAACACTTCTACATTTCCCTCCAAAATAAAAAGAAAATGTAGACAAAAAATGTCTCTATTCTAGTACTTGAGTTAACTGGAGTTAAAAAAAGAAGAACACATAGATAATGATTGAAAGGAGTTATGATCCTATGTTGGAGGGGTCTAAACCCACAAACCCTACTTAGGCCCTGTTTGTTTTTCTAGAATTTACACTTTTACCCTCTTCTCACCTCTTTTGTCTGGGGCGGGCAGAGATAACTGGTAACTATGATTTTACCTAATTAAAAAGATTTAAAGTTCGTTGTGTTGGTCTAATCGAATTGATCTTAGTTCTCTATGTGACTCTATTGTTTTTGGTGGAACAAAGATGTGTCGTTGTAGTGTTTAAAATTAACAGGTGCAAAACTATTAAAGTAAATGGGCACTTAAAGTAAATCTAAGTCTAATTAAAGTAAAGGTGCAAGTATTTAAAAACGTGAGTGAAGTTAAAGGGCACTAAAGTAAATGACGTAAACTTAAATCTATCTAAGGCAAACTTAAAGTGCGACTAAAACTAAGGCAAGTCTCAAATAAAACTAAGGCAAATAATCTTAAAGTGCAATTAAAATAAAGGCGGGAAAAATAAAGCTTGAAAATAAAAATCAAAGACAAAAGCTAATAAGAACCTGAATACAGCTCATTCGGAATAAACCTTCGTTTGGAACAATCACTCGTCCGGAATGTCACCTTCGGTTGAAATGATTTTTCTTCACTTGGAATATTACCAAAATCCCTGATCCGGAACTAATTGATCTGAATATGTCACTTATCCAAAACAATCATTCGTTCGGAACTTTACTGATTCGGAACTCTAAATCTTGTCTTGATTCGGAAGTATTTTTTCACCCTTGATTCGGAAGTTTCCGAGTGAAGCCCCCTTGATTCGGAAGTTTAGAACTTCCGAATGAACAATCACTGAATCGGAACTAACTCTTCGTTCGGAAGTTTCGTTCGGAAGTTCGTTCGGAACTTTCGTTCGGAACTTCGTTCGGAAGTGTTGATTCGAAACTTTTGAAAGTTCCGAATGAATTGATTGATCCGGAACTTTTTAAGTTCCGAATGAAGGTCTTGATTCGGAAGTTTTAAAGTTCCGAATGAACAGTAGCAGACTCGGAAGTTTTCCTTCGTCAGGAACTTTGAATGTTCCGGATGAACAAGTTTGGCTCGGAACTTTTGCTAATCCCAAATCTTCCGGATGAACAACCTTGACTCGGAACTTTGGAAGTTCCGAATGAATCAACTCCCTTGTCTTGATTCGGAAGTTTTCTCCTGGAAAGATCAGATACAAGAACAAACTATCCGAAGAACAAGGAGATACAGAAACAGTAAATATAAACACAAATTAACCAAAATCAAACACACGGATTAATCTAAACAGTAACGAATCAACAAATAAACATCAACAAAACAGTTAAAAACAAGAAATTAAACAACTTTAACCACAATAATCAAAAACCACTTGGATCAAAATAAAAGCATGAACATAAACATAAACACATAAATCAAAGATTAAGAAAGGTAGATAAGAGATTTGACAAGATAAAGTAAAGATTGACAATAATTAAATGAAAACTTACTTGAAATTAAATGAATTTAAGGTGCAAGACAAGGTATTTAAATTTGACAAGAAATTAAATGACAAGGTATTTAAATGGTGGAAGAGCTAATTGTAACACTTAGCCAACAAGAGTGAAATGTAAACAATCATAATCTATATATAGGGGAGGATTAAGGAAGCTTCCTCCCCTCCTTCATTTCTTGTTAATTGCAAGATTAAGCCCATTTCTTCTTAATTCTTCATTAATTGCGTCATTAGTCCTTTTCTTCTATATTCTTTAAACTTGGACTTAAGGGACTTTTGGCTTCGGGATTTCTTCGAACTCGTCTTTAAATTCTTCCATAAAATAGACTTGAATTCTTCGGCTTTTGATAAAGTTCCGTCTTTTGACTTTTTCTTCGATAAATCTTCAGAATTGGTCGTGGACTTCCGTTCTTTTTGCACTCTTGGCTTCTTGACTTCGTCTTTCATCCTTTTCTTCAATAAAAGTCCGTAAATGCCCGTGAATGTCCGTGTTTTCTCCACTTTTCACCTTTTCATCCTAAATCACAACAAAAACACAAACCACGCATAATTCCGACATAAAAGACATAAAATACACGTATTGGTCCGGTTATTATTGTAATTAAGTGGTAGAAAAGATGGGTGTTTACACACCTATCAAATCCCCTACACTTGACCATTGCAATGTCCTCATGCAATGCATTAGTTACAAAGCAAGATTACACTTTTCATCATAATCAATCCACGTTGGCCTTTATTAAAGAAATAGAAAATTAAAATCATGCAAAATAAAGGAATCAAAAGCATACCTTGGGTTTTGGAAATGTCATGAATAATCATCATCCTCAAGTTTTTCACTTTCTCCAAACCAAACTTAAAAACGAGATCATTGTTATTTTAAGTTAGTAAACTATCATGAATTCATATGGGCCAATTACTCACTTAGACTCCCTTATTCCTAAGGGTATCTCTTATATTTTATTGTTGTCTTGAATGATCACGAGGATGCATTGTTTGACTTATTTCGATAGTTATTTTGTCTGAAAATAAAGTAAACGATTTAATCAATAGTTAGCTAAAGGACAAAATCTTTTAAAACTGCTTCTCGGGACCTCATAAAGGTCATATCTTGGCATAACTCGCTTCGCGATTTGAGACCTTTCTCCGACCGATATTTGGCAGCGACTTCATACTTTGAATCTTGAGAGACGTTCATGAAATAATGGTCTTCTCTTCATAATGGAATTTCTTCACTTGAAGTTTTGAGAGATTCATACTTGGACCACGACTTCTTCATTTTTTCTCCAATCTTTATTTTGGACTTTGATATACAACGATCCGCCTCCTTTTATGACTTGGATCTATTTATCCTCATACCTTGTTAGGGTCTTTTCGGATACACTTCTCCATGACTTTTGGGGAGTTTTGCTTTACGTCGTGTGTCTCGATCCTTCATATTGATTTTCGATAAATGATTCTTCACATCACTTTGGATCTTTAGCAACAAAACATAGCCCTCATGCCTTGTTAGGGCCTTTTCGGACTCGCCAATCTTCGCGTCCCGCTTCAATAAGTTATGCCTTGGCTATGAACTCTAATCCATACCGAGCAACTTTTAAACGACCTGGGGCTAGAAGCTAAGTAACTTTTCAAATCGTACAACCTTATTTATTAGCAGATAAATTTATTAGCAAGCGATGGGAGAATAGGCTTATAATTAACTCACATAAATTCACGAAAGAATACCGAACTTATAATTGGCTCTATCATCTCTCGTTCTCCACAGTTTAAAATCTCAAGTAATGAGACTCGTGGATACTTAGCCTATTAAATCAAAATTTTGGGTTTTCGATTCGCCTATAGGATCTTGCGAATTCTTAGACTTTTTCAAGTTTAGAAATCGCATTTTAAAGTTCCCTTGATAAACGACTCTCTATGATCAATTATAGGAACTTGCGAAAAGTTCTTGTTCTTAACCCGTGAGAGTTAAGACTTTCGCGTTTTATAGCTCCCTATATAAAAGCCTAGCAAAACTTGACTTAAAACCGTTAAGGATACTAGCTAGAGTAAACTCGGGTTGAGTCAAAAGATTCACAACGTTTGAAAAGTAAAACCACTTATGAAACATTTATTCTAGCAAAGAAAGAAAATAACTATACAAAAGGGAAAAACTAATAGGCCAAAATAGATCAAAAATTTTGAAAAATGTCGAAAAATTGATTTTCCGGTTAAAATGAGGACAAATACAAGGAAAATGACCACTTAACTTCGATAGAAGTCCCCCCTACACTTAAGATAAACATTGTCCTCAATGTTTAAGCATGTGGGAGTAAACTCCCCTACACTTAGGACATTGTGCACTTTGTTTAAATCTCGCTAAGGAAAAGACAACTAAAGAGATTCCTATTTTAATATTGAGAAAATATAAAATGTTGAATCGAAAAGAGTTTAGGATAGAACCGGGAAGAAGTAGAACACGGAATCACGGGTCGTCAAGAATCAGCAAGAGTGGATCATTGAAGCTCGAATCCCTGATTAAGAAGTGAGGAGAGGAAAGCAAACCAACGGGTCTCCCCTACACTTATGGTAAAGAAAGCGAAAAGATAGATGCATGGGTTGCCTCCCAAGAAGCGCTTGATTTTTGTTAAGCGAGTCGTGAGCCTGACTCGACCTTGATCATCAACGGAAGAAGCATGAAACATATCCACCAGGATCAAAGACATAGTTTTCATCCATCAATAAGAACGAGCTTAAGGCGAACAAGGCAAGCCAAAAGAGAAGTGGCAAGGTTTCCTTAAGCAGCGATGGAGCATGGTGGAAGCAAGTATGGTGTGGTGCAAGCATGTCTTCAATAGTTCCAAAGATTTTTCCTTTTATTTCATCAGGTGGATACTGAGATGGCTTAAAGACTTCAATACCGGGGTCGAACACCTTTTCCTTTAGGGGAAAATAGCACTCAGGCTCAGCCGAGTGTGAAGAAGATCCGCAAAGAAGCACAACCTCGTCCTCAGAAGTGGGACAAAGAGGTGTCAAATCATAAGTGCAACGGATTTCGGTGTCGACCGGTTTCTTTTCCTTGGACAGAATGCTCCTCAAATCCAAAGTAGGATCAAGGCGATAATCTTCAAAGTCCAAAGAAGGAGCATCACTCTCATGAGGGAAGTAAGTGTTGAGAAATTCAGAGAAATCTTCCTCAAATGAATAATCGTCCAAAGTAGGATCGAGTGATGGCGGAGGATCTTCATCATGTGAAGAATCGCTCGAGAGAGTATCAGCCTCATCAAAATCATCGAAAGTGGGCAGCTCGGGATACTCAGAAGTATAATCAAAATCATCTGAATCTGAGCTAGAATCATCATCATCATAAGCATCGAAGACCGGTTGAGAATCATAAATGGGAGAAGCGTCCAAAGTAGAGTGAGAATCATCCACATTATCTTCAAAGAGTGGATTATCAGTGGAAGACTCGAATAGAGGATTGTCATAGACGGTAAAGTCATTGAGCACATTTATCATATTCACTGATTCTCGGCCTCCAAAGGATTTGCTTGTAAGCTTCCCCATTTTAAAAACTTTTGAACCATCCCCGACTCGTAAGATTAACTCACCTTCGGCCACATCTACTAAAGCACGTCCGGTTCTTAAGAATGGCCGACCAAGTATTAAAGGAATACGAGGGTCCATTTCATAATCAACTACGACAAAATCGACCGGGAAAGTAAATGTGCCAACTTTGATAAACACGTCTTCGGCTATACCAACGGGGTACGCGAGAGTGCGGTTCGCAAGTTCGAGAGTCATCTTTGTTGGAATGAGGTCGGGTAATGATAGTGTTTTCCAAACACTCAGTGGCATCAAATTAATACTAGCCCCGAGATCAGCAAGGGCAGTAAATTCTTCAGTTTTGTTGAACACGCAAGGCAACACAAAACGACCGGGATCTCCTAGATTTTCCGGAAGTTCTCTAAGAAGAACTGCAGAGCAGTTTTCATTTAAGCGTGTGTTGGCGAGTTCAATCATCTTCTCCTTCTTGCTAAGCAATTCCTTGAATGCTTTGACAAATTTCGGCATGTGGCAAAGTGCTTCAACAAGGCTAATGTTGATGGTCATTTTAGATAGCATATCCACATATTTCGATACTTGACAGTCATTCTTGGTTAGCTCGTTGGTCTTGCCTATGCGAGAAGGGTATGGGATTCTAGGTTGATAAGGGGAAGGTGAAGGTGTAGTTGGTGAAGGTTGAGATGTTGAAGGGTCCTTCCGAGATACATCGTCATGACGAGGCGGAGACGGTAATGGTGCACTACTACTAGGTGTAGGAGGAGTAGGGATATATGGTGGTGGAGGAGATGTAGATGATGGTGGTGGGATAGGTGGATCGACAATGGTAATTCCACTACGCGTAGTTATAGCACTCACATTAGCTCGCGGATTAGTGACGGTGTTTGAAGGTAGAGAACCCGAAGAAGAAGAAGGTTGAGCTTCGGGCAAGAAACTAGCCAACAGATTCTTTAATTCAGTTGTTTGAGTGATGAAGGAGGATTGAAGATTATCACGAACCTCGGTTCTGATGTCATTACCTTGCTTCAAGATATCTCCTTTCAAATTGATTATTTGGCTTTGTAGATTCTTGATTTGCTCACCTTGAGTTCTCATGATGGTGTCAACATCGGGATTAATGGGTGGGTGTTGTTGGGTGGGTGGTTGATAAGGGTTAGAAGCACGAGGTGGGATTTGGTTGCTTCTATTGTAGTTGTTGGCGGGATTTTGGTTTTGAGGAGAAAAACCGGGTGAAAGGTAGTTGTTGGAACGGTAGCTCAGCATATTTCTATCCCCTTGTTGTCTAGCTTGGTAATTTTCCGGTGAATAATTACCGTAAGCAGCATACACATTTTCCGGATTTCCTTGTGTCGAAGGACAATCGGTGTATGAGTGAGGACCGCCACATGTTTCACAAGGATTAGCAACCGCTTTAACTTGTTGTTGTTGTTGGTTTGAAGCGAGAAGCGTAATACTTTTGCTCATTTCAGCCATCATGCGGGTGAGTTCGGTCATCTCAGGGTTTGCTGAGGTAGAAGAAACATTGACTCTCGGGTTGGTCCTAGAAGAAGCAGAGGAATCCCAGTTCTTGTGATGAGTAGTCATGTTTTCAATTAACTCTCTACACTCCTCGGGTCTCCTTTTCATGAATGTGCCACCGGCGGCTGCATTAATCGTATCACGATCTCGAAAAGTCAATCCGTTGTAGAAAGTATCGATTAATGTCACAGGGAGCATGTTGTGGTTTGGACAACGGTCGATCAAGACATTATATCTCTCCCAAGCGTCAAAAAGAGATTCATCAGGGTCTTGCATGAAACCGCTGATCTGATTGCGAAGGCTTGTGACCATGGATGGTGGAAAGTAGCGCGATAAAAATCGTTGAGTCATGTCATCCCAAGTGTGAATAGAATTCTTCGGGAGACGATCAAACCATTTCTCGGCATGATGCGATAAAGTATGTGGGAAGAGTTGTAGGCGAAGTACATCAATTGTGGCACCAGGCAACTTTATGCTTTGGGTGATTGTAATGAACTTGTCGAGGTGTTTGTTGGCATCATCATCAGGCAATCCTCTAAATGGGTTTGTTTGTACTTGCTGAATCATGTGATGCTTTAACGAAAACTCAGGAGCGTTGATCTGCATCGGCGCAATCGGTCCTCCTCGTCCAAACATGGTTGGTTGACAAAGTTCCTCCATGGTCCGAAGATCGGGCTGTGGAAGAGCATTGTTGTTATTATTATTATTGAGGTTCGGTGGAATGTTGTTGTTGTTAACACCTGCCATATCTAAATCTTCTTGAGGCTCGGGCTCTTGATAGTTAGAAGATCTAGTACGCATACACCTGAAAATGCAAAAGAAAAAGAAACCAAACACAAAGACAATATATATACACAATAAAGCTAAAATCTTTTTGGATTTTTGAAATTTTTCTAATTTTTATTGTTTTTTTTTTTTTTTTTTTATCAATTTTTAATTTTTATGAGTTTTTTTTTTATGCAAGAAAAGTAACGTTCACAAGGGAGCGGATCCCAAAAAGCAACGTGTCTCTCACAGACAACTGTTGATCTTAACGAAAAGAGCCGGCAGCGGCGCCATTTGATAACTAGGGTTTTACCTAATTAAAAAGATTTAAAGTTCGTTGTGTTGGTCTAATCGAATTGATCTTAGTTCTCTATGTGACTCTATTGTTTTTGGTGGAACAAAGATGTGTCGTTGTAGTGTTTAAAATTAACAGGTGCAAAACTATTAAAGTAAATGGGCACTTAAAGTAAATCTAAGTCTAATTAAAGTAAAGGTGCAAGTATTTAAAATTGTGACTGAAGTTAAAGGGCACTAAAGTAAATGACGTAAATTTAAATCTATCTAAGGCAAACTTAAAGTGCGACTAAAACTAAGGCAAGTCTCAAATAAAACTAAGGCAAATAATCTTAAAGTGCAATTAAAATAAAGGCGGGAAAAATAAAGCTTGAAAATAAAAATCAAAGACAAAAGCTAATAAGAACCTGAATACAGCTCATTCGGAATAAACCTTCGTTTGGAACAATCACTCGTCCGGAATGTCACCTTCGGTTGAAATGATTTTTCTTCACTTGGAATATTACCAAAATCCTTGATCCGGAACTAATTGATCTGAATATGTCACTTATCCAAAACAATCATTCGTTCGGAACTTTACTGATTCGGAACTCTAAATCTTGTCTTGATTCGGAAGTATTTTGTCACCCTTGATTCGGAAGTTTCCGAGTGAAGCCCCCTTGATTCGGAAGTTTAGAACTTCCGAATGAACAATCACTGAATCGGAACTAACTCTTCGTTCGGAAGTTTCGTTCGGAAGTTCGTTCGGAACTTTCGTTCGGAACTTTCGTTCGGAACTTCGTTCGGAAGTGTTGATTCGGAACTTTTGAAAGTTCCGAATGAATTGCTTGATCCGGAACTTTTTAAGTTCCGAATGAAGGTCTTGATTCGGAAGTTTTAAAGTTCCGAATGAACAGTAGCAGACTCGGAAGTTTTCCTTCGTCCGGAACTTTGAATGTTCCGGATGAACAAGTTTGGCTCGGAACTTTTGCTAATCCCAAATCTTCCGGATGAACAACCTTGACTCGGAACTTTGGAAGTTCCGAATGAATCAACTCCCTTGTCTTGATTCGGAAGTTTTCTCCTGGAAAGATCAGATACAAGAACAAACTATCCGAAGAACAAGGAGATACAGAAACAGTAAATATAAACACAAATTAACCAAAATCAAACACACGGATTAATCTAAACAGTAACGAATCAACAAATAAACATCAACTAAACAGTTAAAAACAAGAAATTAAACAACTTTAACCACAATAATCAAAAACCACTTGGATCAAAATAAAAGCATGAACATAAACATAAACACATAAATCAAAGATTAAGAAAGGTAGATAAGAGATTTGACAAGATAAAGTAAAGATTGACAATAATTAAATGAAAACTTACTTGAAATTAAATGAATTTAAGGTGCAAGACAAGGTATTTAAATTTGACAAGAAATTAAATGACAAGGTATTTAAATGGTGGAAGAGCTAATTGTCACACTTAGCCAACAAGAGTGAAATGTAAACAATCCTAATCTATATATAGGGGAGGATTAAGGAAGCTTCCTCCCCTCCTTCATTTCTTGTTAATTGCAAGATTAAGCCCCTTTCTTCTTAATTCTTCATTAATTGCGTCATTAGTCCTTTTCTTCTATATTCTTTAAACTTGGACTTAAGGGACTTTTGGCTTCAGGATTTCTTCGAACTCGTCTTTAAATTCTTCCATAAAATAGACTTGAATTCTTCGGCTTTTGATAAACTTCCGTCTTTTGACTTTTTCTTCGATAAATCTTCAGAATTGGTCGTGGACTTTCGTTCTTTTTGCACTCTTGGCTTCTTGACTTCGTCTTTCATCCTTTTCTTCAATAAAAGTCCGTAAATGCCCGTGAATGTCCGTGTTTTCTCCACTTTTCACCTTTTCATCCTAAATCACAACAAAAACACAAACCACGCATAATTCCGACATAAAAGACATAAAATACACGTATTGGTCCGGTTATTATTGTAATTAAGTGGTAGAAAAGATGGGTGTTTACACACCTATCAATAACTTGTTTGTTTTTTTACAGATAAAAGTGGCAAAAAGCTCTTTTATCCTCTTCCAAGTTACAGACAACTTCTATCTCTTTTTACCTCTTCTTACCTCTTTTTCTCACTCTATCACCACTCACCTCCAACCATCACCTCATCTCAGCCGCCACCACCATCGCATCCACCGGCGGCCAACATCCAAGCCGTCGTAAACCATCATCCCAGTCTCCTACCACCAACATGAGGGTGGTGGAGCAGGAGATACCGATCCATATATCTCTCTTAAAAAAGAGGTAAACAAACTACCTATGCTGTTCAAAACATATACCATAAAGTCCTATAAATTTCAACCCTTTCATGTTATAATAGTGTTATCTTGTAACAACAGACCTGCATACAGTTTTTACATCACTTTACTCTTAAGTCAAAATTTGTATTGTACTAATGTTGGTTTCTATTATGTTTCTTTCACTATCTTTTCTGTAAAAATATACAGCAATGATCAATAAAGTGTTACTGGGTCCATCCAAACTAACTCACATCGACCTGCAACAAAATGGCCTGTTTTGACCCGTTGCCCCACCCACTAGACACGCCCATTTTAGGGAGAAGACTAAAGCTTTATAGGCTTACCTTGGTAGATATTCAGTGACTATTGATAGATTTGGGGGTTGAGTTACGACGCCCATAAAAAGTTTAAGAGTGACATGCAAATTTTGTCCCTAAAGTTTAGTTAACAGAAGATGGTATATTTCGCAGGATTTTTGTCCAACTAACGGAAGGATCTTTAGTGAAACTTCAATGAAAGGGCAAACTGTATAGAACAAAATGAGTGCGGATTTTCTATACAGCAGTCAATATGGTGACGTTCGACCCATTTGACCCATTTTCCTTTATTCGTGATCCATTTATAAGCAAATGGATTAAAATTTCCTACTCTACTCCCTATTGATGACACGTTCAAATATCCAAAACATTCATGTTAGTGGTTGCTATAAAAAGGCTACGCGGATGACCCATGCCTAGGGGCGTAATAAGTTCTTTCCTTTTCATAACCTTGGCTCTTGTTTTTCACATTCCATTTTTCCCATTCATTTGGGTATAGTATGTAATGCAGCTTGGTGAGTTGCAGGCAGGTCTATGATGCGTTTTTATATCTGAAAATACTTTCTATTTGGCGCGAGAAGTCAACCATATCTGAAAATACTTTCTATAGTATGTAGTTTACAGTAAACAACCATTAAAACTCAGAAATACAAATGGGTGATATTTACAAAAAAAATAAATCCATAAGGGGTATACAATTCATGTAATATTCCAAAAATCACAACTTTCCGTATTTGAGGACAATATAAAGCATACAGGTATGTGAATAAACTATTAATGAAGGTGTTGCTAGATGTAGACGTAAGTGGTGTCGTTCAACCAAACATTTCGTTTTCAATGATTGATTAATGCCTAATATACAATTCCTTCATGTGATGAGAATCAAGAAACAATACAACATCAAATGATATGGAAAGGCTCTAACTGAACATTAACAGGCTATCTAAAGGCAAATAAACTTGAACAATATATCAGATTAATGATAGTAGCAGGTAAATGACAGAGGGCAACACATACCTTAATGCACTTCATCAAGTCCACTCATTAATCTGGAATTTGTTTTTTTGTCAATTACTAATGCATCAAACGAATATCGCTAGTGTGTAATCGCAGCATGTTGTGTTCGGTGAGTATATATATAAAGAAATTATCGATCAGATAGCAAGTTGCTCTCCTAATTAGTTCTAGCATCTCGGACTTCCAAAGCTGCAAAACTTGAAACAGATTGTGGATGGTAACCCTTCATCTTTCATTAACTTACTTAACGTATGAACCTCCATACATATTACTTTTATTTGTGGATGCAATTGGTCTCCAACAACAAACACATGAAAGTGACTCTTAAGATGTTCATCAAGAAGTACAACAACAGTGAACATATCATAAAAATTATTCACATATTTGACGGCTTTTCTTAGCTAATTGATCATTCATGATTGTCTTCAATATTTCTATTCATTAGGTATAGCTATCAAGAACCTATACCTGGATTGACACGGACCCATATTGACCCGACCCTAATTGAGTCGGACCCCTGTTGACCCAGGCTCCTGTTAACCCGGTTTCATAATCACAAGTAATCCTTAATAGGCCTGTCTATAATATTCAACATTATAATTGCTCACAAGTTTCTTCGGCAACCAAAACGTCGTAAACAGGAGTAAATGGATATTGGAAAAACTAAACAAAAGTATTCCACAAGGCCGCTTCCTTTAGTTGAAAACAAAATTGAGAGCGAGGATGCTTCATTTTCAATTTTATACATAATAAAAAGAAAATTACAATATAAATCGAGACAATGTCATATAAGCAAAGACAAAGACGAGCATAACTAACCTGTGAGTGCTCACATGTTTAGCAAGAACATATAAAAATCCCAAATAAACTGACGGTGACGAAAAAGGCTATTCCAGGGATATCCGACAACGATGGGTATTAGTACAAAATAATTCATCATTTAACATCGGCTTCTTCATACACCTACTGAGTTGAAGACTCCTCAAAGTTGGGCAGGACATAACACTTGGCTTGACATCTTCAAAAGAGAGTTCGTAACATGAGACTAATCTAAGTCCAAATAATATTTGATGACCAGAAAAAGATTGTAAACCAACATTAGTAATTTTCTCACAACCCTCCAAACTTAACGCCCACATCTTCAAACACTTGCTACCAATTTCACGTAACGAAATGTCCGTTATATTGATCAAGAAATCTAAATGCAATGTCTGAAGATTTGGGAGCTGACATATGGCCACAACCCCGTTGTCTGTGATATAAGCCCCACACTTAGACAAATCCAGGTTTCTTAGACTAACCATTTTCTTCAAGTGGATAACCCCATCATCGGTAATCCTATCACATCTACTTAGGTATAGTATCTCCAAACAATACCTCAAATCCTCATTCGCCAAATACTCCAAACCCAAATCTGTAATTAGATAACAACCTCGCAACGATAAATGTTTTAAACGAGTTGCTTCTCCAATCATTTTCAATGATTCGTCAGTGACATTTTCACAGTTTAGTAAACCTTGTTAAATTTTTGCATGATCTTACAAGGGAACCAATTCCAATTTCCCTAAAGCGTTACCTCTCATTTAGATCCACACGATCCAAATGAATGCAAGCATTCGTGATTGCACACAAGCCAACATCATCAAACTGCAACCAATTCACCTCATGTCTTGAAGAAAGATCTAGGTGCTTGATATTGGGGCATGACTCGGTTATTTGTTTCATGTGGTTGTTCGAAAGTGGTACATGACATTCAAACGAAGACATTTTTGGGGACGAAAGTAGCACATCATATAGTAGATCAGGATACTTGATGTATAATGACCGCATTTGAAAACATGCAACTTTTAAGAATTTCTTACAAACTTTAGAAAACGATTTTTTGTCTTCATGGTTGGGAATTCGTTCAAAAATGGAGAAGATCTCATCCTCTCCAAGTGGTTCCATAACTCTCAGTTTTCTTGCCACCTCACCTGTCACGTATATATGGATATGTTAGGAACACTGATAATGAACCTATATCACGGTGAAATGTAACCGATAACCCTCTTTATTGAGATGAGCATTTTACCAACCGTGCATTGAAAAAAGAAATCAGAACTAGATATAAATTATATCAACTGTTCTCAGATACTGTAACTTTAACCGTCTTAAAAGCAACATCAATTGCATAATAAAACAACACATTATCAAATTCTACAAAATTAATCAAAAGGGGAACAAGTAAAATGAATTGAAAATGATATCTCTAGCTCTATAGTGATGGTGCACATCTTATTTAGGGGGTGTTTGTTTCGGCTTATATAAGTAGAAGAATATTCACCAGATAACCGGGTTAAAATGAGTTTTTGATTCCTGGGAGAGTCCGGGGGCCAACAAGTACAGGAATATTTACCAGATAACCAGGTTAAAGGGGACTGTAGTTAACATACGTGATCGGAAGCTTGGGTTGCCCTGCATTCTCAGCAGCAGCTACTTCTGTTTCAGTTTCTGTCCTGTTTTGTAGTTTGATTGTGTATCCAATATTTGTGTTGATTAGAAAATTTATAAAATTCTAATCTGAAATCCATGAACTGTATGACTTTACAAAATCACTATAGAAAAGTCAATAGTTTACTGAAATACTTCCGTTTCTCATGAACTTAAGTTATAAATTCATTTTCTAGGAGGTAAATCTTTCACAATTAGTAAACAAGGTCGGTTAAAATCATGTTTTTGCACATATAACTGAACTGTTTGACTTTGCTAAGAAGTTACTTGAGTTTAAGCTACGCTTTCAACGAAGTTACTTTAAAATTTATTAAACCTATGATAATTCCTAAAAAATTTATGTTCCATTATACAGACTGTATTTGAAGGTTTCAATCACAATTCAAATTTTAACATCAAACTCTTTTTTGACTTTACAGTAAGTCAAACTTGGAGTTTTAAGGTTTTTTTTTTGGTTTTTTAGTATCTTTCATTAAGAACCTTATAGTTACTATATTGGTTGCTTGATTCCTTCCTTTATTCATCTCCTATCCTTTTGTCTTTATTAAGAACCTTATAATCACTCAATGAGTCACAAATTTATAGCAACTATCTCTTTTTGTGTCTTTAGTTGGACGAAAAGCAGTTATAGTTACCCTCATACTACTATAAAGCAACTAATCTTGCTTTGACATTTAGACTAGCATCACCACATTGACAGTCCTAGTTGATTTAGTAAATGTGGCCTCTATCTAGCGTTAAGTCGAGAAGTTCCTTTATACATGGACTCACTCATAGGTAGGCAAAAAGAAGGGATGACCTTGCCCGTTTGACAAGACAAATGTATATAAGAAGTGACTGGAGTGGAGTCTCAGCATTAGTTTCTTAAACAAAGTATTCTAGAGGATGTTGATCTGGTTGGCTGTCAAATGAAGTACCTTTATACGGATATACAGTAAAATTCTCAAGAAGCTACATACCCGTCCTTTAATAATAGGAATTTTTAAGCAACCAAAACAGGTCAAGAGTGTTGTTAGCCTTTGTGTAAGATATTCAGATACTACAGTGATCTAGTGTTGATGGCGATTTAGAAGTGGAGGCGTGACCATTCCTGAATTTTGTGACTCCGGTGCATTACAGGTTGTGTTCTTACAGGACGCACAACGTGCACTTTTGACCTTAACCTAAATGTGATGACCAATTAATATGAGAGAATGGAGTGAATTTTTGAATTATGTTAGAAATTGGATCTCAAATTTCTAGATCTTCTATTTAGGGCTAATTATTACAGAAAATAACCAGCTTCTTCATCCACAGGTATTGTATACTACTTGTGCTTAGTGGTGACAATATAGATGGTTAGGTTGCCGGGTAATGGGTCAATACGGGTATTCTTACATAAAAATAATCCAAGTTAATTTGAGGACACATCTGCTTACAAAAACAAGTGGTGGCAGCATGTTTGCCAGCATCTCCTGGTGCAGCCGTTAGCCAGGTTGTATTTAGTGCCAAAGACGCTGAAACGTGGCATGCACCGGGAAAAAGTGCATGCCATCTTGATAGCTAAGGGCTAAAGCCATGTGGTATTCTGCTATGGATAATTAAAACTTTGATTGTCAATTAAATGGATATATCTTAAGTTAAACACACCACGGGTTTGTCAATTAAGCAAAGAGTGAATTGACAGTTTTTAGTGACGTTAAATTCATTCAAATCAACACACAGCTACACAAACAAATTCATAAACTAACCAACAACTCACAAGTTATATACGTAACTTTGTGCAAATCGTGTGAGTATATCGGTACTAGTAGTTAGCTACGTATCATTTGGTCAAAAAAACAAACAACTAGTCACACATTTGGTTGAGCACTTGTTTTACAGAAAACTAGTGAGACGATTTTGTCAAGCACTTGGTCTACACTCTACACGTACACAGTTGAATGCATTTTCAGCGAAAAACTACACGAAACTAGTGAGACAATTTGTCAAACACTAGATTATAAGAGACTAACAAACGCAGTGATATGTCTTTCACTTACACTACATACGATAAGTGACGTCTAATTCATTTAAACTAACATACAGTTACACACACTGATTCATAAATTAGCTATGATTTGGTTGAAAAAACAAACAAGTCGGTCAGACATTTGGCGGAACACTTGTTTTACACTCTACACAAACAAGCCGTTCGAATAGACGAAACTAGTGAGACAATTGGTCAAACACTTGGTCTGCTAAGTCATAAACAAGTTCAAAACAACGATTGCATAAATAAGTACAAATCAACGATTGCATAAGCTGATGAATAAGCTGATAAGGATAATAAATAATCATAATAAATAAGCATAGACTAACAATCGAGCATAAACAAGCTGATAAGCATAAATAAAACTTTTATACTTGAGATGGAGAGAGTGATGGTTTTTTAATTTGTTTGGTTTTTTTAGTTTTTTTCTAATTTTAAAAAGGTAAAAAGTATATGATGATTTATTATCCGAAATTTTTGATTGAAGCTGTGTAATGAACCCTAATTAATTAAATTGTGATGTGAGCGAATTGGGATTTTAAATTCTGTTTTCTTTATTTATTCAATTATTTATTGGGGAAAAGTAATTAAGTCAAAAAGAGGAGTGGTTTTAAAGTGACACGTGTTAATTTTACTATGCCAAAAGAAAAAATGATAACATCAAAATAACTATCACCTTTTGCACATGATATACTTAGGCTGGTGGGAGTGAGGCTTCTCTCACTCGTGAGTTGGCCAAAGCCACTCGCAGCCTCCACCCCACCCCCTTAAACTCGCGCGCGACTTGTTTTCCACCAAGAAAAAAAACTGGGCAAACTCACCCAGGTGAGTTTTTACATGTGGGCCCATATGTTTTTTATTTTTTAGGTTAGGTTTAATTTTGGGTGTTTTTTGTGAGTGGAGTGTATTTAAATAATAAAAAAATAGGTATGAAAAGTGAGTGTGAGTGAGTTTGGGTGAGTGTCATTACCCTCGTGGGTGAGTTTGGTGAGTTTGTTAAAAAGCTGACGTGGCGCTGAGGTGGCGGTGAGTGGGTTTCACCCCACTCCCACCAGTCTTAGGGTGAAACTCACTCACCTCCACCTCAGCGTCACGTCAGCTTTTTACCAAACTCACCAAAACTCACCCAAACTCACCACAAAAGGTAATGACACTCACCAAACTCACACAAACTCACTCCACATCACCCCATTTTTTCATTAAAAATTTTTATTCATACAATTTTATTACAACACGGGTACACAGAAAATTAAAACACAGTACAAAATTAAAAATTAAAACATAAAAAATTAAAACACAGTACGAAAATAAAAATAAAAACATAGAAAATAAAAAAACAACATTTAAAAAAAAACTAATATGAGATATTATAGGCCTCCTTGATTTGATTTTTGCGCCACTCCGCGACTGCAAGATCACGTCCCGTCAAATGATCTATCGGCTGCATATAAAAGTCCAAGTCTTCCTTTTCCTGCTTCTTTCGGGCTATTTCCACTTCTTTTTCCGGACTCGAATCTCTTTATTCTTCATCTCAAAATATGCGTCCTGTTGTTCACCCTGCACAACAAAGGCCCGTTCTTGTTGTTCACCAAACCCAGACAACATCAACCTAGCCAAAGCCTCGTCGTTTGTACTCGACTCCCCCGAAACTCTGCTCCCTTTAGCCTTAGCCTTAGCTCTGTCCCTTCCCATTGGACCTGGGATCGGTTGCACTTCTTCATTATCAGTGGCATCAACATCCACACTGTTACTTGCATCCATAGAATTTGTATTAAACAAACTAGACCCAGATGACTTGTATCTCTTTCTTACTTTGGAAGTCCTAGCTAATTCGGCAGGCAATTCTTGCTCCTTCCATTTCTCAACGTCTTTCAAAATCTCCCAACAATGACGAAATTTGAACGGTTGTCCAACTTGAGCATCATAATGCATCAACGCATCATTAACCATATCAGCATCCGATGCACCACTTCTAGGCCCCATCTGCATCATTTGACCATAAACACCACAAAAATGAGCAATACAAGGTCGCATTGACTTCCACTTCCCGTTCAAAGAATCATAAGTACGAACCCCGGGTTCCCCCATTTTTCTCTCAAAGTACTCAAGGATTTTTGTCCAAAATCCCTGCGTACTCATTTCGTTTCCATTAATGTTGTTAGTAGACACGGAATACCAACCTTTTGTCAAAAAAATTTCCTCCGTTGTTGTCCAATGCTGTTGTGGTTTTGGAGGTTCTTCGACCGCCTTCTTCTTTTGACGTCCCCTAGATAGTGTCTTCTTTGGTTTAGGTTTTTGGACTGTTGGTTGAGTTTCGGGAACGGTTTCCAGCTCAGGAGACCCGGTTTGTTGATACGAAGCAAACCCTTGACTTTCAATCGAGTCTGAATACTGCGGGATGTAGCAATCTTGAGTTTCATAGGCGGGTTGTGATGAGGAACCACCCCTATGGCTTTGGTAGTGGGTCGGGTATTGGGTAGGGTATTAGCTCGGTTATTGGGTAGGGTATTGGCTCGGGTATTGGGTAGGGTATTGACTTGGGTCCGGGCAACGGTAAGGTGTGTTTTGGTAAGGTTGTGGGTGATACAATGATGGTGGTCGAATGGTGATACCGGGTGACGGGTTTTCTAGGTCGAAAGTTCCTCGCGGTGTGGGTGGTGAATTTTGGGTATTTGGCCTACCTCGACGTTTGTTGGAGGTTCGGGGTGTGTTTTCTTGAGACATGATTTGGAGATTGAAGATGGACATGAAGATGAGATGTTTGATTTTGTGTGTGTGAAAAATAAAGAAGATGATGGGGATATTTATAAGTAAATTTTGGGTAAAAAAAAATTTAATTTGAAAAAAAATGGCTAGATTTAAAAGTGGTGGAGCCCAATAGGCAGAAACTCGCTGGGTGAGTTTGCATAGGATTTTGGCTTGCCAGCAGGTGACTCACGTGCGGGTTGGGTAGGCAGGGGTGGGGGCTGCGCGTGAGTGGAGGGAACTCACGAGTGGGATGAAACCCACTCCCACCAGCCTTAGGGAGTCCTGTGGTATGCACTCCCCTGGTCCCCACAAAATTAAATTTTCTGATAAAAAGTACTGTTGGTTTAGTTTGAGCCAGTTTATAAAAAAAAGATCAATTGGGTCCCGCCATATGAAAACCCTGGTCCCCTCTTGTCAAATAGTGCAAAGTTTTTTTTTGAAATATAGTACAAATTTATGAATTGTTATATTTTTACTTTCCCTCTAAAACTTTTAACATATATATTTAACTTTGTTACATTTGTGTTCAGAATTTAATAGTATCTTTTGATGTTTTAGTTTTTGTTTATGATAAACTGTATACTCAGTTTTATAATAAATTGCTGTCATTTAAGTTTCTATTTTTGTTGAGCATTTAATGAGTCTTTTCTTATATAGGTTTCCCTAAAAAATGTTATAATTAATAAAAGTATATATTGTATTGATAATTATAGGATAAGAAATGAGAAATACATTAACTACCTAACTAGTTTTAGATCATTTTTGCATATAAATATTTACATTTTACAACTAACATAACACAGTAAAACTCAACAAAATCATCAAGTTCATAAAAGTTAAAGATCCCACAATGGATATAAGATAATTTTAGCATACAAGATGTATCGGGTTGGTTGAATAATTTAGTTTGAAAAGTTATTACACTAGATTTACACTCCGGAGGTAACTTTTATACTCTACAATAAATTAATTTATACGTTTTGTTTATTAAAATTACCATTTTAAAATTAAAAATCTCACTAAAGGATCTAAATAGTAATATGCAAGGCGTTTGTCTGATGATGAATTTCGTTTGGTAGAAGATTTAACGAGGAATAGCGTGCCGCCACATGAGATTCTAGCAACACTAAAGGATCTAAATAGTAATAACTTGTCGACACTACCAACAATATATGAGGCGCAAAAAAAGATCCGCAAAGTCGAGAGAAAAGGAAAAACTTCAATGTAGAGTCTTATGTCACTTTTACATGATAATCATTATATATATCAGCCTTATATACACCCAATTAATAACGAGTTACATGCTTTGTTTTTTGTCCATCTGATATCTTATAAGATATGGCGTGCATTTCCACACGTGTTGATTATGGATGCCACATACAAGACGAACGTATTCAACATGCCTTTTTTTCAAATTGTTGGTGTATCTTCAACCAACAAGACCTTTTGCATAGCGTCTGCTTTTATAAGTGAAGAAAAGGTGGACAACTATAAATGGGTCTTGGAACAGCTAAAGGTGACACTAAACGAGTGCATGCTCCCATGCGTTATAGTCACAGATATGGAGTTGGCACTCATGAAAGCATGTGAGGTGGTTTTCCCGCACGCCAATCACTTACTATGTAGATGGCACATTAATCAGAATATTTTCAAGCATCACAAAAAATATTTCAAGACGAGTGATGAGTGGGACTTTTTTGTATCAATGTGGAAGGTACTAATAGATTCTCCAACATGGGTATCATACTCAGAAAACTACGAGAGACTTCAAACATTCTTGTCACCATACCCCGGTAACTGATTTACATTAATATTTTATATGTTCCAATAAATTTATGCGTACATCCTATACGATATTTATTTTTATTTCCTTTCAGGTGTTCTTAAATACTTACGTGATACTTGGTTGGACAAATATAAAAATCATTTTGTGTCTGCCTCGATTGACCGGTCTTTGAACTTTGGAAATCGCACATCCAACAGAGTTGAGAGCCAACATGCGAAGTTCAAGAAGTGCATGCGTAATACAAGAAGTACTTTGGATAAACTAGTTCGTTGTATTGATAAGATCGTAAAGTTACAACTCACGGTGATAAGATCTAGTTTTGGAAGAAGTGAAATTTATCGGTATCACCACCACAATATACGTTGCTTCCATTTATTACGGGGTCTCATCTCAGCCGAAGCTCTAAATTTCATGGTGAAAGAGATTAGGCGGTTGAATTATATTCAGCTAAATTCATTACCTTGTGGTTGTCAACTATATAACAGTTGTGGCTTACCGTGTGCTTGTAGACTTTCATTATACATGACTTCAGGTTCGTATATACACTCACTTATATTTGATTTACATATCGAATTGTATATATATCAACTTTTAAGACAAAAATATATGCAGGTGAGTGTATTCCTCTACACTCGATAGACATGTTTTGGAGAACGTTAGATCTTTCGGCAACAACATCTTTGCAAAGTGACGATATATGTTGCGATACTCAATTAAACAACATTAAAGAACACTTTAACAAAGAGTCTAATGCTGGAAAGAGAAGTGTCCTAAGAAAGTTAGGTGACATATTAAGTCCAAGTAAAACGACAATTAAACCACCCAAGGTCAAGCAAAACACCCGCGGTAGACCAAGTTTGAGAAAACAAGAACAACAAAGAAAGCGTGGTTCATGCAAGTTTTTTAACATCGACATGAACATGCAACCTAAAATACATAGTTCAAACTCTCAAAGAGGTCAGACCCGCAACTATATTCCCGACCTAAATAAAGAACCTCCAAAAGTTCCAGACTTGAACGAAGAACCTCCAAAAGTTCCAGACTTGAACCTAGAACCTAACATGGGGCAGCCTTCTCATAGCTATGATTTGATCCGCATTATTCCACCGACTTTACAGTCACATGTCACAAGTATGTACAATATGATAGGTGATGGAAATTGTGGCTTTCGCTCTGTTGCCTACGTCATTGATCGTGATGAAAATAGGTGGCCCGTAATTCGACAAAATTTGTTGCAAGAGTTAGATGATCACGAGTTGCTTTACACGGCTATGTGGCATGACGGGTTTCAAAATATTAGGCACACCGTGGATTTTTTTCGATGGGGAATTGCACCGCCGGATAAATGGATGAATATGCCTGACACAGGGTTGGTTATTGCTTCATTCAATAACCAACCAGTTATATTTATATCCCCACAACAAAGCAATACGTGTTTTCCGCTTAGGGACGGTCCTGGCTGGTCAAAACCAACTAGTCCCATTGGGATTGCACGTATATGGGGTGATCATTTTATTAATGTGACGCTAGATGAAAGTTTTCCAGTGCCACCACTTCACCCACAATGGAGGAGGTACAGATCGGTGGAGGCATCCGCATGGGAAGATGTATATTCAGGTCGAAATTGGATGTATCATTAATCCAGAGTCAAGTAGACCTCGATCTCTTTGTCAAAAAGTTTAGCCATTATTACACTAGATTTACGCTCCGAAGGTAACATGTATATACTCTAGATGAACGTTTCCCAATGCCACCACTTCACCCACAATGGAGGAGGTACAAATCGGTTCACGCATCCGCATGGGAAGACATATATTCAGGTCGAAACTGGATATATCACTAATCCGAAGACAAATGTAACATTTACGTTAATGTAATCGTTACTTTCTATTTTATGAAATTATTACATCGTTACATGTTTACGTTTTTGTAATGAAGTTATTGAATTATTACATCGTTACATGCAGGGGCGGAGGGAAGGGGGGAGGGGGTCAAAAGGCTCATGCGAAATATTGTAGTGTAAATTTTCAAAAAAATTCGGGTTTTTAAAATTTTTTGAACCCCTAAGAACCATTTTTTAGTGTATTTTATAAAATATATCAAATTTTGACCCCTCAAGCCAAACTTTCTGGCTTCGCTTCTAGTTACATGTTTACTTTTTTTATAATTAAACTTCAATAATTATTTGTATAACTTTGATTTTCGATTCGATTTTCGGTTCAGTTTTCGAGTCCGATTGCAAACTCGTATCTAACCCGACTTTCCCTCCCATTCTTCATGCTTCTAATGTTTTGGCGCCAACTTGCTTCTAATGTTTTCGGTTCATGTTTTGCTTCTAATGTTTTGGCGCCAACTTTCCCTCCCATTCTTCTTGCTTCATTAATGCAAAAAGTACTAATAACAGTTCTAATTTTTTGGCGTCAATTTCCCTCCCAACAATTATAATGTTCTGGCGCCAACTTTCCCTCCCAACAATTCTAATGTTTTGCTTCAATCACTCCACTCCAAAACTTGTTTCACTCTCAATGCTTTCTTTTTCACTTTGTCACACCATTGCAAAGTCATATGACATGATGTCTCATTGTAAAGTGTCTATGGATTTTGCTTCAATTGAAATCCTTCTTTCTCTTTAGATCTCGTATGCCTTTCTTCAAAAATGTATCTCGGCCATCAAATATCAGCGATGGACTCGGCTGCTACACATTCTTTCTCTGGTTTAACACAGTCACCGTCACCGTCACCTTGGTCCAACGAGGGAGAATCTACCTTGAGGAAATGATGTTCATCTGTGGCCCTTTTGGTGACAGAACTGCTCCTACTTAATTGGACATTTTATGTGGTTCCAAATTCAGATGAAACGGCAATCACTTTATCCTCTATAAATATTTCATCGTCATATGTCGACTCTATATCTAAATCACTAATACTTTTTGTTGCATTTAGTTTGGATGCATTTTCAGCTCCAAAATTCGTATAACATAAGCTATTGGTTAGATTCATGAATTGCGTCATAAATTAAACTCAATGTTGCTGTTTAAAATACTTATCATGATCTCTACTATGTCTAGAAATAATAAAGTTATGGACTTTTTTAATCCGCATCATTCATATTTGTGTACCTGAGTTTGGCCAACTTGTTGCATTTACCAGACTGTTATGGGCTAGGGACAAGGGGCTTGATGCCAAAGATTGAACACCCAATGATTTCTTGAATGGCAAAAATGGACGTGAAGAAAATGTAATAACATATGACATGAAAAGCCATTAATATTCAGCAGATTGCAAGCTAATAACATATGACATGAAAAGCCATTAATAAAAAAGGCAATAACATATGACGTGTTGATGAAAAGCCAACTTTCCCTCCCAAACAGTTCTAGTAGTTATTTTTCCTCCACTATCTTTATTCCCTCAAAATCCCAAACACTTCTACATTTCCCTCCAATGTGTTTCCCTCCAAAAGAAAAAGAAAATGTAGACAAAAAAATGTCTCTATTCTAGTACTTGAGTTAACTGGAGTTAAAAAAAAGAACACATAGATAATGATTGAAAGGAGTTTTGATCCTATGTTGGAGGGGTCTAAACCCACAAACCCTACTTAGGCCCTGTTTGTTTTTCTAAAATTTCCACTTTTACCCTCTTCTCACCTCTTTTGTCTGGGGCGGGCAGAGATAACTTGTTTGTTTTTTTATAGATAAAAGTGGCAAAAAGCTCTTTTATCCTCTTCCAAGTTACAGACAACTTCTATCTCTTTTTACCTCTTCTTACCTCTTTTTCTCACCCTATCACCACTCACCTCCAACCATCACCTCATCTCAGCCGCCACCACCATCGCATCCACCGGCGGCCAACATCCAAGCCATCGGAAACCATCATCCCAGTCGCCTACCACCACCATCTCAGCCGCCATAAAAGGTAGATCCTTAGTACCTTATTAATTTTATTTGATTCTTTTGTTTTTGTGTTCCTATTTTGGTGTTTAATCTTGTGGGTATGTACCTTATTCATCGTTTGAGATTGTGGGTATCTTAGAAATTAGATCCTCGTACCTTATTAATGTCATTTGTTAGAAATTATATATTTTTTTTATTTTAGGTTAGTGCCATATATGTAGTGAGTTTTGATTAAGCGATTGATTTGGTTGGTTAACGGATTATATCTTTCCGGTAATGCCCTTTTGCCTTCTGCCTTCTGCTTAGAAGATGAATGGGTTTAATATGTTAGGGAAATGATGTAATAAGTAAGCATCATCTAGCTATCTGAAGTTGTAAGCATTAGGACGAGTCGTAAAATTGAGAACCTTTGGTATGCTTGACCCACATGAAATGAAGGTTTGTCTACCTACTTTAGGAATTGCGACGTGCTATTAGTTCCACAGGAAAATGCTAACTTGCCATGTGAAATAACTTTCTGCATATGGTTTTCTGATTTAACAAGCTGCCCATATGTATTTTACAACTATATACTTAATGCGCACTTAAGAGTAAGTGTCATTTGCTTTTTTGCAAGTATACAAGTTTATTAAGCAGATTCAAATTAGAAAATCTAAACGCACCGACTTCTTCAACCAAACATAGCCAATTGTACATGGACAACTACTAGAGAATTTCGGCACAAATGTATAAAAAGTGAGGATTTACTGCATTCAAATATATCTTTAACTAGGTACTATGAGTAAGTTATGTGCCTTCCTCGCATCTCATCTTTTTGAAAATGAAACAGAGAAAGCGAAGTAGATCATGAACACATAATTGTATTGATCAATAAATGACGTTCGAAAAGGATTATTTTCTACTTTAGTTGATTGAGGAATTGGTCTACGGTGCTCTGAGTTTTATCAGCACGGTCAAATGACACACGGGTATAAACGCCAACTCTCATAAATTTTATGTGTGTGGATAAAAATCCCCCGTGTACATATCAGTGTCCTAACTTAAAGGGTTCTCTTCAGATTAGATTATGTGCTAATTCTACCATAATTCGTGTTCTTAGCTATGGTGGAAAGTACTTCACTAGAAGTATTCCACTTCAATTTGAAACTTGTAACTTTCTTGAGCATCTATCTGTAGGTTCTGACTATATTTCAGGTGTCATACCAAATAACAAATTAGTAGTCATAAACTTAACTTTCTGTCACTATAATCAACATAGTATAATTCATTGTGTATCTTTAGTATTTATAGTGGTCATTATGCGTTTTTACGTCCACTCTTTTTGTTTCTTTAGGAAGACTTGCAAGTCTACTCTTGAAAAAGAGATTGTTAGTAATCTACAAGAGACCAATATAGCAATACTCTTCTCTAAGGATAACTTTCAACTACACCATGTTCAAGTTATGAATTGAATAACGTAGTACATTCTAAAGTTGTTAATTTATTTGTTGTTTAATATTGTTTAGTATTAGAATAGGAATAGGAGTTAGTTTAGTGTATGTTTTTATGTTTCGTCGATTTAGCGTGAATGTTTTTTTGTGATCAAGCATTATGAATTGCGCTTTGTAGGATGTTTGAGTTATGCCGTTATATATTGTTTTCGGAAATTCGGGTTGTAGCTAAACATTGTGATTCTGAACTGTCGGAAGTAGTTGTTAGTCAATGTTGCAGGGAACGGTTGTTGTGATCATACGACATTTGTGATCTGGCAAAATAGTAAATCTTCTATAGCATACGTCTTTGTTTTGTTTATGCAACTGGTTTTGATTGAGCAACAAGTTGGTGGTTTTAGTGTCATTTGTCATTAGCTATTTTAGGTAATTGCGATTTACTAGAGCCTAATGTGATGTCATATCTCGGATACGAGTTTGGCAAATGTGGACTACACACTCGTTTGAGTTAATATGTTTTCAAGTTTCGACCATGACAAAGATGCAGGGGTAAAGGGGCGCAGTCATAAGTGTCTTTAACCACCATCTGTTAATAACAGAAGTTGGTCTCATTTGACATCAACGAAAAAACAAACAACGGTTTTTGTTTTTTTTGCTACATATGATCAATTAAATGTGTAACTTGACAATGAAAATGTATTAGTTGAAGACGATTAAGGTATCGAAGATCAAGTTGTTCAACCACAAAGGAATGAACCGGACTGACAATATATGAATAATTTAAGAGATCAAATCGCGACACAATTGATGCAAGGCGGTTGGATGGTTAATTATTATATATGTTTTAGTATTTTTTTTATAGTTTATTATGTAATTTGGAATTTAATGTTTTTTTGTATGTTTTTATATTTTGAATCATTATATATTGTTGTTAATATTTTATTATCATATGACAAAAGAATTTATATGATCAAATAACCAAAATTTCTAATGTAAAAAGATAAAGATAAAAGAAAAAGACAAAAGAAGTGCTTCAAAAGAAAAAAAAACAAACGGTCTTTTTCATTCAGATGAAGAATTTAGATGTACCTCGTCTTCTGCAGACATGGTTTGCAGATGAAGAGGAAAAAGCTCTGAAAAAACAAACGAAGCCTTAGTATTTTTCTTCTAGGCACACCACTAAACTGTTTGACTTGTTGTATCATGTTAACTTAACGGGTATTTAATTTCTTATTTCAACATTAGTCTTTTACATAAAGCACCGTTAATATGAAATGCTTAAAATATGTCAATCTAAGAAAAATCTAGTTATTGTTCAAAAACAGTTTTGCACTTTACTTTTAAAATTTCTTGTTTTTTAGAACGATAAATGTTAGTGGTTAGGGGGTCGAGTCGTGCAATGACATTTAAACGGAAGAATGTTTTCTTCAAACATTCACCCAATAATGTTAGACTCCTTATCCGCTTCATCTGAAAGACCTTTGGCAGATCTTGAACCCAAGACCTCTAAGAATCCTCCCCCAATACTAAAATTTTTTTTTACAATTTATTCTTTTTCATAACTTAAAGATAAATCGGACTTTTTTTTACAATACTTTAAAATTTTGTATGTTGCTTTTATGTAAAAGTATGTATATATTACTTTTGTAAGAAACATTTTTCACAAAATATATTTTAAATTTTTTTACAAAAATTCACATTTTTTACTCAATAATGTTTTCAAAGTAAAAATTGTACTTGTTTGCAATTTTGTTTTGAGAAGTTTGATTTTTTTTTACAAAAGACTTTAAAAGTAAAAAATTTTACTTTTTGTAAAAATTTTATTTTGCATTTTTAAACCAAAATCCCACCTTTTTTTTACAGAATTTGAATTTGAAAAAAAAAAATGCACTTTACTCTCTTGAAAAGTGTAGAAATGTTTTTTGTTTTTCTTAAAACATTATACTTCTTTTTAAAAAGTGAAAGTAGTTTTACTTTTGAAAATTTTAATATTTGTAAAAAAAAAGTACGGTTTTTTGTGAGAAAAATTCAAAAAATTTTATTTTTTCTGTGAAAAAAGTACAATTTTTACTTTTGAAAATTTTAAAATTTTTTAAAAGTGAGTATAATTTTCTGTAAAAAAAATTCAAGGTTATATAAAGCCTGTTTTCATATAAATTTTAAAAGTTAAATAAAACATGTTAAAAATAATAATACTTTTAACTTTTTTATATAATCGTGCGTATATATAATTTTTTAATGAATTTTTATCTTTATAGAAAGTCACTTTTTTTTTGAAGTTTAACGTTTTGTTTAGGAAGAAAATCTAATTTTAAGTGTTTATATTATAACAACTGTTAATGTCATGGAATAACGTTGTAATAAAAAATTTAATATTTGTGAAGGTAACCGGTTAACCAATCAAACAGTTCACTAAGTATACACAATGTAAGAAATCACAATGTTTAATGATAAAATCAGAAAAACGTAGCTACACATAACGATAAAAAGTTACAAGTAGATGACTTTTTAAGTTATTAGCCCTATACCGAAACTAGCAGTAGTATGTTAATTATTTCCAAATACTACACTTCTAATGGTCATAGAAAACGCCAACCGACGACGCCACAACCGCATCAAGTTCGCGTTATCGCGTCGTGAGCTGTCATGCCCAGCCCAAATGGTCCCAGAAACGAGATGGAACGACGCCAAAAACCACACTATGGCTAGCATTTTCGTGTTATTTATAGTTTTTATTTGTTTCATGATGACACTAGAAATATAGTGTTATTAAGGGAAGGTGTTTTTTATATAATAAAAGAATTAGCATTTTTGTGTTTATTTATAATTTTTATTTGTTTCAAGATGACACTAGAAATATAGTGTTATTAAGGGGAGGTGTTTTTTATATTATAAAAGAATTGTTAATGTAACACCATTTTTTCTACATATTAAACATGATGGCTATGATAAAAAAAAAACATGATGGCTCAATGAGACCTTGCGCTATAAAGGCAACGGGTTTCAGTGACGAAACCAAAAAAATAAGATGTGAGGGTAAAAAAAATTATTGCTAATAGCAACAAAATGCAAAAAAACACTAATATTAAAATGATAAATCGACTATTTTCACTTAGAGATTATAAGTTTATAAACTGACTAAAATATTTGTAAATATATACTAGTGTCGTTGGGCGTGACAGTGACGACTCAGTATTAAACGCGAAGTGTGATATGAAACTTGTGTCGTCAAATATCGTTTTCGAAAGTAGCTAAAAAAAAAAAATACTAGAATGGTTATTACGTTAAAAGAAACTAAGGTATGTTTGATATTTTTAGGAGCTAGAGCGGGTTGGTGAGACATATAGCTTAAGCTTATTTTACATAAAAGGTTTTTTTAACAAAAACCTTCAAACTCTATCAGTTAAACAAAACTTATTTATAATAATAGCTTATTTTTCAAAAAAAATAATAAGCTGTTGGTACGATAGCCTCGTAAACTCAAACAAACAAATCGTTCAAAAAATAAGTAAGCGAGAAAAACAAAAAGGAGCCATTACTAAACTCTGTTACACTGAAAACACACAGACATCACCGTACAACCACCACATCTCCGCCGTATCAAGACGGCACACTCTGCCCTTGAAAACCCAGATCCAAAATCACCTCCTCTCCAATACCCACTTTTCAATTTTCCATAATTCAACCTATATCAAAAGTTATCATAAACCCTAATTGAAAAATGTCAGACAATATCCCTTTTGAAATCCAATTGGAAATCATTAAAAAGGTTTCTGATGTCAAGTCATTGGTCCAATTCAGGTCAGTTTCCAAATCATGGCGGTCTTTTATTGATAGCTATGAGTTTATCAAAGGGTACGGCGCCCGCGATACGCAGCCACATACTCGTATGCTAGCTTTATCTCCAGAATCTCACGATTCTTATTTAAGGTACATTTGTATAGTAGACGATTATATCGGAACTTTTAAGGTACACGAACAAGAGTCTAAGTTTGCTGCATTGCTTGTGTCCCCTTTGCTTAACCAATATAGTGTTTCGTACATTGTTGGCGCGTCTCATGGATTGCTGTGTTTGTACGGTTTTCATAGAGGTTATAAGAAAGGGATGTTTGTTATTTGGAACCCTTCCATTCAAAAAGCATTTGGTATTGTTGTCCCTAGTTCTGCCCGTCTCTCTTATGGTTTCGGGGTTTGTCCCGTTACTAATGATCCTACCGTTGTTAAGATTTCACATAGAGTTGACGGGCCTCGGCATGCTGAAGTTTTCACATTGAGTTCGGGTGTTTGGAATGTGATTCCATGTGGTAAACTGCCTCGTGTATCAGTTAACCTTAATATGTATACGTCACCTCATGTAGTTATAGATGGGTTTATTTATTGGGGTGCTTGGGAAGTGATGCGCGCTGATGATGGTCAAACTACCATAAAATACATTGTTGTGTCATTTGATTTGATTACGAAAGGATTTAAAGTTGTAGACCTGCCAGATGCCTTATCAAAGAAGTTGTTCATGCCTTTCTCCGTTTCTAAGCTAAGGGAGTGTCTTGTTGTGTATGGGGCTATAAAGGTAGAAGGAGCAACATGTTGCGGTGTATGGGTGATGGAGCAGGATTCATCTTTTAGAAAACTATTCACAATTCCCACACAAGTAGATCAAATATTGGGGTTTAGGAAGAGTGGTGAACCTATATTTGAAATTCAAAGGGGGAAGAGAAGCTTAACAACACTTAATCTTTACGACCCCTCCTCACAACAAATTAAGAACCTTGGGATTTCCGGACAATATGGATCATTCTTCATGGGCTTTAACAAGGAATCGCTACTTTTGCTTGATCACGCAGATTCACATATTTATTCTGAAGATAGTTGAAGACCATATTTTAAAGTGTGGATTTAAAAAATACAAGTTACCTAAGGATAGAGGGGCCGATTTTGTAGCTTAGGTGTCGAAAAATCAGTTTCATCTGTTTTGGTTTTTTATCGCTACATTAATGTAGAAGCAGTATATGCTACTTTTTTTCTTCAATATGTGCTTATTAGCAAGGTTAGTGACTTCAGTATTATTAAGTTTGATGTGATTTCTGTTATTCCATGGATAGTGTTATACCTGCTCGTTTTCTTTAATGGTCTATTGGGAGTTAGGAATGTCCTTTATAGATGTCTTATTGCTTGTGTAATTAATGATGAACAAGCCTTTTTGATATTCATTACATGTTAAAATCTTGTTAGCGTCCTTTGCTTCGTTACATTCTCCTCTCATATTGCTTGGGGTCTATTTTGAATAATCTGTAAATACAAACATGAGTTTATCAGTCATTGAATATGCAACATTTGAACGTGTAAATGCTTATTATGTGTAAACACGAAATGATATTCATGTACTTTATAGAAAAGTTGATGTTACTCAATTGATAAGGCTACGAAAAGTTGTTATTACTCAAGCAAGTTACAATGAAACAGTACAAGTCTTATTTATAGGGAAAAGTCAAAATAGAAAAGTCAACTAAGCTAGAACTAACAATAAGCTAAAGCTATCACTTAGCTAAACATACTGGCAACACTAAGCTATTACAAGGAATCAAAACAATAACAAATTTCCATAACATCACATCTTACTAGAGCCTTCTGCATTGTCTTGAATGCTGCTGACTTTGACTTAAGAGACTGTTTGGCACAATGGTTACTTGATGTTTAACAGTTGATGTGGTATGAGCAGTATTACCTCATTTAACCCCAGCCCCCACACACAAACACAAGTCGGTAATTGTGTTTGGATTACATATGCCAAACGTGGACAAAAAGTTATAGTGTAAAGCTTTGGAAAGACCTTTAGTTAGCAGACCTGCGGCTTGAAGCTTGGATGGAATGAAAACAGGCGTCACTTGATTATTCTTGATCTTGTCTCTAACAAAGTGGCAATGTATTTCACTTGATACGTTAGAGAAACAGTTTTGAAGATGCTTATACGCGGTTATAATAGGCCATTTCCGAACACCCCTTTAGAGGGCGTTGGGTATTGCTTATTTTTTTTCTGCATAAAAATAAGTAATTCTGGAACAGTGTTTGGATTTGCTTATTAACCATGTTTATGTGCTTATTTGCCATTTTATGTGTTTATTTGCCATGTTATTTGATAAAGCAGCTTGAAGTTGCTGACACATGGTTTTTATATGCTTATTTCAAAAAGCATTAACAAGTTTTAGTAAGCAAAGTCATTGCTCTTCTTAATGCTCTTCTTAATGATACATCAGGTCATCTACTTATTTTGTTGTACACTCATACGATATTTAACAAGACACAAGTGTAGGTTATTAGCTGTTATTAGATCATATGTGGGTGAAATAAAATAAGCTGCTTCTTCAAAAAATAAAATAAGCTGTTTGAACAAAAAATTATTGGAACTTTAAAGGGGTGTTTGGGATTGTTGATCCGAAACTGCTTATATGATTATTTGTGAGTGAAATTAGTTGGTTAAAATAAGAATCTTGAAATGTCTGCTTATTCTGCTTTGAAATACAAGAGAAGTAGTTTGAGGGTGTTACGTGGTTATTTGCAAGTGAAATTAGCTGTTCTGTATAAGCAGTTGGAAGTTATTTGTTCTGAAAAACAAAACTCTCAAATGGGATTGGGCATTGGTGTTGTTGTTAGTTTGTATAAGCAATAAGCAATGTCAAACACCCGTTTAGGACTTGCCACATATTTATCAACGTATTTGCATACTTGTTGCCATTTTGACATTATATATCAAGTATATCCTGCTTGCTACAGGTTTGGTGGGATCTTGAGATATAAATTCAGTCGGTTGTTATTGCTATGGCATTGCCTGTAGACCATAAAGCACACATTATTGATGGAAAAGCAATTGCACAAACGATTCATGATGAAATTGCCTGTGAAGTCAAAATTTTGGTTGAGAAATATGGCAAGGTATGTCACTTACTCCCCTGCTTGTTTGTACCATCGTTTTAAAGCAATTTTACATTTATCCGCGATAATCAAACAGTAAGAAATTGAATTAAGTAGTATATTTTTCTTTCACTTCATGTACAAAGCGTTAAAACTAGCTTCAAGATCAACTGTTCACTATTGAGGTAACAAAGTAGGCGAGTTGGCATGTTTAGTAACGGGCCGAGACTGTTTTCACTGGTCGAAAGGGCTGGGTCGGGTTGACTGGGAACACTTTTTCTCCAAAATGATCAGAAATCTGTTAATAATCAGTCTGTCAAATGTAACTTGATATGGTGACTATCTGATTACAATGATCACGAAGGTCTTATACAGTCAAAGATATTCCTTGGGATACTAACGACCCACTTACCCACTTAACCCTGTTTTTAAGCTAAAATTAACCGGCTCTTTAAGTTAATAGGCCAAAGTTGCCACTTTAGTCATTTGATGACTGAAATTTGGAGTATAGCGTAATTTGTTGATCTCATGCTTTAACTATCTTGAACCTACGTTTTATGGATGTCAGGCATGTCTCTATGCTTATGTGCTCAAATTTATAACTTGGTGTCATAACCTTATCTGTTTTAGGCACCAGGACTTGCTGTGGTGATTATTGGACACAGAAAAGATTCTCAAAGCTATGTTAATATGAAGAGAAAAGCGTGTGCCGAGGTTGGAATTAAGTCTATTGAAATAGACCTTCCAGAACAAGTGCCTGAAGCTGAATTGATCCCGAAGTACATGGTCAGTAATTCAAGAGTAAAATATGGGCATTCAAACACCATTCTAGTTTTTATATGTCCCTGTGCTTTGTTTTATTTATGCCGTCATGAATCAAAGGTGAGTTTATTGTGCTGCAGGCATATTGGTTCAACTTCCTTTGCTGAAACACATAAATGAAGAGAAAGTTCTAACAGAAATCAGTACCGACAAGGATGTAGATATTGACTTAATCCAAAGGGTACAATATTCTTGACACGAGTTTCAAGCTGATATTTAGATATTGACTTCAAGTTCCATGGAAGGATTGACACTGGCCTTCATCTATATACTGAAACCATAGCCTCTTTTTAAACCACTATTCAACTTGCGTGTATTTGTTGAGATGTTATTTTGGTGTCGACAGGCATTTGACCTAGTGAAACTTAGGTGCCTACCTCACCAATAGATTGTCGGTTCAAAATTGTGTGCGAGTATTTTCCGTTTCGTTCTTAAAATAAAAGAATGTGACTACTATTCTTTACCGTTTGCGGTAGCTGCATCTTGTTCTACAACAGTGATTATTGCACTCCATGTACACGGTGAATTTCGCTAGCATGTAGCTTACTCGTATAGTGATCAAATAAAGTTATATTTTGAAAGGTTCAAACAAGTTAAATAGAAAAACAGGCATGTTAACAAAAAACGGGTTAAATTGGTCAAAAGTCATCTGAAGTAGTATATTTTTTTTATGCATAAAACCTTCTGAGCCATTTTTCATAAAGTAATAATATATAAGTAGAGAAAAGTTAGAACATAAATCTTTATTTTGGTGCAAACTAGGGGATAATCCAAATCAGACGATACCCGAACAGACCCAAGGCTCAGACTGAGACAGACATTATTATTGCTGCAGCTGGACAAGGTATGATAAGCATATCTCTTTTTAATAAACTTCAATGATATTCAGAAAACAACTGACGATGGTAAAATACTCTCATTATGATATGGGGCGAAACGGGCCAAATAGTTGGGTTGACCTGAATTGTTTTTAACCAAATTTTCGCTCTTTCTATCAATAATTAGTGTTTCAAATGTGACGATAAAAATTATAGATAATAATAATTTAATTTTCTGAATCAAATGATATGCAAGTGGTGAAAAGTAAACCCATTTGGACGATAAGTTTTCACATAAGTTCCTGAATGCTTGGATTCAGACTTTTTTATGCTTAACAATGAGGTACTTCCTATTGATTTTGCAGACTTGTCATTTCATAAATTAAGTCCAACAACTTCTTTTATCGGACTCTTGTTTCTGTCGAATATTTTTGTATGTGCCGAATCTTTCTCTCAGACAAAGGGTAGTTGGCTTAGACCTGGTGCTGCAAGTTACTTAAGTAGGTACAATTGTAGTAGATGATCATACTAAAAATCCGGATTCAGGCTTGTAAAGTGGCTGAATGCATCATGGCTGTTCCAGGGGGTGTAGGACCCATGACCGTAGCAATGCTACTTAGTAACACTTTGGATGGTGCCTAGCGTGTGATCCGGCAGTAAACGACGAGCTAACGAGCTATATGTCATTTCTGTTGTCGTGACAAGAAGTGTGATATGTTGTATTTTTGTTGAGCGTATCCTTGACTGTAATATTAACAACAATGGGCTTTGAATAAAATATGGTTAATACTGGTCTTATAATAGGAAGATAATTCAGTTATGGCGACGATTATGGTAAATCTTGGATCTATATATTTATGCTTTTCGGATTTGATTGGCTCTGTTTGGTTCTATCCAAAATCGACGAAGCAAAGTACACCTGAACCGTATAACTGAACTGAGTCACTTCGGTTTGATCCTTGCAGGTTAATGTTTTTACAAAACCATTTTTTGGTTCAGGCCCGTTTTGACCCAATGCTCAGCCCCGACCAGCACCAAGTGCTAAATTAGGAGGTAGGCATGTCGGGTAGTGGTTGAGCCTAACAAAAGCGGTTTGGTCTTTGAAAATGGCTCTAACCGATGCCTGCAAGAGGTTCAAGCTCATAGAGATGAACGTCAACATGCTTCCCTGTTTTATAATACGCTGTTAATATCAATTCTAATTGTTTGTTCGCATTAGCATTACTTAAAGGTAGATAATTTGAGAAGTAAACTGGTATGCAAGAAACTCAATTTGAGATATACCTTAGTTCGGACGGGTGGTCAGGCCAATGGTTAGCATACTCAATGGCCTGATCACCTTCAGTTGGCATGACCATCGGAACACCTGCCATAAAATAAAAAATTTCTTTCCATTTTCTAACAGTTTCTGTAACTTCAGTATCACAGTAGCCTAATGGATTCACTTCATTTCTCAATACCTTCCTCTTCTCCTCAATAGGATGATCAAAAAACTTTTTAGCCAGAGACATTAGCTGTTCACGTCTCTATAGGCACCGCGTGATTGATCACTTGGAAAAATCCCCAGTTAAAGGTAAGTAATGAGTTGTTATTAATGTACATTATTCACAGTACCAACCAGTTCACGGCCGACTGACGGCTCTTTGAATAGTGAATCCATTCGACATTTGGTCCGAATTGTATTATAGGGTAATATGTTGACAGGTCTTCAATGGGTGATTTCCAGGATCGATATGATCATAGCAACATCATGTTTTCCAGCAATCATAATAAAGTAAAAACAAGAACAAAAAAGATATGGGTTGAACCCTTTCTGCAGAATATTATTGATAATAATGAATTGGGTTACTTTGTTTACAGGAAATCCAATCTATATATACAAAGTGAATCGTTGTGTTTGTGTGGTGAAACACCCGTTCAGTAAAAGTAAACGGTATGATGTATGCATAACCGTATATAACTGCTTCTAGGGTTTGGATCGGTTTGGATCTGGGCCTAATAGCCCTTTTTCTTTCTTCCTGTATTGTCTTCCAGATGTACACTTGAGGCTTGTCCTTTTTTTGGCGTCTAAGACATTAAGATAGGCCCAACAGTTCCCCCCTAATGTCGAGATGCCAAAATCTTGAATGTCTCCTAGCAGTCCCAGCGTCTCTTTGCACTCTAAAGTGTACATGGCTTTTGTTGGTTTGCTGCAAAGATTGTATCATCTTTCATCTTTGGCCTCACACCTTTCAATCCTCACGGTCATAGGGTTCATCACGAACCAATAGTTCCTTTTCTTCTCGAATTTCTTATGAAAAATGTGTTCTTCCTTCTTTTGCAATAAACCATGCAGCCATCTTCTCTGTCTCTTTTCTTTCTGTTCTTCTCTTTCTTTTCCAAATCTGTTTTTTTTTTCTTCTTCTGTTTTTTATGTTTTCTTCCCTTTTTCTTATCATAAACCGAATAAGAGTATTGAAGAAAATCTTTTCTTATCATAATCCAAATAAGAATCCTTTGAAAAACTTTTTCTTATCATAATCCAAATAAGAAATCTTGAGAAAAAAAACTTATCTTTTCCTGTTTTTTTCATTCCTCCATGGTTGATGACTGCCGACATGATTTGTTGGTGTTGCTTGATCCCTTCGCTCTGATACCAATGTTGAGAATTCAATCTGTGTGTGTGGATCGTTCAACACTCAAATCAAGATATACCGAAATAATAATTCTATTGATATTGATATTGATATGAATAATAATCTGTCATCTATTCGTTCTATACAAATCTTTACATATTTATACTAATCTAAGCGGTACAAATGTAGCAGTACAACGGTTCTTTGAACCATTGTGTCGGTTGGTAGTGTAACTGCCATGTAACCGCCATTTTTGTAACTGCCTTAATATCCAGGATTTGTGATTAATCCATTGGGCTGAGGAAGTCGGCCCAACATCTCCCCCTTAATCACAAATGATGTGGCAGATCTTTAAGTCTCTTGTAGTCGTCTCGCGTAATCGTCGTTCTTCATTTAGTCTTCAAATTTTGTAAGTTTATGCATTCGCTGCGGTTTCAGTATTCCCATCGGTTTCTGCATTCCCTGCGGTTTCAGCATTCTCTGCGGTTTCAGCATTCTCTGCGGTTTCAGCATTCTCTGCGGTTTCAGCATTCCCTGCGGTTTCAGCATTCTCTGCGGTTTCAGCATTCTCTGCGGTTTCAGCATTATCTGCGGTTTCAGCATTCCCTGCGTTTTCTAGTTGTATCATTTCTTTCCAGTTAGAGCCGCCATAAGCAAAGTTGGCTCTAAGTCTTCTTCAATAAGATTTGAATGTTCTCTGGCTTGATTCTTGTATTTGTTTGGACATTCATAGGCATAGTGTCCAAGCTTTTGACATCGATAGCATGTCACTTGAGATTTGTCTCTTGTATCTTCTCCAAAAGACTCTCGTTCTTCCTTTTTATAATTGTTATTGCCTTGTTCTCGTCCTCGGTTAAATCTTCCACGACCACGCCTTCTGAATTGTTGGTCATGATCTTCATGTTGAGAAAACATCAACCTGTATTGGTTGTGTTCTTGCTTTTCATCTTTTCGCTTAATTCTTTCTTCGTAGGTCTTAAGTCGACCTATCGCTTCTTCTAGAGTCATTTTGTCTAAATCCGAGTATTGTTCGATGGATGCGACTATTTGAAGGAATTTATCTGGTACAGCATTTAGGAGTTTTCGAACTAAGGTCGAATCGTCGAATGTGTGCCCTAAACTAGCAGCCTTGTTAGCAAGTGTTGTTAATTTTATTGCAAAGGTATCGATTGTCTCTTCTTCCTTCATTTGTAACATCTCCAGGTCGGATTTGAGCGTTTGTAATCTCGCTTGTTGGACTCTTTCCTCTCCCATATGCCTTATTTTTAAAGCATTCCAAATTTCTTTCGAGGTTTTATGCTTCGTTATTTGAAGCAATTGTTCTTCATGTAAAGATTGATAAATAAACGCTATTGCAGTCTTATCTTTCTTATTGTCGATTTGGGTAGTATCGGTTGGATCTACCATCTCCCATAAACCATTCGCTTCTAGAATGATTTGCATTCGAATTGCCCATAATGAGTAATTCGTGGATTTTAGCATAGGACATTGAAAGTGAGGGGTACTTATAGTACTGACCTCCTTTTTTGAACTTTTTCCATCATCTTTTGTCATATCTTATAAGATATATTGACCAAAATCTCCAAATTAAATATTATTTTTTTCAAAAATCAATAAAATAAGGTTAATTACTCCTTAAATTATTTCTAATATAATAAGCAGTGTAATCACAAGATTATTATATCTAAATGCGTTATTTAATTTTAAAAAAATTACTTACTTATATATTGAAGTAAATATGATTTTTCCAAAAATAAATAACAAATAAAATCTATAAATTTCAATTTTCTATAAAAGGTATACTAATATTAATTAAAATGAATGATGGAATGTTCAAATGGTTTTATCAAAAACCTGTTGGGCTTGGCCCATAGTCCTCTTTTGTTGTAGCAAAAAACCCGGTCCAAATTGATCCTTATACCCGGTCCCTTATTTTGTTCCTGTGTTAATTATTAACACTTGTGTATAAAACACTTTCTTTTCTCTCTCCTTACTTGTTTCCTCCGTCCCCTGTCCTTCACTCTTCTTGTGACAAGATGATTTATCTTGTATCAATCTAGTCTTCTGGTGATAAAAACCTAATCAAGGATGGATTTGTAATCCTCCTTTGATCTTTCAAGCGTTCTATTAATTAGAGTCGCTTGATTCTCTGGTTTGTTCTTGCGAATAATTAGGGTTCGCAAGAAATTGGGGATTTGGTCTTTTGTTCGGATATATCGAATCGTGATGATTCTATTGGGTTTTCAGCCCTTTCGTTCGAGATGACTATTGATATCCGAATCTAGTAAGTTTTCTGTTTGTTTTGAATCCGATTCTAAAATCAAACCGTGGCTAATCTTTGATTAATTTCTGGGTTAGAAATTTTCGTGGGTTTTGTTTTGCAAAAATCTGGGAAGAAACCTTTGTTGCCGAATCAAGGATTCTGGTGGCAGAATGGATTATCCCTTTTAATTAAACAACAAGATAAAATTATGATTGTGTTTAATTTGTGCAAAAACCTGTGGCGAAAAATTGTGTGGTTTGGTTCTTGGATTCGAACAGAATCTTTGAAATGGTATATGATGATTTGGTTTGATTAACCAAAAGCTCTGATGCCAATGTTGACAGGTCTTCAATGGGTGATTTCCAGGATCGATATGATCATAGCAACATCATGTTTTCCAGCAATCATAATAAAGTAAAAACAAGAACAAAAAAGATATGGGTTGAACCCTTTCTGCAGAATATTATTGATAATAATGAATTGGGTTACTTTGTTTACAGGAAATCCAATCTATATATACAAAGTGAATCGTTGTGTTTGTGTGGTGAAACACCCGTTCAGTAAAAGTAAACGGTATGATGTATGCATAACCGTATATAACTGCTTCTAGGGTTTGGATCGGTTTGGATCTGGGCCTAATAGCCCTTTTTCTTTCTTCCTGTATTGTCTTCCAGATGTACACTTGAGGCTTGTCCTTTTTTTGGCGTCTAAGACATTAAGATAGGCCCAACATAATATAGACAGTAAGAACATTTGAGCACAATATATCAAATAAGCAACAAGGTAAAAGCACTTGAAGCTCTAATAAACGCCATTCGGACTCTAGAAAGACTAAGTAGCTACTGAATACTACTAGTAATAAGTAACACTTATGTACCACAACCGAAATGGTCACGCAAATACCAGTTATCCGCGTACATAAAAGCCAAAAAAGCTGGCTTTCTAAGGTAACCTCATCAGAGATCCCTCTCCGTTTCTTACCCCAAAATATTGTCAATGCCATTCCTACTATATACATAAAGGTTTAAACATGGTCCAAACTTAAGTCAATGGATCAACGAATCCCCAACCACCAAAAACTGGCCGCATAACTGCATCATCAAAATTCCTCCAGTAGTGATGAATAGTGTGTGTAGGACTATTCAACAGCGATTTAAAACTTGGCGTATATGATTCCAGATCATGATCGTCATCGTGATCATGTCCATTTCCTAGAAGTCGGACCGACCTTTGGCTAGATGGTTCTGCTATGTTTGATGCAGGCAGCAATTGCCTTATAATTGGCTTAGTCGCAGATCTAAAAACCTAACAAAATCAATAGTTTTAACGGTTATATTGTTTCCAGGAATAGGTGTAACTTATAGAAACAAAGATGCTGACCGATGTACTAAAAAGAACGACACTAATAGTGCTGGTGATCAAAAGTACATTTACAGGCTGACTAGTTTGACGAGAACCAGTCAACTGCACATGAATCAAGAATTATACTTAGACAAATCATTTTATGTAAAAGAAAAGCATTTTTATCCTGGCCGCAACTGTAAACAACATGAAGATCAGTTCATTCACATGCAGCGTTACCAAAATGAGATGGCTGCCTTGGGTTGTATTTCGTAAGTGACTGTCAAACATGTAAAACTTTGAATTGTGGAAGAGCAACAATAAAATTGGTCAAACGGGTCAAAACCCGCTTAATGACTTAAAGCTGGTCACGCAGACCATAAGTTTCTTTTAGCATATAACCTCCTTTATCATTTTTTTACTGTACTAAATAGTATTAAGAAATTAGGTAAACTTAATGGGTCGATAAAAAGAAAGATGAGATCATATTCATGGTGAACTTTGGTAATTGAAAAGAATAGTGTCACACATGATGAGCCTGTTGGTCCATTACTTCATTTGCTAAGTGTTTATGACGACGGATCCAGTTGGATTGAACGATATAATGCATACCTTCGTATAAGCAAGTGCAATAGATACATCGCCTTGCATTAGACCGCCCCAACAAACTGTAAACTGTCAAAAAATATGATTAACTGTATTGCGACAACAAGTATCCAACAATATATAACAAAAAGAATAAGTACAGTTACTTGCTGCTTCATTGCGACTTTTTCATTAGGAAAAAGGTAATATGAAAGCTGCTCTTCCAATCATAATCAACAAAAGTAGTACGGAGTACAAACTTGCCCAAACAGATTTTACAGGACTGCACGAATATAAAAAAAATGATGGCGCATTGTAACATGTAAAGGTGAAAAATTTGACATATTTACATATTAACGAGTCAAAAAGTTACGAATTATATCACTAGTCATACAAAATTAAGTTTTCTTCAAGTTTCTGTTGCACATTTCTTATCCATGTCCTGATTGTTATTTATTCATTTTCAGAACAAGTCGTGTTGAACTCAAATTTAAGAGAAGAGAGTCCTGGCCAGTGGTGGTGTGTCACCATTCAACACAAATGGCATGGAACGTCCAAAAACTGGGCGTTAGCGAGACTAATCAAAGAAACATTAGTCCAACACATCCGCCACGAAGTTTCCTTCAATAAAATCAAGGGTTGTTTGGGATTGATTTTTCTAAAAACAACCTTTGACTTTTGACTATACAAAACTATCTAAAAAAACATTAAGGGTTGTTTGGGATTGATTTTTCTGCTTGAAAATAAGTACTTTCAGGAAAGTGTTTGGATTCGCTTATTACAGACTCAGAAAAACCTTTAATTATAACACTATATTTATCTCAAAAAAAAGCATTCTTGAAAAACTCAGCTTCGTGCCTGCTTATCTTACCTAAAAATAAGCAGATCAAAAAACAAAACTGCTTTTGCTTAGGTAAAAACAAGTTATACAATCTGGAAACTAGAAGTAGAACACTATATATTTGTCTTTGTTTTCTTCGCATAAAAAAGTTTGACAAAAGCTGGAAACTTTAAGCTTGTGTAGTCGGTTCACGGTTAAATCGATTCAACCGGCCGAGTCAAGAGATGAGACTAATGAACAAAATAAAAAAGTTATCCATATTGAAACAAATGTCAAATGTTTCTTTACTAGAAACCTTTTCAATAACCAACTTTTTGATAGGACAAAGTTATTAGAAAGAAAACGATACATCAAGTCATCGTTTTTCTAAGTAAACAATAACATGCACCGAAAATGTGCAACTAAGAACCTTGATTTACATTTACATATATGATATATGCACTCTACTTAACCATTAACAACAGTATCACTCGTTCGGGTTAACAAAAAATGAGCCGGTTATGGTAAAACACCAGGCACCACATCTGTTCTTTAAACTTGCATCTCTATTCCTTTTCTCAATCTCCTTTTCTATCAGTTGGATCTCAGCTGAAAATGCGTAAAAAGCTTCCACAGCCTCAGCATCACCTGACCAAGTGTCGGTTTATTGTCTTTCACCTTTGTACTTCTCATCGGGTGAGTGAGTATGTACTTCGTTGATTGTAGTAAGGTTGGTAAAGCTGATAAGAAGTACGTTTGTGGGTCAACATGGAAACTTTGATTCTGGGTCGTTTTCATCAAAGAGTAACCGGCGCATTAGTGGTGGACGGTTTGGTATGTAGCCACATATGGGTATTGACCGAAGTTAAGTGCCGCATGTTGAGTTGCTGCTAGCCAGATAATGGTGGCTAGGACTCAAGTAAGGTCGTCTGCGCTTGGCTAAAGTTGACCACCAGTCTTTTTGGCGGAGATCAACAGGGCCACATTGATACTTTAGCTGAATGTGGGAAGTAATGGTTTACGTAAGTTCTAACCCAGTTTTGGATGGCTTCCCATATCATGAGCCCATCAGATGCGTATGGGTACGCTTCAATTACTATCTTTAGTCCATGTGGCTTGCTTGGGTTTCGAACAGCCATACCTCTGTATAAATCATCAAAGGATGAAACTTCATCAGATACGAGATATGTAATATTGTCTAAACCTTAAGAATTTTTGTTGAACTGGTCTAATATAATATATCCAAAAATGGTGATTCCCCGAAACACAAATCCAAACACCCCCCAAGAAGAGCCTTTATATAAGTACCTTCTAACGAGATTAGCAAGAAGACCTTCTAAATCAAACAGCCAATGCTTATAAGCGGAAGTGCGGATCTTCATACAATAGTGTCCAGGAGTGAAGCATGCGTAGCGTCCAGGAGTGAAGCATGCGTCAATGACACCATCAGCATTGATCTCTAATGTATATCTCATATGTGGATCCAGAAGCTTATACATAGGGTGCATCATACCCAATTGCCTATGTGCAGCCAATGAAAATGGTGCAGTAGCCGAATGTGTCCTTAAAAAGAGGCAAACCAGATGATGGGCACCACCGCACCAACATCATTTTAGCACACACAAGCTTTAGTTAGTTGCCACATCCAGTTACTAGTGGCATCAGCTGGTGGCGTGAGTACACGTTTTGACTATGAACCAGGCAGTAATTGTGGTAGGCTAAGCCCGACTATGACAGGCTTGAGAGTGCTAGATGGACTCAAGTAAAATATGGTCCTTGTTGCATATGCTTTACGTCCATCAAGTGCATTTATCAGGTTATGAACCTTTATATGAGCAATTTCACATCTTAATCGAGGATGGTTTACCAGAACTCAGACATTCCGTTGTGAGGCTTTGTCTCTTACTTTATCTTCGGAATCTATATCGCCATCTCCTTGTTTTTCAGCCTTCTTATGTGCCTAAATCATGACTCGCCTTGCACGTGCATGCATTTTACGAACTTAACGATGTGGCATCACATCTGGTTCAAGTGGCTTGTCACCAAATGAGTGCTCGCTGCCCGGCTGTCCTGTGTATCTGCCAATGATAAGGTTCTACATTTCTATAACTTAAAATTTCATATTATCTGATTTCATTAGGTCTTCGAATCTAATATTTGATCATGTATCTAATGCTATTAAAAGGAAGATAAGCTAATAGGAAGACCAGGTTATGAACCGTTATACGAGCAATTTCACATCTTAATCGAGGATGGTTTACCACCAAGCGTTGTTGATATAAGGATGAGGCAAGCACAGGAGATAATCAAAGAGCTTCTCAAAGAAGTGGTAGGTTACTTATAGATTACTGTCTTAAGTCGTTACTAGTTGCATCATTTGACTTCAGAAAAGTTTAACTTGTGACAAGTGTGTCTACGTACTTAGTTATCTTCTTCTACATCTTTCAAACCTTTAACATCTATTTATCATACTACCAGATGTATTTCGTCACACTAAAAATCATAGCACGTACACTAGTAGTATAAACCTATGGGCTATTTGCTGAACTTTGACTTTTGAAGTCAAACGGACATCTTTAACTTCAAAATGATGATGATTCTCTCAAGGAATTAACATGAGCACGAATCTGATGACGATTTTCTTAACAAATTTAACACCATTTTAGAAATACGTCTTCAGTATGCTTCAAGTCTTCAATGTTCCAGTATATCAACAGAATATAACAGAAAACCTTATAATTTCTGAACAATGTAAAGTCTGTAAAGTAACTTGACCTTAGTATAGAGTTTTTGTTGCACATTTCTTATCCATGGCCTGATTGTTATTTATTCATTTTCAGAACAAGTCGTCTTTAACACAAATTTAAGAGAAGAGAGTCCCGGTCCAGTTGTAGTGTCTCACCATTCAACACAAATGGCATGGAACGTCGAAGGACCGGGCGTTAGCAAGACTATTAAATGAAAAGTCAGTCCAACACATCCGCCACGAAGTTCCAAACTTCTACTAGTCCTCAGATGGAATTTTGGATACTCTCCTCCATATAGATTTGGAATTGATAGGCAAATGAATTCTAACTAGAATTAGAACGAATCCAACAATCAAAACTTTTGTTTATTTTTCTACTTAAAAGTAAATACTTCAGGAAACAGTGTTGGAATTAGCTTACTACATGCTCACAAAACCTACCTCTGCGACTGTTTCACCATGAATAAGCGTTTCCATAAATGATAGAACAATCCCGAGGGACGTTGAAGGATGATCGAATGTAATCTCATAATTATTCTGATCACCATCATTGGATTCAAATGTCTTCAGAGTTTTTTGAGCCATGATACCAATGCTCATTGTCCTTAGAGTGTATTTACCTTTCTTCAAAATATTACCCAAACTTAGTGATTTGATTTCATTGCGGTTTTTGGTGATATCTTAGTGATTTGAGTCTAAATGTTGTTTTCGAATTATATACATGAACAAAACAGCAAGTTTGGGTAAAGGTACATATACATTAGAAGAATAATAGTGATATCATACGTACAGAATCATATGTAAAACACAACAATAACATAAGGCTATAGTACCAAAAAGAATTTGCAGAAAACCAAAGTGTTCCTTCAAATTCAATTATCTTAACAGATCCAGTGGAGATTGTTAAATCATATGAAGAATCGCACTACAATCACCATAACTCAAGTAACATAAGGCTCGATCTCTAAATTTTAAATACATCTAAAGTAAAATTTATTATGAAAGTAGTTTAGTCCTGAAACATAAAGAAAACAAGCTTTCATATGTGAGGCCCACTTGGCACGATCTTCATATGCAACTATTTTCTCTAACCCATTTTTCACCCGCAAGAAAGTCTGATTCCACAATCTACATAAATACCCTTCATAACCATTCCCAAGAGCTAGAGACTCGAACTAGCCTACTTCGTGCAAAAACGGAGGTAATTTTTTCGAAGGCATTACTCTCGTGTCCATAATTTATTTTTTTTGCTTATCTTGCTTGTTATTATATAAAAAACAGCAAGATACAAAAATAAAAGCATTGATAAAAAAGATAATCAGATCTCTAGTAGTGCTAACGTAAACTTGCACTAGCTGAGGCTCAACAAAATACACGCGTCCACATCAAGCGTCATCCTCCACCTGCAAGGTGATAAATTAAAGCTTTATTTATTTGTAATTGTGTTTAATAGAATAAAACACGAATCAACCAAAATAACAACCCTAATTACCTCAACAACGGCAGCCTCTACTGCTGCTGCAGCAGCCTCTGCTGCTGCCACGACATATTCTATCTGCCTGTTTGACACATTCCTCACCTGCATTTTCTACTGCTGCTTCCACGACATCTTCTATCTGCCTGTTTGAAACATTCCTCACCTGCATTTTCAAAAAGATTTATAGGAATATATAATTAGTCGGTCACGTCATGTAATTTTAGATAACATATAGTTTATATGAGACATAAGTTGAATTGTCAAATTTTTCTGTCACGGACTTACACACTCTTTCTTATGCACTTCGAAGGCGTGGGAACTGTTTGTTCGAAGTTGCAGCCAACTGCAGGGCATCTTGAACAAGTACACTTCATGTTGGTCAAATCGGGAACAAGTCTCTTGTTCCGGAGAGACTTGTTCAGCTTGCTGTTCTTCGCATTCCATTTTTGAGTACGACCCATTGTCTGAATGGCATTTCAAATACTTGATAACATTAGATTTCAAAAATCAGACTTCCGAAAAAAAGATTTTAAACTATGAAACAAAGGGAAGCCCCATTGATAGCACACAAAACTTTTACAAAAGCGGACTCTTTCCCTTTGAAAGTACACATTCTTACAGAAGAGCGAAACTTGCAAACCATACAAGTGCTGCTGACCATTACACAAAAATATCAGCTATATTCCATTACCAGAAACAAAAACTCCTAGAAAACAATAGGAATACAGTTAGGTAAGTTGGTCTAACAACATTTCAACGGACACAACTGTTTCAGCCATGAGTATCAAAAGTTCCACCTAATGTGTAACTTCAAAGCATAAAGCAGGGTAAATTTACTTAAACATCGCAAATGAGCATCTATGCTCAAAGAGTTGCAACAGTAATACATTGAAGTTTCCCAACAGTTTTCATTTTGTGTGCTAATAACTACGTAGTTGACTAATTTTCTCTAAACCTTCTTGCTAATTAGTTTTTCAATTCTGCATGTTTGCTTGTGATTAAGTTCTACCAAACCATGCAGAACCCCAAAATCTATCTCAGTTTGTTATAACAAAACACATTTCCATAATTCACCACAAACTTTCTCTTTTTTGCTTATCTTGCCTGTTGTTATCTAAGAACATGAAGTGGCCACAAGAGCTAACGTGAAAGTTAACTAATTAAGGTGAAGTAAGAAACATACTTTTTTTCTATCATTTCTTGTCATGACTTGATATCTAGTTCAAGACCTCCATGGGTGGATGCTTGACAACCTGTGCGAAGTTCCACCAAAGATCAATACAAGAAGAGAGTCATAATAACAAAGGCTGTAAATTTGATATAGATCTAAAAGAGAACGTATAGCTCTTACCCCGTAATTATGAAATTAGTCTAGTTCATATAGATATATGATATGACCAGTGGGTTTTGGTGTATTATCGTAAAACAAAAGCACTGAATTTTCATCATCAACAACACTTTGACCCAACATTCTTTCTTTCTTTGTTTGCAACTTGCTTGGATATTCAAGATCAGAGATGTGAGATGATGGCGGCTGTGGTTTTTAGGTTTAGGTTTTGTGGTGTAGTGTTTTATAGTATCAAACCTCGATCATGGGCCTTAACCTAAAATAATTTAATGGGCTAACTACAAGTTTTGTGATTTGGGCCAACAAACCATTTTTTCACTAAAATACATAGTACTAGTTTTAGGCTTAAATGTTCATATCACGCCTCTATCTATATGTTTGCTCCAGGCTCTCGGAACTTGGAAAAGCTTTGAGCAGTGGGAGCGGTTGGACCCCAAAAGTGATGTCAAAGACGCCCCCGTATGATTTTAGGGCTTTGGCATCAGAATCTTTTGGCACCACATTTTATAGGGTAAACCAAATGTGGTGTCAAAATGATGTTTTTTTTTTGAATTTTTTTAAAACATAATGTAGTTTTTATACAAAAAAATATACATTTATTTTCTTTTATATACATAAATATACAATTTTTTCATTTATGACTAATTGTGCAAACAAAAATTGACCAACAGTATAACTTATATCCTCTCGAGGACTATTTGTATAAACAATTAAAGTAAAGTTTAAACTAAAAAAATAAATTAAATAAAAATAATAATAAAAAACCATCATCTTCATCTTCACATCAAATAAAAAAACCAATATTTCCAAAAAAAAATACAAAAACCCACTCACACAAACATAAAGACACACCAAAAAATAAAATTAAAAAAAATTCTTACCATCCGAGCTGGTAGGGTTGGCGCGACACCCGAAGCAGTGCACCAACCACCAACTGACTCTAAAGGCATACCAGCCAAGTCGTCAGCCACCGTTCTTCATGCTCTTATAATAAGTACTCCTATAATACTCCGTACTTTTGTGGTTATCACTAGCGAAATTGGAGAGAAAACACATTTATAAAATAAATCACAAAACTACTACTATCAGACTTCAATGAATGCACACACTATTCACAGTACCAACCAGTTCACGATCATCTGACAGCTCTTTCAATAGTGAATCCATTCGACATTTGGTCTGAAATTGTATCATAGGGTAAGATAGACAGTAAGGACATTTGAGCACAATATATAAAATAAGCTACAAGGTAAAAGAACTTGAAGCTCTAATAAACGCCATTCAGACTCTAGATAGACCAACCCGAATCAGAAATTCAAACAGAAATAGTTACTAAATACTACTACTAATAACACTATGTACCACAACCGAAAGGGCCACGCGAATACCAGTTAGCCACGTACATTAAAGCCAAAAAAGTTAACTTTCTTAGGATCTGTTTGGTATGGGTTTTAAATGAGTTTAGGCTGAAAGGTTTCTCAAACCAATTGTTTGGTAATAATACTCCGGCTACTAAACAGTATCTTGTTTTATGGGTTCTTAGAAAAGATAGCATGGATGGTAGTATTTCGGACACATTTGTTTCTTTTTCTTTGTTGACTTTTCAACATATGAAAGTGGGGTACTAATACTTTTGATGAGGTGCAGACATAACCAACCTAACAAAAATTATTTTATTATATTTAAATTTAATATTAAATAATTAATCCAATTTAAAATTTATAACATTATTCAATCCTAAACTTTTCATTTTATAAACTACACTTAAAGTAAAACCCAACTTGAAACCAAATGGACCCAGGTAACCTTGTCAGAGATCCCTCTCCGATTACGGTCTTACCACAAATTATGTCAATACCATTCCTACTATATACATAAATGTTTAAACATGATCCAAACCTAACTAAGTCAATGTATCAACGAATCCTCGACCACCAAACCTAGCGTTGTAGTTACTTATAGATTACTGTCTTTGCTCTCTACTAGTTGCATCATTTGACTTATTGAAAAGTCAAACTTGTGACAAATGTGTCTACTTTTTATGTTCTTCTATACATCTTAGAAACCTTTAGTATCTATTTATCGTACTATTGGATGTATTTAATCACATCAAAAATCATAGCACGAACACTAGTATAGACCTATGGGCCATTTGGTGAAGTTAGATAAAAGATAGAAACTTTAAGGTGTATGTTGTTCATATGTTATTGAAGTGCCCTTTTATATACTCTATACATATATCATATTTTAACAACTCTTAACCAGAATATTTTGACAAGAGAACTATTGTTTTTGCACCAAATAATATACAGAGTGAACTTGAAAAAACAACAAAAACAGATAGAATAGTGCATAAAGGGTCAAAGCTTGATTCTCATAAGCAATGTTACAAAATCTGAACGCATAATAAAAAAACATGGTACAACATCTGAATCACCAATTTAATAGGGTGTTTGTTCATAATGAATTTCATGATGGTTTATGATTAACATAACATTTATAAAATAAAACCATAACATAGATCAAAGAGCATACAGCGGAAGCAGATTAACAAGATCTTAAATAACACAATTATAATTAATCAAGGCTAGGGTTACATACCTTTTCCTTAGCAGAACGATCACCGGTAAAAATAGATCAAGAACACCACCAGGATGTAATCTAAAATAAGATCACACCACGATCTTGTACACACGTGATACGATGAGCTAATCGTGAGTCTAGCACGAACAGGACTGAGCCTTCCAAGTCTATGGAAGATCTACCCAACAACCCTAGAGAGGGGCTAGGACTAGATCTAAAATAGCTTATAGAAAATCAAAGAAGAACCCTAATAAGGGTGTGTTTGGCCGGCGGTTAGGACAAAGAAAAGAGAGAATGGGATGAAAAATTATGAAGCCTTAGGTGTGTTTATATAGCCCTTGGAAAACTTCTCTTCCAAGGTTAAACAAGATAAAGCAACAAAATCTTTTCCCTTCTCTCTTGTCTCCTCTATTTAGGCCGGATATAACATGTGCTAAAAGGGGGTTTCCAGAACTTTCTGACACCTTCTTTTAGCTTCTTTAATATTCTATAACGATCGTTTAAAACTTAACCTTTAATTACTTAACGGTCGTTAGCTGCAGTTTGATTTAATAAATATAATAAATATATTTAATAAATAAATTAACTCTTCACGTAATGTGTGCAATCCCGCGATCTCGAGTTCGATCCTATCACACGACTATCGATTTTAAAGTCCATAAACTTTCAGCTCCCACTTGGACAAAATTCGAATGTCGTGATCACATTGATTAGCGTCTAGTTACACTAACAATGTCACTAGTACAACTCGAGTAAGGCTTCCTGGACAAAACCTTTTAATGATATATAATCATTATTATTATCCTCTCATTTCAAATACATTGTTAATAAGGATATGGATCTTAGTCATTCCTTCATTAACTATTCTGTTTCTCGTTTACGGATATAGCAAGATTACCAAAACACATTTGGGTGTGGCCACACAAACATCTTACTATTCCCCCGAGGGGCCCAGTTGTATTTATACTTCAAAATAAATTTTGAAGGAAACGAATCCCATTTCGACTACAAGCAAAACACATGAACTTCGCAACACTTCTGAAAATAACCCTTATGACTACCAGTTACGTTTAGCGTTAGGTTACCTTACAGAAATGCACTATATTCAATGCAGTTTTCTGGCATCTCAGGTCTAAGGATAACTATTTATGATTTACTTAATGACAAAGATCCATAAAGTAAAATCACATAGTTGGGATAAGTCCAATATTTGATCCATCAAATATCATCCAAAATTGACCAATATACTTTCAAGTATACTCTGTCACTATTTTGAATTGTCTTAGTTTAATAATACTCCCATTTTATTAATCGACAACGGACATTTAGAAACATCATAATGCTCATGGATTAAAACATGTAAAATAGGATACAAAATCAAATAACAGAAAAATAAACGAAATCCAATCTTTATTTCATCAATTCAATAATGTCTTACATCCTTTATCCAAATACTAATCAACAGATTTATTGCATGAATTCGCTAGCTAGTTGCAGCCCAATTGCCTTGGCATGCTTAACTACCTTTGGCCTAGATAAAGCCTTAGTAAAAGGATCAGCTACGTTATCATCTGTGTGAACTTTTATTAATTTTATTTCTCGAGCTTCCACTTGTTCTCGAACGTAGTGATATCTACGTTTAAAGTGTCTGGCGCCCTTCATGACTCCAGGGTCATTGGCGAATATTATTGCCGCAGAATTGTCGCAGTATATATCAATAGGTTCTTTAATTGAAGGCATCACTCCAAGATCTCCAATAAACTTCCTAATCCAAACAGCTTCCATTGCAGCTTCTGAAGCAGCCATGTACTCAGATTGAGTCGCATGCATAGCAATGGTTTTCTGCTTACTGCTCTTCCAGTCAACTGCTCCTCCATTGATGACAAACACGTAACCCGTCTGAGACTTCGTATCGTCTTTATCACATTGCCAGGACGCATCACAGAATCCTGTTACATTCAATTCTGTGTCTGGCTTACCCCCGAATACCAAAAACATATCTTTCGTACTTCTCAAATACTTCAGAATATGCTTAACAGCAGTCCAGTGGGACTTCCCTGGATTCTGTTGGTATCTACTGACCAAGTTCTGAGCAAACGCCACATCGGGCCTTGTGCATCTTACAGCATACATAATAGATCCTACAGCCGAAGCATAAGGCACCTTCTTCATGTAAGCCACCTCTTCAGGTGATGATGCATCTTTCTCATGACTTTACTCATGCTTAACCTCCATCGGTAAGAAACCTTTCTTAGAGTTATGCATGTTATATTTCTTCAATATCTTATCAATATAAGCATTTTGGCTAAGACCAATTAACCGTCTACTCCTATCTCGATAGATCTTAATTCCCAGAATATATGCAGCATCTCCCAAATCTTTCATAGAGAAGCATTTACCAAGATAATCCTTAACTTCCTTAAGTCTTGGAATGTTACTTCCCATGATCAATATGTCATCGACATATAGAATTAGGAACACTACATTACTCCCACTAGCTTTGCGGTATACACATGGCTCATCACGATTTTGAATAAATCCAAACTTTTTGATTTCTTCATCAAATCGCTTATTCCATTGACGTGATGCTTGCTTCAAACCATAAATAGACCTTTGAAGTTTGCACACGCGTTTTGGAAATTTAGGATCAACATACCCTTCCGGTTGTTGCATATAGATGTCTTCATCTAAGCGACCGTTCAAGAAGGCAGTTTTAACATCCATTTGCCATATCTCATAGTCATAGTATGCTGCTATAGCTATGAGAATCCTAATAGCTCGTAAGTCTGCTACAGGAGAAAATGTCTCCTCGTAGTCTATGCCAAAAGTTTGAGTAAAACCTTTAGCCACTAAACGTGCTTTGTAGGATTGTACATCACCATCCATGTCAGTTTTCTTCTTATAGATCCACCTATTTTTCACTACTTTAGCATTTTTAGGTGCGTCCACAAGAATCCAAACATCATTGATTTCCATGGATTTCATTTCCTCATTCATCGCAACTATCCATTTTGACTTTTCTGGATCAGACATTGCGGATCGATAGTTAGCAGGTTCACCAAGATCCCCTACTTCCTCCTCATCATCCTCTATGTATAGACATAGTTTGTCCGGCGCACGTATAGTCCTTTGTGACCTACGTGGAGGAATTAATTCCGGTGGAACACTCAGACTTTCTGGTTCTACAGGAATTTCATCGCTAGTATTTTCAGAAGGCAATGTATCTTCTTGAATTTCTTCAAGATCATAATCTCTCCCACTGAATTCTTGATTTACAAGATCATTTTCAAGGAAGTTTCCATACCGAGCCACAACTATCTTGTTCTCAGCCGGATAATAAAAGTAGTAACCCATAGTTTCCTTAGGGTAACCTACAAAGATACATTTTACTGAGCGTTGTTGGAGTTTATCTCCAGAGTCACGTTTCACATACGCCTCACAACCCCAGACTTTCAAATAAGACAAATATGGCTTCTTGCCATACCATAGTTCATATGGTGTCTTATCAACCTTCTTTGTGGGAACCATATTCAGAATACGAACAGCAGTTTCAAGAGCATAATCCCAAAAAGATAATGGTAAAGTTGTAAGATTAAACATAGATCGTACCATATCCAATAATGTACGATTTCTCCTTTCAGATACACCATTTTGTTGTGGAGTATACGGAGAAGTAAGTTTCTGAACAATTCCATTCTCACTTAAATAATCTTTAAACTCTTGACTTAAATATTCACCACCACGGTCAGAACGAAGAGCTTTAATCTTCTTTCCCAGTTGTAACTCTACTTCGGCTTTAAACGTTTTGAATGTTTCAAATACCTCATGTTTATGCTTAAGTAAATAAACATAACCATAACGGCTATAATCATCCGTAAACGTCAAGAAGTAGCTAGCACCTTTCCTTGACACATGTCTAAGTGGTCCACACACATCAGTATGTATCAAACCAAGTAGTTCAGTAACCCTTTCAATATTGCTATTAAAAGGTTTCTTGGTCATCTTCCCAGAGATACAAGATTCACATTTATCAAATGATTCATCATTGATACTTTCCAAAAGCCCATCACGATGAAGCTTTTGTATGCGAGTCTTCCCAATGTGGGCAAGTCTACAATGCCAAAGATAAGAAGAGTTCTTGTCTAACTTACTCTTCTTATTCATGCTAAAAACAGAATTATTTTTCCTCTTGGGATTTATATCATGCATGTTAATTTCAAAAACACCATTCACAGAAATTGCATCAAAATAGAATAAACCATCTTTGAAAATAGAAATTCTATTATTATCAATCGTGTGAGTAAATCCAAGATCCAACATACTAGAAAAGGAAATAACACCCCTAACAATTGTAGGTGCATAATGACAATTATTTAAAGACAGTACTAAACCCGAAGGTAAAACTAATTTAAATATTCCTATAGCTTCAACTGCTGCTTGTGCGCCATTGCCCACTTGCAGAAATTGTTCCCCATAGGTAAGTCTCCTCTTCAACTCAAATCCCTGTAGGGTATTACAAATATTAATACCACATCCCGTATCATATACCCAGGAGTTTGATTTGTATGAAAGATTAAATAACTCTATCATAAATAAGTTACCAGAAGATGGTGCTGCAGCAGCTTGCTCAGCCTTCTTCTTGTGTTCTGCCATTTCATGGAGATAGAGAGAGCAATTCCTCTTCCAGTGTCCAGTCATCTTGCAGTGGTGACAAGTCTCATCTTTCAGAGATTTCTTAGCAAAGTTATGCTTCGGTTTTGATGTAGTCGCAACTTGCTTGCTCTTATCAACCTTGCCTTTGCCTTTCTGCTTCTTATTCCCTTGCGGTTTTGGTTTCGACACTCTACCCTTTTGTACATAAAGTACTTGAGGAGTAGCAGTGGGTGCCTTATCTTTCAAACCCTTTTCAAAGTCAATGAGCATTGCATGCAAATCATTAACTGTCTTCCCCGTGCAATGCATATTATAGTTACGAACGAAATCACCGAAGTCCTTATTAAGGGACCTGTTGATCAAGTTAATAGCCATATTATGATCGAAGGGTTGTCCTAGTGCGATGAGTTGTTCCATATAACCCCTCATCTCCATGTAATGTGCACTTACGGACTTTCCAGGAGCTTGCTTGCAACTATGTAGAGCATCAACCAGATCATAGATCTCTACAGCTTGTGGCGTTTCAAACACTGCCTTGAGTTCATCAAGCATCTGCTTAGGATGAAATAGCTCATACTTCCTTTGAAGTGATGGAGCCATTCTCCCTAACATTACAGCAGCCACCTCATGGTGCTTCTTAACGTTAGCAGCGTGTTGAAGCCTTTCTGCATCAGTTGCTCCTTCAGCAAGATCCTCCGGAAAAGGAGTTTCCAAGATATTGATGGTACCCGCTGCTCTCAGAACAATTCTTAGTGAGCGGTACCAATCATTGAAATTAGGGCCAGTAAGTTCAGGTCGTTCAAAAAATGCTTTGAACGCCGAGCTTATTGTCAGATTGTTTTCGGGTTGAGCCATTTCTACAGAAATAAGTTCAAACATTAGTATTTTCGATAATAAAATTCAAGAAAATAAAATTACCCCGGTAATAAAACCATAGTATTTCCTTGAAAAAACTAGAATCCATATTGACATAGATTTATCACATCAGTTGATCTACTAGTGACAAATGTATTCAACATAGTAACTTGTCGAACAATAATTGCCAAATCATATTGCAATTTCTAGATATGTCAGGGATTTACATTGCCAAAAACTTTTGCATTGTAAACATGTTTTATCCCTTCTTTATGCCTTAAGTTTCCAGTTCTCACTGAGTAACTTAATTAAGTCGATTAATCTAAAGAACGTAAAACCTTCATGTGCAATCTTATTCAGTCATGAAGTTTTCTCTCCATTACAACATCGTCCGATATCTTATATGACGACAATTGTAACTTCAAGTGTTCGTCAATTAGAGGGCATATGACTTAAATTTTTAGGGTATAGATTTTGGTGTCAAAATCATGTATGGAGAAGCATGCATACATCTCCATAGCATAAGTTTAATAAAATGTTTAGTAAACTTTTTGGTGAGACTAAAAGTTCATCATATATTTGCAAGTTGAGGTATTGGTTAAACCAAACAACCTTAAAGAATTATACCAATAACAACCGTAGGTAATTCCAATTTTGACGCACAGGCGAGCCGGGAATTTGGTCAGCGCTGAAGCATAACACCTCCTTCCTTAACCGGGTACTTGACCAGCGGTGCGTTATACCCACTTTATAGTTTGTCAAAATTGAGTAGGCCGTTAAGTTGCTATTGCAATTCTAATCAACACAAATCATATGTAATTTAGACCTCAAAACAATTCATTAATTTTGATAAGATTTAGTCCATATTATTTTTCTTTAAAAAAAAATTACCCTTGTTTACAACATACAAAAAAAAACGCATGAAAACAAGTAGTACAAAAAAAACTAAATCAAATAGCCACATGCATAACAATTTATTCAAAGAACATCAAATCTAGGGTTTTTATGAACATAAAAGTCTTCCCTAATTTTAAAACTTTGAATCAAATGAAGCAAATAGCAATCAAAATTATATGATCCGTAAAAACATGCATGTTTATTACGGATCTTCCATATTCTTAACAATTAAAACTAGTACGGATCGTAACCACACATGACATAACAATTAATTCATGCATAAATCTAAAGTTAATTACCATGTAATTTTAGGGTTTACAAAAAAAAAATTTTTTTTTATAAAAAATTCGACATAAGTCGATTTTAATAATAATAAAAAAAACAAAACCCTAATTTTTCATAAAACCTAAAAAACAACATGTAATTTTTAACACAAATCATCATTAGTTAAAAAACTTTAGATCTTGATAATTATAATCATGTTAAAACGGCTCTCGATGCCACTGATGGTTTATGATTAACATAACAATTATAAAATAAAACCATAACATAGATCAAAGAGCATACAACGGAAGCAGATTAACAAGATCTTAAATAACACAATTATAATTAATCAAGGCTAGGGTTACATACCTTTTCCTTAGCAGAACGATCACCGGTAAAAATAGATCAAGAACACCACCAGGATGTAATCTAAAATAAGATCACACCACGATCTTGTACACACGTGATACGATGAGCTAATCGTGAGTCTAGCACGAACAGGACTGAGCCTTCCAAGTCTATGGAAGATCTACCCAACAACCCTAGAGAGGGGCTAGGACTAGATCTAAAATAGCTTATAGAAAATCAAAGAAGAACCCTAATAAGGGTGTGTTTGGCCGGCGGTTAGGACAAAGAAAAGAGAGAATGGGATGAAAAATTATGAAGCCTTAGGTGTGTTTATATAGCCCTTGGAAAACTTCTCTTCCAAGGTTAAACAAGATAAAGCAACAAAATCTTTTCCCTTCTCTCTTGTCTCCTCTATTTAGGCCGGATATAACATGTGCTAAAAGGGGGTTTCCAGAACTTTCTGACACCTTCTTTTAGCTTCTTTAATATTCTATAACGATCGTTTAAAACTTAACCTTTAATTACTTAACGGTCGTTAGCTGCGGTTTGATTTAATAAATATAATAAATATATTTAATAAATAAATTAACTCTTCACGTAATGTGTGCAATCCCGTGATCTCGAGTTCGATCCTATCACACGACTATCGATTTTAAAGTCCATAAACTTTCATTTCAGTTTCACCCTGATCATCATAATATTTGTCTACTGATAAGTTCATGTACGTTCAAATCCATCAACCTCTTCAAGTGTTTCATCACGAATAATCGTTTTCATAAATGATAGTAGCATGTAAGGACGACAATCCCTGTCGTCATTTATCAAATTATATGTATAACATATAAAGGCCTATTTGAGTTATTTGCACACCAAGTTCGGAGATGAATACAAGTGGTCAAAGAAATATAGGTTTATCGACAATGCTTCGACCTGAGAAATACGACCAAACAATTCACATATGTTGTGGATCGCAACGAGTCCAGGTTTTTAAAGCCAAAAGTATGCGCTATAGGTTGATGGGAATGATTATCATTTTCAACAACTTATAGCGGATAAGTTTGACTTTAAAAACATGAACTCGTTCTGATCCAACATATGTGAATTGTTTGTTCGTATTTCTCATATCGAAGCATTGTCGATCAAGTTATAGTTCCTTGACCACTTGTATTATCTCCAAACTTTGTGTGCAAATAACTCAAATGGGCCTATATGCTATTAATATAATATGATTTGATAAAGAGCACATTGTATGTTGCGAGTTTCTCCTTTATTACATCATCGTTTGTACCTGATTGGAGGTCTGTCAATATGTTTCAACTAAGCAAAAGTGGAACTAATACAAGAATGCAAATAACAAAGGCATATATATTTCTATTGCAAGTAGGGCTGAGCAAACCAAAGGAACCCACAAACCAAGCTGAACCGATGATTTTCTGTTCGGTATTCGGTTTTCCACATTTATCTCGGTTTTGCTCGGTTTAGTTTGGTTGGGTTTCGGGTTAAAACCGACTAAAATACGCCTAAACTATATATTCGGTTCAGATTTTCTCGGTTTGGTTTTCGGTTTACATTTTTCTCAACATCAGTTTAGTTTTCGGTTCAATTCAGTTTTTGGTCCAAGCTCAGCCCTAATTGCAAGTGTGTATTTAGATCATAACTATTACAACGCTATCAAAGCATGAACTTGCACGGGTCATAACAAATATAAACATACCAATCCCTCACCCCAGGTAAAAAACAAAAATGAACGAAAAAACTACCAGAAGGAGCCGTCTTCCTATTTGCACCCCGGGTCGTAAACATGGTACTTTTTATCAATTGTCTGTATACTCAATTTTCATGGATAATCAACTCTTTCCTTGTCAATTGAACTTCGGCGCACTTATAGTGAGCGATTTGCTTCAATAATTACAAGGAGGGTTTCTCCATGACCATGGCAGTTTCTGAGTAGTTCTTTCATTCTTAACCATGCGTCAGTGAGAGTTTCTCGTTCTTGTTGACAAAAACTTCGGATTTCTCCGAGGAGTTTTTCAAATAGGGCATGAGGAAAGAATCAGCTAATGAAAGCAGTTCTAAGACATTCCCATGTTCGAATGGTTCCTTCGTTAAGTTCTTCGAGCCATGACTTGGCTTCTCCAGTCAGGGATGATGGAAACATCATGAGTTGGACGGCTTCGAATTGTCCTTATCCATAGTTGAACATTTTACAAATTCCGCTGAATTCGTGGATGTGTTTGTGAGGATCGGTTTTGATTCGACCATCAAATTGGTTATTTTTGACAAGGGTTAAGTGGTTCCCTTTGATTGCAAAATCGTTTGCAATTTCAGGTAAAACGATTGCGGAGCCAGGAGTTGGTGCTACAACTCTATCGACTGACCACATTGGTTCATCATCGGTATCCGACATTGGATCGTAACGGTTGATGAGTTTGGTGAGAAATAGGATATGTGAAAGATTGTCAAAAGGTTGGTTGATTATGAGATGTTAAGGTTGCTCGTGTCTCCTAGATAAAGGTACACGGCGATGAAGTCTACGTAGCCTTCGGTTAGGGGTACATTTAGGTTCAGGTAACGGTGATATTGGTGGTGTTCCGGATGAACGGGTGTGCATCCAACAAGGTATTTGTTGTTTTCAGTGAAAATGTGCGGCGCACTTTTGGGTTTGTGCGGCGCACTTTGGTTCGCTATAGGAAGTGCGACGCACTTTTTGGTTTGTGCGGCGTACTTTCTGTACAGTAGAAAAAAATTTTGGTTTAAAATCAGTAGCAATGGTTCAATTTCTTCAAGGATCATATGAATTTGGTTACAAAACAGGATTATAATTAACCCGGCAGCGGCGCCAAAAACTTGATGTTCGTTTGCAAGTATTAAATTTATATTACAAGGTTTAGACAAAACAAGGTACTAGAAGACAAACACGGGAAAGTATACCCTTTCGTTCGTAATATAGCTTTGTAGTGGTAAGCCAGGATCATTCGCTGAGACTTAGTTTCGTTTTGGTAATCAAGATAATAATTGAAGAAATAAATAGTTGAAGTAATATCAATAATAACAAGTATGACTAATATGGGATAGTTCGTATAAGTTCGTGATGATGATAATAATGATCGAGATATGTTTATGTAGGTAAAGCGCGATAATCCTTTTTCGTCAAAACGGCGTTTACACAATTTACTTGGGTTGATTCAAGACTTATGTTTATTTAAGCGACTAAACTCAAAACAAGTTGCCAACAAGTTCAATATTTTATCAAGTTTCTAAGCGGATTTCTCCAACCAAAGATTCATGACCATAGACAAGTTCGAGAAAACTTATTATAACAATTTGCGTTTCTCAACGCCAAACTATCGTAACAAGTCAACTTAGATAAAATATGGTTTGTAGAACTAAGTGATAAAATGGTTCTACAACATTAGCTTGAAATCATTTATAAAGGATCATATCATAGCATCATCACTAATTATAGTCACATACCCATATAGTCACAAATATCTTAGCCTAACATATTAATCAAAGTAACAATTGGAAAAGAGTAAGAGAACATCATACATAGATTGGATTGAATAAACGAGTACACAAGTGTCACGATTGTATCGTTCCTTCAAGAATCGAAGAGTGGAATACTCTCGTTACAAGTATCTCCCAAAAGTGGATAATACTGAAAATTTACTAAAAGGGCTAAAATATTCGAGCTATAGAGTATTGAGAGAGAGAGGTGTGTGTAAAATAAGTGGAAATGACCTCTATTTATAGTGCTGTATGGGGTCAAATGTGCACCGCACTTCTCCTAAAGTGCGCCGCACTTTGGACACGAGAATGTGCGCTGCACTTCTAAGTTTGTGCGCCGCTCTTCTGGGCGATTCATAATTTTCTTTTAATAACTTTGGCTTTATTGCATATTGAGGCCCCTCCTTTGTATATCTTCACTTTGCTCCTTCAAACTTTATATCTGCATATAAAACACAACATATTAAGTATCGGAAGCTCTTATTTATACTACAAAGTGGCATTATAATGATAGGTTGAATATGTATAATTAGGTCGTTATAATTGAGCAATACAAGAAAGTGTATACTGAATACAAGGGTGAAAACTTCACTATAGGTATATGAACTTGGAATTTTTACCCATTTAATGAATATTATTTTCACCCGTCCATTTTAACTTTAAGTTTCTGCAGTTGTGCAGACCCGAAAAACAGTTAGAGTTGGCACTGAACGCAGTTTGGTTTCTTGGGGCGAATAAGTACAAGAATATTCACCAGATAACCGGGTTAAAGGGGATTGTAGTTAACATACGTGATCGGAAGCTTGGGTTGGCCTGCATTCTCAGCAGCAGCATCTACTTCTATTTCAGCTTCTGTCCTGATTTGTAATTTGACTGGGTATCCAATATTTATTTATTTATTTTTTTGAACATAACTTCATTATCACACCTCACAAACGGAGGAATTTAGAACACAACAAGTTACATCGAACACAAAGGGTAAAATCAAAAGTGATTTGCCAAACAAAGTACACAAAGTAACAAGTTGAAATAAACCAAGACATACACCATAAAGATTGTGAGACGGAAGCAGCAACACAATACAAGGGTTAGGTGGAATCACCAATGTGAGCTTTTCTCAAACACAACCATATGAAGGTGGTGTAGTCTGGAGCAAAACTACAAAAGAGAACACTAACCATACAAGGAAAATAAAGCCTAACATCCCTAAAAGAGCCGAACCTAAACCAAACAAATCTAATCTAAATCCCAAAACTGCAGCAAAGCAAAGCATCCTGTAGCAGCAACAACCCATCTGGTGGAGTGGAAGCTACGAAGCGCAACAGATCTAAAATATCTGAGATAGTAGCAGCACATCAGATGGTGTAGCGACGGTGACAGATGACAAACGGCAACGGGAGATGACATATCTGATGGCAAGGTATTATTATTATGAGTGTAGTAGAAAAGACTATGCACAAGAGGGGATCCGAGCGGCCAGTCGAAACCGACCGCCGGAAAATGATTTTGGATTGTGTCGATGAGATGTGTGTGTGTGGGGGGGGAGTTCTAGAGAGGTTTTTTTGTTGTTGATAACAAAGTATATGAAAATTCTAATCTGAAATCCATGGATTGTATGACTTCATAAAAGCACTATAAAAAGTTCAATAGTTTACTAAAATACTTCCATTTCTCATGAACTTAAGTTATAAATTCATTTCCTAGGAGGTAAACCTTTCACAATTAGTGAACGAGCTCGGTTAAAATCATGTTAATTTGCACATATAACTGAACTGTTTGACTTTGCTAAGAAGTTACTTGAGTTTCAGCTAGGCTTTCAACGAAGTTACTTTAAAATTTATTAAACTTATGATAATTCCTAAAAAATTTATGTTCCAATATACATACTGTATTTGAAGGTTTCAATCACAATTCAAGTTTTAACATCAAACTCTTTTTTGACTTTACAGTAAGTCAAACTTTCAACTAGTAAGGTCATGTGCAACTTCACTCCGTTGAGATTTGTTAATTGTGAGTCTTTCATAAAACCTTTTTTGCTTAAGATTATTAGCATTAGATTATTGTTGCTTTTTCACGCTTAAATCTTTAAAAAGCAAACTATTATTGTATGTGACAAATTATTAATAACAAATTAACGAGTTTTTAGCTTAAAATTATTAATAACAAATTAGCATTAGATTATTGTATGCGTAAGATTATTAGCATTAGATTATTATGAATTTTTAGCTTAAAATTATTAATAACGTAATCACAAAGACCCTCTTATTACTTGTAGGTTATTCGATTTTTTTATAGAGCCCAGACTCGAGCTCGATTATTAAATGAGTCCAAACTTATGCTCGAACTCGTTTAGAGACGGTTCGTTGGAGCTTTTTACGGACTTGATTTCGAGTTATTCACGAGTGGCTCAACTCATTTCTAAAACTATGATAAATGTTGTAGCATTCAAGTAACTGTCAAATATAAGTATCAAAACAACCTTTGTTTTATGTGATGATTTTGTTTGATTAAACTTTTAAGTTAGAAGCGTGGTTATACGCATCAGATTAAAATAGTTTATACGTGAATATTTAAGGATGACGTGTTATACGTAGTTGATCTTTGAGGACGACGTGTTATTGTGTGGTTAGTGGCATCCCACATGCTTTATAGATAAGAAAAGAAAACACTAAGGGTCCGTTTGGTTTGTAAGTGGGTTTAAGATTAGGATTATAAACTTAGGATTAACTTTGGATTTAAGGTTTGAATTTTAAATTAATTAAGAAAGAGAAAAATTATATTTAATTAAAAATATTATTTTATATTAATGATAATTGATTAAAATAAATATTTGTAACATTATAAAGTTTACATGTAAGGATGAGAGAGTGTGTTGGAACTAATAGGGCCCACAAAAAAGGGTAAACCCATGTTTTAGTAAGGATTGGTATTTGTATGTGTGAGTGAGTTTTAATCTTACAATTTTTCTTTACCAAAACAACCAAACATTTAAATTGAAAATCAAAGTTACACCTTACCTCAAAAAACCATAAAACAAACAGACCCTAATTTGTTTTGAGCTAGACTCATGATGGATGTCATATGCTCATGCTAAGAAATTTCGACCCTCATATTACAAACAATGTTGCAGAAATCTAGAATCGTTGGTGGGGCGGTAACCCTCCTAGAAGCTTTCGATCAGTTTAGGATGGAATAATTCACTAACTGATGATTAATCGAATTGTATTTTTGATAAGTTTTAAGTATTTTTGGTAATATTTTTTTGAAACGCCAACTTTTAAAAGATATAAAAAGTATTATGAGTGATTAAAACAGATATTACGTTGGTTGTCTAGTAATGAATAGGCGGCGATTAATCAGTCACCACTGGAAAAATATGTCCCAAATAAACCTAATTAAAAAAGTTGTATGGCTTTTATCTAGTTGTTTTGCAAATCATAATATCACTACAAGAAAAAAGGGCTATAATGACGAGTGGAAATTCGTCATTATAGAGGAAAAATTCGTCACTAAACCAACTTAATGACGAAAATCAACGTCGTCACTTGTCGTCACTATAGCTCCGTCACAAATAAAAAAGTGACGAATTTAAATTTGACACAAAATTAATGACGAACCAAATTCGTCACTTAAGGCAGTGACAACCCATTTCTTTACTTGATTTCGTCACTAAAGTGGCTAAAATTGTCACTATTTGATAAAAATAGTGACCAAAAAAAGGCGTCATTATGTAGGTGAACCTAACGGGACATTAACGTCCAATAGTGACAAAATATGTCGTCACTAAAAAGGGTACCGCTAATACAAATGCGACTATAAAATGTTGCCAGTAATCTGTGTTACAATCTTTTACTACAACAAATATAGAGAATATATTAAAACTTTGTAATAACAAAAGACATTTTCATTATTATAGTGTCAAATGTATTTCATGATCGATACAATCACGATACTATTGTACCACTATATATTATCAATGTAAACATATAACGATATGAAATATAAAAAAATACAAATAGCCCGCCACTGTCGCTTGATATCTGGTATCTAAACAGAGCCTTTCCAACATTGTTTACGACCCCAACCATCTAAACTGCAATAAACAAGTTTTCATGAGATTTGACAGATAATTTTGATGTGCACTTTGTCCATTCAGTACCTTATAAGCAAAATATACTATTATTCTTGGAACTTACATTACTGAACTCGGGCTGTAAGGGTGTTCTGCCCGCGTGTTCTGCCTGCTGTAATCTTAGAACTCGGGCTGTAAGGGTGCTTCCTTGCGTAGGAGCAGTTCAAAGTATAGGATAAATATTGCCTTACATCAACTCACTTGTACATGACGTAACACTGCACAAGAGTAGTGAGTTTACAATTGCACATGAACAGTGATATAGTCGCCAAATTTCAATATCTGAGCTACTGTGTATTGGTTATGTCGTACATAAAGGCCACTGGATGACTCTTGTTTGCTTGAAATACATGATATAGAAAAAGTATCACACCTACTTCATCATAGTGAGAAGCTTGCAGTCTCGTTTGGACTGATAAAACCGAGTTAGGAACTGTAATTAGGATTGTGAAAAACTTACGGTTATGTCGTACATAAAGGCCACTGGATGACTCTTGTTTGCTTGAAATACATGATAGAGAAAAAGTATCACACCTACTTCATCATAGTGAGAAGCTTGCAGTCTCGTTTGGACTGATAAAACCGAGTTAGGAACTGTAATTAGGATTGTGAAAAACTTACGGTTTGTGAGGACTGCCACTCGTTCATGAATAATTTTTCAAGAGTTTACAAACAAGAGATATTGATTTGGGATTGTATATGTTTCCCTCTCTTTAGGGATGGAGAGTGTTCCTGTGGGAATTATTGGTAACTGAAACAATAGAAATTGGCGGTATACAACCCAAATTATCAGGAAACGGGTCAAAAAGGTCTAAAATTGCAAATTCCGTGATATTCTTTAAATTGTATTACATTTTTTAATATTTGAGCACACTTAATCATTTATATAAATCTAAAACTATTAGAAAAAAAAACAAGTGTATTACTTGTAAGTGGCCATTTTCTGATCAATTTGATCGATCCAGTCTCATTATAGCTTGAATGCATATCTCATTTGAAAGTGAAGGTTTTAGCTCTTTATAGCTTAAATTAATTAGCATTCAATTTATGCATATAAAAAATAAGGTCTTCTACATAAATAACAACGAGGTACCTTTTGCCCCATTTGACTCGTCCAGTTTCCATAACATAGGCATGAAAACGTATACCAAAGAGAGCCTCGAATCTAGACAGATGTAAATTGACTCCATCTAGACATGAAAGTGACAACTTATAGATATTTGTAAAATTTTATGATGTAAAGAGCATGACAACTGACCTCTGGAAACTGATATATGATTTATTTGCCATTTCAAGTCCCTCGCGCCATGTTAATTCTGTAGGGCTGCCAATCACATAGAAAATCTTGTATATTTCATCCGCTTCACTACGAATATCAGCACAACACATATTTAGTTGCATATGCCACCAAAACGACATAGAAAGATTATATAGATAGATAAATCATTAGGGACTTTTCGCATTATATGCACGAGAAAATACTGAAGAAGAAAGACATAAGGAAAATCAGATATCAGACATGATATATACCTTGATCCTGGAAAAAGTGGACGTAGGGTAAATAATTCAGCCATAATTCCTCTTATTCCCAATAAATCTGCGATTAATTTAATATTTACATTTTAGGCCCACAAATACGGTAAGGTGACTTAAAAACAACTCACCAATAGCAGACAATGTTGCTCAAACTCCCTACGACACACAAATGCTCATATTAGAATCCCATTGAACACAAAGATCAAAGTGACTTGGCGAGACATTAGAAGAGAAAGAAAAAAAAAGACTCCTTACTTCGATTGCATCTCTCTTGCTTCATTAGTCAACTCCAAAGGGTTCTCAAGCAAGCTTTTTTTCATGGAAACCTGTTAATTAACTAGATCATGAGACGCAGTTTCATACTGGTGAAAGAAAGTAGCTAATAAAATAGTTACCTTTTAGAACCAAAACCTCACCCTGTTCATCCTTGTCTACGAACCCCGTCACCATCTTTCCAATTCACCATACAAATAAAGACTGGCCCAAATGGACATTCATCAAATCATATTTTACAATAGGCAATCTGAATAAAGGTCTGGTTGCCTGCAAATGCTTTCATTCGATAAGTGTGCTGCTGACATTGTGAACCACATCGAATATAATGTGAATAACGTTAAAAACTTACGTTTTTATGCTTATATATACCTGCACCAGCCCATTTTCGTCCTCAAGTTTCATCACCGACTGCATTAAAATAATTTTACAAAAGATGATTCATTTATATTTGTAAATCAAACAAAGTAAATACAACATACAAAAAAGTTATAACTAGTGCAGTTCTTTGTCCATAGAATCGTGGAGAAGAGTATGCTCCCACTCTAATCACCTAATAATTTTCATGTTACAAAAATCTTACTATCTTTTCACTTACTACTTGAATCAAGTTCATAAGTAGACGAGATTATAATACATGTATTTTTAATTATAAACTTTTTTTTAAATTCAATACTTTATTGTTAATCACAAACAAAGTTATAACTATAGGTAACTAGCTAATAACCCGTGTATCACACGGGCTGTCATAATTTTTTTATGCAAGTAATACAATAAAAACTTACACGACTAATTTTACACTTAGCTAATCACAATTTGAATGAGGCTATATCAACAGTTTGTGTTCTTTTTTTCTTCACTGGCATAAACTAAAAGATGGATGCCTTTTGAAAACATCCGGTGCTCCATCATATATTGTGATTAAAAATTAGAATAAGGTATGACGTTATGTAATGCGTCATTCGGCATTCTTCTGAATAAGTTAAGATGTGGTTGCATTAATACTAAATCAGATTATTATATCGTCTTTTCCCCACCTTTAGTACAAGTCTTTTTTCGTACACAACATATTATATATTTACTAAAGAAAGGTACCAAAGTATATACAAACACAATAACTCACAATTTACCGCTCTCAGAATGAAGTATAGTATCAACAAAAATATTTTTTTTCCCATGTTCGAAAAAGAAGTAACCTTTACACAGAGTAGTTTATAAGTTGCCAAAAAGTCAATAGGTTATTAAACAATTATGTATAATACTTGTTATACTAAACACAAGAAAACAGAGCATAATAATAATTTCATAAACTCACATAACCATCTACGTACAAAGCATTTTGCAACAACCAATATATGCCACACACAAAATTTTAGATGGTTACATCTAATAAAATAAAACCGCCGCTCATAACGAAGGTGTCATATGTTTTGGGCCTAAAAATCAAGCAAACAAACGTTAACGTAGAAAATAAAAGTACCTCGGTTGTTGGACGAACCCTAGAATAAGAATATTTAGTTTTCCGGCTGTTGAAGGGAAAAACGGTTTAAAGAAGGATGTAACATCTTCGCGTTTAAGGTGAAGAGGTAAAAGAAAATTAAAAGTTAAAAAAGTCATCAAAAACTTACAGCCTACGACATTCATTCGAAGAAGAAGGCATGACCCTTCATAAATATTGTCATCCGAATTTTGAGTGACTAATGTGAGTAAACTGTAAAGAAAATTTTGATGCTAAAATTGTGTTGAACACATAAATTTTTTTTTTGAAAACAAGTTGAACACATAATTCAAAAAGATGAAAAAGAGATTTGAAACTCATCTTTGAGTATATAAGGAGAAGAAAAAAGTTTGAATGTCGATAAAATTTTAAAATTCAAATTTTGAGTCGGACACGTAATTCAATAGAAGATAAAGGTTGCAACAAAAGCTTTGGAACTCTCAAAAGAAAAGCTTTTGAGTTAATTATAATATAAAAACAATACAAAATAAAAAGTTACGTCATACACTAAGCTTCTGAGTTAGTGGCTGTTTGACAGGTACAAAAATTTGCTCTTTAATGACGCAAGACAAAACTGCTATTTAATAGAAAGATTGAGATATAAAAATTTACCAAACATAACAGTTCCGCTGTTTCCACTTTCCACCAAGTGATCCTGCCATTCTGTGATGTATAGTTAACGCAAAAATGAGTTTTAATTGTCCTGTTCGAAAAGAAAGAAAAGTTAATAGACTTATTTTGTCAAACCTGTAGGAGGCGAGTAAGTTTGCTATCTCGATATGGTACATGAGCACCTTAAAGCACATTTATAGAAAGTCTTCAAAGAAAAAATAGCCCACGTAGTATTACAGCGTCTATCTTTTATGTAACGAGCCTGTAAAAAATCAGAACAATTCGGATAAAACAAAAAATGTAGCAGAATAATAAGCAGTGGTCGACCGATAAACAAATTAATTTTGAAAATGTGAGACCAGTGCAAGAAAAATGCAAGAGCGATATTTACTAAAAAGTGTTCAAACACTATAGATAATTCCAAATTCCCGGAATATAAAACTTTCGCTCGCGAGCACTTTAACACAGCAATGACATCTTGAGATAAATTTTGGTTCAAATGTGCACAGAGACATAAATAAATATACATACACATATGTGATACTTCTAATGTTACCAATTCAACAAAAATGGCCGTTATTCACGAATTACACGTTAACTTTCCTACACACACATACACACAATACTGGCATTCAATACACATGAGACCATCTATAAATTTCATATCATCTGCCAAAAACTAGTTGAAGTGCACTACAAACCGACAAACGATCTAATCATAATTTGGCTACTGAAGACATGTAATCAACCGGCCACGAGCTTAAATTAAATGGACTAAAAATTACAATCAAGTTACATAGCATTCCTTAAAAAACATGAAATGAACTATGGAAACTAGGCAAGCTACCGAAATTTCTAAAATAAAACGTATTTTTTGTTAGCACCACATGCACGTTAAGCCTCTACAAAAAAATGTGCATGTAAAATGTTGTTACTTTTGTTACACATTTAATCGAACACTTAGTATGCATCATTTTACCTACCAAAACTCGGATCCCCTAACCCTAAACTTTTGAAACTCAAATCATAATAAATAAACACAAATTACGCCCCAAATATCACACACATAAGGTCAAGATCAAATAAGCCAATCGAATAAGCTAATCAAATAAGCTAATCGAATAAGCTAATTGAATAAGCTAATCAAACAAGCTAATGAAATAAGCTAATCGAATAAGCAAATCAAACACAACCATTTATAATTTACTCAGTTTATTCAACTAGCTAATTAAATAAGTTAATCAAATAAGCAATTAAATAAGCAAATAAAACACAAAGATTAGAAATAACCTTTGATAAAATTAGGGCAAAAGAAAAAATAAGCGAATGAGAAGATAGTTATGGCGGGATAACGTGGCTCTCTGTTTTTAGTGTGTGTAGTTAGGAGAAGGCAGTTGGGGATAACTGGATAAGATAGTGAAGAAATAGATACAGGGATGAGTAATGGTTCCGTTTGAATTGGTAATATGACAATATAAGTCCTTTTATTTTGAGTTTTTGATAAAAGAAAAAAAAGAACAATTCTAGGAGGAGTGACGAATTTTTTTTGTAATTAAGTGTATAAAAGCTCGGTGACAAACAAATTTCGTCATTAAGAATACAATAGTGACAAAAGTAAAGTTGTTATTAAATTGCGTCACTATATGGTCATGTTAGTCACGAGATTTTTTTGTCGTCACTAATATTTCGTCACTATAGGTCATTTTTCTTGTAGTGTATTTAAGTGTAAAGTCATATTTAATCCTTGTATTAAAATTTATATTTGCATGGGTTCATATAATTGCTTTTACTTTAGTTACCAACCGTTGTGGTCCTTAACATGGAGGGTTGTGAAATCACCCTTGCTTCCCTTATTGGGTCTAATAGAAAATTCAACGTGGTTAAATGAATGTTCTTTCTATTAATGTTCAAGGTTTTGGAGACCTTAATAAGAGGAGATGGGTTCGTGATTTATGCAATTCTAATAAGATTAACTTTTTAGCTATTCAAGAGACCAAAATGGTTCATGTTGATTTATGGATTCTTCACCAAGTATGGGGTAACAACCACTTTGATTTTGCTTCTAAATCTGCTATGGGGATGTCAGGTGGTATTATATGCCTTTGGAACACCTTTGTCTTTAAAAAATCTAGAATTATTTGCTATGAGAACTTTGTGGCGGCTGAAGGCACTTGGATTCCTAATAATACTCGTATCTTGTGGATTGTAATTGATGTGCCTCAGTCCTTGTGTGCTAAGATAACTTTATGGGTTTCACTGGCGAATTTGATAGATAATTGGGATGGGATTTTAATTACCATGGGAGATTTTAATAAAGTTAGAGAGGCTGGAGAGAGATTTGGCTTTCAATTTAATGAAAGACAAGCTGCTATCTTCAACACTTTTATCACTAATTCTTCTCTAATAGATGTCCCTTTGGGTGGCTATAATTTTACTTGGACTAATAAATGGGGATAAAAAATGAGTAAACTTGATCGGTTTCAGGGAGCTTCTTTTTCGTTCCCTCATATTTTGGGTCTTATATTGGAGAAAGGTAGGCCAGACCATTGTCCAATTCTTCTTAAAGAACACGTGGTGAACTTTGGTCCTACTCTTTTTCGTTTCCTCAGTTCATGGTTGGAGTTGGAAGGTTTTAACAACATGGTTATGGATACTTGGAAAAATGATGGCATTACTGACGTCAATGGGCTGATATCGTTCAAGAAAAAGCTCCAAAGCCTTAAATCAGTTATTCGGAAATGGATATCTTCTTATAGATCTGCTTCTTTTAACATTAAGAAAGATCATATGTCTCGTTTGGCTTCTATTGATATCAAAACTGATCAAGGTTGTGCAACTGACCTTGACCTCTTGAATCGTAGTGAGTCCATTCATATTCTAGGGGATATTCATCATGTTGAAGCCAGTGATCTAGCTCAAAAAGCCAGGATTAAATGGGCTTTGGAAGGAGATGAAAACTCGAGCTTCTTTCATGCTACATTAAAGAAAAAGTGGCGACAACTTGATATTAAAGGTATTCTAAAGGACAGAGAATGGATTGAAGATCCTAATAACATCAAAACTGAATTTATGACTCATTTCACGGATAGATTTCAATCTACTAGTGGCCATTCGCCTTCCTTTGCGGGTGATATGCCTAATGTCCTTTCTACTGATCAAAGCAAATCTTTAGAGTGTAAACCCACTAGTGAGGAAATTAAGAGGGCGGTGTAGGATTGTGGTAATAATCGTGCCCCGGGTCCAGATGGGTTTTCTTTCAAATTCTTCTCCACTTTTTGGGACACCATTGAAGAGGATGTGATTCGGTTTGTGAATGAGTTCTTTGTTTCTGGCCATTTTCCAAGAGGGTGCAACTCTTCTTTTATCGCCTTGATCCCAAAGGTTACTAATGCTATGCTTGTCACTGACTTTCGTCCTATAAGATGCCAAAATAAAATCATCGGGAAAATTTTGGCCAATCGTCTTAGTAAGGTAATTAGCAGTTGTGTGAGTCCGTTGTAATCAGCTTTCATAAAGGGTAGAAATATCCTTGATGGTCCCTTTATTCTTAATGAAGTAATGGCTTGGTATCGTAAATGTAAGAAGCCTCTCATGATCTTTGAAGTAGACTTCGAGAAAGCGTTTGATTCTTTGAGATGGGACTTCTTGGACTTAGTTATGGAGAAGCTTGGTTTTGGTGTTTTGTGGCGGTTTTGGATAAAAGGTTGCTTACATAATGCACGTACCTCAATACTGGTTAATGGTTCTCCCACGATTGAACTTGAGCTTTTGAGGGGCCTAAGACAAGGCGATCCCTTGTCCCCTCTTCTTTTCATTTTGGCTATGGAAGGTTTACATACCTTCATTTGCAGAGCTACAGACCTTGGCATCTATAATGGCGCGCATATTGGAGACAATAACCTGAGATTATCACACCTTATCTATGTGGACGATGTTATATTTACAGGTGAATGGTCTCACAAGAATGCTCAAAATCTGTTGTGTATCCTTCATTGCTTCTATTTAGTGTCATGTCTGAAAATTAACGTACAAAAAGTAACATTTTAGGCATTGGTGTTTCTGATGCTACTATTTTAAGTATGGCCACTGTTCTTGGTTGCGGTTCTGCTAAATTCCTCTTAAATAACTTGGTATCCCTGTCGGATGCAACATGGGGAGGTGTTCTAGTTGGGAGGTTATTGTTCAGAAATTCTCTTACAAGCTTTCTCAATGGAATGCTCGATTACTCTTGGTTGGTGGCCGCCTTTCCCTAATCAAGTCGGTCCTTGGAAGTTTACCAACATATTATATGTCTCTCTAAAAGGTCCCTGTTTCCACTTGTAATAAACTCGAATCTATGTGAAACACTTTCCTTATTGGTGGCGACTTGGGTGGGAATAATATGACTTGGGTGCGTTGGAAAGGTGCTTGGCTAGCAAGGATCGAGGTTGTAGTGCTCGTAATGCAGGCCTCCTCTTTAAATGGATATGGCGGTTTTTACCCGCCCGTGTGATCTTTGGGCTGTTGTCATTAGAGAATTATATGGCCATAATGGAGGTATTTTCGCAACCACTACTCATAGATCTTGTTCTAGCCCCTGTAGTGGTATTCTCTCCTTTGTAAGTTATCTCAACAAGAAAGGTATCGATCTCCTTTCTTTTTGCTCTAGAAAACTTGGGAATCGTATCACCATTAGTTTTTGAAATGACCTTTGGTGTGGTGATCAAGCCCTCAAGTCCAAATTTCTACGTGTTTATATGCTAGATTCTAATAAAAACTGTTGCATTACTGATCGTGTGGCTCTTCAAGATTGGTCTCATGTGTTAAGAAGAGAGCCGATAGGAGGAATTGAGTCCTCCCAATTCTCTGAGATGCTTCAATGTATTGGACCTATTGTGCTATCTAAAGACAACGACTCTTGGCAATGGTCGCTCGACATTTCTAAAGGATTCTCTGTTGCTTCGGTTCGTCGCTTGATTGATTCCCATGTCCTTGATGTTAACGCTCCTGCTACTCGTTCGAATAAAGCTATCCCTATAAAAGTTAATGTGTTCTTGTGGAAGCTTTCGTTATATAAGCTCCCAACCAGGATAAACTTAGATCGGAAAGGAATCGATGTTGATTCTCTTCTTTGCCCTGTCCGTCATGAAGATATATAGAAACAGCTAACCATTTATTCTTCAGTTGTGACATGGCTAAAGTCTTGTGGGCATTGTTAGCTAGATGGTTGGAGCTTGATATTCATGTTTGTAAGAACTTCTCGGAGTGGCTAACATGGTTAGACTCTTCTTCTTTGCTTACGAATAAAGCTCGTTTGTTCTTGGATGGCGTGGTTGGGACTCTCTTGTGGTCTATTTGGAGCTTTCGCAATAAGACGGTTTTTACTACTACTCCTCCTAAGAAAAATGTGCTTTGGGATAATATAGTTACGCAAGCGTTTTTATGGATTTCTTCTAGAAATCCTAAGTTTATGCTTAGTTGGACTTGTTGGTTGAAAAACCCATTAGATATGTAACTTCTTGTTTCTTTTTTCTAGCTTTTGCTAGTTTTATATAAAGCCGCCGTTAAAAAAAACCAACCGATGTGGGATATCATTCTTTTTTCAATAAATGTCATATTTTTAATAAAATGTTAAGTGTCACAATAATGTTGTGTTATGAGGTGATCTTGTGTGATCAAAAATATAAAAAGTGGGTTTATACACATCAAACTAATATGGTTTATAGGGGAATTATATTTGTTATAATTGATCTCCTCCAACACTATAATTGTGTCAAAATATCTTTTGTGTTACTATAATTTGCTTGAGCTCTATAAATTATACGTAAGATACTAGTAGAATAATCTACAAATCAGAATAAGCAAGAAAAAATGCAACCCGAGTGATAAGGTATTTAACTATTAAACAAAAAGTTAAGAGTTTAAATCTCGATAATTGTGTACATTCGAAGTAGACATGAAGGTTCACATGCACCCGGCTATACAATAAAGTAGTCATCTTGATATTAGTCAGCTAGCACTACCGAGTCAATAACAGTTCTAAGAAAACATAAAGTTGCACAATACTGATTAAAACTAGGTAAGCGAGAAAAGTTGACCCGAAAACTTATGTGAGTAGTATATAATTCCAAATCAACATCATCTTGATCAACATATATTGCCAAAATCTATTTTTACAATTTTTTAATATCCAGCACCGGGTACGTATAGTATGAGCCAACCAAACGTTTTACATTCAACTGGAATCTTGCGCTTATAGCCGATTGAAAATATTTAGTAATGACAAAAACACATATTAAAATAAGCATGAGATAAAAGTTTTACCAATTAAGAGAAATTGGGTACACTATAAAATTTTAAAAATTGCATTTGCCTTTTATGTAGATGTCTGGGTCATAGTGTCGAGCCCTCTTACTGTTGGTTTAATTTAAGGCAGTGGTTACCCATACCCCTTTTTTACAAGTAATACCTCCTAAAAAATTTTTTTTTTTTATTTTTTATTTTTTATTTTTTTTTATAATTTTATTTATATCATAAAAGTATGAAATAAAAAAACGGGACGAAAATTATGAATTTTTATAAGTCAAAAGGAGTAAAACAGGAAAACTGCGGAGCCGTAAGTTGTCTTATCCTGTTAAAAAAATGAGTAAAACTGCTGGAAAAAAATATGGAATAAAAATTATAAAGTTTTACAGTTTAAAATTATAAAATGTGAAAAAATACGAATAAAAAAACACAAAAAACTGTCACTTCCTGTCAGTATACCGGATATTAAGAAGGTATTAGTGATAGAATTGAGGGGTACGAATAGTATGACCCTTAATTTAAAGAAGGACAATTAGTTTGTACATTTCGATATCCGTATATAGAGTCACTTTGTTTTCCACCTTAACTTTGGCCTTTATTTGTAAGTTCGTTTTCTTTGTTATTAATCTTATTAATCTGTAACTTGTATTAAGCAGTACATAGTATTTTCCCAAGATTTGTTTTACCGTGTAACTTTGAATTTTGACAAGATTGACTACGCTTAGAGGGCTAGGTACGGTTGAGTCGTGGGCAAAAAAATGTGCCACGTCAGCTTTTTCTCCCATAACACCAAAATACCTCATAACCCATCAAACCCTCCCTCCGTGGTTAATTCCAAAATTCTAGTGTTATAATGGTCCCACTTTGAATAAGAAGATAATAAAAAAAATTTAAAGATAAATAAATAATAAAAACCCACGGCTCGAGCGCATAACACGAGCCACTGTACAGTTGGCTGAACCATTAGCTTGCATTATGGGCCATAACGCTGCCTGGTGATAGCCAGCCAAAACCCCATAACTCAACACATGGTACAGTTGGCTCATGCCATAATCTCGCGCCATGATGACCAGCCGAGCCATGACTTACCGTACCCAACCCTCTTAGATTAAAGTCTTATACTATCAAATTTTGAAGACTGGTTTTTTTCTTAAATAAGTGTGGGCCAAATATAAAATAGCCAAACCCAACGTTAAATATATAAACCAGACATTAGCTAGTCTTGGGTATTTGTTTAAAGACTTGCTTTTTAAATTCAAATCTCTTTCTTCATAAATGCAAAATTTTAAGTAGTCTAACAAATAAAGCATAATGTACAACTTAAAACAAACTAAGAATTGAGTAATACAACTTATTAATGCTTATTTACAACCACAACAAGCATAAGAAATTTCATAACACATTACATTTAAAACTATTATTAAAATATAATTAATATTATAATTAAAACGCCTCATTACCATAATTTTGCTAATAAAACAACATATTATACAAATGTCACATCTTATTTTTTCAAAATCAATTAATATATAATTAATACACCCCATTACTCAAATATATACAATTTTATATTCACCATACATAACAACTTAAAACATATATATTTACAATTTTCAATATCAAGCCAGATTAACTGGTTCAACCGATAACCAGAGCCACCATCGATTCGGCTAGACAATTAGGTAAAGCTACATAAACCTTAAATTTCGCTTTTTGAGATGTTTTTTTAAAAAGGTAAAGTTAAAATATTGTTGACCGAAAATATGTTACAGGGTACCCGCAGCTGCATCACGCGGGTACCCTGCTAGTAGCTCGTAAATAAAAGAAAATTAGAAAAAATGAAACAACGAAATGTATGTAGAATCAAATGAGCTCATGAGCACTAAAATAAAACTCTATTAGTAAGGCTAAGTATACACATAGGGATGTGAATGAATCGATCATTTTTCAAGAAACTCAAGCTCGTTTTTTAGGTTTAAAGTATGTAGCTGGATCGTGGGCCTAGAGATCGTGCTCAAATTGTTTAACCGGTTCGAGCACAAGATTATAAGTAGGCCTGAGTTATAATTATGAACTTTCAAGTCATATGCTTGCACAAGTAAAACAACTGTTTGCATACGACACTATATAGAACACGATCACAAAATGATAGTTGGCACATTTCGGAGATATACTATGGCAACTCATTATTAGTCTTCACCACGAAATTTAGCTTGGGAAAGACGTCAGGGTGGTCATGGTACCGCGCAGCTCGTAAGATCAAGCGGGAGAGCCACTTTTACTAGTCATTTTTAGCGGGGTCTTTTAACATTACATTTTGACAATTTTCGAACTCGAATCGGGGGTTTGTATGGTTTGAGACAACCCGACATCTTAAACTCGACTAGATACTTCCACTTATAACCCAATGGAAAATCCAAAACGTATGAACGTCTACCATACATCAAAATCAATAAACATGGGTGATTGTTTCTCCTCTTCTTTTTCATCAAAACAAATTGTTTAAGAGTTTAAAAAAGAAAGCTTTTTTTTATATAAAAAGTTAATTATGAATAAAGCAAGTCGATATAAAGTTTTTGACTTCACCCATAGCCAAGTTGCATAATTAAGAAATACACGCCTTAAATACCTATATTCATTTATGCTAGTGATCAATGTACATATTTATTGTTTCTAGTAATATTTTTGGCTAGATACTTATTGTTTCTAGTAATATTCGTTGTACATATTTTTGACTAGATACTAATTGTTTCTAGTAATATTTTTGGCTTCGTAAAAAGTTAGTTGCTGAAGAGTTAAACTATTAGGAAAAACTTCCTTAAGTTTTCATTACATGCAAGAGGAAACAAAACAAGATAAATAAGTGCTACAATAAAACATTGGTATATTGCACAAAAAGGTGAAAATTGACGGGAATACCTTAATCCCGGGTGCCTATTGGCACCAGCCATTGTCCACCCCATAAAGAATAGCTCCGGCAACTATCTTGGCCCACAGGAGCAACACCTGGAGTGAGACGAGCCGAGACTCGACCCTCGATCTCTTATTCCACAAAGTCTCTCCAGTGTGCCCATAGGTTTTGCGGAGGCGGGTAACTATTTGAAACAAATGGCAAGGGTGGGAATTGAACTTGGGTCATTTGACTCAAGCACAAGAGCTCCACCATTGGTATATATATACTAATGAAATTCGATTTCTAAGGTATGAAAATTTTAATTCGATTTCTTTGGATTTTATTATTTTGTTGCTACTTGTGTTGACCATATATGTATTTTGTTTGTTTAGCTACAATAATCATGTTCGTTGTGATGATAAATTTCGTGTATTCGGTTACGCCTTTAACTCAAAAGACATGTTGGGACATAGGGGTTAGTGGCGATGAGAAAAGAGGCAAAAGTCCTATGGGAAGCTGTGTTGGTGATAACAGCTTATTTTATATGGAAAGTTAGGAATGTTAAGGTTTTTAAAGGAAAGGATGAGATAAGTTCTAGGACCTTTCATGATATCCAACAAAAGTCTTTTGAATGGGTGTGCATGAGATCAAAAAAATATAATTTCTCTTGGTGAAGGTGGCTTGAAAGACCTATTGATTGTGGTGTCACACCATCTGTAGATTTGTGATCGTTTTGGAGTTTTTTTGTGCGGGTTGTGAAAGTGTGTGGGCTCTTGAAGGTTTATACATGGTGGCATGGGATTTTGGTTATCTTTTTACACATATCTCATGTGTTTTTTGGAGGAGTCTTTTAGTGCAAGGTTTTCTGTCTTGTTTTTATTTCTTTTGTTTCATTTTGAGGGTCTGTGTGTAATCGCTATTTTCGCAGCCTCTATATTGTCTTGTTTTAGTGGTCTGTTTTTGTATATGTGTTTCTTTTGGTGGTTAATAAAATTTTGCCTTTCAAAAAAAATAACTTATAAGTTTTGAGGTAAAGGTTAGACTATGACCACAACGTTTTTTAACAAAAATAAATTTGAACAATGTCTTTTAACAATTTGGTTATAACTTAGTTTCTTGAATTAGAATTCAGATTTGTATGGGTATGTGGTCATTGTCTAACCTTTAAATGTGTTAGACTACACGAGATCGCTACTTAATAACAAACATGATTGTGATGCATACTTAAAAGTTGATTGAATACTACAACGTTAAAATGTTAGAGCTTGGAACTCATTGAAGGTATCTTGCAAATATCCCACATCCATTGGTGAAAAAAATAAAAGTTAATATATTAATCCAAGTAACTTTGTAACAGCAAATGTGTTGATATGTGTGACACTTTTCAAAAAATTCTCAAAATTAGGTCATAATTAAGGTATTACTAGTGAAGCCATTAACAAAGCCAGATGTATTTCACTATAACGGTGACTTCAAAGTCAGATGTACCTTTAAGCTTTCAGCCTTGAAAGGTTTTTAGGTATCAAGTCAAATGTTACTATGATACACAGTGTTAGCCTAAGCGAATGTGAAACTGTAAGTACACTTTGTTTTGTAGTTCTTCTTTTCATGTAAATAACCAACTACTAGACATTAATTTCACCATTACCGGTTTTCAAGTCTTCTTTTTTAAGAAACGCATTTGTAACTAATGAATTTATCATAAATAGTTGATGCATGTCGGATGAAATGTCTGAAATTTGTGCCAGTTTGGGAAAGTTCATCAATGACCGTATAGCGTGTTTGAATGCACGTACTGATTCAACCAACACAACACAAACATTGTTTTGATGCTACCAAATATCATTACTAAACAATTACTTAGAGCGCTAGAATTACTTGAGTGCTAGAATATCATTACTTGATCGGTGACTAAATTGAAATTGGGTATATCGAGACAAGTAACTTTTAAAGTGATCAGAGAATGAAACTGATACGTGCAAAGACCGAAAGACGAGTTGAATAATTCAACATCCACGTTGTTTTTAGTAACTGTTAATATGCACTAGGAGTCACCATTAGTATTTGGTTCATTAGTATCTGGTTGCATGCATGTTTAGTTATACATGTTCTAACCATGTTCCCGTGTTTACTGTTTACTTCCTAAAGAATAGGATAGCATGCGTTATTTCCTTACTATTTAAGTGTACTTATTTATGAAACGAGATTATGAATGAATGAAGAATTAATTCTAGTTTCTCTCTAGTATTCTTGGAGTCTTGCCCGCTTATCCCTTCCGTTTCTCGTATTCACTTCTTGGGAGATTGACCATCTATAATTCGGTCTTTATCAATGTTGCCTTCATCGGCTTACTCGATACCTCCAACATCTAAACCACCCACAAACATCCAAGATCAGTTATCCATCCTAAGCGCAAAAATTTATGCCCTCGTCAATATTCTTCAAGCCCGCTACGGAACCACATTTCAGAATTGTCAATCTACAGTCCCTAAAACTGACCCTCATGATTCCACCTCCGACACTGATCGACGTCGAAGTGTCGGTCAAAAATAACCTAATTACCTTATACTAGATAGGGTAAGCGGGTATCGATCCACGAGGACTATGTGGTTTTAGTTTAGGTTTTGGGGTGATCACTGATCAATATAGGTTTTGGTTTTGAAATCTAACAACTAAAATACTTTTAATAATAAAAAGAAAACATTTCATGTTTGGTCCCTATCGTTTACACCAAACATCAAGTTTGGTCCCTATTTCAAATTAAGTCCGCAGATCATCCCTATCGTTTACATTTTGGATCAAGAATAGTCCCTATCTTGGATGGGCGTTAATTTTGGCCGTTAAGTGGTATGAAAAGAAGGGTAATTTGGTCCTTTACTTGTTTATTCTGCATATATATGCACCCACTTTCTTTTTTCTTTTATTTTTTTTCATTCTCTCTCTGTCTCTCTCTTTCTCTCTCTCTCTCTCTCTCTCTCTCTCTCTCTCTCTCTCTCTCTCTCACACACACACACACACACACACACACACACTACACCCATCTTCACCATCTTATTAAAAAAAGTGTGCCTTACCGCCGCTTGCAACTACCATCGGCCGCCACCAACAATCCTTACAGACGACCCACCAGGCACCAACACCACAAACCTCACTCCGACCACGAAACTAACATACTCGTATTTTTATATTAAACCACCACACGTCCTCGCCTCTACCACCGCCATAGGCTTACGACCACCAATATCCTTCCGCCACCACTATCCTCCCGCCACCATCAACTGGCCACGACTAATCTTATAAACACATCAAACCCAAAAATCTAAAACAAACATATCACTCTTTCTCTCATATGCACACGAAACCCAAATCACGTTTTTAAACAACAAAATCCATCCTTTTATCTTAGGATTAAGAACTGCACCAATTTCTTCACCCTCACTCTCCCTACCTATGTTGGGTATTTCAATACAAAGAAATGAGGTCTCAGTTCATCTTTTCGTGTTTGCACATGCAAGCCAAGATCAATTAAGATCTTTACACGAAAATCGGAAATCATCATAGATCCTCTATGTTGGGTATGAACCCATTTTTGATATTCGAATTTTTAAGAAAGAACAACAACAATTGTGTTGCCATCCCTTATTGGATTCGATTTATGACAAAATCAATCACATGCAATTAAAAATCTGTTCAAACTTACCTGAGACCTATTCTTAATAGATCTTGTAGCAAGTCTTTATCTGCTCTTCGTGGGATATAGGGATATATGAGTGCCTTGTGTGGTTGATTTTGTGATTGGTAGATGGAGGATTCGTATATATAGCTGACATATGAAATGAGATTAAAGGAGATGATAATTTTTTTTCCTGATTAAAGGTTGTATGAAGATTTCGTTGGGTGGCTGTGTCTATTTTGGTGAATGAATATTTGAGAGGTGATGAAAATTATGATAAGGATTGAATATAGTGGAGACGGAGGAAACAAGAGTACTTTTGGGGAGAATAGAAAACGATGGGTTGTTGACTTTTCAAGAGTATAGGACGGAGGTTCCAAAGATACATTTTATTCACAGATTGAGGGATTGTAATGTGTAGTGGATACAAGCCACGTATTTTTCTCTAAGATTTAATTATTGACAAGTTTAGGATATTTAATTAAAAAAATAGTAAAGGACGAAAATACCCTTATACGCCAAAAAGTTAACAGCCAAAACTAACGCCCATCCAAGATAGGGACTATTCTTGATCCAAAATGTAAACGATAGGGATGATCTGTGGACTTAATTTGAAATAGGGACCAAACTTGATGTTTGGTGTAAACGATAGGGACCAAACATAAAACTTGTTCTAATAAAAATACTGATTAAAAATTAAAATACTTATTAAACTAATAATAAAGCTATAAAAATATAATAAGGATGTAAAGAATTAAAAGAAAAATGCAATTCCTTCCAGCTCCTAATATTTATGGTTGATCACACTTATGGATTATCGAAACTTTTTAGAACCGATTACAAAGATTATTTTGACTTAATATGAATGAATTAATGTTGGCATTTATTATGTTTATCAGTGACTCACAATAATAAATCTTATATTAATTCAACCAATAATTATGTTTTAAAAATTTATTTAGGTACAATTTATATCGATTATACGACCATCTTTTTTTTTAATAAATAATATAAGTGTGGATCGTTAACTAACAATAAATTGTCTCGCACAAATAATTAAACATAATATGAAGTCAATAAAAATAATTTATAAATAAATCATAAATCAATGTAATAAAAATATAATAATCCAAAAGTAATGATCAAACCATTAATAAAGTTACCGGAAGGAATTACAACAAAGTTAGCCGGACATCGCAGTGTACCCGACCCGCACTCCGCTATTCATCCTTTTTTTTTAATCTTGCAAATATATTGATGTCCTCCAATGAATAGACCCTTTTTTTCTTCTTTCTTTTATGATATCAAGTTGGTGGCTAGTGTATGCAATGATGAGACAAATTGTCTCTCTTTCTTTTCTTATTCTTCTTTTCAGCCGTCTTTTTAAGACCCTCACTTTCGTCTTTTTTTTTAATCGTCGACTTTTTTTCTTTCAATTCTCGCTGCGGATGTAACAAAATATGTCCCCCTTTTTAATGTTGACTTCTCCTCTTTGTATTTATATAATACTTCCATCGGTGGGTTATTGGGTATTAGGCCCAAAAGTTACTATTTTTTTTCCTTTTTATTATTTTTTTTTCTTTTATTTTTTTGGCATATAATAACTTTGGCCCAATAAAAAAATAACCCAACATCAATAATTGCTCGAACGAAGCCCGGATAAATAAAAGATGAACGAAAATATTGCGACGCGCTCAAATCTTTTTCTTCAATATTTTTTCTTCATTTATCGGCGCTCACAATGTCTTTTCTCCAAAAAATTAATTAAACGTCCATTTTTATTCCACTTCGTTCGTAACCTATATAATCACAAAACACACTCAAAGTACATATATAGCGACAAATAAATATACAATTAGGCTAAATTAACATGCTATGAGGTGAATGCAAAATACACCGATTAACTCCTCTCAACTTAACTTTTACCGTCTCGAGTAAAAATAAAATAAAAATATACAAGCATGTTAATTTCATAATTTTTAATCATACTATTAAAATTTCATCAAAAAGATCACATTCAACCTAATACACTAATAACCATCCTACATGACAAATAATCCAAAATGATTACCAATATTTTTGTCCTTCTTAAACACTTAGCATAACCATTCCCACTGACTCCATTTACTGTATGTTTCGTATAATTAACCATGTGTCCAACGTACCTATTACACACCTATAATCAATATAAACATTAATCTAAAACAAGAGGTGAGAATATCGTACACCTTTTATAACATTGGAGTTTTTATAACATAAGAGCACATCATAAGCCATTATACTTTAGCTTATATACTTCTACTTCCTTTCTTTTCCTTTCTTTTTTTTCAATTTTTTTTTCATTTTTTTTTCTTTCATTTTTTTTCACTTTTTTTTTCATCACACATAAGCTCTTCTTTTTAGCCATTCGGGACCGTTTCTTATACAAGTCATCCCGAACGCTTTATACACTCCTTTCAAGGTTGATATAAAGACCAATTATTCAGAAAAATGAATATCTATCCTATAGGTGCATACTAAGAAACATTGGCACATGAGAACCGGTTAATTAAGTATGTTTAATTAAATAGGAATAATTATACTTCGTGCCTACTGGTACATCATATGATGGAATTATCTACCACATAGTATAATTATACAATGCACTAAATTAAACTAATCTTCCTAATTTCATTACAACAATACAAGGATTGGGTTATTTCACATAAAATTGTCTCAGCTAAGTGCAATGCTATCCATCATAAAAATTGGCGTCTGACCCATGCTAACAACTAAAGTATCACCTTGCGCGGGTGACGAATCAGATAGGCAAGCCCAGCATCTGACTACCACCAATAATTATGACAGTTCTCCAACTCTTTTCTAAGGCCACTGTGCGCGGGTAGCGAGCCGAATAAGATCAATTTCAAGTGTCCTAACCCAACTATTACATTAATATATTTCATATTATTTATTCAAACTTTCTAATCAATCTAAGCAAAGGTAAGTAGAGGTAATTCAACCGGCGTGGTTTGATCATCTAATTACACATATGCCTAACTACATGCAAACAACCAGATCAATTTAATAACCAATTTATACAATGGAATCGGGTGCACCTGATAATTATGGCCAAATCCTCTAGTTTGCTCCAATAAATCATCCACAAGCTAATCTTTAGAATCTGCAAACACTCAACAAACATATATGTAGAAGAAACTTCCACATCTAATAAGCATAAGACTCTTATAATGTGATTTAAAAAATTTTAAAAGTTTTCATTTTTTCCCAAAAATCACATTTTAACCCATTTTGACCAAAATTTCACACAAAAACATGTAACACATGTGCCACCCCCCTCAACTTAAAGCATTGCATTGTCCCTAATGCAAAAAACTTTAAATTGAAATTTTGGTTAAAAACCAATTTGACAAACTCACACAAAAAACAAAAACCTAACTCACTTTCGTAGGAATCACGGTTGCATTTAGCGTAAGCAACAAGCCTTTAAACCACTCGGTAGCCCGACTGGACGAGTTTTGTCTCGTGAGGGTTTGTAGTGAACACACCCACAAAGTTCCAGAAACCACGGGTTGCCTCCCGCGAAGCGCTAAGTTTACCGTCTTTAGCCAGACATAACTCAAATGAGCTATTGAGATGGTTGGAGTGGTTCCAAATAAACCACATCCACTGTTTCCATCTGATCACTTTCCAACTCAACATACGGCTTTAAACGGTGTCCATTAACTTTAAAAGGCTCTCCACCCACCATATTTTTTATTTCAATGGCTCCGTATGGAGAGACTTGAGTCACTATGTATGGACCCGTCCATTTACTTCTCAATTTTCCAGGAAAAAGCTTAAGTCTAGCATTGAATAACCAAACTTTTTGACCAACCAAGAACGATTTCTTGGTGATGTGTCGATCATGAAAAGCTTTGGTTTTCTCCTTATAAATCCTAGAACTCTCATAAGCATCACGTCTAATCTCATCTAGTTCAGATAATTGAAGTTTCCTAGAACTACCCGCTTTCTCTAAATCCAAATTAACGGTCTTAATCGCCCATTCAGCCCTATGCTCTATCTCAACCGGTAAATGACACGCCTTGCCATATACCAACTTATACAGTGACATACCAATAGGAGTCTTAAAAGCCGTCCTATATGCCCACAAAGCATCATCTAACCTCAAGGACCAATCTTTCCTATCACTATGAACGGTCTTTTCTAAGATTCGCTTAATCTCCTTATTAGATACTTCAACCTGTCCACTAGTCTGTGGGTGATAAGGGGTAGCTATCCTATGATTAACTCCATAGTGTTTCAATAATTTCCCAAATCTAAAGTTCTTAAAGTGAGAACCCCCATCACTAATGATAGCCTTAGGAATTCCATTCCTAGCAAAGATATTCTTCTTAACAAACTTAAGAACTACACTATGGTCATTGGTTCTAGTAGCCTCAGCCTCTACCCACTTAGACACATAATCAACTGTTACTAAAATGTACACATTGCCATGGGAAGTGGGGAATGGTCCCATAAAGTCAATACCCCACACGTCAAAGATCTCAACAACAAGTATGGGACTCATAGGCATTTGGTCACGCCATGAAATCCACCAACTTGTTGGCAACGAATACATGTTTTCACAAAAGACTTGGCATCCTTGAATATAGTCGGCCAAAAGAAACCGCTTTGTAAGACTTTATGCCCAGTTTTCGTAGCACCAAAGTGTCCACCACATGCATAAGAATGGCAATGAGCCAATATGTCCATATGCTCATGGTCGGGAACACATCTCCTAACAACTTGGTCAGCACACACCTTATATAGTTCCGAATCCTCCCAAAAATAATGCTTCAACTAGGAGAAGAAGTATTTTCTTTGTTGCTTGGACCCAAAATTCGGAAGCTTTTTAACAGCTAGGTAATTAACTATATCTGCGTACCAAGGAACCTTAGAAACCTCAAATAGACTTTCATCCGGAAACATTTCCTTAATCACATTAGAAGGGTTGAACGGCGGAGGGATAATTCTAGACAAATGGTCGGCAACTACATTTTCTGACCCCTTTTTATCCCGAATTTCTAGATTAAATTTCTGTAAAAGCAAAATCCACCTAAGCAACCTCGGTTTTGTCTCTTTCTTAGTCAACAAATGTCTTAAGGCACTATGATCTGAAAATACTATCACCTTAGAATGCCCCCAAATATATGACCTAAACTTATCAAGAGCAAAAACCACAGCTAACAACTCTTTTTCAGTAGTGGTGTAATTCATCTGAGCTTCTGAAAAAGTCTTACTAGCTTAAAAGATTACAACGGGTTTCTTATCGACCCGCTGTCCTAGAACCACCCCATCGGCATAATCACTCGCATCACACATGATCTCGAAAGGCTTCGAACAATCAGGTGATTGTAGAATTGGGGCTTCTACAAGCTTTTGCTTAAGCATATTGAATGCTTTAAGACATGATTCATTAAAGTCAAAACGTGCATCTTTTAAGAGTAAATTACAAAGAGGCTTTGATATTGCACTAAAATCTTTAATAAATCACCTATAGAACCCGACATGACCAAGAAAAGATCGCACACCTTTGACGGTAGTGGGAGGAGGAAGGGTTGAAATTACCTGAACTTTGGCACGATTAACCTCAAATCCTTTTTCAGACACAACATGTCCTAATACAATTCCCTCTCGAACCATGAAATGACTCTTCTCCCAACTAAGCACCAAATTAGTTTCGGTGCATCTTTTTAACACGCTTTCAAGCTGATCAAGGCAGCTTTCAAAAGATTGACCAAAGATGGAGAAATCATCCATAAATATCTCTACAGATTCTCCAACCATGTCAGAAAAGATACTCATCATACACCGCTGAAAGGTAGCGGGTGCATTACACAGGCCAAAAGGCATTCTTCGAAATGCAAACGTCCCATATAGACACGTAAACGTAGTTTTGGCCTGGTCATCAGGATGGATGGGTATTTGATTATAACCGGAATACCCATCCAAGAAGCAATAGAATTTCTTACCAGAAAGCTTCTCAACTATTTGATCAATGAAGGGTAGTGGGAAGTGATCTTTAGATGTGGCATTATTCAGCTTACGGTAATCTATACAAACTCTCCACCCAGTGACTGGTCGGGTTGTGAGCTTTTCCCTATTCTCGGTTTCAACAACGGTGATTCCGGCCTTTTTAGGCACCGTTTGAGTAGGACTTACCCATTTACTATCCGAGATGGGATAGATGATACCAGCATCTAACCATTTAAGAACTTCCATCTTGACTACCTCTTTCATATTAGGATTCAGACGCCTTTGCGCATCTCTTGCTGGCTTAATATTTTGGTCCGTAACAATTCGATGCATACATAATGAAGGGCTAATCCCTTTCAAGTCTGCAATTGTCCATCCCACTGCTGCTTTGTACTTGGAAAGCACTTTTAGAAGTGCTTCCTCTTGTGATTTAGAAAGATCAGAAGCAACAATAACAGGTAAAGTATTGTTAGGACCTAGAAAAGCATATTTGAGATTGGATGGCAAAGGTTTTAGCTCAAGAGTTGGAGGCACCTCCAAAGACGGCTTCGTAGCCGTGTCAAAAGTAGAAGGTAAGGGCTCCACTTTATACGACCAAGGTGGTTTTTGATGGTCCAAAGAACTGACCAAACACTCTTGAATCTCTTGAACTTCAGCAACATCAAGAATCTCCTCATTCTCACCAGTTAGATATAATTCTAAAGGATCATCCTTAAGCATACGGGGTGCATGTTTTTGGACTTCCTCATCGATCACATCAACTTGGTAGCATTCATTCATCGTAGGAGAATTCATAGAATTAAACACATTCAATCTTATCTTTTTATTACCGAATGTAATATCCATGGCGCCAGTTCGACAATTAATCCTAGCATCTATCGTGGCTAAAAATGGGCGCCCAAGGATAATAGTTGGTTGAACATCTTTGTATTATGACTCGGTGTCCATAACAAAGAAGTCAACTGGGTAATAAAAATCATCAACTTTCACAATAACATCCTCTAAGATACCTCTAGGAATTTTGGTAGATCTATCGACTAAGGAAATAATGGTGTCTGTTTTACGAAGAGTTCCTAAGTCATACTTATCGACCAAACTAGCAGGAAGGATGTTGATACTGGCACCAAGATCAAGGAGCGCCTTCTTAATGGCAATATTTCCGACCACAACTGAAATCAACGGTGCTCCAGAATCTTTGAATTTAGGAGGAAGAGAGCTAGATAAGACTGCACTAACATGCTCAATTACGTCAATCTTTTTAGGCAAAGACACCTTCAGCTTCCTCTTCTGGGTACACAAGCCCTTTAAAAACTTGGCATATGCAGGAATTTGCTTGATACCATCAATAAGGGGAAGATTGATTTTAACTTGCTTGAACGTCTCCCACATATCCTCAGCGTGAGGACCCTTTTTAGCTAACCTTGCAGATGTCGATTTCTCCAAAGCCGTAGGGTAAGGTGTGCTGGACACACCACCCTCCTCAACTTCGGGAGATTCAGTAGCTTTAGGATTCGGTGTTGTTGGCTTAGGAAAATCATTTAACAAATCATTCACCAACTCAGAACCGGACTTAACATTATCAGAATTTTTACCTTCAACAATGATTTCGTCATCAGTAACGAAATCCTCGACATCAGGAGAATTTGGAATTCCCTTGTCATTGTTGTAGATTTTACTGTTTCGAAGAGATGTCACCATATTCACATGCTCATTTCCATTTTTCTTGTGTGCGGGATTCATGGTGGGGTAGCTCGGTAGCCTTCCCTCATCTCTTTTGCTTAATTGATCCACCAATTGACCAACTTGTCTCTCAAGAGCTGCAATAGATTTGGTAGTGGTCTCGTGTCTTTGATTAGTGACCTCGAATTTTCTATTGATCTCTTGATTGTTGGTAGATAATGAATCCATAAGCCTATCAAACTTTCGGTCAAGGTTCAAGAGACGGTTATCATCTTGCCCTTGGCCCTGATTTGGATATGGTTGTTGTGGCCTATGATTGTAAGAATTTTGTTGGAAGTTAGATGAATCGCCACCCTCATACCTTGGTTTGTAACCGTAGTGTTGTTGTTGGGTATTATTAGGGCGATTTTCTTCATCTTTCCAACGGAGATTGGGGTGATTGCGCCATCCAGGATTGTAACTTTCAGAGAATGGGTCATTTCGTGGACGACCACCATAGACTCCATTTACCTCCTCATTTGGTGGCGCCCCCCAAATTTGACAATTATCGACAGAGTGACTTGGATCACCACACATTGAACACCCACTATGCGACACATTAGACACATTCAGAACACCTTTTCCTAGATTTTTCAACAAAAGATCAACTTTCTTACTTAACTCGCCAATTTCAGAATTTGTGCCACGTTGGTTAGACACATAATTGGCGGACGATGGGTGGTTGTGTCGATCAACTGAAGCTTGGGTCTTGGAACCTTTGCTTAGTTTTTCAAAAAACTCCCATTCTTCCTCCATAGGTCGTGAGAAAAACATACCCCCACTAGTGGCCATCACAAATTGTTGGTTATTATAATCCAACCCATCATAGAAGACTTTGACAAGCTCCCATTTTGGAACATCGTGATGAGGGCAAGTTCTTAATAACTCCTTAAGTCTACTAAATGCTTCATGAAACCGCTCGCCTGGGATTTGACGAAAGGGTTTAATCTTATTCCTAATGGTAGCAGTTTTACTTATAGAATAAAATTCCTCAAGAAAAGCAGATTGCATTTCAGACCATGAGTTAATACTACCTGGCTCAAGAGATGAGAACCAGTCCTTAGCTTGATCTTTAATAGAAAAGGGAAAAAGGCGAAGTCTTACCTCGTCCTTGGTAATGTTATTAACCTGATGTGTGTCAGCAATTGAGAAAAATTCTCGCAAATGTGCGTATGGCTCCTCACGACCTCTAAACACTGGCAAAATTGCTATGAGGTTCGGCTGGATCTTGAAGTTACTTGTAACCCCTTTAACCGGATCCGGATAAACGATAGACGAAGGATCCTCGAAGATCCCCGGCCTGTAATAAGAATCAACACCCCGTGGTGGAGATTCTTCTCCGCTACTACTGCCGCTAGCACTTTCGCCAACATCTTCGTCACCTGGTATTTCAGCGAAAAGCTCTGCTAAACCTGAAAAATCAAGATTAGTAGAAAACTGTCGAAACGTCTTCCTTCTTAACCTTGCACTTTTCTCAACCTCGGGATCGTAAGCTAACGGTGATGTACGTCCCGGTCTACGTGTGCGCATACACTAACCTGCACACTCATAAGAAACAAAACAAAACAAATAAAACAAACAAAACAAACAAAACAAACAAAACAAACAAAACAAGAAAAATAAAATCTTTTTGTATTTTTTTATTTTATTTAAAAGAAATATTAACAAAAACCTAAATGAAAAGCTCACTGATTCACCGGCAACGGCGCCAAATTTTTTATCGACGTCGAAGTGCCGGTCAAAAATAACCTAATTACCTTATACTAGATAGGGTAAGCGGGTATCGATCCACGAGGACTATGTGGTTTTAGTTTAAGTTTTGGGGTGATCACTGATCAATAAAGATTTTGGTTTTGAAATCTAACAACTAAAATACTTTTAATAATAAAAATACTGATTAAAAATTAAAATAATTATTAAACTAATAATAAAGCTATAAAATATAATAAGGATGTAAACAATTAAAAGAAAAAATGCAATTCCTTCCAGCTCCTAATATTTATGGTTGATCACACTTATGGATTATCGAAACTATTTAGAACCGATTACAAAGATTATTTTGACTTAATATGATTGAATTGATGTTGGCATTTATTATGTTTATCAATGACTCACGATAATAAATCTTATATTAATTCAACCAATAATTATGTTTTAACAATTTATTTAGGTACAATTTATATCGATTATACGACCATCTTTTTTTTAACTAAATAAAATAAGTATGGATCGTTAACTTACAATAAATTGTTTCGCACAAATAATTAAACATAATATGAAGTCGATAAAAATAATTTATAAACAAATCATAAATCAATGTAATAAAAATATAATAATCCAAAAGTAATGATCAAACCATAAATAAAGTTACCGGGAGGAATTACAAAAAGTTAGCCGGACATCGCGGTGTACCCGACCCGCACTCCGCTATTCATCCTTTTTTTTTAATCTTGCAAATATATTGATGTCCTCCAATGAATAGACCCTTTTTTTCTTCTTTCTTTTATGATATCAAGTTGGTGGCTAGTGTATGCAATGATGAGACAAATTGTCTCTCTTTCTTTTCTTATTCTTCTTTTCAGCCGTCTTTTTAAGACCCTCACTTTCGTTTTTTTTTTAATCGTCGACTTTTTTTCTTTCAATTCTCGCTGCGGATGTAACAAAATATGTCCCCATTTTTAATGTTGACTTCTCCTCTTTGTATTTATATAATACTTCCATCGGTGGGTTATTGGGTATTAGGCCCAAAAGTTATTATTTTTTTCCTTTTTATTATTTTTTTCTTTTATTTTTTTGGCATATAATAACTTTGGCCCAATAAAAAAATAACCCAACATCAATAATTGCTCGAACGAAGCCCGGATAAATAAAAGATGACCGAAAATATTGCGACGCGCTCAAATCTTTTTCTTCAATATTTTTTCTTCATTTATCGGTGCTCACAATGTCTTTTCTCCAAAAAATTAATTAAACGTCCATTTTTATTCCACTTCGCTCGTAACCTATATAATCACAAAACACACTCAAAGTACATATATAACGACAAATAAATATACAATTATGCTAAATTAACATGCTATGAGATAAATGCAAAATACACCGATTAGACACCAACACCGACACCACCGAGACCAACACAACATTGATCATCGAAACCATCTCGGACGACCACACCACCATAAACATGACTACCGAAAATCGTGTTACACTAGTCCCTAACATTTACACAAAGGTCACCATCAAAAGTACTCCCCATTCACTTTCCAATGCTGCTCACAAATTGTCAGAAACCCAAACAAATAATTTAAGCATTCATTCGGCAGTTCAACAAACATGCGAGCATGATATGCGCACCAAAGACATGTTAGCCATCTTCGGCTGCGAGAAATCCATTTTTGGGGCTCAACCATGTCATCCACCAAAGTATGTTTTTCTTCAACGCGAACCGAAACCACCTTGGAAGCCTCATGACACACTTAGCGACACCGAGAGCGCAAAGAAATCCAGATTGTTCGTAGCCACAGTTGTTACGTTAACTGACCGAAAACCTTTCATTTTGCTATGTCAGTATGTGTCCACCAAAGTTGTACATTTTTCTTCAAAGCGAACTGAAACCACCTTGGAAGTCATGCAACACGAGGTAAAAATCCATGAGTCTTGAGGACAAGACTCGTTTTGAGGCGCGGAGTATTGATACGTGCAAAGACCGAAAGACGAGTTGAATAATTCAACATCCACGTTGTTTTTAGTAACTGTTAATATGCACTAGGAGTCACCATTAGTATTTGGTTCATTAGTATTTGGTTGCATGCATGTTTAGTTATACATGTTCTAACCATGTTCCCATGTTTACTGTTTACTTCCTAAAGAATAGGATAGCATGCGTTATTTCCTTACTATTTAAGTGTACTTATTTATGAAACAAGATTATGAATGAATGAAGAATTAAGTCTAGTTTCTCTCTAGTATTCTTGGAGTCTTGCCCGCTCTAAGGGCCTTATCCCTTCCGTTTCTCGTATCTACTTCTTGGGAGATTGACCATCTATAATTCGGTCTTTATCAGAAACTGACTCTTTACATTGTAGTGTAGAGGTTCATTTAAACTTTCTTTTTAGATTCAGATTATAAAATCAGTCACGAATTAAGCTCGAGCTTTAAAAGTTTTCTCAAACTCTCATTTTGGCTTGAAATTGTTCAAAACAGATTAATGTTTTCTTTAATATTGTAAAACTTAAAACTTATCAGAAACCGATTTGAGCAAGTAAAATCAGTCACGACTCGAGTTCTAGCTAAAAATATAAGGTTCAAAACGAGTTCAAGATCGAGCTTCATGACTATGAAAGAGTTGAAGGGATATGCTCGAGCGGAACGCAAACTTCTTTTAGAGCTTCGAATTATCGAACCACATGAATGATTACTTTATTGCTATAAGCTCAAAACTTGTCATGCATTGATTTGGGCCTGAGCATATGCAATTCGTCAGGGGTCGAGCTGTAGGTGATATGATAAGGTTCGAAACGAGCTTGAACATGTAAGATTTGTTAAATTATCGTCAGCATGACTGGCCGAAGTTACATTCTTCGATTTTCTTTAAAGTACAGTGTAAAGTTTCTTCAAACTTTCTTTATCTTAAAAATTGTTAAAAGCAAAGTGTTGTTATCTTAAAATTATTGAAAAAAAAATAATGTTCTTTTTTACGGTATAAGGCTCGACACTTGTAATGAGCAAATGAGTTTTTTCGATGGAAATGATAAATTTTTTAAACCCCATTTGAATGTTACACATGATGCTTATGATCACCATTTAGGTTTGTTTAAAACTTTAAATCAATTATTGAATTCATCAAAGATCAAGAAAACGTTGCTAATGGAATGGTTGCTTATTATTTGTTTCTTTTATCACCATTTGGGCTTATGTATTCCGGGTTTGCACGTATAACCCGATGAAAATCCGACATCTGAGTAGAAAGCCAATTTCCTCTTCTTTTATTATTAAAATAAATCATTAATAGTATAAATAAAAGCTTTTTAGGTTTTTGTATGCATGCAAAAATTTTCGTCTTTCTTTTTCAAGATGACCCTTGGATTGACTATATATTTTTTTTCTTTTTCATTAAAATAAAATTTTAAAAGTACAAATGAAAGTTTTTTAAGCCTGAAAAACGTTTCCTCTTTTTTTTCCCGTATACTGTGCTTCTGACTTTCACTGCTAGCCGACTCATCCTTTTGGATAGCTCTGATTCCGTGACCTCCTTCAAATGTACCCACCTAATGAGATTTATTGATTTGAGACTTGAAATAAATCGTAAAAGCTTTTTGTGAATGAAAAATGAATGCCGAGTAAACCTTAAACTTATAGTCACTATAACTTTGTTTAAGATTCACACACAGTCATCAGTGGAATTGAATGATACATGTATTAATATACCTATTTTATTGGCTTAAAAAAAAGGGAGGACTCGGTATTTCTAGCCTTTTTGCATTAAATCGAGCTCTCCTTTTTAAGTGGGTGTGGCGCTATATTTCTAATGATGGTTCGTTATGGTCGAGAGTTATCAAGGCTATACATGGTAATTCCTTTGATTTACATTCTTTAAATTTCAGTCCCCCTGGAGCAACATTCTTCGCGAAGTGCAGGTTTTGGTGGATAAAGGCTTCGATCTCATGTCTCATATCAAGAAACGAGTTGGTAACGGGGCCACTACTAAATTCTGGAAGGATTCTTGGATTGGTGGTGTTCCGTTATACACGCGTTTCCCTCGGTTATACGCCCTTGAATGTGATAATGATATTACTGTGGCTGATAAATGGAGTAGTTCAGATTTAAATTCTTCGTTTCGTCGAGATGTCAGAAATGGTGTGGAGCTTCAGCAATGGTCAGACATGGTCTCTTTAATTGAGACTGTAAATCTCTTGCCAGTAGAGGACCGGTGGTTATACGATTTATGAGTGATGGTATGTTTCGTGTTAAAGACATTCGCGAGAGTATAGATGATTTGCTGCTCCCTACTTCGTTGGAAGTTACCCGTTGGTCCAAGCTCGTGCCGATTAAAGTTAATGTTTTCGTTTGGCGTGCTCGGTTGGATCGCCTTCCAACTAGAAGTAACCTTCTTAGTCGTGGTGTGCAGGTTGAGTCGTTTCTCTGCCCGATTTGTGGTTTAGTGCAACAAGATATTAATCACATTCTCTTCAAGTGTGATTTGGCGCTTTCTGTGTCTCGCCGGCTTTGCAAGTGGTGGGATATGGATTAGTCTGTTCTTAACTCTTTTGCGGACTGGGACGTTTGGTTCGCGTCGATTCGTCTTCCATTGAAGACTAAACAGCTTTTGGAGGGAACTTTCTGTGTTGCTTGGTGGCATTTATGGAACTTTCGTAACACTTCTATTTTTAACGCGGTCGCCCCTAGGAGGTCGGTGATTTTTGACGATATTGTCTCGCGCTCTTTTTTATGGTTTAATAGTAGGAGTTCTATTATTTTTTCTTGGGAATTTTGGTTAAAAAATCCCTACTTGATTTCCTTGTAATGTTTTCTTTTCTAGCATCTTGTTAGTTTTAATAAAATTCGCCTGTTAAAAAAAAATAATACCTATTTTCATTTATGTTGTAGACCGATGTGGGAGAACTTGATAGAGACATTTTTTATATGAGCTAACACCACTGAAGACCTTGAATCTTTCTCATCCGAAGAAAATATACTTGCCATTGTCGTGATTGATTAGAGGGGTGGGGGGGGGGGGGGGGGGGGAGGGAGGGGCAGTAACATAGATCCATAGATGAAAACGGTGATACCCACAAAAGAAAGCAAACACAACCTCCCAAAACCGAACTCCCAAACCCAAGAAAATATGTTTGCCCTTTGTCGTGGTTGATAGGGGGCAGTAACATAGATCCATAGATATAGGTACGGAGATGGAAACGATCATGTAGGTGCGAGTCACTTTGTAGGAATATCCACCATTGTGGAAAAGAAAACTAAGTCTCGGCAATGAATTTGATTTGTTTTTTAAATTGAACATGATAATTCAAGGAGGTTTAAGTTTATTGGTAGCCCTCCGAATCTCCGACATGTAGCCGGCGGCCGGAGGCGGCGGCTAAAAGATGATTTAGATTAAGGGTTAGAGAGAAAAGATGGGTTTTAGGGTTTTTAAATTGATTCGGTCGAGTCAGTGGGTCCCGGTCGACCCGGGTCAACTCGGGTTGACTTGGTTAAAAAAATATTTTTTATAGTTTTAATAATTAACAAAAATTTTATATAAAAACTATAAAAAAAACTTCCGTTTATTGTAAATATAAATTGTTTACCAACAAATATAATATGTAAAAATAAAATTTTATCGCAAATACGTAAAATTTACATATTATTTAAAAAAACAACTAAAAAAATCAAAACACAGCTCGTGAACCTGGTTGACCCGAGTCACCTCAAACCCGACGGATCGAGATGCACATACTACATACATTGAAATGTGGCATCTATATAGTATGTGCATCTCATAAGTTACAATAAGATGTCTTAAGATTCAAGTGAAGCTATAAACACGCATGTTTAAGTGGCAGAATAAGCTTCATGTTTTACTTATTAAATGTTCTGAATATATGTCTCAATAATGACAAAGAGACACCACTTGAAAAATATGTCCCAAATAAGCCTAATTTAAGTTGAATTACAAAAAAGTTGTATGGTTTTTTATCTAGTTGTTTTGCAAATCATGGTATGCAAAGTGTAAAGTCATATAAACTTCATATTTAGATTTATATTTGCATGGGATATAACAGCGTTTAGTCGTTTACTTTAGTTATCAACCGATGTTGGATTAGCATTTTTGTTGTTTCTTCAATAAAGTGATATATATTCAATAAAATGTGAAGTATCAAAATTATGTATGTGTTATGAGGTGATTTTGTGTGATCAAACATCTAAAAAGTGCTGTTATACACATCAAACTAAAATAGTTTATTGGTGAATTATATTTGTCATGCATAGTCGATCTCGAGCACTATAATTGTATCAAAATATCTTTTGTGTTAGTTTTATTTTTTGCTTGAGCTCTGTAAATAAATACAGGGCTAATGGTTTGATATTGTATGATTGTTGTCATAATTTTCTTTTATATGTATCAAACTACTTTTTTTTACTATTTTATGTACTAAACTTTTATTTTTGATGTTTCTAGTTACATCATATTGCTCGAGCTTATATAAAATTTATGTCTAGCAGACTAGCATGTTCTCCCATATTGGTGAGCATTATAAATGAATATATGTATATTAATGCAATTTTCAAATATTTGTTAAGGAAAATGTGAAGACACGTTAAAGTTGTAAGAGTGACTTTATAAATTTTAGGTGTGTTCATGATTTCCTTTTTGTGCAAAATAAACAGTTTTTTTAACACTTTCAATGGTTTATTTTTTAGAAAAATCAAATGTGAGGTAGGTTTCTTATTTTGATGTGTGAACAACTCGTGTATAGCGATTGAAATTAACTATCGGCATATAATTAATAATATGCTAATTGATTAGATAATCGAATCGGTAACTTAGTGATTTGATCGGGTTGGCTGAGTAGACGAACCAGAGACTCGATGGCCGAATCCATGACTTGGTAAGTCGATCGAGTTGATCAGATGGTCAAAACGGTGACCCAAAAACTCGATCGAGTTGATTCGATGGTCGAAGCCATGACCCGTTGACTCGAACGGGTGACTCGGTGTCTCTCGGTAGTCGAATTTGAGACCCGGTGACATAAAAAGGCTCTTACTATTCAACATTTCGAATTTTTATAATTTTTAAAAACATCAATTTTTTAACATTAACTTTTTAATATTTCTAACATACCACATTTCAACAAAAGAATATACTTTTTATACGTACTATATAGATACATAGACTAATATAGTTTTACGGATTTTTCCATGGGGTTGTAAATTCAAAATCTAGTCCAATGTAAAAAGTTGGGTTGCCCCTATACCATCTAATCCCGGATTCAAGTTCAAAAATTGTTAAAAGATGATGTGATCGTAGTCTAAGTTATAAATTTGTTCACACACGGGAAATTTTTACGCAAGGACTTATAATTGAATACTCAGCATCACTAAATTTTGACTGGCAACAAATGTAATTTCTGTAGCTTACAATACATGGATCTGTTCAATACAAGTAGCAAAGTGATAATCCAAAATCCAAATCCTACGAATTCATGATATTGTTATAGATAAACAAACAAAGTAATTCTAACATACCTATGTGAATGTCAAATTAGACAAGGCCACTTGTTTATTACAAATGTCGACACATTCTTCATATGTTTGAAAAATAATTTCACTAGTATATCAGTATTTATTGTATCACTCATTGATGTCGATAATTAATTTTAAACAAATAGAAAGTAATCTAATGACCGAGCTAGCTCAGTTTACTATCCAAGATATCATTTTAATTGAGTTTTTATGGTATGTGAAGTATTTGTTCGAAGCATAATTCGGTCGAGTAGGTTCGAAGACTCTCCTAAGTCGTTTTTCGTGTGCCAAGCCCTGAATGGTGCTATAAAAAAACCGGTTAGGAGTGGACTCGACGCCGAAGCCTCGGAGTATCCGACAGTCAAATTAGTATGGGTCGATACACTGTAAAAGAAATGTTAGTATTAGAGATAATTTGTGGATTAAGAGGCCACCACCTCTGCATATATAGTGTTTGGACTAGGTTTTTTTGTAAGATGGGTAAGATGAGGATTGCGGCCTGTTAAGTCGGACCCAATTCAGACGATACGTCAACATTATTTAATTGCAAAATAGGTAAAGTGACGAATTATTATTACTTGTATTTTTTTAATGCGTACTTATTTTGAAAGAGACTAAAACGAAAAGATAATATTAAAAATAATACAAAAGAGTATTAAAAAAGGAAGAAAAAGGGACTGAGGGAGTTTTAAAAAGAAAGAAAAAAAAATTAGACTTCATACTATATTTACATATTTGTTCAAATTTAATCAGAATACAACTAGTTTTAATGCCCGTGCACGCACGGGACTTAGAAATAAAAGATAAATTAAGTAATAATTTGTCATTGTTAATTTATATATATTATATATGTTTTTTTTAAAATATCTAATGTTTATATGTTTGATTATATTGTTGTTTTACTGTGCACCGTGTAAATTAATATAAATTCACCTTAATTTTTATTTTTCGAATTTCATACTCTTTTTAATTTCGATATATTTATTCTAAATCGTTGTATTTTAATTATTAATCAACAAACCATTTACATCAACCTTACATGTATGTTATTTATAAATTCATGATTTTATAATATTCAATATTATTCTATAAAACAATATTAAAATTTTAATACTTAAATAGATACGATGCTTATAGACACACAAGGTTTACTTGATTTTTCATTATGTGATAATAGTAATTAATATTTTGAATAAATATTTGTGCACAAAGGATTTAACTTTGTTTAACTGAAATGTTAGTTATCCTTTTCAAGACATTATGTGTTTAGTAACATATAACGACCTTATAAAAATATATGTTGTTGTAATATGTAGAATCCCGCCTATTTATTTTTATCTTATACCGATGTGTGAGGTCCTGCATTCATTTTTGTTTTTACATTCATATTAATAATAATTTACGTAGATTGCATTGTTTGACTTTGTTATTTGTCAAAATACAAAGAGACAATAATTTATGTTTTTATTTGAATTTTTATAATCATGTAATTTTTTGATTTTTTTTAATATAACATATATGTTGTACTTTTAAAATATAAATTTAGAATGTATAAAGTTTAAAGGGGTATTTTGTTTATTTTATAAAATTATTAAAAAATCATGGAAATTATAAGTTTATATTTAAGTCCATCTAATTATATTTAAAATTCAACCACTAAAGTTTTATTAATGTACTCCTTCTTTTTTGAGTTTTTATTTTCACAAATTTAACACATATATCTTTGTGTGTTTACATCAAAATCTTAAATTAAAATAAGATTTAAGTTCTTTTGGATACCAAAGTTTTTCTAGGATACAAGGGGACTCATCCCCACCATCCATCTCCATCTTATTCAAGGGCTGAGATTAAATCCCCAATTTACACAACTTTCTCCTTTCTTTCTCATAAAAACACACACCCGTTCTTTCACTTCTCTCTCTACCCCGATCTACTTTCTCTCTCTAAAATTTGAAGCGAACAATCACAACATCATCATGAATCCATCACAATCGATTAATTAGATCGAACTTAACATGAATTCATATCAGGTTTGTATTCTTATAATCTATGCTTATTTTTTTTAGCTTATTTGATTTTGAATAAGCTTATTAGTTTATTTTCATTAGCTTTGTTGAACGAAATATGCCGATTGATAGTTCTTATTTTGATCAATTTATTCTAATTAGCTTTTAATTAGGTGATTTATGTGAATAAGCTTATTTGTTTGAATAAGATTTTTAACTAGATGAGAGTTATAAATAATCTTGAGAATTAGATAGGAGTTATGTGAATAAGCTTACAAATTACACGAGAGTTATGAATAAGCTAGCTTATTAGCTTAGGTTGACAAATCGTAAGGTATTTTATGTAAGTTGGATTAAGTTTGCTGATGTAGGCTGCAATAAGCTTGATATATCATGTATGATATATATATATCATATATGATATATCACCACTTTTCATATATGATAGATATATCATATATGATAACTGATGATATATCATATATGATATAACTATCATATATGATATATCAAATAAACCATAGGAAAAAACAGATTCTGTATGAGTATTTTTTAGAAAATCAATATAAACTCTTGAAACTTGTCTTCTATCATATATATGAGTAATTTATTTTGGTGTTAAAATGTTGCATAATATGTTCTTTTTATCTTTTATAAATGCAGTCAGACAGAGATGGTGCGATTGGCAGCTTTGGAGCAAAGCAGAGAGGGATGTTGATTATAACAAGAGGATGTGCATGGATATGTTTTAAGGATCAAGACGGAGTAGGCGTTGTTCATGAATTCATCATCTGATAATCTGTTTTTTTTCCATTTTTTTGATTTTGTATAAATTGTTATCATATATGATATCAGAGGTATATCATATATGATTTTACATTAGGTTACGTTCGGTTTGAATTATCATATATGATTCTGTTCAAAAGTACATTTTTATGTTATGAACAAGTGTTTGATTATTAATTGTGCATACTCTTTGTTGTAATCATGAATTCATCAGATTCTTTATTTAATAAATCCAAGTTTTTCTTGAGTGTCATATATGATAGTGCATGATCATATACTCCGTATGACTTAATTTATAAAAACCACCATGACATAATACCAAGAAAGTTAAATCATATTAACAAGATGTTGTACGAGATACCAATTGATTACAAAATCGTCCATATACTTCAAAACTCCATTAGGAGATTACAAGAAAAAACAAACAATAAACGTAAAAGAAAAATTCACGAGCTTATTCATTAAGCTTCTTGGCCTTTTGGATGCTTGTAATGTTCAACACGCCTTGTAAACAACCTTCTCTACACAAAAAAGAAGATTTAATTCAATTTTCAAGCACATAATCATATATGATATATTTGATCATATATGATATTTAGCTTATATCATATATGATATAGCATATCATATATGATACTTCATTAGCAAGTCATACTAAATATGTTCAGCCAGATTAATCCATTAAAAAAAGAGTTAACTCAATTTTCAACCACATTATCATATATGATATATCTCATCATATATGATATTTTAGCTTATATCATATATGATATAGTATATCATATATGATACTTCACAAACAGGTTACACTAAATATGTTCAGCGAGATTAAGCTAAAAAACCTTATAATTCATGAAAATAAGCTAATAAGTTAGCTTATAATTCATCATAATAAAGGTGATGATTATCAATAAGCTTATTCACATTAAGCATCAAGTTACCTTATCATTTGACATGTTAAATTCATGTAACTTATCAAATAAGCTATAAAAAATAAGATGAGTTATAAGCTTATTCAGATCGAATAAGCTAAAAAAGATGAATCGAAACAGATCGAATGAACTTTACCTTATTTATGAAGAGGATGATCGATTTGTGATGGTGATGATCGATGGATTTGATGTTTGTGTTGATAAATTAAGATGTAAATATGTGTGTGTGTGTGTGTGTGTGTGTGTGTGTGTGTTTATGTGTGTTTTAAAGAGAAGAAGAAGAAGAAATCGATCCCAGATTTGTGAGAGTGGTAGGTGGTGTTAGTGGTAGGGGTAAAATGACGAAACTACCCCTCCGCTTTTTTTTTTGTTTTTAATATGAGTTGTTGGATGAGATGAGATGGACGGTCCAGATTTGTCCCCTTGTATCCAAAGGATACAAGGTATCTTAAATAACCGGACTCTTAAAATAAAGATGGAACTATCATAATTAAAACTAGTTATAAGTTCTTTTGGATACCAAAGTTTTTCTAGGATACAAGGGGACTCATCCCCACCATCCATCTCCATCTTATTCAAGGGCTGAGATTAAATCCCCAATTTACACAACTTTCTCCTTTCTTTCTCATAAAAACACACACCCGTTCTTTCACTTCTCTCTCTACCCCGATCTACTTTCTCTCTCTAAAATTTGAAGCGAACAATCACAACATCATCATGAATCCATCACAATCGATTAATTAGATCGAACTTAACATGAATTCATATCAGGTTTGTATTCTTATAATCTATGCTTATTTTTTTTAGCTTATTTGATTTTGAATAAGCTTATTAGTTTATTTTCATTAGCTTTGTTGAACGAAATATGCCGATTGATAGTTCTTATTTTGATCAATTTATTCTAATTAGCTTTTAATTAGGTGATTTATGTGAATAAGCTTATTTGTTTGAATAAGATTTTTAACTAGATGAGAGTTATAAATAATCTTGAGAATTAGATAGGAGTTATGTGAATAAGCTTACAAATTACACGAGAGTTATGAATAAGCTAGCTTATTAGCTTAGGTTGACAAATCGTAAGGTATTTTATGTAAGTTGGATTAAGTTTGCTGATGTAGGCTGCAATAAGCTTGATATATCATGTATGATATATATATATCATATATGATATATCACCACTTTTCATATATGATAGATATATCATATATGATAACTGATGATATATCATATATGATATAACTATCATATATGATATATCAAATAAACCATAGGAAAAAACAGATTCTGTATGAGTATTTTTTAGAAAATCAATATAAACTCTTGAAACTTGTCTTCTATCATATATATGAGTAATTTATTTTGGTGTTAAAATGTTGCATAATATGTTCTTTTTATCTTTTATAAATGCAGTCAGACAGAGATGGTGCGATTGGCAGCTTTGGAGCAAAGCAGAGAGGGATGTTGATTATAACAAGAGGATGTGCATGGATATGTTTTAAGGATCAAGACGGAGTAGGCGTTGTTCATGAATTCATCATCTGATAATCTGTTTTTTTTCCATTTTTTTGATTTTGTATAAATTGTTATCATATATGATATCAGAGGTATATCATATATGATTTTACATTAGGTTACGTTCGGTTTGAATTATCATATATGATTCTGTTCAAAAGTACATTTTTATGTTATGAACAAGTGTTTGATTATTAATTGTGCATACTCTTTGTTGTAATCATGAATTCATCAGATTCTTTATTTAATAAATCCAAGTTTTTCTTGAGTGTCATATATGATAGTGCATGATCATATACTCCGTATGACTTAATTTATAAAAACCACCATGACATAATACCAAGAAAGTTAAATCATATTAACAAGATGTTGTACGAGATACCAATTGATTACAAAATCGTCCATATACTTCAAAACTCCATTAGGAGATTACAAGAAAAAACAAACAATAAACGTAAAAGAAAAATTCACGAGCTTATTCATTAAGCTTCTTGGCCTTTTGGATGCTTGTAATGTTCAACACGCCTTGTAAACAACCTTCTCTACACAAAAAAGAAGATTTAATTCAATTTTCAAGCACATAATCATATATGATATATTTGATCATATATGATATTTAGCTTATATCATATATGATATAGCATATCATATATGATACTTCATTAGCAAGTCATACTAAATATGTTCAGCCAGATTAATCCATTAAAAAAAGAGTTAACTCAATTTTCAACCACATTATCATATATGATATATCTCATCATATATGATATTTTAGCTTATATCATATATGATATAGTATATCATATATGATACTTCACAAACAGGTTACACTAAATATGTTCAGCGAGATTAAGCTAAAAAACCTTATAATTCATGAAAATAAGCTAATAAGTTAGCTTATAATTCATCATAATAAAGGTGATGATTATCAATAAGCTTATTCACATTAAGCATCAAGTTACCTTATCATTTGACATGTTAAATTCATGTAACTTATCAAATAAGCTATAAAAAATAAGATGAGTTATAAGCTTATTCAGATCGAATAAGCTAAAAAAGATGAATCGAAACAGATCGAATGAACTTTACCTTATTTATGAAGAGGATGATCGATTTGTGATGGTGATGATCGATGGATTTGATGTTTGTGTTGATAAATTAAGATGTAAATATGTGTGTGTGTGTGTGTGTGTGTGTGTGTGTTTATGTGTGTTTTAAAGAGAAGAAGAAGAAGAAATCGATCCCAGATTTGTGAGAGTGGTAGGTGGTGTTAGTGGGAGGGGTAAAATGACGAAACTACCCCTCCGCTTTTTTTTTTGTTTTTAATATGAGTTGTTGGATGAGATGAGATGGACGGTCCAGATTTGTCCCCTTGTATCCAAAGGATACAAGGTATCTTAAATAACCGGACTCTTAAAACTATGTACGTTAGTTGTTGAAACAATTATAATGCTCGAGATTAACTATACATAACACTTCATCCTAAGTTAACTATTTTACTTCAATGTATCACCTCATAACAGAATTATGATTGTGATGCTTATACTTAACACTTACTTGAATGCGACAACATCTATCATAACGTTGGAACTTATTAACTTTATTAATATATATGCGTCGAGCATTCATCCCACATCGTTTCGTGAGCTTATTTTTGTAAGTTCTCACTTAAAGTTGTAAAAAGCAAATTATTGTTGTATGTGTTATCATGAGTTTTTAGCTTAGAATTATTAAATATTTAAGTTCTTTTTGATATCAAAGTTTTTTAGGATACTAGAGTACTCATCCCTACCATCCATCTCCATCTCATCCAAAGGCTACAATTTACACTGAAGGGGTATTTTTGTCATTTCACCCGCTCACTATATAAGTCTTTTTCTCTTTTTTTCCTCATAAACACACACACATCGTCTTTTTATTTCTCTCTCTTCCCCCGATCTAGTTTATCTCTCTATAATAGATAGATCGAATCATATAATCATGAATCCCGCACGAACATCATCATGAATCAATCATGAATCGGTTAATTCGATCAATTAATCAACACAAATTCATGACCACATACGAATTCATCATCAGGTTTGTATAAAATCTCTTCTTATTTTTAAGTTATTTGATTTTGAATAAGCTTATTAGTTCTTTATCATTTTAATTATAAGATTTTAATTAGCTTATTTTGAACGAATTATTAAGATTGATTGTTCTTACTTATAAGCTAATTTCTTAGGTGATTTATGTAAATAAGCTTATTTGTTATGATGAGATTTTTAATTAGATGAGAGTTACAAATAAACTTGTAAATTAGATGATTTGGATTTATTGTGTTGAATTATAAGCTAGCTTATTAGCTTTTTTTAAGGACTTATCGGATTATTTGAATAAGAGAGTTATGAATAAGCTTATGTTTTTGTGAATAAGCTGTATTAGTAGGAGTTTTATTTTGCTGATGTTGGCTAGATTAAGGTTGGTGTATCATATATGTTACCTCATATTATCATATATGATAAATATATGATATATGATGTATGATCGGTATATCATATATGATACATGAGGTATCATATATGATGTATCTAACAAACCAGAAGAAAAAAACTAGATTTTTTTGACTAATTTACATTGAATATCATTAAGCTCTTCAAACGTGCCTTCTATGATATTGTACATGACTTTTACACTTTTATTGTATTGTATATAGCTTGACCCCAAAACACTTTTTCTATTTTATACAAATACAGATCTTGAGAACAAAACAACGAGAAGAGAGAGATGTTGTAATGGTTAGAGCAAAGTTGATAGGGTACTTATCATAACAATCGGACGTGCACGAGTATGAAGAAGAATTGCTTGAAGAAGAAGAGGAGTAGTTTCAATAATAAGAATATTTTTGGTGTAAATCATGAATTTAATAGGCAAATACATTTTGTATAAATGGTTATCATATATGATATCAGAGGTATATCATATATAAATTTACATTAGGTTACGTTGTGTTTGAATTGTCATATATGATTCTGTTCAAAAGTATATTTATTAATGTCATGAACAAGTGTTTAATTATTAATTGTGCATACTCTTTGTTGTAATCATGAATTCATCAAATTCTTTGTTTAATATATCAAGGTTTTTCTTGAGTATCATACATGATAGTGCATTATCATATACTTCGTATCACTTAATTTATCAAAACCATCATGACATAACACCAAGAAAGTTAAATCATATTAATAAGATGTTGTACGAGATACCAATTGATTACAAAATCGTTCATATACTTCAGAACTCCATTAGGAGATTACAAGGAAAAAACAAACAATAAACGTAAAAGAAAAATTCATGAGCTTCTTAATTAAGCTTCTTGGCCTTTTAGATGCTTGTAAGTACAACACGCCTGGTAAACAACATTCTCTACACAAAAAAGAAGGTTTAATTCAAGTTTCAAGCACATAATGATATATGATATATTTGATCATATATGATATTTAGCTTATATCATATATGATATAACATATCATATATGATACTTCGTTAGCAAGTCATACTAAATATGTTCAGCCAGATTAATCCATACAAAAAGAGTTAATTCAATTTTCAACCACATAATCATATATGATATATTTCATCATATATGATATTTTAGCTCATATCATATATGATATAGTATATCATATATGATACTTCACAAACAGGTTACACTAAATATGTTCAACGAGATTAAGGTATAAAACCTTATAATTCATGAAAATAAGCTAATAAGTTAGCTTATAATTCATCATAATAAAGCTGATGATAATCTATAAGCTTATTCACATTAATCATCAAGTTACCTTACCATTCGACATGTCAAATTCACGTAACTTATCAAATAAGCTATAAAAAGTAAGATGAATTATAAGCTTATTCACATCGAATAAGCTAAAAAAGATGAATCAAAACATATCGAATGAACTTTACCTTATTTATGAACGGAATGATCGATTTACGATGGTGATGATTGATGAATTTGATGTTTGTGATGATAGATTAAGACCTGAATATGTGTACATGTATGTGTTTTTGTGTGGGTTTTAGAGAGAAAAAGAAAAAAGAAAACATCGATCCAGATCTGGGATGTGATGTGGAAGTGGGAGGGGTGTTAGGTGGGAGGGGAAAATGAAGAAACTACCCCTCCGTTTTTTTGTTTTTAATATGGGTTGTTGGATGAGATGAGATGGACAGCTTAGATCAGTCCCCTTGTATCCAAAAGATACAAGGTATGCAAAATAACCGGACTCGTTATTAAATGCAAATTATAATGTTTTCATTATCACGAGGTTGGAACTTGTTTTAAAATTGTCCTTTTAGCTTGAAATTGATAAAAGTAAATTATTGTCTTTTTTACTAGAGCACGGGGAGCGGTAGGAGGGAAAAATTGATGTCACCAAAAAATGTTGTCACGTACACTATAACACGAGAATGGTTATGGTACGGCATTTGGGTCAGTTTTATGAAGAGTGTTAAGCCATGTAAAAAATGGTGTAATAGGACTAAAAATTGGTATCAAACATATACCTAATTTATTAATTAAAAAAAACATATTTAACGCGAGATTTTCTTAGCAAATGGCCACGCGCGAGGTGCTTTGGCACCAACCCGATGTAGTGCACCACAAAAAACTTGGGTCGGAAAGCGATGGCGCTAGCCATGACACCATCACTCCTTTCTCTCTAAAGCCCCTACAACTTTCATTTTAGCTTTAAATTGATAAAAAGTAAACTAATGTTTTTCTAAAGATAATAAGGCTCGAAGCTTCTTACGAGCCAAAGCCCGTGCATATGAAATAAATCATGACTCGAGCACTAGCTAAAAATATAATATTTGAAACGAGTTTGACCTCTAGCTTCATAAGTATAAACGAGCTGAATGTGAGTTGTGTCACACTCAAGTCATACACAAGCTTTCTCTATAGCTTAAAATTATTAAAAAAAAATAATGTTTACTTTGTATTATAAGGATCGGAGCTTGTCATGAACCGATATGAGCTTGAGCATATGAAACTTAACTCAAATCGAGCTCAAAGTTAATAATATGAAGTTCCAAACGAGCTTGAGCATGTGAAATTTGTTGAGTAGGATAGCTGAAAGCGCATACTTTAAAATACCCTCCATGCAACATTATTAGCATTGCATCTCAGACGTCCTATCGTACTCACTTTTAATCAAGTATACAAGTTTTAGTGTCATCTAAGCATTCCTTTCAAGCCAACCTGCCCATGAATAACAAAGCTTATTCATGCAAGTGTTTTAACTTAGTTCTTTTTATTTCTTGAATCAGTCCCGCAAAAGTATATTTTTGTTGAAACAGTCAAAATTTTCAGTTAACTTTTGGACTAATAACTTTAAGTAGGATTTATATTTCCCTGCTTGATGTCTAAGAACTTAATTCTGTATGGTTGATACAAGAGCTCATAAAGCATACTTTGTTGCGTTAACCAATATTATAAGATTTGTTGTGTTTTGCAAATTGTCCCACATTGATTCGTGACATAAATAAAAGTAAGCTTATTAATACAACTACTTTCAAACTTTAACAAATGCTTTCTTCAGCTTCCGTAAAAATTTAGTTGAGCGCTTACGGATGTAGTTTGTAAGTATTTTTTATACAAAAAAACAAATTTTTCTTCTTTTCTTTTTACATTTTTCAATATGTAGTTGTGTTTTAGTTTGGGAAGGTATTGAGTGTCACATTATTAGTAAAGATACGTGTTTTAAATGTCCGTTATCCGTTTTTACAGGCTCAAAGTTTCATATTATATCCTTTTACTTCCATTAAATAGACACAGCATCATACTATCTTATAAAAGAGATTAGATCTTCTCTCTTCATTTAATATCAAAATATTAAGTAGTACAACAAATACAACATAATGTACAATATATTAATGTTGCCAAGAAAATTAAATTTAAGTAATACAAGATTTTAATGCATATGTATAACTTTATATCTCTAATATATACAAAGCATTTAATCATACTTAATCAAAATATAATTAATAATACAATTAAAACAACTCATCACCACAATTTACAAGCAAAACAACACATCGTACAAATCTCCTCTATAATATTTTTCTCCCTTTTTCCTTGCAATCATATGTATAAACCCCTTTTAGGTTGATCTTCTCATTCAAATATTCAAAAGAGGCTATGTCAATTCTCGCGCTTAATTGAGTTTCGAAAATAAAGTTGCACATATTACATATTACATATACGCCACAAGTAATAATATCCCTATATCAAAATTACGTTTTTTAGACATGTTATTAGGTGAAAACTATCGTCATCCATAAATTATTGTTATGAAAGACGAATAACCGAATAACATTGACTCTCAAGAAAATTTAGTCACAGGGTACGCGCCGTCGCATCGCGCGGGTACCCTACTAGTCTAAGTGTAATCAGAAAACAACCGACCTCGAAGGCTTTAAGCATCTAAGTGTAATCAGTAACGCTAGAATTCAAAATTACCGGGCAAAACAAATGTGGGAAGAATACCATGTACCGCTTAATACAAGTTAAATGTTACTCAGTTTGTATACTTTGAAATTTTTGCTACCATCCTGGTCCCTCTTTTAACTCCATCCTCTTACCTCATAATATCCATTATCACTAGCCACATGTGAAAAGTAAAAAACGATCAACCTAATTAATTCATTGCTTGCATTATGATGTAGACTAAAAAAACAAAGTAACAAAAATAAGTGATTGGATCTGTTGATTCAACAAGAATGTCAGAAACAATTCTACTAATAATCGTTGATTCTGAATAATTCTTGAAAATTAGGGTAAAACACGGCAACACAACGGCCAGTTGTTTAACCTCTATTAAACTGATAATTGTCTTGCTAGGGTTACAACATATTCATCAAAATAATGACTGCAAATAAAGAAAAACTTGGTAACCTGTTTGATGGATTATGACATTCATAACAATTATATAATCATAACAGAGATCAAAGCACGTTATAGCGGAAGCGATTTAACAAGATCATTAATAACACAATTATAATTAATCGATTAGGGTTACATACCTTTATCCTAGCGTAGATCCACAAGGTAACCGACGAATCACCAATTAGGGTTTGTGAAGAACAATACCAAGATATAGTTTAAAGTACAACTATATTACGCTCTTGTACACACGTAATGCAACGGGCTAACCGTGAGTCTAGCACTCGCAAACCGGAACTTCAACTCTTGTAGAATTTTAGCTAAATCAAAAACCAACGAAAAACCCTTTTGGGTTTGGGGCTTGCGATCGCAAGAAGGAAAAAGGAAGGAGGGACAAAAATTATGAAGGGGATTATGTGTTTATATAGTGTTTAGCAAAACTTGTTTTCCAAGTTAAACACAAATTAGGAAACACAAAGTTTCCTTTGCCCCCCCCCCCCCCCCCCTTTGGCCGACGGTCGGTTATACCCCCAAGGGGTGTTTCCGGAACTTTTCCGCCTTCCTTTTTCTACTATAATTCCATAATGGTTATTTAACTTAACTCTTAATTTAATTAACCATTGTTTAGTTAAGTTTGGTTTGCTTAATAAATATATATAAAATATATTTAATAAATAAAATTAACCCTTTACATATTGTGTGCAATCCCGTAATCACGAGTTCGATCCTATCATACGACTATTAATTTTATGTCCATAAACTTTCAGCTCCCACTTGGACAAAATTGAATATCGTGATTACATTGACTAGCGTCTAGTTACACTAGCAATGTCACTAGTACAACTCGAGTAAGGTCTCCTGACAAAACCTTTTAAATGATTCATCATTTATTATTATCCTTTCATTTCAAATAAAACGTTAATAGGATATGGATCTCAGTCATTCCTTCATTAACCATTATGTTTCTCGTTTACGGATATAGTAAGATTACCAAAACAAATTCGGGTACGGCCGCACAAACATCTTACTACTCCCCCGAGGGGCCCAGCTGTATTTATACTTCAAAATAATTTGAAGGAAACAAATCCCATTTTGACTACAAGCGAAACTTACGAACTTTGCAACACTTCTTAAAATAACCCTTATGGCTACCAGTTACGTTTAACGTTAGGTTATCTCACATAAATGCACTACATTCTATTCAGTTTCCTGGCATCTCAGGTCTAAGGATAACTATTTATGATTTACCTAATGACGAAGATCCATAAAGTAAAATCATATAGTTGGGATAAGTACAATATTTGATCCATCAAATATCATCCAAAATTGACCAATATACTTTCAAGTATACTCTGTCACTATTTTGAATTGTCTTAGTTTAATAATACTCCCATATTATTAATCGACAACGAACATTTAATAATCGACAACGGACATTTAAAACATAAAAATTATTCATGGATTAAAACATGTAAAATAGGATAGAAAATTAAATAACAGAAATAAACGAAACTCAATCTTTATTTCATCAATTCAATAATGTCTTAAACATCCTTTATCCAAATACTAATCACAGATTTATTGCATAACATCGCTAGCTAGTTGCAGCCCAATAGCCTTGGCATGCTTAACAACCTTTGGTCAAGGCAAAGCCTTAGTAAAAGGATCAACTACGTTATCATCTATGTGAACTTTTATCAATTTTATTTCTCGAGCTTCAACTTGTTCACGAACTAGGGGTGTAAACGATTCGAGCCGAGTCGAGTTTTGGCCTAAACGAGCCAGGCTTGTTTATTAGCTGTCTGGCTCGAGCTCGGCTCGAGCTCGAATAAAAATTTATAATCTGACTCGAGCTCGAACTCGAATATTTTTTTGTTGTTCGAGCTCGAGCTCGAAGCTCGTTTACGATTTTTAACTTTTGTTTAGACTAACTTCTATTATAAATATAGTTTGATAGACTCGTTTATTAACTCAAGCTCGAGCTCGAAAGCTCGTTTATGATTATTAAAATGATATTAATACTTAATGAGTAAGCTAAGGTGTATATAACATATATATTTATAAATTTATCATTAAGCTCGAATAGCTCGTTCGGCTCGTTAAGATCGAATAGCTTGTTCGGCTCGTTAAGCTCGCTCGGCTCGAGACAATTAAACGAGTTTTTGAACGAGCCGAGCTTAATGTTATTTTTCAAAGCTCGGCTCGCCAAATTAAACGAACACAAATATTTGTTCGAGATCGACTCGAGCTCGAGAGTATTAAGTTCGAACTCGAGTTAAACAAGCTCGAGCTCGAGTAGCTCGTTAAAAGCTCGACTCGTTTACACCCCTATCTCGAACGTAATGATATTTACGTTTAAAGTGTCTGATGCCTTTCATGACTCCAGAATCATTGACGAATATGATTGCAGCATAATTGTCACAATATATATCAATAGTTTCATTAATTAAAGGCATCACTCCAAGATCTTCAATAAACTTCCTAATCCAAACAGCTTCCATTGCAGCTTCTGAAGCAGCCATGTACTTAGATTGAGTAGCATGCATTGCAATCATTGTCTGCTTCTTGCTCTTCCAGTCAACTGCTCCTCCATTGATAACAAACACATAACCTGTCTAAGACTTCGTATCGTCTTTATCACATTGCTAGGACGCATCACATAAACATGTAACATTCAGTTTCGTGTCTGGTTTACACCCAAATACCAAAAACATATCTTTCGTTCTCCTCAAATACTTCAGAATATGTTTAACAGCAGTCCAGTCGAGCTTCCCTCGATTCTGTTGGTAACACCTGACCAAGTTTTGAGCAAACGCCACATCAGGCCTTGTGCATCTTACAACATAAATATAGATCCTACAGCCAAAGCATAAGGCACCTTTTGCATATAAGCCACCTCTTTGGATGTTGATGCATCTAACTCATGACTTAGTTCATGCTTAACCTCCATAGACTAAAAACCTTTCTTAGAGTTATGCATGTTATACTTCTTCAATATCTTATCAATATAAGCATCTTGACTAAGACCAATTAACCGTCTTTTCCTATCTTGATAGATTTTAATTCCCAGAATATATGCAGCATCTCCCAAATCATTCATAGAAAAACATTTACCAAGACAATCCTTAACTTCCTTAAGTCTTGGAATGTTACTTCCAATGATTAATATGTCATCGACATATAAAATTAGGAACACTACATTACTCCAACTATCTTTGCGATATACACATGGCTCATCACGATTTTGAATAAATCTAAACTTTTTGATTTCTTCATCAAATCGTTTATTCCATTGACGTGATGCTTGCTTCAAACCATAAATAGATCTTTGAAGTTTGCACACGTATTTTGGATATTCAGGATCAACATACCCTTCCGGTTGTTGCATATAGATTTCCTCATCTAAGCGACCATTCAAGAAGACAGTTTTAACATCCATTTTCCATATCTCATAGTCATATTATGCTGCTATAGCTATGAGAATCCTAATAGCTCGTAAGTCTGCTACAGGAGAAAATGTCTCCTCGTAGTCTACGTCAAAAGTTTGTGTAAAACCTTTAGCTACTAAACGTGCTTTATAGGATTGTACTTCACCATCCATGTCAGTTTTCTTCTTGAAAATCCACCTATTTTTTTTACTACTTTAGCACTTTTAGGTGCATCCACAAGAATCCAAACATCGTTGACTTTCATGGATTTCATTTCCTCATTCATCGCAACTATCCATTTTAACTTTTCTGGATCAAGCATTGCGGATCGATAGTTAGCAGGTTCACCAAGATCCACTAGCTCCTCCTCATCATCCTCTATGTTAAGACATAGTTTGCTTGGCGCACGTACGGTTCTTTTAGACCTACGTGGAGGAATTAATTCCGGTGGAGATCCCAGACTTTCTGGCTCTATTGGAATTTCTTCGCTAGTATTTTTAGAAGGCAATGTATCTTCTTGAATTTCTTCAAGATCATAATTTCTCCCACTGAATTATTGATTTACAAGATCATTTTCAAGGAAGTCTCCATACCGAGGCACAACAACTTTGTTCTCAGCCAGATAATAAAAGTATTAACCCATAGTTTCCTTAGGGTAACCTACAAAGATACATTTTACAGAGCGTTATTGAAGTTTATCTCCAGAGTCACGTTTCACATAAGCCTCACAACCCCAAATCTTTAAATAAGACAAATATGGCTTATTGTCATGCCATAGTTCATATGGTGTCTTATCAACCTTCTTTGTGGAAACCATAATCATAATACGAACAGCAGATTCTAAAGCATAATCCCAAAAGGATAAAGGTAAAGTTGTAAGATTAAACATAGATCGTACCATATCCAATAATGTACGATTTCTCCTTTCGGATACACCATATTGTTGTGGAGTATATGGGGAAGTAAGTTTTTGAACAATTCCGTTCTCACTTAAATAATCTTTAAAGTCTTGACTCCCCACCATGATCAGAACAAAGAGCTTTAATCTTCTTTCCTAGTTGCAATTCTACTTCCGCTTTAAACACTTTGACTGTTTCAAATACCTCATGTTTATGTTTAAGTAAATAAACATAACCATAACGACTATAATAATCCGTAAATGTTAAGAAGTAGCTAGCACCTTTCCTTGACACATGTCTAAGTGGTCCACACACATCAGTGTGTATTAAACCAAGTAGTTCAGTAGTTCTTTCAATATTGCTATTAAAAGGTTTCTTGGTCATCTTTCCAGAGATACAAGACTCATATTTATCAAATGATTCATCATTGATATTTTCCAAAAGACCATCACGTTGAAGCTTTTGTATGCGAGTCTTCCCAATATGGGCAAGTTTACAATGCCAAAGATAAGAAGAGTTCTTGTCTAACTTTCTCTTCTTATTCATGCTAAACATAGAATTAATCTTTCTCTTGGAATTATTATCATGCATGTTAATTTCAAAAAACCATTCACAGAAATTGCATCAAAATAGAATAAACCATCTTTCAAAAAAGAAATTCTATTATTATCAATAGTGTGAATAAATCCAAGATCCAACATACATGAAAAGGAAATAACACCCCTAACAATATTAGGTGCAAAATGACAAATATTTAATCTCAGTACTACACCCGAAGGTAAAACTAGATTAAATGTTCCTATAGCTTCAACCGCTACTTGTGCGCCATTGCCCACATGCAGAAATTGTTCCCCATAGGTAAGCTTCCTCTCCAGCTCAAATCCCTGCATGGTATTACAAATATTAATACCACATACCGTATCATATACCCAGGAATTTGATTTGTATGTAAGATTAAATAACTCTATCAAATATAAGTTACCTGAAGATGATGCAGCACCAAGCTCAGCCTTCTTCTTTATTTCTTGCAACTCCTCGAGATAAAGAGGGCAGTTCCTCTTCCAGTGTCCATTTGCCTTGCAATAGAAACAAGTCTCATCCTTCTGAGATTGATTCTTCTTGACAAAGTTTTGCTTAGGTTTAGAATAAGTCGCAAATTGTTTGTCCTTATCACCCTTGCCTTTGCCTTTGCCTTTCTTGTTGTTCTTGTGCGGTTTTACCTGACTCACTCCACCCTTTTGTACATAAAGCACAGGAGGAGTAGAAGTAGATGCCTTGTCCTTTAACCCCTTTTCGTAGTGAATGAGCATTGCATGCAAATCATTAACTGTCTTTCCCGTGCAATGCATATTATAGTTACGAACAAAATCATTGAAGTCCTTGTTAAGGGACCTATTGATCAAGTTGATAGCCATATTATGATCATAGGGTTGTCCTAGTGCAATGAGCTGTTCCATATAACCCCTCATCTCCAAATAATGGGCACTTACATACTTTCTAGGAGCTTGCTTGCAACTATGCAGAGCATCTACCAAGTCGTAGATTTCCACAACTTGCGGCTTTTCGAACATAGCCTTGAGCTCACCAAGCATTCGCTTAGGAGAACATAGCTCATACTTTTATTGAAGTGGAGAAGCCATTCTTCCTAACATTAAAGCAGCCACCTCAGAGTGCTTCTTAACATTAGCAGCGTGTTCAAGACTTTGTGCATCAGATGCTCCTTCAGCAAGATCCTCCGGATAAGGAGTAGTCAAGATATCGATAGTACCCGCTGCTCTCAAAACTATTCTTGGTGAGCGATACCAATCATTAAAGTTAGGGCCAGTAAGTTCAGGACGCTCAAAGAAACCTTTGAACGCAGAACTCATAGTCATATTGTGTTCGGGTTGAGCCATTTCTAAAGAAATAAGTTTAATCATTAGTATTTTTGATAATACCATTCAAGAAAATAAAATTACCCCGATAATTAAACCATAGTATTTTCCTTGAAACTAGAATCCATATTGACATAAACTTATCACATCAGTTGATTTGCTACTGACAAATGTACTCAACATGGTAACTTGTCGTACAATAATTTACAAACAAATTTGCAATTTCTAGATATTTTAGGGATTTACGTTGCCAAAAGTCTTTTTGCATCGTAAACATGTTTCATCCCTACTTTATGCCTTAAGTTTCCAGATCTCACTGAGTAACTCAATCAAGTCGAATAATCTAAAGAACGCAAAACCTTCATGTGCAATCTCATACAATCATGAAGTTTTCTCTCCATTACAACATCGTCCAAAATCTCATTTAACGACAATTGTAACTTCAAGTGTTCGTCAATTAGATGGCATAAGAATTAAGTTTAAGGGTATTGATTTCGATGTCAAAATCATATATGGAGAAGCATGCATACATCTCCATAGCATTAGTTTAATAAAAAACTTTTTAGTAAACCTTTTGGTGAGACTAAAATTTCCTCATATATTTGCAAGTTGAGGTATTGATTAAACCAATTAAAGATTTTACCCACAACAATTCACGCTTCACGTTCCTAGAACTTGGCAAAAACACAAAGCAATAACTTTATTCATTGTGTTTCAGATGTGAATTTGCGGTTAAATCAACCTTAAGGAATTACGTAAATAATAATTGTAGGTAATTCCAACTTTGACGCGTAGGCAAGCCGGGAATTTGGTCAGCGTTGAAGCATAAAACCTCCTTTCTTAACCGGGTACAAGACCAGCGGTGCGTTATACCCACTTTATAGTTTGTTAAAATTGAGTAGGCCGTTAAGTTATTATCGCAATTCCAATCAACGCAAATCATATGTAAATTAGATCTCAAAACATTAATTTTTATATGATTTAGCCATATTAATTTCTCTTGGAAAAATTACCCTTGTTTACAACATACAATTAATATAAAACGTATGAAAACAAGTAGGTACAAAAAAACTAAATCAAATAGCCACATGCATAACAATTTATTCAAAGGACATAAAATCTAGGGTTTTTATAAACATAAAAAGTCTTCCCTAATTTTAAAACTTTGAATCAAATAAAGCAAATAGCATATAAAATCCCATGATCCGTGAAAAAACATGCATGTTCATCACGGATCTCCCACATGACATAAAAATTAAAAAACTACGGATCGTAAACACACATGACATAACAATTAATCCATGCAATTATCTAAAGATTTTTACCATGTAATTTTAGAGTTTATAAAAAAAAATTAATATAAAATTCGGCTAAGTCGATTTAAAAAAAACAAAACCCTAATTTTTGTTAAAACCTAAAAAACAACATGTAATTTTAACTCAAATCACCATTAGTTAAAAAACCCTTAGATTTCGATAATTATAACATGTTAAAATGGCTCTCGATGCCACTGATGGATTATGACATTCATAACAATTATATAATCATAACAAAGATCAAAGCACGTTATAGCGGAAGCGATTTAACAAGATCATTAATAACACAATTAGAATTAATCGATTAGGGTTACATACCTTTATCCTAGCATAGATCCACAACGTAACCGACGTATCACCAATTAGGGTTTGTGAAGAACAATACCAAGATATAGTTTAAAGTAAAACTATATTACGCTCTTGTACACACGTAATGCAACGGGCTAACCGTGAGTCTAGACTTGCAAAACGGAACTTCAACTCTTGTAAAATTTTAGCTATATCGAAAACCAACGGAAAACCCTTTTCGGATTGGGGCTTGCGATCGCAAGAAGGAAAAAGGGAGGAGGGACAAAAATTATGAAGGGGATTATGTGTTTATATAGTGTTTAGCAAAACTTGTTTTCCAAGTTAAACACAAATTAGGAAACACAAAGTTTCCTTTCCCCCCCCCCCCCTTTGACCGACGGTCGGTTATACCCCCAAGGGGTGTTTCCGGAACTTTTCCGCCTTCCATTTTCTACTATAATTCCATAATGGTTATTTAACTTAACTCTTAATTTAATTAACCATTGTTTAGTTAAGTTTGGTTTGATTTAATAAATATATATATAAAATATATTTAATAAATAAAATTAACCCTTTACGTATTGTGTGCAATCCCGTAATCCCTGAGTTCGATCCTATCACACAACTATTAATTTTATGTCCATAAACTTTCACTGTTAAGGTGTTTGGTGGGTGATCATGTGAATGCATGGGATCAGAAGTTGTATCAAGTTGAGTTTGCTCATAATCATGCTGTTAATCGGAGTACTGGGTTTAGTCTATTCTAGGTGGTATATTCTACACGGCCACGTGGTCCTCTTGATCTTATGACTCCTCATGTTTCTAGGTCTGTTCCGAAGAAAGTGCAAGATTTTATTGAGGGGTTGCATAACGTTCATAAATCTGTTCATGACAACTTGGTTCGAGCTAATTCGAAGTACAAGCAGGATGCAGATCAAAAGAAGAGATATGTTGACTTTGAAGTAGGAGACTTTGTGTGGGCAGTTTTGACTAAGGATCGTCTTCCAGTTGGTGAATATAATAAGTTGTCTGCAAAGAAGATTGGTCCAGTCGAAATTGTGGATAAGATGAACTCAAATGCTTATCGTTTGAAGTTGCCAAGACATATTCGTTGTTCTGATGTTTTTAATATGAAGCACTTGTTGCCTACCATGGTGATTCTTCATATGATGATACAACTGGGAATTCAAGGAAGTTGTTTATGGAGGCCCGAGATCGCGTGACGAAGACGGTTTTAGTAAAACGGGCATAACTATGCATCCTAAGTCCGTTTTCAGCCCGTGACCTGTCAAAACGTACGTAAAAAGGAGGCGGGCGACGGTAACTAACTTTTAGATGGTTGCGGATTTTTCAAGGCCCGAAAAGCCTTTTTACTATCAGTTTTTATATATTTATGTTTTTTTCACTTTCAGTTGGACTTTGTCTTTGGGCTACGGTCCAGCCCGTTGGATTTTTAGGATTTTTCTTTGTTTCAGTCATTATTTAATGAATCTGTTGTAACCCTAGCAAGACAGTTATCAGTTTAAACTCTTGTCACCCAGAGATTGTGTCAAACTATGAAGAAAAAGAGAATTGCGACTGCAATTTAGATCCATAAACGTAGTGATGACCATTCATTGATTTTTGTTTCATAAATTAATAATTAACAAAATGGAAAGTGACTAAAAAATGATTGGTGGTTATGACTTACAGAGGGAGAGAAATTGAGATGAGAGAATAGCGATTGGTAAAAAAAATTATAAGAGTTTTTTAGGTTAAAGTTAAATACATGAAATTTCATTAATACCCTTTTGACTTTACAGGTAATATCGTTTTCTTTTATTTAACTACACCAATGCCACAATGAAGAGATTCTTATACTTCTAAATCTTATGACTAGACTAGGATCTAACTTGATAGATTGGCCCGACATATATGTAAATTGTGTTATCGTTGGCGTTAGGCTGGTTTCTTTAATTTGCACCAATTAAATGTAGCTGATGGTGTTTGGTTCGTGTATATTTTTTCATATAGGAGGGACGTGTATTGGTCTCATACAAGTCAAAAAATGAGATGCACGTATTCAAAATTCAATTTTGCACTTCTTTGAAAACAAAATTCAAATTTTCTTATTCGAAGAATTGGGATGCTCGTATTTTTTAAAGACATGATGTTGATGACTACAAGAAAAAGAGGCTTATAGGACACACGTTAGTGTCCTATAAAGTTAGTTTATAGGACATTTAACCTAATAGGACAAAAATAAAAGTGTCTCGTAGGAAGAGGTTGTAATAGATATTTAGAACATTTATCGATGTTCTTACAAACTCATACATTTTAAAACTAATTCTTTGGTCCTTTAAACATGCTTATTCAACCACAATCGCGTGGTAATAGACCACATTATAGGATGATATCCTGGGTTCTAATATATGCTTATCCATCTCTTATGTGTTGGGACACGTTCACGGTTCCTAACACATATTTTCATTGGACGTGTACACATTGGATAAGGTTTTATTTTAGTATCAAGAAAAGGGTCATAATACATAAGGTCGCTTTGTTGGAAACAAATGTGGTGTTATAAGACATTTTGTCATATGTTTAGCTAATAGCATTAGTGTCCTAATAAATGACATCACAAAACACTTTGTATCTAAGAAACATATTTAATACTCGTTAACTTAGAGCACGCGAAGTGGTCACACCACCACACCAAAATTACCCCGCCACGTCAGCTTTTTCATTTCCACATCCACACCACATCCACACAAAAAACAACCATCTTATCATCACACCATTTCCACACCAATTTACCCATTTTACACTTTTTTTTCAAAAACTACCCTTAATAATTAATTTATTCAAATCTTAATTTACTTTATTTATTCACATAAAAAACATTATATCATAAATTAAATCTTAACATACGGAGTAAAAATAAAACCCAGAACAAATGGGCCAAAAATACCTAAAATTGTCATTAGAAAATACCTATAAAAAAAGTCACCCAAATAAATTAAATCTTTACTTTATTTATTCACCCAAATAAATTAAAAAGAAAAAAAAGTCAAAACATCATCACCTTTGCAAAACCATCATCATCATCATCATTCTTAATCTCAACATAATCCCAATCTTAAACCAAATCTCCATCATCTCAAACCAAAGGTGAAATTTGTAAAATTGAAAAGGGTGAAATTTGAAAATAATGGGAGTGTTCCACGGGCGTGGGTGGGGCAACGACGTGTTCCACGCCGTCGACCACGGTGTGGTCGCGCAGACCAACGCCGGGCAACGGATGACCACGCCGTGACCACTCCTAGTGCTCTTAAAAGCAAAAACACAAAACAATCAACTGAACTCAATTTGAAGCATAAGTAGAAAATAATTCAACAAGAAAGAAAATATTTCATTTCCATTTGAGAAATCTTCAACAATTATGACAACATTCAAATAAAGTAGAAATAACCTTGACCTATCAGCTGATAATATCTGTGTGGTTCCAATTATTGTCATTACCCATACTTTAAAATATCATTTTAAGGTCTTCACTCATTCAATTCATGAAGTCGATTCTTCCACTCGTTAGGGAGATAGATGTCATCAATGTGAACACGAGTTGAGTTAACCATGAACAAAGGATTCCCTATGTTCCAAGACTAGGAATCATCCGAGTCAGAAAGCATGATATTCCCCAACAAATTAGAAAGAGAAGTAACATTGCTTTCATTTATGCAAGTCGAGATGGATTAACTCTAGTTTAAGCACCACCCGTTGTTCCAGCAGTCACGAATTGAGCAGTCCTTATTCAAAGCAAGCCAGAAAAGGCGAGGAAATTGGTTCCATAAAGGGGCATTATTAATCCATGTAGGGTACCATAATTTGGTATTGGAACCGTTATTAACGTTACATTTAAGAAAGGAGTGAGGAATGTAACCTTTCTCATGCATGGTGTTTATAGATCCAACGATACTGCCCTAGACACCATGGGAAGCTTGCTGGTGAAAATAGGATGAGGGGTCATCAATAACTCCGTGAATAGAAGTGATCAGACGAGACCATAAAGCTTGAGGAGAGTTAAAGAGATGCCAACGCCATTTCTGAAGGAGAGCTTGGTTCAAAGAAAAAAGGCTACCAATACCGAGGCCTCCGTTGTCTTTTGAAGCAAGAACCAATTTCCACGAGATCCATGAAATCTTTTTGTTGTTGTTGTCACTTCCCTAGAAAAAATGAGCTCTAATGGATTCGAGTTTTTTGTTAATGCAACTTGGCATGGGAAAAAGAGATAGGTAATACGTTCCAATGGATCCCAAAACCGAAACAATAAGGGTAGCCCTACCACCAATGGAGAGCATGGAAGATTTCCATTTAGAAAGCCGTTTGGTAAACTTTTCAACAATGGGGTTCCAATTACTTGTTGTAGCCATGTTGCAGTCAATGGGTAAGCCAAGGTATATAAATGGGGTTTGTTTAGCGTTACATCCAGTGACAGTAGCCATACAACTCACCTCTTCAATAGGAACTCCAACACCAAAGAGATTTGATTTATGGAGATTAATTTTAAGACCCGACACCTTGTGAAAGAAATAAAGAATAGAGGTCAACCTCTTGATATTATCCCTAGTCCATTCCCTAATAAAAAGCGCGTCATTGGCAAAGAAGAGATGACAGAGGTATACATTGTTAATTTTGATACCTCTATAAAGTCCAACAGCAATAGCATCTTCGATGGCAACGTGGAGACCTTCCATAGCAGTAATGAAAAGGAACGGGGATAAAGGATCCCCTTGACGAAGCCCATGGTTAATATTAAACTCAACAGTGGGGCTACCGTTTACCAGGATCGAAGAAGTATCCGAATACAAACAACCTAAAATCCATCTGATCCAAGAGTCACTGAAGCCCATAAAGCGCATAACCTGAAATAAGAAATCCCAAGAAATGGAATCGAAAGCTTTTTCGAAGTCGATTTTGAACACCATTAACTTATGATGTTTCTTTTTACACCATCGGATCACCTCGTTCACCATCAGGGGACCGTCCAAAATTTGGCGGTTTTTAATAAAGGCAAACTGTTCTTGACTAATCACATAATCCATAACACGGGCTAGCCGATTCGCCAATACCTTAGCAATGATTTTGTATTGGATTCCAATAAGGCTAATAGGGCGATAATCACTCATCACCATTGGGTTATTAACCTTAGGAATGAGGGCGATGATGGAGGCATTACATCCGCGGGGTAAAGATCCTATGGAAAGGAAAGCTTGGACAAAAGCCAAGATATCAACTTTCGAAGTTTCCCAGAATGTCTTGAAGAATGCAAAGGATTAACCATCCGGCCCGGGAGACTTATCGGGTCCACAATCCCACACAGCGTCTTTGACTTCCTGCTCGCTAATGGGAGAAACCAAGCGATAATTCTGATCATCATGAAGTCTTTTATAGAAGGGAATTCTATTAATAATGCTTGCCACGTCCACTTTTTGAGATTTAAGCGCGAAAAAAGAATAGAAAGCATCTTTGATCTGAGAAGGATCCGTAAGCCATTGTCCTTCGTGATTAATCCCATGGATGGCGAGGTACCTACGTTTTTTATTAATGGTAGCATGAAAGAACTTAGTTTTTTCATCCGCCTCGATACCCCATTTGATCTTCGCCTTTTAAGAAGCGTCGAGGTTTTCTTTATTCTCGATATTGCGAAGACTAGCAATCCACTCAATCCGTCGGGAGTCAGCATCGGAAACATCGATGTTATGGTCGACGTTGTCATCGAAGGCCTGGATTTTCTTGAAGAGGTATACTTTGTCACGAAGTTGAGAAGATCTTCTATTTTTGGACCATTCTTTGATGATAGGCTTGAGATCTTTCAACTTATTTTTGAGTCTGGTTGCAGGGTTACTCCCAACAACGGTGTGGTAATTGTCCCAAAATCAATGACAGAGTCAAGAAGACTCTTATCAGAAAGCCAAGAGTTGTAAAACTTGAAGGGGATAGGACCAAAATCAAAAGAAGATAGGGACAAAAAATGGGCTTATGATCCAAAATATAACAGTCCAGAACTTGTGCAGCATAATTGTGAAGTAATGGGAGAGTGTTTTCTGATATAAGGAAGTGGCCTAGCTTGCTAAGTTTGTCGCCTCGGTTATTGATACGCGTGAATAAGTGACCTCCAAGAGGAAAGTCCCATAATTGGCTGTCAGTAATAAAATTATTGAAGGCGTTGGCTGAGGCAGGATTGAAGGTGGTGCAAAATCTTTCAGAACCAAATCTAACAACATTAAAGTCCCCGAAAATGAAGTAATGACCAGGATTGTGCTCTTTGAAGTCAATAATATATTGCCATAGCTCAACCTTTTTCCGATCATCTTGGGGGGGGGGGGGTACACGTTTATCATAAAACACTAAAGCTTAGAGGTGATCCAAATACCTTCCACAACAAGAAGATTCTCATGCGGGAAAGTATTGAGGGAAGAGAAAACGTTGGGATCCCAAATTGAAACCAAACGACCAGATCTTCCAGAAGAAGGACTAACAGCGTAGTCAAATTGATAGTTGCCCCATAAGCTTTTAATCTTGAAGGGATCAATTTTGAGAGAGTGCGTCTCTTGAATTTCAAGGAATGACACTTTATGTTTGGTGCAAAGCTTGGAAATATCTTTGCATTTATCCGCTCCCATACCACAAGTATTAAAGGACATGGTATTCATGATTTACCACTATTGACTCCAATGCTATCAATGAGTTTCTTGAGATCGTTCTTTGTTCCTTTCATGTCATATCCCAATGCGTTCCCCATCTCTATTTGGGATAAGAATGTATCAATCATTGATCCTTGTTTGTTATATGATTTAGAATGTGACTTGCTAATCCTTGAAGACTTAGCCGCTGTAAATGATGAGTTTGGCTGATGTTTAGTGGAGTGAGAGTTAATTTTAAGGATACCTTCGAATCCAGGGGGTTTAGAGAAGGATTGAGAGTTATCAGCTTGGGTTTCAATTGGATGATTCGATGGTGGTGCGTTGTTCTCAGTTTGGGTTCAATTGGATGATTCGATGGTGGTGCGTTGTTCTCTGGATTGGGGGAAGTATCCTCCTGGTTCTTTTCATTCTGGGCGGGATCATTGGACCATTGGGTATCCAATATCACTTCTTCTTCAATAGGCTTACGTATCTCGCCTTTGCAACATCATGAACATCATCCTCGTTTGTATCATGATTATGTTTATCCGAGTCCTCCGATTCAGATTTATTACTTGCCAATGATTCCAAAGGTTTGATATCAGGAACCCATCCTGAGAATGCCTTAACCAAGACATTATGAGCTTTTCCAAGAATCATCACCTTGCATGTTTCCATGATTTGGTTTTGGATTTTAGATTTGATACATACTCTGCCAATAGAGACGTTTTTTTGAGGGTCTTCATCAACAAACAAGGGTTCACCCCAACTACTAGACATCTTTTTGTAGGCATTAGTAGTCCATGCTTTAAGAGGGAGACCGGTGATTTCGATCCAAACTGTTGGGAATAAATTATGGGTCAGTTCACTGGACGCTGATAAGAAGAATTCAAGCGCTGATAAGATGATATTGGACGCTGACAGCCAAGCGTTGACATTTGAAGAAGTCAACGCTGACAGCCTTGAAGATTAGCACTGATGGAATATATCTTCATACGAATCATTTTGTTTATTTGTTTCTTTATTTGTGTATGGTAAAGATAAGCTCGACATTGTATTTTCTATTATTATCTTTACCTAGAATAGTTGATTCGTAGCTTATTGTACAAGACTTCTTAATCTATAAAAGAAGATCTTTTAGGTTAATGTTAATTATCAGTTATCATAAGTTTTCACAAGTTAAACCTCTTTCATTGTAATCAAGTTCGATCATTCTAATACAAGTGAAAGTTTGTTTAACATCTTTGTGTTTTAGATTAAGTGTTAATTCCGCATAACACTTAGTTACTTTATTCATAAGCAAAGGTTTCTCTACGTGTATTACTTGATCTAATCTCGTATACACAAAGCTTAATCGATCTAAGTTTGGGATCAACACAAACGACTCTTTCATCTGCTTTGAATGTGTGGATGACTTGCTTCATAGATGTAAAGTACAATGACATCTCTTCACACTTTTGAAATTTAAGGCAGGAATCGTCTGAACCGAATTCAATCCATAACTTTTGAGATAGTTAATAAAAGACGTATAAAGCAATAAAGGTTAAAATGATAATTTTAATAATTCAAATGATTCATTCAATACAATTTTTGGGTAAATAGAGCGATACGCGGTATATAATTCAGTACAACTATCAACCATTACTCATTCAGCTTTTGAATTATTCAATGTTAAATTGTAATTTTTTTATTAAATATTAATTTAAAGAGATGTGTACATGTCATTACAAATATACTCTTGAATATAGGTTCGGGAACTAGGTTTTCCCTCAAAGGTGTTCGATCAGTGTTGATCACCTAATGATCAATATCCGTTTAGCAAATTCCATAGTCTCATTCACCTATTTGTGACAAAAAACAATCTTCGTCTCATATTTGTTATTTATGTTTGACTTTTTGAGTTTTTTTTGTCAACTTTGGCCCTAATTTTTTTTGTGTTATTCAATATTTGATGCATAATATATAAATGAATTAAGTGTAAATTTGTTTTTCATTTGTATAATTTCTATCAAGTATACAAACAAAAATATTTAAACTCAAAATTAAAAAAAAACTCAAAAAATAAAAAAAAAGATAACAATTACAAACCCAAAGATATACTTTTTTAAAAAGACAACAATATATTAACACTATTATCTCATCCAACTTCTATAATTGAAACAATTTAAAGAAAGAAAACCCAAAGAAAACAAACAACCCACAAAGGCTTTAAAACAAATAAAACAAGAAACAACACAAATACATAAAGAAGAAAATACACAAAGGGAATAAATGAAAACCCAACCATAGTAGCCTAGCACCTCACATTTAGTCATTTACCATCATAATATCGTTTTAAAGAATCCCTAACAATGTCAAAGTTGCAGATACATGAAATTAGGGGTGATATTTTTGGACCGTCGATCGAACCGGATCGATTTAGATCAGATTAGATAATTTTGGTCCGAAGCTTTAGACCATTTTAATCTTAGGTTTGATATGTTCGATCCAGTCTTACAACCTCGTAAATTATGCATAATAGGATCCGACTGGGTCGAAAATCGAATCAGACCAAACCAAACCATTTTTATCCGATCCGATTCGTGACCGATGGTCAGAAACAATCGTGTTACCGAACGGGTTTGTCAAAGTTGCCACGTGTCAAAATGATACTGTAGTGGATAGATATAGATAGTAGTTTAGGGGTACAAGTGATTAACTTGTTATTTACAGAGGTGCTAAATGAAAAAAAAAAGAATATGTGAGGGACTCAAGGTCGTCTTCTTTATAAATTTGAAAGTCAAAGCTTCTATAAATTTGGGAAATCTTCAACTTGTAAGTATTTATATTGGTTTATCTTATTTTCTTTAATCCAATAAGTATTTATATTGATCAATTTATATTAGCTAAATATTATCTGATCATTTTTCATTCTATATTAGAATTAAAAAAAATAGTTTATGTTGAACTAATTAATCAACTGTATAACTTACTAATTCAGTACTATATGTGATTGGACTAGGGGTGTGATTCTGGTTGACCCGGTCGGGTTCGGGTCAGGTTCGGGTTCGAGTCAGTTTGGGTCGGGTAAGTTCGGGTGGGATCAATTCGGGTCAAGGCAGCCTAATTAGAACTCGGGTCAATTCAGGTTAACCTGAATCGACGAAATACGTTTTTAACCCGAGTGACCGACCCGAATAAAATAGGTTTATTCGGGTTCGGTCGGGTTGACTTTTTCGACACCCCTAATTGGAAGTAATTGACTGGGTAACTAGGAATTATATTTTGATTTCAAAGTTCACAAGTGGTGTTTGAGGTGACTTCATATTTATATTTGACTAGTTATAAGTCTCATGCAAGCATGAGCAAATAGTTAGTAATTCTAACTTTCTAAGCAAGTAGATCAAAATATTCCCAAAGCCTTTATAAATGCTTTTGTTTGTACAAACATTGATTCTTATGATTCCTTTCCATTGAGCAATTCAGTAGTTTTTTTTTCTTCGCCTCATTGCACGAAATTTCCACACACACCCATCAGTCGTCTTTACACCGTCTTTTTCATATATAGACTTAACTTTCCTATCTCTTTCAAACAACAGTTTGAAGAAACTTTGGACCCTACATCTGTTAATGGCATCAACTTCATCTTCATCCATTCAAAAGATCTTCAAGTAGGATGTGTTTTTAAGTTTTAGAGGTGAAGACACTCGTAAGAATTTCGTTGATCATCTATATCATGCTCTTCAGCAAAAAGACATTGAAACTTACAAGGATGATAAGAAAATCACTAAAAGGGAAAACTATCAATGATGCGCTAATCCAAGCCATTGAAGACTCAAAATTTTATATTATTGTTTTCTCCAAGAACTATGCTTCTTCATCTTGGTGCTTAGAAGAGCTTGCGAAAATTATGGAATGCCAGGAGATGAGTGAGCATACTGCTTGTCCCGTGTTCCTCAATGTTGAGCCCTCGGAAGTCCGCAAGCAAAATAGGGTTGTTGAAATTGCCTTTGCTAAACACGTAAACAACAAATCTGCGGGGAAATGGAGGGAAGCTCTGAAAAAAGTTGTTGATCTCGCTGGATGGGAATTGAAGAACATTTTTGATGGGTAATTTATTTCGTCATATATAATATTTCCTGATCTATTTTTGGGTGAGTTGTTTTACATACATCTCAACGGGTCAAATTGGCACATAAAATATGAAACGAGTCATACGGGTCGAAAGTCACATTTAGTTTATTTTTAGCTAAAAATGATTTTCATTCTTTCCCTATCTATGCTGAAAGTGTTCATCTCTTATTGTATTGTCAACTTATAACTCATACTTATTGCTTTTTCGAGGGGTAGAAATGATTTATGATTATATTAGTATGTGTTTACCTCATTTACAAATTTATGTGTTATGGATATGTAATTAATTGTGTAACGGCATCTCTAACATACAGGCATGAAACTAAACTCGTTCAGAAGATTGTGGAACAGATACTATTAGAGTTACGGTTTATTAATTCGGGTGTTGATGAGGACTTTATAGGCATGAAGGCCCGGATAAACGATGTTGTTTCTACCTTAGAAACAGGTGTTGACGATGTTCGCATGATAGGGATCAAGGGGATGGGAGGGGCGGGCAAGACGACTTTGGATAGAGCTGTTTACGATCATATATCCTATCAGTTTGAAGGTTGTAGCTTTGTTGAAAACGTCAGGGAAAAATAAACACCGTCTATGCGTGGTTTGAATTTATTACGAAAACAAGTACTTTCGGATGTTCTATCGGATCAATGTATCATTATAAATGGTGTTCTTGAGGGGAAAAGCATGCTGAAAAAGAAGATGTGTGGTAAAAAGGTTCTCATTGTTTTATATGACGTTGATAACATAGAACAACTTGTGGCGTTAGCCGGTGACCGTAGTTGGTTTAAGCCGGGAAGTAGAATTATGATTACAACAAGGGACGCACAAGTACTAATAGCACACAAAGTGAACTTGATTCATGATGTACATTTGTTAGACGGCAATGACGTAATTTCTCTCTTTAGTAGGCATGCATTTGGGAGAGATATTCCAATTGAAGGGTACAAAGAGCTTTCAGAACAAGTTGTACGGTACGCTGCTGGTCTTCCTTTAACCATCAGAGTCTTGGGATCATTTCTATGTGGTAAAGATGATTTTGATTGGAAAGATGCATTAGAAAGACTAGAAACGATTCCGTTGAATGAAACTATGAAAGTTTTGGAGTTAAGTTATATTAGTCTAGAGAAGGATTACCAGGAAATATTCTTAGATGTATCATGCCACCTCAAAGGTTGGACGAAAGACGATGCAGTCATAGCACTTGAAAGCTATGGATTTCATGCTCGGATTGGTTTAAGAGTTCTTGAGCTGAAATCTCTTATAACTTATGATGAAGATGGAGAGTTGGATATGCACAACCATATACAAGAAATGGGCAGGAACATTGTTCGTCGTCTGAACCCCAATGAACCTGAAAGTCATAGTCGATTATGGACTCTCGATGAAATTAAAGATATATTGACTAATAACATGGTAAGTGATAGGTGTGAAAACACCCATCCTTTTACCACTTATTTCTTACTAAAACAAGACCAAAACACGTATTTAATATCATTTGTTTGGAATTATGCGTGGTTTTTGTGTTTATTGTGTTTTCAGAGCCAACCGGATGGATATTGGAGAAAACATGGGATTGCACGGGTTTTATCGAAGAAAAAGACTCAAGATGAAGTCTATTGTCCAAGAAATGCAAAAGATTTGAAGTCAATGGGCCTATTTGAAGATTTATCGAAGAAAAGGACCAAAGATGGAAGATTTACATATGTCGAAGAAACTCAAGTCTATTAAACGAAGAAATTAAAAGACGAGTTGAATTTAATCGACGACAAATCTCGAATCAGAATCGAAAACGTCAACTTTTCTGAAAAGACGAGAAGACATGAAGAACGGGAGAAAGCCCACTCACCAACCAAAGACAAGGACTATATAAAGACCACCCCTTCACACTTTTTGACAAGTTTTTCATTCCCATTCATTTCCTTTTCTTTCGTAGGAAGCCAACACCATTAAGGTGTTGGTGATTTTTCTTTTCTTGTTGAATCTTTGAATTTGTAAGTGTTTAATCTTTCCTTTTGTTTACTTTACATTAATCTATCAATTTAATCCTTCCATTAATCTTGTTCATCTTCATCTTTTTGTTTTAAAGCTTAAAGTTCTTATTTGGTTGATTTGATCTTCAAAAGTTATTGGGTTTTATGTTTTCATTGTTGGGATTTGATGTTTATGGTTAATAGATGATTGGTGATTAGTTTTGTTTAAGTTTTGGTTAAAAACTTGGTGGATTTTGGCTTAAAATCGTGTACCCTGTTTGTTGTCTGCTTACTGTTTTTCGTCTGCCTCATTTTACCAGATTCCGAATCAGTGTGTAGAAATTGTTCCGAATCAGTTACATTCGAAAAATTCCGAACCAGCTTTGTTTTCAAAATTCCGAACCAAATGTTTTATAAGTTCCGAACCAGTTATTGTAAAAGTTCCGCACCAGTTTTAAGGTGAAAGTTCCGATCCAGATTTCGTTTTAAACTTCCGAACCAGTTTTAAGGTGAAAGTTCCGAACCGGATTTCAGTTGAAAAGTTCCGAACCAGTTTTTATGCAAAAGTTCCGAACCAGATCTTATTCAAAAGTTCCGAACCAAATGTTTTACAAGTTCCGAATCTGATTTTTCAGAAAGTTCCGAATGAAGGGTTTTATTTGTTCCAAATCAGTTTGTTCCGAATCAGTTATATTCCGAATCAGTATTAAGTGGTAATTTACTGTTTACTGTTTTATTGTTTTATTTTTAATTAAAGCTTTATTTTATTGAATGTTTGGGTTTAAGTTTTTATCATTTTACGCTTTTAATCCTTTTAGTAGAATAGAAAACCCAAACCCCCTATTTGTCACCAAGAACAATTTTTCCACTTTAAGCTGTGATCAATTCGAGAAGATACCGAGAACTTATCTGAAACCATACCAAATCTGTGTATCAAATGGCGCTGCTGCCGGCTCTTCTCGTTAAGATTAACAGTTTTTTGTGAGAACTTGGATTTTGGGATCCGTTCACCGTGAACGTTACTTTTTCGTAAAAAATTTCAAAAACCCTCAAAAATATAAAATTTTCAAAAATCCTAAAAAGTAAAAAAAACATAAAAAAGACAAAAATATTTCTTGTTTGCTTTGTTAGTTCTTTTGCAGGTGCATGCGTACACGATCAACGTCTTATCAAGAGCCCGAGCCTCTCGAAGACTTAGACATGGTCGGTGTACACAACAACAATAACAATCCACCTCAAAACAACAATAATAACAACAACAATAACAATCCACCTCTCAACAACAATAACAACAACAATGAACCTCTACCAGACAATCGCCCTATGATTGAACTTTTACAAGCACATGTGGAGGGCAACAATGATCCAATTGTCATACCCGCGATTGTAGCCAACAACTTTGAGCTCAAATCCGGCTTTATTCAGATGGTCTCTGCTCAACCATTCTTGGGGCGTACCATTGATGATCCACATGACCACATCAAACGGTTCCTGCAACTCACGAATACGGTCAAATTCAATGGTGTTCCACAAGAGGTAATCCGTTTGCAACTCTTTCCTTTCTCTTTAGAGGGACAAGCCCGACATTGGCTTGCAAAGGAACCGCCACAAAGTATTCTGACGTGGACGGATTTGGAGACCAAGTTCATAAACTACTTTTTCCCACCCTCTCGTACTACCGCTCTGCGGAATGAAATTATCAATTTTGAACAAAAGTACGATGCGTATTTTAGTGAATCTTGGGACCGTTTTAAAGATCTTTTGAGAAAGTTCCCACAACATGGTTTTACCAAAGTGCACCAAATTAATACGTTTTATAATGGTTTAAGCATGAATGACCAAGATTCACTAAACAGTGCCTCGGGGGGTAATATTTTGGTTAAGACCTCTAATGCCACTTGGGATATCATTGAGAATAAGTCTCGTGTGCAAACCAAGAGTGTGCGGACCAATGCCGCTAGTGCTAGTACTAGTGACAACGACAAGCGACTTGACAAAATCACTACACTTCTTGAATCGCTTGCTACCCAAACCGCTAGCAACACCAACAGCATCAACGCTAAAAATGCTAAAGTCAATGCTGTCAGCCAACCATGTGAAATATGCGAGGGTCCTCACTCTTACACCACTTGTACCACCACCCAAGACTACCCTTCTAAGAATGTTAATGCAGCATACGGTACCTATCCTCCGGCCGCTTATCAAGCTCGTCCTCAAGGAGACCGCAACTTGCTTAGCTACCGCTCAAACAACTTTCTCTCACCGCCCGGTTTTCCTCCTAACAACCCAAACCAACAACAAAACCTCAATCGCCCTCCTCAACAACAACCTCGTGCACCATACCAACCACCTCAAAGACAACCATATCCACCTCAAAGAAACAACCAAGTTTACCAACAACCTGCTTATCAACCACCCGCCTACAATGCTCCTCCCAACCAACCCACCGCATTACACCAAGATATTGGAACCTACATGAGGACCAATGATGTGATCGTGGACAATCTACAGCGGGAAGTGCTCAACTTGAAAGCAGACATAGTGAAACAAGGGAACGATCTTCGAGCTGATATGAGAAACACTTTGGCAAGTCAAACGAATGACTTAAGGAACATGATGGCTAGTTTCTTCCAAGGTAATCAACCCTCTTCTTCGGGTACTCTTCCGAGTAACACCGTTGCGAATCCAAGAGGGGAGATGAAAGCAATCACCACTCACAGTGGCAAAGTTACCAAGGACCCCGAGCTTCCTATACCTCTACCGGTGATTGTGACTAAGGAAAACGAGTCACCTGCTCCTATTCCTCAACCTTATATTTACCCAATTTCTCCACCTCTTACTTCTACCCCTCCTCCACCCAAGGATGTGAGTGATCCTACTATTCCAAAGCCTTTCTCTTCTTCCAATATACCTTATCCCTCAAGGTTGAGGAAAGAGAATCTCAAAAGCAAGGACGATATTCAGGTTTCGAACTTCCTCAAAATGTTTAAACAATTGAATTTCAACATATCCTTCGCTGAGGCTCTCGCTCACATGCCTAAATACGCGAAAATGTTCAAAGATCTTCTTAGCGACAAGGAGAAGCTTCTTGATATTGCTAACACCCAACTTAATGAGAATTGCTCTGCAGTGCTCTTAAGGAAATTGCCAACTAAACTTGGTGATCCGGGTCGTTTCTTAATCCCTTGCAACTTCCCGGGAGTAGAGAATTGCATGGCCCTAGCCGATCTAGGTGCCAGTATTAACTTAATGCCTTTAAGTGTTTGGAAGAAATTATCTCTCCCTGAGCTAGTCCCCACCAAAATGACTTTGGAATTAGCTAACCGTACGGTTGCTTATCCAGTGGGGATAGCCGAAGACGTTTTTGTAGGAGTCGACAAATTCACTTTTCCCGCCGATTTCATCGTGGTCGACTACGATATGGACCCTCGTGTGCCATTAATCGTTGGAAGTCCATTCCTAAGGACCGGTCGCACTCTCATCGATGTTGAAGCCGGTGAGCTTATCATGAGAGTGGGTGACGATAAAATTGTCTTCAACATGGGAAAGCTTTCTAGACAGCCTTATTCATACGAGAGTGTTAATTGTATTGACGTTCTTGATGAGGCTTGTGAAGAACACTTAAAAGATGCTTGTAAAAGTATTCCTACCTCTCTTCCCAATGTTGAGACCGTTTCCTCTATTGATTCATCACTATCTCTATTCGGAGAAAGTGATTTCCTTTGGAAAGATTTGGAAGCCACCATGGGAGATGTGAACTTAGAAGATGCCGATTCTCCCACCGATTGGGATAAAGACATTCGTCTCACTGAGAACCTTCTCAAAGAGGACCATATTTCTCCACCATCTCCCAAGGCTATTGCTATTGATGAACCTAATTTGAATACGCCTCCCATCAAAAATCCTCAGGATTTAGAACTTAAGGAGTTGCCGCCCCATCTCGAGTACGTGTTCCTTGAAGAAAAGAAGAAGTCGCCCGTCATCATCACGAAGGACTTAAAAGAAGAAGAAAAATCTCGCCTCATCTCCGTGCTTAAAGATCATAAGAAGGCAATTGCTTGGAAAATTTCCGATATCTGCGGAATTGATCCAAACTTTTGTACTCACAAGATTCTCATGGAAGATGACTTTAAACCCGCAATCCAGAGCCAAAGAAGGGTTAATCCTTGCATTCATGACGTCATCCAACAAGAGGTTATCAAACTTCTTGATGTCGGCTTGATTTACCCTATCTCGGATTCGCATTGGGTAAGTCCCGTCCATTGTGTGCCCAAGAAGGGCGGAATAACCGTTGTTCCCAATGAACACAAAGAGTTGATTCCCACTCGTCTCGTTACTTGGTGGAGAGTTTGTATCGACTATCGCAAACTCAATGATGCCACGAGAAAAGATCATTTTCCTCTTCCTTTCATGGATCAAATGCTCGAGCGTCTAGCTGGTAATGACTATTACTACTTCTTAGACGGTTTCTCCGGGTATTTTCAAATTCCCATCGATCCCAAAGACCAAGAGAAGACCACATTCACTTGTCCCTACGGAACATTTGCCTACAAACGCATGCCTTTCGGTTTATGCAATGCTTCTGGGACATTCCAAAGGTGTATGATGGCTATCTTCCATGACATGGTTGAAGAAACTATGGAAGTCTTCATGGATGATTTCTCGGTTTATGGCGATTCATTCTCTGCTTGCCTTGCCAATTTAGAACGTATGCTTAAGCGGTGTGAAGACACTTGCCTTGTTCTTAATTGGGAAAAATGCCATTTCATGGTAAAAGAGGGCATCGTGCTAGGACACAAAATTTCCAAAGCCGGTCTTGAAGTGGACCGTGCTAAATTCGATGTTATTTCTAAGTTGCCTCCACCTTCAACCGTGAAGGGTGTGAGAAGTTTCCTCGGTCATGCGGGCTTCTACCGTCGGTTTATCAAATATTTTTCTAAAATCACTCGCCCGATGACCCACCTCTTGGAAAAAGATACTCCTTTTATCTTTTCCAACGAGCGTATTGAAGCTTTCAACCTTCTTAAGGATAAGCTAACTAAGGCACCGGTCTTGGTTACCCCTAATTGGGAGCTGCCTTTTGAGTTGATGTGCGATGCTAGCGACTATGCTATTGGAGCGGTTTTGGGCCAAAGAGTGAACAAACACTTCCAACCAATCCATTACGCTAGCAAGACAATGACGGGGGCTCAATTGCATTACACGACAACCGAAAAAGAGCTTTTAGCTGTTGTCTATGCTTTTGAAAAATTTCGCCCATATCTTGTCCTTTCTACCACCATCGTGTATACCGATCATTCCGCGTTGAAGTACTTGTTAACTAAACAAGATTCCAAACCAATACTTCTTCGCTGGGTTTTGCTACTTCAAGAATTTAAAATCGAAATTAGTGATGAGAATGGAGCTGAAAACCTAGCCGCGGATCATCTCAGCAGACTTGAGGATCCTTATCAAGGGGAACATCCGAACAAAGAGATCAATGACTCTTTTCCGCTAGAGACCTTAATGTCTATCAACTCGAATTCTGATGAAACCCCGTGGTTTGCGGACATTGCAAACTACTTGGCGGGTGGAATTCTCATTGACGGGTTAACATCCCAGCAAAAGAAAAAGTTCTTCAAAGACATTAAGACTTACTTTTGGGATGACCCGTATCTCTTCAAACAATGCGCTGATTTGATTATTCGCCGATGTGTTGATGGACCGGCCGCTTTAGACATTCTCGAAGCTTGCCACAAAGGACCCACCGGTGGTCACTTTGGTCCCAACTACACCGCCAAAAAAGTGTTTGACTCGGGATTCTATTGGCCCACCATTTATCGTGATGCTCACGAGATGGTTAAACATTGTGATGCTTGCCAAAAACATGGCAAGATCACACATAAAGATGAGATGCCTCAAAATTTCATACAAGAATGTGAAATCTTTGATGTTTGGGGTATCGACTTTATGGGGCCATTCCTTTCCTCTAAAGGAAACAAATACATCCTTGTAGCCGTTGACTACGTTTCTAAATGGGTTGAAGCCAAAGCTTTACCCACTAATGACGCAAGGGTGGTTTGTAACTTTTTGAAGTCGCTGTTCGCTAGATTCGGTGTGCCTCGTGCCATTATTAGTGATCGCGGGACTCATTTTTGCAATGACCAATTTGCAAGAGTCATGGCTAAGTGTGGTGTAAATCATCGTCTTTCCACCGCATACCACCCACAAACTAATGGCCAGGCCGAAATCTCTAACCGAGGATTAAAGCGAATTCTTAAAAGAACTGTGGGAGAGCATCGTGCCTCATGGGCCGATAAACTCGATGATGCTTTGTGGGCTTTTCGTACCGCTTACAAGACTCCGATTGGTTGCACACCATATCGTCTCGTGTACGGAAAGGCATGCCACCTCCCCATTGAGTTGGAGCACAAGGCTTACTGGGCCTTGAAGTGGGCTAATTTCGACATCAACAAAGCCGGTGACCTACCCAAGATCCAACTCAATGAGCTGAATGAACTCCGGAATGAGGCTTATGAAAATTCTTTTATCTATAAGGAAAAGACTAAGCTCATTCACGACTCCAAGATTCAAAACCGAGAGTTCCAAGTTGGAGAAAAAGTTTTACTCTTTAACTCTCGGTTGAAAATCTTTTCGGGCAAGCTGAAATCTCGTTGGTCCGGCCCATTCACTATTCCCAAATTTTTCCATATGGTACTCTCGAGCTCGCTCAACCTAATGGACCTAATTTTAAGGTGAATGGCCAACGAGTGAAGTTGTACTTTGTTGAGGACATCTCTCAAGAGATGATTCCATCCCCCACCACGTTTCCCATGAACTAATTTTGGGTCGAGTCAGGCTCGTGACTCGGTTATCAAAAACAAGCGCTCCTCGGGAGGCAGCCCGAGTATCTATCCTTTTCCGTTTTAACCTCCTAAGTGTAGGGGGACCTCTATAGGTTGCTTGTGTTTCTGTAGTGATGTGATTACAGGTATGAATGCACTTTTGGAACCTTTGAAGAACCTTGCTCCCGTGTTATCCGAAATCCGGTTCTATCTCTCAACTATCGTGATTCAATTTTCTTCATACTCACATTTGAAATTGATCACTTTAGTCGTCTCTTCCTTAGCTTGATTTAACCAACGTGCACAATGTCATAAGTGTAGGGGAGACTTTTCCCACATGCTTAAACATTGAGGACAATGTTTATCTTAAGTGTAGGGGGGACTTCTATCGAAGTTTTAAGTGGACTTTTCTATGAAAATGCCTTCATTTAACCGGAAAATCATCTTTTTCATCATTTTTCAAAGTTTTTATTAACTTTGGCCATTTAGTCGTAATTTTTAAATTTTTATCGTTGCTTTCATATGTATATATCCCGTAATAAAGTCAAAAATTTTAATAAAGTGGTGTAGCTAGTTTAGAAATCTTTGACATATTAGGCCCGTTGCGATTATTTTGACTCAACCCGAATAGACTTATCCAAGTTTATTCTAGCTAGTATCCTTAACCATGTAGACCTTAATTGATTTATTAGGCTAAGCATCCACGAGTCTCATTACTTGAGATTTTAAATTGCGGAGAACGAGAAATGATAGAGTCAATTATAAGTTGGTATTCTTGCACAAGCTCACTTGGTGTAATTATGTGCCTATTCTCCCATCACTTGCTAATAATTTATCTGCAATAAGTAAGGTCGTACGATTTGAAAAGTTACTTAGCTTCTAGCCTAAGATCGTTTAAAAGTTGCTCGGTAATGATAAGAGTTCATAGCCAAGGCATAACTTATGAAGCGGGGCGCGAAGATTGGCGAGTCCGAAAAGGCCCTAACAAGGCATGAGGATTCAATCTTATTGCTAAAGATCCAAGGTGATGTGAAAAGCATTATTCCCAAAATCAATATGAAGGATCAAAACTCACGACGAAAGCAATCAACTCCCATAAAGATCATGGAGAAGTCTATCTGAAAAGACCCTAACAAGGTATGAGGATAAATAGATCCAAGTCCAAAAAGGAGGCGGATCGTTGTATCTCAAAATCCCAATTAGCGATTGAAGAAATAATGATGAAGTCGTGGTCAACAAAGTTGGAGTACCCCTCAAAAGTCTCCAAGTGAAGAAACTCTATTAACGAAGAGAAGACCATTATCTCATGAACGTCTCTCAAGATATGAAGTACATGCCAAATATCGGCCCGAGAAAGGTCTCAAATCGCGAAGCGAGTTATGCCAAGATATGAACCTTTTGATATCCCGAGAAGCAGTTTTAAGAGATTTTGTCCTTTAGCTAACTATTGATCAAATCATCCTACTTTGCTTTCAGCTTAATTAAACTATCGCAATAAGTCCAAAAATGCATCTTCATGATCATTCTAAGACAAAAATAAAATATAAGAGATACATCTAGGAATAAGGGAGTTTAAGCATATAATTAAGCCATGTGTGTAAGTGTTTGTTTTGCTAACTTATAATAACAACGATCTCGTTTTTAAGCTTAGTTTGGGGAACGTGAAACTTGAGGGTGATAAATCTTCGCAACATCGAAGCCCTAATGTAAGTCCTTGATCTCTTTGCAAGTTATTTCCATATATCTATTTTCAAGTGAAAATGGTTTTCTATCCTTTTGTTTACTTTAAAGTTTGAACTTATCTTAGTACTGTAATTTTTGTTTAGTAGTATGTTAATAAGGCCAAGGTTGATTGATTATGAGAAAAGTGTAAAATTGCTTTATCACTAAGCATTGCATGAGGGCATGGCAATGGTTAAGTGTAGGGGATTTGATAGGTGTGAAAACACCCATCCTTTTACCACTCATTTCTTACTAAAACAAGACTAAAACACGTATTTAATATCATTTGTTTGGAATTATGCGTGGTTTTTGTGTTTATTGTGTTTTCAGAGCCAACCGGATTGATATTGGAGAAAACATGGGATTGCACGGGTTTTATCGAAGAAAAAGACTCAAGACGAAGTCTATTGTCCAAGAAATGCAAAAGATTTGAAGTCAATGGGCCTATTTGAAGATTTATCGAAGAAAAGGACCAAAGATGGAAGATTTACATATGTCGAAGAAACACAAGTCTATTAAACGAAGAAATTAAAAGACGAGTTGAATTTAATCGACGACAAATCCCGAATCAGAATCGAAAACGTCAACTTTTCTGAAAAGACGAGAAGACATGAAGAACGGGAGAAAGCCCACTCACCAACCAAAGACAAGGACTATATAAAGACCACCCCTTCACACTTTTTGACAAGTTTTTCATTCCCAGTCATTTCCTTTTCTTTTGTAGGAAGCCAACACCATTAAGGTGTTGGTGATTTTTCTTTTCTTGTTGAATCTTTGAATTTGTAAGTGTTTAATCTTTCCTTTTGTTTACTTTACATTAATGTATCAATTTAATCCTTCCATTAATCTGGTTCATCTTCATCTTTTTGTTTTAAAGCTTAAAGTTCTTATTTGGTTGATTTGATCTTTAAAAGTTATTGGGTTTTATGTTTTCATTGTTGGCATTTGATGTTTATGGTTAGTAGATGATTGGTGATTAGTTTTGTTTAAGTTTTGGTTAAAAACTTGGTGGATTTTGGCTTAAAATCGTGTACCCTGTTTATTGTCTGCTTACTGTTTTTCGTCTGCCTCATTTTACCAGATTCCGAATCAGTGTGTATGAAATTGTTCCGAATCAGTTACATTCGAAAAAATTCCGAACCAGCTTTGTTTTCAAAATTCCGAACCAAATGTTTTATAAGTTCCGAACCAGTTATTGTAAAAGTTTCGAACCAGTTTTAAGGTGAAAGTTCCGATCCAGATTTCGTTTTAAAGTTCCGAACCAGTTTTAAGGTGAAAGTTCCGAACCGGATTTCAGTTGAAAAGTTCCGAACCAGTTTTTATGCAAAAGTTTCGAACCAGATCTTATTCAAAAGTTCCGAACCAAATGTTTTACAAGTTCCGAATCTGATTTTTCTGAAAGTTCCGAATGAAGGGTTTTATTTGTTCCAAATCAGTTTGTTCCGAATCAGTTATATTCCCAATCAGTATTAAGTGGTAATTTACTGTTTACTGTTTTATTGTTTTATTTTTAATTAAAGCTTTATTTTATTGACTGTTTGGGTTTAAGTTTTTATCATTTTACGCTTTTAATCCTTTTAGTAGAATAGAAAACCCAAACCCCCTATTTGTCACCAAGAACAATTTTTCCACTTTAAGCTATGATCAATTCGAGAAGATACCGAGAACTAATTTGAACCATAGCAAAACTCATGTATCAGTAAGCATTAGCTTTTTTTGGTTGTTGAACTAAAAGTAAGGTCACACGAGTTTTTATATAGAGAGAAAAGAACAAACATGGAGAGGAAATTAAAAAAGGGTTGCATTCTCAATTGTTTTTTGAGAGAAGAGAAAAGGAGGAAATTCAGACAAACATTTTATACTAGTATTCAAAAAATCTTCCATGATAAGTTGATAACAATCCAATGTAGAAAAAAAAACTAACCATAGAATCTTAAAACTCAAACTTAACTTCATAAATAACTACTTCACCCAATTTCTCTAAAGAAATAAAAAAGACTCGAATTTTATAAAATTTAGAAACCCTAACCTAATTTCGTTTCAATTCGATAAATTTAAAGTAGATTAAAACAAATCTCATGGTCACTCAAACATGAAGGAACTTAGATATCTACACCTTCCAAATATGGAAGATGTAAGTGAAGGCGAAGTTAGCAACTCGAACTTTGATGACGTTAGTCTACACCTTCCAAACGCCTTACGATTTTTGAAATGGACTGGTTATCCTTTATCAAGTTTACCGAAAACATTTCAAGCAAAAAATCTTGTTGGACTTGAAATGGACTACAGCATCATCATTCAACTTTAGAATGATAGAGAAGAAAAGGTATAATTTTAATGGTTGATTCATTAATTGGTAGTTTATCTTTCCCTCCTTTTTAGTCATTATAACAATTTACATTTATCTTTCCATTATTTGTTGCTTATGACAAGTTTGTTTAAAGCTCAGGTTCCTAAAGATTTCTGGTTCAAGGTTGAGGACCCTTTGTTGATCCCAAAGTCAGATCTTAAACCTTAATAGCTTGTTTAAGGGTTGTGATAGAGAGAAAGCATTCAATCTAACACTAGAGAAACTTTGCAAAGCAAAGTAACTAAACAAGATGCGGAATGTAATGTTTAGCACAAGAACAAATGTGATTGAAACGTTGAACTTTAATATATCAAAGATATACGAATACCCAAAATGGTATTAGGGTTTACAAAACCTTAAAGTAATATAATGAAAGACAAAATGAGAAAGACACACACTTTCATGCTAACCTAGTGAGTCCTTTTATAGGTACAAGGACTCACGTACAAGGTCACTACTAACAAACTATGGAAAGTATTAAGGAATAATAACTGAAACGCGTAAAAATCTATTCCATGTTTATCTTTAACAGCAGGGCCTTTGACTTCAGCAGGGGAACCAATCCCCCTGCCTTTGTTATTTAGCAGGGGGAACTTACTCTAGCAGGGGTACGAATAATCAACTAGCAGGGGAACAAACTAAGCATAGATTTATTCCCAACAATCCTCCCCTAAACTTGTGCTTTCCCCTAAAGACAAGTTTCTGAATAAATACTAGTTGATGAGGATGCTTACAAACTTTCTGGCCAAATCTGACTATGAACCATTCTTACCAGATCATAAGCAACAGGATTTTTAGCATCTACAGTTAGGTTAGCCTGTGCCAGTTTCTTCAAGGTGTCCTGAGAGAAGGGATAATACCTATGATTGAGCAAGTACACACTCACACCTTCCATCACTACCTCATAAACTCCAGAATTAATAAACAGCTTCCAATACAACAAATCTCCTTTATTCACTGCATCAAATATGGGATCAAATAATTCATGCTCATACATCCTATGCATGCACTCCCAGATTACCCAATCCTTCTCCACACCATCCATGGTAGGAGGTTTTGCAGCAAACGTTTTCTTCAATATTTTCCACAGATCTTCTAAGTCTTCATTATCCAAAATTTGAAACATGACATCTAGACTTAGAAATGTCTGTGCTGTATTGTCAGCTCTTGTAAGCTTCCACCAAGTCCTCCCTTTGTATTCATAAACAGCATACTCTATGATAGCCAACTTCTTTCCAAGTTCACTAGGTGAGATTTCATCATTTTCCTGCAGAATTAGCTGTTTATCAATCTCATCATTTGAAGGCCTTTGAGACTCTTTAGTAACTGTGCCCACTTTCTCCATTCTCTTGAGTCTCTTTGCTGCTCTTTGTACATTAAGTACAGACTTCTCAAGTACTTCTGGAAAACTTCCACCTGCTTGATGTGATGCCCCTGCTTGTGATGATGCACCTGCTTGGGATGATGCACCTGCTTGTATAGTTTCCAAAGTTGTCTCTTCAGCTTTTCTTTTCTTTGATTCTCTAGCTTTCTGTAGCATTTCACTTTGTCTCCTAAGATACTCAGCTTCCTCAGGAGTGTTGATAGTCATCCAATCCTCCACATCATACAATTTTAGAACTGGTCTGACTGCTCTTTTTATGGCTTCAAAACTCATATCACTGAAGTCACTATCCTTCCACTTTCTATGTCTCTTAAGCAGAACTTTGTAGTGATCAAGTTGCCCTTTCTCTGAAGTTAGATACTTCTCACTCTGAATTTGAATTGCCCTTCTTTCCAGATACTCAGTTTGATATTTGTAAACAAGGCAAGTCAACTCATACCTGTCTTCCAAAGGAGCATTTATCAACTCCTTCTACCATTGATCAAGAAACTCTCCAACATGAGGTACCCTGTCATCTAGTTCCCTATGCATAATCTCCACCTGCTTGAGCATATCTTTGGGCCTCATCTTTTGCATTCTTTGGTCCTGCATATCCATCTCCTCTTGTTGTAGCCTGAGAGCTACCTCTGCATCATGTGCTTCTTGAGCCCTTTGCTGTTCAGGAGTTAAATGCTTGTATTTTCTCTTAGGCTGTTGCACCATGATTCCTTTTCCTTTGTCTTTTGGATCCACTGCTGGTGCTGGTTTCGCTTTAGATGCAGGTTCTTTGATAGTAATCCCCTTCTGAGCTGGTAGCTTCCTGTTCTTTCTAACAAATGTTTGAGTAATATTCTTAGCAGGGGATTGACTTACAGCAGTGGGTTCAGCAATGGCAGGGGAAACTTTTGAAGCAGGGGCTTCTTCTGGATTGCCCATGGTGAGCAATGTTTGAGCAATATCTTTGGTTGCACTCCCCTTGTCACTTCCCTTATCAGCACTTCCTTTCTCCATCCCTTTCTGAGCACTTGTTACCTTTCCATGTACCCCACCAGGATATGAATAGTACTCAGTAGACCCCTCAGTATGTGGAACTTCCTCCCCTTTGGAAGCATCCTCATCTGTTGAAAGAATCAGTCTGGGCTTTCTCCTCCCCTCAAGAGTAGCAAGTCTGGTTTCCAAGTGAGTGATAACCAGACCTTGCTTTTTGACATCTTGTACCAGTTGTGCATTCTGCCTTTTCAGACTCATACACATTTTCGTCAATTCCAAATTAGTCAAAGGTTTCATACTGCTCTCAATCCTAGAAGGGAATTTCTCCCCTTTTTGGATATCATGGAGTGGGGGAGAGGACTTATTGATGGTGTCACTATCCTGCTCACCCCTTGAGGATGAGACAGTAGTGGCAGCCAAACCCCCAGGTTGCTCCAAACTCTTGGAGACTCTCCTTTCTGCTGCTTGTGAAGATTCACCAGGCAAGGGAGACTTGGTAAACCAGGATTTTGAACGCCTTTCTTGTTGTGGATCAGCAGGTGGTAGGTTCTTGGCAGGGGTATCAGAAGATTGAGGTGTGACTGTTTGATTTTTGGCTTCTTCCCGTCTGATTTGGTCCATCATAATTGAAGTGAGTGGAATGTTTTTGCCAGAAAATAGGGGTGATGGTGCAAGTAGTGTGGTGAAGAGTTTGGTGGTGTGTTGGGTTGCTGAAAAATAGTTTTTGTGTTGAATGGGACCATGATCACTCATATTCAGCAGAATTTCTATAAACCTTGGATACATACAAAACTTTGAGGTGCTTGAAACATTTTTGACCATGCCTTTAAAAATCATTTGAGAAAAACAATACTTCCTCCCTGTTGCAAAGCAGATCAGGGCAGAAGCTATCTCACTACCAACTTCATTAAAAGCAGTGGTTTTTGGTGACAAACATTGCATAATTGTATGAATCAAATATTTCCAATGAGGGGCAAACTGGCCTTTAGCAAACTTACATTTTTTATTTTTAGAAAGTTTGTACCCCAATTTAACAAGACCTGCAAAAATTTCAGCCTCAGAAAAGTTGGTTATCCCATCCTCATCATCAAGGAGAAGATTCTCCCTGATGGAGGCAAGTGTAATCACCTTGGAATGACCATCAACCTTGCTTTGAATTATAACCTCTCCATTCACTGTTTTGGTCATGGCTTTAGACCAGAACTGTTGAATGTGTGAGGTATATATTCGAGGATTGATGAGAAGGGCCACTCTGAAGCACGAAGACTTTGGAAAGGCCACAGCATCAGCAAACTCGGCTGGTTCATCATGAAGCAAAGCGATTTGATTATGATTAGGAGCAATTTTAAGAGTCATGATGAATTTTGAAAATAGTTTGAAGGTTTATAGAGATGAGAGGTAAGTGGGATTAAGTCGAGGGAGAAAGATGGACCTGCTGGTGAAGGGAATTAAGTTTTTATAGGCGAATTGAAGAGCTGTGATTGGACCAAAATTTTCAAATTGCAAAAATATCAAAGATAAATCTTGATAAAAAATTAATTTATTTGAAATAAAAGGAAAAGATTACCAATCAGCGAAGAAAGCGCCTTAAATATCTTTTAAAAACAATAAAATATTCCCTAACCAAAATTAAAGCAAGCAGGCCCAACGGCTATGAGCAGGGTAACGGTATTGTCGGTCAACGGTCAAACAGGGGGATGTTATGATAGCAGGGGAATGAAAAGATAAAAGCAGAGGAAACTTTCCTAGGGGTATTGGACTAGTCATGGAGAGACTAATGCTAACTAGCTCTGCTCTAATTGCACACACTTGTATACACAAGATAGATACATAGAAACTCAAGAGTCCTCTATTCAGCAATGGTCCCAATACAAAAAGTCAATACATAAGTCCCCCTACACCAGGTTATCCCAAGAAAACATGCATACCCCAGTCACCATCCCAACCTTGTCCCTTACCTATGGTCAGTTAGTCTTGGCAATGTGTGCCACACCTCTGTTTTAATAGAGAAATGTAAGCACACACTACAGTGCCTGAAGGTTTCAGAGTTCTGACAAGCTTTGCAGCAAGTCATCATTACCCTGAACCCTCACTCACCAGTGGATATGATCTAAGATCATATATGAGTATCCTAAGGATACCCTGAGTCCTAAAGGTGTGACCTAACCTCCCCTGAAACATAGAGTATACACCTGATCCGCCAATGAGAATAGTATGCACCATATGAACCTCTGCATTGTTAGTCTAAAACCACATAGAACCACGTTTGTAAAAAGAACACACCCAGCTTAAGAGAAAAATTCTCTTGGCAGGGGAATCTGTGTTAAAAAGCAGTGGAATGAAAGAGATGGAAAAATTGACTAACAGTTATACAACAACAGCAGTGAAGCAACCCTGATCATGTATGACAAAATAGACATCAGATTTTAAGGAGTAACCATTCCAATACCTGCAACCAGATACTGAAACCTCCCTACTTCAAAAGCTTTTGTTAAAAGATCAGAAACATTAAGTTCTGTATCAATTTTCTTAGGAACAATCAGTCCTTTTTCAAAACAATCTCTGATAAAGTGATGTCTAATTTCAATGTGTTTAGTTTTGCTATGAAAAACAGGGTTCTTTATAATGCAAATAGTGCTGTTGTTGTCAATGAATATCTTGGTTTTAAGAAAGTTATACCCATAATCAAGCAGCAGATTTTGCACCCAAAGAACTTGACCACAGCATGCAGCAGTTGTTACATACTCAGCTTCAGTTGTGGATGTTGCCATGATAGTCTGCTTCTTACATTGCCAAGATATAAGCCTGCTTCCCAAAAATTGGCATCCTCCTGTTGTAGACTTCCTATCATTGTTGTCACCAGCATAATCACTATCTGAATAAGCTATCAGCTCAAATGGTGACTCCTTTGGATACCAGAGTCCTAAGGTGGGATGACATTTCAAATACCTAAAAATCCTTTTTACAGCAAATAAGTGACACTCTGTTGGTGACACCTGGTATCTTGCACATAAGCAGACTGCAAACATGATGTCAGGTCTTGAAGCAGTGAGATACATAAGAGACCCAATCATAGACCTATAATTCCTGACATCTATAGGCTTTCCAGGACCATCCTTACCCCATGGATGATCCTTTTCCATTGGAGTGGACACCTTCTTTCCATCAGACATGCCAAACTTCTTCACAATCTCAGCCACATATTTGTCTTGTGAGATAAATATCCCATCTTTCCGCTGCTGAACTTGTAACCCCAAAAAGAAGTTTAGTTCTCCCATGGCACTCATTTGGAATTTATCCTGCATCAATTTGGCAAACTCTTTGCTAAGCATAGAGTTAGTTGATCCAAAAATGATGTCATCCACATAGACTTGTACTAGCAAAAGGTCACCCTTTTGTTTCTTAGTAAACAGGGTCTGATCAATCTTCCCCTTGCTGAATCCATTGTCTAAGAGATATTTAGAGAGAGTATCATACCAAGCTCTGGGAGCTTGGTGAAGTCCATACATGTCCTTTTTTACTTTGTATACTTTGTCAGGATGTTCTGGGTCTTCAAACCCTGGTGGTTGCATGACATAGACTTCTTCATCAATGGTTCCATATAGGAAGGCACTTTTCACATCCATCTGGAAGACAGTGAAGTCCATGAATGAGGCATAAGCAAGAAATAATCTAATAGCTTCAATCCTGGCTACTGGAGCAAACACCTCTTCATAATCAATACCTTCTTCCTGAGTATATCCTTGTGCCACTAATCTTGCTTTGTTCCTGACAACTATTCCCCTTTCATCCTTTTTGTTCCTGAGTACCCACTTTGTCCCAATAGGCCTGGCCCATTTGGGACAATCAAACAGAATCCAAACCTCTTGTATGTCAAATTGTAAGAGCTTCTCTTGCATGGCTTCAACCCAGCTCGGGTCATTTAAAGCCTGAAAAATCTTATTTGGCTCTTCTTGTGACAAAAATGCAGTAAACAGACAACATTTCATGTTGTCGAACTTCATGGTGATGTTAGCAATGAAGTTGTGCTCCTTTGCTGTATACCTTGTATGTCTGGGGGCTTCAGGATTGCCAATGATCTGAGAGATAGGATGATCCTTATTGATTCTGTAGGTAGACTGCATGATGACTTCTGTTTCATCTTCTTCCAAATCAGAATTGATGGGGATATTTTGATTGGGAAAGAAGTCCTCAAAGGAACTTCCAAATGATACAGCATGACCTAGAGATGGGTGCTGGTGAGCAGAATGAAGCTCTGAGTAACTAGGACCTCCACTCTTGATGATTCTACTTCCACTGCTGGATATAAGAGGACCATCATTTATGGGTGTAGATGATGAAATGAGTGGGGATTCTCTTTCTGCATCAGTAGTCTCATTAGCATCATGATCCTTTGTGAAAGAGGAATCAATTGGTCTAGCAGGGGAATCCTGGATTCCACTGCTTTCAGCCATTCCGCTGCCTTCAACCATAGCAGGGGATGAGATTGGCTGTTCTTTTCCTAGAGAAGAATTATCTTCTTGAACATCAGCTTCAATAGGAAACAATGAGGGTACATTCATGTACCTCAGGGGTGACTTCTCTGCACCAGTTGTTTCTTGAGTACCTGAAATGTTAGTGTTCTGCAAAGCAATAGGTACATAATTCATAGACTTTGAAAGTACATCTATATCAAAGAACCAGTCAGGACCGGTTTAAACATCTTCAGGTTTGTCTTCAAGAAAGTTCACATGAAGATTTTCTGTGATTTTGCTTGTCTTCTTGTTGAAGACCCTATATCCCTTGCTGTTTAATAAATAACCCACAAAGTATCCATCATCACCCTTTTCACTGAATTTACCTAGATTGTCAATAGTGTTCAAGATGATCACATGACATCCAAAAGGTCTGAAAAAGTCAATTAGAGGAGGTCTTCCATTGAACAGCTGATAAGGGGTCTTGTTGTGTGCCTTAATTACCAAGGCCCTGTTTTGTACATAACAAGCAGTGGATACAGCTTCAGCCCAAAAGATAACTGGAAGTTTGGAATCAGATAGCATAGTTCTAGCAGCTTCAATGAGTGTCATGTTCCTTCTTTCTGCCACTCCATTCTGTTGAGGTGTTCTTGCTATGCTGAATTGCCTCTTGATGCCTTTGTTAATGCAGAAAGAGTCCAGTTTCTGATTTCTGAACTCACCACCATTGTCTGATCTCATGGTAACCACCTTCATGCTTTTTGATAGTTCAATTTGATTGATGAACCCAATGAGTACATCAGCTGTGTCACTCTTCTCAAATAGGAAGAATGTCCATGTGAACCTTGAAAAATCATCAGTAATCACTAAGCAGTACCATTTCTTCATTATGCTTGCCACAGAAGTAGGACCAAAGAGGTCCATATGCAGTAGTTCCAATGGCTTGGTGGTGGACATACTTGTTTTTGATTTGCAAGATGCTCTGTGTTGCTTCCCTTTCAGACATGCAGCACAAGTATGTTCATTGGCAAAGGACTTGGAAGGAAGACCATGAACCAGATTATACTTTACTAGTTTGTTCATGTTCTTGAAATTAAGATGACCAAGTCTTCTATGCCATTTCTTACATTCATCTGCTGAAGCTTTGGCAATGAAACATGTTTCATTGTCTTGGAGAGATATGTCCTTGAGATCAATTGTGTACATATTCTTCTGTCTTGGTGTTCTGAGTACAATAGGAGTGTCTTTTGGCAAGACAAACTCCTTTCCTAACACCAAGCATTCAGTGTCAGTAAACAAGACAAAATTCTTGTTATCAGTCATCTGTGACACACTGAAGAGATTGTACTTGAGTTCTTTCACCAAGTACACATTGTCAAAGGTCATCCCATTAGTGACAATAGTTCCTTTTCCTATTATAGTTCCATGCCCATCTCCAAAGGAAACACCATCATTGTCATGCAGGGGCACAAAGTTAGACAAGTAAGCTTTTTGTCCAGTCATACTTCTTGAGCATCCACTATCCCAATATGCTCTATCATCTCTTGTCTTCTTTGTCACCTGCAAAAAGAAAAACAAATTAGTTTTTCTTGGGGACCCAAGCCATTACAGACTTGGATCTACCTCGTGTATCAATGTAGGATAGCTTATCAAAAACTAGAGATACACCATTGGATTGAGTACCCCTTTTGGGTGCCCAAACCCAACGAGCTGAGGCTTTCACAGCTTTTCCCCATCTTCCCATGTTCCTAGAATACACAATTTTTCTAGCAGGGGATACCCTAGTTTTAGCAGGGGAATCTTTATGCTTAGCAGAGGGAACCCACCTTTTGTTTTGGCCTCTAGTCATCTGTTGGTAAGGTCTAGAGCCAGATCTATATGCAGTATAAGGTGTTAGGGTTGTCACAGATGTGTTGGGCTTTGAGTGAGCATCATTCTCCTTCCTAAGGGCAGGAACAACATATTTATCAGTCACCCTATTTCTCAAGGCAGGGGCAACATACTTGGCAGGGGAAAAAGATTTTGCCCCTGCATTTAGAAGAATGGTTTTAGGTTGCATATCCTTTAAGGGATTTGCAGCCACCATCTCCATTGGTGCCTTACACTCTTGATAAGTGTGTTCAAAGCTGCCACATGTGAATCAGGGCTTGGTATTAATCACAAAGTCTTCTCCTAATTGATGAGACTTTTGGTCATTCCAATTTCTTTAATTACCTCTGATATTCCGGTACATGCCAGCATATTTAATGGTAGACTTAGGGGAGCTACTTTTAGAGATAGAATTTCTGCCAACAATTTATTCTCTTGAAAATCTAACAGGGTTATCAATTTGTTTTAAACCAACCTGTTTCTTTACAACATCCCTAATAACACTAGTTTTAACTAGAGACTCTTCTGTATCAAGATTATTAGGTATATAAGCACTCAAGTCAAACTCAATGTCATCCTGTTTTTCAAAACAAGGGAGACCAGTCCAGGACAGGTCTTTTCTAGGAGAAGGAGCATGAATGTTAGCAGGGGGTGGTGGTATGGTAGCATGCATATTTTTAATCCCAAACCCTGTTTTGTCCCTAGGAGATTGACCAATTTCAACTGCTTTGGTTAAATCTTTTGAAGCTTTTCCAAATTTTTCAACAGTTTCTTCATCTATCTTTTGGTTAGCTTTGAAAGTTTCAAGTTCAGCAGTCAATACCTTTATAGATTGGTTATTCTCCTTAGCATCTCTTTCTAGAATCACAATGTGATCCCTATAATCACTTTCTCTTTGCCTATACTCTCTTATGGTGGACTCTAACTGTTCTAAAGCACGTTTATAATTATCAAGATCATTATCACAATTGATATAGTCAGCTTTTACCTTTCTGATTTGATCATTCAAAGATTCAATATTTTTCCTACAAGCTTTAGTACAGTATGAGTCATCATATACCTCATTGTCAGAGTTGGAACTTGACATAGCCATAAGTGAAAAGTCTTCTTCCTTTTCCTCAGCAATCAAAGCTTGATTTCTTTCCACATTCTCTGTCATAGCACTCCAGTCCCATCCACTTGCTCCATCTATCCCCTGCATGGCTACCATGGCCTTAGCACCAGAATCATCATCTCTTGTTTCCTTTTTGTAGCTATTTCCAGTCTTAGGTCCTCTGCATTCCCTGGCAAAATGACCCTTCTTGCCACAATTGTAGCATTCAACTTTTGTTTTATCAAATCCAGCCACATCAGAGGGATTAATTGAGATCTTCTTCCCATACTTCTTGTAGAACCTGTTGGCTCTCATGCTGAGCAGAGCCATATTCCACTTGATATCCATCACTTCTAGCCCTTGCTTACTGATTTGACTTAGATCTTCATGTAACACTGTAGATCCTTGTGGCCCTTGAGATGCTATAAAAGCACAAGCAGTATCAAGGCTGAATGTAGCTGGTCTTTCTTCATCATAGGAAGGTCCAGACCTGGTAGCAGGGGAATAAGTAGCAGGGGCTACTTCAATTCCACTGTTCTTGGAGATTCCACTGCTTTGTGATATGAATGCCATGTTAGCAGGGGAATCAATGATTCCACTTGAGTTGGTGGGAATTGTTCCTTTTGACTTCATCTCATTGACAACAGGTTCAAAAACTTTTAAGTTATTATATATGTCATCAATGTCTTTTTCGTCCAAGTCATCCTTATTCTGCCAAATTGCCTTATAGACAAACCATTCTTTTTGGAGGCTGTTAAGAAACCTGGTATTCACCTGCTCTTTTGATACCTCAATATCAAAGAATTCCAACTGGGCCACCATGTCTTGAAGCCTATTGTAAATAGCTCCAATTGATTCATCACCAATTGCTTTGAAAGAAGCAAAATCATTCAGCATTTGATTTTTCTTCTTCTTCTTTGTGGCTTCATTTCCTCCAAAGGTTTTGCCTATGGCTTCCCATAGATCTTTAGCTGTTTTGTATTTCCTGAATCTGAGTTGATGTCTATCAGGTAGGGCCAACAGCAATGAGCTGTGAGCCCTGACATCATGCCTTCTACCCAGTATTTCCTTATCACACAGAGCAGCAGATTTCTTCTCTTCCTTACCTTTGGAACTTTCACCTTCTTCCTTGCCCTCTTCAACTGCCACCATTTTATTGAATTGATCACCAAACTCTATGATCTCCTAAAGAACATAGTGTTCAATTTTCAGGTATTGTTGGATTCTGAATTCCCATAATTCAAAGTTTTCAGGATCCAACATGGGTAACTTGAGGTTATTGTGGTTGTTGCTGTTTGAGGATGAATCTGAAGACATGTTTGCTATGAGGATTTTGTTCTTGATTTAGACAAAGTTTCTCAACAAGCTCTGATACCACTTGTTGATCCCAAAGTCAGATCTTAAACCTTAATAGCTTGTTTAAGGGTTGTGATAGAGAGAAAGAATTCAATCTAACACTAGAGAAACTTTGCAAAGCAAAGTAACTAAACAAGATGCGGAATGTAATGTTTAGCACAAGAACAAATGTGATTGAAACGTTGAACTTTAATATATCAAAGATATACGAATACCCAAAATGGTATTAGGGTTTACAAAACCTTAAAGTAATATAATGAAAGACAAAATGAGAAAGACACACACTTTCATGCTAACCTAGTGAGTCCTTTTATAGGCACAAGGACTCACGTACAAGATCACTACTAACAAACTATGGAAAGTATTAAGGAATAATAACTGAAACGCGTAAAAATCTATTCCATGTTTATCTTTGACAGTAGGGCCTTTGACTTCAGCAGGGGAACCAATCCCCCTGCCTTTGTTATTTAGCAGGGGGAACTTACTCTAGCAGGGGTACGAATAATCAACTAGCAGGGGAAACAAACTAAGCATAGATTTATTCCCAACACCCTTGACCTTAGTGTTACTCCGAATCTTGAGACACTGATTCTTGAAGATTGTAAGAGATTCGAAAACTTACGCATGCCTGCTGAAAATCCAAAGCTCAGATCTGTCAACCTCAAAAAGTCAATGTTGACGACCCTCCATCTTGGGATTACTCCAAATCTTGAGACCCTAACACTTAGAGACTATACTCATATGGTTGAACTTAGTATGTCCGCTGAATGTCCAAAGCTCTTAAATCTCGACCTCAATAATTTAAATTTGACGACTCTTCACCTTGGGATTACTCCGAATCTTGAGACACTAAGGCTTCACAAGTGTACTGATATGGGCGAACTTCGTATGTGTCACACCCCACCATGGCGGAACATGGGGCGCGACGTATGGATATCATCACAACATGGCGTGCCTATAGAGATGACTATATGAAATAAGAAATGTCGTAAAAATGGTGACACGAAGGTCATGACAATATCTCAACAAATGTAAGGGGTCTAGGTAAGTAAGTAACAGTCCTACTTCTTACCCAAGACAACAAATATCACACCAAAACAATCATATGTGTGCCACAGTATCACTTATTAAAATGAACAAACAAATAAACCTAAGAAGGAAACGGGGATATCCTTCTATATTCATTCCTACTCTCTCCAAGTCCTAGCCACTTAAGTTCTCATGCTTAACCATAGTATCACCTGAAAGAGACACTAAAACACGTCAACATAAAGTTGGTGAGAGTCATAGGTTTAGACTCCAACACAAGACAAGTCATAAGCTGTGAATACCATAAACCAATAAACATATGGACAATGCGCTACAATCATGTAGTAACAACTAGCATTCAAGTTCAATCAATCATTACAATTCCAAGGCATCACGCCTTACCAACAATCACAATTTCCAAGGCATCACGCCTTACCAACAATCACAATTTCCAAGGCATCACGCCTTACCAACAATCACAATTTCCAAGGCATCACGCCTTACCAACAATCACAATTTCCAAGGCATCATGCCTTATCATTAACCATAGGTCCCATAGGCGCCCATACACCTATGTACCTTTCCAATCCAGATCACACACAAACAAGAATCACATAGCAGTTAATCACATAAATGTACACACAAGTCCATCTCAAACCTTAAAACATTCACAGCATTAATTTAGAAAATAATTCAACACAGTGTCTCTTCCATCCCATCTGGAATTCAAAAACAATAGTAAACATGGGACTATGAAACTCACCTGATAGCTTCTTCACAAGTCCTCGCACTAGCAACAAGCTAACAAACCAAAAACACGAAATCAATACACGAACCTATCACTAAGATGGCTCATCAACCTATGATGGACATCTAGTCTATTCCCATAAAAAAACCTCATTGACAAGCTCTAACTATCCCATTAACCTTCCCTAACAAGTCCTTAACTTGATTAAGTTTAATAACTATCCCGTTCATATTTTACACAAAACAGTCCCAGTTTTTAAGTCTCAAAACGTTAAGTCAAAAGTCCACTTAAACATACCCATGGTTTCTGTAAAAGGAATATTCATACCCTTACATATGTTGGCTAACACCTCCCACTTGCCCTAACCATAAAGCTACTGTTAAGGCCCCGATATACATATATCTACTTTTGTCATTCCAGATTTCCTGATTTTAAACGTACTAAAAGTTTGTTACCATTAAGGGGTCTTACCCTAAACCACAACCTTAGCCCAAGTGCAGATGCTTACTATAATATATAAACCATCTCTCACGTTCGTGAGAAGATCCCAATGCAACCCTAAGTACCCCAAACAACCCAAAACTTAAAAAGAAAACATGCTGAATTCAAAACTGTTTTGACCTCCGACTGTTGTAACCTGTTTTTGACCGACTTCCCCACCTCCAATTTAGTTCTCGTTTCTTGCATTGGAAATCCACTTCAAATATCTTTCCAGGGATACTTGGATCGTAAAATAAGAGTTTATAGAACTCCCGATATGATCAAAACAATTGACTCAAAATTCTGCCCAGTTTTTAAAAACACGTTTAACAAAATCAACCACATTAATTAACCCTAATCCCTTTAATTACAAGCCTTAATTTATGTGATCATTATAACACCATTAATATAACATTAATTTAATGTTCCTAAATTAAACCCTAACCTAAATCCATCATAATGATGATTATAAAAAATAAAAACAATTAAATTAAAAAGGGTTATGAAGGTTTACCTTTAATTTATGAAAACCCCCAAAATTATGAAGAACCCTAAAAACCGTCATGAAAACCCACGAATTTTTTTAATCTCCAGGGAATAATAGTGAATTTTGATTGTGATTAAAAACAATATATAGGGTGTACATAAAATCCTAATCCAAAAATAAGCCCACTTTCCTTTTTTCCCTCTTTTTCCCCTTTTCCCTTCTTTTCTGCGTCCAAAACCGACTATGCACCCTTAAAATTCGTTTTTTTTTCCTTTTTATTATTAATATATGTATTAATAATATTACCTTAATTTTCCTTAATATATTTCAGCTCCTAAAGCCTCCAAAACCTCAAAACCGTAAAACTAGTCAGTTTTTACGCGATTACCGTAAAAGACGTAAAATATACACTTTTAAAAAAAATCTCAAATTTTGAAATAAACTTTATAACTAAGTCCTAAATGACTTAAAACCATCCCGAAAAATATTCATTTGGATAATTACCTCACCCGAGACCTCTAAATGCTAAACCGTAAATCCTAAAAAATACACTATTACGATAATACTTATACGTATACGTAAACACCAAAATATCACCATTTCATTTCATAGTCACTAATTGTGAGCTCATGAACATGAAATAACCGTTCCTCAATTTACTTATGAGTACTTCTATACTCATAAATGATAACCACACCAACCTCGTTCACACACAATAAACACGTAAACACACAATTCAAGTAAGCACACATAAAATAACTTAAAAGTAAGACCAAGTGACAAATCCAAAACCTAGGGTTGTCACATCACTCCCTCCTAATAGAAATCTCGTCCCGAAATTTACTCCCAAATTCCAACTTATTCTCAGCAAACAAACGAGGATACATATCCTTGATAAAACCTCCACGTTCAAACGTGAACTCAGTTTATACTAAAATAATCTCAACCAACAAGACATGAGCCTTAACCGTCCGCGAGGAAACTTATTAAAACCATAAAGTTATGTAACCAACCTAAATAAATCTCGCAACTCATCAAACAAGAACTGTCTTGAAACCAAGTTAGGAGCCATCACGTAACTCGACGAGTTTAAAACTGTCACCCCGATTTCAGTCTTACTCATAAATACCATAAATAAAAACTCATCAAATATAACCACGTATTCTAAAGTCTAAAGAACTCTTACATTCCATCCCAACTCATCTCTATGTTAACCCTCCAAGTGTTCATTACCACAAAATACCCAAAACACAAGTTTAATCAATGTTGTCCGAAAATTAACCTTGAACTCGACACTTGCACAATTAATTCGACCAAGCTACTGACTTCTAATTACCAAACTTTCTGAATATTCGAAAAGTACGTTCCGATTACATAATTTTAGGCTTTTGAATCACTCAAAAAGCTTTAAAACGAATAAGTTATGACCAAAACTATTTTATCTAAAATCTGCCAAGACATTAGCGACAGTTTCTGACAGTTTAACGACGAATTTTGACAGTTTAGCGACAGTTTCTGCCTACTCCGATTTATACCCAAAAAACGATTTTAAACCCTAATTTATTTTAATTCCAGAAAATTAAAACTCTCACCCATCATATGATTAAATACATGACTTTAACATATTTATTTAATAAAAAAAAATTTCTATCTAAAGAACAATAACTTTAGGTGATCAAAACCAAAATATTTTAAAATAAACAAGCCATGCTTAAATGTAAAAAAAAATTATATTCCACTTTATTTCAAACACGTTTTCGACACTTTACCCTCATTTTATGGACTACCAACAACTAATTTTTTTTGTACTATTTGCAAGTTCCATTTTTTTTACCATGTAAGACTCAAAACAAAAGATATCGTTATTCCAAAATAAATCTTCACCCTCCCAATAGCTTCTACACCAAAAGTGTCGTACAAACAACCACGTGAAATGAGAACTCGATAAATGCGCTACTACAGAAGTTGAACATCCCAAAGAGAAAAGAGCTAGAAAACCATCCTAAGAATACAACCGATAAGTAGAAGGGATATATACATATATAGGCATACGCGTACATACACTCAAATCCATCCAACGTATACTATACAAACATGTATTAACCCTCTTCCATGCAACCATACTCAGGAATCCATTAATGTTGTGGTACTTGTATAACTATGTTGGCCACCATACTTATACCAGTCCCCTTTCACTAATGCACTCCCTCCTATGATGACACTTATAAGAATTAATACTACACATAACACATCAGTCTACCAACTCAAATAAGCACATAGATCCTACAACTCATATAAGCACATAACCACAATATAAAGTAAGATCCAAAATCCATGTATTAAAATAACGTAGCCAATTCATGAAACATATAAACTCGTAATCCAGCTGAACCACCGTAGACAAAATTCAAAATGTATAAAGAACATGAAAACGTAATTAAACGGAATCCAACAATGACGAACGTATACGACTATAGTTCAACCCGCACTATTCAAAACTCGTAAAGAAAATAACATGTAGTTAAGTATGAACCATAGTAGTTCATAACCTAACAAATACTGGAAAATAATAATCAAACACATCAATTACTATAAAATGCACACATACTCCTATGACGCCTATATGCAGGGACCCTTAAGCTATAGACTAGGCTACACGACTAGGCAACCTAATTCTCTATAACCATTGGTCTCTGATACCATTTTGTCACACCCCACCATGGCGGAACATGGGGCGCGACGTATGGATATCATCACAACATGACGTGTCTATAGAGATAACTATATGAAAAAAGAAATGCCATAAAAATGGTGACACAGTCATGACAATATCTCAACAAATGCAAGGGGTCTAGGTAAGTAAGTAACAGTCCTACTTCTTACCCAAGACAACAAATATCATACCAAAACAATCATATGTGTGCCACAGTATCACTTATTAAAATGAACAAACAAATAAAACTAAGAAGGAAACGGGGATATCCTTCTATATGCATTCCTACTCTCTCCAAGTCCTAGCCACTTAAGTTCTCATGCTTAACCATAGTATCACCTGAAAGAGACACTAAAACACGTCAACATAAAGTTGGTGAGAGTCATAGGTTTAGACTCCAACACAAGACAAGTCATAAGCTGTGAATACCATAAACCAATAAACATATGGACAATGCGCTACAATCATGTAGTAACAACTAGCATTCAAGTTCAATCAATCATTACAATTCCAAGGCATCACGCCTTACCAACAATCACAATTTCCAAGGCATCACGCCTTACCAACAATCACAATTTCCAAGGCATCACGCCTTACCAACAATCACAATTTCCAAGGCATCACGCCTTACCAACAATCACAATTTCGAAGGCATCACGCCTTATCATTAACCATAGGTCCCATAGGCGCCCATACACCTATGTACCTTTCCAATCCAGATCACACACAAACAAGAATCACATAGCAGTTAATCACATAAATGTAAACACAAGTCCATCTCAAACCTTAAAACATTCACAGCATTAATTTAGAAAATAATTCAACACAGTGTCTCTTCCATCCCATCTGGAATTCAAAAACAATAGTAAACATGGGACTATGAAACTCACCTGATAGCTTCTTCACAAGTCCTCGCACTAGCAACAAGCTAACAAACCAAAAACATGAAATCAATACACGAACCTATCACTAAGATGGCTCATCAACCTATGATGGACATCTAGTCTATTCCCATATAAAAAACCTCATTGATAAGCTCTAACCATCCCATTAACCTTCCCTAACAAGTCCTTAACTTGATTAAGTTTAATAACTATCCCGTTCATATTTTACACAAAACAGTCCCAGTTTTTAAGTCTCAAAACTTTAAGTCAAAAGTCCACTTAAACATACCCATGGTTTCTGTAAAAGGAATATTCATACCCTTACATATGTTGGCTAACACCTCCCACTTGCCCTAACTTTAAAGCTACTGTTAAGGCCCCGATATACATATATCTACTTTTGTCATTCCATATTTCCTGATTTTTAACGTACTAAAAGTTTGTTACCATTAAGGGGTCTTACCGTAAACCACAACCTTAGCCCAAGTGCATATGCTTACTAAAATATATAAACCATCTCTCATGTTCGTGAGAAGATCCCAATGCAACCCTAAGTACCCCAAACAACCCAAAACTTAAAAAGAAAACAGGCTGAATTCAAAACTGTTTTGACCTCCGCCTGTTGTAACCTGTTTTTGACCGACTTCCCCACCTCCAATTTAGTTCTCGTTTCTTGCATTGGAAAGCCACTTCAAATATCTTTCCAGGGGTACTTGGATCGTAAAATAAGAGTTTATAGAACTCCCGATATGATCAAAACAATTGACTCAAAATTCTGCCCAGTTTTTAAAAACGGGTTTAACAAAATCAACCACATTAATTAACCCTAATCTCTTTAATTACAAGCCTTAATTTATGTAATCATTATAACACCATTAATATAACATTAATTTAATGTTCTTAAATTAAACCCTAACCTAAATCCATCATAATGATGATTATAAAAACATAAAAACAATTAAATTAAAAAGGGTTATGAAGGTTTACCTTTGATTTATGAAAACCCCCAAAATTATGAAAAACCCTAAAAACCCTCATGAAAACCCACGAATTTTTTTAATCTCCAGGGAATAACAGTGAATTTTGATTGTGATTAAAAACAATATATAGGGTGTACATAAATACCTATTCCAAAAATAAGCCCACTTTCCTTTTTTCCCTCTTTTTCCTTTTTTCCCTTCTTTTCTGCGTCCAAAACCGACTATGCACCCTTAAAATTCGTTTTTTTTTTCTTTTTATTATTAATATATGTATCAATAATATTACCTTAATTTTCCTTAATATATTTCAGCTCCTAAAGCCTCCAAAACCTCAAAACCGTAAAACTAGTCAGTTTTTACGCGATTACCGTAAAAGACGTAAAATATACACTTTTAAAAAAAATCTCAAATTTTGAAATAAACTTTATAACTAAGTCCTAAATGACTTAAAACCATCCCGAAAAATATTCATATGGATAATTACCTCACCCGAGACCTCTAAATGCTAAACCGTAAATCCTAAAAAATACACTATTACTATAATACTTATACGTATACGTAAACACCAAAATATCACCATTTCATTTCATAGTCACTAATTGTGAGCTCATGAACATGAAATAACCGTTCCTCGATTTACTTATGAGTACTTCTATACTCATAAATGATAACCACACCAACCTCGTTCACACACAATAAACACGTAAACACACAATTCAAGTAAGCACACATATAATAACTTAAAAGTAAGACCAAGTGACAAATCCAAAACCTAGGGTTGTCACAGTATGTCAGCTGAATGTCTGAAGCTTGCAACTCTCGACCTCTTTAACAATCAAAATTTGAGGACTCTTGACCTTGGGTTGACTCCAAATCTTGTAAGGTTGATTCTTAAATATTGTTATGATTTGGAAGAAATTCATGCTCCCGCAGAATCTCTGAAAAAGCTTAACTACTTATACATCAGTCATTGTGGGAGGTTTAAATCCTTCGAGTTTGACAAAGAGCGTGATTTACCTAAGGTTGTTCCTTTATCTGAGTTACATCTGATTACAGATACAGGTATCTTTTATCCCCACCATGCGTGGTCAGAGTTTCAATTTTACTGTTATTATAAAGAAGACTCAGCTTCATCTTTTGGAAATATTTAGAGCCCACTTTTTTTAAGTTCCGTTACTCGCATAAACTTCGATTGTTTTTCTGATATCATATGTGGTTTACAATGTTTAAGAAAGCTTACACTTGAAGGTGATATGCTAGAAGCGCCCAAGAACCTTGACAGGTTAGATTGTCTAGAGGAGCTAAGTTTGCTGCTTGAGAAGTTACCTGTGGATATTGGAAGATTAGAATGTTTAGAAAGTCTACGCCTATCCAAGTGTACACTTCTACAAGATCTTCCAAACAGCATTTGGGAGATGAAACATCTGAAATGTTTAGAACTCAGTAATTTGATGTTAAGGACCCTTCACCTCGGGATTACTCCAAATCTTAAAACGCTAACCCTCAACAACTGTACTGATATGGTCGAACTTCACATGCCCGCTGAATGTCCAGCACTCGATAATCTCGAACTCATTAATTTATAGTTGAGGACACTTCACCTTGGGATTACTCCGAATCTTAAGACACTAAGCCTCTACAACTGTGCTGATATGGTCGAACTTCGTATGCCTACTGAATGTCTAAAGCTCGTTAATCTCTAACTCTTTAATTTAAAGAAGTTGGGGACCTTTCACCACGGGATTACTCCAAATCTTGAGACGCTAAGCCTCAACAACTGTGTTGAAATGGTCAAACTTCATATTACCGTTGAATGTCCAAAGCTCGTTACTCTCGACCTCTCTAATTGTATTCAAGTTGCAGCCTTTCCTGAGGAAATTGGACGGTTAGAATGTTTAAAAGCGTTGGATATCACTGGAACAGGCATACGTCATCTTCCAGAGAGTATTTTTGGGGTGAAAGGTCTGTGTAATGTTGTGTCTCGATTGCTTCTTGAGTCATGTTGTTTTCCATCCGAGAAAAAACCTCTGTGGAAACATACCCGAAGTTCCTTAGACTGTTCGCAAGTGATGATTTTGAACAGCTCCAAAAGCCCAAAGAAGTCGCTGCATTAAGAACTTTTTAACAGGTACTTTCTCGGTTCTCTATAAATTGTCTTATGTTTGTTGAAGATTGCAATTATTTTTGTGTCGGATGTAAATGATGTTCCTCACTTAGTCACTTTATTTTATAAAAGGTTATCAATATATATATGGTTCAGTAAGCAAGAGGATTCACCTTGTCTGTAGGTTGTGCACCAGTTTTGCTTGTTCTTATAGATTCTGGTTGTATTGATGTTACTTTTGCTAAGAAGAAAAGAAAGATTTATTCTGTATCACGGGTCTGATCAAGCTGGAGGTAAATTTTCTCTAAGTCAATGAAAGCACACAAATTTGAAGTTTAATCTCCGCCCTCAATGGTTTGATTTCAGATAGCCGTTTAAATCAAAGTATAAGTAAATACGTCAAGGAACCACGTCTGTAATACTAGTTATATATACTCTTGAATCAAGGTATAATTCTTAGGTTTGACTACTTCATAAAGTCAAAATCTGTTCGTTATTGCAATAATGAGATTTGACATGATATTAAAAAGTTCTGATTTGCATATATATCTTCTACAATGGGTTGAAACTATTAAAAAGTTGACTTTTAAGTCAAACTAATGAAGAACATATATTATAAAGTGTTTACTGGTACTGAGAAAAGCTACTCAATATGTTTCAGGAATACGAAGTTAGTTCACGGCCAATCATTTGCGAAAATCCATTTTCCGACAGCATTTGAAGGCGGGAACAAGGGAAGAAGCTAACATGTATATCGAGATTACTTCTTGTTCTATGTAGCACACTACATGAAAATGGAGCTTATTATTCATGGATTCAGATCATACTTTGGGTTGTATCCAGTTTAGAAAGGTTACCCATGAGAAATATCTATATCTATACTAATTATAAAAGCTGGATCCAAATTGTTGAAAGTTGAAAATTTCCTATAAAGCTTCCTATGTAAGTTTCATTCTTATCTTATTTATGGTATTGTTAAAATCTATCTCTATCTCACTGCGTACAAAGAGTTTCAACAAATTTCAATCTTTTTTTAAACATTTATTTTACATATACAGCAATTATAACTATAGAGCGTTTCATATCAGTGCCTAACATAAACCCTAGCTGTAATCCTCCAACACGTCCCTAATGAAACCACCATTAACCAAGATCCCTCTTTCTTACCACATACCCACGGCCGCCGCCACTTTTATTGCCGTTTACCAAACTAATTACATTGTTTTGGTGAACTAGGCGATTTTAGTGTGCTAGGTAGCTTCAATGCGTTTGTGGTTGTTTTAAGTGGTTCCTGTAACTTTTGTTTGCAAATGAAGGTTAGCTGGTGGTCAGAATATTGATGGATGTTATGGTCTCAGTTCGGGCCTAACAATAGTGGTCGGAATATTGTTGGATGTTGTGGTCTCAATTCGGGCCTAACAATGGTGGTCGTCTAAATGTTGGGCCTGAGGATGGTCGTGCCACAGATGCGGCTTAGAGATCAGAACATATTGCCGCTTTGTTCGATCAGGTAATTAAATCATATCAGTTTATGTATTGGGCATCTTTTCTTTTTCTATAAATATCCGTTCTTGATCGATTTTGTCCATCTTTTTATTACAGTTTTTAGTTTTGTTGTCATGTTATGTTTATAATTTTTTTGCATTTTGGGTAATGAAAAATCAGGTAGTAATAGTTAGTGATTCGATGTGGAACACTTTCGATTTATGGCGTGCCTATATCAGTGGTTGATAACTTAGACAACATCGTGATAACAATAATTGCATCTTCAACCCTAACTTTAGTCATGGCTGAAAATTGATAGAGGGGTGTTGGACGAAGAGCTTGTGGACCAGTAAAGTGATTTTCTCCCTTTGATAACAAGGGGTTTTTGTGTGAGATATTTAAAAAAATCTTTTTTACTGGGTTTATCATGAATTTTTTTTGTTTTGCACTCATTGGATCTTTTGAATCTTTCATACAGTGAGTGTTCTAACTAATTTTTAGTTTGAAAGTACAATATACTCACGTTCCCTAACTTTAGCCTAGACAATCCAGGTCTTGGCCGTTAACTAAGTAATAGTGTCATCTTCAACCCTAACTTTACCAGGCTAAATGGGATTATTTTCTATATATATCTTTAGCTAGAATAGTTGATAACTTAGACAACACCAAACCCAGTATGGATCCATTGAACAGTAAATGCTTTCAGTTGTTAAGGTAAATGTGAGTGGATAAACTGGTCTAATTTCTATTGGTTTTGTTTTGTTTAGTCTTGAGCAAGAAGTGTTAGGATGAAGGTTAAGCGATGTGGTCACACAAAATTTGAGCCTGTAGATCAAAAGAGGGACCGACTACTAATTTTGATGTTTAGCCCGCTAAATCTGTAGTATGATATTGTACAATATGATTTACATGTTCTACATTGGTGGTGTCTAAATCATCTGACATTGGAAATAAATATTGCCAAGTTTCTCTTAGAAATGGATTCATACAAACTCAATCTTTTTTTCCGGTTATCAAGCCTAATGTTAGTCCCTACAGAACCAATGCTATCTTGATAAATTTCACTTTGTTTAGTTTCTTACATCTTGTTAATTCCAAGTTGTGCCAGGTTGTTAATATTTTGTTTTTGCATCAGGAAGAAACCCCACATGGAAGGATTGGATGAGTTTCTTAAGCCATTAATGAAAAGATAATGAAAGCGATTAGCATGGCAAAAGGAGCCTTATTTATTCAACCACATATAAGCTGTTGTCGAGAGTTTAACAGCTCTAGCATAGATTGCGTATGTCGGCAAAGATTGTGGTGGTAAGTATTCTTCATGATTTGTGTTTTTAGGAAGCTCTTATTGGCTCTTGCATCAGGTTGCTTATATCCATGTCAATGAGCATTCCTATTGCACATGTGGAAGAATCTTGGCAAGCCGCAAAATTCTACAACAAAAAGGTACTAAGTTTCTGTGTAGGACTGTGCTATTGTAGGACTGTGCTATTGTAAATGTGACTCGTATGCATCAAATTATGACCTGATAATTTTTCAATTAGCATCAAGTCAAGGTACTTACTATTGTTAAGTGTATTTATGAAATATCATTAAAGGGGAATTTGTGGAAGCAATATAATTGGTTTTAGCAAAATTATGCTCTTTTGTATAGTATAATTTGTATATAGATTGGTATATAGGTGATTAGGTAGCATAATCAAGCAATTTGACCAGAAGTAAAAAAAAAGAAAAGAAATCTCCAGCAGTGAACTATTTTTGAACCAATTTCTTGAAAAACAGCAGCCATTCCTTCCTTTGGGCGGGATGACGATGGTTGAGATGACTCAGAGGTGAAGAGTGAGGCTGGTGGAGGGGGTGGAGGAGCAAGAGCACTTGGATTAGGAACAGCTTGGTGGGTAGATACAACTGATCTTGTAGCGCTCCATACAGCCCCCATGGATAATGGCTCTTTACGTAATTTCTTAATCCCGGGACATATAGTTCTTTTAAAGCTCTTGCCCACTCCCCGTGATTCACGTCTTTATTTTTGTACTCTACTCCCTTTACCATCCCAAACTATTGTCCCTTACTCTTTTAATTTATGCTAAAGTGATTGGCCACTTTCAATCAGGCATAGTTAATCATTCAGAGATTAAATATATTCTTTCGTGGTATCCACATGTACATTCATGTTTGTTTTATAATTTGACAATAGTTCATTTCATTATATTTTCAGACACGTTATTGAAGGGTGCGTTTAAATGTTCTTATGGACGGAAGAATTGGTGAAAACAATGTATTGTTGGAAATGTTTCACTCACATTAGCTGGACGAATGGAATAATAAGGAAATAATTATTGTACACGGCTGGTGGTAGAGATGACTTATTTGTATAAAGTTGATGATTAGGGTTTAACCCTTTTTTATATAACACACACGGTTAGACAAACATCACTAACCAAACACATTCACCGACCCTCTTCCTCCACATCTACTATGGTAAATTTTTTAGCTTTCACCGACCCTATTTTGCTTTTTATTAATGTTTTTATCTTTTTGCATTGGTATTCTTAATTTAGGACTGAATATATGTTGTTTTGTTTGCTTTTCCTTGAAAATAAGGGAAGATGATTGCTGCTACGTGTCACTACTTGCTGCTACTTTCTCTCAAATGGAATGGGTGGTGAGCGGTTGGTGGGTAACCAGGTATTAGTTTTGGTAGTGGAGCACTGGACTCTTTCAAAACCCTGCATTACTTTGTCACAAATTCAATGTTAGCCTAATAATAGTTGGTTATATAATTGGTTGGATAATAAGATGTAGCGAGACTTGTCTATTCAATAAAACACATGGTTTTAATTCAATGTATTGTTAGCAAAATGGTTAAAAGGATGTGATTTTATTTATCAAAGTCATCTTGATGATAATTTATTTATTTTGATAAGGTTTTATCTAACAGAGTCTGCAAAGTTCAGTCTCAATATTAACAAAAACGTGTCTCCCATCAGTATGCGTGTTGTGTGATACCAAATCCATATTTTTTGACAGCCTACAAGTTTTGTGTTTTATGTGGTCTACACGTTCAGCTACAAGTTATGTGTTTTTATGTGGCCTACAAGTTTAATTTGGTTCAAGTTATGTGTTTTTTGTGGGTTCCAAGGTCAGTCTGCAAATTCAGTTGCAACTTGGTCTGCAATATAAATTTAATTCGTTTGTGTTCTGGCTATTGTGTTGTCTGCAAGAATGGTGTTCAATAGAGAGCGATGGTTTAATAATGGTTTTGTGAGTATGGTATCGTGGGTTCGATTGGTTATGGTTATTCTATATGTATAATGGCTTTGTTTGATATGAAAGACTTTTGTACACATTGTCACTTTGATAATTTATATGGCATATCAAAGACTCGTAATTGTAGATGTTTTTTAGCTTTATTTAAATACTCACTTAACTGAATATAGTCATATACTATATTTAGATATTTAACATAATACAACTATCGGTGATTTATGGCAACAATTTTGGGAAGAATTCAAGCAGTTGAAGAATATCTACGTACACATCCCATGTTAATCAAACGGAACTATAAGCATATCAATCCCTAAATTTGCAATTACAAATGCTATTATCCACTAAATCTAATTATAAGGAATTTTCATTAACATCACTATGTTTATCTATTTCTTTAGACATGGATCCGGTTTTTACTGTCGACTCTTTCTCATCCCGACCTTACGACCCTACATATGCTTGGTACAAGATCGACAAGGTCCACGTTGATTATGTTTTAACGTTACACAAAACACTTACCACAATATAGTACGATGTTAATTATCTACCATTAGGAATTTCCGCCGCTATGCGCGGGTACTCGCCTAGTGTTGTACAACATACTTAAAGGTTGTGTATTGGTTAGTCACTCGATTGTTGAAAATTAGGTACACAACCCTTGAAGAACTTGATTTAAAGGGGAAAATTCACTTAAAATGTAATTAACTTATTACGGAGTATATTTTACTATCTAAAGCAAGAGGACCATGACCAGCACCCATTATTTCACGGGCTAATTTAAAAAAAATATCCCATGAGATGTTTGGTTTTTGTCAAATGTCCCAAAATTAAAACAAGAGTAAAATACACCGTTCGTCCTTATGGTTTACGTTGACCGACGTCGTTCGTCCCTTGACCAAAAAAGTTGCACCGTTCGGCCTTAACTTTGAAACCTTTTTCGCTATTTATCCCTAGATTTAACTGGGTCTACAAATAAATATTAAATTGGTTACACACAAGGGTAAACTCGTCCTTTCCAGTTCAAACCTCCATCTTCTTCAAGATTGATTTAAAGACCAACAATTTATTCTCATTTTCCTTAAACACTACAGTATTTTCCTTGAACACTAGCAGTTCATATCATAAACCAAAACCCACAAACTTATACACTAATTAGTAACACCAACCACTAATATTTCATCTATTGTTCATCATTAAAAAGACCAAACATTCAGTTTTTATAAAGTTTATTTGGATAAAAAAAATTATGCACCAAAGATATTCGACAAGTTTTCATGTCTGGAATTTTTTTCTCTGATATTTCGAAATCTACAAGGTCCTTCTTACTATGTTTCGGGTTCAATTTATATGATTTTGCAACAGTCGTAGGCGAACCACTAAGCATCAATCTTGTTGGTATCCCCACTGACCCGCCATCACCAAGCAAACTCGACGACACTCCAAGTGCACCACAATCGAAAAAAACAACATATTTTGACCCACAAATCTCATCTAAATCGAGCTAACCTCAGCGAGTCAAAACCCATATCTATTCATCATTAATAAAAACAAATCCCACAGCCAAACCCAAAACCCACGATACAACTAATTGAACCTTATAAGTTCCTCAAATTGAAACAAAACCCAGACGGGTCATTGCCTCGACTCGCTAGGATGCCATCCTTACCCACGAGGATACGACACCCTAACTCGCAACCGATTCCAACTCTAACTACACCTTCATCCGCCTATTCTGCTATGTTTCAGTATGAAAAACCATAGCCAGATTACATCCCATCACCGTTTACTTCAATGGTGGCAGATTTTTCTTCTATATTGCTACCTCTTCTCCTTACCATCGTTCATGCTCCGTTGTTTATGCTCTGGTGATCTTGCTGCGTACAGCCTTGCACCGAACACCGTATCCCAGCGACATATGAAAATGCTATGGAGGCGGTGTTGTGAGTCCCTTATCAGGCTTTGGGGATCAACGGTTGTGATGGATGGTTAATTGAGACTGTTGAGTTCTGTAACGTGTTTTTTTTATAGGAGTTAGGTGATTGAAATTGATGGGGGAGATGCAAGTGGGAGATGCAAGTGTCTGGTTGCCACAATAGGTGAAAGTATTTGAATTGATTGTAGCAATTCATAAAAAAATCATTTACTTTATTTAGTGAAAAGACGGGTTTATCCCTGTTTAAAATAGAGTTAATATTTGTTTGTGGACTCAGTTAAATCGAGGGATAAACGGCGAACATGGTTTCAAAGTTAAGGCCAAATAGTGCAACTTTTTTGGTCAAAGGACGAACAACGTCGGTCAACGTAAACTATAAGGACGAACGATGTATTTTACTCTTCAAACAATTAGGTAATTACCCATATTCGACCCTATTCTACTCTATTTTACTATATTCTACTCTATTCGACTAATTCGACCAATTCGACTCACATCAGAGCTTGACACGTGACACTTTTATTTTTTCTAAAATTGTATACGTAAGACCCGCAAGTACAAACAAGTACACTTATTGTAAGTGTACTTTTTATTCGACTTTGACCCAAAATTATTCGACTCGTACTTTTTAAAAATAAAAATTATAAAAAAAATTATAAAAAAGTTCTAAAAATTTTTAAAAATTCGTAAAAAGTTTTAAAAATTAATAAAAAAATTATAAAAACTTTATTAAAAATTTATAAAAAAAATCGTAAAAAAATTTATAAATATTTTATAAGAATTTTAAAAGATTTATAAAAATATATAAAAATTTATAAAATTTTTTTATTAAAGTTTATAGAAAACTTATAAAATTTTAAAAAAATGTAAAATTTATAAAAAAATTATAAAAATAAATTTTATAAAAAACTTATAAAAATTTATAAAAAATATATAAAAATTTATAAAAAAAGTTTTATAAAACATTTATAAAAAACTTATAAAAAAATTTAAAAAATTAATAAAAAAATATTTTATGAAAAAATCTTTATAAATTCTTTTTTATAAAAAATTTATAAATTTTTTTAAAAAATTTTAAAAAAAACGTTAAAAACATACATTTTTTTACGAATTTTTTATAAAAAAGTTTTATATAATTTTTTTATAATTTTTTATATTTTTTATAATTTTTTATAAAAAGTTTTATAAATTTATTTACGAATTTTTAATAAAATTTTAATAATTTTTTTATAAATTTTTAATAAATTAAGAAACAGAAAGAAGCTTACCACCATACTTGTTTTTACGTTATAAAAATAAAGTAAACATCCACACGAGATCGGTTTAGCCCGCAGATTTCACAAAAAAATGCACTTGTAATAACTTAACTTATCTACAAACAAACCAAATAGGTGAGGTTGCAATTAACCCTATGCATATATGATAGAAGAAGGATAACATCACCAAAAACAAGTTGTAGCAGTTATATAAAAATCAAATATGGTTTGCATTCATCACTTAATCTGTAGAAACTAATGAACAAACAAAGATTTGTATTATTGAAATTGATAATGTGTTACATAAACAAGACATTAAATAGACTGCAAAATAAACGGACTTAAACAAGTGGGCCGGGCAAATAGGCATTATTAGCCAACATAATCATAAGTCAAAATTATCTCTCAATCGACAAAGCGATGTTGGAATCTTACACTGAGCAGGTCCTATCCAAACAAGACTATCCACATATTGAACAATTTTGGTGATACTATTAAGCCTTGCTTCAATCTTTGATAATTGAACCTTCTCTGCAACTGAATCATACAGAACTAAACGATTACCACAAACTTCAAAAAGAAACTCATTGTTTGACGTAAATCCAAATGGAGCTATGTCGCTAAACTGTGAAAAGACATGATTTTTGGACCATGATTCTGCCACCCCGTACTCGCCCATCTCCCAAACTTGACACTCACCATTAGTACAAGACATCACACATAGTTTTCGAGACAAAAATCCAAGATTATTTTGACACCCATCTGTTAGAGAATCTGGAAGGGAAATGTAAAACCCGTATTTAAAATCTTCGAATATTAAATACGCGTAGTCTCAGCTCTAAATTCAATTAGACGTAAAAAATAAATACGCAGTCCCAGTTATTTAAATACCATAAAAAAATAATTATTCAGATAATAATTATTTAGTCTCAGAATATATTACGTATGTATTATACATAAATAATTAAACATTAGCACTAATTTCGCACTCATTTTTATTTAAATATTACAAAAGATAATTATTCAGAAAATAATTATTAAAATTCAGAAGAACACTACGAACGTATTACGTATGTATTATTTAATTACAGAAAGAGTATTATGTTTTCAGAAAATTAAAAACACGAACGTGCACGTCTAAAAATTAAGTCACGAAACAAAGGAGTACAAAAGTGTTATATGTGTGAGCTTAAGTTAAACAAGAAAGAAAGAAGAGTGGGCTATTGAACCCAGCCCACATTGTAAAATTAAAACATACGGGGGTTACCCTATTTTCCCTGGCTGCAATCAGTTAAACAAAAAAAAAGAGAAGAAAAAAAAAACGAGAAGCTAGGGTTGAAAAAAAAAAGTTGCCGATAGAAAAAAAAAGACAAAGAAGAAGGGAGATCTAGTATGGCGATCTTGAATTTCGGGAACCATCTTTGCTATTCTCTAATCACACCAAACGGTATTCAATCCTTATTTTTTTTGTGTCACGAATTTAATGAATGACATCATGAACACATGTTTTATAACTTTTAAACAAGTAAAAAGATCATAAATCAGCCGAGTTTTGGGATGCTGCACGCAAACCGAGACACACTAGGTGTCTCGGTGCTCGTTTTCTGTGAACCAACCGTTGAGTTTGTGGGTTTGGGGTCGAAGTGCAGCGAACCAAAGAACTAACAGGGGTGTTTGGTTTATAAACTGCATGTATAGGCAGTTAAGGGGGTGTTTGGTTTTACAAACAGTGAGAATAATATAATCAGTAGGAACAATGAAATCAGTGGGAACTTAGCATAAAATCAGGGGGAAACGAATGAATAATCAGGGGGTAAGTTTTGGACAGAAAAATGATGATTTTTATATGAGATTAGCGACGGTTTAGTGACACAAATTTCCGTCGCAGAATTGTTATTGACAGTTTTAAATATTAGCTTTAGTGACACAGTTTTTAGTGACAGTTTTTCTGTCGTTAAATCATATAGGCAGACTTTATATATATTGTTTAATTATTTTAGTGCGACCGAGAAGGGGTATCTCGGTAGGCTCGGGATATAGTTAAAATAATAAAAACGAATATTTTTAAATTATACCTTCTATTACTTAATTTTATAAATGTCTTAATTGTATATTTAAATGAATTAGATTAAAATAGTTTTATAAGATTTAAAAGCGTATAATTTTATTAATGGAATTAAATTATTTTTGGAAACTTTCTAAATTAGGAAACTTCCTATTTTTAGCAGATTACCAAATATAGAGTTAGTATAACGTCAGAATACGTGTTATACCGTAATTATTAGTAGAACGAAAATATGTTTAAGAGAAATATTAGAAGGCTCAGATTTATCAGTTTAAATATACAGACAATATTTGCAAGAATAAAATAAACCCAACAAAAACAGTTAAGACCAGTAAAATATATAACATCAGTCAACTTATTTTCGCGTACGTTATTTATGTAGTAACCATGAAGTCGGATAGATCTTTCAGCTTTCAGTCTTATTTCATTACTAGACACGAGGTACGGATTTTCCGTCCTTTCAGTAAGGACTTTCCTTTATGCATGATTAGGATTCCCCGTCTTCAGCCAAATGTTTTCTCCAGTATATGTTTAAATTTATCAGTAATCATGTTAATAACTAAATAAATTGCCTGAGTATTATATACAAGCACGACCAGTTTATGTACTAGTTACGGAGGTACCGTAACCACGACACTAGAGGCACCAGTGTCGTGACTCACATGCAGGAGAGTGATATCCTGCATCGTCCCACTCAGCTCAGCTTGGCCATTTTATCAGTATTATTAGTGGGGCGTATGGATGCATCCTAGGCTTATATGTGTTACAAGTTATCAGGGTGAATGTGGTGTGTGCTCTACATCCTTCACATTGGAGATGATCCCTCCACCCAGCACAGTTATTTAGAGGTCACCCCTCTACAGCATGACGAGGTCACCCCTCCAGTTATTCATGCACGGTTGTTACAGCACGTGACCTATATAAGCTCTGGCAAATAAAATACAGTAATTGCATGTTTTCAGAATTTATAGTTATATTTCAGTATCAATATATATGAACCAGGTTTCTCAGATTTTATGCAGAGTTCTACCACATGTTACATATTAGTCTTACAGCTTCAGTATTCTATCGCCTGTTTCTTTCAGTATATTCTTATCATGCTTTATATCCGTTCACTGAGCGTTATGCTCAGCCGTAGTTCCTTTCATGTTCTAACGACAGGTACACCAGGACGCTCTTAGGATTCTAAGAGCATGTGCATTTGGATGGAAGCTATCCATACTTCTTACTTTATGCATTTCTTACATTATTCTGCTTATTTGGACATTGTTTAGTCCTTTCCTTCAGTATTTTACTTTTCATGTTTTGGGCTTATGTTTGGATTATCGATGTTTGATTCTGATATTTCCTTTATGGTCAGTTAATGTTTTAGGACATTTACCTTATGCTTTGATGACACGCCATAAATACACGTAACGGTCCACTTATCCAAGTGGGGTGTTACAATTATGGTATCAGAGCACAAGGTTCGACCTGTAGGCTCTAAAACTTGACCTGTGACTAGTGGGTAGTCACCAGGAACTTCTCAGATTTTGGTGTTGTTATCTTTCATGTTCCTCATAGATTGTTCAGTCAGTTTTCTTCATTTATGAGTCAGTTCTCTTAAAGTTTTGACTAAGTAAAAGGTTGGTACAGGACTGGCCATATTTAGTCGCATGTGTTTTCATTCGAATTTTGTTTGGTGAACCGACCCATAGGGGTTCACCCTTGTCGTTCAGATTTTTGGTATAGATGAACTGACCATATGCGTTTACCCTTACTCATGTCAGATTCATGTTTCCAGTCAAATATTACTGGGTGAATCAGCCAAAAATGTTCACCATTTTTTAGGTCAAATTTCATACTATTCAGTCGAATGATTTCTTATGAAACGATCCACAGTTGTTCACCTTTGTCATATCAAGACATTTCATAAATTTTGACAAGTATGGATCGAACCAGAATCGCCCATACTTAGTCACATGTTTTGTTCCTTGAATCCTGTGGATTGACCCATAGCCATCCACGTCAGTTGATCATACTCTTATAGTCTTTATAACAATCCAGTTCGCACAAACTCAAGTTGATGTCGCTTCCACGCTGTTTCAGTTTCATGTCTCCGTACAAGGGTTTTATGTTCAGCAGAATGATAAATGTCTCCATGCTAAGACACAAAAAGAATTTCAGTAAAACCTGTGTTCATGATAAATCATGATTGGCCTTCATTAATCATGCTTCATGCTGACCACTGTTGGAACTTCGATTATATCATACTTCTCAGCCTACAAACAACCAGCAATAAGTCGACGTAGAAATTGTCAGCCTATCATGTTAACCGTTTCAGTTCAGTTTAGTACCGTTTAAATCAATTTATTTCTTTGATAATTTCAGACAAGCGACACCAGTATCGATCATCCCATAAAATTTACACCAGTGCCACGTACAGTATACCCTATGTACCCCATGTACAGTGTCTCAGATATGCTCCATGTGCAGTATCCATTTTGTAATTCATGTGCAGTATTCAGGTGTACTTCATATACCGTACCCCATGTATATTGCTAATCGATCCTCAATCATCTCAGGCGTTTCCACTTGTCGATATTCTACCAGGTGCTGATGCTGCTTGTGAGTTGAAGATTTTACCAGATGCCGATGCTGCTAACACTTTGAAGACCTCACAAATGCTGATGTTGCTGATACTTTGGAGATCTCTCAAGATGCTGATGCCGTTCGTACTATGAAGACTCTGCAGAACAAGGACGAAAACTATAAGTTTGAAATTTCGGGCAAGGATAAATTTCAACCATCAGACACTACCATTCCATTTCATGCTTTACCTTATCAGCTGGATGTCACACCTCACTCAGCTAACCTTTCATTCAGAAGAGTGGGAACCGGAACCCAGCCGGCCACTCAACAAAATAGTTACATGAATCACGGTCATGATAATGACCGTCATAAATTGACAGACAAAGCAGTAATGACAATCACCGTGCTTAAAATAATCAGTCAATAACCATCAGAACTCCAGAACGTACATGACCATAAATACAGAGGTCAGTAGTCTAGCCGGTTCGCCAATCCTAGCAGTTACCAGAAATTCTTAACCTTATTCAGACTCACAATTAAAATACATGTCCAGACAACAATTAAGACACAGGTCTCATGTATCATTTCGGAAGACACATATCAGGACACCAGTCATGGTACACGTCATACGAATATCTTCTCAGAGTACGAGTTAGAACTCATAACTCTGTATGTTTGCTAAATCAGGCTCTCAGAAATTCAGGGTACCCTCCAAGGGAGTATATCGTTTTTGTCATGGCACGCCTAAATCAGATAATTAAAACTTTGTTACCACTACTAGAGTATTATTCAGATTAAACACGCAGAGCTCATTCTGTGAGGTTACAGACGAACACATTCAGTGAAAAGTCGCCATGTACACTTCACGTATTCCTATGTCAGCTTTATCTTGAATCAGGTGGTCCCCTACCTCTCAGCCAGAAAGGACTCAACAGTATCACCATATTTATTAAGGCCTTATTTTCAGTTAACGACGAGATCCGTCTTACTAAATCCCAAATATATTCATTATACTTTCTGTCAGAAAAATCAGTACAAATTATTTCTGCCTTACAATCGCGTGACTTATCAGTCCATAGCTACGAAGACTTTTAGCTACCAGTTATAAATTCACTTCAAAAATTCCTCGAATCCGTGATCAACAGATTATACTAAAATTTCCAAATGTCATTCCAGAAATTCCTTCCTAACCACGAGACAAAATTTAACATCAAGCTTGTCTCAGGAATAGAACCTGTTTTCAAAACTCTTTATTCCAGGGCTTCAGCTAAGTTAAAAGAGTTGCAGCAATTGCTGCAAGAGTTATCGGAACGAGGCCACCGATTTTTTGACAAGATCATCATTTTTAATCGATGTTCATTCCACGAATCATAGGTTTATCTGATCTGCTATGACTTCTTATATATTTTCCAGAACAATTCATGATCATGTCACCATCAGTGGTGAGAGAGACATATGATAGTCACTCTAAAGATTTGGAATTATATTTCTGAGCTCCCTAATTCTCTCGCTATAGCATGAAATTTATGAATAAATTTTTTTTATGACTTCGCAGACAAAATCGTCAGTATGTACTTTGATAACATTTTGATCTTCTACATTCTAAAGAGGTACAAGATAATCATCTTCTCACAGTTGTATAGATTCTTCGACAGGAGAAAAATCATATACGCAGCTTTCTAGATATGAATCCCAGTAGAACAAGGTGGCATTTCTGGACCACACTATTTCAGCAGAAAGGAATTTCAGACAATCCTGCGAAGGTGAAGGCCATCACCAGATGGTCACGACCGACGCCGGTGAACAAAGTACAAAATTTCTAGAATTCAGTTGGCTACTACCGCATAAATTGCTGAAAGATCTCATGATTAGCTTCCTATGGCTAAGCTTTCGCATAAAGGAGAGGACCTACACAAAAATTTTGTATTCCATAAGATCCTACGCTACGAGAGATCTGTTTTACCCAGACTCAAAATTCTTTCATGACTAATCACTCAGATTCCACCAGAAGGTACCGAAATCCCAGGCAGAATTTTGATAGAAGCAGTATAACATAATTGATGCAACTATGTTCATATCTGGATGCCTGACATACCTCAGGTTCAAGATAGGACACCGACATGCTGCAGGAAATTCAGCAATATGTCATATGATTCCAAAGTATTCCATCAACAATCTTGTTAGATCGAAATTAGCGTTCGCGAATGGCGCTCACGTTCATGTTCACAATCACGTGTACGTTTACATTTACGTTCACGTTGATTTTCACTTTCACATTTAAGTCTCATTCATAGTATGATGCAGTTTCAGTTCATGTTTTGTGCTATCTTATTATTTAAGCTCACGTTAGCGTTGGTAACATTGTTTACGTTCAAGTTCGTGTGCCATTTTGCAATACACGTTTCACGGTTTATTACCGAATACGGATACAAAAAGCTTAAGAAACCAGACTCAAGTTAGCAGAGCTTCTCCATACCTAGGCAGACGTTTCACGTCTCAGGCCATATCGTTTGTCATTCTTTCCTCAGTCAGCATATGTTCATGATATGTCCTAGCATCACGTTCACAGTATGTTTCATGTATCATCGGACACAATATATTCCATGCTCATCATTCCTCATATAATCGTGAACCACGTTCACAATTGCTCACGTAGTACGTTCACAATTGTTTACGTAGTTCGTCCATTTATACTTTCAGCAGCTTACCCAGAGAGATAAATATTATCTTTTCTAGATATTTGTACGTACCGTTCCATGTATTCTTCATGCTATAGTTTATTCTTTCTATCAGATTCAGAGAATCCATCTTAAGTATGAAACCAGAAACCATTCAGCATCATCAGGACAAGGCCATCAGGACCGAAATTTTTTTTATTATGTTTAGACCTTTGAAGGAATCGTTTCGAGTGGGAAGCCACTTGAAACAAAGGAGTCCACCCAGACCTCTCATTCCTTTTCCTTTAATAAATCCAGTTAAGTTCTTTCAGGCATGTCACGTTCTATCTCTTCAACCATGTCACGTTACATGATCATTTCAGTCACGTCAGGTTTATACCTATCAGCAGCATTATGTCTTAGTTAGAAGACAAATTATCCTTCAGCTTATTTGTCTTTCAGTTTACGTGTTCTTTCAGTTCTTATAACTTCATCAGCTTATTACCTTTAATTCGAGGACGAAATTCTCATTTTTTAGACGGGAAGAATTGTAAAACCACAGCATTATTGCATCCTTAATTCGAGGACGAATTATTTTTTTTAGAGGGAAAGAATTGTAAAACTCGTATTTAAAATCTTTGAATATTAAATACGCGTAGTCTCAGCTCTAAATTTAATTAGACGTAAAAAGTAAATACGCAGTCCCAGTTATTTAAATACTATAAAAAAATAATTATTCAGATAATAATTATTTAGTCTCAGAATATATTACGTATGTATTATACAGAAATAATTAAACATTAGCACTAATTTCGCACCCAGTTTTATTTAAATATTATAAAAGATAATTATTCAGAAAATAATTATTAAAATTCAGAAGAACACTACGAACGTATTACGTATGTATTATTTAATTACAAAAAGAGTATTATGTTTTCAGAAAATTAAAAAAACGAACGTGCACGTCTAAAAATTAAGTCACGAAACAAAGGAGTACAAAAGTGTTATATGTGTGAGCTTAAGTTAAACAAGAAAGAAAGAAGAGTGGGCTATTGAACCCAGCTCACATTGTAAAATTAAAACATACGGGGGTTACCCTATTTCCCTGGCTGCAGTCAGTTAAACAAAAAAAAATAGAAGAAAAAAAAAACGAGAAGCTAGGGTTGAAAAAAAAAGTTACCGACAGAAAAAAAAAAGACAAAGAAGAAGGGAGATCTAGTATGGCGATCTTGAATTTCGGGAACCATCTTTGCTATTCTCTAATCACACCAAACGGTATTCAATCCTTATTATTTTTTTTTGTGTCACGAATTTAATGAATGACATCATGAACACATGATTTTATAACTTTTAAACAAGTAAAAAGATCATAAATCAGCCGAGTTTTGGGATGCTGCACGCAAACCGAGACACACTAGGTGTCTCGGTGCTCGTTTTCTGTGACCCAACCGTTGAGTTTGTGGGTTTGGGGTCGAAGTGCAGCGAACCAAAGAACTAACAGGGGTGTTTGGTTTATAAACTGCATGTATAGGCAGTTAAGGGGGTGTTTGGTTTTACAAACAGTGAGAATAATATAATCAGTAGGAACAATGAAATCAGTGGGAACTTAGCATAAAATCAGGGGGAAACGAATGAATAATCAGGGGGTAAGTTTTGGACAGAAAAATGATGATTTTTATATGAGATTAGCGACGGTTTAGTGACACAAATTTCCGTCGCGGAATTGTTATTGACAGTTTTAAATATTAGCTTTAGTGACACAGTTTTTAGTGACAGTTTTTCTGTCGTTAAATCATATAGGCAGACTTTATATATATTGTTTAATTATTTTAGTGCGACCGAGAAGGGGTATCTCGGTAGGCTCGGGATATAGTTAAAATAATAAAAACGAATATTTTTAAATTATACCTTCTATTACTTAATTTTATAAATGTCTTAATTGTATATTTAAATGAATTAGATTAAAATAGTTTTATAAGATTTAAAAGCGTATAATTTTATTAATGGAATTAAATTATTTTTGGAAACTTTCTAAATTGGGAAACTTCCTCTTTTTAGCAGATTACCAAATATAGAGTTAGTATAACGTCAGAATACGTGTTATACCGGAATTATTAGTAGAACGAAAATATGTTTAAGAGAAATATTAGAAGGCTCAGATTTATCAGTTTAAATATACAGACAATATTTGCAAGAATAAAATAAACCCAACAAAAACAGTTAAGACCAGTAAAATATATAACATCACTCAACTTATTTTCGCGTACGTTATTTATGTAGTAACCATGAAGTCGGATAGATCTTTCAGCTTTCAGTCTTATTTCATTACGGGACACGAGGTACGGATTTTCCGTCCTTTCAGTAAGGACTTTCCTTTATGCATGATTAGGATTCCCCCTCTTCAGCCAAATGTTTTCCCCAGTATATGTTTAAATTTATCAGTAATCATGTTAATAACTAAATAAATTGCCTGAGCATTATATACAAGCACGACCAGTTTATGTACTAGTTACGGAGGTACCGTAACCACGACACTAGAGGCACCAGTGTCGTGACTCACATGCAGGAGAGTGATATCCTGCATCGTCCCACTCAGCTCAGCTTGGCCATTTTATCAGTATTATTAGTGGGGCGTATGGATGCATCCTAGGCTTATATGTGTTACAAGTTATCAGGGTGAATGTGGTGTGTGCTCTACATCCTTCACATTGGAGCTGATACCTCCACCCAGCACAGTTATTTAGAGGTCACCCCTCTACAGCATGACGAGGTCACCCCTCCAGTTATTCATGCACGGTTGTTACAGCACGTGACCTATATAAGCTCTAGCAAATAAAATACAGTAATTGCATGTTTTCAGAATTTATAGTTATATTTCAGTATCAATATATATGAACCAGGTTTCTCAGATTTTATGCAGAGTTCTACCACATGTTACATATCAGTCTTACAGCTTCAGTATTCTATCGTCTGTTTCTTTCAGTATATTCTTATCATGCTTTATATCCGTTCACTGAGCGTTATGCTCAGCCGTAGTTCCTTTCATGTTCTAACGGCAGGTACACCAGGACGCTCTTAGGATTCTGAGAGCATGTGCATTTGGATGGAAGCTATCCAGACTTCTTACTTTATGCATTTCTTACATTATTCTGCTTATTTGGACATTGTTTAGTCCGTTCCTTCAGTATTTTACTTTTCATGTTTTGGGCTTATGTTTGGATTACCGATGTTTGATTCCGGTATTTCCTTTATGGTCAGTTAATGTTTTAGGACATTTACCTTATGCTTTGATGACACGCCATAAATACACGTAACGGTCCACTTATCCTAGTAGGGTGTTACAGGAAATCTCACTGAAAGTATTGAAACTTAAGTCAAATGCCACTATCGTTTGTCGTTGGTCCCTCTCCTCACCCGTATGACAAATCCAGTGAACATTTCCATCATGTCCATCCCCAAAAATCTCGTCTTGATTCCAGATTTTTGAGACGTAGTGGGATGGAAACCTTTGAGTGATCAATTCCCATGAACCATTTCTCATACTAAATACCTCAACTTGCAACCACTCTCTAACAACGTTTAAGAAGCTACTAAAAAGCAGTTGCATGATAGCTGAGGAGTTTTTTGGTGGCCCAAGTACACACGTAAGCTTAACAACTTTGTAATCATCAATTTTGGGGTCAAACCCAAACCGATATAGTATATCAACATCCTCGCCAACACCAACAACTGGGGAAGTGACAGTGAATGGCGGGAGAGTTGATACAGCTGAAAGAGAAGGATTCCAGATGTGAAGAGCAGATGATCGTTTAACAAAGCATATTAAGCCATGAACCGAACCAATAACAGAACAGCCATCATAAAAATATGGTGTCTCAACAGGGTGTTTGATGAAATCAGTGAGTTCATGAGAAAAACATCGAGAAGGGTGAGCTGTGAATGGCTTATAGCGCCTACCAAAAGAAAATACATGGTAGAAGACCAAAAGGATTTCATCATTATTGTGGAGTGAATAATTGAGGTGGGATTTAATGAAGGATGGTTTAGATAAAAGATGATTCCAGGGCTTAGATACACACCTCATTTGCGCAACCAGTTTTGCTGGTAACCGGATGAAGATGTTGGATAAAACATCTTCAGGTAACCTCTCCATGGAAGCTGCTTCTAGTGAGGATGTCATTTTAAATAAACCCATGTTTGATCTCATGTGCTTAAATATATCTTACCAACCCTCTTTCGAAACTATAGAAGCTAGCTAGTGAAACAAATTTCTTGGTACCATAAAAACATAACATAAATTCACGCATGCATTTAGTACTAAATGCAAAGTTAATTACCAAGGTAATTAACTCACTTACCAGTTCCAATATCATAGTGAAAGTTTATGGACTTAAAATTAATAGTCGTGAGATAGGATCGAACTTGGGATCACGGGATTACACACATAACATAAAGGGTTAATTTATTTATTAAATATATTATATATATATTTATTAAATCAAACCAAAGCTTAACTAACGATCGTTAATAAATAAGAGTTAAGTTATAACGACCGTTATGGAATTAAATAGAAGCTAAAAGAAGGAAAACGGAAAAGTTCTGGAAGCCCTAATTGGGCTTGATGGGGCGTCGGCCTAAGGAGAAAAAAGGAAGGAGGAAATATTTTCTTTCCTAATTGGTGTTTAGCTTGGAAAACAAGTTTTGTTAAGCCTATATAAACATCCAAAGCCTTCATAATTTTTGTCCCTCCCTTCTTGCTCTCTTCCTGCGATCGCCACATATAACCCACAAGGGTTATTCGTTGACTTTCGTTCTTCTATTTTATCTAGTCCTAATCCCTCTCTAGGGTTATTGGGTAGATAATCCATAAGCGTTGAAGCTCGGTTTGCTCGTGCTAGACTCACGGTTAACTCGTCGTATTACGTGTGTACAAGAGCGTGATATAATCTTCCTTCAGATTATATTCTTGGTATTGTTCGTGATCAACCCTAGTTGTCGTTCTTTCCGTCGTCTTGTGGATCTTGCTAGGATAAAGGTATGTAACCCTAATCTTGATTAATATAATTGTGTTAAATTAATGATCTTGTTAATCGCTTCCGCTATGCGCTCTTTTTGATCCATATTAGGGTTTTAAATAATTGTTATGAACTCTATAAATTATCAGTGGCATCGAGAGCCGTTTTAACATGATTATAATTATCAAGATCTAAAGTTTTTTTTAACTAATATTGATTTGTGTTAAAAATTACATGTTGTTTTTTAGGTTTTATAAAAAATTAGGGTTTTGTTTTTTATTATTATTAAAATCGACTTTAGTCGAATTTTTTATAAAAAAAAAAAAGTTTTTTTTGTAAACCCTAAAATTGCATGGTAATTAACTTTAGATGTTTTTGCATGAATTAATTGTTATGTCATGCGTGGTTACGATTCGTTGTTTTTTAATTGTTAAGAGAATGTGGGAGATCCGTAATAAACATGCATGTTTCTTACGGATCATATAATTTTGATTGCTATTTGCTTTATTTGATTCAAAGTTTTAAAATTAGGGAAGACTTTTTATGTTTATAAAAACCCTAGATTTGATATTCTTTGAATAAATTGTTATGCATGTGGCTATTTGATTTAGTTTTTTTTTGTACTACTTGTTTTCATACGTTTTCTATATTGTATGTTGTAAACAAGGGTAATTTTTTCCAAGAAAAATAATATGGACTAAATCTTATCAAAATTAATGAATTGTTTTGAGATGTAAAACACATATGATTTGCGTTGATTAGAATTGCAATAGCAACTTAACGGCTACTCAATTTTGGCAAACTATAAAGTGGGTATAACGCACCGCTGGTCATGTACCCGGTTATGGAATGAGGTGTTATGCTTCAGCGCTGACCAAATTCCCGGCTCGCCTGTGCGTCAAATTGATATTGTCTACGGTTGTTATTAGTACAATTCTTTAAGGTTGATTTAACTACATTAATTCACATCCGAAACACAATGAATAAGGTTATTGCTTTGTGCTATAACTAAACGTTCTAGAAAAAGTACGGTGTGAATTTAGTTGTGTGTAAAATCTTCAATTGGTTTAACCAATACCTCAACTTGCAAGTATATGATGAACTTTTAGTCTCACCAAAAAGTTTACTAAATGTTTTATTAAACTTATGGAGATGTATGCATGCTTCTCCATACATGATTTTGACACCAAAATCTATACCCTAAAATTTAAGTCATATGCCCTCTAATTGACGAACACTTGAAGTTACAATTATCGTCATATAAGATATCGGACGATGTTGTAATGGAGAAAAAACTTCATGACTGAATAAGATTGCACATGAAGGTTTTACGTTCTTTAGATTAGTCGACTTAATTGAGTTACTCAGTGAGAACTGGAAACTTAAGGCATAAAGAAGGGATAAAACATGTTTACAATGCAAATGATTTTGGCAATGTAAATCCCTGACATATATAGAAATTGCAATTTGATTTGGCAATTATTGTTCGACAAGTTACTGTATTGAATACATTTGTCACTAGCAGATCAACTGATGTGATAAATCTATGTCAATATGGATTCTAGTTTTTCAAGGAAAATACTATGGTTTTATTACCGGGGTAATTTTATTTTCTTGAATTGTATTATCGAAAATACTAATGTTTGAACTTATTTCTGTAGAAATGGCTCAACCCGAAAACAATCTGACAATAAGCTCGGCGTTCAAAGCTTTCTTTGAACGGCCTGAACTTACTGTCCCTAATTTCAATGATTGGTACCGCTCACTAAGAATTGTTCTGAGAGCAGCGGGTACTATCAATATCTTGGAAACTCCTTTTCCGGAGGATCTTGCTGAAGGAGCAACTGATGCGGAAAGTCTTCAACACGCTGCTAACGTTAAGAAGCACCATGAGGTGGCTTATGTAATGTTAGGAAGAATGGATCCATCACTTCAAAGGAAGTATGAGCTAGCTTCACCTCAGCAAATGCTTGATGAACTCAAGGCTGTGTATGAAACGTCGCAAGCTGTAGAGATCTATGATCTGGTTGATGCTCTACATAGTTGCAAGCAAGCTCCTGGAAAGTCCGTAAGTGCTCATTATATGGAGATGAGGGGTTATATGGAACAACTCATCGCACTAGGACAACCCTTTGATCATAATATGGCTATTAACTTGATCAATAGGTCCCTTAATAAGGACTTCAATGATTTCGTTCGTAACTATAATATGCATTACACGGGGAAGACAGTTAATAATTTGCATGCAATGCTCATTGACTTCGAAAAGGGTTTGAAAGATAAGGCATCCACTGCTACGCCTCAATTACTTCTTGTACAAAAGGGTAGAGTGTCGAAACCAAAACCGCAAGGGAATAAGAAGAAGAAAGGAAAAGGCAAGGTTGATAAGAGCAAGCAAGTTGCGACTACATCAACCTTGCCTTTGCCTTTCTGCTTCTTATTCCCTTGGGTTTTGGTTTCAACACTCTACCTTTTGTACAAGAAGTACTTGAGGCGTAGTAGTGGATGCCTTATCTTTCAAACCCTTTTCGAAGTCAATGAGCATTGCATGCAAATCATTAACTGTCTTCCCCGTGCAATGCTCATTGACTTCGAAAAGGGTTTGAAAGATAAGGCATCCACTGCTACGCCTCAAGTACTTCTTGTACAAAAGGGTAGAGTGTCGAAACCAAAACCGCAAGGGAATAAGAAGCAGAAAGGCAAAGGCAAGGTTGATAAGAGCAAGCAAGTTGCGACTACATCAAAACCGAAGCATAACTTTGCTAAGAAATCTCTGAAAGATGAGACTTGTCACCACTACAAGATGACTGGACACTGGAAGAGGAATTGCTCTCTCTATCTCCATGAAATGGCAGAACATAAGAAGAAGGCTGAGCAAGCTGCTGCAGCACCATCTTCTGGTAACTTATTTATGATAGAGTTATTTAATCTTTCATACAAATCAAACTCCTGGGTATATGATACGGGATGTGGTATTAACATTTGTAATACCCTACAGGGGTTTGAGTTGAAAAGGAGGCTTAACTATGGGGAACAATTTCTGCAAGTGGGCAATGGCGCACAAGCAGCGGTTGAAGCTATAGGAATATTTAAATTAGTTTTACCTTTGGGTTTAGTACTGTTTTTAAATAATTGTCACTATGCACCTACAATTGTTAGGGGTGTCATTTCCTTTTCTTGTATGTTAGATCTTGGATTTATTCACACGATTGATAATAATAGAATTTCTGTTTTCAAAGATGGTTTATTCTATTTTGATGCAATTTCTGTGAATGGTGTTTTTGAAATAAACATGCATGATAAAAATTCCAAGAGGAAAAATAATTCTGTTTTTAGCATGAATAAGAAGAGTAAGTTAGACAAGAACTCTTCTTATCTTTGGCATTGTAGGCTTGCCCATATTGGGAAGACTCGCATACAAAAGCTACAACGTGATGGGCTTTTAGAAAGTATCAATGATGAATCATTCGATAAATGTGAATCTTGTATCTCTGGAAAGATGACCAAGAAACCTTTTAATAGCAATATTGAAAGGGCTACTGAACTACTTGGTTTGATACATACTGATGTGTGTGGACCACTTAGACATGTGTCAAGGAAAGGTGCTAGCTACTTCTTGACGTTTACGGATGATTATAACCGTTATGGTTATGTTTATTTACTTAAGCATAAACATGAGGTATTTGAAACATTCAAAACGTTTAAAGCAGAAGTAGAGTTACAACTAGGAAAGAAGATTAAAGCTCTTCGTTCTGACCGTGGTGGTGAATATTTAAGTCAAGAGTTTAAAGATTATTTAAGTGAGAATGGAATTGTTCAGAAACTTACTTCTCCGTATACTCCACAACAAAATGGTGTATCTGAAAGGAGAAATCGTACGTTATTGGATATGGTACGATCTATGTTTAATCTTACAACTTTACCATTATCTTTTTGGGATTATGCTCTTGAATCTGCTGTTCGTATTCTAAATATGGTTCCCACTAAGAAGGTTGATAAGACACCATATGAACTATGGCATGGCAAGAAGCCATATTTGTCTTATTTAAAAGTCTGGGGTTGTGAGGCGTATGTGAAACGTGACTCTGGAGATAAACTCCAACAACGCTCAGTAAAATGTATCTTTGTAGGTTACCCTAAGGAAACTATGGTTTACTACTTTTATTATCCGGCTGAGAACAAAATAGTTGTGGCTCGGTATGGAGACTTCCTTGAAAATGATCTTGTAAATCAAGAATTCAGTGGGAGAAATTATGATCTTGAAGAAATTCAAGAAGATACATTACCTTCTGAAAATACTAGCGAAGAAATTCCTGTAGGACCAGAAAGTCTGAGTGTTCCGCCGAAATTAATTCCTCCACGTAGGTCACAAAGGACTATACGTGCGCCGGACAAACTATGTATTTACATAGAGGATGATGAGGAGGAAGTAGGGGATCTTGGTGAACCTGCTAACTACCAGTCCGCAATGTCTGATCCAGAAAAGTCAAAATGGATAGTTGCAATGAATGAGGAAATGAAATCCATGAAAATCAATGATGTTTGGATTCTTGTAGACGCGCCTAAAAATGCTAAAGTAGTGAAAAATAGGTGGATCTATAAGAAGAAAACTGACATGGATGGTGATGTACAATCCTATAAAGCACGTTTAGTGGCTAAAGGTTTTACTCAAACTTTTGGCATAGACTACGAGGAGACCTTTTCTCCTGTAGCAGACTTACGAGCTATTAGGATTCTCATAGCTATAACAGCATACTATGACTATGAGATATGGCAAATGGATGTTAAAACTGCCTTCTTGAACGGTCGCTTAGAGGAAGATATCTATATGCAACAACCGGAAGGGTATGTTGATCCTAAATATCCAAAGCGCGTGTACAAACTTCAAAGATCTATTTATGGTTTTAAGCAAGCATCACGTCAATGGAATAAGCGATTTGATGAAGAAATCAAAAAGTTTGGATTTATTCGAAATCGTGATGAGCCATGTGTATACCGCAAAGCTAGTGGGAGTAATGTAGTGTTCCTAATTCTATATGTCGATGACATATTGATCATGGGAAGTAACATTCCAAGACTTAAGGAAGTTAAGGATTATCTTGGTAAATGTTTTTCTATGAAAGATTTGGGAGATGCTGCATATATTCTGGGAATTAAAATCTATCGAGATAGGAGTAGACGGTTAATTGGTCTTAGTCAAGATGCTTATATTGATAAGATATTAAAGAAATATAACATGCATAACTCTAAGAAAGGTTTCTTAACTATGGAGGTTAAGCATGAGTTAAGTCATGAGAAAGATGCATCATCACTTGAAGAGGTGGCTTACATGAAGAAGGTGCCTTATGCTTCGGCAGTAGGATCTATTATGTATGTTGTAAGATGTACAAGGCCTGATGTGGCGTTTGCTCAGAACTTGGTCAGTAGATACCAACAGAATCCAGGAAAGTTCCATTGGACTGTTGTTAAACATATTCTAAAGTATTTGAGGAGTACGAAAGATATGTTTTTGGTATTCGGGGGTAAACCAGACACAGAACTGAATGTAACAGGATTCTGTGATGCGTCCTGGCAATGTGATAAAGACGATACGAAGTCTCAGACGGGTTACGTGTTTGTCATCAACGGAGGAGCAGTAGACTGGAAGAGCAGTAAGCAGAAAACCATTGCTATGCATGCGACTCAATCTGAGTACATGGCCGCTTCAGAAGCAGCAATGGAAGCTGTTTGGATTAGGAAGTTTATTGGAGATCTTGGAGTGATGCCTTCAATTAAAGAACCTATTGATATATATTGCGACAATTCTGCGGCAATAATATTCGCCAATGACCCTGGAGTCATGAAGGGCACCAGACACTTTCAACGTAGATATCACTACGTTCGAGAACAAGTGGAAGCTCGAGAAATAAAATTGATAAAAGTTCACACAGATGATAACATAGCTGATCCTTTTACTAAGGCTTTATCTAGGCCAAAGGTAGTTAAGCATGCCAAGGCAATTGGGCTGCAACTAGCTAGCGAATTCATGCAATAAATCTGTTGATTAGTATTTGGATAAAGGATGTAAGACATTATTGAATTGATGAAATAAAGATTGGGTTTCGTTTATTTTTCTGTTATTTGATTTTGTATCCTATTTTACATGTTTTAATCCGTGAGCATTTTGATGTTTCTAAATGTCCGTTGTCGATTAATAATATGGGAATGTTATTAAACTAAGACAATTCAAAATGGTGACAGAGTATACTTGGAAGTATATTGGTCAATTTTGGATGATATTTGATGGATCAAATATTGGACTTATCCCAACTATGTGATTTTACTTTATGGATCTTTGTCATTAAGTAAATCATAAACAGTTATCCTTAGACCTGAGATACCAGAAAACTGCATTGAATGTAGTGCATTTCTGTGAGATAACCTAACGCTAAACGTAACTGGTAGTTATAAGGGTTATTTTTAGAAGTGTTGCGAAGTTCATGTGTTTTGCTTGTAGTCAAAATGGGATTCGTTTCCTTCGAATTATGTTTGAAGTATAAATACAATTGGGCCCCTCGGGGGAGTAGTAAGATGTTTGTGTGGCCACACCCAAATTTGTTTTGGTAATCTTGCTATATCCGTAAACGAGAAACAGAATAGTTAATGAAGGAATGACTGAGATCCATATCCTTATTAACAAGCGTATTTGAAATGAAAGGATAATAATAATGATGTAATCATTAAAAGGTTCTTGTCCAGGAGACCTTACCCGGTTTGTACTAGTGACATTGCTAGTGTAACTAGACGCTAGTCAATGTGATCACGATATTAGAATTTTGTACAAGTGGGAGCTGAAAGTTTATGGACTTAAAATTAATAGTCGTGAGATAGGATCGAACTTGGGATCACGGGATTGCACACATAACGTAAAGGGTTAATTTATTTATTAAATATATTTTATATATATTTATTAAACCAAACCAAAGCTTAACTAACGATCGTTAATAAATAAGAGTTAAGTTATAACGACCGTTATGAAATTAAATAGAAGCTAAAAGAAGGAAAACGAAAAGTTCCGGAAGCCCTAATTGGGCTTGATGGGGCGTCGGCCTAAGGAGAAAAAAGGAAGGAGGAAAGATTTTCTTTCCTAATTGGTGTTTAGCTTGGAAAACAAGTTTTGTTAAGCCTATATAAACATCCAAAGCCTTCATAATTTTTGTCCCTCCCTTCTTGCTCTCTTCCTGCGATCGCCACATATAACCCACAAGGGTTATTCGTTGACTTCCGTTCTTCTATTTTATCTAGTCCTAATCCCTCTCTAGGGTTATTGGGTAGATAATCCATAAGCGTTGAATCTCGGTTTGCTCGTGCTAGACTCACGGTTAACTCGCCGTATTACGTGTGTACAAGAGCGTGATATAATCTTCCTTTAGATTATATTCTTGGTATTGTTCGTGATCAACCCTAGTTGTCGTTCGTTCCGTCCTCTTGTGGATCTTGCTAGGATAAAGGTATGTAACCCTAATCTTGATTAATATAATTGTGTTAAATTAATGATCTTGTTAATCGCTTCCGCTATGCGCTCTTTTTGATCCATATTAGGGTTTTAAATAATTGTTATGAACTCTATAAATTATCACATAGTCCCTCCTAGCTGTTGTTTCGCCTGCCCAAAAATGTAGGAATGTAAAACCTTACCTCCTTTTTTTTGGAACCGGAAAATAATTCAATAAAAAAGGGAAAACCACGAGACTAGCAAGGAGCTAGCCAAGGGCCCCAAAAGTACAGAACGAGAAAAGAATTAAACACAAAGAAAGGGGGAAAGGAACCAGTCATCCCGATTTATACTAAGTTGACCACCTCTATGCTTAAGCCACAAAAAAGAAAGGGACCTAGTTCTGTTCATCACATAACCGGGATCCAGAAAGATTGAGTCAAACACGCGATCGTTTCTTTCACGCCAGAAGGCCCAGAACGTGGCATACACCACCAAAGTCTCGAGTGCTATAGTTCTCACCCCCACCTTATGCATTTTGACTTTTTTTATAAAAACTAGACACTTCATATATTACTTGCAATACAAATTTATTCTTCCTCAATCATGCATACATTTTTTCCTAATCTCTTGTTTCTTATTTTTTTTTTCAAACTTACAATATTTATCACAACCATCAATTCATGCATACATTTTTTTACTCTCTCATTTCTTTTTAACTCTTGTTTCATTATGCATCCCACATCCGGTTAATAAAAATGATCAAGAGAGCGGTGTTTAGTTTTTATCATATAGTTCTGAGTAATGCTTTGAAACACGGTTTTCAAATTGATCCGGTCGAGTCATCGGGTCCGGGTCGACCTTGTTTTCTAAAAATAAAATTAATTTTTGTATATTTTTTAATAATGAACAAAAGTTATATATAAAAACCATAAATACTCCCGTTTATTTAAGATATAAATTGTTTACCAACCAAGACAATATATAAAAACAAATTCGTCGCAAATACGTAAAGTTTACATAATCTTTTAAAAAATAACTCGAAAAAATCGAAACTCGTCCGGGTCTCAAGAACCGGGTTGACGCGGGTCACCCCAAACCCGGTGGGTCGAGCTAGGTTTTAAAAATGTTAAACTCGGGTCAATGTAACCCGTTTTTCGACCAAAACCGAGTAAACCGGTTGACCCGGGTTTCAAAACATTGGTTTTGAGATTCAATACTTTTCTTTGGTTGAAAAAGGATTTTGTAATTTTCCTAAAAATTTATCATTACAGTCACCACCTCCAACATATTTGTAATAACAGATTAATATTTTAGAAGGAATCAAGAATTTGTTGTGCAATTTTAGAAAAATAAACAGAAAAAATAAAACAAACATATTTGTAATAAACGAACTACTACTTTTATTTCATTTGTTGTGCAAATTTAGAAAAATAAACAGAAAAAATAAAATAAAAAGATAAAAAGTTACGTAAATTTAGAATAAAAAATCAAAGAAAAACAAAATTATTAATGTAAAACTTGTTGTGAGAGTAAAAAAGAAAAAAAATATAAATATGAAATCCAAAGTTAAATATATTTTAACTAATAAACCAAAATAATTTACAAGCTCCTTAAGCTTGCAAAATTAAACATTTCCAAAAACAACTCAATTGTACAAACCTTTTAAGCCTTAGCATTAAAATTGTCATAAAAACCATTCCTTAATTAACTTATTATTTTGCACCATCTTGAAAAAACTAGAAGACGATAAACTTATTGACTAATTAATTATAAACCTTGCCATATATACTACGTAGGAATTTAATTACTATGTTTTTTGTAAAATAGCTTATACATACACAACAAATATACAAGGATGTACGTACAAACTTATATAAAAAAACTTAGACTTCATAATTTTTTTTAAACGGATGATAAGTAGAAAGTTTATAAATAAAATGAAATAAAAAATTTTATATAAATAATCATTATTCTTTTACTATAACAAAATTATTTTAACGTGTTCTATATAAATATATCTAAAAAACTAACGTTTTGTAATTTTAAACGTTTAAAAATTATAGTAAATTTAAAAAAATTATTTAAACAATTATTATACAAAACATGAATGAAACTTATTTTTAAAAAATATAAAAGCATAAGTGCTTAACTACTTTAAAGAAAAATTAAAATAATAAAAATGAAAGGTATATAATTATGTCAAGTCAACAATGATTTAAATTTTGAGAATAAAGTTAATGAATATCGTATTTAAATGATACATTATGTAACTTTTGAAATATAAAATTTGAAAAAAATTTATTAATGTATCCTAAATCAAATAAATCACATTAGCTTCTCCAACACAATTTCTATTCAAATTAGTACAAGTTTCAATTACCATTAAATGCTATTAACTATTTACGTAAAGTCATAACTAAATTGTGTTATTTTTATAAACTCATTATGTGGTAAGTTTCAAATTTTTGTAAATTTTAAATTGGTATGATAATTTTGCCGTTTTTATAGTTTTTCTGTGTCTATCAACAATTTCTTCTATAAAACTCACTTCTTTTCATGGTAAATTGTGCACAACATGTTCATCAAAAACACTGCCAAACATTTTTAACAATTAGAGCTAGAACATGATCAGTTGAAACTGCATCTCATTTAAATAATGGCTTTGCAGCTGTCTATTGTTAATATGTTAAGAATAGTTGTGGGTTTTGTGAATACTTTGAGCAGGTATGTCCAAATAATGGTTTTGGATCACTTGTTGTGGATGCTTCAAGTCACATGTTGCTCATGCCCATTTGCAGGAAAAGTGCTCCCCTGGAAACTGAACATGTGCATTTTTTGAAGGAGTTTTAGGTATGGATGTATTTAGGGATGTTGAAAGTTTGGCTACGTGATGAAAGAGTTGACTCAAGATACAACTCAACTCCTGCTGATAATGATGTTGAAACTTCATCGGCCACCCATTGGCGATATGATCTCATCAGGTACAATAATTCTTAGTTATATTAATTTTTATTTTTACGTTATTATTTTGTGAGTGATTATTTTGTTTCTCATGCAAACCAGGAACGCTTTTGGCATAATTGATAAGAGGGATAACTGGAATGAGTAGTTTGAAGATGTGACACACAACTAGGAACCAGTTCTGATATAATAGAAAAGGAGAAATGAAATATGGAGTTTGAAGATATGCCACACTTATGCTTAGTTTGCAGACCGAGCGGCTACAGGTGCGAAAGTTGCTGGTCAGTTCTTGAAAGTAGAAAAGGTTGCGCTAATATTCTAAACTTAACACCTTCAACAAAGTGGTATGTGTGAAACCATGAATTTATTTCATTATCATTATTCTTTTTATATGCATAGCATTTATAGTATGTTTTTTTTGCAGCTATAATTTCTCGGTCATCTATATTAGCAAAGCATAAGAAGTTATATGAAATACCAAAGACAGTTGAAGGAGGTTAGGAAGGAAAACAATGTAAACCAAATATATTTATTCAATTATGAAGGTCTATTTACTCAATAAAGTAGTAAGCCTATTGTTAGTGTCTCTAAAGCTTATAATAAATTCTTCACATCTTAGTTTAATATCTCTAACTTTAATTTATTATACTTTATGGTTGTCTACAGATAATGTGCCTGTTAGAGCTGTTCAGAAGTTCATTTTCAAGGATGAAAGTTGTACTTCTTTAATAGTCGTAGGCATGCTATGTATTAGTGTATAATAGAAATTTAGACTCAGTGATATTTGAAGGATATAACAATAACAATATTTTAATTCCATGTAAACTATTAAATTGTTTGTTCATGTGCATGCTACTGTTAAATTACATTTGGTTTCAATCCTGTAGATACGGAATTTTTATAACGTTAGAATCAACATATATATTGCAAGAAAACAATTTATTCTATTAATAATTAATGGAAGAAGGTATGTGCCACTACCACAAACCGTTTTAATATACTATGAAATATTATACTGCTCAAAAAAATATTATGACATATTATCAAATGTCACTAAACCCCAAAATTTACAGAAAAATAAAAAATGTCATTAAAACCCTTTAATGACAACATCTTTAGTGACCTATTTTTTCTGCCACCACATGTCTAACAAGGTTGTACTCTGTAGTGGCACTTATAGGACTTTATTTGACTTATTGTGGCACTTTATTGTGACACTAATTAAATGATACTATTATTTTGTCATGCACTTTTTCATAGCCGTTTAACAATAGTCTTTTAACATATTCATTTATTTGAGAGTTTTTTATACTCGCACCAAGAAGTGTTTACGGATCGGCTTGATTCGATAAGGTAGGCGATTTTAACTATCATGGTAAGGCGGATAGTTATTTTTACTACCTGAAATCGATCCATACAAGACGGTTAACCGGACATGCGATGACTCGAAATGAGTGGTTGCCTGCGGTTCGGGTAACGATTAATCATTTTATAATTTTAATCAAGTTTAAGTTTATAAATAAAAAAATGATAACAAAGGGTATCATTATAAAATCGTTGATTATATCTTCTTTTCTTTTCTAACTTGGAAATATGATATACAAAATTATTATGTTATTTATCTCCTCTTTTTTTCTTATCATTTTTGTCGCTTCTCTTTTTTGTCTCACTAAATACTCGAAAACAAAACGCTAAAGTACTACAAGCTCTTTTAGTTACATACTTTCATTCTATTGCTTATATATTCACTTTTACTTTTATTTTGTTCTATAAATTCTTTTAGATATTTACAGAGTTAATTTTAAGATATTTATCTTATTCAATACTATCTACATGTTGAAGAGGCTCGTGCACTCTCTGATTAATCTCATGTGTTAACAGAACATATTTACGTTTGATAATTTATTTCATTTATATCTTATTCTTACATAAAATACACTTATAGTTACACAGTCTTATAAGCTATTTATAAATACATCTAAAATAATCTCTTTTGAATTACTATTTTATTTAATTATTAAGTGTTCACTGAATGAGCATTGATTGTTAACTTTATTCGTCCCACATACTTCAAGGTTGAAGACAAAAATGCATGGAATTCTATTTTCGTGGTTGTTACAAAATTAAACGTTTATTGAATAATTTATGTTAATTATTATTTTTCATCCATTAACATAACCTATTTATATTCTTTAATATTAACATTTTTTTGTTACTCCTTACTCCTTAGATATAGCTCCAACCAATGAAGTTGTAGACACTATAAACGAAAAGTTATTGGAAAATTTCCCTAAAGAAGAATTAGGGTTACTTGAGTTGCGACATCATCGAAAAAAGTGACGTGGTGTTACGATCGATGAATGCAGTTTATCCCTTGAATTTATCAATTTATTGAAGATTTTAGAATTCCAAATCACATATTAGCATTAAAAGTGGGTTTGTCGGGAAAGCTTCTAAAAATATTAATCAATCCGACAGTTTGTGTAATGGGACAAGGCTGTAGGTTCTAAAGTTAACAAGAACTGGAATTAGTGCACAATTTATCAACAAAAACAATTCGGAAAGAAAGTTATCATACCGAGGTTGAAAATCACTCCTTCCGACAAAGGTTTGCCGCTAAAGATCATCCGAAGTCAGTTCCCTATTTCAATTTCGTTTGGAATGGCCATTAACAAATGCTAGGGACACCCTTTTAAAATTCCGTTTGTACCTTGCACGTCATGTTTTCACGCACGGTCAACTATACATAGAGGTTTCAAGAATGAAAAGTAAGAAATGATTGAAGGTTGTTGTTTGTAACTCGGATGGGAACGTATCTAAAAACGACTATAAATGTGGTTTACAAAGAATTGTTACACGATAAACGAACATGTTTATGATGGTATGTAATATTTTAAATTATTTTTCATGTCATTTTTGATTAAATCTAAGTTAACATATGTTTATTATTTCTTACAAAAATCACCCATTAAACTAAACCCGACGTTAGACGGGTCTTTAAGCTAGTAATGTTTATATTCTAAAAAAGAGACATTAAATGAGCATAATGATTGAAATAAACTGATTAACTACAATGGAACTTCATAACTTTTTGTGCATTGCATATAACATATAGCACAAGTAGAAGAAACACTCAAAACCGTTGACACAGTTTAATGCACCACACCAACATCGTATAACACGTGAACACACATAAGATCGTCTATTACCTACATAACTAACAGCTACACATTACATTTAAATATAAACTCTTTCAACATGTCTTAAATCGTGGTTTGAGATCCCAATACCACTACCTTGTTGTCATGCTTAATTATCAAGTTCCTTGGATGTTAGTATGTTACATCTTATGCTCAGGTACGGCCGAGCATCGGTTTAAAACCAACCAAAACGAAAAATATCAAACTGAAACGAAAACTGAATATGAGAAAAACACGAACCAAAAACTGAACCACATAATCGAGCAAAACCAAAACTGAACCGACACCGAGCCAAAACAAAAAAAAAACCCAAACCAAATATATAGTTTAGGCTCGAATCGAACCGAGCAAAACCGACATGGATATACAAAACTAAAAAACAAACAGAAATGATCGATTCGATTCAGGTCAATTTAGTTTTCGTGTATAAAATTTGTGTCTAACAAAATTTTCTCATTCATCGGTCAATATCTTAAATGAACGTAAGTATATTGAAGGAGGTATCATGGAATTATTCAAATAAATTATTTATAGAAGTTCTAAAAATATTACATTGACTTAATAAGCTTAATTAGGCTTTATACATAATTTGTTTTTTAAGCAAAAAATTATTTTAACCATATATTTTGATTTAAAGAGGAAAAAAACTCAATCCAGCTATGATAGTACATTATTAATACAGTCATATGTGGGGTTTTTTTTTCATTTAATTAATGATGCAAGTATCTAATCCAATGTAGAAAAAGAAAAAAAAATTAGAACGGCCTTGAGAGTTTGGTGGGGAACACACACTCAACTAGACGAAAGGCTTTGAATATACAAATGGATTAAGTAACTTTTTAATTATGATAATGTTATGAAATATAGAAAATGAGAGATTGAGGAGGAAGAAGATAATTCTTATTGAGTAGTGAGTACAAAATATCTCGTATTTATATGAATAATAGAATGTAACATCTCTAGTAATTTAAGACTAATAATCACCCATTCAAGGTGCATATTCATATATCCACTACTTATAAAGGCTCTATATTTTTTGTTGAAAAACTCATCTCACCATCTCATTATTCCTATTAATAGTAACTTTTCTCAACATTACCTTACTTAACATCTCAACCCATCCAGATAAAGAAAGCACATACACTGTGGAATAATTCAACACATATTTTTGGCTATGTTGAACAAGATGTAAAACATACACAAACAGTTTCAACTCATTCTTGATTTCTTCTCCAATACGCTTCTTCTTTTCAAAACCATCAAACTCACACAACAATTAAACAACCACACTGTCTCCACCATGATCTTATCCTTGCCGCCATCTGTAGAAACAGCCACCAATTCTTCTCGATGGTTTAGGTGGTTTCGGGTAGTTCCGGTTGCGGTATTGGTTGTTGGTTTGGGTGGATTTAGCCAGGACTGATCACTTTGTTCGTTGAGATTGGATAGCGATATAGCCAGGGCTAGAAGTTGGGTTTTTCGATTTTTAGGTGGTATCGGTGCCAGATGACTACTCGGAGATTTGTGTATAAAAAGGTATTACACGTATTTTGTTTGAATTGTTTATTTTGTTTCGATTGTTTATTTCGTGTGAACAATTGTAATATGCTTAAGCTACTTGGAAGCAGTTATTATGAGCTTTTTGACTCTCGCAAATAGGGCGTTTGATCACCCTATTTCTTGTCAAAAATAGGGGTTTTAGGGTTTGATTGTCCTATAGCATTGAATCAATATTTTGTTGCTTATTTCGTTTGAATAATTATAATATGCTTAAGCTGAACTTAGGATTATCCTAAAAATCTTTTATCCACATACCCTACTTGACATTTTATCTTTTGTTCAATTTTACTTGCATACCAGCTCTTTTAACTTTGTTTTTTGTGTTTTATGCTATTCTATAGTTGGACTTTCTACGACAAGAGGATATCGCAGCAGGAAGTCAATGGAGATGCGTTAGGAGAGGTATATTACTTCTTCTCTGTAATATTTGAAACAATTGATAGGATCATGTCTTAAGAATTAGATGATTTGGGTTATGTTTATCTCTATTAAGTCGATTGGGTAAATATTAGTTATTCTAAAACGGTAAGTAGTTCAAATGTTTTGTCCTTTCACTCTTAGTGTTCGCATCCTAATTCTTTAGACTGTTGTTGTAACAACATTTATACCACTAACTCTTAATAAGAAAAAGCAAATCAATTTCTTTGTCAGCCTAAACCTCTTTTGAGTCACAAGCAATCTGTATGACATGAAAATTATGTCACTCATGCTAATAGTTAATATAATTTATCAGCATGTTTGCTCTTGTGTATTTATGCAAGAATTCAAAGATTATGTCTTCAAGATCATGGGTGTCGGTGACAAGCAAGGGTTCCCATTGAAACAAGGAGTTCTGACTACAGGATACACCAATATTGTAAAACCCGTATTTAAAATCCTCGAATATTAAATACGCGTAGTCTCAACTTCAACTTTAATTAAACGTAAACAGTAAATACGCAGTCTCAGATTTAATTAATATCACGGCGTAATTTATTCATTCAGAAAATAATTATTAGTTAGTAAATTATTTACTAGCTATTCAGTATTATGTGTGTATTCATTTTTAGGAAATAAATAAATATATTCATGACGGGATTTAAAACACGCAAACACAAATAAAGGTTATAAACGAAATAAAAACAAATTATATACAACAAGTATATGTGGCTTTAGTCTATTTTTAAGAAAAAAAAGAAAAAGAGAAAGAAATGGGCCTGGGCCGGCCTTTTGGCAAAAGAAAAAGAACGGGGAAAACCCCTCTACACAAGCAGATGTCAAAAAAACCCGATTAGGGTTTGGTTGTTCATGGTGGCCGACGGCTGGAGATCAAAACAGGGGAGAAGAATTCGTTTTTCTACAATTAATTCCGTCATATGTTGTAAATAATTCTTAATCACAAATTAAGGTAAAAAACTCAATTCACGTTCTTCCTTTTTCTTTCTGTTTGTTCATCACGAATCCAGCAAGGGTCGGGTTTGTGTTGGTTTCACACAGACCGAGAGTCCTATACTCTCGGTGGTGACCTTTTGTTGTGCAGCCGAAACCCAAGCCACCAAGGGGGAGCGTTTGATTACAATAAAGGGGGTTTGGTTCTTTTTCAATAGGAAACAATGGAGACAGGGTTGTTTGGCTGTTAACAGCACATTGAAAATGGTTCAGGGAGTGTTTGGGATTGTCGGGCAATAAGGGTGCGTTTGGGTTTATGAACAGTGGGGACAACATAATAAGAAGTGGGAACCACTACGTTATCAGTGGGAACCGAACATTGGGTACTTTAGAAAATTAGTTGGGAACCCGTATAGGTAATCAGCGGGTAAGTTAAACAGAAAATGGAGACTTTATTTTGAGATTAGTGACAGTTTTTGCGACACTTTATTTTGAGATTAGCGACAGACTTTATAAAAAGTTACGTAAATTTAGAATAAAAAAATCAAAGAAAAACAAAATTATTAATGTAAAACTTGTTGTGAGAGTAAAAAAGAAAAAAAATATAAATATAGATGCCAAAGTTAAATAATGTTTATATTCTAAAAAAGAGACATTAAATGAGCCTTAACTCATATTAATATGTCATTAATAAAGAAAACTATAATGATTACTATAATGATTGAAATAAACTGATTAACTACAATGGAACTTCATAACTTTTTGTGCATTGCATATCTATCTATATCTATATCTCTACTCCTTTATAAAGCAAAAATAAGGATGGTTGAAAGTTGAAAAAACTAGGATGGTTGAAAAACTTTTGTGGATCCCATTAAACCACATAAACTTATCATACACATAAAACCAACATCCAACCCTAAAATATTTATTAAACAAAAAAAACACATCAACACACACCCATATTTAACCAACTAAAAAGCACACACAATCCACTCTCTCTCTCAACCAAACCTCAGTTTCTCTCTAGCCCCCCTCCGGCTGCCGTCCCTCCATCTTAAGCTACCGCTGGCCGCCTGAATTTTTTAAGGTATTTGATTTCTATTTTTTATAGATCTATATGATTTGGAAAGTTTGTAAGGTTTTTTGTTATATATTTTGAATGTTTTTTTACAGATCTATTAATTTAAAAGTACAACTTTTGTTTGTAGATCTTAGTTTTTGTATTTTTTTTAACATCCACCATTGTCCTAAAAAGTTGCCGTTGTCATCGCCAGAAAAGAAGTTGTTGTCTAGCCGGTAACATCCGCAGCCACTGTTTATTTTTATTTATCAATTTTTGAGGGTTTTTCGATTATATTTTAAACATGTTTTACCAATATTTTTTGTAGATCTACCGGAGTCGCATGATATTCCACCACCACGATGTCTTTATCCAACCAATGGTTGTTAGTATTGCATTTTGTTTGTCTATATTTCATACATATTTACTTGCCTTTTTTTATAGATCTATATTGACATTTACCTTAACAATTTTTTTGTAGATCTGATTCGCTGGACGCTTCGACTCACAGAAATACAGAAATGCATTGTTTCTTTCAAATGTTTATCATAAAGTTATTTGCAAGTTTTTTTATTTAATTTTGTTGAAACTTTGTTTTTTTCTATTTTTTTTAGATAATTCATATTCGAATCCTTAGTTTTTGAGCTTATACAAAGACCTATAGGCTTATATAAGTTTAACCAAGCACTTGGTTTCGGCTTATATAAGACGACGATATAAGCTAAAACAAACACACCTAAAAATGAAAAAGTTATACCTAAACGTGTAAATTTGTTGATTGGATCTTCATCCATCAATCTAGAAACAAACAAACAAATAAAGTATTACTACTAGGGGGTGAATAATAAAAGAAACGAAATGAAGATACATAGTACGTATTTGATTATAGTACCGTAGTATTTGAAGAAATGTTAAACCCTTGGCACCAAGTGGTCTCCATTGTCCGCTTTCTTTCATGTAACATATAGCACTTTCCCTCAATACAACCGTTAGTAACGACAATAAATCCCACATGTTTCTTTCAATACAATTGTTTTAGGGTATTGATTTGGGTGTGGCCTCTTTCACTACAAGAACGAACATATTATTAGTCACAAGTATGTTAGTTAGCTAAGATTTTTGGTTGAAAAAACAAGTCGGTTGAATAGACGACGAAACTAGTGAGACAATTTGTCAAACACTTGGTATGCTGCTTGATAAAACTCGAGTTAACCAATTAAAATCGCATCCTACACTTAATAAGCATACATACATATTGTCGACGAACTAGTGGGACAATTCAACGGTTGTAAATACATGGAGGAGAGTAACGGTTGTAAATAGTGATTTATTTAATATCGACGGTAGTCGACACATAATCTTATGTTATCGTCCCTCTCCTGGAAGGTTCTTCTGGAGTGTAAGGGACAATTTTGGAATAATCCGTTGGTTATGCGTAAAAGGACTTCAGTAGTCGTGTCTTACTGACAGCTGGAAAATTTTAGCAATCATGGCTAACAAAGCACGTGCTTGGAAAGCATAGATAATTTGTACATATTTTCTTGATGGAAAATCAAGCTGAATGTATACAGGAGCCTGAACATTACTGTACATAATTATGAATCGTGGCATGGTGTGCTGTTCATAGTCCATAATTAGGATAAGATTCATCTCGTGTCTTTCCGAGGAAATGCGTTAGCAGCTTGGATCTCATCATTAAGCTGAAGGAAAACCTTCGTATACGTAGGAATACGAAAGGCGTCCTTCATGGTCATGAATATATGAAATATGGTGAAAGAAATGAAAGTGACATCAGCAACGTGACAGTTCTCACTGATGTGCCGGTAATGGTATTGAAATTCTTGTGGCCTGATTAATACATGGCACAACAAAATGGATATACCCTTGGAGGGTAGAATTTCTTAGAAATGTTCCAAAATTAGACGTGAGTCATGTGTCTTGACTCGTGTTTTGAGAAATTTAAATGTGACATATGTCTTGACTGGTGTCTTGACACGTGTCTTCAGAAAGTATACGTGAGACATGTGTCTTGACTGATGTCTTGACATGTGTCTCGAGATGTGAAACAAATAGAACTACAAATATTAGGTTATTATGCCAGAATTGGCGGATCGGTTGGACTAATGATCATTTGTATGTCTGATCATGTCTGCGGCCGGAGCCTCGGTTGCGATTTCTAGGATAGTTGCTGTCATAGTAGTGGTTACTATCGTCCTGTCTGTCAGTTCCATGATGGTCATTCTCATGACCGTGATTCATGTAACTATTCAGCTAAGTGGCCGGCTGGTACCGGTTTGCACTCATATGGCTGAAATGACAGCTGAATGACGTGTGACATGTAACTAAGAATTAGGGACAATGATTGATGAAAATCGTCTGATGGCGAAGCATCTTCTCGTCCAATTGCTTTGCTCTGACGCCTTTGTCTTCGTCTTGTAGGATCTCCAGATTGTGAACATCATCCGCATCTCGTAGCGTCTCCGAACGTCAGCAGCATCAACCTTTAGTAACATCTCCAAGCTATGAGCGGCATCAACAATTTGTAGAGTATCAGCAAGTGGAAGTACGCACATGGGATAAGGTACATGGAGTACACATGGAATGTACATGAAATGGTCGGTATGGGGTCGATCATTTGTCATGATTTAAGGAAAGTATATCGGTTAAACGGTTAGGAAAACCATCATGATAACCTAGCAGTATTAGCATAGACATCATTCTGGTTATAACGAGAAACGTTAAAGTGTGGTTACACAAAATTCAACGATGATTTGCCTGACAGCATGATCAATGAAAACCAACCATGACTATCATGAAAGCAGGATTCAATAAAATCCAACAATGCCTTACATGAAAACATAAATAACAAAAGAGGCGTAAGACGTAATCAACATGAAGACGAAATTATCATGAAGAAACATGAACAATTCAACATGAAGGAGTGTATAACATAATCAGCATGAACTGAAGTTAACCATGACAGTATAAAAACATACTTGACATAAAAACATATTATCTTATGAGGGGACATGAAAAAATATTTTATGCCAATAAATCATGAGAAAAATTTTATGCATGAAAAACAGTGCATGAATGCGTAATGTAGTTTATAAAAACCTTTATATGTGCGAGGGGACGCCTATGGGTCGGTCCCAAAACAAAAGACACGACGAGGGGACGCCTATGGGTCGGTCCCAAAGTTAAAAGTTTCGATAAAAGCACATGCGACTAAATAGGGCTAGTCCTGTACCAACCATTACTTAGTCATAATTCCTGCAACAATAATACATGAAACATAAATAAATGAAACTCGTCTATCAAAACTTATCAGAAAATAATTGTATGTGACTAATTATGAACTATTGGGGTTCAGTCCACATAGCCACAATTCACGAGGAACATTATGCATGAAACAATGACACATAACTAAATATGAATGAAGGTTGTCCATCCATATTAGTAAAACAATATCGATGAAAACATCAAGGTTAAAACCTCAAGGTGCTGAAAACATCATGGTTACAAAAACAATATGCTGAAAACATCAATACGTAGAATAACAAACGTTGGCTTAGGAAGCTCCTGGTGACTACCCACTAGTCACAGGTCGAGTTTTAGAGCCTACAGGTCGAAACCTTGGCTCTGATACCATAATTGTAACACCCCATTTTGATAAATGGAATGTCACGCGTAATTATGGCGTGTCATCAAAGCATGCAAGGTAATATGTAGTAAAACATACATGACCATAGGGAAACCGGAATCAAACATCGGTTCCCAAACATAAGCCCAAAACATAATAAAGTAAATGGAATGAATGAAAGACTAAACAAGCATAAGTATATGAGGGCAAAAAGGAAAAGAAGTCTCTAACAGCTTCCATCCTATGCACGTCCTCCAAATGCTCGAGTCTCTCCTAGGGTACCTGCCGTTTTGGGACATGGAAAGGAAAGTAACGGTTGAGCAAAACGCTCAGTGCACGGATATAGACATAGTTTGAATGACTAAACATAATAAAGACTTAATAGTAGCGGAAATGTATAAGTCCTGGAAAACCTGGAACATGTTCATAAAACTGGTTTTATAGTTTGATAAGCCTTATGTTTATCCTATGAAAACTGTTTAACATATTTTACCATTAACCAATATAGGTCATGAAAATCCACCGTGCATGAATACTTGGAGGGGTGACCTCATCATGCAAATTAGAGGGGCTGCCTCTAATTTAGTATACTGGTTTTGGGTAGGAGGGATCAGCTCCTTGTGAAGGATGCAAGGCACACACCACATTCACACTGAGTAATCTGTTGAAAACATGTAACTAGGATGCACCCATACGCCCCACATGATAAATATAATAATATGGCCAAAAGCTGAAGGGACGCCACGAGTAATCACTCCGCCGTGGTGAAGTCATAACATCAGTGCCTCTAATGTTATGGTTATGGTACCTCCATAACTAGGTGAAACTGGTCATGCATGTATATGGCTATAGGTATTCTAAATTAAACATAAGCAAATCAAACATATAAACTTATACTACGGGAAAACATTTGGCTGCATACGGGGAATCCTAATAAGGAAAGAATGTCCATACTGAAAGGACGGGAACCCGTACCTTATGTCCAGTGAACGAAGAAGCCGAACGGAAGAGAGTCCTACTTCGGTATCACTAATGCTACATAAATACATAGGTGTATAAGTATCAGATTACTAAATACGTAACTGGTTTTATGTCATGTCTTAGCTTATTTTATATGTCCATGTCTTGTTTTACTGATTTTAACGTTATATTGTGTTTATCGTGTATTCTGTATATTCTGATTAAGTATTTCTTGTATTTCATATATTATTATACTTGCTGTGTAATAATAAGTAACTTTCTAGAAATAGCAGGTTTCCTAAAATAGAAAGTTTCCAAAAATAGAAAGTTTTCAAAAATAGAATTACTGCTTAAAATAGATAAGTTTCTAAAAAAATAGAAAGTTTCCATAAATAGATTAGCTGCCTTAATTAAATAAGTTTCTAAAAAAAGAAAGTTCCATAAATAGAAATAAGCTGGTTAAATAAGCTAAATATATAAGCTTAAGTGTTTTCCGTTTATTATTCTAAGTCATGTAGTTATAAAGTATAGTTTATTAATTATTCCATGTATTTTAAATAAACTATAGGTTAAAATATTTAATTAAATATAATGTCATTTAATTAAATAAAGATATAACTACTTAGGTTAAAACATGTATTATTAATTATATTAATATAACCTAAGTCATGAGAATTAATTAATTATAGGTCATGGTTTTAATAGTTAATTAATTACTTAGTCTAATTTTCATGATTAAAATACTTAGGTTTAACTATGTATTAATAGTAAATTAATTAACCTAGGTCATGATAATTAATTAATTATAAGTCATGGTTTTAATATTTAATTAATTACTTAGTCTAAATTAAATAAATGAAAATACTTAGGTTAAATCATGTATTATCAACTAATAATCTAAACCTAAGTCCATGTTTAAATTAAATTAATTATGTACAAGTTTAATTAATTTAATTAAATCTGGTAATTATTTATCTTGCAAAAATAATTTACTTGTAAAATTAATTTATGAATCGAGCCCGTGTTAAAATATTACATGTCGTGAATCGTATTTAAGTTGTACTAATTATGAACCGGACGACTCCCTTGAACCGGACCGAACCAAACAGCCCTTTTTCCTGCCCTTAAACCCGTAGCCAAACAGCCCCTAAAATGCTTCTAAAACTGGTTGCCAAACAACCCCTGTCCCTGTACAATTCCCCCCGACAGTGGGGGATTTCCCACTGCTTGTTATAAGTTTCCACCGAGAGCTCTAGGCTCTCGGATCCCACTGCCAGCCTAACACCACCACTGGCCGCAGCCAGTGATTCCCCCTGCTGGGCCGTGGATGCCACTGTTAGCCCAAAAGGACCACAGCCTTGCGGCTGGTGGGAAATAAAGTACCACCGAGAGTCTTTTGACCCTCGGTTTACGTGCCAAACAAACACAGCAACCCCAAATACGAAACCATCCTCAATCTAACTTGTATTAACATGTTTTAAATCTTAATTTGTGGATTCGTGATCAAAAGGTGAAAAGAAAAGAAACATAAAAATGAATTAGGGTTTACTTACTTATTGTTTAGGGTTTTAGAAACCAACACGGATCATCTTGATTTGTTGAAACTTAAAGCCTCTTACTCTTGTTTCTTGCTCATCATACGTCGGCATGAAGAAGACCAAAAGAAGAACAGGTGAGGTGGCGGTTGGATTTAAGGTTCTGCTAGGGTTTTATTTTTGTGGTGTTTGTGTCGACAGAAAAGAAAAACAAGCCCCCCCCCCCCCCCCCCCTCCCGTCCTTTTTTTTGTATATACACGGCCAAAAACAAAACACATGGGCCTTGGGACCAAGTCCCACTTCTTTTCTTGTTTGTCTAAAACGGCCCTTAACTTCCCTATTCGTTGGTATTAATTATGCAATAAAACGCACGCGTGTTCGTATATTTAAAATGTCGTGAATTTCACAGTTATTCTCATGCGTGTTTAACGTAATATTAATTACGTAATTACTTGTCGTGTTATTTTAAATATACGCAATAATAATAATCGTTTAAATGTTCGTGATTACGTGTTACGTAGTTTACATAATTTAATTAGTTGTCGGTCGTGACCTAATATATTTATTCGTGTTCGTAATAAATATATACACGTAATTAATATTAGCTCGTGATTAATTTACGTTCATGATTTCATGATCGCATGTTCGTGATTAATTATTGTTTAAATAATTATTGTGTGTTCGTACGTAATAAATACTTATCGTGTTCTAACACGTACGTAATACGTAAAAATTCCAACACGTGAACGTAATCATACTATAAAAGGAAAGTTTTAATCTAGTACGTACGATCTTAAGGGTACTATTCATGGTAAAAGCATGCGGGTTTTACACACCTATAACATTCAATTCCGCAATCACCTATAACATTCAATTCCGCAATCACCTATAACATTCAATTTCACAATCATCTACAATCATTCAATTCCGCAATTACTTATCGAACACACAATTCCGCAAAGTGCACTAATTCCGCAATAATGGCATAATTTCGCAATGACCAAAAAATGTTCGATTCTGCAATACCAAAATGGTTCAATTTCGCAATTGTAGATGGATATTGCGAAATTATTGGCAGATTTCTTAAAATATAGGATCTTGGATGTACTTTAAGAAATTCGAGATTTCAAGCCAAAAGATAAGCCAAACACCACAAAATTTCGCGTTTTTAACCAATCTAAGTAACCCAAATCACTACCACGCCTATGTAGTTGATTTGTCTACTCACTAACACCACGAAAACGCAAAAAATTTGGATGATCTGAGTTAGAAAATGAAGAAAAAACCCACGAATTATATATGAAAACCAAAACCAATCACGTATCTACCCCATGGAGATTGATACCAATTGTTGTCCCATATTCTTAGATGATTAAAGATAGAAAATAGTTGAAAAGAGATGGATTTTAGAGAGAGAAAGTAGAGAGAAGGAGGTGATTAACTTGGTGAGATTAGATTAAGAATAATGAGAACTTCCACCCTCCTAACATGCTAGGAGGGTGCTTATATAGTCCACCCACATGCGGGCTCTCTAATGGACTATATATCTTTTGGGTCGGGCTTGAATAAATGCTTAGTACCTTGAAAGAGGCCTTTTAAGCTAACCATCAAGCCCGTAATGTCACGACTATTTTAACTAACTATTACAACGTTCTAATAAATATTACAATATAAACTTATGACCAAACATTCTTGTTTGACTCAATATTTTGAGGCTAACAAAGCATCTCGGCCACTTTCACACCATCCAAACACAATAAATGATGTAAGGATCCCTCAAATAAATTATCTGATAGATCCAAATCCATATTTTTAAACCATTTACGATGTCAGGTAATTTCCCCCCAAACTTGTTAGAGCTTAAGTCCAGTGATATAAGTGCAGGGATACCCGACAGATTTAACGTACCTTGCATCTTATTTTTTGACATAGCTAAATTCTCTATATTGGGGAATGATCTCCAAAACGACTCAGGTATGGGTGAAGAAATGTTTGTGTTGCTTATTTCTAAATATTCTAATTCCTCTACAATAAAAGCCATGATGGAAATTGAGGCCCTAAATTCCAATATTTCAAATCTAAACGCAGCAACTGGAAAGGGGGAATCCAGTTTGCAAGGCGCGGTCTTAAGATAACTTGTTTCCGTTTCCATACAGAACTTTCAAGCGCACTAGTTTGACAAACTGGGTTTCTGTTACGACACCTGTCAGAAAATTGGAAGAAAAAACAAATAGGGGTGTCAAAAAACCCGACCCAACCCGAGTATATTCGAGTTGGGTTACTCGGGTAGAAATTCTTCGCGTTAATCGGGCCAACCCGGCTAACTCGAATTAAAAATCGATCGGGTATTGGGCAATTTATTTTGTGTAACTCGGGTTTGGGTCAACCCGATTGACCTGTGTATGGATATTTCTTTTGAATCATTTATAATTTATATTTAAAAAGGATAAAAATAAGTTTTTATATTACTCAGCTCTGTTGACCCGAATTGACCGACACGAGTTGACCCGATACAAATAGACACAAACCCTTGTAACCGAGTTTAAATCGGGTCAGGTTTGGGTAACCTATTTTCAGCCTTGACCCGGTTGACCCGAACCCGACCCGATTCCCACCCTAAACACAAAGTTTATAAAATTATATGCTAATTTATATAGTTTTGAAAATCAGACTGAACCATAGATTCAAGCAGAAACAAGAATAGCTACCGGTTCGAGTGACATATAAAATTCGTTCGTAAACGATCCAGAAAAATTCGTCCGAAAATTATAAAATAACTTAATCGAATCTGATCAACATTATTTACTTTTTGTTTACTTTTGTTTGTAAAAAAAGTAAAAGCCCAAATCCATTCTTTACCCAGTACAATTTCCCCAATTTCATTTCACTCTCTTCTCTCACAGTACACTTTATCTTCCAACTACACCGCCGTAAAACCACCACATCTCCGGCGTATCACGGCGGCACACTCCGCCTTTCAAATCCCAGATCCAAAATCACCTCCTCTCCAAAACCCACTTTTCAATTTTCTGTAATTCGACCTATATCAAAAGTTACCATAAACCCTAATTGAAAAATGTCAGACAATATCCCTTTTGAAATCCAAATGGAAATCATTAAAAAGGTTTCTGATGTAAAGTCACTGATCCAATTCAGATCAGTTTTGAAGCCATGGAAGGCTTTTATTGATAGCCACGAGTTTATCAAATGGTACGGCACCCGCGATACGCAGCCGCATAGTCGTATGCTACCTTTATTTCCGGGTTCTTCCGATGGTTTAAGGTACATTTGTTTAGTAGATGATGATATCGAAACTTTTAAGTTACGCGAACAAGAGGTTAAGTTTGTTCCATCTCTTGTGTCCCCTTTGCTTAACCAATATAGTGTTTCGTACGTTGTTGGCGCTTCTCATGGATTACTGTGTTTGTACGGTTTTCATAGAGGTTATGAGAAATGGATGGTTGTTATTTGGAACCCTTCAATTCAAAAAGCGTTTGGTATTGTTGTCCCTAGATTTGCCCGCTCTTATGGTTTCGGGGTTTGTCCCGTTACTAGTGATCCTACCGTTGTTAAGATTTCACGTAGAGTTGACGGGCCTTGGCATGCTGAAGTTTTCACTTTGAGTTCGGGTGTTTGGAATGAGATTCCATGTGGTAAAATGCTTCGTGAATCAGTTAACCTTAATACGTATATGGCAACTCCTGTTGTTATAGATGGGTTTATTTATTGGGGTGCTTGGGAAGAGATGAGTGCTGATGATGGTCAAACTACCATAAAACATATGGTTGTGTCATTTGATTTAATTAACAAGGAATTTAAAGTTGCCTTAACAAAAGAGTTGTGTTTTTGCTCACTTTCTAAGCTAAGGGAGTGTCTTGTTGTGTATGGGGCTATTATTGTAGAAGGAGCAATATGTTGCGGTGTATGGATGATGGAGCAGGATTCGTCTTTTAGAAAACTATTCACAATTGCCACACGAGTAGATAAAATATTGGGGTTTAGGAAGAGTGGTGAACCTATATTTGAAACTCAAAACACACTTAATCTTTACGACCCCTCCTCACAAAAAATCAAGAACCTTGGGATTTCTGGAGAATGTGGCTCATTCTTCATGGGCTTTAACAAGGAATCGCTACTTTTGCTTGATCACGCGGATTCACATATATATTCTGACGATAGCTGATCAAACTTATGAAGACCACATTTTAAAGTGTGGATTTACAAAGAACAAGTTACCTAAGGATAGAGGGGCCGATTTTGCAGCTAAGGTGTCAAAAAATCAGTTTCTTCTAGTTTGGTTTTTTATCACTAAATTAATGTTCTTCAAATATGTGCTTTGTAGCAAGGTTAGTGACTTCGGTATTATCAAGTTTAATGTGTTTTCGATTATTCCATGGATAGTGTTATTTCTGCTCGTTTTCTTTAATGGTCTATTGGAAAATAAAATATGGTCTGGGAATGTCGTTATAGATGTATTATTGCTTGTGTAATTAATGATGAACAAGCCTTTTAGATATTCATTACATGTTGAAATCTTTTTAGCGTCCTTTGCTTCATTACATTCTCCTCTCGTTTTGCTTGGGGTCTATTTGAATAATCTGTAAATGCAAACATGAGTTTATCATTTGCAACATTTGAATGTGTAAATGCGTTAGCAATGGTTAGGCGATGTTTGGAGAAAGTTATGAGGTTTTTTTATCTTTAAAAGTACTGTTAACTTGTTAAGGGTGATTGGATTTAACATCTAAAACCGGAAAGTCTAGCATATTGCTAGACAAAATTGAGGATCTCCTAAAAGCGTAAAATAACATAGTAGAAAGTAGAAACAGAGTTGTGGCTAACAATGCTTACATCAGTTGGGTACCACTTACAACACATAATAGTGATTTTAGGTTCAAGAGCTTGTTTGTTCCATCTCAACCAACATTGTATGCTTAAGTCTCCTTCGAAACATAAATACACGTAACAGTAGCAACCCCGTTGCATCCTTTGTCAAGTAGATGTTTTTGAGCTTAGTTCACGGAAGTTCAAACCGTAGTCTACCTCGTAAGTCGGTTTACATGGACTTAAGTAGCTATAGTTGCAGTTCCCATAGTGCACATTGACAAACCAAGGGGACATTGCTCATTTGAGCTCTTATAGCTCAGTCTTCATCCCCTTAGCTTATCTTCCCTTTAATTTGAAGCTAGTTTGCATATAGTTATTAATAAAAAAATTAGATATCAAAACTACATGAAATCGGATCAAGTAAATCTTTATGTTATAGAATTATAGAACCTTATCGCCTTGATTGACAGCCAGTCAGTTGTAGCTTCCATATGTTTTAGTGAGTTGTGCCTCTAGGTCCCAGAAGCCAGCCAACAAAAGTTAAACTAAAATCCAAATAGAAACATGTCAGTTTAATGAATGAGATGTAGTAATGCATATCTAACCGCAAGATTTGCTTCACTGTCTATGAACTAGGACGCTGGAGCTCCTTGCAGTCATTAGTATCAATGCACATGAAGTTTGGTGTTGTATGAACAAAAATACCTTTTTTGGAAAACCACTCCAGCCAGTAAGACCTGCAGACGGCATGGGGCTTGGGCTTCTATGTTGCAGCCTGTCGAGGTCATTAAATCCTTAACTGACAACATAGCAGAAACCCGCAATATTTCTGAACAAAGGGAATTATTGTTAATAATCAAAAGGAAAGAAAGGTAACATATAAGTATAAATTAGAGAAACCGATTGGACAGGTTGGGGGGGGGGTGTAACAGGCCAAAATGGGTTTATTTGGCATGAGTCGGGTTGGTTTTTTCATTTACCAAGGAGGTTTACGAATGCTAAGTACACTGTGGGTGATTTTTATTCTGTTTTCTCTGCTCACTTTAAGATATTCTGCCTTGTTGACACGCTAGAGATGAAACATAACATGAACAGATCCAAGGGTCAGATTTAGACAGACATTGTTATTACGATGGTAAAGAATAGCAGCTGGACACGCTACGATGGTAAAGTTATAGTATCACAATGATAATTTAATTTTATGAATAAAATGATATGCAAGTGGTTAAAACCCGGCTGGATGCTAAGTTTGCACATAAGTTCCTGAAGTTTATGTTTGGATGGTTAAATACTCAGGGTTTTGGTGCTTAATGTTACGCACTTGCTCATCCTTAATAGATGGAGCTTCTTGCCAAAAGACTTTTATCACACTCTTTTTGGTCTAAAATTTTTGTATGTGCCAAAATCTTTTTCTCAGATACAGGTTAGTTGGCTCAAACCCGGTGCTGCAGTTATCAACTTGTGTACAAATGCAATAGATGATTGTACTAAAAGATCAAACTATCTGATTTTGCTGCAAACAAAATCGCTTGTTAGAATTGTAAGTACAACCTACCATCATATAACTGTACCAGATATTTCTATAAAAATGGGATGCACAAAAAGGAGCGTTTTGGTCCGGCCTAACAATCATATCCAGAATGATACGCAAATTGGAACAAAGACAGAAAGGAAGAGATGGAAACGTTGTCATAAACAAAAAAGTCGTACCTACCTTGAACCAAATATTAACTGATTCATGATTAAGGTATCTTCTAATTTGTTTATTCGATAATTTTGAATAATATATGTAAGTCAACTAGTACAATAGTCTTAGCCCAAAGCTTCCATGACAATCTTAGTAAGAATGCCAATCCACTGTAAACAAAAAAATGTTGAGCAGCAGAGCCAATATAAAGAAAACCCAAAACATGTCGAGAAACTGTCTCCTAGAGGCATACTCGGTGAAACAAAAAAATGTTGAGCAGCAGAGCCAATATAAAGAAAACCCAAAACATGTCGAGAAACTGTCTCCTAGAGGCATACTCGGTGAAACAAAAAAAAGTTGAGCAGCAGAGCCAATATAAAGAAAACCCAAAACATGTCGAGAAACTGTCTCCTAGAGGCATACTCGGTGGACTGCGATCATCAATCGACTCAGTCTGGGGCTCTGATAGGATCCAACGATGATCTTTAAACCAAAATTCTCCTCCGGCTCCCAGCTATCTCCATCGTTAGATTCAAATCTGTATCCAAACACCGGTGAGCGCTTTTGAGTCACCTTCAGTTTACTCTCCGGTATGACAGAGTATCAATATGTCGTGGTCTTTCAAGCAAATGTTTCAGTTTACAATTTTGACCCGTTAGAGATTTAACATGCTCAAACCCACCAATTGCAGAGTAAACGGGTCAAGAGGATAGTTTTGAATCCACCCTTCACATTAGGTTTAAGTAGCGTGTAGAAAGAAAAAAATGCCTTTCACACATATTGTTTGAAACCTGACGAGTTTGAACATTTTCAGGACGCAAAGTTTAGGAGGTTGTGTATAGAGTGACAATATGAATAATAATGATTGGAACATTAAGGGGGTGTTTGGGATTGTTAATCCAAAACTGGTTATATCATTATTTGTGAGTGAAATAAGGTGGTTTGAATAAGAATCTTGAAATATATGCTTATTGCGTTATGTGGTTATTTGCAAGTGAAATTAGCTGCTCTGACTAAGCAGTTTGAAGTTATTTGTTTTGAAAAACAAATCGCTCAGGCGGGACTGGGCATTGTTGTTATCGTCGGTTTCTATAAGACGATAATAGCAAGTTTTGTAAGCAATGTGAAACACCCTTTTAGGATCTGCCACATATATGTCAATGAATTTGCATACTGGTTTTTCAGCTATGTGATGCTCTTTAGAATATGGTACCAAACGTCACTTTGAATTAATATCATTATAATGAAGTTTATTAAATTGCACAAACAATTCGTGATGAAATTGCCTCTGTAGTCAAAATTTTGGTTGCGAAATATGACAAGGTCTAATGCTTTAGCAATCTTGAACCTACATTTTATGGATGCCGGGCATGTTTATATGATTACGTGCTCAAATTTGTAACTTCGTGTCATCACTGGATTGTTGGACACAGAAAAGATTCTCAAAGCTATGTTATATGAAGAGAAAAGCGTGTGTCGAGGTTCGAATCCAGTCTATTGACATAGACCTTCCAGAACAAGTGCCTGAAGCTGAATTGATCGCTAAGGTCCATGAGTTAAATGCAGATCCCAAAGTACATGGTCACTAATTTAAGAAGTTTGCTTATATTTCTGGCGTAAAATCTGCGACACCTTATCTAGGAGATTATATTCATATAAAATAATACTAGATTTTTTATATATTGCTCAGGCTAGTGTCGATCAGAGGTGGAAGCTTGGCCCTATTTAGAAATTTTGACCCTTTTACATATGCAGGTTCACTTGGGTTATGGCCTTATGGGTTACCTCAAACGGGGCACATAGGTTGAACCATATTGGTTCAGCTTCCTTTGCCGAAACACATCAGTGAAGAGAAAGTCTTGACAGAAATCAGTATCGACAAGGATGTAGATGGCTTTCACCCTCTCAACATTGGCAAACTGGCAATGAAAGGCAGAGACCCGCTCTTTCTTCCTTGCACCCCAAAGGCAAGAAAAATCTTAACTCACCATTTAACAAATTTCATTATGTGCCTCTCGTTTGAAGGTGGCAAAATGCGTGGGTGTGGGTAATAGATCAAAATTGGTTCGGGTCAAAACGGTACTTTTCATGTGCGTGAAAAATTGAAACATTTTGTCCATTTTTCTCGAAATTTTCGACCATCTAATGCATCAGATATAACTAGAGAAGTGCATTGTTGAAATGATGCCTAAAATACCAACAAATGGAAAAGTGCGTACGTAAACTCAACAACGGGAATGATATTAAATGAAAAGAAGCTAAAGTATTTATTTTTATCTTTTAAACAGGGATGTATTGAACTTCTGAAACGCAGTGGTGTAACCATAAAGGGAAAGCGGGCCGTGGTTGTTGGTCGAAGTAACATATTTGGCTTACCTGTTTCACTGTTGTTACTGAAAGCAGATTGCTACAGTTACTGTAGTTCATTCGCATACACCCGATCCAGAAAGTATCATACGTGAGGCACATTGTTATATCTGCAGCTGGACAAGCTATGATGGTAATCATTGTTTGTTTCATATAAATAACTAGAACTGACCTGTCTACAAGTAAAGACGTCGAAGTACTAAACTCTTGTTTCTTGTTTCTTTACTAATTTTATATGATGCTCTTTCTACTTGCTCTAATATTCCAGATAAAAGGCAGCTGGTTAAAGCCTGGTCCGGCAGTTATCGACGTTGGTACAAATGCAGTTGACGATGCTAGTAGAAAATTAGGATACAGGCTTGTAGGTGATGTCGATTATCAAGAAGGATGTAAAGTGGCTGGATGTATTACGCCCGTTCCAGGAGGTGTTGGACCCATGACCGTAGCAATGCTACTTAAAAACACTTTGGAGGCACCAAATGTGTGATCGGGCAGTAAACCAATTCCTAGTCGTTACAGTTTTTTGTTACAAGACATGTGATATAGCAAAATACTATTTTACATCATGTAATTTGGTTGATCATGTAAGCTTATTTCATTTCGACTGTATAATAGTATTATTCAATTTCAATGACAACTAGCTTTGGTTATAGTTTAGCTAACTTGTTACCACTGTGACAAAAGAGCAGGGTTCAAAGGAGCTGCGCTGCGCTTCTTGCTGGGCCAAGGGTAGCGCCCCTTTCGTATGGACATCGCCTATCAGGTGCGAAGTTGTCAAGTCTACATGCTAGCCAATATAAGAGATAGACGGATTCCGTGACCATCATCTCTAGTTGAGAAACTAGCTCATTCAATTTTGAATGTATCACGTGATTGTTTGAACAACAAACCACAGGAAAGGCCAACAATGCGCCAAGTCACAGAGATATTGTCAGTGGATGATCGACTTTGGATGAAGATGCATGTATCTGTAACTTAAGGCTAGCTTGATCGATTTTGTATGAAAGTTTTATGGTTTTTTTTCCTTGTAATGCCTTGAATTGTGTTGTAGATTGTTATTATGTAGATGGTGATAGACCAGAAGGAATCACATTCTACTACTTACATAGCTCCGTCACTGTTTGATCAAAGTGACCTTTGATAATTCATTAGCTCCTCATTTGTAGTATTACTCGATAACCCGAATCACCCACCCCAATGCAACCCAAACCCGAAAACCCGATTCCTGTCGGATTACGAGTGAGTTTTCAAAAATAAAAAACCGACCTGATACTTAAACTTATGTACACCTGACCCGATAGCACCCAGGTGAGTTTTTAGTGATTTTTTCGATGTTTTCACAATACCACTTGAACTTATATCAAGCATTCTATGATATAACAGTGATGTTTCATTAGCTGAAGGCACTAAAACTATTCAAGTCATTGGTGAGAGTGAAAATTTACAATATAGAGAGAAAATGAAAGATTTTATAGTGAAAATAATGATAACCAGCTTTACGTGGCTCGAGCTTAGTATTCCAGCAACAGTCATTATCATTAGACTTCACTATAAAAAAATGGTAAGACTTTTTGGATCTAACCAATCGCCTTATTTGCACCCATTGCTGAAGTGTCAGATCAACACCAGTGGGCTTATGAGCACAGGCATGTAGAAGCTCAATTGCCCCAGATGGAGCAGAACCAAGGTCTTCCAGTTAAGTCTGTTAAACTCAAACCAATGGCACCACATAACTGAGAAAAAAAATGAGTATCCATGTTACTACTGTATACTGTAACACAGAACTACCAACGTACGTAGAAAGTGAATATAACCAGTATAGATCAGTGTTGTAAATATCGGTCATGGCGGCCGATATATCGGTGATATATCGCTTGGCGGTGGTCCACCGCCACGCCATGGAGCATATCGGCCAACTTGGCGTTTTGGTCAAATATCGGTCCATATCGGTCAAATATCGGTCATATCGGTAAAAAATCGGTTGACTTTTGGTATTTTGATTGCTTTTTATTGTGTTTTTATTTTTTAATGTAAATTTTAAAAGATATATAACTAAAACTAATGAATACATTAATAAAATTATAAAAATATATAAGAATTTCAAATTTATGTTAAATAAATTTTAAAATATATAAAACAATGATAAAAATATATAAAATAATGATTTTATAGTACCCGCCGAGAAACCGATATATCGCTGCCAAGACGATATATCGCTTGGCGGTGGTCGACCGCCGAGACCCCGCCGAGCGATATTTACAACCTTGGTATAGATGACACTGATTATGGATAAGTTTATACTCCAAGGGGTGAAAAGTGGAAGAACATAAGCAACTATAGGAAACTATATCACTGACAGGAAAAACAACTGTCGAAAGTTAGAGCACACGCAAGTTATTTACTTGACAATACGATATGCACTGCATGAAGATGAATCCAGAGGGTAAACCATACAGTTTATAACTACAAATTGATATTACCAAGATAAGAAACATGAAGACCATATTGATAAGATGAAAAGACAGTAATGTCTTTACTTGGTAGTATTTACTGGCTCCAACTCGCAATGATACCAGGTTTCCCTGGGTAGCAGGACTGCTCAACGAAAGACCTCGCACACTGCATCAATTAGTGACATAAGAAACAAGGAGGCTCTAATTAATTCACATAACATTATACTACAACAAGGAATGTGAATGCGCTAAAAAATAATACTAGTACATCGGAGTATTCCCAGTAATCAAGTTTCATTAAGTGAACAAATTTGAACCAAGAAAAAAAGAAAAACTTGATATATAAAAGAAGATAGTATAATAATGTAATAGTTATTAAAGTACAAATAGCAAACTGAGGCACGCTGGACGATGGAAATAAGGCGTGATAAAGTTGCTGCATCAAAGTAGTGAGCGAAGAGGAACATGGGTCGGTGTTCTTCTGATGATGCTCAAAGTACATTTGAATAAAGAAAAACAGATTTGACTGAGATGCACCAACCCGCCGACCCAATACATCAAGCCGGTGTTCCAAAGCATCAGCAAGGCGTTCCAAAGCATCAGCACGACGATCCAATTCAACAGCACGGCGTTCCAATACATCAGCCCGCCGTCTTAATGCATCAGCGCGCAGTCGTAAAGCATCAGTCCGCAGTCGTAAAGCATCGGCGCGGCGAGCATCAGGGCCATTCAATTCCTTAGCCTGCTCTTCCAATTTCTCAGCTTGTGTTAAAATATCATTCCAATGTACCTCCAGTTTAAGTGGAAGATTCTTTGTATCAGTAAGATGTTTCAAAACATGAAAAAGATGCTCGTCCTCATCATGCCATAACTTATTTGCATCAACCATCCGTAGCTTTTCATAATGATTATAATCAATTGTACCCTGTCGGGTGAATGGGAAGCTTCTCGTGGATGATCCCTGCGTGAATGGATTTTTTTTTAACAGTGAATGAAACCAACTAACTATGCAAAGAACTCTAGGCTAGCTTTTAACAAAGATATTGGTTACCTTCTAATGATCATTAACGCACAACTGTGATGCATAAAGAAGTACAACATCATCGTATGCGCATAAGGTGTTGCATTGAGGACACTGTTGAAAAAAAAGAGGGCAATAAAAACAAGATTGATGGTAAAACTGAATTAATAATCATGGTTAATAAAGTAAAACCTACCTTCCCACAAGGAACTTTGAAGAAGCCATTTCTTAATATATGAAAATCCATACATATGCCCACAAGGAAGAGCGCTGCAGCAAATACACAAAAAGAAAAAAACCTTCAGGTAATATACTGACCCAAGCAAACCAGGAAACGCTTACAATGTACCCATAGAATAACTTTGGGTGAGTTGGGGAAAGCTAAAAAAAACCCTTTAGGTAATATACGAAAATCAAATATCAGTGCTGAAGTACACTAGTATATTAGTATAAGATAAGCCCTTAAACTCATCAAGCTTGAAGCTTTATTATTATTATTATCAAAGTCAGTCAAACTCACTAATTATATTCTGATCAATCTTAAAAGAAAAGAAAGAAAAAGTACCAAAGTCGATGTATTCCGCCAATAGTCCAAGGTTGATAGCAAATAGAGCAATTAGACAAGTTTTTTGGATTACGGATATCATCATCGATCACCACTATCCCATGAACTATTTTATCATCTGCATAATCCATCCAGCTTGAAACCCATGGTGACCTCGCCTCCTCCAAATCTTCGACTTCCTCCTCTTGTAATTCAATAGCTTCCTTCTCATATTCAGAATCGTTACTTTCTTCTGTCAGAGTACTCTAGTTTTAATGGATGATGCAATTACAAGCAGCTTTGGATCAACAATCCCAAACACCCCCTTAAAGTTCCAATATTTTTTTACTCACAGTTTATTTTATTTCACCCACATATTCTAATCATAAACCTACATGGATGTTTTGTTATACAGTATACAATATAAGTGTATAATAAAGCTCAACCCAACTAGTTGGCCCGTTTCGACCCATATCATAATGAGAGCATTTTACCATTTTCAGTCGTTTTCTGAAGATTCAAGTGTGCAAAATTGATTAAAGTTTATATAAGAAAAGCTATTCTTTACCATCGTTGCTTGTCCAGCTGCAGCAATAACAAAGTCTGTCTAAATCTGACCCTTGGATCTGTTCGGGTTATGTTTCATCTCTAGTGGGTCAACAAGGCAGAATATCTTAGAATTCGTATACCTCCTTTATAAATGAAAAAAATACAACCTGACCCATGCCAAATAAACCCATTTTGGCCCGTTACCCAACCTGTCCATTTTGTTTCTCTAATTTATACTAATATGTTATTTTATTTTTCTTCTTTTGGTTATTAACAATAATTCCCTTTGTTCAGAAATATTGCGGGTTTCTGCTATGTTGTCAGTTAAGGATTTAATGAACTCGACAGGCTGCAACATAGAAGCCCGAGCGGAGCCCCATGACGTCTGCAAGTTCATATAGCACCAAACTTAACGTGCATATTGATACTAATGATAGTTCACTTGGAATAAATCATGTGCTCTGGCAGAGGTTAAGTGGTTTTTAACTTCACTTTATTGGCTGGCTTTTGGGACCTAGAGGCACAACTCACTAAAATGTATGGAAGCTACAATGGGCTGTCGTGTATATACGACGAAAGGGTCAATCAAGGCACCCGATAAGGTTCTATAGTTCTATAGCATAGAGATTTACTTGATCCAATTTCGTGTAATATTTATATGCAAACTAGAACTCAAATGAGCATTGTCCCCTTGGTTTGTCAATGTGCACTATGGGAACTGCAACTATAGCTACTTAAGTCCATGTAAACTGACTTACGAGGTAGACTACGGTTTGAACTTCCGTGAACTAAGCTAAAAAACATCTACTTGACAAAGGATGCAACGGGGCTGCTACAGTTAGGTACTTAGGTGGCACAACAACAAAAAACAGGCAGTGTCCATTCCAGAATCACAGGATTTTCTATGTGAATCAAATGTTGGATAATAACCACCACAAAAGCTTAATAAACCTGGAGAGGTAGCAAGTATTATTCAATAGACATGGGAAGAGTGGGGAAACTTACGCTGAGCCAAAATTGTTGTTAAGATGAAACAAATAAGCTCTTGAACCTAAAAATCAGTATTCTGTGTTGTAAGTTGTAAGTTGTAACCCAATTGATGTAAGCATTGTTAGCCACAGCTCTGTTTCTACTTTCTACTATGTTATTTTACACTTTTAGAAGATCGTCAATTTTGTCTAGCAATATGCTAGACTCTCCAGTTTTAGATGTTAAATTTAATCACCCTTAACAAGTTAACAATATTTCTTTTAAAGAGAAAAAAAATCATAACTTTCTCCAAACATCACCTAACCACTAATAACGCCTTTACTACTCTAGTCCTGAGTTAAAGTAGACGGATATCATTTCTTGTTCACACATAAGCATTTACACATTCAAATGTTTCATATTCAACGGCTGATAAACTCATGTTTGCATTTACAGACTATCAAATACTAGACCCCAGACAAAACAAGAGGAGAATGTAACAAAGCAAAGGACGCTAAAAAGAGTTCTAACATATAATGAATATCTAAAAGATATTCCCAGCTCTGAATAGACCATTAAAGAAAACGAGCAGAAATAACACTATCCGTGGAATAATAGAAATCGCATTAAACTTGATAATAGAAGTCACTAACCTTGCTACAAAGCACATATTTGAAGAACATTAATTTAGTGATAAAAAAAACCAAAATAGATGAAACTGATTTTTCGACACCTTAGCTACAAAATCGGCCCCTCTATCCTTAGGTAACTTGTATTTTTTAAATCCACACTTTAAAATGTGGTCTTCAACTATCGTCAGAATAAATATGTGAATCCGCGTGATCAAGCAAAAGTAGCGATTCCTTGTTAAAGCCCATGAAGAATGATCCATATTGTCCGGAAATCCCAAGGTTCTTGATTTGTTGTGAGGAAGGGTCGTACAGATTCAGTGTGGTAAACCTTCTATCCCCCTTTTGAGTTACAAATATAGGTTCACCACTCTTCCTAAACCCTAATATTTTATCGATTTTTGTGGGAATTGTGAATAGCTTTCTAAAAGACGAATCATGCTCCATCACCCATACACCGCAACATATTGCTCCTGCTACATTAATATCCCCATACACAACAAGACACTCCCTTACCTTAGAAACAAAGCAAGATATGCACAACTTCTTTGTTAAGGCATCTGGCAGGTCTACAACTTTAAATTCCTTGTTAATTAAATCAAATGACACAACCATATGTTTTATGGTAGTTTCACCATCACCAGCGTGCATCACTTCCCAAGCACCCCAATAAATAAACCTATCTATAACAATGTAAGTTGACATAAACGTATTAAGGTTAACTGATTCACGAAGCAGTTTACCACATGGAATCACATTCCAGACACCCGAACTCAATGTAAAAACTTCAATACGCCGAGGCTTGCCAATTCCACAAAAAATCTTAACAACAATAGGATCACCAGTAACGGGACAAACCACGAAAGCATAATCATACTTATTATTAGAATAACGGCTAAATCTAGGGACAACAATACCAAACGCCTTTTGAATCGAAGGGTTCCAGATAACAACCATCCATTTCTCATAACCTCTATGAAAACCGTACAAACACAGTAATCCATGAGACGCGCCAACAATATACAAAACATTATAATTGTTAAGCAAAGGGGACACAAGAGATGGAGCAAACTTAAACTCTTGTTGGGGTAGCTTAAAAGTTTCGATATCATCATCAAGTTTCGATATCATCATCTACTAAACAAATGTAACATAAAGGTAGTATACGAGTATGCGGCTGCGTATCGCGGGTGCCGTACCCTTTGATAAACTCATGGCTATCAATAAAAGCCTTCCATGGCTTCGCAACAGACCTGAATTGGATCAAGGACTTAACATCGAAAACTTTTTTAATGATTTCCAATTGGATATCAAAAGGGATATAGTCTGACATATTTTTGAATTAGGGTTTATGATAACTTTTGAAATAGGTTGAATTAGTGAAAATTGAAAAGTGGGTTTTGGAGAGGAGATGATTTTGGATCTGGGTTTTCAAGGGCGGAGTGTGCCGTCGTGATACGCCGGAGATGTGGTGATTGTACAGTGATGTCTGGGTTCAATGGTGGCTCTTTAAGGTAATGAAGGAGCCGTGTGTGTTTTATTTGTTTTAACTAATATAAAATAATTTTTTATTTTGTGTTTTATTTTAAAATTTATTGGCAAAATATAATGAACTTCAAAATTTAAGGTTTATGGATATAAGTCAAAACTAGTTTTAATGCTCGTGCGAGATTTGAACATAAAGATTAAATTAAGTAATAATTTCGTTATTTCAATTTTATATATATTATATATGCTTTTTAACATCTAATATTTATATGTTTGTTATTTTGTTCCTTTACCGTGCATCGTGTAAATTAATAAAACTCACCTCAATTTTTATTTTTCGAATTTCATATTTTTTATTTTTGATATATTTTTATTCTAAAGAGTTATATCATAATCATTAATTAACAATGATTTACATCAAACTTACACATATACGATTTATAAATTCATGATTTTATAATGCTTAATATTATTCTATAAAACAATATTAAATTTTAATACTTAAATAGTTACAATGCTTATAGACCCTCAAGTTTTACATGATTTTTCATTATGTGATAATTTTAATTTCCCTTCTTATTGCCGACGGAGCTGAGAGAAAAAAACATGACGTGGCACCCATTCTCAGCCGTTAGATGTAGTCAACATTAAATCGTAGCCTTTCAAAATAAAATTTTACCTATTTTATAGCTACTCACCACATATCCGGGAAGTTTGTTTACATGGATTAACCACATGTTGTTATCTAGAAAGGGAAGTGACACAGAAGTGACGCATATCATTTTCTAACAAATTGTCAACTTTTATATTAGTAGAATTTTTATGGTCTTTACTATCTACGAACATATGAACTACAAGTCAAGCCGGTAATATTTGTCCAGTTATCATTTTGATTATGAGGCTCTTTCTTGAGGGTAATTTAATATTCAAATATTTTTGATAACATTTGTTAACTTATGTCTTTGGTTACATTTGTTAACATTGATGCTTAGCTAGAACATTTGTTAACATTTGTTAATACTACCTCTTCTCTTACGTTGGCAATCTTATGGTATTAAACTAGCTACTAGCATAAAAAGGATAAATTATTGTAGTTACACAAACCTTATTTCTACAGTATTCTATTTCTATGCAAAATTTAAATGCCTTGTGGTTTGTAGTTGAATAATTTAGTTTAACCGACATTTTTATTTTTTAACCGACATTTTTATTTCTTTTACATCTGAATCATGATTGTATTCATTTCTAATTCGTATTTGATTGTGTTGCCTATTAATTAGGGGGAGTGCGGGGCGGTGCAAATTTTAGAAAAAATCAAACCACATTTGCAATTTTAGTTTTTAAAAAAGTGTGGATCCGCACCACGCGGTTTTATGCGGTTTCGATTTTACGGTTTTTTGCGAATTTTTCGGGTTTTACGGATTTTAAACACACCTCACCACCATTTATAATTTATTAATTAATGTGGTTTTTTCCGGGTTTTGGTTTAAAATGTAGGTATCTTTCGGTTATAACAATACATATATTTAATGTAACACACACATTACTTAGTGTATTAGTGATAATATGCACTAAAACTTTTATAACACACACTAAATAATCGATTTGCCATTTTCGGCTTTATATAGTTAATGTGTGGTGCGGCGCGGTTTTACGGGTAAAACAGAAACCGCACCGCATTTGCGGTTTTTTTCTTGAAATCGATCCACCGATTTTTATTATGGCGTAGTTTTTTGTGTTTATTGCGATTTTACGGTTTCTGCTCACCCTACCACAGTGAAAGTTACATTTAATTTATGTGAGCCCAGTAATGAAAGTTACATCTAATTTATTTGTGGGTCGATGATGAAAGCTACCTATAATTTATTGGTGATTATGTTATCGACAATAAAAACATGAGATCAAGTATAATTGTATAAAGGACGATGAAGAAAAAATGATGGACGAAATTATGTTAGGCCATCTTTGTGAAACTAAACGTTACGACTTATGCACGAAAGTGAGTGTCATTTGGCAGCTGATACAAACATAATAGATCTAATTATAAATGACACTAACAAATATAAACCCATAGTTGATGTTCATGTTGCTCAATGTGAATCAAAAATTCGCTACATGTTGAAGTTTAAGATGTGCTTGCACACGGAATAAGTGTCAACACAATTGTAAGTTCTTTTAGTGTAGCAGAGGACATAAAGATTGACGTTTCTAAGGCTCAAGTCGAGAACGCTAAGGTAGAGAACTATCAAGTTGATGAGAGTGACATTTATGAGGTTGTGTTTAGCGGCCTCAAGTTGATGAGATCGATGTCGATGAAGCCTGAGTTGATCACTTTTAGTCTTTTGTACGCATTTTTAAACATTTCTTAGAATTTAATTTCAAACCAAAATATATACAAATTTCTTATTATTTATTTTTATGTTTACTCTTATCAACGATAATGGCTTTTAGGTTGGCCTACTTTGAAATTTAGTCATGTTCTATTTTGAACTTTGACTCGTATGTTTAGTTTGTTAATTTATGATGCTTTTTTTATATTTAATATATGTTGTTTTACATATTCGATCTTAAGTTGTCGTAAATAAAACTGATTCATTTTCTGCGAGTGACCCGTGCAACGCACGGGTATTACACTAGTTGATATATTGTATAAACATTTGTTTCACAAAGGATTTGACTTTGTTTAACTCAAATGTTAGCTACCCTTTTCTAGAAATTGTGTGTTTATTAACACATAATGACTTTGAAAAATATATGTTTTTGTAATTTGTATAATTGCATCTATTTACTTTCATCTCACACCGATTCTCAGGTCCTGCATTCTTTTTGACATTTATATTCATGTAAATAATAATTACGTATATTGCATTGTTTGACTTTTTTAAGTGTCAAAATAAAAATATACAATAATTTGTATTTCTATTTGAATATTTATAATTTTGTGATTCGTTGATTTTTTAATATGATATATATGTTGTATTTTTAAATATAAAGTATAGACGGTATAAAGTTTAAGGATGTATTTTATTTATTTTAGAAAGTTACTGAAAAATATGAAAAATTATAAGTTTATATTTAAGTCTATATAATTTATTTAAAATTCAACCAATAAAGTTTTATTAATCCCCTCCTCTTTTTTTACGTTTTTATTTTTACAAATTTGACACATATATATTTATGTGTTTTTATCAAATTCCTCCACCAAATTTTTTAATTTTGACTAACTTTAATTCAATATTGACTTTTTTCCATCAATCACATCGCTCGATTTTGCTTATTTGTCAAAATCAAGCCATTTGTTTGGTCTAATTGTTTTTTTACAACCTCCACTTTTGATTAAAATTCTTAAAAAATTTAATTCTTTTATTATATAAAAGATATAGCTTATATCTTTTTATTTATAAAATATAAAGTTCAATTTTGTTACTTATTTTGAAATCTCGAGGTTTATAAAAGTTGATATAATAAACTTATATAAGCTTGTAAATCTTCAAATAAGCCATAAAACTGAGGCTTATATTGGATAAATCGAAGTGAACTTACATTATATAAGCTAAACCAAACACTTCTAACTTGAGCTTGACTCGTGACAAATTTCACGTGCTCAGGTGTTCAGGCGTAAATTGGTTCGTTACAAGCTCGGGCTCAAATAAGCTCGTGAGAAGTTTTAAGCCTTGTAACTAAAAAAAAGCTTAATATGTTTTGAACAATTTAAAATGATAAATGGATGTACGTAGGTACTAAAATGATATGGGCCAATTAAAACATGGTGTTTTATGTTAGGCCTGGGCCTAGTACGGTATGAGCCAATTAAACGGTCTGCATTTTGACTAAAATAAACTTTGAACATTTTGGTTACACTTTCTAAACTCTTAGCCAAAATTATAACCAAACCACAAAAATCAAATATATTTAGTTCGATTTAGTTCAGTTTTGACATATACGGTTAGTTTACAAATTCGTTTCGGTTTATTGAACAATGAACGCCGCCAAACTCTTCCGGTTCTCCCGCAGTTGGAATTTCTTTTGCCTAGTTAAAAATGTTAATATTGTAACAAAATGAGGTCTATGTGGTCCCTGGCATCGTCTCGTCGCGTGTTCCCCGAGACAATTTGGGCCAGCCGTGCTGGCTCTGGACGCGAAAATGGGAAGTTCGGTGATATATCCAAACAATTAATTAAAAAATGAGTAAAAAAAAATTTTGTTGGTAAAAAATGTTTAATTTGATACTGGAGCTATTTTATTACTATGTACTCCCTCTGCAGGTCTGACTCGGTTGGTCTCTCTAAACTTATCAAATTCGCGAGTAACCAGCAGTGGATTGCAACATTTGAAGCCATTAGGGGATCACTGAGTTTAGAGTCAACTAAGGTGACTACAAATGATATAAAGAGACTCCAGGTATCAGACCTTCCGAATCTGGTAAATGTTCGACTGGGTAGTTTTTAAACAAGACCGCGACACTGCATAGCCTTTTGTATATAAAGTTTGGAAATAATTAGCATTGGAAAAGATCATCTTGCAAGATATAGATATTTAATAGAATAAACATCATTTACTTTTTTAAATCACTACCCGGGTACCTGCGTAATGCGGCGGCGAATACCCGGTAACTATTTTATTGCAACAACAAAAGTGATTCCGTAATACCTTTTTTAACAAACACATAAAGGACTATTCCTAAAAATACCCGTAAAAATTAAAGAGTGAAAATAAAAGGATATACGGAGGAGAACACATTGTAGAAAACCCAAATTGTAAACTACCAATAGAGAATCACGCGCTTTGCAAGGGAGATACTGGCCCTTTTTATTAATTTAGTATTTGCTTAAATAAACGTTTTATGTGCTTACCTTTAGAAAACAGTATGTTTTACTAAGGTTAATGTTTCGATTTTCTATGTTTTTTTGCAATTTCTTTTTGTTGAGTTTTTACATTATTGTTTTGATTGCATCGAGTGTTTTAATAGAATGTTAAAAAATTTAATAAGTCATTAAAATTTAATATTTAAATGATTTAAATGGGATATATGTCGTACAAAGTTTGAAATTTTAATATATTTGATGTTTTAATATGTAACATTTGTTATTGTACATGCTAAATTTTAATATATTTAATTTTTTTAATATGTAACATTTATAAATATGAATCATGTTGATCGTCAACAGAAAGGATGTATATAGAGCTACATACGCTTGTCAAGTTCATATGTGGTGCTCATAAGTTAAAGCTACTTCAAGATTTCAATTTTAGCTAATAATTCCCACTTGTTGATATCGTGTAGTTCCAATTTCACGACCACCGGTAGCTACTTAAAGATTTTAATTTTAAACATACTATACAAATCAATTAAGCATCTTATAAAAGAGATTATCCATTCTCTGTTCATTTAAAGCCAAAAAATTAAGTAATACAAGAAATACAATAACATTTAATACCATAAAATTAAGTAAATTATTTGGTTATTCGTCTTTCATAATAATAATTTATGAATAACGATAATTTTCATCTTTACTACTTTATAATAGATTTATGCCCTTCTAAAAATAGTAGTCTTAAAATATTCAACCTTAAACATTTCTTTTTATAGAAAGTTCCATGTTACTTTTCTATTCATGCACAAATAAAGTCATTAATAATGGGCTCTATTTCAAAACTATCAGTTACACACTTAGTTAAAGCCATTTAATAACCCTTTTGTAACACATAATTAAAACCCATTTAATGACCTTTTTGTAACAGTTGACCGAAATTAAAAAAATTGCAAGGTACACAACTACTAAAAGCTCTCCTATTTCTCTCGGAAAACAAAATAAATTCATCACAGCACACCCAAGAGCCACAGCTGCCGGAAGCTCCTCAATTGAGACCACAACACCGAAACCCCACCATCACCAGAAGGTGTTTTCAAGTGTGCTTTTATTAGATCCATATTTTTTATACATTGATACGTTTTTTGATGGTTTGTTTTTGTTACATCCACATGTGTTTTTCTTTTCTCGGTCAATATGTTTTTTGAAATTTTTTAGATGCATACGTGTGTTTTGGACTTGTTATTAAACTCATACTTTTTTTTGTTGAATTCATATTTTTTTGCTTTTTTTATAGCTCTTTACGTTTTTTGATTTTTTTTGTTACATGTATAAATTTTTGGATATATTGTTGCATCATATGCTTTTGTTAGATGTTTTTGGCTTTACTTTTTTTAGATATATACCCTTTTTATAAATCCAAGTTTGTAAATGTTTTCTTGAAAATGATTTTATTGTGGCTCTTCGAAGAGATGTTACCGTTAAAGTTCACCGGTGTCGTTGTCGGAATTTGCAAGTGTTTGATGCTATATTTTTGTTCAACTTCTTAATTATTAGTCTTAATATTATCTTATATATCAATTTGATTATTACTATAGTTCTTTATGCTTCAAATAAGAAACTAGCTCGAATACTTTTTATTTGAAAACTCAACGATGAATACTTTTTAGACCTAAAAGTAATTAACAGGGTACCCGCGCGATGCGACGGTGGATACCTTGTGACTAAATTTTCATGCGAGTAAATGTTATTTGGTTATTTGGTTATTTGTATTTCGTAACAATAATTTATTCGAAAGACGAATAACAAAAAAATCATTGTAACGAAAGACGAATAACCAAATAACATTTACTCACAAGAAAATTAATCACAAGGTATCCGCCGCCGTGTCGCGCGGGTACCCTATTAATTATTTCTAACTGAATTAAGTTTAGGTCTAAAAACTATTCATCGTTGAGTTTTCAAATAAAAAGTATTCGAGCTAGTTTCTTATTTGAAGCATAAAGAACAGACGGGTACCCTGTAATACAATACTCGGCGACCAATTTTTTTACTCTTATATTTCTCTTGCAAAAGCATTTCAAAAAATAACAATTTATGGTTTGACTAAGTTTATGTTATTTATCTTTGAACATATATAATTGATTATGTTTGACGGACGTCTTAATTGGTTGTAACTTGTTTGTATTATAGATGTAAAAATGTTGTTGTACTTTTGAGTAATAAGTGTTTTAAAAGTAGGATTAACTTTGTGTTTTAATGTATTTGTTCATTTAGAAGTTGTAATTTTAGCCTTGTAACTTGTATTACTATTAAATAAATGTTATTTAGTTGTGTTGAAAAGTTTACATAAAAAGTTGTATGATATGTTTAAGTAGTTGTATTTTTTTGCATTAATAAAGAAAGATAATGTAATAATACGTATTAGTTTTGCGTTAAATTTATACAATGTGTTCCAATAACTGTATTATATAATTGTATTATATAAAAAATTTCCATTAATGAAGAAAGAGATTTTAATATATGTTTTTAGTTTTTGTTGTACAATGTGCTATAAAAGTTAGATTACTTAAAATTTGTTCATTAAATGAAGAAAGATATATTAATCTCTTTTATAAAATAGTAAGATATATAAAACAATATTAAGAATAATTATTAATTAGTTGAATAAAAATATAGCTTCAAACACTTGCAAATTCCGACAGCGACACCGGTGAACTTTAACGGCAACATCTCTTCGAACAGACACAATAAAAGCCTTTTCAAGAAAACATTTACAAACTTGGATTTATAAAAAGGGTATATATCTAAAAAAAAGTAATACCAAAAACATGTAACAAAAACATATGATGCAACAAAATATCAAAAAATTTATACATGTAACAAAAAAATCAAAAAATGTATAGATCTATAAAAAAGCAAAAAAATATGAATTCAAGAAAAAAGTATGAGTTTAATAACAAGTCCAAAATACACGTATGGATCTAACAAAATCATTTCAAAAAAACATATTGACGGACAAAAGAAAAACACATTTGGATGTAACAAAAACAAACCACCAAAAAAACGTATAAACAAACCACAAAAAAAACGTATCAGTGTATAAAAAATATGGATCTAATAAAAACACACTTGAAAGCACCTTCTGGTGATGGGTGAGGGGCTTCCGGCAGCTGTAGCTCTTGGGTGTGCTATGATGTTTTTATTTTGTTTTCAAGAGAAATAGGAGAGGTTTAAGTAGTTGTGTTCCTTACTATTTTTTTTTTATTTCGGTCAACTGTTACAAAAAGGTCAACAAATAGATTTTAATTTTGAAGTAGAGCCCATTAATAACTTTATTTGTGCATAAAAACAAAAGTAACACAGAACTTTCTATAAAAAGAAATGTTTAAGGATGCATATTTTATGATTACTATTTTTAAAAGGGCATAAATCTATTATAAAGTAGTAAAGATGAAAACTATCGTCATTCATAAATTATTGTTGACGAATAACCAAATAACATTTACTCGCAAGAAAATTTAGTCACAAGTTATCCACCGCCACATCGCGCAGGTACCCTGTTAATTATTTCTAACTGGAATTAAGTTTAGGTCTAAAAATTATTCATCGTTGAGTTTTCAAATAAAAATTATTCGAGCTAGTTTCTTATTTGAAGCATAAAGAACTATAGTAATAATCTAATGATATATAAGACAATAGTAAGACTAATTATTAAGTAGTCAAATAAACATATTAGCTTGAAACACTTGCAAATTCCGACAACGACACCAGTGAACTTTAACGGCAACATCTCTTCGAACAGACACAATAAAAGCTTTTTCAAGGAAACATTTACAAACTTGGATTTATAAAAAGGGTATATATCTAAAAAAAGTAATACCAAAAACATGTAACAAAAACATATAATGCAACAAAATATCAATAAATTTATACATGTAACAAAAAAAATCAAAAGACGTATAGATCTATAGAAAAGCAAAAAAATGTGAATTCAAGAAAAAAAAGTTTTTTTTAATACCAAGTACAAAACACACGTATGGATCTAACGAAAAATTTTCAAAAACATATTGACGGAGAAAAGAAAAACACATGTGGATGTAACAAAAACAAACCAAAAAAAACCGTATCAGTGTATAAAAAATATGGATCTAATAAAAGCACACTTGAAAGCACCTTCTGGTGATGGGTGGGGTTTCGGTGTTGTGGTCTTACTTGAGGGGCTTCCGGCAGTTGTGGCTCTTGGGTTTGCTTTGATGTTTTTATTTTGTATTCCGAGAGAAATAGGAGAGGTTTAAGTAGTTGTGTGTCTTGCTAATATTTTTAATTTCGGTCAACTCTTACAAAAAGATCATTAAATGAGTTTTAATTATGTGTTACAAAAGGGTTATTAAATGGGCTTTAATTAAGTGTGTAACTGATAGTTTTGAAATAGAGCCCATTAATAAATTTATTTGTGCATGAATACAAAAGTAACACATAACTTTCTATAAAAAGAAATGTTCAACGCTGAATATTATAAGACTACTATTTTTAGAAGGGCATAAATCTATTATAAAGTAGTAAAGATAGCTGGTATTTATCCCACATCGCCTGACCAAAGAAAACAAGTATGTCCATCCTGCCTATAAAAAAGGTCCAAGGTTATACTAGGCATACCTTTCTCGGTCTTCTGGCTAAGACCAAGTGTAGTATTTGTTCTTATCAGTTTAATCTCTGATATGTGAGCCATCGGCTCACTCGATATTATCTTATTTTTTATGGGGGAAGAACCCACTGCTGTTGGGTTCTTCATGTGTTGCCTTGGCGTTGTGCTACTGCCTAGGCTTGGCACACCCCTCCTAGTTCCTAGTTTATTTGTTGCATTAGTGAGCTTGTGTACTGTGTATCTGTGACTGTTATCAGTCATCACCCAATAAAATACAGCTTGTTGAAGTCCTTTATATGGTCACACATTTTATCTAAATGAGAACTCACATTGAACGATAATATTCATTCTGGTAATGGGCAGCGTCGTGTATAATATCTCGACCAGAGTTATCACATAACTCCAAAAATAGTTTATATCAGAATGCATAAAGTGCTAGCAAACTAGTTTTAAGAAACCCCCTTATATTAGTCCTACATCGCCTGGTGAGATAAACAAACAAGGAAGGGTATTGGAATAATCATACCTTTCTCGTCCTTTTGACTACGGCCCAAGTGGTCGAGTCTACATCTTAATTTGTGTCTGTGGGGCCTGTTTTCGCGCGGCCCCTGTCGAATTATTCAATTTAAGTCTTTGTATGCTGATTGGTTATTAAAGTGCTTTGGCTACAAAACTTCACAATCAACCAGATGTCTTTTAAGAACTTGGAACTAACCAAATGCAATCGTTGTGTTAAAAAGTTTATTTGAACCCGCTTGTAGGCCAAGAGGGGAAATTACCAAAGGCAACCATGGAGTGAACCATATCTTCTTTATATACAGGGTGTTCTTTCCGTGGGAGTGAAATATGGCCACTAGTGTGAGATCCTTGGAATTTGTTGATCGTGGTCTGTTTGTACGGCATCACTAGATATCGTGATCACATGACAGTTTTTATACTAACCTTTTGAACTTTGCATATGGCAACGCTTCCTTGTTATAAAAAAAGGCGAGCATATTGAGATATCCTATATTGGTTAGGAGAGTAAAGGAAAAGGGATGGGAAGGTGTATAAAAAGCGAAAGAAGCTACATGAATAGTCACTTACCTGGATGGGGTCTATGAGTAATCAAGAAGGCTCATGGACTAGGTTGGCGACCTCCATTGCACTTTGGAGGGGTGCCACCCTAAGATCGGCCCAAGTGGTGGAGTTTACATCGTAATTTGTTTCTGTGTAAGCCTGCATTCACGCGGCCCCTGCCCTATTCTTCAGTTTAAGTCTTACTATTCTGTTTTGTTATTGGCTGCAAAACTTCACAGTCGAACATATGTCTTTTAAGAATTTGGAACTAACCAAAGGCAATGTGTTAAAACAATTTTTTGAATACGTATATAGGCAAGGGGAAATTAACCAAAGGTAACCGTGGAGTGAAATGTGTATCTTCTTTGTGGTATACTAGTATCTTCTTTATGGTATACTAAGCCGCAAGTGGTTTGATTGGCGTCGGGGTTTCTACCCACAAAAGATTAGATTAGTATAACGCGTCTTTTTCTTACGATTCATGGGCCGAAATAATATGCAGCTATAGTTTCTATAAACAATTTTAGGGCCACTATACTGTAGGGAAATTAATGTCTTCTTATGCAGTTAATACGGTTGTGCAGATAACTACTCATCTAAAAAGCTGACGCTCAGCTAATTCCAAGTTTCCAACTAGTGCTACTAAAATTTTTAAAGACTTGGCATGTGCTATACTGCGTAGATCAATACAAGGTCGATATAAGCAAGGTGGCAATGTAAGTAGAGACTAAAAGTGTGTAGTACAGATAGGGTGTATTGTTATTAGAGACAAACGAAAAAGACATAAAACATAAAATGTAAAGACGTAACGTAAACTTTTTGATCGTTTAGATTCAAGGAAACACAAATAAGAAAAATGTTGGGACGTGTGATGCTCACACTTTCCTTAAGAAATATTCGTCCTCTCCACGGTGCTTAAGAATCGTGGACGTCTATCTCCCAGGATACAACAACAACGGATAACCCCGTTAGAACAAACGGGTTATCAAGGCGAACCAAAATACGTGTCTTCCCTCTATTACGAGCACACATACGGAAAATCAAAATAAACAAAAGGAGAGGAAGTAGTTGAGGTGTGTATTTTCGGTGTATCTTTGATATGTTAAGAGTCTATCAATATATAGGAAAGATGATGAAGGATAACGTCGGTGTAATTAACACCATTAATCATACTAATGGCACAAAGTTAATATGGCCGTTTTCATTTGACCATACAATTAACCTTTTCTCTTAATTTCCATTAGCATTATTTTTATGACCATCAATGTCATTCAATCACGAATTGACCAAATTATCCAACAATCCCCCACATGAATGATATTGATAAAAGAAACAAATGACTCGATGTTGTAATAGAGTTTTGCAGTTGATATTTACATAGGATAGGTAGGTGTTACCCTTTAAACATTCCCTCGTGAAATATACTTAGCCTCCTAGCAGCCAGTAGAACTTGATGTCTTTGAACTGTCTGCCGTTTGTGTAGACGACAATATATATTCACACAAATATCTCCTTGACACATTTTGATTCTCATAGTTATGTTCGTTTTGGTCATGAACATTAGCCTGGTGCTGTAAGAGCTTTTAGAAATTGCGCCCCACAATTTCCTTCGAAGCGACCCCACTTCTCTTTCACATAGGTGATTCTCTATTAATCACTAAAGGCCGTATGCCTAACCTCATATTGTCACTTTCATAGGAATGAACTAGGAAGTTTACTAACTCCCTTAAATTGATTTAGAGTTTATTACTCCCCCACAGTGACCTCAGTTTATACAAGTAGGTTGTCCTATTGAACCTAGATCTTGGATCTCCAGTCAATTGGGTTAGGTTTTCCTTTATATAAACTTTTTAAGGGCTTTAGTCTCATTCCTCATCACGACTTTGTAACTATCTCTCTTGTTGGACTTCCATAAGTGGATCCACAATGTTATTCTATGACTTTATATTGTCAATTGTGATAACTCACAGTGAGAGTAACTGTCGTATGACACACTGTTACAAATTATGATATTTAGTTATGCCAAGTCTAAATGGCTATTATAATGTATAAACTGCCATTTTAAGCCACGCTGGTGTGTCATCTTTTTAATTAGACATTTTACATCATGTCTAACTATATCTATAACGATAAATACAATTACATTTCAAACCACACTATATTATATCTACATAAGATATAGCCAAAAACTAGTGGTAATTTGTAGAGTGTATACACAACCACTCATTAGTTTAGAATTAAACGGTCTACACGACCCTTAATTACTCATCAAAAAATTGTTACATTTTATTTAGATAAAAGCTGTAACAATTGTACTTCTAGATATCCTTGAGTATTCCAAAATGGGAAACACCTGCAACTCTGGGCTGCATAGATTTTGATTGGTATCTTTTGAATTCTAGCTTGGCCGGAATCCTCCACATTGAACATATCTCAAGAATCTTGTAGAAAGGATTATTCCTTTCAAATTCAATCTCGTTTAGAGAGCAAAATTTCTCTACAATTATCTTTGATTTAAGCACATATAGCAAGTATCTTGCAATCATAAAAAGATAATAAAATATATACGCATGTATATATGTTTTCTCTACTTATTTGTTGATACTAAAGATCACATTACAAAGTATCAAAGTTGTGCTCGCATTCCTTCCAACTAAAAGAATAGAAGATTTAGTCAATTTTGTCATTACACAAGTTCCACACTTATGTTTATAACCACTTAGGAAATTAGGATATGTTTTATAAAAGTTAATTATAATGCTTATTTATAATTAACAAAACAACGTCTAGCATGATATAGACCATGAAAAACATAGTTTCATTTGATTTTTAATAAGAGATCTCACATCTCTTGCCCAAAACATGTCTCTTTTGACAAAATTAATTTAAGCGACTCAACCATTGTCCAAAGAAAATAAACAATAAAGAGTCTAAACACAGATAGATCACATTATGCGTCTTCAATCTTTTTATTATATCCTTGCTCACATAGAGCTTCATCTCGATCTTAAACCAAGACTAGTGAAGGAATATCCTTACGCTAAATTTAATAGATTCATACAAATATCAAACTTATTAAATTATATTCATGGGTTCAACAAAACTGCCCTCATATCTGTTGGCCTTAAGCCATTCATTATTTCTCATATGAAATCCACTATTTCCATGTCATGTTCTTGATACTACACACTACAAAAGTGTGATAATCAAGTAAAACTAAACGAGGAAGTAATAATTCTTCCATAATGACAATATGGTTCATAACACATTTATCATATAGTGATGAATCACATAAGATTCACAGCAAACGATGTTACACTCATTTAAAAAAAACCAACAAAATATAGATATAAGTTTTTTTTTAACACAATAATGTTCTAACCATTAACATTATATAAACATAAAACTTTGCAAACATATGGTTCAATCTTTTATGTACAAAATTTAAATAAAATGTAATTTCTTATCTAGTTATTGTAAAATATTTAGATTAAAAGATCTTTCATTTACAATGAGAAAAACACATTTCCTCGTGACAATTCATCTTGGACAATGTGTCCCAAACAAGATCTCAATACCAAAGTGATGTTTTGATAAATCGGTTCAACCGTTTACGCTTAAACTTACCAAAAATCAAGTTTGCCCAACATGCACTCGTTTACTATGAAAACAATGCATTAGTATGACTCTGTGGCCATGAGATATTTTGGATTTCATGTAGCACCAATATTTGCATTTCGCAAAAATTACGTTTAATATTAAGTCATGAAACAATACCGGTTACAAAAACCGAAACAACTTTAATCATTTATTTCATCCAACACGGTTCGAATATTCTATTGTACAGTGAATGATTATAAAAAATCGAAACAACTTTAATGCTTTCCCTTTAAATGGAACGAGGTATATAAACTCGCGCTTCGCGGCGGTGGATGTAGGACCTATAATTACTGTGTACTAATAATACGAAAGATTGTTCACTTCAATACTTGTTTTGGCGAAAACGAATAATTTTAAAAATTATTTCGATTAAACTTTTTTAATTTATGTTAAGTCTTAGTTTTTTTTTAAATCGCACGTTTCATATTTAATAAACAATTTTTATTATAAAAAATGTAGATAGTAAAAAGTTTAAGATCGTTTATTATGTAATACATCACATATGTAATGGGCTGTTTTATTAATTTAGTTTTTTTTATGTATGCATTGGGCGTCGTTATTTTCAAAACGACACATGCCAATAATAGAAACGACATTCAAAAGTTTATGTATCAGCCAATAATTAATAAATTTGTATTGGGCCCTGATTTTGTGGAGTTATAAAACGACACATGTGCTTGAACAAAACGACATCCAAAAGGTAGATACGACGTCGTATCCGTCACTAATTAATATATATTATAATTCCGTAAAACAATTATAAGTTGGTTCTCTTGTAATATCAGTTATATCACTTTATTAAAAAAATAAAAGTGTCATCTCAATCTCTTTGACACAAATCAAGGTCAACGTCACATGATTAAACAAAGCATTCAAACAGCGAAAAGATTCTCATTCTCTTTCTAAACTAGTACACATAATGAGACTTTTATGCATACTTTATTTTACGGTGCTATAACTCATAATCAGTTAGTAATTGCTAACTCTTACATATTCATGAACGTATATACATGTCAACGAGTATTTCAAATCATACATCCAAGTAGTACATTTATATTCATTTTGGAACAAAAGTACACCATAGTTATGTAGTATATGTTATTTTTTCTCTTATATTTCAGTCATCGAAACGACCCAAAAAAAAAAAACAGTTCACAGAAATATTCAAAGAATATAACATCTCATTTATAGAAAACCATAAATACAACTTCACAATAATACGACTTCCTCAGTATTATTGTACATATATAGGTGTGTATCATATATAGGTGTGGTGGCGAGCCAACGGCGAGGAGTGGTGAGGTGCCACGTCGAAAACGGTTGGTATCAAGGACGACCTTCATTAATGCCCCATATTAACTAAACAAAGAAAGTCAGCATGAACACCTCAGAGAGTTAAAGTGAAATGACCACATAACACATTCTTTGTTGCAATACTTACGAAGACTATGTTTTAACAAGTTCCTTAAATATAATAGCAAATTGCCCACATTGGTTGGCTATGTAGATAAAAGCATGCTTATTTATGTAATTAGCTTTACCTTTTGATAAGGTTTGGTGAAAGTTTTACTGGACATAGAAACGACGTGTTTGTAAGTTCACCCGACTTTCATCAAAGCCTTTTATGAAAAAAAAAAACTTTTTTCTTATCGAATCTACAATTATGTTTACTCGAAGGTTAAAATGTTTGTTTTTTTGGGTTAAAAAAGTTTAACATTACTTTTACAGCTTATTTATAAAAAAAAAGCGACAATGCTTGTTAGTAATGAACTCAAAGTTGAAAAGTTCTTTTCGATTCTACAGCTCTAAAAGTTAATTTTGTCTAAAAATACAACATTTCTTTTACAGCTTAATTTTGGTTAAAGTATTACATAATTGTGCTTACCGGTATTGACAGAACCAGGAAATAAGGTTGCGGGAGACAAAAAAAATTTTGTTTACAATAACAATAAGATGTGGAAAAAGATGGTATCGAAAAGATAAACCGAGTATTTTTATTTATAAATGACGGATTTATAAGTTTTTAAAGCGTTAAATATTAGGATTTATTATATGGGTGTGGGGTAATTTGAATTTTTAGTGGGGGACGCTTTCGAAAAAAGTCTAAATCAAATAAAAAATACATTAAAGTCTTATCGTATCAGGCTAGCCATAGAGGGCAACGGACCCCCATAAATCCTACATACCCGTCCCTGTTACCGGTTTATATATACACATGCTAAAATATAGAATAACTTTGCTAAAGTTAAGGTTAAAAGCAAACTGATTCTGTATACACGTGTATAGAGGTGACAAATAATGTCCATATATATAAAATTGGGTTATTTGGGACCCTTTTTTGAAATAATTGACTAAATAGGTATTACTTTTATTTTAATTGGACTATTTGGAAAATATAAAAAATATTTGGTTAAACAAATGGGTATTATAGACTATTTGGACAACATAAAAGCATTTGGTTAAATTAATCTTGAGTCTATTTATTTATCCTTTAATATTTTCCATTTCCATTTAATCCAATGTCCATTTTACCCAAGTACATTTAGTCCAAATATTAAAAATTGTCCATTTGATCCACGTCTATGGACCAATGTCCATACCCATCCTACCCACCCTTTAGCCACCCCTACACGTATATATAAAATATCCTAAAGTTAAGGTTAAACGATCCTATATACACGTGCGAATATCTGGATGTACAAGCCATTTTCCCATTAAAATTACAGAGTTAACTCATCTACATAAAATGAAAAAACATTTTTCAAAATTTAATTGTGCAACTAACGTCTTCGAATCAGGGTGAAAACTTTTTTTTTCATGTTAATTTTTGCTCTTTGCCAGTTTAAAATGGAACTTCACAACTCTTTTAAAACTATTGACATAATCACGCTAACTATGTATATAACACGTCAACACTCATAAGGCTAGGCGCAACGCGGCCGGATTTTTTCGGTCGAGTCTCGGTCGCGACCGAGTCGCCACGTTGTGGCGATTCCGTCGCCGGACTAGGTCGGGGCTAATTCGACCTTACTGACGAACGAGTTGCACAAAGTGGGGAAAAAAATAGAGCCGTTGGGTTCTAGCCGTTGCAATTTAAAAAAAAATAAAAATTTCAAACTTAATTTAAAACCTATATCTACACAAACACAGCTAAAATGTCTAGCAGGAGAACTCCCAAAAACAAAACCCCAAAATCTCGAGCTCGTCAAGAATCTGTTCCACATGTGACACCGGACTCGAATTTCCGATTATCCGGCGTGTCTCCACAATTCCGGTTTAGACCCGCCGGTTTTAAATATCAATCACACCAACAACCTAACTATTCAAACCGTCCTTTCTATCCCCCATAACGTGATAACCAACAACATAACTATTAATCGCCGATGGGCGTGTATCGGCCTACTATGAATTCTTCCACTACTTCCTATCCAAACCAACAATATTCTCCGATTAATCGTTTTGAGGTTGATACCCAATTTGAAGATATGATATACAACCAAGACAACTATGTGAGTGACGGGCCTAGCCAAGATCAATCTATGGGCCAAGGTTCGAGACACGGGTCTTTTCATGTTGCATACAACCTTGAAGACGACGAGGAAGAGATGTCACAAATCAAACCTAAGAAGCCCTCAAGACGTGCTACGAAAGACAAGCAGGTTGATTTAACTGAGCCACCAAAGGAATGGACAAGTGATGAAGAGGTTGCGTTGTGCAAAGGTTGGTGTCATGTTTCTGAGAATAGAGGGCTTTTGGCTACAGGTATTGAAGTACTATGAAACCGAGACGGGTTCTACTAGAGGGTATGACGTGGTTGTGAGCAAATGGAAAAACAGGTTGCGTCCTAGTGTTTATTCATTTTGTGGAATTATGAATAACATTGAGCGTACTCATGATAGTGGTGCCAATGATCTTACTGATTACCAAAAAGGTTGTGCTGAGTACAAGGTGATGTACAAAAAAGAGTTTCGGAGGTAGGTTATGTTGGAAAAAACTCCTATGAAATATCGGGTACCTGTTTCTGTTCTGGGCTGTAGCATTGGTTTTGGGCCTTGCTATCTGGATGAGGTTGGACCTTTTGGACTCAAGTCAGTCTTGTTGTTCGGAATTGTCTTGTTCGAACATATACACGAAAATTTTGTTTAATAGCTGCTAGACATCACTATACTCTTGACTTCCTCTTCTTTATTTAGGTCCATCGTAAAGTCATGTTGGATTTTTCTGTTGTTTGTTTAAAGTACTACTAGTAACGTACACAATTACGTTTAAAACCTATATAAGAGAGTATGTTTATCACTCACATCACATCTAGTTATTGAATGGAGAGCTAGTTATTGAAAATATTAACCATGTGTTTGTAAATTCAATTCACTAGCTCGCATCACATCTTTTTATGCTCAAACATTTTTTCTCCTTTTGTTTGGATTCTCTTTAAACCGTACATTTTAAAGATTTTATTCTGGTTTATATATTCAACATTGGTTTTACATCTTGTTAAAATCCACATTTGTGCTTCTTGGTTTATTCACCGGTTAGAAAGTTATTTCATTACATAAGGGCGTTCATAGTAAAGACTAATATAATGTTGCATTGTGACAACAATTATCACCAAATCAATAGTACTTTCTTAAGTACAAGATTGTTATGTATAACTCACCTATCTCGTTAATGTGGCCGCTATAACCAGTGATCATGTTCTATAGAGTGACATATGCAAACAGTTGTATACAACTAAACAAGCGCATGTATATGATTTGAAAGTTCAAAATTATAACTTGAAGTGAGCTCCTATAAGCTCGAGCTCAAACTCATTAGACATTTTTAGTTGGTTCTTAGGCTCACTCATCAACTGCACACTTCAATAAAACATGAATGAAGCAAGCTCGAGTATTTGGAAAAAGTTCGATTAAGTTACATCCATACTTATACTGCAGCCTTACGAAAAGGATGTTTGCTCAAGATTATTTATATGGTTATGAACTTATTCAATTCTTTTTATGTTTCATAAACTTATTTATTTTATTGTATTATTTTACTTGAGAGCTTATTATAACCTAAATAGAAAAAGGCAAGTCGGTAGGAAAAAAAATAAGTTTAAACAAAACATCATGTAAATAGATTCTAATGAATTAAACTTTGAGTTGGGCCATGTCACAATAAGCCCAAGCCCATAATAGAAATAATCAGTGCTCTTCACAATAAGCCCAAGATTTGGTTGTTCCTACAAAAAATTTCATCATAGCCTCTAAAAAACAATGCGCGTGCAAAGTTTCTGAATGACTTGAAACCATGCCGTCTTTCTCAGAAAGCAATTACCACAAACAGAGAACAAACCAATTACCACAAACAATAACCCTAAAACAAAACAGGCACATTATTCATTTCATTTTTAGTAGCTCAAAAGGCTAGATCATCAGAAAAACATTGCGTTTCTGCCATGGCTCTAATTTCACTAAGTTGGCAAGCCAAAATGCAGAACGGTTTAGATCCATGATAGTTCAAACCTCAGGTATGACAACATATAACCTTTACTGTACCAACGGTGTCACAAAGCCACTATCATAAACATATATAACTAATAATAACCCACAGAAACATATCATCATATAATCAAATAATCATATCAAAGATTGGGGCAACGATTAACCCTAAGCCAATCGAAACCAATCAATCATAGATTCGAGGAAAAACGATTAGCCCTATGCAAAGCGACAATGAAATGATTATATAAAAGATTGGGGTAATGATTAACCCTAAGCCGATCGTCTGCAACCAATCATAGATTTGGGGCAAAACGATTAGGTCTAAGCCAATTTTCAACGATTTATGGTGATATCCTTTTCCACCCCCCCCCCCCCCCCCCCCCACACACACACGTGTAACACACATAAGGACGCGTGGTAGTTTTTTCCCAGCCAAGACCCACAAAAGCTAATAAAAAAACCATTACTGTAGCATTCGTCTCACAAAGCCCCTACCATAACTATGTAATAGTAATAATGATTGTGTTGTCAACTTCTTTTTTATTGGCTCAAAAGGGTAGAGCATCAGAGAAACATTGTGTATCTGACATGGCTAACTTGTGCAAGTTGCCACGCCAAGATGCAGAACGCTTCACCTCTGGTTCTCTCTACCTCATAACTCATCATCGCCTGTAAAGCGACATCAAACTGAAAAACATAGAACAAATCTGACCACATAAGACAACACATGCTTATCGAAAAAGCATAAAGTAGAAAAATTTCAGAAACCAAATACCACAAACAGGTCAAATTATGCCAAGTCGAAAGGTAAAAACAGTTAGCAGAACTCATCATAGTGTAAAAATGATGAGCATAGTGAAAAAATCAACTTCAGTTCCAACGAATCAAAACATAGAACCCAAAACTCTATTTTGAATATGAATCTGAAATAATGATTAATTAGGCGAAAGAAAAACTACTTGAGCCTTTTCTTCCACCTCTCCTCCCCAATGCTATAATCAGGTCATCAAAGAAACCACTATTAAAAAGAAATCAACATATAATCAAATCATCATATAAAAGATTGGGCCAACGATTATCTCTTACAAAATCGTCACAAACACATCAGAGATTTGGGGCAAAATGATTAACCCAAAGCCAATGAAATCATCACACAAAAGATTGGGGAAACGATTAGCCCTAAGTCAATCGTCACGAACCAATCATGAATTTGGGGCAAAACAATTAGCCCTAAGCCAACCGTCAATGGTTTGTCGTAGTGGCTTTGCGAAAGATACGAGAACGAAGAACACCATTATGAAATCATAGATAATGGTGTGCGTATTTTTTTCCAGATCCATTTAGAGAAAAAATAAACGAAAAAAACCTAGGGTATGGATCATTTTTGGTGGTTAATTTTTTTTGGGTTTCAGTGTGTGTTTTGGGCGGTAAAAAAAGGAGTAAAATGAGATAGCTTTGTACGAAGGTTTATCTAATCAACAGCTGGGGTGATACGTGGAGATTTTTTTTTCCCGCCAAAATAAGCCAATATTAATAAAATATTTCACTCGACTTCGTAAAACAGCATATAGTATCAATATTAATAATAAAATGAAAGAAGTATCATACAAAAACTATTTTCAAATTAATCTCACATAGGTAGGAAAAACGAAATGTTACTAGCTTATAATATCTTATTGTATTCAATCAATTATTCCGTGATTAGTATTGTATTCTCATGATGCTTGATAAAATTTCCCAATATGGGAATTTCTATCTCTACATGGAAATATAGTATCAAGTCTAAATTTTATTCCTTTCTTTTTAATACACCCTCACTCCATTTTTCTTTCTTTTTTAATTCTCTCTTTGTATTATTTTAAGTATTATCTTTTCGTTTTAGTTTCTTTCAAAAAAAGTATGCATTCAAAAAAAAAATACAAGTAATAACAATTCGTTACTTTACCTATTTTGCATTTAAATAATGTCGACGTATCCTTCGGAGTGGGTCCGGCTCAACATGCCCGTGGCCCACACCTTACTCATCTTACAAGAAACCTTAGACTAGATGGAGTGGCTTCAATGCCATGAGGTGGTTCCCAGACTCACGCGCATGTCCTATTCCCACTCCCCAGACTCGCGCGCGACTTTATCGCCAGCAACAAAAAACCAATAGCACACTTAGCTGGCGCGAGTTACTATTTGCTTGGCCCCAAATGTACATATATCCGTTATAATATAACTAGGCGAGTACCCGCGCATAGCGGCGGAATTGTCTGGCGGCAGATAATTAACGAAACGTTACATCGTGGTAAGATACAGGTATAATTGCAATTGCCGTAACATGTGATAATTCAATTTTGATTGAAATATCTAATACCAAACAACATATTAAAATCAGTTATTAAAAACTAATCATCAAACAGTAAACGATAAAAAGTAACGACCGTTAATCACCGCGCAAAACTTCTTGATATAAAACATTTGAGGTGTACACTCCTTCTTCAGCAAATTGCTTGACTGGTTTCACTGATATCCCTCTGGACAATGCTACATAAAGTTGGACATAGGAGAAAATAGAGTCAGGCAAATAGACACGCATATTTGGAATTGTTTGCGCCTGAGCTTTATTTAAACGTTGTTAGCAAAGGAAGGAAACATTTCATTGATCAATGCATCTTTTGAGGCAGCATCGGTAGTGTATGGAATTGTCATGTCATTGGGTATACGTATGTGGTTTTCATCGATGAGCTCTTCAACTACGTCACCGAATCGTCATGGAAAGTTTGAAAACCATGGGTCTGTTCGAGCCCTCATGTTTATGGTTAACCACATTTTTTTAAGTATAAACCATGGGTCTAGCCGAGTATCCGCACTTATCGGCAGCTGTGTTTGGTTACGATAGCATTTTCTATTTGAAGTCGCGATCTAAATGAATTTTTTTATTGTATGATTGCATTTGAGAGCGTCAAGTTTTATGTGAACATGTTTTTCATGGAGTGGTTAAAATCATATCATCATTAGTGGTTAAAGAATGAGTAAATATTTTTTTGATAAAAAATAATATCGTTCATGTACTTATTTTTCTTGCACGTCAATATTATATCGTCAAATGACTCTATTTGTTTGAATAATAATAACTTGTAGCATTGAGATTGTGAACTTCGAATTTGTTCAAATTATTCATGTAACTTACAAGATTTACAAGATTTTTCAATAGTTTATTTGTACTATTTTCCGTCAATATAAACGAACTTTAGTAAAAAGATATTAATTGAAATTTTTATATCATCCTTAATACTCCAAAAGTGATAGTACATTCACATGTAGTTATAACAAGGTTGTTCGACACGCGCTTCGCTGCGAAGTGAATGTTTTGTGGTTTCATCAGGTGCAGATTAACCACTAACCCCTTTGGAAAGGACGTGATCCTCACAAGTTTAATGTATAACAAAACTACCAACAAATTAAAATCTAACATGAAACTGATTTACAAATATTATATAAACTCAAAGTCTGAAAGTAACTTACGGAAATTATATTGACTCAGATTTGATAATACGCAGTAGTAGCAGTTGCAACCGTGGATCCAAATCTGAAAATAAGTATATACTTCAATCAAATATGTTATACAACTCAGACTTGAAATAAATAAACTTTAATAAAATGGTTTCAAACAAACCCGCAATAGAATTTCCAGCGGCTATGCGACGACTTCCGCTTTTTTCCGACACTACTGTTAAAAAACATGTAATAAATTTAATTAAAATCTAGATCTACAAATACATTATGAATATCGAGAAAATAAACCTTTAAAACATAATGAAAAGTAATAGATCTATTATAAAATTAAAAAAAAATCTCATATCTTGAAAAACCCTGTCAGTGGTCGTTCGTCTTCCTGGTCTCACATACTTGGTGGTCCTCTCTCGAGTGGTTGTTTTGGTGGTGGTTCTGTTAGGCGGCATGTTGGTTAGGGTCGTCAGTAGCTGAAGAACGTTGGTAGGCGATGGCAGTGTTTTTGTTGATGTATTTGTTTTGAGAAATGAGTATAAAGTGTTTTGAGAAATGAGGGCACAGATCTACATATAATTTATACCTAACCAATTGCACAACGGCAGCTATATTTTAGTTTCGAAAAAAGGTTATGGCGAATACTTTTACGACATGATTGCATTGTTGCAATGTTTTGTTTAGTAGCATCGTTGCATCTTCCTTTTAGAGCGCTCATATTAGTTTGATCATGTAAAGCTGTGATAATGATATATCCAAATGCTATATTTAATAGCCGAGTGTCTGTGTTCAGCGATGATGATCTATAGTTTTTAAAATTTATCATTGTTGCAATGTTATCCTAATGAAAGATCAGTGTAGTGACAATCAACCACACAATAGACAACTATGAGTTGGGTAAATAGTACCTTCTCCGTCTCAACATTTTCGCTATTTTGAATTTTTTATTTTATTTTTATTTTTATAATTTTAAGTGTCATAAAACTGAAAAAAATATTGAACGAAAATTATAAAGTTAGATAAATAAAAAAATTAATTTGTTAAAAATACCAAACAAAAGTCAGAAACTAATGAAATAAATGAGTTCAAATGTAAATGAAGAGACTGTGTCAAGTGTTATATACTACAGTACTACTTTTTTATATTTCCTAGTAGGCTAAAAGAGGTACACCACACTTTCTTTTATATCACTGTCATATCATTTTCAACTTAAACTTTTTTAGTCAAAGATTCCTAACATAACATAATCAAACCTTTATTATTACAGTAATTTTTATTAAGTTTTTAAAATTATTGACTTTTCATAATATAGAGACTTCAAGATTTGAAACGTGTGATTCGAGGCGAAAAGATTTCAGAAAAATCAAAACTTTTGTTTGAAAAAGTATTAAATTTACAACTTAAAAATTTACATCATACGACTTAAAATAAATCTAAACAATACATATCAAATATTAAAAAATAAAAGAAAATAATATGAACATAAGATACCAAAGTACTTGCACCTTGTTATTAAAAGGTTAAATCGCGAGTCGTTTTTACCACGTGTTTAATATTTGAAACTTTTTTTATCTATTATAGAATTCATGGTTTTTTATTTAGAAATGCATTTGAAACTTACATTTTCAAACAAACTAAAAATCTTGTGTCTTTATAAAACATTAAATATTATAATATAAAATTATCATTTGATAAAACTCATAGTAATATTTATTCGTTTATATTCAAAACTAAGGTAACTACAATGCTAGTCAATACGATTATTTGACAAGAAAAATGATAGAGAGACCTAATTTGTATGCCTAAAAAAAGATATAACCACATGATTAAAACACGTGACACAATTAAAATCTAAGATGAAGAAAAGAGAATATATGAAATAATAGGCCCTTTTATTTCACCAATCACAACACGCCACGTGACATTAAATTTTTTTAAGCCTATTCAACACTCTTTAACAAAGTACCCATGTGATGGTTCAAAATAAAAATAAATAGGCATTATCCATGTCCACTTTATTTTTTTAACTTTATTTTTATTTACATATCTTTGTTAAAGTTCCAATGTGCTAAACTAAATAAAGTATAAATCATATAGGTACCATCGATAATTGTACCTGACATAATGTCACAGATTAAAGCTTTTACACATTCCAATGACACTTTCAAATTTTAAGTTATTATTTTCAAAAATTTCATATCTTAGAAAATATTTTGAAGTCATTTGACTTTTATGTTGCAAATTATTCAATCATAAATTCTTCGAATACTAAATTTTTCTAACTAATTCGAATGTTACATTGCAAATTTCTCAATCATAAATTCTTCGGAATTTTTAAGATTGATCGGTATCATAATTTGTTTACGACATCGAATGTACACCATGATTTTTGCGGTTATTCATGCCAACTTGCACTTTTGACTTACCATTTTTATTTGTATGTATTGCAAAAAAAAAATAATGAAAATTTGAAGATTCTTTTTTAAAAATATTTCAACTTCAAGCATTTTTTAAACATTTTAAAATTTTAATATTCAGAAATTTAACTTTTTAAAATTTTAGATATTTTCAAAATTATTCAAAAATATACAAAATGTTTTGAGTACGTACCAAAAATAGATCAAAGCTTTAAAAAATACTACACAATTTACAACAGATAATAACAAGTTTATAACAACTTCAATTAATAAACATTATGACAAATACTCTATTAAATTAACTATACATATTCCGGCAACACATGTGTTTAACGGCGGCGGCAGGACTGTTTTTGATAGACATTTGCGAGGGCAGCAATATTTCTGGCGAGACTTTAACAACAGTAACATTTCAGGCGAGACAATCTGTAACAAACTATTGGAAAAGACGCAAATAAAATCGAGCGAGTCATATTTATTAGAGAAGTAAAAAAAACTGACAGCAAAAGACGCAAAAGAACTTACAAAAACACAAATCCATAAAACAAACCTTACGGCAATACAACCGGTGTTCCAGCAGAGATCCATCAAAATAGCGGCGATGGCGGCGACGATCTTCCGGCTATAAAAAAGCAAATGGCATAAAAACTCAGATCTATTAACAAAAGTTATAACCCTTTTAAAAAAACTTAAAAGTTGGAATTGTAATCATAGATCTAATTAAGAACACGTTAGATAATCTTTAGAACTTTGAGGCGACCGCAGCAAGGTTCATCGTTAGTAACGAAAAATTCCGGCAACAATAGCGAAGGTGGAACAGCGGTTCTACAAAAAAAGTTCCCAAACATTATAACTCAGATCTATAAAAGAAATAATCTAATAAAGAATACAACACAAACTCTAAAACAAATTTACACAAATTTCATATCAAACTAACCTTTGTAAGGTGGTGGGAAGCTTTTTCCGGCGACCATATTTGTTGGAGGCGGAGGCAAGGATATAGCTGTAAAAGAAAACACACCCAAAATTATAGATATACTAACAAAAATGTGGGACTATATTTATAAGCTATCGATCTACATTTATAAACTATGGATCTATAAAAAAAATAGATCTAAATTTAAAACTTGTAGATCTACAAAAACTATCAACAAAATATTAAAAAAACACTCTTGAAATACCTTTAAACTTGAAAAAAAAACGGAGGTCGCTTATTGAGAGGGTCACGTCAGGCAGTAGTAACGACGGGGTGGGGTTGGTGGTTGTGACGACCGTCACAGGTGGAAGTAATGGTGGTAGAGAAGATATGGTTTTTATTCTATAGTGTTTCATTTTGTTGTGTATGGGTCTTTTTAATGAGTTTGTGTTCTTTTTAGTGGAAGAAAAAATTTAATGAGAGTGAGGCATTTGTAGGGTATTTGTTATATAGGTATGGATACATTTTATTAATATTTTAATATTAACTTTCAACATTCAACATTCAACATTTCAACCATATACATACACCCTTTATAAGGTATAGAGATTTAAAAAAAAAACCTTTTTTCAATACCCTTTTTTACTTATAAAATACCCACTAAAACTCATATATTTCAAACACACATTCACATTTCATACACATTCTTCCTAAAACACTAATGGAAGATATCGACGAATACGAAATTCTTCTTTGCCACTGAAAAAAGGAAGTAGTAGCGAAACGCATGTTGAGTTTTAGTAGAAAAGCGTTTGGAGTTAATTAAGAGAAAACGTAATGCTAATCGATTAACAAGAAACGTAATAACTCGAGACCGAATAGGTGCTCATGATCGGTTAGTTGCGTCTTTTTTTCGGCGAACCCATGATACGATGAGAGAGAGTTTAGGAAGGTTTTTCGAATGGGTCGCCCCCTTTTCAACTGGATAGTTAGTGAAGTGATTCACCATTCTGCATACTTTCGTAATAATGTTGATTGTGCCGGAAAAGAAGGTATTTCATCGATGATAAAGTGCACCTCGGCAATTCGTCAATTGGCATACGGCGCCGTTCCTGGTTTTCTAGATGACTATCTACAAATGAGTCCAAGAAATTCTCGAGAATAACTTGATCATTTATGTAGTGCTGCTATGAAAATATTCGGGGCTGTGTATCTGAGGAAATCCACGTATACTGATGTTTAGAAACTTTATGCGCATCATGACGCAAAGCACGAGTTTTCATGGATGATAGGAAGTCCTGATTTTACAGACTGGGAGTGGTTCGGTTGTCCAACTGCCTATAAAGGGCAATTTATTAAACGAGATCATTGATCGAATCCATTCATTTTACTTGAAGTTGTGGCGTCGCATGACTTGCGGATATGGCATGCATTTTTTGGTGTTTCTGGGTCGAACAACTACATCAACGTTTTATATCAGCCCCCTTTATTTAATGATTTAAAAATCGGACGAGCACTAGAGGTGGAGTTTGTGGCTAACGGTATACACTATCCATGGGGATACTATCTTACGGACGGGATATATCCCGAATTGACACCACTTGTTAAAATAATTCCCGAACCAGCAGATGGTGACCACAGGAGGATTTAATATAAGAAAAAATAAGAAACCGCAAGAAAATATGTGAAAAGAGCTTTTGGTGTTTTGAAGAAGAAATGGGTCATATTAGCTAATCCTGCACAAGCTTTCTAAAAAGAAAGAATCATGAATATAATGTACACATGCATCATATTACATAATATGATTCGAAAGTTAAAAAAACAATATCTCCTAAATAGTTCCCGGAAGAAGAAATTCAACCGGAAGATGTGTTTCAAACCCAAGAACATGTGCTACAAGATATGCGGCATATCAGCTCCTCGCAAGAACATCAAAATCTTCGAGCAGATTTGGTCGAAAATTTGTTTGCCAATGCTTAAATTATTAAGTTTTTTTATATTTATATTTTTTTAAATGTTGTTTTTAAATTTCATATGTATCCTCTTTTAATTTCGTATTGTGTTTTAATTTTTTATGTGTCGTGTTTTAATAAAATATATGAATAAAAAAGTGGGAGTGATGTGTAGTTAGTTGTAGTGAGTTTGGATGAGTGTCAATACCTCCAAAGGGGAGTTTGAGTGAGTTTTAGTGAGTTTGTTTAAAAAACTGATGTAGCGCTGACGTGGCGATGAGTAAGTTTCTTTCACTCTTGTTAGTTTTAGTACAAACATTATATATACAGGGGTAGTGGCCTCCTACTCCACGTGTTATCTCTAACTAGACGAGTACCCGCGCATAGCGGCGGAAATTTCTAGTAGCAAAAAATAATGATACGTTATGTGCTAAGTGTTTTGTGTAACGTGAAAATATCAAAATGCAACTAATGATTTTAACATGTGAACTTAAGGAAAAAAATTAACATGTATGAACATATACAAATATTTGGCGATACTGAAAATAATACATTACCTTAGTATTCAAGGTTTAGATAGTTTGGTCGATTAGGTGATACATAGTTAGTATACTACTACGTAGACAATGATGTGTTGTATTAAGTGTAAATACTTTTTTGGTAGTTAGAATATAATTTCATACCAATTTAGATGTAATAATAATAACACAAAATATCGTCAAAAAAATCAAAATGAAACATCCATCTTTAATTTACATGTAGCCCATTTTGCAACCTCTAATATGAAACATCCGACCTTTTGTTCTTGGTAATGAAAGTGCGTTGGAACAACTTCACCAACTATATAAAGTATAGACTTAAGGACATTACCTTTACTTGTAGCCTAGAAGATTGCCTTATGCGCATATAAAAAATAAATCAAATATGTAAAGTAACAAATGTTAGGGTTCAATCATGAAGCCAAAACTGCATAACAACTGATAGAAAAAAGAATTTTACATACAAAATTTTAGTAACATAAGTTCCAATTAAGTTCTCATTATATGGCATATGCTTCAACATTACATTATTTTCACTCATATGTTCGAGTGGTAAATGATTTTCATATGTGAAACTTACATGTAATAAATGTTTAAAATGACAATAAGCACCAAAGTAAAATTAATCAACACAAAATGAATGTAGGTGGACTAAAAGCTCTTCTCTTAGACACTTACTTTCAAAAGAATACAAGTTTGCACATGTGCAATAAGTTTGTCACATGTTGTAAGCTTTTGTAGAACTAATAAACATTGTTCCATTTTCATTTGGATATATCTCTCAAATTCAATTCTTTGGCGGCTTTCACGAGGGCGAACGTAAATATTTATGTGAAGAAATCATCTTGGTTGATGCATAATGCATGGTCCCGGTTACTTGCGCATACTAAGTACTAACATAAATGCAGATTTGATACTATAAGACAAACATTTACCTTGTGCTAGCATAATGAGAAAAAAAAATATTCGAAACTTTTAGCTTATATTAGCTTTTTTTTATGGTGGAAAGTTTAAACCTTTACATAATGCATATTTCCCATTTTTCAATTTAATGCAACAATCATTAGCACCAATCCGCCATCAGCATCAAGTTACCATCAGTGGCAAGTCATCATCATGAGTAAGCCCCATCAGCACCAATATGCCATTAGCAGTAAACAATGATCCTTAAGAAGCCACGCTCACCAGCAAGCCGCATCACCATCGGCCTACAATGCCTTTGAAAATTAAACAATAAACATAGTTTATGTTTGTCGTTCTTGTTTTTTGAAAGATCAATCTAAGCAAGTCATAATGAGATTCTAATAAGACACACAATGCACTTCAAACAGGTCATAGAAATATATATCTTAAAACTTGCTAATGAAGGTACAAGTAGAGATCTTCGTCATTAAGAAAGGTATGAATGACAATGGCTGTTTTAAAAAACAAACCAACCCACACGAACCACCATTCCATTTAAAAGACTCCCTCCATTCGGGATTATAGCATTGCTGTTTTGCTAAATCAGATCCAAAGTCACCGAAAAATAGATGTATCAGCTTTTAGCGAAAAAAAATTCTTCACAACAAGCTCTTCAAATGCGATCCAGTCTATGTAAAAGGTTCAATGCAAATGAACTAAAATTTTATCAACAAAAACTTTAATTACAAATTTAAATCCACCAACCTCACTAATATTCTTCGACATCAAGTCACTGTAATTCATGGTCATAGTTGTCTTGTTCACCCTACACTTTACAGAGAAAGAATTGAAAATAGGAATTAATAGTGCGACAAGAATGCTTACCTTTCCTATTTAGCGTGTTCAACCTAGAGCCTTTAAAATTGGTCTTTTTTACTTCTCATAAGTTATCTAAACATGCGTTTCACCTGCAGATAATACAAGAAACATCAAGTTTGGAGTAACAAACTTTCAGAATAAAGTTGTAAAGAACCAGGAGTTGGTATACATCAAATTGATTTTCAATAAATATCAATGACTTTTTTTGGTTTATAATGGTTGATATTAATGAGGAATTGAAATTGAATTTGAAAAATGGGGTCGAGTAATATAGAAGAACACATATTTAATCAATTTTTTTACGGACAGATAATAAGCATTAGACAACTTTAATTAAATACAAAAATTGCCAAATATCTATCTATTGGAGGTTAAGACGTGTTGATTAGGGGGTCGATGATGGCAACGGTTAGGGTTTGTAGTCCATGGTGGTTTATGTAGGCATGGAATTAGGGCAAAGAAGAAGTAAAGAATGGAATATGGGTTTGTCGAATTGCAAAGAAGAAAAGCAAATGGATGGTGGTTTAAATAAGAATGCAATTTGGGTTTTATCCAAAATTTTGAACAAGCCGCGTTTGAATCAAAGTTCAATTCTATGATTTGTCAAATGATAAACATAGTAATATGATTTTGCATTTACTCCCATTAACCTGTGATTGTCAAATGTATAATTTGTGAATACAGTTAAATATTGCCATATTTGTTCCTTTTTTCAACTCTCAACATTCAAGCCTATAGGATTTGTTAAACTTGCCAAATTTATTGGTTTTTCAAGTTTCAACATTCAACTTTCAACAAATGGGATAAACCCTTTATAGGGTATATAGATAGTAACATCACTTTTACAGTGTATCGACCTCATACTAACTTGACTGTGAGAGGTGGACTCCGAGGTTTCGACATCGGGTCCACTCTTAACCATTTTATTTTTTGTTTGTAGCACCATTCAAGGCTTGGGCACAAGAAAAAAGACCCAGGAGAGTCGTCGAACCTACTCACCAATTTATGCTTCGAACAAATACTTCATATGCCATAAAAACTCAATTAAAATGATATATTTGATAGTAAACTGAGCTAGCTCGGTCATCTCATTACGTTCTATTTGTTTACAATTAATTAGCGACATCAATGAGTGATACAATTAAATATTAATATACTAGTGAGATTATTTTTCAAACATATGAAGAAAGTGTCGACATTTGTAGGGTGTTTTTTTTGTACTGTAATAAACAAGTGGCCTTGTCTAATTTGACATTCACATAGGTATGTTAGAATTACTTTGTTTGTTTATCTATAACAATATCATGAATTCGTATGATTTGGATTTTGGATTATCACTTTGCTACTTGTATTGAACAGATCCATGTATTGTAAGCTACAGAAATTACCATTGTTGCCAGTCAAAATTTAGTGATGATGAGTATTCAATTATAAGTCCTTGCGTAAAAATTTCCCGTGTGTGAACAAATTTATAACTTAGACTACGATCACATCATCTTTTAACAATTTTTGAACTTGAATCCGGGATTAGATGGTATAGGGGCAACCCAACTTTTTACATTGGACTAGATTTTGAATTTACAACCCCATGGAAAAATCCGTAAAACTATATTAGTCTATGTATCTATATAGTACGTATAAAAAGTATATTCTTTTGTTGAAATGTGGTATGTTAGAAATATTAAAAAGTTAATGTTAAAAAATTGATGTTTTTAAAAATTATAAAAATTCGAAATGTTGAATAGTAAGAGCCTTTTTATGTCACCGGGTCTCAAATTCGACTACCGAGAGACACCGAGTCACCCGTTCGAGTCAACGGGTCATGGCTTCGACCATCGAATCAACTCGATCGAGTTTTTGGGTCACCGTTTTGACCATCTGATCAACTCGATCGACTTACCAAGTCATGGATTCGGCCATCGAGTCTCTGGTTCGTCTACTCAGCCAACCCGATCAAATCACTAAGTTACCGATTCGATTATCTAATCAATTAGCATATTATTAATTATATGCCGATAGTTAATTTCAATCGCTATACACGAGTTGTTCACACATCAAAATAAGAAACCTAGCTCACATTTGATTTTTCTAAAAAATAAACCATTGAAAGTGTTAAAAAAAACTGTTTATTTTGCACAAAAAGGAAATCATGAACACACCTAAAATTTATAAAGTCACTCTTACAACTTTAACGTGTCTTCACATTTTCCTTAACAAATATTTGAAAATTGCATTAATATACATATATTCATTTATAATGCTCACCAATATGGGAGAACATGCTAGTCTGCTAGACATAAATTTTATATAAGCTCGAGCAATATGATGTAACTAGAAACATCAAAAATAAAAGTTTAGTACATAAAATAGTAAAAAAAAGTAGTTTGATACATATAAAAGAAAATTATGACAACAATCATACAATATCAAACCATTAGCCCTGTATTTATTTACAGAGCTCAAGCAAAAAATAAAACTAACACAAAAGATATTTTGATACAATTATAGTGCTCGAGATCGACTATGCATGACAAATATAATTCACCAATAAACTATTTTAGTTTGATGTGTATAACAGCACTTTTTAGATGTTTGATCACACAAAATCACCTCATAACACATACATAATTTTGATACTTCACATTTTATTGAATATATATCACTTTATTGAAGAAACAACAAAAATGCTAATCCAACATCGGTTGATAACTAAAGTAAACGACTAAACGCTGTTATATCCCATGCAAATATAAATCTAAATATGAAGTTTATATGACTTTACACTTTGCATACCATGATTTGCAAAACAACTAGATAAAAAACCATACAACTTTTTTGTAATTCAACTTAAATTAGGCTTATTTGGGACATATTTTTCAAGTGGTGTCTCTTTGTCATTATTGAGACATATATTCAGAACATTTAATAAGTAAAACATGAAGCTTATTCTGCCACTTAAACATGCGTGTTTATAGCTTCACTTGAATCTTAAGACATCTTATTGTAACTTATGAGATGCACATACTATATAGATGCCACATTTCAATGTATGTAGTATGTGCATCTCGATCCGTCGGGTTTGAGGTGACTCGGGTCAACCAGGTTCACGAGTTGGGTTTTGATTTTTTTGAGTTGTTTTTTTAAATAATATGTAAATTTTACGTATTTGCGATAAAATTTTATTTTTACATATTATATTTGTTGGTAAACACTTTATATTTACAATAAACGGAAGTTTTTTTATAGTTTTTATATAAAAATTTTGTTAATTATTAAAACTATAAAAAATATTTTTTTAAACTGAGCTAGGTCGGTCATTAGATTACTTTCTATTTGTTTAAAATTAAGTGATACAATAAATACTGATATACTAGTGAAATTATTTTTCAAACATATGAAGAATGTGTCGACATTTGTAATAAACAAGTGGCCTTGTCTTATTTGACATTCACATAGGTATGTTAGAATTACTTTGTTTGTTTATCTATAAGACCATGTTTATTCACAACCCAAACCAACCCAATCCCCTATTAAAAAATTATTTTCTTACTCATCCACCTATACAACCAATTCATACAATCAATCCCAACCTTTTTACAATTTATCCACAATCCAACCCAACCTAATATATTATTATTTCATTTATATTTAGTTTAATTTTAAAATTTAATATCAAATAAAACTTTAAATTAAATACAATATTTATTTAATAATAATCTGTTGCAATGGGCCTTTTAAAACAGATTGGTGTAAATTATGTTGGGCTTCACATAAAAACAGGCCTTTAATACATAATATTCCGTAAATTAGTTATATGTATATTAGGTTTTACTGTATAATCTTCTTTTTCATAGCCGCTTCTTTTTCATAGCCGCTTTCTTTTATTAAACAGAGAAACTTAATCTAACACGTAACAACGATGGCAACACTCACGCAGTGATGTAGATGAAGTAATGAAGGCAAAACTTAGTTTCAAAGTTTTATATTTTCTGGTAGTATTTGTTAGTGATTAAGATGAAGGTTATGAAGAAATTTAAAATACAAGGTAAATTAAATATTAAAGAGTTTGATATGACTGACCATTCATGTTATGACATATGGCAGGTTGGATCAGAGATTCAATAGTCACGAAACGACCAGGTCGTGATGGTTTGTTGCTTCATTTTGTGTACTTCAATATAATATCAGTTATTTCTGTACTTTATACCCAACGACCGGTTGGATAAGATCGTGGATAAACTTAGTCTAACAATATCATGAATTCGTAGGATTTGGATTTTGGATTATCACTTTGCTACTTGTATTGAACAGATCCATGTATTGTAAGCTACAGAAATTACATTTGTTGCCAGTCAAAATTTAGTGATGCTGAGTATTCAATTATAAGTCCTTGCGTAAAAATTTCCCGTGTGTGAACAAATTTATAACTTAGACTACGATCACATCATCTTTTAACAATTTTTGAACTTGAATCCGGGATTAGATGGTATAGGGGCAACCCAACTTTTTACATTGGACTAGATTTTGAATTTACAACCCCATGGAAAAATCCGTAAAACTATATTAGTCTATGTATCTATATAGTACGTATAAAAAGTATATTCTTTTGTTGAAATGTGGTTATTGTAATGAGACAATTTGGTAATAAATGTACAGAACTTCATTCTGCCTATCTATTCTATATGAGGATCATCACGTACACCGAGCCATATTTAAGTCACAAAAGACTGCCTCCGCTCTAGTATATGCATACATATAGAAGCACATAAATTATCAAAATTGTCATATATCGAACCAGATTTCTCGATTTTAACAACATACACCAACTGTTGATCCTTAGAGCTTTTAGACCACTGCATTACTAAGAAATAATACTTATATCATGTTTAGTGATATTATGTCCTTTTCAATTCTGTAGTGCCAGACCAGTAAACTATTCTTTTCCTTTTTCTACATACGAGAGTTTTTAATAACTTCAACAAATCATAAGACTTAAGCAAATAGGCCTATATATTAACTCAGCCGGTTAGAGCGTTTTGCTAATAACTCGAAGGTCGCAGGCCGGTTCGAGACCTGCATGGGCCATTTTATAACCTATCTTTTCCTTATTTCAAGCAACTATTTTTTAAATGAGACACTCAAAATTTTGCCTAGGCACTTTGGTGGCCGTGTGATGTAGCTTATTGCTCATTACCATTTTCATCTTTAACTCGACCTTGTATATCAGTACCACGACCAATGCTCCTGTACTCACCATAATATACAGTATCGGAATCATTCTTCTCGCCCCAACGGGGCCACCGCCCAGGATCTATAAAACCTTCAACGTAAGACTCAATAAAGACGACTCGAGCATAGGCCGTCCGTGGGGTCTCAGAAGCTAGCTTCTAATTAAACGACTGCCTGAACTTCGTCGTAAGTTCTTAGTAGCCCAAATGTTACAATTTAAAAACGACGTCCCTATTTTCAAAAGCATATGTTCGTGACTGAGCTCTGATCACAGTGGTAGTTTGTTCAAGTAGAGGTGTTATTGTTGTTATGTTACATTTTTGAAACACAACGGTTGCATCACCAAATATGTAATCTATGGTTCCATAAATGTCGCATTCTCTGTATAACTGCGTGAAGAAGTTGGATGTATAATGAGTCTTGATAACTCCGTATACTACATCTGTATAATGCTGCAAATTCTGCATTGACACAAAGGGCTATACTGCTTGTTCCTTCTCTCATCCTGCTACCTTACGGAACCCAATCTCACGTGCTATGAATCCTCTTCCTGATACACCTATCAGCAAGCAGCATCCAATTTAAATATGCTACTAGTACTTATTAAAAAGCATATTCATAGCAAGAATATTGTTGTATGTAGAGTTAATTAGTATTTTACCAACAGTCGCATAAGTGAATGTACGCCAACCATATCATCAATCCTGTTCGCTTACCACTAATGATAGGGCTACCCCTTCCTTCACCACGAAGAATAATGAGGAAAACCATTAAATTCAGAATTTCATCCAAATTGATTGTACACTTTGCCAATCTGTTGTTCTTTAAGACTTCATACCTATTTAGAACACAAGCATAGAATATGAATTTACATGAAACCTCTTTTTGGAAATAAAACTTTTGTTACAGAAAGTTAATCGGAAATTCACAACAAAGTGCGTTCATGATAGAGCCTGAGAATCTTACTTGACAGCATCATATCCAAGTGCTTCAGCAGTATCCTCAAGCTCCTGAGTAGTAGTCCATTCATCAGCCTTGCCTGCTAAAAGTTCAAGTTAGCATGTGGTACTTACTTACTGCCAAGCTAGGTGATTTTAGATTACTAAGCAATTGGTTATTTTTATCTTAAATCTCAAAACCATTTTGTGGCCATATGTCATGCTAATGATTTAGACAAAGCTAAAGGTAGTTAAGTTGCCATTTAATTTGTGACATGTACGAAAAATGCTCATTTGCATGCAAGCTTTCTTCGTATGGATGGTCTTGACACTTGACCAAACTAGCTAGGATCATTTTCGCTTATGATCTTGGCACTTATGATTTTGACTTATTGGCACTTTTAACCCGTCTTCTTGTTTAGATATAATATATTTGATAATGTGTCCATATTTATATGATTTGACAAGGTAAAGTGATCAAGAGCGAAACCAACTACTCATTCACCCCAACACACACCAGTTCCACCACCTATGTCCAACCAGACTTTGCCTATGCACCACAATGGCTCCAAACCCATCCTATCAACGAGCAACACAAAAGCACATGAGGTAGACGGCCATACCAGCCGAAGCAAAATTTGTACAACAGAAGGAATCATAACCCTGCAATTTAGAAATTTTAGTCACTCAGGGGAATGTTAATTGGATTCGGTGTAAATGATCTTATTTTTGGAAGGCCTTTGTGATCTTTTTATACTCATGTTGCCAGTTTAAATCGTCATTTACAGTTTTGTCATCGTTTAAAACGTAGTATGCACCACTACATCAGAATCCACGAATAGATTCTCTTCCGAATAAAAAAAATACCGCTGCCAGGACCCCTAGGAGGAGCCGAGAAATCAAGACATCAATTGATGTGGTGTGTTTGATTGTGCTACAGCGGATTTAGTTGATGGCTTTTACCTTTTAATCTATTTAAACACTAAATATTACTATTGGGCTCTGCTTTTATTTAATAGAATGGGCTGTATTTTGTTTACGGTTTAAGCAGTATGCAAAACAATTATTAGTATTATTTCCAGTCAATTTCGAAAACTTAAACAACTTAAGGTTCGTTTTAGGTCATACAAAACAATCTTCATAACAATACAAACTCTAAAATAATACTAACGCGCGAGGTATTAGGCGACCGCACATTGCTACTCTTACCACCCTCGTTCCACTGGAAACAAACATCTTAAATTGTGTACTAATTGTAGCTTATTGATTAGTATTCTACACAGCTAGCTTTACAGGAACATTATTAGAGGATGTGTAATGCGTAGATAGATAAAACATCAAAAAGAAAGGAGTCAAAAGGATGTTGTCTCACATTTTTTATTGATTTTTAGGAGAGACGAATTTTAGGGTTTCCCAATTCCCAATCAGCCCTATAATGATGAATAACTAAAAATGACGACTCAACATACGACCAACCTATTCTCCAAAGTAAAACGATGCGTCCGTGGTGAATGCTTTTCTATGTTTTCGGTTGAGTCTTTTGATGTTTCAAAGCTTATATTTTTTAATCCTGCTGGAGATCTTACGGAGAAAGGCTTATAGAGCCGAAGCAACAGAAGATGGAGCAGTAATTACTACTTTTTATCAAAATACCGTATAAATTATATTAATGATAAATAGGATAAATTATTTACTTTAAGATGGAGAAGTAATTACTTTTTTTTATTTACTTTTTAGTGATAAATGATATTAATGAAAAGTTAATTTAAAACCCAATCCATCCATAAATGGTGAATGATACACATAGGTATGTACTGAATATAGAAATTGATCATTTACAAATGCAACTATAAATTGTTTTAGATCCAGACATCTCCAGGGAACTCATTATATCTTTATCTCCTTAATTAGTGTTTTGCACGAATTGTATACCTTAAGATTTTATCGGTTGGGAGATGTAAATATGTTCGGACTAACATATTCTGAGACTTTACAGCCTTTACAATGCAATAGCATAGATTATTTGCTCCAATATGTGAAAATAGGTTTCCATATTCAAGATACTATCAATGCACGTCAGCAACAGCAATACTCTTTTTTACAAAATACGCAGTGATCCACTAATAATTGTTTACATTTATACTTCAGTTAAAGCAATATATAATTAAATTAAAAGACAGATAATGAAAAATTATTATACTAGAATTGGAGGGGTGAGCCAGACAAAGGCAATAGTGCAACGCCTAGGCAACTCGCAAAGACCCCAATAGCAAGCTATTTGTGGTGGATCTTTCCCCATAAAAAATAAGATTAATATCGAGTGAGCCGATGGCTCACATATCAGATATTAAACTGATAAGAACAGATAATACACTTGATCTTAGCCAAAAGGCCGAGAAAGGTATGCCTTGTATCACCTTTGGCCTTTATTTTTATATGCAGGATGGACATACCCGGTTTCTTTGGTCAGGCGATGTGGGATAAATACCAGCTATTTTCAGTAGAGCAGTAGTAAATCACCATTAAAAAGTAGATGATGTTTATTCTATTAAATCCACCCACAATGTTCCTTCCTCTAAAACCAGACCATGACAAGATGATCTTTTTCATTGCTAACGATTTCTAAACTTTATATACAAAAGGCCATGCAGTGTGTCCGGTCTTCTTTAGAAAACTACTCAGGTCGAACATTTACCAGATTCAGAAGGTCCAACACCTGGACTCTCTTTATATCATCTGCTGTCACCTTGGTCGACTCTAAACTCAGTGATTTCATTTCCTCTAATGGCTTCAAGTGCTGCAACTCGCGAATTTGATAATTTAGAGAGACCAACCGAGTCAGACACATAAAATTGTTTAACTAACAAAAACAAATGGATTACGTATGGCAAGTGAAGAGTTTATTGTAACTATGGTATTAATAATGAGCCATTATTACATGTCAATGGGAAGATCCTTAACAATTTATTGAAAAAAAAAATTAACAAAAAATGCTACTACTACTTGATTAATATATACGTGTCTTGCAAATATCCCACATTGGTTGATAACTAAAATAGAGCTTATATATAAACCTGTGCAACCTTTTAAACAACAATGAAGTCTTGAGCCCAACTTTACACTTGAATACTATGATTTGCAAATTAAAATTGGAAGTGTGTTTAAGTGTAAAGTTTGTTTCAAACTTTATTTTTAGTTTACAGTTAAAAACAAATTATTATTCTCATTATCATTAAACTTATTTTAAAACTTTAAGCTTGAATACTATGAGTTGCGAAACAACTGCTACTAATATATTGGTATTTAAGTGTAAAGCTTCTTTCAAAACTTTCTTTTTAGCTTAACTGGTTGTGAAATCTTTTACGAATCAAGCTCTAGGTTTCTTTCAAACTCCCTTCTTCGTTTAAAATTGCCTAAAACAGATTAATGTTATCTTTAATATATTGTAAGGCTCAAAACTTTTCACGAGCCAATGTGAGCGTGAGCATGTGAAATTGGTCACGGCTCGAGAGTTTGATCTCAAGATTTATGTTTAACAAGCCGAAGCCAAAGCTCACAAACTTCCTTTTTAGCTTGAAATTACTGAAAATACTTTAATGTTTTAGTTAGTAATAGAAGGCTCCAAACTTGTAACCAACCGATTAAGCTTGAGCATTTGAAATTTGTCATGAGTCATGCTCGGGTTAAAATACAACGGTCAAAACAAACTCAAGCGCATGAAAATTGATGAACGTTTGTGTTGCAGGGTTAGCTGAAAGAGCATCTTTTGAAATGCCCTCAATACAACATTATTGGCATTGTATCGAGACGTGCTATCGATACAAGATACTTATTAATAAGTTTATGATTTAAAGTGTTGTCAAATTACTGCTTTCGAGCCGATCTACCCATGATAAGTAAACATTCGATATAGTTGTTTTGTTTTGTATTTATCAACATGTAACTTGTATTAGTGAGTACGTATTTTTCTTTCCAGTTCCCACATACGTTGATTTTGCCAGTAAATAGAAAACGAGCTTGGGTCTAATATGATATAACTAACCCAACACTCGATGTATTATCAAGATATTATCTAGTCTCGGGGTGTTTGTTTAAACTTACTCTTCTGGCTAATAGACTTGCTTCTAATATTTAAGACATACTGTAATAAGTTCAGCGAGTAAAAAGAATAAATTCAAAAGGACGCTCCCTTATTATTACGCCTAGGGTAAACATAAGGATGCAACTGAATCGAGCTTTTCCCAAGTAACTCGAATTCGTTCTATTCAAGTTTCATCGAGTATCAAGCTTAAACACGAGCTTAGAAAACGAGCTAATGTTCAATGAGCTCGTGCTTATGAACGTTCGGCTCCAGTTATAATTTTAAGTTGTCTACTCATATACTTTGTATACATCTATTTAGATATGTCACCATATAAAACACAACCACGAAATGATAGCTGGGATATGTCATATATAACGATATAGTACTAAAGAAAGTAACTAATTTGTCGATAATATAGTCTTAACAGTCTTCAATTCACTGCGAACATTGGTGCAAGCACAACGGTGAAATTTAATAACCAAAATAATCTGTAAAACAAACCTTGACCTATAAACCAATATGGAGTTTTTGTTGGGATTTCACAACTAGTTAATCATTTAACTACGAGTGCGCAGCGGAATGGATCTAGTTTGATATTTATAATTAACACATAAAATAAACATAAATAAATACTAACCTTTGTTTAATTGATTAAATCAAATAAACGAGATCTTGATCTTGGATCTTGAAACTTAACGGTTAAATTACCGTCTCTAAAGGTTGCTCACACAACACGTCAAAACGAGCACGTTACGATGCTAGTAGTTGCTTCACGATAACTAACAACAAGTGTTTTTTTTTATCTTAGCTCAAATCAGTTCGAACACCTAAGTGTTGTTACATTCGAATCATTGAACAAGAGAAGGAAAATAATCAAAACAAGAATTAACATTCTTGTTTCTTTTACTTGTAGGACCAATATAATAAATTCCTTTTGTGATATTGCTTTTGCCGATGGAATGACAAAGAAAACAATTTCTTATTATCATGATAATCTGTGTGGTGTCTCATCTATGAAAAAGCACACATCAATTGTTTATATAGTGGTTGAAAACGTGTGTTAAAACCAAAAGCAAAGCAAGTCAATATTCTATTGTCTTTCATATATCCATTCGGTATATATATATCCGACAAATACAAAAGGAAAATCTCATGACTCCATTTTGAGATATCAATTATTTATTTAGAAAATAAATCTCATGACACGCTTAGACCAAAAGATATTTCGCATGAAATACTTTTAAGGAATTTTGAGATGAGATATTATACGTACCAAAATATTAGAATTCATCATTTTTTTTTTCCTTTATAACATGTATTAATTAGTTTACAACATCGAATGGCTAAACTAAATATGTTAAATATATTTTGTGAAACATTATTAAACGTTTAATAAATATATAACATGTATATATATTAAACATATAATAAAACGTACTCTTCGTGTTTAAGTGTGTGCCCCCGATAGGTTCACTCATTTCCGACGACTAAACGATCGCATATCCCAACAGCTCCCACTTGTGAGAGTTTAAGACATATACGTCCACAATAAAATATCTAGCAATACTTTATTGTAACCAAAAATGATTGAGGTATAGTTTCAAGAAAAATATCTCAAAAGTATAAATGGTATACGATTATGTGACTTGCTAATAATCATCCCTTTGTTACTAGTACCGTTAAACCATGGATATGGATCCTAACTCATTCCATATAGTTCAACTTTTAGTTTCTCGTTATAGAAGTTAATTCAGATATACCAAATGTAAACAAGCATCATCTTGATTTACTCTTTGGGTGCGGCCACACAATTATCTGATTAATTCTGGAGAGGGCCCAGTGGTACTAATCTGCACTATATCAAGTGGAGGAACAAATTATATATTGACTACAAGTGTTTGTGGATCGCTGCTTCACAACACTTCCAATTATAGCCTTTATAACTATCGCTTGCGAGATAGCGTTTAACATATAATCAAGAAGTGATATTCACACATGCACAAACTTGTTTGCATCTCAAGTCTAAGGATGACTTAATCACCATTTTCGAAATCTTACTCATGACAAGGATCCAAAAGTAACAATTCGAAAGTTCGGGGTGTCCAATACGCATCCCTAATGAATAACACATGAGTTTGGTGGGAACCGTCCATATATTCAAAGAATATAACCAACACTCACATTTGTCTTAATGTAGACAATATTCCCATATTGCTAACCGACAATGGACATATTTAGAATAATCAAATATTCAAGGATTAAACATACAAATATAGGACAACAGTAATTATATGAATGAATACAAATATCAAGTATCTTTATTCATCACAAAGTAATAACTGTCTTACCATCCCAATTATCCAAATACTAAAATAGATTGCATGAAACTAATTTAGCAAGTTGAAGTTAAATGTTAACATTCTCAACTTTTCTGTACAAGAATACTAAATAGTCATCTAAGTAAACAAACTGAATACTTGTTTCAAACTTCACAAATTGTGAATGATTTGAAAAACAAGATGAGTGTCTCATCCTACATGCTCATACTATTGCAAGTGTCATAGTATGAGGATATCGTCATACCTTGTATAAGGTATATAAATTAACGATATACTGACAGTCATCTTTACAGTTTCTTAAAATGTAAAGTATTCTTATTCCTTAATGTGTAATGCAACAATGCTCATTGTGAGCATATCTAGTTTAGCAGATTTATCATAAATGATAACATCTCACTTTACTAGATTGATTATCCTCTAGCATCAGTGTACACATACATCACTATGCTATATAATTCGTAAACATTTGTTTTAACAAAAATCTAAATACTCTCAGTTAGATATTGTTTTTGTCATCTCACTTTGCTCTTGTACAAAAGTGACAAGAAGTCATATACACAATATAATATATATACATAATGAATCCTTAGTTAAAAACATAAGATTTCCATTCATGTACAACATTATGTCTAGTGAAATATATCATGTAAGACTTGCTTCAATGATGTATTGCATTGTGTTTGACTCAATTACCGCATATGCTTATATCAATAAACATTTATTCCAAAGTCATTTGTTTTATTCCATAAATTCTCAAATGAAGTTTCATTCCAATCTTAAGGATTATCATCTAGCTTAAATGGAATGATATCTTCACTATGTTATACAACATATGAATTTAAAGAAAAAACATATAGTGCTCCCACTTAATGTCAAGTGTACTCCAACTCATCTAAATTTAATCAAAATCATATTGTAATTAAATTCTAGATGCATGATTTAATCCATACTTGGATTATCTATCATGTATACTCAATAAAGATTTATAGAATCTTAAACCCTTTGATTTCACACCGTCCTTGCTAAGGTAAATCACTAAAGGAAAAACTATAAAGCTTAATTGCCATATTCCATATACACAGAAACATGTATGACAATAAATTATCTTTATTTAACCAATGCGTGTATGGAAGAATGATTCAATCATAGTCAATTGCTTGAGTATAATTAAAAGCTTCCTATTATTAGCCATGCATTAATTACGTATACCATTTTGTCCTTGTGAGTCTTTCTTCAAAAGAAACTCCTTCCAACCTCATAGGTTTATAATTAGGAGAAACATCAATCAAATTCAAAAGATTGATTCTCCCTTTAAGGACTGCATCTTATCACTCATAGTTCTAAGACATTTATCAGATTCAAGATATGATAATTAATCTTAGCAGTTAGTGGATTACAAAGATCTCCTAACTTATGCTCCTCAGCATTGATATTAAAATATCAATCAAGTGATGAGGTATCCTTGCGGATTATGAATGAGAGTAACTTTTACTTTGGTTTGACATTTCCATGCTTAACCAAAATATGACATCAACAAGTGGATTTTGAAGGTTGTGTATTTTGCTCTTGAATATCTTCAAGATTTGTTATAACTCCCACTTACTTTTGTAAGTAGAGATCATTCTCTAAATACTAAGTATTTAAGCAACAATAAATTGTTCTTAATAGAGAGAGTACAAAACACATTTTAAATTCTTATCTAAAGTTTGTTAATAGTATGCTTCATAAGATATTAACAAATTAAAGAATTTAATCAAGACATATTGGGATTTCTCCCAAGAACCCTAATTAAGGTTTCTAGTAAGAACCATAATTCTTGTATCACTCTTTTAACCAATAACCTCCGGAAAGGTTTGTGTTACGTCAAGCTAGGAGGAACACCAACACTACAATCGTCAAGCTAGGAAGTGTAGAAAATCGAAAAACCCAAAAGGTTTTAGGATTCGATTGGTTTGAGTGGAACAACTGAAGGTCCCTAATAAATTAGGGGTTTTCAATTTGTGGGTTGTCTTGAATACCTTCTAGGTTTGAACTATATTGAGTGTATCAATGACACACGCAATTTTCTAACCTTGATAGATCATGGAGGTAGAATAATTAAAGCTATCATAAATCAAACTATACAAATATAGTTAGTTTTAACTCTTTAGACATACCATAATATTTTGGTATTCTATGAGTATTGGAATTGTGAGGCTACATCAGAATTCCATAGATAACTTAATACTCTTTGGATTAAATACTTGTCAATCGGATCGTGTACCAAATTACAATATCAGTATTTTAAATCCAGGTGCATGCTATAATGTATATTCCTTGAATAATACAAGAACCATGTGTTTACAAGAAGACATAACAGTTCAAGAATTATATGTTCATGCGTTTACAAGAAAACAGAACATATCAAGTATACATTATAAGTCTTTGAATAATTCAAAGATCTAATGTTATGTGTTAACAAGAAGACATAACTATTTTACTAAATACTTTATGTTATAAGTCGGTGAGTAATTCAAGGACTTTATAATTATGTGTTATCAAGGAAAAACATAATTATACTAACTAAAGTAATCATGAACGCAAACTCTTGAGTTCAATAGTAATTTCAAGTTAATTTTATACTTCAAAATTATGATTATTATATCTTAACCATAATTGTATTTACTAAACATGTAGTAAATTATCGAAGTAGCTTTCCACTATATCATGACACTGAATGTACTAGGACAACAAACATCTTGTATGTTCAAGTCCTAGTAGAATTATTAGCTTCCTTACCTTTTGGGCAAATGAAACTAATCATATGTTGTTCCTTGCACACACTTTGCAATTTCTCCCACTTGTGTAAGGCACAACATCATATTATGAAGACAAGCAATACAACATGTGGTTGATTGTGTAAACAATATGATAATGTCATTGAAAATTATAAGTAGATTTAGAACCATAACTTTAAATAAAGAATTGTGGATTATTATTTTATAGATAACGTTTCATAAGGCAACATCAGAAAGGCAGCGTGTTATCTTATAAAATAAAATGCAATTTCCTTTAAGCAATGATTGTTCATATTTGGAAGTGATAAATTATTTCAAAGCAAGTTCGGAATAATATGGATGACTAAGCAAGAAAATAAATCTTGTAGCTCCCACTGAAATTGACAATATTACATGGATATTATTTCAGTAATAAACTGCAACGCTCCCACTGAATTTGTCAACATTATAAATGTTACATCACCAATAGAAGGAAAAACAATTTATTGACTTCCTTATCTCTGAAAAAATGCCTACAAGTATGCATGTACTTAGATATTTGAACAAAGTATATGAAATTCTACTTGTGTAGATGAAGGACTAGCCATTCATGCTTTCAATTAACTTGACTATTTAGCATGCAATTCCTCCTTTATCGTCTACATAGCCACAAGGGTATTTAACACTTTAAGGAATAACAAGAGTCAAGAAAGATACCTAGCGAGTGCTAGTAAATTCTTTACTCTTTGCGGTTTAAACTCATACATCGTGACAAGTGCAAGATGTCATATATTTTGGTAGCTATACACATTAGATACACAAAATACGTTATCTTTCAATGATTTCAGAACCGGATTAGGATAATGAAATATTAAAAGTGAGTTTAAATACAATCGATCATTATTCGATTATGATCCTATTTTATTCTTGTCAATTAATGAGAAGAGATAGGAGTAAGTCTCGCTTTTCTTACCAGGAAAAGAGACTATGTTTGTTTTCTATAAGAAAACAACTTTAGTTTACAAATTATGTTGCAATAACACAATTAATCGGAACATTAGAAAGTTCAATTTAGTATTTTCGATAATTAATTTCTTAATAGAATTAACTACCCAATAATTACTAATAAGACTAAGATCCTTACTTGCACTCCCACTTAATATTAAAGGTCCGACCGTATAATATCAAGTAGGGCAAGGGGTAAGCGTCGAGCGTTAATTGCATTACAAGTGCAACTCTTAGAATTATGAGACGATTCATGAATTTTATTGTCGCAGAGTGTTTGGATGGGACGTTCTCTCATCTCTTTCGAGTACCATTGAACATCTCAAACAAACTTGTTCTACATGTAATAAATCATGAGTATGTTTCATCTCATCTTATGCCTCGGGTTCCGAATCTGACCGGGAACTCGACTTAAGTCGTACCAATCTAAAGCATGCAATAATTGGCAAAGGTCTGACCAATGACAAAGATCGCCTTGGGTGCATGATTCGCCCTAGGTCTGACCAGATGGCGAAAAAAGACTACAAGTGCTATTAAATTGGATGGCATAGACTTAAAGATTCAAGTAGGTATCACATAAGTTTTGAAAACAAATGTCAAAAGCGTGTAAATAGATGCATGCAATCATCTTTTTAGCACAAGTTAAGAAAAACATTTTATTAACTTTTAGTTTAGGCGTGTTTACCGCGGGAAATCATTAAAGAATGATCAAACCCTATATCCTACTCTTCATGCACCCAAAGGCGCAAGTGCTTGGGATAATTATCATATAGATGCCGAAACATGTATATGACACGGGGGGACATTAAAGATCGTTCAAACCCTAGATAGCTTGACTAGAACACGTAGTGCAATAGCAAGTCTATCATTAGTAAATCACCAAACAAGTTGTTTTTAAGTATTATAAACCAATTAATTTTGCAAATCACGTCGTTGAGAAGATAGTTTATAAGCCATCGTTACGGTATGTAAGCCCAACTCGAGTGACAGTATGATTTCGCAAAACAATTAGATTATAAGAAAAACAAGTTTCATAGATCTTATGTCCATATTAATATTTGTTCCAAAAAACGATTTTTAACAAATAACACATAGTCGATTCGCAAGGAAAAAGTGTATTAATATGACATAATTTTAAAGCTAGTTTCGATATAAGTAGAGATCCGTTTTTATGATTCCTAGAATCTTGAATTATTACGTTTTGCAATTCATAATGGAAAACAAATAAGCACATAAAAACAGACAAGAAGGGATAGAAGCAGAAGACAGACTCTATATGAAAGCAGTAAATCATATAAGATCCAAGATCTCAAGTGAGTCTTCCCCAATTTGAGGATCAAAGACCCTCACCAAGTTGCTAGGTACTTGGTGACGAGCATGCATCACAAATGTGATTGCTAAAGTCTTTGACGGATAAAAAAATAAAATTTTGTTTATTAACCAATTTAATAAACCTACCCAATTTTATTAGATCTTGATCAAGATTAAAAATTCATGGCAAGAATGCATGTTGTTGCCATAGAAAAAAAAATAAAGCGAGTATTTAAGCGGATCTAGCGTGTTTATTCTATGTGTAACCCATAAACACCAAACGATTTGACTCGTGATGCCACTGTTGGGATTTCACAACTAGTTAACCATTTAACTACGAGTGCGCAGCGGAATGGATCTAGTTTGATATTTATAATTAACACATAAAATAAACATAAATAAATACTAACCTTTGTTTAATTGATTAAATCAAATAAACGAGATCTTGATCTTGGATCTTGAAACTTAACGGTTAAATTACCGTCTCTAAAGGTTGCTCACACAACACGTCAAAACGAGCACGTTACGATGCTAGTAGTTGCTTCACGATAACTAACAACAAGTGTTTTTTTTATCTTAGCTCAAATCAGTTCGAACACCTAAGTGTTGTTACATTCGAATCATTGAACAAGAGAAGGAAAATAATCAAAACAAGAATTAACATTCTTGTTTCTTTTACTTGTAGGACCAATATAATAAATTCCTTTTGTGATATTGCTTTTGCCGATGGAATGACAAAGAAAACAATTTCTTATTATCATGATAATCTGTGTGGTGTCTCATCTATGAAAAAGCACACATCAATTGTTTATATAGTGGTTGAAAACGTGTGTTAAAACCAAAAGCAAAGCAAGTCAATATTCTATTGTCTTTCATATATCCATTCGGTATATATATATCCGACAAATACAAAAGGAAAATCTCATGACTCCATTTTGAGATATCAATTATTTATTTAGAAAATAAATCTCATGACACGCTTAGACCAAAAGATATTTCGCATGAAATACTTTTAAGGAATTTTGAGATGAGATATTATACGTACCAAAATATTAGAATTCATCATTTTCTTTTTTTTTCCTTTATAACATGTATTAATTAGTTTACAACATCGAATGGCTAAACTAAATATGTTAAATATATTTTGTGAAACATTATTAAACGTTTAATAAATATATAACATGTATATATATTAAACATATAATAAAACGTACTCTTCGTGTTTAAGTGTGTGCCCCCGATAGGTTCACTCATTTCCGACGACTAAACGATCGCATATCCCAACAGTTTTTAAATTTAAAAGATTAAAAAAGGAGACAAAAATGTTTTCAACATAAAAAGTTTTGACGAGAGATTAATGAACTTACAAACGCATAGTTAATATTTTCACAAAACTTTTGAAAATGCTTACCAACAGTAAAGGGTAGATGCATATATAAGCATACTTTTATTTAGGTCACCGATCAACGTGGGACAATTCACAAAGACACAAGTCTTTCAATCAAGTATGTACACGTATTTCAATATTATGAAGCTCTAATATTTATGGATCTCGGCAGGTATCGCAACAAATAATGTGTTATGAGTTCCCTTAGTCACATAGTTGAATGAGGATCTTATATATGTGCTCTCATATAGTGATGTTGGTACCAGCCAACTCAAGAGTTTGCATTTAACTAGCTAGTTATATAGGAATATTTGGTTTACTTGGTTAGGCTTTAAAAAAGAATAGTGGTCGAGTAAACCAACTGAGCTAAGTCAGTTGTCATCAAAAGTAATTTTAGAGAAGTAATTTTAAAAATGTATTAAGTTTGAGTCTTATTAAAAACTTTCATGTGTTTGGATCAAGTAGAAGCAAAAATAGGCTTTATCCCTTAAAGAAAAGATTTAAGACTTGTATAATATCCAATTGGATGTTATTTTAAACTCGAATAATTAACTAATAACTCTCTATTAAAAAATATCGATCAAGTAAAAAAAAGGCAATATAAGGATAATACACCCAATAGAAAAATTCTATAATAGAAGAAGGGTGTTTTTCTATCCGTAAAAAGATTAATTATGGATACGTCCAGAACTTTTAACTCAATGTTTTTCTGAACTGATAGACTAAACTTTGTGTTTGGAAGTCTAACATATTGGCATTTTATTTATGAGGAGAACGTGTTTTGTTTCTAAGAAATATATGCCTAAGGAGAAAGAACCTCACATCAGCGGGTGAAATTATTTAAAAATTTTGTCGATGTTTTCTTAATGGACGAGTGGCTTGTATTTTACACTTTGTTTTTAACCATAACTTTATCCTTACCGTTTGTATTATTTTTGTTTAACTACAAGAACATGTTATATCTGTTCTTCCCAAGTTGGTTTGTCAGGATAAATTGTAATTTTAAGTTTAAACTCTTTGGTCAAGTCACTAGGTAAATAATAGGGGATACGTAAGAATCTTAAATATGCTTGTAATAATCAGTCGTTGTATTGTTTTTGTTTAACTACAAGAACATGTCATGTTTATTCTTTTCAAGTTGGTTTGTCAGGATAAATTGTAATTTTAAGTTCAAACTCTTCGGTCAAGTCTCTAGGTATCTACCCATAGTAGGAGATATGTAAAACTGTTTAGTATGCTTGTAAAGATAGATTAACCAAATTATGCTACGTAGTAGATACTCAATATATGTTTTCCGAATTTTTTGAAGATAAAGGCCAACACAACAAGATCGTAGGCTTCAAAGCAATCCAAGGTCGGCCCAAATGATTAATTGAGGTTGCGGTCAGTTAAAAGCTCATAATAAGAAAGATTACAGTATTTTGCATTCAATAATCATTTGCCAATAATTTTCATTTCTTAATTTTGAGCTAAAAAATAGTTTAAAAGGCTTACACTTAACAATTAAAGTATCAAGCCAAAAAACCATTTTATTGTTTGAAAGTTACTTGGATATATAAACTCACTTTCGTACTTGTCACCAATCTATGTGGGACATTTGGAAGACATATTCAATAAGCTCCAGCATTATGATGTTGTAGCATATATTAAAGTACTTTTAGGTAAGGATTTAAGGATTTTAATAAGCATCACAATTGTGTAGTAAAACATTCATAAGTGCGTTTTTTAGGCATGAAACTAAAAATGTTTATAATTATTAGAATATGCAATATACTGATCTGATCTAAAAAATCACAAGACTTCGCCCACTCATTGACTTAACCATTTGGATTCATCAACTACTAATTAAGCATTCATAAGACAACAAAATCAATAAACAATCTAGCTCAAGTATGATCTTGGTGATAACGACTTCTGCGACATGCTTGTACCCCAAGGAACAAAAAATCTTTGGTAGAATAATGGAACTATAGAAATGATTTTCGGTCTCTTTGACTTTGATAGACTTTGAACTTCACTAATTAGTGAGTCCTAACATTAAAAAATTTGGTTTGAATTGTGCAATAATTAGGGTTTTACATGCTATCGATACATACTCGTCTTCCCGGCTTAACTTTAATAATTCCACTGTATGTAGTTCTAATTTTTCTTGGAAAGACACTTTTTATTTTCATCTCCTATTAACTTAATTCCACTCTGCAAACAGCATACGCATGTTGCAAAAACAATAACAACAATAGAATAAAAAACTTTTCTTGTCAGTCGGGTTACATGTTCTGCTATTCCACGTCTTTTTCGGTGGCATCACTTATCGTATTCCGGACATGCCAATAAAAGAAATTGATTGATACACACGAATATACCCTATACAATCAACCATAATGACTCTAGTGTGTCACTTGAAGAGAATGTAACCCTCAAAATTTGATTTCATGTGAATAGCAACATTAGGAGTAAGGTTTAAGGCATAAAATAGGTACGTACTTTCTAAAATGTATTAATATGATATATATACTTTTTTATTATCTATATCTTACATGTAATTTATCAAATGTATCGATGTGGCCAATTTTTAATCGGCAACCGGTTAAACCAGTTACCAATTCACTACTAGAATATTGGTCAATCGACAGTCAATTCCGTCAAAATTCTGTCAGTATTCATGCTTTCCGACATATTTGTGACAAAATTTCTGTCGCAAAAAAAGGAGTTTTCAATTCGTAACAAAAAATGAAATTTCATAAAAAAAAATAATTTTATAAAAAAATTTGAAAATTCATAAGAAAAAAGTAATTTGATAAAAGATATTGTAATTTCATAAAAAATAGTGTAAATTCTTTTCAGATTTATTTTCATAAATTTTTTACATATTTTTTTCGAAATTGTTTTCATAAGTTTTTTGTTGAAAAAAAAATTACATAATTTTTTTTTGTTGAATTAAACTTAATTATTTTTTTCAGATTTTTTTTCAAATTTTATTTTTTCATATTTCTTTACCAACAAAAGTTCATCTTTTTTCTAACATAAGATATTATTCCTAATTAAAATAGTAACTGAAAAAATACGAAAAAAATTCGAAAAAAAATTATTTTGTTGAAAAAATTTGAATTTTTTTTTTGACAAAAACTTTTAAAAAAAATTATAATTTTTTAATAATATGTTTCTCAGATTTTTTTGAATTTTTATTTCAGGTTCTTTTTCAAAAAAAAGTCAAATTTTTTTCCAACATAAGATTTTTTCCAAATTAAAATAGTAGTTTACGAAAAAAAAGATCGAAAATAAATTTTATTTTGTTGGAAAAGAATTGAATTTTTGTTTTGGAAAAAAACTGTTCAAAAAAAATCATAATTTATTTTTTCGAATTTTTTTCATAAATTTTTCTTTTCGGATTTTTTTTTCGAATTTTTTTCCAACAAAAATTCAATTTTTTCTAACATAAGATTTTCTTTCCGAGTTAAATTAGTAGCTGGAAAAAAAGTATGAAAATAAATCCGAAATTTTTTGTATTTTGTTGGAAAGAAAATTGAATTTATGTTTTGGACAAAAGATTAAAAAAAAACCTTTGATTCAAATAAAAATTAATAGAAAAACAATTTAAAATGATTAAAAAATAAAAACAAACACCCGTTAGTATAAAGGACTAACAGTGCAAATGTTAATGCAAACGCTCGTTAATATTTTGCCACGTTAGCCAACTAGCAGGTTAAAACGGTCGGAAAACATGTATACGTACCATATTATCCAGTCATATATATAATGAAAAAAGTATACTTACTATATCGATACATTTTAAAAAAAAGTAGTTATTTTATGCCTTAAACCCTTAGGCGTACTCCGGACAAAGCGTGTTACACGCTAGCTCTGTCAGTTCAAGGTAATGACTATGTTATTGTCGTTGGGATATACGATCGTTTAACCATCAGAAATGCGTGAGCCTATCGGGGGCACACACTCAACACGAAGAACACACTTTTATTTACGTTTATTTATGTATTAATTAAACCTTTAAATAAAAACTTCATTATTATTTAATTAGCGGTAGTTTAATTAATTAACGGGTTTTAATTAATTATCGTGAGTACGTTAGTCAGATTTAAGGGACTAAAAATCACTTCTAGTAAACTCCAAGGCCCATAGGTGGCCGAATTTATTCTAAAATACTTCCTCTTGTGTTCTCAATGGAAATTATTCTAAAATGCCTTATGAAATTACTACTAAGCATTCTCACATTAAATTTTGAGGGGTTTACCTTGTTGTGATACCTTCCGCTCTTACAGTCTAACTTACAAATGGGCTAATTCCGGAAAAATAATCACATAGAACTTATAAGTTATAGCCGAATACTCAAAGAGTAGGGAGCAAAGTTCGGATATTTTTCGTTGGATAGAAGCCCCTCTTGGCATGTCCGATGGCGAAAAAGAAAATTAAAGATGAATTTGGATTCATGAATTTCAAGTCCGTGTAATATAATTTCGTGTGATGTTTCTTTTGATAGGTAACGAGTTCTAGTCTATGTCAATGTTGTGTTGTTTTGTATATATGCTCGGTCCTCTACTTGATTGGCCAATATTTTCCGTTGTAGAACTTGTAGTGGTTTTGGCTGGACTTCTATGCAGATGGTCACGAGTTGCGGCTAAATATCTAAAAGTCATGGGCATGTTTTTGTATTGTTGGATAAATCAAACGAACAAAACAAATACGAACAAACTAAGCGGAAGCTTTTATTCAAAACCCTAAATTACAATTCGAAAGGTACAAAGAAAACTAATGACATTGGCCTCTATATATAGGGAACCAATGACCTAAAACTTACCAAACAAAAACATGCTAAAAATAAGAAAGCTTGTATGACAAGCCAAACAAATTACCTAAAACAAATTTACTAAACAAACCCTAAAGTTTAACTCACTTTCCAACAATCTCCACCGTGAGTTCAACTTCATACGAAACTTCAAAATAAACCAATCTTAGTCTTCAAATTCAAATATCCGAATACCACATTCCAAACGCCTCTTGAGAGTTTAAGTCACTTTTCTAAGAATCTCCACCGTGACTTCAACTCTATTCGAAACTTCAAACCAAACGAACATTCCGTCTTAATTCGGAATTCCAGACGAACGAATGAATAACTCTTGATATGTTATTCAACCGAACGAACGAATAACTCTTAATATGTTATGGTTCGGTTCGGGCTAGACAACTAGCCAATTCAAACAAACAAACAAATGTATTATCCGTATCAAACAAATTCAAATTAATAAATAATTTGACGGACGGGCACAAATTCAAATGCCCCAAATATGATCCGGATAATACGAATGACCCACTTATGAAATAAGATTTACGGTCCAAACAAACAAATGATCGAATAAACGATCCAAACAAACAAACAAATAATCGAACCTGAAAACGATCCAAACAAACAAACGAATGATCGGACCTGAAAACGATCCAAACAAACGAATCACCCCAAACAATCTTCACCAAAAACTATCAAATTCGAACAATCAAACTCAAAACCCCCGAAAACGAAGATCCCAAATTTTCCAAACGATCGAACAAATTCCAAATTTTTCAAACGACCGAACAAAATCCAAATAGTTACTCCACCGTAACTGACAATCCTCACTCCAATACTAAGCGATTCTCTAATACTAAAAATGATCCACAAACTCGATTTTGAGAACAAACGAATATCGATCCTAATAAACCAATGAAATTATATCTTAGCAAATTTCGAAGCTTCAACCACAGTCGACTTTACTTCGACAAATCCAAAAAACCAATTTTCTAATCTCCCAATGATGAATAAACAATCAAAAATTGTTTAAACCACAACCTTCTAAAATATTCTAATGACCCACTCCAATCAAATACTAGGCGACAAAACACCCAACCAAATATACCAATCGAATTTTAAACTTTTTTCTAACAAATAGATCCCAAAACAATTTTGCCACTTAATTACAAAATTGACTTACGAAGAGAAACCAGAAAACTATTCTTCAAACCAAGTCGATCGAACCTCAATCCGAAACACAAAACTCAATCGAAACTTTTTTTCTTTTTCTTTTTCTTTTTCTTCATCTTGACGAATCGAACCACTCTCTGATACCACTTGTCGGATAAATCAAACGAACAAAACAAATACGAACAAACTAAGCGGAAGCTTTTATTCAAAACCCTAAATTACAATTCGAAAGGTACAAAGAAAACTAATGACATTGGCCTCTATATATAGGGAACCAATGACCTAAAACTTACCAAACAAAAACATGCTAAAAATAAGAAAGCTTGTATGACAAGCCAAACAAATTACCTAAAACAAATTTTGATGGTTTATATAGTTCATAACAATTATTTAAAACCCTAATATGGATCAAAGAACGCATCGCGGAAGCGATTAACAAGATCATTAATTTAACACAATTATATTAATCAAGATTAGGGTTACATACCTTTATCCTAGCAAGATCCACAAGACGACGAAACGAACGGCGACTAGGGTTTATCACGGACACCACCAAGAATATAATCTAAAGGAAGATTATATCACGCTCTTGTACACACGTAATACGACGAGTTAACCGTGAGTCTAGCACGAACAAATCGAGCTTCAACGCTTATGGAATATCTACCCAACAACCCTAGAGAGGGGCTAGGACTAGATAAAATAGATTTAATCGAAAACCAAACGAAACCCTAAGTTGGGTGTGTATGGCCGGCGATCAAAGGAGAAGAAAAGAAAGAGGGATTGAAAAATTATGAGGCTTGGGGTTTGTTTATATAGCCTTGACAATCCTTGGGCTCCAAGTCATAAACAAATAAGGAAATCGAAGTTCCCCTTTGCCCCTCTACAAGACGGCGGTTAACACCCTCCATAAGGGGTGTTTGTGTAATTTTTCCTTCTTCTTTTAGCTTCTATTTAATTCCATAACGGTCGTTATAACTTAACTTTTATTTATCAACGATCGTTAGTTAAGCTTTGGTTTGATTTAATAAATATATATAAAATATATTTAATAAATAAATTAACCCTTTACGTTATGTGTTCAATCTCGTGATCTCGAGTTCGATCCTCACGACTATTAATTTTAAGTCCATAAACTTTCAGCTCCCACTTGGACAAAATTCTAATATCGTGATCACATTGACTAGCGTCTAGTTACACTAGCAATGTCACTAGTACAACTCGAGTAAGGTTTCTTGGACAAAACCTTTTAACGATATATAATCATTATTATTATTATCCTTTCATTTCAAATACAACGTTAATAAGGATATGGATCTCAGTCACTCCTTTCATTAACCATTCTGTTTCTCGTTTATGGATATAGCAAGATCACCAAAACAAATTTGGGTGCGGCCGCACAAATATCTTACTACTCCCCCGAGGGGCCCAGCTGTATTATACTTCAAAATAAATTTTGAAGGAAACGAATCCCATTTTGACTACAAGCAAAACTTATGAACTTTGCAACACTTCCGGAAATAATCCTTATAGCTACCAGTTACGTTTAGCGTTAGATTATTCCACAGAAATGCACTAGATCCACGACAGTTTCCTGGTATCTCAGGTCTAAGGATAACTATTTATGATTCACTTGATGACAAAGATCCATAAAGTAAAATCATATAGTTGGGATAAGTCCAATATTTGATCCATCAAATATCATCCAAAATTGACCAATATACTTTCAAGTATACTCTGTCACTATTTTGAATTGTCTTAGTTTAATAATACTCCCATATTACTAATCGACAACGGACATTTAGAAACATCATAATGCTCATGGATTTAAAACATGTAAAATAGGATACAAAATCAAATAACAGAAAAATAAACGAAATCCAATCTTTATTTCATCAATTCAATAATGTCTTACATCCTTTATCCAAATACTAAAAAATAGATCAATGCATAAAATTGGTACATGCGTCATGCCTCTAGTAATGACATTCATACTTGTTTGGCGAAGCATAAAATAACCAATCTTGACCTATTGAAATTTTGAGAATACTTTCTTCAAGAATTCAATTCATTGAAACTCTTGTACATGTGCATTCAAATAATTTGATATTGCCACATAGTATCAAAATTGTGAAACATCCTTGATCACCAATTTCCTAAACTTCCAAAACATATTTGAAGTTCAAAGTATTCTAATTCTTTAATGTATAATGCAACTTTAATCAACATGTCATCTCCAAAGATCACATGACTAATATTGAGTGTTACCTCAATTATATCTTTTCAAGTTTTACAACTTGTCATAAAAGATACAAATACATTACCATTAATATCTATTATGTAATGTTTGATTCCAACCAAAACCTTCAAGTTTGTTGGCTATGATAATTTGCACAACGATTGACAAATTATTCATCTATAGAATATGGAAGCCGATCCAAGATTTAGGATGTTATTCTATTTCCAAACATATTCCTTCAGAATATTCATTACACAAGTTATTTAATAACTTTTTAGATAGATTAATATATTCAAATCATCATGTATTTTAAGCATGATATAAATACAACACGACACACATGAAAATTTCTCAAACCAGATTTAGATTTCTTCATGTCCTAAATATCCACGTAAACTTACTACATGCCATATTACGTTGTATTTCCACCGCATAAATAAATAAATTTATTTGTCCCAAGGTTATGTATATCTTATTTTCTAAATCTCTAAAGTAAAGTTTCATCTCAAATTTAAACCAAATCAACATTTAATTTGAATGAAAACTTACTTTCTTACATGTCTATTTGACACATATAATTTAAGAAAATAACCATAATACTCCCACTAGCTTTTAGGAATACTCAGAAACCATCTTATTCAAATTTAAATCCAATCTTGGATTTCAAATTAAACATAAGAATAATCTCCTAGATGCATGCTTTTATCCATTCACGGATAATTGCATTTTGTACTTTTCCAAAGATTTATATTTTGAAGTAATAAACTCATTTCGATTACTTAAGTCCTTTCTCAAGTAGTCATTCAAGAAATAGTTCATTCATATCCAAATTTGTCAATTAAAATATGACCATCAAAATCTTTATATATTTCATGTATTTAGGAAAGAATACTCAATCACAATTAATTACTTAAATGTGACTAATAATCTATTCACAATACATACATTAAATATGTGTACAATTTTGTCCATATAATTTCGACACAAAGATTAAACCACTACAATTGGCGTTTTTCTTCCTTTGACGAAACTCATCTTCAATTTCTAGTCAAACTATTTAAGATAACCCAAAACCGAAATTTGATTATCTTGTAGGACAACATCTATAACAATCATAGTATGAGTAGTTTACCCAAAACAATATTTGGTAATAAATCATAACAATTATTTGTAACTCATAATTCTCAGCATATAAATCGCATATCCGAGATATCCTTACGGACCTATGACATAAATTCCTTTATCTTGAGGTTTAGCATTTACACGCCTACCTCATGATAATTACTAGTGTATTTTAGAAGATCATGTATCTTGTAATTTTATCTTTCAAGATCAAAACTCCCACTTGCTTTTAGTAACTTAAAATTACTCTTTAAATACATAGCAAATAGATCAACACTCCAACGTTATCTATATGGGACATTACAAAACACAATGACAGTTCCATACTCTTTATTTTCTAAACAATCCACTTCATAAGTAGTTTAGCAAGATTCGAACTTCATTTAAGATATAATGTGATTCATCACATTCCATATATAATGGTATCTTATTAATCTTCTTAGATCAAGTCATACTCAACTTTCTAACCTTGATTTCTTTTGGATTAAAGGAAGATATAGTTATCTTGAATCAAACATCACCATCATATTGAGAATTTTGATTCTCCTAATGAACATACCATAACAATGATGTATTTCATTTAGGGAAATATTGTAAGTCAATCTTAACAATATTTAAGATAAATATATATCTTTAGGCTTACCTATATATACCAACTAAATCATCTTAATGGTATAATAGATTTCCTAACCATTTTGCATGCTTTATAACTCAAGTACTTTTTAATACAAAGTCACTTCATAAAAGTTATAAGTCCATTACACGTTACATGTATATGTCTAGTGAAATAGAGACAATACATTAACGTCTTACTTTATATTATACGTCTTCCAAGACTTTATGTTTGTGACTTTATTCAATAAATCATAAACATGTATAACTAAAGTAAATCATGAACACCACTAGGTTTCATTCATCTTTTCAAGTTAATTCACTCCTATACTATTATATGAACACCACTAGGTTTCATTAGTAGTATAAGATTACTTTATGTATCTTATGTCATTCCAGGAATTTGTCCATTTTAAGAAACTCCAAAACATTCCACGCCCGATCTTACGACATGTGGATATTTTACCCTTGTGTTTACAATTTAGTTCAAGCTCTTACATGACTAAATCAAAACAACAAGTATTTCTTAAAGTGAATGATATATATACTTTTAAATAGTCTTTTAATCATATTGACACATGATCTAAATATTAATTAGATTGTTAGTCTCTTATCTTAAAGACAAGAGAACCATATCTTTATGAGTTGTTTCTTGCACACAATGTTCATTTCTCCAACTTGTGCATGGAACAACCTCATATATAAGATAAACATCACGTCTAACGTTCGTCTATACAAAATATGATTGTGCCAAATATATTAGCTTTTACAAGTAGATGTAGAACCACTTAATCAACAAGAATCAGTACATAACTATCTTTGAAGATATTAGTGTCAACAATTCGAAAGTAATTATCTTAGGACATACTAAAGATAACATGGGTTATTACCAAGAAAACAAAGCTTGTAACTCCCACTGACTTAGAGAATGTTTTAATAGACTCAAAATCAGTAATACAACACAATTCTCCCACTGAACTTGACAACATTGAAAAAGTTTCATAATTGGTGAAAAATAATTAGTGTTGTGTTTACTTTCTTACACTTTTGAAAAACACATTCGTAACAATCACTTATAGTGTTTAAGAGTGTACTCTACTTCGTAAATGATGACTTATCCATCAAATGCTTTTTAACTTGAAAGACTTGACATGCAATTTCTTCCTTAATAGGTCTACCAACCCCACAATGGTATGTAGTGCCTATAAATGGTCAAAGCACAACTACTAGACAAATATGCTAGTTTGCCTTATAACCAATTTGCGGTAACTTTTAATAACTCAAAATATGCACTTTTCTTAACTATTAAAGTTTGCTATGAGTTACGGATTTGAATTTGACATTTCTAAAATCCTTATCACTCCTTCTTCACTCATAGAAAAGAGTTTAGGTTTATCTTTTCATTGTGAATTGACTCTATCCTCAATCATACGGTTTGTAGATCAATAAATGAATAAACCACGTTTACGGTGTAACGTTGCATTAATACATTGCAAAAGAATTTACAAAATTCAATTTAGTATTTTCGATAATACCATTCAAGAAAATAAAATTACCCCGGTAATAATAACCATAGTATTTTCCTTGAAAACTAGAATCCAAATTGACATAATTTCATCACATCAGTTGATCTGCTAGCAATGAAAGTATTCAAGATGGTAACTTGTCGAACAATGATTGACAAACAAATTTGCAATTTCTAGATTTTTAAGGGATTTACATTGCCAAAAGTCATTTTGCATTGTAAACACGTTTCATCCCTTCTTTATGCCTTAAGTTTCTAGATCTCACTGAGTAACTCAATTAAGTCGACTAATCTTAAGAACGTAAAACCTTCATGTGCAATCTTATTCAGTCATGAAGTTTTCTCTCCATTACAACATCGTCCGATATCTTATATGACGACAATTGTAACTTCAAGTGTTCGTCAATTAGAGGGCATATGACTTAAATTTTGGGTATTGATTTTGGTGTCAAAATCATGTATGGAGAAGCATGCATACATCTCCATAACATAAGTTTAATAAAACGTTTAGTAAACTTTTGTTGAGACTAAAAGTTCATCATATAATTGCAAGTTGAGGTATTGATTAAACCAATTAAAGATTTTACACACAACTAAATTCACACCGTACTTTTTCTAGAACTTAGTTATAGCACAAAGCAATAACCTTATTCATTGTGTTTCGGATGTGAATTAATGTAGTTAAATCAACCTTAAAGAATTGTACCAATAACAACCGTATGTAATACCAATTTGACGCACAGGCGTGCCGGGAATTTGGTCAGCGCTGAAGCATAACACCTCCTTCCTTAACCGGGTACAAGACCAGCGGTGCGTTATACCCACTTTATAGTTTGTCAAAATTTAGTAGGCCGTTAAAATGCTATTGCAATTCTAATCAACGCAAATCATATGTAATTTAGATCTCAAAACAATTCATTTATTTAATATGATTTAGTCCACATTAATTTTTCTTGTAAAAAATTACCCTTGTTTATAACATACAATCAATATAAAACGTATGAAAACAAGTAGGTACAAAAAAAAAACTAAATCATAAACACATAATAACAATTTATATGTGCAATAAATAAATCAAATAGCCACATGCATACAATTTATTCAATAAATAATATCAAATCTAGGTTTTATATATTCATATAAAAGTCTTCCCTAATTTTAGATTTATTGAATCAAATAAAGCATGTAGCAAAAAAACGTAACAATTACCACATAAAACTTATGATCCATGAAAAAACATGCATGTTCATCACGGATCTCCCTCATAACTTAACAATTAAATCTCTATGGATCGAAACATGAATTTACATAACATAACAATTAATCATGCAATTCATCAAAATTCCACCCAAATCACTTAACAATTAATGAAATCACTACGGAACGTAACCACGCATGACATAACAATTAATTCAGGCATACATCTAAAGTTAATTACCATGTAATTTTAGGGTTTACAAAAAAACATTTTTTTTTTAATAAAAAATCTGGCATAGCCGATTTTAAAAAATAATAAAAAACAAAACCCTAATTTTTATAAAACCTAAAAAACAACATGTAATTTTTAACACAAATCAATATTAGTTAAAAAAACTTTAGATCTTGATAATTATATTCATGTTAAAACGGCTCTCGATGCCACTGATGGTTTATATAGTTCATAACAATTATTTAAAACCCTAATATGGATCAAAGAACGCATCGCGGAAGCGATTAACAAGATCATTAATTTAACACAATTATATTAATCAAGATTAGGGTTACATACCTTTATCCTAGCAAGATCTACAAGACGACGGAACGAACGGCGACTAGGGTTTATCACGGACACCACCAAGAATATAATCTAAAGGAAGATTATATCACGCTCTTGTACACACGTAATACGACGAGTTAACCGTGAGTCTAGCACGAACAAATCGAGCTTCAACGCTTATGGAATATCTACCCAACAACCCTAGAGAGGGGCTAGGACTAGATAAAATAGATTTAATCAAAAACCAAACGAAACCCTAAGTTGGGTGTGTATGGCCGGCGATCAAAGGAGAAGAAAAGAAAGAGGGATTGAAAAATTATGAGGCTTGGGGTTTGTTTATATAGCATTGACAATCCTTGGGCTCCAAGTCATAAACAAATAAGGAAACCGAAGTTCCCCTTTGCCCCCTCTACAAGCCGGTGGTTAACACCCTCCATAAGGGGTGTTTGTGTAATTTTTCCTTCTTCTTTTAGCTTCTATTTAATTCCATAACGGTCGTTATAACTTAACTTTTATTTATCAACGATCGTTAGTTAAGCTTTGGTTTGATTTAATAAATATATATATAATATATTTAATAAATAAATTAACCCTTTACGTTATGTGTGCAATCCCGTGATCCCGAGTTCGATCCTATCTCACGACTATTAATTTTAAGTCCATAAACTTTCAAATTTACTAAACAAACCCTAAAGTTTAACTCACTTTCCAACATGTATGATTCTAATGTGTAGATAAGGCGAGGCTAAATGGGTCGAGTTTCGAGTCTAGGGTGTTGGCCGAGACTCGTGGGTTTTCAGTTTGGTGTGTCCGTTGTGTATGATAGGATTTTGTTTGGTCCTTCAAATTGTCTTTGATTGGTTCATGATAGTTACGTATATAGTTGTTTAATTTGGTAAACGTCCATAATATTTGCATTGCTTAGTTTGGGCAAAACATTGTTATCTCATTACTTCTTTATTTATTTACAGAAAAATTGTCGACAAAAAGTAAAGTTATTGCTCAAAATATGATAAATGCGTCGACATTTTACATATGTGGTATGGATGATGATTATGCTTCTGCTTTAGCTTGCTTACGTGATACGATTTCAAGCTTTAATTCTAGTTGTTTCACTAATAAGGATACCGCCCCTTCTAAAACCTAACAAACATTGGCGACTACCCTTTTTAGTGAAATAGTCAAGGATATGGAGGTCCACTTTGACATGACTTTGAGGCAGAAAGCAGTTTTTGAGTGTTTACGCGCATCACATGCTCAGGATTTCCTACTAGCTATCCCTATAGACGAGCTCGGTCAACATATGTCACCAGTGGAATACTGTTCTATTCTTAAGTATCGCCTCATGATCCCATTATTTTCGGCTGATACAATAGGCCCTGTTTGACGCAAGGCATGTTTTGATTCTTTTGGGGAACATGCGGTTCATTGTAAAGAGCTTCCGGGCTTCAAGTATCGACATGATATGGTTAGGGACGTTCTTTTTGACATATGTAGGCGTGCTGGTATTTCCGCTAAGAAAGAAGCACCCGTGAACTTCTTAACTGACCTGTTAGATGGAAGATCCACACTCAAACCAGCGGATATTTTGGTTTTTGGATGCGCTGGAGGAAAACATGCGTGTGTTGATCTGATTGGGGTTTCTCCTCTAGTGGGGTTGGGTAGCCGTTTTACCGCGGGTCAGGCTGATTTGAAAGCCGCCTCATGCAAAGTGACAAAACACGAAAAATCATACATTGAAAATCCACACGTGTTTATTCCTTTTGCATTTGATACTTTCGGTTTCCTTGTACATGAAGCGGTGGAGATTCTGAAGAGAATTCAGCGCGTTATGAATAGCAACATTATGACACCTAAATCCACAGATGTGGTTTTTCATAGAATTAGTTTCGCTATTCAGAAAGGGCTTGCGGCGCAACTTGTTGCTCGCTTTCCTTCTACAGCTGTGTAATTAAATTTTAATATCCTGCCAAATTTTACATTACTCGTACATATCCTTATAACGATTAAAAATAACATATTAACCCGTTAGGTGAATACAAATTTACATTCGTTCAATATCGGTTCGGTTAACTTCACACGGGGTGGATTCGATGGATATAAAAAAGAACGTAGGATACTTGCTTGTGTAACTTACAATTGTTATGTGTTTCGTCTTGTAGGTAATTTAGTCTGGGATCGTGTTTGTTTGTTTAAGTCAATCTTGGCCACGTACAACGTAATCGGGATGGCCAATTACCAAGTGAACACATAAAAAATTATGAATGTAAATATTATGACTCGTTTCAAGACACGTGTTTCACAATTTCACGCCCATCCCAATTGTATAATTAGCCCATTCATCCTTTGTCATATAAGAGAGAATCTAATAATAAATCAACTGGTTTAGCTCAGTTGGCCACCAAGGTTTCACTAATTGGTTTATTTAGGAGAGGATTCCTGGAGGTCTTGGGTTCAAGACCTGCCTAGGGCTTTTCAGGCAAAGTGGATAAGGAGTCTAACATTACTAGGCGAGGGTTCGAATAAGACATTATTCCGTTTGGATGTCATTGCACGACTCAACCCACTAACCACTTGTTAGAATGATTAAACCCCCATGAATAGGTTTGTATTATTGATGTGTGTTTATACTCGTACACAGAACATTCTAGAAACCCTAATCACACGAGTCGGGCTTGGGCCTTTTATTGTCTAATACTCCCCGTAGTCCGGACGGCAAAATCACGAAAACTCGGACTGGAAAAGTAAACTAGAAAAGAAAAAACAAAACATAAGAAAAACATATTTTAGAAGTGAATCTTGAGATGCAGCGGATCTTGAGAAGCAACGGATTTTGAGAAAAAAAGGATCTTTAGGAAAGCTGTGAAGAAAAAAAAGTAGTAACAAGAGGAAAAAAACAGAAAAAAAACAGAAGAGTCGTCTCGGGACTTGATACCCTAGATTCGACACCAAGAAAAGTCATATCGGGACTCATACCCTTGGTTCGACAAAAGCCGCCTCGGGACTTTATACCCTAGATTCGACAAAAGTCGTCTCGGGACTTATACCATAGATTCGACACCAACAAAAGTCGTCTTCGGGAATTGATACCCTAGATTCGACACCAACACAAGCAATTAAACTATAATTTATTATTTTATTTATTTATTTATTTTTTACATAAATCTCAAACCATGTTAGAATGATTAAACCCCATAGGAGAATTATGTATTCTTCATCCACTATATATAGTGGTAAAACCCTAGACACCCTAAACCCACAAACCAGGTTTGGGCCTTTTATTGTCTAATAAAGAGACCTCTTGAACTTAGCAAAGTATGTTTTATGAAGTGATCTCATGCGATAATTTTAAGCAAAAAAGAATTTTTGAAAGAGTCACACTTAACATATTATAAGTGTGAATTTTTGCACAAACCCTTACAAGTTAAAAGTTACTTGTGTTTATATACCATGTTTCATTTTCGTCAAGAAACAATGTGGGATATATGCAATATTAGTAAAGCTATGAGTATTAATGTTAGTATCTTATAGCAGTTGTACTGTACTAATTAAAAAAGATAGTCGCAAACAAAAGTTGACCTAACAATCTATGTGTCGACAAGATCTTCTATCGAGAATGATAGAACATCTCCAAAACATGTAAATGCTAGTAATCCTTTTTGTATATCGAGCGCGTTTATGAATGTTTTACGTACAAAATGTACATAAAATATGTCTATCGAATAAGAGTCTAGCTAGATTTTATGATTTGTTCATAAATGATATATCGTATCATATTTAAAAGAAAAGCAGGTACGAGGGAGTGATATGTTAGTCGAGTAAGTTATGTTGGATTTGATCGAGTGGTCGATTTGGGAAGCAAACGTGTGCCACAGTGCCACTATATTGTAGCGTTTAGCCAACATACCGGAACATGTCTTATTAGTTTTTTTAGCTATCAAACATATTACCAAACAAAATGAACTGTCTTTGTCTTTAAATTTCGATGACGAAGTATACGTGAGGATCACCGAATAATTGTGAATAACTATATACGAAAAAAAACAGCAAAGCAGTGCTTGAATAAGCATCAGTTATATATACAAGTTTTTTTTAATGAGTTACTTGTTATGTTAAACTTTTTAAAAGATACTAGAATTAATAAGCATACTTTTTTCAAATCACAAAGCAATGTGGGATAATCTGATGCTCTAATATTCATAGAACTAGTTAACGGTAATCAAGTATATATCACAACAAAGTAATGTATGTTTTATGAGGTGATCTAGTGTAATCAAACATTACAAAAAGTTATGTTTTAAAACAAGAAGTTTAAAGAGGATATATGTAAATCTTACTTGTAGTTGTTAATCACATACTTGTAGTGAACATGTTAATTTTCCTTTTGAAATAATTCTTATACAATTTTGTTTTTTAACTTACGGCCATATGGCCTAGTATGCTTATGGGCTAATCGAATGGTTGGCTATAAATGACTTAACTAGTAATAACTCATAATATGCATTCTTGCATTCACAATTAGTTCCTTGAATGCCAACCAACTAAAAAATTAGTTAAGTGGGTCGGTTGATTGACCTCTTATATATAGGCTCATATTATAGACTCATTTTGTCAAAACACTCTTGACTGGACCGTAAGTAGCTAATTCGGTTGTCGTATTTAGTTGGTCACACTACAACAAATACGTTAGTTTTATTCACTTTTTTAGATTTGATTAGTCGCACTTATGATTATGTATAACATGTTTAAAATAATCTATATTAGTTGGATAAAAAAATCAAAGAAAATAAATGCACTCATAAAGGAGACAATTTGCATCAAACAATTTTTCCATATTTCATATACATCTAGAATTATTTCATAAGTACTAAATAAAAAAAAATATTAGAAGGAACGTTCACGAACCTACGAATGCATGCACACGTATATTCGTGATCGTTCGTTGTAGCCTTAATAAAACATGCTTATCACTTTTATTAATAAGTATGCAATCATTTTGGTCACAAACCGATATGGGATAATTTGCAAATACACCATAAAGGAGCTTTTGTCTTGAAACTTTAATAAAGCATGTGTTGTCGTAAGTATTTAATAAAATATTTAATTACCTTTTCTTTCTTCTTACAAACCATAACTCCCGCTAAAACATAGGTAGATTCTTATAGCAACCGGTTCACCATCATCCCATGATCGTGAACATGTTATCAAATCAAATCTTAAACCAAGAACTTTAGTAAAATGAAAATAAAGTCAGTCATCGTCGTCATCTCCCATGTCTTAGTCATTTTCAACCCATATTTTACGTGATGACGAGGATGCACAACATGAACCCAACGACATCACTGGTATGTACCTATAATGAGCAAAAACAACAAAATGATCCGATTCCGTAAATACAATTGTTCGAAATTGTTGCGGTTAACTTCCCTCAGGGTGGATTGGATGCGTTACGTTTAAGTGAACCAATATGAACGTCGGATACTTGCTTGTGAAACTTATGATTATTATGTGTTTCGTCTTGTACGTATTTTAATCTGCGATCGTGTTTGTTATGATGATAGCAACCGATAACTACAGACTGTTATTTGTTTGTTAAAGTCGATCTTGGCCTTTTTCATATAGGAAAATCTAACATCATGTTAAATTCAATAACGTTATTTGGCCATCTTAATTGCTTTCTGTAAGCCAAGAAGCTAACATGTTGCATTTTATTTTTTCCACAAGCCAAGAAGCTAACAGAATTGACGAAACCCATGAACTCACGATGACATGCATTTTGTATAAAAGTGAATAATATAATGTTAAAAATAGATGATTGCAATTTGCATCGTGTGAAAACCTGCGTTAATCTTTTACATGTAATGTGACAGTTTAATACCTACCATAACGAAAACACAATTGAGTTTGAAAATTTTCACGAAAAAAGATCGAAAAATGTTTTTAAAAAAAGAAAAAAGGCGACAAACAAAGATTGTTAAATGTTTTTGCAAGGAGGAAAAAATATTTTCTTCAAGAAAAAAAAAAAAAAAAAAAAAACCGATGATAGTCTACTTGAAACAAGCAATTTAACCCACAACTAAATTTGTAAACTATCATCTATTGCATTTTCATTATAATTGGGAAGTATTTGTATTCATAAGCTTACTTCTATTTAAGTCACCAATCAATGTGCCACAGTTTGCATACATGCAAATATTAGGCTAATGTTTTGCATATTTTTAAATTTGATTGAGGTACTTTAAACTATGTATAATTGTTTAAATAAATTTTATATTTAAATATCTCAATCAAAAAATAAAGTGTACTAATCATTTCTCCAAATCATTATCATTAAGCTCATAAAGTGTAACAATATGATATCTTGTATTTATAATTCAAGAACTTGTTAACATAAAATATTGGTAACAAAATATCACAACAAACCAACAAAGTACGTTTATAGTTCTTAGAACCATTGATGATCACATATGTGTTAACCATTCAAAACTCATTATTAAGCTTCCCATATGGCCATATTTGTTTGAGGGTATAAATTGTGATGTTACGGATCGGGCTTAGGGCTCAGTGTTACAAACCGTTGATAGGAATGAATCGAAAAACATGATCGAACTGGATCGATCGGACCGCATGTATTTTGGTCCGGTCCTCAGTCCAACCTTTTAATCATTTTCAATCATGGATCTTGTTCGATCTTACAGAAAACTGGACATTATGCTTTATTTGAACGGACCGACGAACTGGGCTGGATCCGACCGGACCGAACCGAACATGGACCAAACATTTTCATCCGACATTCTTGGGCAACCTCGTTTTTACCAGTCAAACGGTCCGGTTTTAGTGATCTTGTTTGGTTTTCGGACCATGTTCGGCCCTAAATTTAGTCTTAACTAGTCATAAGAGACCGACACATCGCTGCGGGGCTAGTTGGTCGTAGATGCATGTATTTTTCTTTTTCAGTTCTAAACAAGACCGAAATCAGTTTGTTCGACAACTAAGTTGCTGCTAACGATGCTATTCTCGATCCCATACCTGTATTTTACCGAAGGCTTATTTCTAATTTATAAAAGCATAGGTTAGAGCCCATGTAATCGTAATTTAGGTGAGTCCAGTGTATAGCTAATTGGTTGCCCAATCCCGAAGTGAAGTCCAAAACGAATATGGTCATGATAAACGTCCTTTAGTTTATTCTTAATCAACTAAATTCAAATGATACCTTTAACAAATCTCAAAGTGTAAATTTGTGGATAACTTATTAGCCCATACTAGGCCCAAGCCCATTTCACAAAATTGTCCGAAAAGAAAACACCATTTTTCGCTCACTAACTTCCATTCCCTAGGTGTTCATCGTTTCGGTTATCAGGTTCTTCACTTAGCTTGGTTATTTGTTTCTTCTGTCAATAACCGAAAATTAAATTCAAATTGGATTAGACACAACCGAGTAACCGAAAATCGAACCGAAAAACTTGAATTACTATAATAATTTATTCATATATAATTTTAACAAAATTGCCGTTCAAAAAAAAATATATATATTTTAACAAAAAAAATTATAGTTTAAAAAATATTGTATATCTTTTAGGAAGGAGTCTTAATATTTTTCTTTAATATAATATTTAGACGAGTTCGGTTTAGTTTTGTCATATTCGCTTCGGCTACAAATTCTGTTCGATAATTTCCGGTCCAGCTGGTTTCGGTTTTTAATTTATTAGAATATCAACACATGAAACTATTGACAGAATTTAGTCCAACACACAAAATACAAATAAGAAGTCGAAACCCATAAGATCATCATCAATCAACTACAGGTTGAGTTCAATTATAAGCTCTTTCAACTTATGTCTAAGAAGAGTACATTTGTAAATGGTAAATGATCCTCATTAAACAAACCTTGCTGTGATATTTAAGAGTTGTGTGTTTGAAGTGATATATATGTTTTGCAAGTTAGAGAGATTCCCGTTGATATATGGCGTACAAAAAATTCCAAGAGTATTTGTATGCATCTTTTCTAATGATAATGAAACTAGTGTACCACATCAAAAGTATAAGGCTAGGCACGACACAGTCGGAATATCTAGGTCGTGACTCGGTCGCGACCAAATCGCCCCGTTGCGGCGATTCGGTCGTCGGAATCGATCGAAGGGTATTCTGTCTTAGGCACGATTTATTTGGAAAAAATGATGAAGTGGGCTGTGTTTGTGTATAAAAAAAACTTTTATTTAAAAAAAAATTAAACTTCGGTTTGCATGTTTCTGTGTTGTGTTTGTGTGTTTTATAAAATTTTTTTTCTTTTAAATTTAACATGTTTTAATCGTATTTTAATTATATAAATTTTATAAAAAAAATCCAAATTTTAATATATTGAGCTTTGTTTAATTCCTCACAACATATATTAATTTGACAATTTTTGGAATTATTTTTAGCTAATTCATTATACCCTCTTTACTTCTAATGTTTCGTAATGTTTTTTAGTTTATGTAATGTTTTTTTAGTGTAATGTGTGTTGTATGGAATAAAATGTTTTTTTTGGAATAAAATGTTATTTTTATTGAATATAAAAATTAATAAAAGTTGAACTAGGTCGTCGGGTTGTGGCAAATAGGTCGCATTAGGTCGCCTGAGAGAAAAAACTGAAAAAATAGGTCGCGACCTATTAGCGTTGTGCCTAGCCTAAGACAATTGGATTGGTTTTTTCCTTTCCTTTTACATAAAAACAAAATGTTAATCTGTGTGGCATAAAAAGCCAATTATGAATGAATCCTAAGGGGTCGTTTGGTTCAAAATATTAAAATTCTGGAATTCTAAATTCTAGCATATTAAAATTCCTCAGAATTTAAAATTCTAGAATTTATAATGTCTAAGCCTGTTTGGTTGGCAGTATTTATAATTTTTTGAAATCTTGATTTTAGTTTGAACCAATTAATGAATAAATATTTTTTTATATATATTTTCTATTTAAAAGATTAAAATTCGAATTTTCACATTTTATATAAATTTTAAAAAAATTATATAAATTTTATAAAAAATATATAATAATTTTACTCAAAATTTATATAAATATATATATATATATATATATATATATATATATATATATATATAAATATTATAAGAATATATATATATTTTATAAAAGAATTATATAAATTTTTTAAATTCTTATACAAAATTTATATAAATTTTATATAAATTTTATAAAAATATATATATAAACCTTATAAAAAGTTTTTATATTATAAAAAAAATCATAAATTTTATAAAAAAAATTATATAAATATTATAAAAGAATTCATTAAGTTTTATAAAAATTTAATAAATTTTTTATAAAAATTTAATAAAATTTTTAAAAAAATTTATATAAAATTTATAAAAATCTTATAAAAAATTTATATAAATTTTATATAAGTTTTTTATAAAAATTCATTAAATTTTTTAAAAAAATAATTTAATTTTATAAAAAAAATTATATATATTTTATAAAAAATTCATTAATTTTATACAAAAAAGTATATAAATTTTTTAAGAAATTTCAATAAATTTTATAAAAATTATATATATATTTCATAAAAAAATTCTATATAAATATTTACTTAAATTTATATAAATTTCATAAATTTTATATAAATTTTTAAAATTTTATAATTTTTTATTTAAACAAAAAAACCGAAATAATAACGACAAGAAAAAAAGTTTATGAAAAATAATTTTCAAGTAAATTAAAATTTCTCACTTTTTGGAGGAATTCTAATATCCCTCATTTTGGGAATTCAAGGAATTTTAAATTTTCTCTTTGGTTATACCAAACACAATATTTGGGGATATTAAAATGTAACAATTTTGAATATCCCCAAATATCCTTGAATATCCCCGAACCAAACGACACCTAAGACGTTTTTATAAGTTTCTAAGAAATCTCATTCATGTGGGCCTTGTGAAATTGCAACATATACATAGATTAATATACTTATCTTCATTTACGCTATTGACTGATGTGAGAAAAAATTTTAAGGCTACGCAGCCAGAATATTTCGGTCGTCGGTGGGTCGCGACCGATTCGCTGCGTTGCGGTGATTCGGTCGCCGGACTCGGTCACATTGAAATCGACTCTACACACGATTGAATTGAAACTCTCGGTCTCCATGTTTATGTTGTGTTTGTGTGTTTTTATTATAAAAAATTCTTTTTATTTAAAACTTAACATGTTTTAATTATATAATCTTTATAAAAAAATTCCAAATTTTAATATATTGAGCTTTGTTTAATCCCTCACAACATATATTAATTTGACAATTTTTAGAGTTAGTTTTAGCTAATGCATTATACCCCTTTTACTTTTAATGTTTCGTAATATTTTTTGGTTTATGTAATGTGTTTTTTTAGTGTAATATGTATGTTTTTTTTAATAAAATATTATTTTTATTGAATATAAAAAGTTATTTTTATTGAATATAAAAATAAAAAAAATTGAATTAGGTCGCACTAGGTCGTCAGGTTGTGGCAAATAGGTCGCACTAGGTCGCCGGATGAAAAAATTAGGTCGTGACCTATTAGCGTTGCGCCTAGCCTAAACATCGAAAGAGTTTCTGGAAAACAATCTTAGGTAATTGAGCTAAGTATCACAACAAAGCATGTATTATTAGGATCTCACTTCATATTGACACATATGGTGTCGATAGGGTGAGGTCGAGTTGACCTGACTCAAACTCGATAAAATTTATCAGGTCAAGTTAAGAAAAAATTTTGTGTTGATTTTGACCTCAACCGAACAAGAATATTATCTAAACAACATAAAAGTATCCAACCATACTCCTTATATAGCTATGTTCAGGGGCGGAACTACTTGTAAAGTGCGGGGGGCGGCGCCCCCATGGCTCGTCAAAAAAAATTTAATTTTAGTGTAAAAAATTTTTTTTTGACCATTTTATTAAAGTGCACCCCATCGTAAATTCGAATTGCCCCCACTCGGAAACAAAACAATGTAAAAACATTCAAATTCTCGAAAAGAAAAAAAAACCCTTATATCTGTATCTTTATTCGGTGTATACAACGATTATAGTCCAAAAAAAAATTGCCCCCACTCCTCAAACTTTCTGGTTCCGCCACTGGCTATGTTAGAGATTTTTTAATGAAAGCGGCCTTTGGTAATTCATAAGCTTCTCATTAGCAATATCATCCGATAATCTGATTCACCCAACCTGAATATCCTTAACTGTTCGGGTTGCGAGTAAGTTTTCAAAAAAAAAAAACGACCACATACTTGAACTTGTATACACCTGACCCGATAACACTTTGCACTACTACAAAAAATCACATAGAGCCCTGTTTAAAACCCCCTTAGAGCCCTTTTTTGTCTGGGGAATCAAAAGGGAGGGGACTCTATTAGAAGATGGCATAGGTCCCGGTTTATAAAAGGGGCTCTAAAATGAATAATAGAGCCCTGTTTTCCCAATGATAACCCTGCTCTATTTGATTTAGAAAACAACTTTATAACTAGCATAGATCCCTGTTTTTTGTTTTGAAACATGGCTCTATGTTATTATTTTTTTCTAATAAATTGCCACCTGCAGGTACATATTGCCAGTTATCCATCCACACAACAAATTGCCAGGTATCCATTGACACAACAAAACAAGCAGAAAAGTAAAATGCAACAAAACCATTTATAGCAAAAATATATTCAAGATCAAAGATTTGTCATATCAGCTTAATAAGATCTCTAATGAATTACATGAGCTTAACAAACACACTAGTTAAATATCACAGTAGCTTCCTAAGTGTTTTGGTAAGGTACAGCAAACAAGAGACAAAAGGACATGACCACATGTCGGCCTTTCTGAAACACTAGCATGATTGATCATCAAATACCGGACACTGAAATGAACGAGCTCACAATGTTGTCCAACTCTTTGCTACTAAATGGATTCTTGTCGCTCCACGGCATCTACAAAAACATGCATAATGTAAGATACAGAAAACACCTAATGTTGTCCAAGTCTTTGATGTACAACAGATACAGGGTTATGCGACTAAAACTAGGCCAACTGAAACGAAACCATTTCATTAATTATTCTGCAATTCTAGGTGGCAAAATGGGCAGGTTTTAAGAATTGGGTCCATCGTGTTACTTCTACTAGTCAAAACACAAAATAGTGGCAAATCAGCTCATATCCAAACATCTACGTAACATGCTAAAGCAAAAACTAGTTTCCAATATACTAGCGGAATACCATAAACTAGTTTTAAATCTTCTAAACTAATCTACTAGTCAGAATAAACTAGTAAAGCTCAAACTATTTGTAAATCTTAAACCTCCAAAAAAAACCTAGATTATCTAATTACTACTACTAGTCAGAATATCACCAACACGATTACTATACAGAAAATCAATATATTCATCATCAAATAAGTTACTTACTGTCTTGGGGAACGAGTACTGCTGATGAGTTACAAACTGGTGCATCCACTTCATAACATAGTAGCCGCATTGCCAATAGTGAAGTTGTTGGTTGCACTAGAAAAATAATAACAATTTTATAAGCATTCAACAAAAGAAATAAAAAAATAACATACATGTTTAAGATAGGATTTACCTCGACAAGATTCCATTTCATATTCCCAAATGCCCTAGAATAAATTAAAGAATGTTAAGAGTCAAGTTAACTTGTATACATACAAAGGTGAATAAAACTTTGATGCAAAAAATTCTTACTCTTGCACAACATTGGTGAATCCATAACTTTCCTCGTTCTTCCCTTCCATATCAGAATCCAATATGAACCCAATGTTTTGTTGAGGTACAATTATAAACAGATTCCAGTGTTTACTAATAAAAGGCGACATTTTAGTATAAATACTTTTCACAAGTCATAAAGCAATAAAAAGACAACTTCAAATATAGTACCTTTCAATGTATGGTGCAAGATAAAACGATTTATGATGCCTTTGGTCCATCGCTTGCAACAGATAGTTTTTCACATGTACACTGTCAAACATACACATGGAGTCTTGAATCGTATACGGGTTCAGGAAACCACATTTGTTCGATTGTGTTTTCACTTGCTGCAAAATCTTATGTATGGACCTAGAAACATGACAAGATATAAAATGTAAAATAACAATATATCCCAACTATGTTAAATAATTAGTGATAATCGCCTAAGAACTTACGTTGCAAACAAAGTCATGATGGAAGAGTTAAGCCATCCGTTTGTATAAAGGAGCATACGATCTTGTGGGGAAACTGAAAATTGGAAAGACTTTGTTTCTCCAAAAACATTTGGTTGGGCATCAACTTGTATTGAACAACTAGGATCTGGGCTCCGCATCCAACGTTCGTATGAACTTCTAAGAAATGCTCTCTTATGAATCTGACCACGATAGCTGTTGAGTCTGTTAATTAGCTCCTCTTTTTGTGTTGTCACAACTTGCTTGGTCGATGGAGCAGCTGTTGCATTGTTGGACGGCCCGTCTTGTCTAGGTAAATTTGGCACTACTTCCGTAGTTACTGTTTGGGTGGACGTACTTGCTGCCACAGATTTCTTATTTCCTATTTGGTTGAACTTAGAGTCCTGTTAACAAAGTATATTTATTATAGTAACTAATAAGGAGCATACAAATCCTATATTGGCTGCTCGGATTAGGTTCAAGTTACCACTTAACCCAATTTAGATATTAAACTAGCAAAGGTAAATAGTTGATATAAAAGTACCTCTTTTTGTGTTGCCACAACTTGCTTGGTCGATGGAGCAGTTTTTGCATTGTTGGAAGTCCCGTCTTGTCCAGATAAATTTGGCAACATTTTCTTTTGAGTGAAAGAACCTTTCTTGGTTGCCACTACTTCCTTAGTTACTGTTTGGGTGGACGTACTTGCTGCCACAGATTTCTTATTTTTCATTTGGTTGAACTTAGAGTCCTGTTAACAAAGTATATTTATTATAGTAACTAAGTAAAGTATTGATAAAAATAATGTTCAATCCATTAATAAAATAATAGCAGAACTAGGTTCAATGTGTGAAACGGGCAGAATGTAGGTTCAATGGTAAACAGTTGATATAAAAGTACCTCGAATTTCATGCATAATAAAGAAAAAGAGCAAATAATAATAACTAATAAGGAGCATACAAATCATATATTGGCTGCTCGGACAAGGTTCAAGTTACCACTTAACCCAATTTAGATAGTATTAAACTAGCAAAGGTCACTAAGTGCACAAAGTTGACTATTACTCGCCAAACCAGAATACACAAATGAATTTACATACCAAATTGAGTGAACAAGCCCTCTTAGTCGGCAGAGTTGATGTTGTATGGTTGACTGGCTTTGGCGATGTTTGTTTTTGAGTAGAAGTTGCAACAATTTGCTTGGTCGCCGTTTTGGTGGACGTATTTGCTGCCACAGTTTCCTTGTTTCCCGTTTGGTTTGAGTTAGAGGCCTGTTGACAAATAATATTTAATATAGTGACTAAATATTACTACAATATTACAATAAAGTCAATCTTATGTTATTTAATATACCTTAGTAAGTTCAATATACTTCTTGGGCCACTGAATAAAACTAAACAAAGCGTCTTCTAATATATCAAACTCTTCGGTTGGAACGGGAAGAAGGTATGCCTTGTAATCAGCTTCAACTTTGTCCACTTGCACTTTCGCATGCCCCTGTAGGACTGACTTTCCATGTACTTGCTTGGCGGGATACACCATCCCTATAGCACAAAGTACCTTCTTGGTAAGTTTTAGTAACATTTTTCGAAGTTTTCACAATACTATTTGAACTTCTATTAAGGTGACTATCAGATAGTCATGTTTCGTCACCTAAAGACACGAAAACTATTCGAATATTTGAAAGTGAACAAATTGTTTCATCATTATTGAACTTTTGGATAAAAAAATTTCACAACCCATTAAATTCAAACTTTAAGGAGATCTCCAAACTTGCTAACACAACCTGTTTTGCTTAAAATAACACTAATTCTGTACATGACTGTTTCGATTTATCATGCGTAAATGGTGGTGTTTTATTACCAATTAACGACATGCTAGGTATGTATTTTTTCCTAAAACACAAACGTTTTAGGTTTTTTGTATTCTTCAATCGAATTTTCTTACTCGCATTTATAAGAACACAAAAAATAAAAAAGTTTGATAGTCACGAAACTATGAGAGTATATATAACGTACAAGGATTTAAAAAAAATGGTCGCATAAGAATTGATTTCATTTTTGCCACTAGGTCAGACAAGTAAGAAATGCGCCATCGCGATTCTTACATTGACTAGTCTAATAATCACTCGCTAGTCGTTACTTGTAAAACAAGAAAAATAAAAAAACAAAAACAAGTACTCTCAGTATATTATGTAAAAATAAATTCCATTTAACCATGTACTACAACTTTTAGGCTCCGTTTGGTACCCTCTTTTTACTAGGTTTAGGTTGTAAGGGGCGTGTAATTTATTGTTTGGTATCATTGACTTAGTATAGGACTTGTACTGTTTCATAGTAACTTGATTAAGTAATAACAATTTTTCCCGCCTTATGATACTCTCAATAAACAAGTTTGAACCATTCAAATTAACTTTATTTGATAACTATATGAGTAAGCTAGTGCAATTCGCTGTGTACATGGAGTGCAATAATCACTGTTATATGCAGCTATCGCAAACGGTAAAGAATAGTAGCTCGCATTCTTTTGAATTAAGACCATAGAATTAAAACGGAAATTGGTCGCACACAATTAAGACCATGACATATTGAAACTCTGTCATACCGGAGAGTAAACTCACAGAGTCACAGTGACTCAAAAGTGCTCGCCACTGTTTAGATACAGATTTGAGTCTAAGAATGGAGATAGCTGGGAGCCAGAGGAGGAATCCGGTTAAAAGATCATCGTTGGATCCTATCAGAGCCCCAAACTGAGTCGATCGATGATCGTAGTCCACCGAGTATGCCTCTAGGAGACAGTTTCTCGACGTGTTTTGGGTTTTCTTTAGTTTGGCTCTGCTGCTCAACATTTTTAATTTGAAATAGGTGCTCATGTTGAAAGATTGACTTGGAAGCTTTTGCCTACTATTGTACTAGTTGACTTATATATATTATTCAAAATTATCGAATAAACAAATTAGAAGATACCTTAATCATGAATCAGCTAATATTCGGTTCAAGGTTGGTGCGACTTTTTTCTTTATGACAACGTTTACATCTCTTCCTTTCTGTCTTTGTTCCAATTTGCATGTCATGCTGGATACATTTTTAGGCCGGACTAAACCACTCCTTTTTGTGCATATCAAATATCTGGTACAATTATATGATGGTAGGCTGCACTTACAGTTATAACAAGCAGTTTTGTTTGCAGCCAAATCAGATGGATTGATCTTAGTACAATCATCTACTGCATTTGTGCCCACATTGATAACTGAAGCACCGGGTTTGAGCCAACTACCCTTTATCTGAGAAAAAGATTAGGGCACATACAAAAAATTTAGACAAAAAAGAGTGTGATAAAAGTCTTTTGGCAAGAAGCTCCATCTATTAAGGATGATCAAGTGCGTAAAGTTAATAGCGAATATCCTATCGTTAAGCATCAAAAGTCTGAGTATGTAACCATCCAAACATAAACTTCAGCATCCAACGGGGTTTTCAGCACTTGCATATCATTTTATCCAGAAAACAACTTATTATCGTGATACTATAACTTTTATAGTCATGTTGAATTACTAATACAATAAATAGAAAGAACAAAACTTTGGGTAAACGAATTCAGCTCAACCCAACTAGTTGGCCCGTTTCGACCCATATCATAATTAGAGCATTTTACCACTTTCAGTCGTTTTCTGAAGATTCAAATGTGCAAAATGGTTTAACGTTTATCTAAAAACATCTATTCTTTACCATCGTAGCTTGTCCAGCTGCAGCAATAACAATGTCTGTCTAAATCTGACCCTTGGATCTGTTCGTGTCATGTTTCATCTCTAGCTGGTCAACAAGGCAGAATATCTTAAAGTGAACAGACCAAACGGAATAAAAATCACCCACAGTGTACTTAGAATTCGTAAACCTACTTTATAAATGAAAAAAAACAACCTGTCCATTTTGTTTCTCTAATTTTTTTAGAAATATTGCGGGTTTCTGCTATGTTCTCAGTTAAGGATTTAATGACCTCGACAGGATGCAACATAGAAGCCCCAGCCCCATGACTTCTGCAGTTCATACAACACCAAACTTAAGTGGATTTTAACTTAACTTTGTTGGCTGGCTTCTGGGACCTAGAGGCACAACTCACTAAAATGTATGGAAGCTACAATGGGCTGTTGTGTATATACGACAGAAAGGGTCAATCAAGGCACCCGATAAGGTTCTATAATTCTATAACATGAAGATTTACTTGATCCGATTTCATGTAGTTTTCATATCTAGTTTTTTGAGTAATAATTATATGCAAACTAGCTTCAAATTATAGGGAAGATAAGCTAAGGGAACGAGGACTCAGCTATAAGAACTCAATTGAGCAATGTCCCTTTGGTTTGTCAATGTTCACTATGGGAACTGCAACCTATAGCTACTTAAGTCCATGTAAACCGACTTACGAGGTAGATTACTGTTTGAACTTCCATGAACTAAACTCAAAAACATCTACTTGATAAAGGATACAACAGGGCTGCTACTGTTAGGTACTTAAGTGGCACAACAACAAAAAACAGGCAGTGTCCATTCCAGAATCACAAAATTTTGTATGCGAATCAAATGTTGGATAATAACTGCCACAAAAGCTTAATAAACCTGGAAAGGTAGCAAGAATTGTTCAATGGACATGGGAAGAGTGGGGGAAAACATACGCTGAGTGTTGAACTTCAGTCACGTGTATTTATGTTTCGAAAGGGACTTGAGCATACAACGAGTTGGTTGAGATGGAACAAACAAGCTCTTGAACCTAAAATCACTATTCTGTGTTGTAAGTTGTAATCCACTGGTAAGAAATGTTGGTGGAATGGGTTAGATTATTTGAACTGCAGCCAACCTAGTTCTAGTATGTTATTTTACACTTTTAGGAGATCATCAATTTTGTCTAGCAATATGCTAGACTTTCCGGTTTTAGATGTTAAATTTAATCACCCTTAACAATATTTCTATTAAAGAGAAAAAAACTCATAATTTTCTCAAAATATCGCCTAACCATTGCTAACCTTTACTCCTCTAGTCCTGTTTTGAAGTACATGAATATCATTTCTTGTTCATACATAGGCATTTACACATTCAAATGTCGCACAAACAATTGTTCATCTGTTTTTTGTATCAGGATAATATGGGCAACTTTTCTAGTGCATATCAATATGGGTCGTTTTTTTGTCGAGCTACAAATATGTGTCGTTTTTTAGTCGACCCATAAACAGTTGTTCATCTCATAACTTTACCTCTAAATTTGCAGGGTGAATTACTATCAGGAAGCAGATAATGTTCTGCCTCATCTCGATTCATCAACAGCTTTCACAAAATCGATGACAACATGGGCATGATGGGTCGACAAAAACATAAACCCAGAAGAACACAAGTTATATTCAGAAGTTCTGCGCCTTCTCATTTTAAAGGGGTGAATGGAATGACGGTGGTCATTGTAAAGAAGCCATTCGACCCCTCAACCAAACCACAATCACCAACAATAGTCCAGACAAAAATCTAATTCTCCAACGCATCATAAAACAAATGAAAACACCAGTCAAGTTCTTAAACATAACCACTTTGTCAGATTATAGAATCGATGGTCACCCATTGATTTATGGAAGAAAAAACGGCATCCCTTTAAAAGGTGAAGATTGCAGCCATTGGTGCTTGCCATGCTTTCCGGATGTTTGGAATCAAATTTTGTATGCTCATCTTCAGTCTGACGATAAAAACAGGTACATTCAGTAAATCATGCAACACATTCGTTTCCTCAAAGTGTATAGCTCATCAAAAGAAGAAAACAAATGTTTTTTTTCCTTTAATGATCCATTGGTGGTCGAGGCGATGGTGGAGGTAGTGGTGGGCTGGCCCGTGATAATCATGACCAGTGGAATGGTGATTGCTGCACGGGTGACTTGTGAGACGGTGGCTTTAATGCTCGAGCTTGAGGAGCCGAAGGACCTTCCTTTGGATCATCAGGTTTTAATGCCCAAACAGGCGCACCTCTCTAATTCTAGTATAATATTGGTCTTTTAGTTATATATTAACAATTATTAGTGGATCAAATATACCTCTGCATATTTCGTAAAAAGTCTTGTTGCTGATCTACACTAATAGGTGACTGATGTATCTTGAATATGGAAACATGCTTTCACATATTGGAGCAATTAATCTGCTATTGCCTTGTACACGCTGTAAAGTCTCGACTATGTTAGTCCGAGCATATTTACATCTCCCTACCCACAAATTACACGATGAAAAGTTACTATGTACATCAAGTGGTTATGCTTTCATGATTGATGCATCTTTCCCGATTTCATATACATGATGATACTCTCCAAGGATAATTGAGGTCCAAAGACGAGGTAACTTGGATTGGTTTCTTTTAACTCCTGAAACCTAACAAATAACCAGCAAGGTACATCTTTGTCCCATGTGGAGTTTGAACCCTTAAGCAAGTTGAATGACACATCAATTAAGAGGACCTTTGATCATTCTAGACCACAAAAACGCTGGTTCGAGGCTCCAAAGTACGTTCTACCCAGTAACTCAGCGTAAAAATCAAAAGTAGACAAAATGATTTGGCCATGTAGGCTGCTCTATACTTGCCAAACAGGAATATGTGATGAAAACTAGGGGTGAGAAAAAAAAACGGAACCAAACCGAACCATTAAATTACATAACAATATAATTTAATATTATATAAAAAATAAATAATAATTCTAATACTAAAATATTCTTTTGACGGGTGAAATATAATATATTCATCGTAATGTTTATATGTGTATTTATATGTATGTGTGTTTACTCTACAATAAACCATTATATATGTGACAACGGTCGTTTATATATAATTCATATGTTCACTTTTATGTGTGTGTGTATTTTATAAATGTATGTTTAATTCTAATATTTTTTGAGATAAACGTTATTAGGCTTAAAAATGAAAAATAAATAATCATTTTTTTTACATAAAACAATGTTGTTAGTATAAATTGGCTACAAACTAATATAAACGGTTTTAAAACGGAAAAAATCGAAAAAACCGAAAAAACCGAAAAACCAAATCGAAACCGACTAAAAACCAAAAAAACTTTGGTTTTATAAAAACCGAATATCACGGTTTGGTTTCGGTTTTTGCTAAAAACCAACCCAACCGAACCGTGCACACCCCTAAAACCCATTTCAAATGTCGTAAAAGTTAGATGAAAAGTTCACCATATATAATTAAGTTTGAAACTGTACACAAACCATAAGATTTATTACCTTGGTCTTTACTCACATATATAGTTTCATATATAGTTTCACGTATAATACAGCAGGACAATTATAATTTTACATGTTTAAAGATTGTGTATGCAATTATTCCTACCAAGTAATATCCAAATCTCCCCAGTTATTCTTGGATACTCCTAAAGCTTTCCACACTGCCTTTGATGCGTCAATAATATTGTTGGGACAAGGGGGTTGATAATCATGCTCAGCATCGCAACCCAAGTAGAGTCACACTCGTCCACAACCATTGCTTTCACGCTCCTCCCATTTCCATATATCGTAATATACTTGTGGAACCTATCCCCTCCATTGTACCATCCCGTTGATGGTGCGACAACTGTCGTGCCATACAAAAAAGAATTCACACACCATTTTGCTTTTTAGATATAACGCTATTAAGTAAACAGCTATTTTATGAATAGGAAAAAAAACAAAGCAAAAAGGCCTATTAGCTCAGCTGGTTAGAGCGTCGTGCTAATAACGCGAAGGTCGCAGGTTCGAGACCTGCATGGGCCAACTCTTTTTTTTACAGTTTACCACCGAAATATAATTTGCAACAAATAAAAAAAATGATGTCTGCTGCCAGGACTCGAACCTAGGACTCCTAACCAGAGTAGAAGCCGAAACTTGGCAAATTCATAAATTAGTAATTGTGCTACAGCAGACTTTGTTGCTATGTCTTCTCATGTTATTTATTTAAACAAAAAAAAACATAGGACCTCCGTTGTCATTAAGACTTAAGAGTCCAAGACCCTCAAAAACGAGATATAGCGATTTAGCACTAGTTGCTCTAAAGGCACACTCATTTTGGTGGCATCTAGCTTACAACTTTGTTCAACTGATGAATCGATCAGTTTGCATATATCTTTTCGTGCCTATGGTCATTTATTGGAAAAGGGTTACCTTCACCAACCAGATGCCGTGTTTGGAGCCTCAAATTTACAATAACCTGACAGAACAGACATATCAACAAGAATGATTTTCAAATACGGTTTAACAACCTATAGGTCGTAAGAGTTCATACAAGTTGATCAAGAATATATTTTCACCATAATACTATATGTCTTTGCACATTCTATATAATATAAAGTTAAAGTTGAATGAGCTCCATATATGTTTCTCTGGATTGTAAATATAAAGTCGAAAAGTAGCGAATTAGTTAATAAGGTAATGTATTCAATTTTATCCCACATCGACCAGAATATGAACATCTGGACGCTTTATATACCCCTGAAAGTTGCATATCACTCGTCCCTTCGGGGACATCTGATAAAATTGGAACGATACAGAGAAGATTAGCATGGCCCCTGCGCAAGGATGACACGCAATAATCGAGAAATGGTCCAAATTTTTTTCCAGACCATTTACTTGATCGCTAGAGCCCAGTTTTTTCGTTCGACCAGTCAGAAGCTATGCTGACGGACATTCGATAAAATTGGAACGAAGATTAGCTTGGCCCTTGCGCACGGATGACACACACAAATCGAGAAATGGTCCAAAAAATTTTCTTGATCGCTACAGCCCAGTATTTTCGTTGGACCAGTCAGAAGCTATGTTGACGGACTGCCACTACAAGAAAAAGTGCTTTTAGTGACGAGAATTCGGTGACCAAATTTTATTCGGTCACTATTTTTACAATTTTTATTTTTGTTTTATAATGGTGACGAGATTATTGGTCACCAATTTTGAATAGTAAAAATAGGTGACCAAATTATTTGGTCACAAAATTAAAAATCAAAAATTACTTTTTAAGTCACAATATATTTTTGAAAAACTTTTATATTAAATAAAAGTTATCATATATATCATTTAAATATAAAACGAGGAGTTATAAAACAATTTAGTCGAACTTTACATATTAAAATGCAAGAAAAAACCCAACTCTAAAGCTCAAATTATAAAGACTGGATGTTGGATAAACCCAGCTCTAAAGCCCAACAGCTCTAAAGCCCAGCTCAATAAAAAAATGACTAAAAAAGTACAAGTCGGATCCAAAACTCAATAAAAAAATGACTAAAAAGTACAAGTCGGATCCATATGATATCAAATAAATAAAAACCCGGCTCTCAACACAAATAACCAACTAAAAAAATGCATCGGATCCTCTATTTTCCCATTTGATTTGGTGCGATTTTTATTGCTTATTCATCAGATTGTATTCACAAATTCATTGCTTATTCATCAGATTGTATTCCCATCTGATTAGGTGCGATTTTTATTAATTGCTTATCTATTTAATCAATTGCTTATTTATAAATTCATTGCTATAACAAACTGATATTGCTAATTTATTTTGATACAACTATTTAGAAATTCGTTGTGTTTGGATCTAATTGAGCGTGTGAGAAACGATGGTGGCGCGTGGCTGATTTGATTTCAGCTTATTTTATATAACTTTAATTTTCTGGCTTATTTTGAGAAATATGAGCTTATATCAGACTGGGTGAGCATGGTCAATTAAATTGAGCTTATATAAGCTTTAATTTTCTGGTTTTTTTTTTGTATTTATTGAAATTGAGCGAAACAAAATGTTTGGTTTAGGAACTCATAATCGCAGCCAACTGGTTTTCGTAGTCCAGTTCTTGAAAACTTCAGTTAATCGTTTATCTTTTAGGAATATATAGCTGTTTCGTAGTCCAGTTCTTGAATAATTCACAAACATAAAAAAGTCTAGTGAACATATAGCTGTTAAGGAATACATAGCTGTTTCGTAATAAGTCCAGCTTTAAGTACGCTACCGACCCAAGCCCTCATTGATATGTTTGCCCAACCGTGTCTATATTGCTACATGTAATTTGTAGGAAACATGGACCAGAATAATAGTCTGGACTAACTTACTTTTTGAACACTGGTCAGCCCTCTTTATAATATCATAAGTTCCTTTGGGGGGTGTTCCATTTTTCACCCTTACCGTCGTGGTCAAGTATTATATCATGTTAAGGACATTGCATCTACCAAAAGCGAGCGAAATACAGAACGAATACATCTCAAACACAACACGGTAAATAAAACTGTATTGTGCTTTTTGGAAATAGCATATGCAACATCATTTGTATAAGTTTAGATTTATACACATTAGTAGTGTCTATTATTGTCTGTTTGTTCTGTTTTGGTACTCTTATGATGTCTATCCACCAGTAAGCTATTTTCATTTATTTTTCATTGTCCAGGCAGAGTGGTTAATCCCTAGCTCTAACTTTTGTAGCTATGTCTTTTGTCATTCCCCTCGGCGTCTTTTGACCATCCACCGTAGCATTTAAGAATACGCCACTTGTTGACATAACTTGAATACATTTTCGACAGGGGCAAAACTTGAACAAGTTCCTGTAATTTGGCTTAATAATAAGAAGATGAATACGAATAATGGCTAATATGACTCTTTTAAGTTTTCCATTAAATGTAATTTGTAGTATAATTAGTCAACCATTAACTTTACAGCTCATGATTATTGACTACTTATATTACAATTAGATAGCTAATTATTGACAAATGATACGGGCTAATATAAATAAGTTATAGTTTCATATATGCATGAGATATCCGTTATGCGTCTCTTTAAAGTAGCTGATCATAAAGAGGTATAATGGTTTAAATCTAAAAAGGTATAATGGTTTAAATCTAAATTTTGGATAAGTTAATTGATTATTTGCAAATTATGTTTGAAACTTTGCAGTTTGTATTTAACTAAATCTTAGTTGAAATTATGCTTGAATCTCGTCCATTAGATGTAATTTGATAATTTGGAAAACATGTTATATCTCAAGGTTCTACTATCTTCTGAATAGTATTACATTCCATATGTGCTGGTTCAAGACGTACGCATATGCTAGTGCTTTTCTCGATTGCAAGAAGCATATTTTAACACCTTTGTAATCCCTTCTTCTTACCAACTAGTTTACTTAATTACTTAGTTGCTTATCTATTAGTCAATTGCTTATTATTTTAGTTAGTTGCTTATTTTGATACAATTAGTTGTTCATAAAATCAGTAAAAGGAAAAAAATAGAATAGTTTTTACTTAAAACCCCACTGTTTGGATGATTTGTTTACTCGCAGTCTAGGAGTATTTATAGGATTATTGTGCTTCATTAAGTTCATTTAAGCTTATTATGGTTTAAAATATATAGTTATTTCGTAATAAGTCCAGCTTTAAGAATTTGATTGATTATTAGCAGATTATACTAATAAGAATTTGAGTGATTATTTGTATACTGCTTGCTATCTGATTTGTGATTATTAGACTCTACATGTGACTTTTATACTATGTTATTCCCCATTGTTGATATGAATGTACGACATGCCCCTCTTCTAGTCGGGAACCTGCTACAACTATGCTATATATTCTTTATACTCTGCTTATTTTCATGTATTATACATTGCTAATATTCTCTTTAAACATTCCCTATGTGCAGGAAAAGTTACTCCAGTTATATATGCTAGTGCTTCTCGATTGCAAGAAGTATATTTTAACACCTTTGTAAGCCCTGCTTCTTACCAACTATTTTACTTTATCAATACCGTAACTGTTTGCAAATATGTGTTATGTGTCTACTGCAAATAATTAATTGTTATATGTACAAGTGTTGTTGTGAAACTTGTTAACATGCACTCTTTAAACATGATTCTCTTTTAAGCAGAGATCTTATGGTTCTCCATTTTCACCTGTTACGGGCAAAATAACCAGCAGTTGCACAGTTTTTAGGTATGGCTGGTTATATGTTTTGAAGTTAAATAGTCATTTGCAACAGTTATTGGTTTAGGTAAAATATTCCATTGGTTTGCTGTCATAAATTAGACCTATGTGATTTTTAATTGTTGAAAATATGTCCTTTTGCTTGAATGTGTGATTGTCATTGGTATTGTTGTTTGAATCTGTCATCCTGGTAGAATAGCTTTAGGTTATAGCTTGTTTTATGTTCTTTGCATTTGGTCTTTGAATATTATAGCCATATTCTGATTTTACTAGGGTGTTTGGTTTGCTCGAATTAGATAGGACTGCTAGCCTACTAGACTTAGGGATAGATAAATTGCATTCTTATATTTGTGTTATGAAGATGGTAGACTAGTACAACTTATGGTTGTCTTTATAGAGTAGTGCTTGGAATTGTTTATTGAGTTTATAATTGCTAGACCAAGGTTTGATATACTGCACACTAGTTTCTTATTGTATAAGCTGTAGTTTTTGCTTGCTGTCATTAGTCTAAAACCAATAGTGTTGGAAATACGTTTTACGTATTTATGAAGGATCGGTCGCTCCAACGACATTTATGTAATAGGCTCGTGATTCACTTTGTAAGTATATAGTCCATATAGCCCACATGTAGGGTGGGCTATATATATATACCCCTCCTAGCATGTTAGGAGGGGGTTGGTCATTCATTTTCACACACTTAATCATTTATCTAATTACTTTCTCTCTCTACTTTTCTTCCCTCTCCTTTCTCTCTCTACACCTAATCCCCTTCTTCCCCATCTCTTCCACCAAATCCATAGATCTAATCCATCCATTACCAAATCCTTAGAATTAGTAGGCCTTCAATTGGTATCAAGAGCCATGGTTGAATCTTAGGATTTGCTTATTTTTTATCTTTGATTTGGTGGTAAAAATCCTTTCTTTTCTTATTTTTTATCAATCTTTTCATCATTCAATCAAATTTTTATCAATTTTTATAAATTTTATCAATTTTCATTTTTTATAAGTTTTATTTTTACGTGTGTTTGTTTTGCAATCAATTTTTTCTTCTTTTTCAATAATCAGTTTTTTATAATATTTTTTTTTTTTTTTTAATTTTTTTAATCAGTCACTTTATAATTATTTTTTTTATCAATTTTTTTATCAGTCTTCTTTTTCATTTTTGTCCATTGGTCCAAAGTCTCAGATTTTTTTGTCCAATACTGTTAACCTGTCCAGATCTATCCCGTTTTCTGTCCTATCTGTCTACAGTCCAAACAGTCCAAAAATTTATCAAAAGATCTGTATTTTTCCATCTACTTTTGAGATCGAGCGATTTCATATTTTCCGAATAGGACGAAACTTTCCGAATGGTCATATTTTCCGAATAGGACATAACTTTCCGAATGGTCATATTTTTCGAGTAGTCAAAATTTTCCGAATAAACCAAATTTTCCGAATAGACCAAATTTACCAAAAGTTCCGAATAGACCATTTTTCAGAATCAGAAAAACTTTCCGAATAGACTTTTTCCGCATAGAAACTTTCCGAGTAGAAAATTTTCCGAATAGCCAAAAAGTTCCGAATAGCCAAAAAGTTCCGAATAGCCAAAAAGTTCCGAATAGCCAAAAAGTTCCGAATAGCCAAAAAGTTCCGAATAGCCAAAAAGTTCCGAATAGGAAAAAACTTCCGAATAGAAAAAAAAAAAAAAACTTCCGAATAGGAAAGGACTTTCCGAATAGGCTTTTCTAAAAACTCTCTCCCTCGACACAAACAAACTCACGTTTAACCACCCCCCGACACCCTCACTAGACTCACAAACTCTCGGACACTCAAGACTCACTCAACAACTCGAAAACTGTCTCGACTCATCTGAACCAAACAGAACCCACACTCGACACTGACAGACTCCCTCGAACTCCCTCTATCGACTCTAGACCCTCAAAAACTCACTCACACATACACCCTCGACCCTCGACCTCCCTCAAACTCTCGACTACAACATATCTGACTCAAAACTCCCTCTCTCGACATAAACTCACTCGCATCTCACAGACCCTCGCACACCCTCGCATCTCAACTCACATCACACCTCACACAAAACTCGACTCACTCTCTCCCTCGAACAGACCCAATCACAAACCAAAAGACTCCATTTTTTTTTTTTTATCAAGACTCGACCAACAACACCAACGGTTACCCAAATCAATTACACCCGACTCCCCTTCGAACACCCTCTCGATCCACCTTCATTTCGACCCACCCACACCAACAACACCCGACAGAACGACACTACAGTAGAGAGAGAGACTCAAACTCAACAAAAACAAGTTAAATAAAACCTACCCGAGACCTTATTTCATAAAGATCTTGAAGTATTCATCCTTTCTTCTCGTGATTTGGTGAACGGTTTCATGATCTGTGATGCGTTTAAAAATGGAGATGATATTTGAGTTTGGTATTTAAGATTAGGTGCGATCAGTAACTGATTTGGATTACAGATAGATGGATCGAGAGTTGAGATTTGGGAGAAAATAATAGCCGGTGTTTACTAGGTTAGTGGCTGCGTTTGGTTTTGTGTTTCATATAAAGAAGAAAGAGGGGCGATGTGTTCTCTTTGTTTGAGAGAGAGAGTTTAGAGAAAGTGTATTTAATCAGGCGGTTTGTTTGAGGTATTAGGTCAAAGGACGGACAAAACAAGGAAGCAAGTGGGCGGTGATATTTATTTTTTGGGGCCACGTGTTGTGGTTAGGCGGACAAAACAAGAAGAATTTTTTATTTATTTTAAGTAATTTTTAAACTCATTAAATATATCCGATTTCTTTTTAAATCAAATCCGTTTTTTTTTTCGTTTTTCTTTTATCTTTCTTTTTTATTTTGAATATTTTTATTTTTATTTTGACTATTTTAGTTATTTTGGATATTTTTGATTATTAATTTCTATTTTGGATATTATATTTTTTTAATTTTGATTTTCAATTCATATTTTTAATTTTATTCAAATTTTTATTTTGAAAATTTTATGATATTCTGAAAAATTGTTGAGGCGGTTATTCTGAAAGTTAACGTGGATAAATCCTGTGAATTTCATTTTTCTTGGTTTATCCACGATTTGTCAAGTCTCGTATTGGTCTTTCGACATTTACCACGTTTATCTTTCCTCGCTTATCAATGGATTCGGTCAAATCGAACAAGGGAGAATTGCATCAAGTGCAAGCCAACGCTAGAAAAAGTGGCATCACTTCATTTCAAATGCTTCAGTATCATCTGGTCACTCTTTCAAGGATTCAAGGAAGGAGCGAATTTGTGACAATCTTTGGACAAGATCGTCATATATTCATCGACTCACTTTTCACCACTTTGACCGAACTCGCCGAGCAACTCAACCGTGACAACTTTAATCACTCTGCATCGGCACTTGCATACAAGACTCTTGTGACACAACTCACGCCTTTCCTCCAATTCAATATCATCATGCCTGAAAGTTTAGTGATTTGCCAATCATTTCTTCGAGATACACATACTGAACTTCGAGTCTTCCGTGATACAATTCTGAAACTCATGACATCAGTCTCGTCTTCGATTTATCAACAATCACAACTTCAGCAAACGTATGATAATGGAGTGCAAGAATCAATGCCGCAGATACAAGAGGAGAATGGTCATACGGTTGACAACTTGGAGCCTAACGATGGCAAGAGCACGGATTCAGAAGGACAACATGATATCAGTGGCACGTCGGGGAATGTTCACGAGATTTCTCTTGATGACACCTTACCCATTTATGACGAATAGCCTGCAAACATGGTACAATGTGATGTTGGTTATGATGTATATGCTGATAACATGCCGCATATTGAGCATTCTGAACCTAATTATGATAAACATGGGATGGAAAAGAGTGATAGAAATACCACTTCTGATTCATCCGATGTAAGTCATAATGGGGGAGAGATTGTTCAGAATGCTATAGTACATCATGAAAAGTGTATTATAACTGCTTCATTGTCTGCTTCTGATTCCAAGATTAAAGAGCTCGAAACGATCGTAGCTCGGCAATCAAAAGATTTTGAGGATGCCAAACTTGAATTTTCTAAGAAAACGGTCAAATTTGAAACATACTTTGAAAAACTTGAAAAATCAAACGTTGTTCTTGAAAGAAAATTGGATCAAACTGTTTTAGATTCTAAAGCTGAAAAGGATAATCTTTTGAAACAAATTCAACTGCTTGAATCTAAGTTGGCATCCCAAGATAACGTGCTCAAAGAGAATGAGAATTTAAAAGCCCAAGTACAGGAAAAGGTCTTTGCTATAGCCGCGTTGAAAAACGAGTTAAGGAAAAATAGAGGACCTAGTGTGGACACTAAGCTTGAACAACCATCAATCTTGGGGAAACCGCCTACAAATCAGTTCGTCAGACAACCGACTGTCAGACAACCTACTGCATTTGGATCCGAGCGATCACAATCCTCGAGACCGCGGGTTGCCTCCCAAGTTGATTTGGGTCATATTTCTAGAACTGTTACTCCAGCAACTAGGCCCAATGTGATCACTCCAGCTTTAGCAAGACCAAATCATATGATTGCCTCTAGTTTCCCTAAAAATACCAAGACCACGTCAAGAACTAGTTCAAATGACGTTTGCCATAAATCTGGTCAAAGGGAAGCTATTCAAAAGACACATGTAAGAGATAGCAATGTCCAACCTAGTCAGATGCCTTCTAGATTACCCAACACTGCTAACCGTAGCATGCCATCTTCTAGGAGCATCGATCAATCATCTAGGAATTATTCAGACATGAAATATGCTACTTGTAAAACATGTAGAAAATGTGTCTTTACGGCAAATCATGATGCTTGTGTCAAGAAATTACTTGATGAGGTGAACTCCCGTGCTAGAATTAAGTCCCAGTGGATAGCTAAAATCAAACCCTTTGGTAAAGTTTGGCGCCCCACTGGTAGAACTTTCACTATTGTAGGAAACGAGTGCCCTTTAACTAGGATAGTCTCTGATTCTACGAAGACTACTAGGGAGGAAATTGCAAAGGATGATACATCACTTAAGCCTGAACTTAAGATTTTCTATAAAAGGAAACGTTTGCCAACTAAGACAAGTGAATCATCCCCTCAGGCCACCTCTGACACAAGTAAAGCCAACTGTGAACCCCCACGTGCTTCAAAAATAGATATCTCTAACCCATGCAAAAGTATACAAACTCCTAATGAGAATGCAGGTACCAAAGTTGATGTTCCAAAAGAACGAAGCGGTCCAATCGTTGTGTACCGTTCAACTAAGGACACTCTTAGAGTTTGGTTGCTGAAGAAGAAGATATCAGAGAAACAAATGTCTCAGGGGATTCATGGTTAAGCTGCACCAGGACTTATAGTCATATCACAGACTATAACTCGATCTTCAAAGAAAGGAAAGTTTATCGCCGATGGTAAACTTATCCTAAAAACGAGAAATTCATTTTTCTCGGGCATGAGCTTATATAAAAAACATTCCAAGTTTTTTAAGCTCATGCATTATGGCTTATCGATAAATATCAGACGATAACCCGTGCTTCAAATAAAGGAAAGTTTATCGCCGATGATAAACTTATCCTTACAACGAGAAATTAATTTTTCTCGGGCATGAGCTTATATCGAAAACATTCCAAGTTTTTGAGCTCATGCACAATGACTTACAGTTAAATGTCAGACTGTAACTCGAACTTAAAATAAAGGAAAGATTATCTTTTATGATAACTTATCCTCTTAATGAGAAATTCACCTTTCTCGGTCATGAGCTTGTATTAAAACATTCGAAGTTTTAAGCTCAGAAAGGAAAGTGTATCTTTTAAATAAGAGAACTTTTCTTCATAACGAGAAATTAACCTTTCTCGGTCATGAGCTTTCCGTTAAAACAGTCAAAGTTTTCAAGCTCATGAAAACGACTTCTAAGTAAATGTCAGCTTAGGACTCGTTCTTCAGATAAAAGGAAAGTTTATCGCCGATGATAAACTTATCCTTAACAACGGGAAGTTTACAACTTCTCGGACTTGAGCTCGTTTTATAAGATATTCAACATCTTAAGCTCAAGTAATTTGTTTTCAAAACTTTGAACACAATTTTTCTAGAATTTCTCAAAAGGTTTTTCTAAATCTTTCAAAATTGTGTGTTCAAAAATGTTTTGATAAAAAGAGCATGTCTTCTGGAATCGATAATATTTACGAACCTAGAAATGTCATTCAATAATGACACGGGGTTGTAAATAAAGTTCGAGCAGAAGTTCAAACTTTTAAAACATGCTCAAATGGTTTGCTATTATTTCAGATAGCAACCCGCTTTTCATAATCAAGTCAAGCATTTCACCGGAAAGCTTTGACTCAACAACGAGAATTAAACTTCTCGGGGACGTGACGAGGTGACCATCATTCGTGAACAAGAACCATGTGCTTCTTTCATATGCTGTTCTCCATTATTCAGGTCCAACCTCGTACATTGCTAATCTTGTGAATTCATTATTATATCTGATCTTTGCACGTAATAAATACCTTACACTTGTGTTTAAAAGGTATTTAATTTACGTTTCAAGTACACCCTCATTAATTTGAGGGGGAGCTTGTTAAAATCATGAAGATAATTGGATTTGCATTTTTCTTCCCAAATTTTCTTAAAAGGCTATTAAATCAATTGATATTAAAAACATCGATTGGGTTAATATTTTTAATATGGGGGAGAAAATGTGATTTAATATGGGATATGATCAATCATAAATGGTTTGACTTAACGTGTTAGCTCATCCCGACATGTGCGAAATGTTTTCGAATATCGTAGCATATGTTAAGGGGGAGCAAAATGGATTTGCACTTCAAAATGGATTTCATGGTGACATACACTTACCCAAAACATCTCTTTTCACGACGATGAAGATTGTGGTGACATAAGGATGGTAGGATAGGTTAAAGTCCAATGATTTCTCTAGAACCGGAGGAATCTTCCCAAGGACATTCCATAGCTAGAAATAGTAGTCCTTAGGAAAGATGGAGAAAGATTGTGAACGTAGCTGAATGCCGACCAAGTACTTAAGTTAGCACTGGAACAATCACAACAAGGTGCTAGTTATGACGTATTGGTAAGCATTGAAGGGGTTGAAGAATGAAAAAGAATTGTAAAGATAAAGGGTGTAAAGAAAGAAGCCCTCCTTACAACTTTAGGCAGAAACCGGGTCAATACATATGCTATTGAGGTCATTTTTGCTAATGATTCTCGGTATTGAAGAAAGACATCATGGACCCAGTGATGCAAGGCACAACCCATCCCAGCTAACTCAGATATCTCTCAAAAGATATTTGTTTTAATCACACGGAGACAACACATTATCTATTGATTTATTCACTCCGAATAAATTGGTATTGAAAAGGTGGCACTCCTCTCCAGCCTCCGATCACTAAAAATCCAAAATGCACGATCGAGTCTAGAGCCATTTGAGATCATCAAATATCTCATTAGGACACACTTTCATATCTACTTGCTTCTTCACACACTGTGAAAAGTAAGAAAGTTCTTAAGAGTCCTACGCAAAATCTTCACAATCTTGCCTGAACATCCGAGTAATACGAAAGTATTTACAATGAAGATGGAAATCCTTCTTGAGCGAATATCAAAAAGCTCATGGTAGGTGACTTGTGCGATTCTTTATGAATCAAACTTGTGATAACTGGAAAGCAACAGTGGTTTAATTCTTAAATGAATTTAAACACGTTCCAGGCCTCTACGCATTATCATATGATCTTGCCAGAACACTCAGAGTGATTCTTTATTGATCACAGTGACGAGTGGAAATCCTTCTAGTGTTAACATCAAACAGCACTTGGTAGGTAACTTGCAAGATTCTATATGAATCAAGCTAGTGACAACTGGAAAGCAACGATGGTGCGGTTCTTAATTGAACTTCACTTGTTCCAGGAACATGAATTGACGGCTTCAAATCATGCGGATAATATTATCCAAATGATTCACTCTTTACGTTCGCAGTCAGCTTTGGACGGTCGAGTAAAGAGAACGGGTTTACCCGCGAAATCTTGTCAAGGAGGTTCTTTATTGAAACTACCTGTCACAAGTACGATATTTAATATCGTCCAACGGTCTTCACCGACCGGAGGTAAAATGCTACCGAATTAGAATGAAATGTTCAAGGCCATTTCATCCGTGTATATGGTTTGTTGCTAACTGTCTTATGCAGCGTAACAAAAAGGTGGCATTGCGGTGTATAATCCAGAAGAAGTCGTCACCACATGCTTATACTACATACACTTAGTACTTCAACAAATTCAAGAAAGTCTGAAGGTCAAGTCTTCCGCTGTATCAAACTCTGAAGCTTTCAAGAATTTAAAGGTATAAGTATGTGGAACATGAAGTCACGAAGAGGCAAATTTCATAAGTGATGCATGCACAAGGTCAAGGCAAGGAAACATGCTCAAGAACTAAAGTCAAAGATCACTTCAAGCAAATTCACAAGAACAAGATCGAAGACTCAAGCATAGATGCTAGGTTTAAGATTTTGTAAAATGGTGTGACCTCCCTTAGGGGGAGATTGTTGGAAATGTGTTTTCCCAAAGAAAGTCTCGGTCACATCATTATTAGCATTGATCACGAGCTATAGAATATTTAGAACTTTGTAACTTGGAGCGACCTCCCTTAGGGGGAGATTGTTGGAAATACGTTTTACGTATTTATGAAGGATCGGTCGCTCCAACGACATTTATGTAATAGGCTCGTGATTCACTTTGTAAGTATATAGTCCATATAGCCCACATGTAGGGTGGGCTATATATATATACCCCTCCTAGCATGTTAGGAGGGGGTTGGTCATTCATTTTCACACACTTAATCATTTATCTAATTACTTTCTCTCTCTACTTTTCTTCCCTCTCCTTTCTCTCTCTACACCTAATCCCCTTCTTCCCCATCTCTTCCACCAAATCCATAGATCTAATCCATCCATTACCAAATCCTTAGAATTAGTAGGCCTTCAAATAGACCTAGGCTAAATAAAGTTAACTGTCTAAATGATTAAAATGAATATTATTGGTATGTTCTGTAGGTTAGTTTAAGTTGTAATCTAGACTTAATAAATGAATATTATTGGTATGTTCATGAGATACCACTGTCTCAATCCCCCTTACTTGGAGTTATGTTTCTAAAAATTATCAAAGTTTGCCTCCTCAATCATAACTTTCTGTCTCAGCCCCTCCCTGCTATGTCGTTCACGGTTTATTATCACTTTATCTCCTCAACCCCTACACCATTCTGGTTTCAGCCGAAATCAGTTTACAAGATAAACATACTTACATATCAAATTGCTTCATACATAATACATGCATTGCATTTTAAAACTGCTTCAATTACATAGTACATACCACAGAATTCAGCCTATACCTCTTCATGACCCTCACCACTTTAACTCCTGAACTCACTTTACCGTATTCAGGAAGCAGCCTAAACCAATTTAAGCCTTAAACCCAGCCTGCGCCACTTGAGTGCTTAAGGAACATTGAGAAACTTGCACGGGGCTTATTTAATTAGTACTTAAATGAACATTGAGAAACTTGCAAACTTGCTAAGCCGCAATATGATCAGCTCTGATTGTGTATATAAATCAGGACTTCGATTCATAGTGTATTGTATAGAACTGGATAACAGGATTTATGTAGGTTAGTAGTTTGTCGTAGCAGTGATAAACGTTTTTATCACTAGAATCATACTTTTGACTATCATTAAGTAACACTATATATTCTCAGGAGCTTTTATATTGCTATAGCAATGGATAAATCTTGGATGCACATTGTTCATAGGTTAACCGACCCACGATACGAACTTGGTGTGAAAGATTTCCTTAAATTCGCTTATCGTGACAAAAATAAGTCGTTAGAAATTCCTTGCCCTTGCAAAATTTGTAATAATTTTCGTAGCCATAAGAAACATAATGTTTATTCACATTTGATGCAAAATGGGATTTCTGCGGGTTATGATGTGTGGACACGTCATGGGGAGTCTTATGATGTTTCGGATGATAGTGATGATGAGGTATCATTCAATGATGAGGATGTGGGTAGTGATAATATGAATGGTAATAACGAAGATGCTGACGACGACCTTGATGAGATGTTAGATAATATAGGTCAAAGTAAGTGGGGTGATAAATGGAAGACTAATAGAGAATCTTCATCTTCTATAGACAAAGATTTAGAAACCCTACGTAGATTGTCAGAGGAATCACATCAAGAACTTTACACGGGATGCCAAAGTTATTCGAAATTTTCGTTCATCGTTTCCATTTTACATGTTGCGTAATTATCTTTTATAAGATTTAGAAACCCTACGTAAATTGCGTAATTATCTTTTATAAGATTTGGATTTTGTAGAAGTCATGTTGTTTTGAATTTAGCAAGTTGTGTAATAATATGTATGATTGCTTGACGTTATATGTTCAAGATCCTGAGTTAAATAAATATCGGGTAAGTTTTGTAACGTTTAAAGTTTAGAGTCACAAAGTAGCGAAGTAAGTATGTATAATTGTAAATATGCTAGTTTAATATTAGATGTCCAACGTCTCTGTCTTTTGGTTCTGTTAAAGTTTTTGATATTTAGATTTTGTGTAAAGTCGATGTATCTTGATTTTGTTCATAAAGTATAAAGTCAGTCAGTTGTATATTGTTTTTGTAAAATTCGCGTAATTAACTCTTATAAAGTTTGGATTTTTGTTGATTGTTAATGCAGTTTGCGGACCTCAGTTTTATCCATTTTTTTACCATATTTGTTAATGTTTGGTATGGATGTATTGCTATGACTTGTATTGAGCTTGTTGTCTTTGGCTCTTTTTTAAACAATTTCTTACATGTTTTTTGCAATCTTAGCGAGCTCAGGCGATTAGTACCTGTTTTTGATGATGATATGATTAACTAGAAAAGTTTTATATAATTTGTGTTGCAATTTAAGCTACTAATCTAGGCTATATTTGTTTTACTCGGTTTTGTGTTAGTTTTGTGTTAGTTTTGATGATGATGAAGAAGTTGACTTTGTTTGTTTATTTATACGCGCTATGTCGTTGTTTTGTGTAACGGCGTATTAGTTTTATATAATTTGTGTTACAAGTTAAGCGGCTGCGTACTTGCATAAATCTAGGCTATATCAGACCAGATTAGTATACATTTCCAGCTTCCTTGTTTGATTATACACACTGTTTTGTATTAGTTTTTGATGATGATAATGATAGAAGTTGACTTTGTTTATGTGTGGATGATTTATTATACCAGTTACGCTGCTTACTTGCATAAATCTAGGCTTTATCAGACCAAATTGGTATACATTCATTTCGATAACTTGTTTGTTATATTATACGCGTTATGTAGATGTTTTTTATTAGTTTTTGATGATGATGATGAAGTTGACTTTGTTTGTTTATTTATACGCGCTATGTCTATCTAATAGAATCTTAGTAAAACAGTAGTTTTGGTAGTGGATGTATGGCTAAGAGTCTTACTAAACTGCCAATTTTGAATCCTTTTAAGGATTTATAAGTTTATACAGTTTGGGAACCATCGAGTATCAATTCATTATGTATCAGTTTTTGACATAAGAAAACAGTCTAATCTGTCTTTGTCTTTGCAGGGAGGAACGTGAAGAATTTGCAGGAAAGAATTTGCAGGAAAGAAATGAGTTTCACTTTCATACATTTAAGGGCAGACTTACGGGCAAGTGTCATTTTCTTTTTCGTACATGAAGGGCAGTAAAGATTGTATTTTTAAGAAGTGTTGTCTTTATTCATGTTGGATGTTGTATTTCTATAATAATATGGTAGGAAATTGGCTCCAATTGTAAGATTCAAAGATTATAAGTTTTTAAGAATCACGGATGTATTTCTATAATAAGTTGGATGTTATGGACATCGATTATATTGTCTTTATTGTTTGGATTAGTTTGTCTTATGTTAACAAGTTGAGAATTTTAGTTTTCCGGTTTGCTAAAAGTAACAGGTTTAAACCGGGCTGTATTTTGTGGGTTGGCAACTTTGTGGATGGTGACGACTTTTTTGGTCACCAACCAACCAAAATAGTGACCATAGTTTGGTCTCTAACAGATTGGTGACCGAATTTTTGGTCTTTAACCGATCGGTGACCAGAATATTTGGTCACCAATGGTGAAGGTCTGTTTACCCCCCCATCCATTTAGTGACCACTTTTTGGTCACTATTTGGAGACCAAACTTAGTTTGGTCACCAATTGTAATTAGTGACGGACCTTTGGTGACCACTGGTGACCACCAATATTTGGTCACTAATTACGTTTGGTGACCAAATCAGTACTCTTTGTGACCAAATATTTTCGTCATTAAAAGCACTTTTTCTTGTAGTGTGCTTTCCGTCGAGTTTATTTTAGCAAGAGCCCTGTTTTTTCGTGCGACCAGTCAGATGCTAAACTGACGGACTGCTTTCTGTGGAGTTTATGTTAGCAACCTCAATAGAAAATTAACAAGCAAAATGAACTTAAAACATGTACAAACGGATAACACAAAGAAAGGGACAAATGCGAGCAGCATATTTGGCCTTAAGAGTATAAAATAAGTAGCAGGCGAAATTAAAACATGTACAAACTACTTTCTGCCAACTAGAAGATTGGAAGATTTCAAATCCCGATGAACAACCGGAGGATTGCGTTTACGAAGGCAACTCACTATATAAAATAAGTAGCAGGTGAAGTTTATTTTACAATCATTACCATCAAAGTCATCCTCAGCCTATGCCGCTCATCCGGTATCTTTTTTGGACCAGGTTTGGGCAAAACGCTGAACAGGCTACCTCTGCAGCTCAAATCATATACCATAAAGTCACTTTAAAGTTCAACCCTTTCATATTATAACAATGTTACCTTGGGTAATTACTAATCTTTACAGTGAGGGTCTTCAAGTCATATTTCGTGACTTCTTCTCATCACATATCTTGCTTGGAGCGGTCTTACGCATCTTAACCACGATAGTGCGAATGATCGCCTATATAGAATTCCGTCTTTAACTTTATATTGTTGTAGCATTGAAAAAACATGTCGCGCCTCTCTTTCGTACATATTCTATAAAGATTTTAAGGAGTTGATTCATCAAGAAAAGTAAGACACACTTATTATCATAGGAAAGCAGACTTAAGAAACTGTTTTGCGGCTTTGAACAACTTGGAGTTTAAATAATTTAGACATTAAGCATCAGAGATCTTATTATGCATCTATTTTGTTGACGGAATTTTGGATAAACTCCAATGTATTTTTGACATTGAGCGGTCTGGCAGTTTAGCCTTCTCTTTTAGGGGATTCTGATAGAATCCTTACTCTTCAAACTTCTTCTCTTGGACACTGTTACGTCATTAACCACTGACGATTTTCACACTATTTTCCATACATAGGGTTCTTGGTTTCACTTTATGCTAGAGACTGAAGAAATGTTTTATGCGCAAAAGTCTGGTTTCCAGCCTCACTATAAATGATTTTGGGGGCACATTATTAAGAGGTAAGTAGTATAACCTGAATGGTTGCTGCAATAACTTATCACTGCAACTAAAATTCACCCAACAAAAGCCCGGAATCTAAAAAAAGAGAATTTGCCAGAGAAGTTTCTTTTCATGTGATCTTAACAAGAGGACCATTCGGTGCAAAATTTCCGTATAATATTTGAATGTGACCCGTTTTCTTTATGTGATTTTTTGGTGGTGGTCTTATTATTTGCTGACAATGATCGACAAATACACATACCTTAGATTAATACCTAACAAAATCGAATCATATAACAAAAAAGCTTTGGGTTTTCTGCCAAAGTCTTCTTTGTAACAAAACAGTGTCAAACTTTGTTAGAAAGTCAAAGTTTGACCACAAAGAAATAGACTATCATCCTGATGATATGACTCGATGGTATATGGCCTGACTTATACCCACACCAGCAGACGGCCCATGATGGCTCGAACCTCCATGATTCTTGTCGCCTTCAACTCTGACTTTAAACTTCTAAAATTCGAGTACATGCATATGTCTTGTTGTTTTGTTTATGTGTGTTTCGATCAGTTCTATAAAGGAAACAAGAAATCCTCTTTATTTTTTCGAAGCTGAAAGGAAGATGTTTTAGGTTTATCCGTTTATGTGTATAGTTCATTAAAAAGGTCAGGACGCACTAAAAAAAGATAAAAACTTCTACATGGCGCGCACTCGTTATTCAAAACTTTGAGCCAGGTTATTAATCCAATGAGATATTCGAATCGCTGATTTCAAGTTACCCAGTTTAGCATTTTCAAAGTTAGTTTGAGAATAAAGAAGGTAGACATGGAAGATAAAGGTTCAAGATACTAATCTTACATGTGTATATAACGTTCTGCTAGCCTTTATTAAGCACGTTATCTACCTTGTTTAGTTTATAATTTTTCTATTTTTTTAATCCCACATCGGTTGGGGAAACAATATTTTATTAGTTTATAAGTGTTGGAAAAAATTGAATTGTTGCCGGACTTGGTAATGTGAGTCTATGACCCAAATGGGCGCATTAAAGGTTGGTTTGAAGGGTTGTTGAGTGGTGCTTGTCGTGCACCTAAAGGGTTAGATGATTAGATTGAGATCCTAGCTCCACATGGAGCGCAGTTCTCATTTCTCTTGTTGACTTAACCAGAGCACATACACACAACTCCTTAGATTGCATGGCTCTTGAACTCCTGTAACCGAACTCCAATCTTTTTATAACATGGATTTGATAATTATATTTTAGTTAACAAGAATATTTAAAATTAATAGCTTTTTTTATTATCGGAAAATGAAAGTAAAATGTAAAATCTATGTATATTTATAAAAAAATTGAAAAGTTTTCATTCAAGCGATGTTTGGACCCTCCTCATTAAAATTTAAAAGTGACTGAATACATCCCAAATCGGTGGGAGTGCAAAGACAAATGGTAGTTGGTGCCTTCAAAATCACTTACCTGGATGGCGGCCAATGGATGATCCAAAAGGTCCATGGCCTAGGTTGGTGACCTCATTGCACTTTTGAGGGCCTGTCTAAGGTCGACCCAAGAGGTCGAGCCTACATCGTAATTTGTCGAAGGGGCTTGAGTTCACGCAGCCCCGTCTATTTCCTTAGCGATAAAGTTTTCAAGCAACTGTTTTGCTGTTGCCTAAAGTTTGTCTCAATTGATTGATTGTTGAAATATAGTTTCAAGTATTGCTTAAACTAGTAAATCTTATTTTTCTACAAAACTGATGGAATGATTTTACATTAGAAGCCAGTAAGAATGAACTCGAAATTGTTGCGGCATAACGGCATTTACATATTGTTTTATATAACTGGAAACACTTATGTCAAATAATAACAAAAAAAAAACATAAAGATGTATGTAAATCCTCTCATCACTCTTTGTTACTTGACTAGATTATGTTCCCAGATTTCCTTTTTACTTCTGCATGAGCTAACTGCATCGAACATAAGTAAACAGCTGTTGTTTTATGACATGGAAAATGGCAAAAATGGCTCATGTTAGAATACATCAACGGAAATTGACCCATTGATCCCGGTTCCACTTCTTTTTGCTTTTCAAGAATTTTCTAGTTGGAAGAGTTTTTTGAGGCACTCGAGCCTGGAGGTATAGCAGCTTTATTTTGATATAGTATTTGCAAATTTTCGATAGTACGTCCACTCTAATTAAGCAGAATTTTATCACAGGATGTAGTTGTACATTTGTATGATGTTACACTCGGTGGAGAGAATATGTTCAAATGTGACTAGGGATTACTTTGTGTCGCATACTCAACCCATGCGGTCACCAAATATTTACTACTGTATATATAACTTCTAAAGAATTTTGTCCCACATCGGTTAGGAAGGTGATATATTAGAGATGATGTTATCTATAAATAGGGATGGATGCTAATGAAATAACCACTTACCTGGACATGGTCAATGGACGATCAAAAAGGTCCATGGCCTAGGTTGGTGAGCACATTGCACTTTGGTGCGGTGCTGCCTAAGGTCAGCCCAAGTGGTTGAATCTATGTCATAATTTGTTGTAGGGGCATGCGTTCGCGCAGCCCCGTCAATTACTAGTTGTCAAACGTTTTCTTATTCACCTAATTTTGTTAAACATGTTGCAAATATTCTATATTACTGAGTAGATATCTTTTACTTTATATTTATAACATATACTAAATAGGGAGCCGCCGAATACACCAGCTACGCCTAGCATGTGAAATGGGTGCATAAGAATGTTGTGCTCAGCCTGGAATACAATCATGAAGTTGAAAGTACAAGAAATTCCTAGAGGCATACCATCAGAAAAGCATCCTTGACCAATACAGATAGTACAATCATTTTGCGTATGTATTTCACCCAAATTGTCTACTTACACGTAAAAATTAACATATGATGTTCTGACTCAGTGAAGAAACGAACATGCAGTTCATGTAGAAACTTTTTATGGATATCTGCACAAGTTGAAAGGTTTTTGTACATCGTTTTTATTTGCACAAGTAAAATCCACAATGTGATGTAAGAGTATATGAACCCCAATCTTGAAAATAACGGTCTAAAACTACGAGGTTGATTAGTATGCATAAGATAAGGTCCGAATCTAGTTTACTTCTGTAAAATCTCTGCAATGATATCGAAAAGATAAATTTGAAAGTAGTTTATGAACTATAATTCAGATGGTAGAGCGCTCGCTTAGCATGCGGGAGGTACATGGATCCACATCTCCGATCCAGTCAAATATTGTTATTATTTTAGTATAGCGGTAGAGTTTATGCAGCCCTAAACCCCTTAAGTTCTCATATCCACTGGATAAGCCAGCAAAATAACTAGACCAAGAATGATGAGATCATTTCTGTTCATATATACAAATAAAGGACAGACATAATTCATTTTGATCCACTTTGTGAGATTGCATTATGATAGTATACACTGTCTTTATATAATCTCAGTTTCAAGGATTAACTAACAAATCAGAGTGGCGCAGTGGAAGCGTGGTGGGCCCATAACCCACAGGACACAGGATCGAAACCTGTCTCTGATATGTTTTTTTTTAAACCAAAACGTATGTGGTTTGTTTCGTCTGCGTTATAATGACAGGAGGCTGGAATCCAAGGTATTTCTTATAGATAAGTAAGTTCTTATCTATGATTTGAAGATAGGCACCTGTGCTGTTATGTTTTTTATTTATCATTTGGCCATGGGAATCATATGCTCACAATTACACAACGTTTATTAATAAGATTCATATGCTTTTGTCTGCGTTTATCGCATGTTTGGAAGTGAACTTTGATGATGCATGATATTCAGTAATTTGAATTAGATATAATAAAATGAGTTATAGTAAGAAAAACTTATAACATGAATTAGTAAATAGTTGTCATAAAGCAAACATCCGTTACTACTAAGGAGAAGGCTGAATACCTTGGATCCATCTATTCGGGAATGCTTATTGTGATGCCTAGTCATTTTGTTGCATATTTGAATCCAAAATAATCATAAAAGCAAACTTTTTGTTTTCACCAAAATGGTTTGAAAGACAGATGTTTGCTGGGAATATGCTGAGAAACTAGATGGAAACAAGGTTAAATGCAAATGCTGTCTTAGAATTCTATTGAAAATTATACCATTATGTGAATCAAATTATATTACACAATCAATGACCTTGATTTGGAGAAGAAAGTCGAGGGAAATTAGGGTTGGGAAGGAGTGGAGAGACACCATCACCTCTAACATCCATATTGTTTCCGCATCTATCACAAAAACAGTCTTGATCATCTTCACCTACACATCGTGCTTCATAAAACCATCCATATCTTCGCGTGCATTCGATTTAATAATCTCTAGCACAGCAATCAGGTAGGTAAAAACGACTTTACAAAGTGGTCTTACGACTCTTGCCATGTGCAACTCCATACCTGAAAAAAAACATGCATGGAACTGTAGTAAGTTCCATATATTAACGTGTTTGTTTCATCAGATTATATAGTGGGCTTATGCTTTATATGATTTACAGCTTAGGTTTCATTTTGTTTCTTATTTTAAAAACTTCCGGTCTTTACATAAATGATGTATCATGCCATAATAAGCGCATATAAGCAGAAAATTTTGAAACTAATCCAAAATAAGCGAGCTTATAAAACATATAAACCGAAAATCACATAAACCATAAGGCGCTAACGAAACAAAGACCTTAGTCAAGAATAATTAAAACCCAAAACTACCCGTAAACATGGTAAATAGAAAAATTGTGGTGAATAACAAGAATTTTGCCATTTTGAATTACGTTCTGTGGCTCTTAGCTAGTCATTATATATATGAAACTAGTTTGGAGTTTATGTCAATCAATACAAAATCTACAAAATTTCAGTAAAAGAAAGCAATTTTAGCTGTTACATACCTTTATTCTAAGCTCATTTAAACCAAATTTCAGTTTCACTGTAACGATATCTTTCTACTTACAATCAACTATATTTGTAATTACTCACTCTATTTTTCTTTTTGGTTTTGAAGATTTGTTTTATCCAGTTGTTGATGGGCATCAATTTATAATCGGCTTGCTTTAATGGTTGAGTTGTTCCTCCGTACGTTGATTTTTTTTTGTTTACAACTTTGGGCATAACTACACTTAAATTATATGATTTGCAAAACAAGTATATTGGGACAAAATAACCCGTTGAAGTAGCCGATTTATTAGGAGAAAAGTTAACCGCATTAATAATAGTAGTAAAGTTGAAAGTTCCCTGAACTATACGTTTCTGCCCCACGCTATTTACTCGAAGCCAGATCATCAGCAGCCCGAAGTTCACATGGGTTTGTTTCTAGGCATAAGCTTCCAGCAAACATGAAATTCCGCACTATAAGTTTCCGGCGCACATATATCAGGTTCCAGGTGCACTTAACACTCCAGGCGCACGTATTGTTTTCGGATATCTAGGCATAAGCTTCCAAAAGTTCATTTTGGTATTAGTGGTTGCAGAAGGCTTAGCTTTTTTGCATCATCTTGATATCATTCATTTGGGAACATTTTTCTGGACTCAAATTTCAAGCCTATGGTTGGTGAAGTTGAAATCTCGAAACTCTTGGATCCATTTCGTGGCACGGCTTGTACTAGTGTCGTTGCATGCTCTTTTGGTTACATTGATCCAAATACAAATTACACATGCTTTCTGTTGTTTTTTTTATGTTTGTGTAGTGGTAGCAGCATTATGTGCGGTCTTGCATGTCAAAGGGCCGAGTTGGTTTGATAGTTTTTTTTTTAAAATAGAATTCATTCCTTTTGCCTGCATACAATAAGTAGCAGATATAAACAAATTAGTGAAGTTTATTTTACAATCAAAAAGCCATCCTCAGGCGCTCATCTGGTATCTTTACTATTAAGTTTATTTTGCAAAACGTTGAACAAACTACCTATGCAGTTCAAAACATATACCATACTATAAATTTCCACCCTTTCATGTTATAATAGTATTGTACTAGTGTTGGCTTCTGTTATGTTTCTTTCACTATCTTTTCTGTAAAAATATACAGCAATGGTCAATAAAGTGTTAGTGGGTCCATCCAAACTAACTCACATGGACCTGCACCAAAATGGCCTGTTTTGAGTTTTGACCTCCGACCCACTAGACACACCCATATTAGGGAGAAGACTAAAGTTTTATAGGCTTACCTTGGTAGATATTCAGTGACTATTGATAGATTTAGGGGTCGAGTTACGACACCCATAAAAAATTTAAGAGAGACCTACAAATTTCGTCCCTAAAGTTTAGTTAACAGAAGATGATATATTAGCCATTTCGCAGGCTTTTTGTCCAACTAATGGAAGGATCTTTAGTAAAATTTCAATGAAAGGGAAAACTGTAGAACAAAATGAGTGCGGATTTGCTATACAGTAGTCAATATGGTGGTGACGTTCGACCCATTTTCCTTTAATTGAAATCCATCTATAAGCAAATGGATTAAATTTCCTACTCTACTCCCTATTGATGACACGTTCAAATATCCAAAACATTCATGTTTTTTTTTTTTTTTTTTGGTAACCGTGATTTCCGACTCATTGGCCGACTAATCCACGGGGTTTGAGCCCACCGCCACACAGACTCAAACCAGGTAAAGCCCTCCCAGGAGGTTGGCGTGGCCACTTCAAGGTTGTTTGCACCTAGTGGGAATTGAACTTGAGACCTCACACACTTTGGAGTGATAGCCACAAATCTTTTTGTCACTAAGCCACCCTTTCATTTCATGTTAGTGGTTACGAAAAGGCTGCGCGGATGACCCATGCCTAGGGGCGCAATAAGTTCTTTCCTTTTCATAACCTTGGCTCTTGTTTTTCACATTCCATTTTTCCCATTCATTTGGGTATGTAATGCAGCTTAGTGATTGCAATAGTGAGTTTTGTGGCTGTCATTATATGCCACTATGAATTGCAGGCAGGTCTATGATGCTTATTTATATCTGAAAATACTTTCTATTTGGCGCGAGGAGTGAACCATATCTGAAAATACTTTCTATAGTATGTAGTTGACAGTAAACAACCATTAAAACTCAGCAATATAAATGGCGATATTTACAAAAAAAATCCATAAGGGGTATACAATTCATGTAATATTCCAAAAATCACAACTTTCCGTATTTGAGGACAATATAAAGCATACAGGTATGCGAATAAACTATTAATGAAGGTGTTGCTAGATGTAGACGTAAGTGGTGTCGTTCAACCAAACATTTCGTTTTTAATGATTGATTAAGGCCTAATATACAATTCCTTCATGTGATGAGAATCAAGAAACAATACAGCATCAAATGATATGGAAAGGCTCTAACTGAACATTAACAGGATATCTAAAGGCAAATAAACTCGAACAATACATCAGATTAAAGATAGTAGCAGGTAAATGACAGAGGGCAAAACATACCTTAATGCACTTCATCAAGTCCACTCATTAATCTGGAATTTGTTTTTTATCAATTACTAATGCATCAAACGAAGATCGCTAGTCTGTAATCGCAGCATGTTGTGTTCGGTGAGTATATATATAAAGAAATTATCGATCAGATAGCAAGTTCCTTGCTCCTAATTAGTTCTAGCATCTCGGACTTGCAAAGCTTCAAAACTTGAATCAGATTGTGGATGGTAACCTTCATCTTTCATTAACTTACTTAACGTATGAACCTCCATACATATTCCTTTTATTTGTGGATGCAATTGGTCTCCAACAACAAACACATGAAAGTGACTCTTAAGATGTTCATCAAGAAGTACAACAGCAGTGAACATATCATTAAAATTATTCACATATTTGACGGCTTTTCTTAGCTAATTAATCATTCATGATTGTCTTCAATATTTCTATTCATTAGGTATAGCTATCAAGAACCTATACCTGGATTGACACGGACCCAGATTGACCCGCCCCCGATTGAGCTAGACCCCTGTTGACCCAGGCTCCTGTTAACCCGATCTCCTGTTAACCCAGTTTCATAATCACAAGTAATCCTTAATGGGCTTGTCTATAATATTCTACATCATAATTGCTCACAAGTTCCTCTGGCAACCAAAATGTCGCAACAAGCATAAATGGATATTGGAAAAACTAAACAAAAGTATTCCACAAGGCCGCTTCCTTTAGTTTAAAACATTATTGAGAGCGAGGATGCTTCATTTTCAATTTTATACATAATAAAAAGAAAATTACAATATAAATCGAGACAATGTCATATAAGCAAAGACAAAGACGAGCATAACTAACCTGTGAGTGCTCACATGTTTAGCAAGAACATATAAAAATCCCAAATAAACTGACGGTGACGAAAAAGGCTATTCTAGGGATATCCGACAACGATGGGTATTAGTACGAAATAATTCATCACGTAACATCGGCTCAAATTTGGGCAGGACATAACAATTGGCTTGACATCTTCAAAAGAGAGTTCGTAACATGAGACTAATCTAAGTCCAAATAATGTTTGATGACCAGAAAAAGATTGTAAACCAACATTAGTAATTTTCTCACAACCCTCCAAATTTAACAACCACATCTTCAAACACTTGCTACCAATTTCACGTAACGAAATGTCCGTTATATCGATCAAGAAATCTAAATGCAATGTCTGAAGATTTGGGAGCTGACATATGGCCACAACCCCGTTGTCTGTGATATAAGCCCCACACTTAGACAAATCCAGGTTTCTTAGACTAACCATTTTCTTCAAGTGGATAACCCCATTATCGGTAATCCTATCACATCTACTTAGGTATAGTATCTCCAAACAATACCTCAAATCCTCATTCGCCAAATACTCCAAACCCAAATCTGTAATTAGATAACAACCTCGCAACGATAAATGTTTTAAACGAGTTGCTTCTCCAATCATTTTCAATGATTCTTCAGTGACATTTTCACAGTTTAGTAAACTTAACCTTGTTAAATTTTTGCATGATCTTACAAGGGAACCAATTCCAGTTTCCCTAAAGCGTAACCTCCCATTTAGATCCACACGATCCAAATGAATGCAAGCATTCGCGATTGCACACAAGCCAACATCATCAAACTACAACCAATTCACCTCATGTCTTGAAGAAAGATCTAGGTGCTTGATATTGGGGCATGACTCGGCTATTTGTTTCATGTGGTTGTTTGAAAGTGGTACATGACATTCAAACGAAGACATTTTTGGGGACAAAAGTAGCACATCATATAGTAGATCAGGATACTTGATGTATAATGACCGCATTTGAAAACATGCAACTTTTAAGAATTTCTTACAAACTTTAGAAAACGATTTTTTGTCTTCTTGGTTGGGAATTCGTTCAAAAATGAAGAAGATCTCATCCTCTCCAAGTGGTTCCATAACTCTCAGTTTTCTTGCCACCTCACCTGTCACGTATACATGGATATGTTAGGAACACTGATAATGAACCTATATCACAGTGAAATGTAAACCGATAACCCTCTTTATTGAGATGAGCGTTTTACCAATCGTGCATCGAAAAAAGAAATCAGAACTAGATATAAATTATATCAACTGTTCTCAGATACTGTAACTTTAACCGTCTTAAAAGCAACGTGAATTGCATAATAAAACAACACATTATCAAATTCTACAAAATTAATCAAAAGGGGAAGTAAAATGAATTGAAAATGATATCTCTAGCTCTATAGTGATGGTGCACATCTTATTTAGGGGGTGTTTGTTTCAGCTTATATAAGTAGAAGAATATTCACCAGATAACCGGGTTAATGTACAGGAATATTCACAAGATAACCGGGTTAAAATGAGTTTTTGATTCCTGGGAGAGTCCGGGGGCCAACAAGTACAGGAATATTCACCAGATAACCAGGTTAAAGGGGACTGTAGTTAACATACGTGATCGGAAGCTTGGGTTGCCCTGCATTCTCAGCAGCAGCTACTTCTGTTTCAGTTTCTGTCCTGTTTTGTAGTTTGACTGTGTATCCAATATTTGTGTTGATTAGAAAATTTATAAAATTCTAATCTGAAATCCATGAACTGTATGACTTTACAAAATCACTATAGAAAAGTCAATAGTTTACTGAAATACTTCCGTTTCTCATGAACTTAAGTTATAAATTCATTTTCTAGGAGGTAAATCTTTCACAATTAGTAAACAAGGTCGGTTAAAATCATGTTTTTGCACATGAACTGTTTGACTTTGCTAAGAAGTTACTTGAGTTTAAGCTACGCTTTCAACGAAGTTACTTTAAAATTTATTAAACCTATGATAATTCCTAAAAAATTTATGTTCCATTATACAGACTGTATTTGAAGGTTTCAATCACAATTCAAATTTTAACATCAAACTCTTTTTTGACTTTACAGTAAGTCAAACTTGGAGTTTTAAGATTTTTTTTTTTTTTGGTTTTTTAGTATCTTTCATTAAGAACCTTATAATCACTATGTTGGTTGCTTGTTTCCTTCCTTTATTTATCTCCTATCCTTTTGTCTTTATTAAGAACCTTATAATCACTCAATGAGTCACAAATTTATAGCAACTATCTCTTTTTGTGTCTTTAGTTGGACGAAAAGCAATTATAGTTACCCTCATACTACTATAAAGCAACTAATCTTGCTTTGACATTTAGACTAGCATCACCACATTGACAGTCCTAGTTGATTTAGTAAATGTGGCCTCTATCTAGCGTTAAGTCTAGAAGTTCCTTTATACATGGACTCACTAATAGGTAGGCAAAAATAAGGGGCCCCGTTTGACAAGACAAATGTATATAAGAAGTGACTGGAGTGGAGTCTCAGCATTAGTTTCTTAAACAAAGTATTCTAGAGGATGTTGATCTGGTTGGCTGTCAAATGAAGTACCTTTATACGGGTATACTGTAAAATTCTCAAGAAGCTACATACCCTTCCTTTAATAATAGGACTTTTTAAGCAACCAAAACAGGTCAAGAGTGTTGTTAGCCTTTGTGTAAGATATTCAGATACTACAGTGATCTAGTGTTGATGGCGATTTAGAAGTGGAGGCAGGACCATTCCTGAATTTTGTGACTCCGGTGCATTACAGGTTGTGTTCTTACAGGGCGCACAACGTGCACTTTTGACCTTAACCTAAATGTGATGACCATTTAATATGAGAGAATGGAGTGAATTTTTGAATTATGTTAGAAATTGGATCTCAAATTTCTAGATCTTCTATTTAGGGCTAATTATTACAGAAAATGACCAGCTTCTTCATCCACAGGTATTGTATACTACTTGTGCTTAGTGGTGACAATGTAGATGGTTAGGTTGCCGGGTAATGGGTGAATACGGGTATTCTTACATAAAAACAATCCAAGTTAATTTGAGGACGCATCTGCTTACAAAAACAAGTGGTGGCAGCATGTTTGTCAGCATCTCCTGGTGCAGCCGTTAGCCAGGTTGTATTTAGTGCCAAAGACGCTGAAACGTGGCATGCACCGGGAAAAAGTGCATGCCATCGTGATAGCTAAGGGCTAAAGCCATGTGGTATTCTGCTATGGCTAATTAAAACTTTGATTGTCAATTAAATGGATCTATCTTGAGTTAAACACACCACATGGATTGTGATATTCAGGTTTTGTATTGGTTCAGATTAAATCTCGGTATCCTCTCGAATTGATCTAGGCCTTAAGTGGAATGATTGTTCTTGGTTACTAAATAAAGGGGTTGGTTTTCTATTCTTAATAATAAATGAAAATGAAAGTTTAAATCAAAGGCAATTACTCTAATTAAGATTAACAAAAACTTGGTTGCAAATTTAAAGTTCAAATTAAAATTAAAGTTAACATGTAAATAGTGAAATATGAGCAGAAAAATAGTAAAACATCAACAGTAAAACAGTAAAACAGTAATCTTTAAAATACCCAAAAATTAACTGATTCGGAACTTTAATGCTTGATTCGGAACTAACTGATTCGGAAGATACTATTCATTCATCCGGAACTTAATGGCTGATTCGGAACTTTCCGAATGAAAGTTCATTCGGAACTTACTGGTTCGGAAAATGCTGATTCGGAACCTTCACCTTGATTCGGAAGTCTGAACTGATCCGGAACTTGATGACTGATCCGGAACTTTCCGGATGAAAGCTTGATTCGGAAGTTTTAAACTTCCGAATGAAGGGCTTGGTTCGGAAGTTTTCTCCTGATTCGGAAGTTTAGTGCTTGGTTCGGAAGATTCCGAATGAAGGACTCATTCGGAACTTTTTGTCTTGATTCGAAAGTCTGGAAACCAGATACAGTAACTGTAGCGAAGAACACGGAACTCAGGTTTTTAATCAAAATCAAATCAAACACTTAAAAAGGTTTTACCAATTTAAACACAAATCATTTAGACAATATAAGCAACAAATCCCACTAATAAAAACACAAATCCAAACAACTTTTGAAGATCAAATCAAGAAAAATAAAACTTAAGAACTTGAAGATAAAAATGGAGATGAACAAGATGAAATGAAAGATTAAACAAGAACTTTGAATTGGATGATTAATGTTTTGACAAGATGAAACAAGGATTAAAATTACAAGATCAAAGAACTAACAATAAAAATCACCAATCACCCTAGTGGTGATGGTGTACTACGAACCAGGAGAAAGAAAAAGAAGAAGAAAAGAAAAACTAAACTAGCTTGTGTATGGGACGGCCTATTTATAGGTGTTTCCTTTGGTTGGTGAGTGGGCTTTCTCCCGTTCTTCGTGTCTTTTCGTCTTTTCAGAAAAGTTTCCGTTTTCGATTCTGATTCGGGATTTGTTGTCGATTAAATTCAACTCGTCTTTTAATTTTTTTCGTTTAATAGACTTGAGTTTCTTCGACTTATATAAATCTTCCATCTTTGGTCCTTTTCTTCGATAAATCTTCGAATAGGCCCAGCGACTTCAAATCTTTTGCATCTCTTTGGACAATAAACTTTATCTTGAGTCTTTTTCTTCAGTAAAACCCGTGCAATCCCATGTTTTCCTCAATATTTATCCGGTTGGCTCTGAAAACACAACAAACACAAAAACCACGCATAATTCCAAACAAATAATATTAAATACGTGTTTTGGTCTCGTTTTAGCCCGAATTAAGTGGTAAAAGGATGGGTGTTTACACACCTATCAAATCCCCTACACTTAACCATTGCCATGCCCTCATGCAATGCTTAGTGATAAAGCAAGTTTACACTTTTCTCATAATTAATCAACCTTGGCCTTATTTAAAATTCTACTAAACAAAAATTAAAGAAATAAAACTTCAAAGATAACAAAGGGATAGAAAACCATTTTCACGTGAAAATAGCTACATGGAAATAACTTGTAGAGAAATCGATGACTTACATTAGGGCTTTGGTGCTGCGAAGATTTATCACCCTCAAGTTTCACGTTCCCCAAACTAAGCTTAAAAACGAGATCATTGTTATTATAAGTTAGCAATTCAAACACTTACACACATGGCTTAATTAAATGCTTAAACTCCCTTATTCCTAGGTGTATCTCTTATATTTTATTTTTGTCTTAGAATGATCATGAAGATGCATTTTTGGACTTATTTCGATAGTTTATTAGGGCTGAAAGCAAAGTAGGACGATTTGATCAATAGTTAGCTAAAGGACAAAATCTCTTAAAACTGCTTCTCGGGATATCAAAAAGTTCATATCTTGGCATAACTTGGTTCACGATTTGAGACCTTTCTCGGGCCGATATTTGGCATGTACTTCATACTTCATATCTTCGAGAGACGTTCTTGAGATAATGGTCTTCTCATCATAATAGAGTTTCTTCACTTGGAGACTTTTGAGGGGTTCTCCAACTTTGTTGACCACGACTTCATGATTATTTCTTCAATCTCTAATTGGGATTTTGAGATACAACGATCCGCCTCCTTTTCGGACTTGGATCTATTTATCCTCATACCTTGTTAGGGTCTTTTCGGATAGACTTCTCCATGATCTTTATGGGAGTTGATTGCTTTTCGTCGTGAGTCTTGATCCTTCATATTGACTCTAGGAATAATGCTTTTCACATCACTTTGGATCTTCAGCAATAAAATTGAATCCTCATGCCTTGTTAGGGCCTTTTCGGACTCGCCAATCTTCGCGCCCCGCTTCATAAGTTATGCCTTGGCTATGAACTCTTATCATTACCGAGCAACTTTTAAACGATCTTGGGCTAGAAGCTAAGTAACTTTTCAAATCGTAAGACCTTACTTATTGCAGATAAATTATTAGCAAGTGATGGGAGAATAGGCAAATAATTACACCAAGTGGGCTTGCGCAAGAATACCGACTTATAATTGACTCTATCATTTCTCGTCCTCCACAATTTAAAATCTCAAGTAATGAGACTCGTGGACACTTAGCCTAATAAACCAATTAAGGTCTATATGGTTAAGGATACTAGCTAGAATAAACTTGGATAAGTCTATTCGGGTTGAGTCAAAATAAACGCAACGGGCCTAATATGTTAAAGATTCCTACACTAGCTATACCACTTTATTAATATTTTTGACTTTATTGCGGGATATATACATATGAAAGCAACGATAAAAATTTAAAAATTACAACTAAATGGCCAAAGTTAATAAAAAATTTGAAAAATGTTGAAAAATAGGATTTTCCGGTTAATTGAAGGCATTTTCATGGAAAAGTCCACTTAAAACTTCGATAGAAGTCCCCCCTACACTTAAGATAAACATTGTCCTCAATGTTTAAGCATGTGGGAGAAGTCTCCCCTACACTTATGACATTGTGCACGTTGTTTAACTCAAGTTAAGGAAGAGACGACTAACGTGATCAATTTCAAATATGAGTATGAAGAAAATTGAATCACGATAGTTGAGAGATAGAACCGGATTTCGGATAAACACGGGAGCACGGTTCTTCTAAGATTCCAAGAGTGCACTTATCCCTGTAATCACATTACCACACAAAGGCAAACACATATAGAAGTCCCCCTACACTTAGGGGATTAAAACATACAAGGATAGATACTCGGGCTGCCTCCCGAGGAGCGCTTGTTTTTGATAACCGAGTCACGAGCCTGACTCGACCCAAATTCAGTTCATGGGGAACGTGGTGAGGGAAGGAATCACCTCCTTAGAGGTGTCCTCACCAAAGTACAATTTTACTCGTTGGCCATTCACCTTAAAATTTGGTCCATTAGGTTGAGCAAGCTCGAGAGTACCATATGGAAAAATTTGGGCGATGGTGAATGGGCCGGACCAACGAGATTTGAGCTTGCCCGAAAAGATTTTCAACCGAGAGTTAAAAAGTAAGACTTTGTCTCCAACATGGAACTCTCGGTTTTTAATCTTGGAGTCGTGAATGAGCTTAGTTCTTTCCTTATAGATCAAAGAATTTTCATAAGCCTCATTACGGAGTTCATTCAGCTCATTGAGTTGGATCTTGCGTAGGTCACCGGCTTTGTTTATATCAAAATTAGCCCACTTCAAGGCCCAATAAGCCTTGTGCTCCAACTCAATGGGGAGGTGGCACGCTTTCCCGTACACAAGACGATAAGGCGTACAGCCGATCGGGGTCTTGTAAGCAGTACGGAAAGCCCACAAAGCATCATCCAATTTATCAGCCCATGAGGCACGATGCTCTCCCACGGTCCTTTCAAGGATTCGCTTCAGCCCTCGGTTTGATATTTCAGCCTGGCCATTAGTTTGTGGGTGGTAGGCTGTGGAAAGACGATGATTTACACCGTACTTAGCCATGACTCGAGCAAATTGGTCGTTGCAAAAATGAGTCCCACGGTCACTAATAATGGCGCGAGGCACACCAAATCTAGCGAATAGAGCTTTCAAAAAGTTACAAACCACCCTTGCGTCATTAGTAGGCAAAGCTTTGGCTTCAACCCACTTTGAAACGTAGTCAACGGCTACAAGGATGTATTTGTTTCCTTTAGACGAAGGGAATGGCCCCATAAAGTCGATACCCCAAACATCAAAAATTTCACACTCTTGAATGAAATTCTGAGGCATCTCGTCTTTATGTGTGATTTTGCCTTGCTTTTGGCAAACATCACATCTTTTAACCATATTGTGAGCATCACGGTATATGGAGGGCCAATAAAATCCCGAATCAAACACTTTCTTAGCAGTGTAGTTGGGACCAAAGTGACCACCGGTGGGTCCTTTGTGGCAAGCATGAAGGATTTCATTCGCTGCCGGTCCATCAACACATCGGCGAATTATCAGATCAGCACATTGTTTGAATAGGTAAGGGTCGTCCCAAAAGTAAGTCTTGATGTCGGTAAAGAACTTCTTCTTTTGTTGGGACGTCAACCCTTCCTTGAGAATTCCACCCGCCAAGTAGTTCGCAAAGTCCGCAAACCACGGGGTTTCATTCGGCTTCGAGTTTATAGACATTAAAGTCTCCAAGGGAAAAGAATCATTGATTTCTTTGGTCGGATGATCCCCTTGGTATGGATCCTCAAGTCTACTAAGATGGTCCGCGGCTAAGTTTTCTGCTCCTTTTTTATCGCGGATGTCGATTTTAAATTCCTGGAGCAGCAAAACCCAGCGAAGAAGTCTTGGTTTGGAATCTTGCTTTGTCAACAAGTACTTCAACGCGGAATGATCGGTATACACAATGGTGGTGGAAAGGACAAGATAGGGGCGGAATTTTTCAAAAGCATAGACAACAGCTAAAAGCTCCTTTTCGGTTGTCGTATAATGCAATTGTGCCCCTGTCATTGTCTTGCTAGCGTAATGGATTGGTTGGAAGTGTTTATTCACTCTTTGTCCAAGAACCGCTCCAATAGCAAAATCACTAGCATCGCACATCAACTCAAAAGGCAGCTCCCAATTAGGGGTAACCAAGACGGGTGCCTTAGTGAGCTTATCCTTAAGCGAGTTGAAGGCTTCAAGGCACTCTTTGGAAAAGATAAAAGGAGTATCTTTTTCCAAGAGGTGGGTCATCGGGCGAGCGATTTGAGAAAAGTCTTTGATAAATCGGCGGTAGAAGCCCGCATGACCCAAGAAACTTCTCACACCCTTCACAGTGGAAGGTGGAGGCAACTTTGCTATAACATCAACTTTAGCACGGTCTACTTCAAGACCGGCTTTCGAAATCTTATGTCCAAGCACGACGCCTTCTTTTACCATAAAATGGCATTTTTCCCAATTTAGAACAAGGCGAGTGTCTTCGCACCGCTTTAGCATACGTTCTAAATTGGCAAGGCAAGCAGAGAAGGAATCCCCGAAGACCGAGAAATCATCCATGAAGACTTCCATGGTTTGTTCAACCATGTCATGGAAGATAGCTAACATACACCTTTGGAAAGTCCCGGGCGCATTACATAAGCCAAAAGGCATTCTTTTGTAAGCGAAAGTGCCATAGGGACAAGTGAATGTAGTCTTCTCTTGATCTTGGGGATCGATGGGTATTTGGAAATAACCCGAGAAACCATCCAAAAAGCAGTAATATTCATTACCGGCTAATCGTTCAAGCATTTGGTCCATGAAAGGTAGAGGGAAATGATCCTTTCTCGTGGCATCATTGAGTTTGCGATAGTCTATACAAACTCTCCACCCAGTAACGAGACGAGTGGGAATCAACTCGTTGTGTTCATTGGGAACAACGGTTATTCCGCCCTTCTTAGGCACACAATGGATTGGACTAACCCACGGTGAATCCGAAATAGGGTAAATCATACCTGCATCAAGAAGTTTAATAACCTCTGTTTTGATGACTTCATGTATTTTTGGATTCACCCTTCGTTGGCTTTGAATAGTGGGCTTATAGTCGTCCTCCATGAGAATTTTGTGCGTGCAGAAGTGAGGATCAATTCCACGAATATCCGAGATTTTCCACGCAATAGCCTTCTTGTGATCTTTCAACACAGCGACAAGTCGGGCTTTCTCTTCATCCTTCAAATCCTTAGCAATGATGACTGGCGACTTCTTCTCTTCTTCGAGGAATGCATACTCAAGATGGGGTGGCAACTCCTTAAGTTCCAAATCCGGAGGATTGTCGACGGGAGGCGTATTCGAAGTCGGAGTCTCGATAGCAATGATAGTGGGAGATGGAGGGGAAGGATTGTCTTCTTTGAGGAGGTTTGCAATGAAACTGAGGTCTTCATCCCAAGTGGCAGTAGAATCGTCATTGGCTTGCTTCACATCTCCTAAGCTGGCTTCCAAATCTTTCCAAAGGAAATCACTCTCTCCAAATAGAGATAGTGATGAGTCGATAGAGGAAACGGTCTCAACATTGGGAAGAGAGGTAGGAATGTTTTTACAAGCATCCTTGAAGTGTTCTTCACAAGCTTCATCAAGAACGTCAATACAATTAACATTCTCGTAAGAAGAAGGTTGTTTAGATAACTTTCCCATGTTGAAGACTACTTTATCGTCACCCACTCTCATGATAAGCTCACCGGCTTCAACATCAATGAGAGTGCGACCGGTCCTCAAGAATGGACGACCAACAATCAGTGGTACACGAGGGTCCATCTCGTAGTCGACGACAACAAAATCAGCAGGGAAGGTGAATTTGTCGACTCCTACAATAACATCTTCGGCTATCCCCACTGGATAAGCAACCGTACGGTTGGCCAATTCCAAAGTCATTTTAGTGGGGACTAGCTCCGGGAGAGATAATTGTTTCCAAACACTTAGAGGCATGAGATTAATACTGGCACCTAGATCGGCTAGGGCCATGCAATTCTCTACTCCCGGGAAATTGCAAGGGATAAGAAAACGACCCGGATCACCAAGCTTAGTTGGTAATTTCCTTAAGAGCACTGCGGAGCAGTTCTCATTAAGTTGGGTGTTGGCAATGTCGAGGAGCTTTTCCTTGTCGCTCAAAAGATCTTTAAACATTTTAGCATACTTGGGCATGTGAGCGAGAGCCTCAGCGAAGGAGATATTAAAATTCAGTTGTTTAAACATTTTCAGAAAGTTAGAAACCTGAATATCATCCTTGCTCTTTTGCTTCTCTTTCCTCAACCTTGAAGGATAAGGTATATTGGAAGAAGATGAAGGCTTTAGGGGAATAGGGTCACTCACAACCACGGGTGGAGGAGGGGTAGAAAGAGGTGGAGAAATTGGGGAAGGAGGAGGAGGAGGAATAGGAGCAGGCGACTCGTTCTCCTTAGTCACAACCACCGGTGGGGGTATAGGAAGCTCGGGTTCCTTGGTACCTTTACCACTTCTAGTAGTGATTGCTTTCATCTCCCCTCTTGGGTTCGCAACGGTGTTACTCGGAAGAGTACCCGAAGAAGAGGGTTGACTACTTTGGAAGAAACTAGCCATCATGTTCCTCAAGTCATTCGTCTGACTATCCAACGTGTTTCGCATATCGGCTCTCAAATCATTTCCTTGCTTTACCAAATCGGCTTTCAGGTTGAGCACTTCTCTCTGAAGATTTCCCACTATCGCATCGTTAGTCCTCATATAAGTTTCCACTTCTTGGTGAAGAGCGGTGGGTTGGTTGGGAGGAGCATTGTATGCAGGTGGTTGGTAAGCAGGTTGTTGGTAGACTTGATTGTTTCTTTGAGGTGGTTGTTGCTGCTTGTGAGGTGGGACGTATGGTTGTCGAGGTTGTTGTTGTTGTTGAGTAGGGCGGTTAAGGTTTTGTTGTTGGTTTGGGTTGGAAGGAGGAAAGCCAGGTGGTGAAAGATAGTTGGTGCTGCGATAGCTAAGCAAGTTACGGTCACCTTGAGGTCTAGCTTGATAAGCAGGTTGTTGGTAGGTGCCATATGCCGCATTCACATTCTCAGCAGGGTAATCTTGGGTGGCAGTACAAGTTGTGTAAGAATGGGGACCACCGCATATCTCACAAGGTTGGCTGACAGCGTTGACTTGTGCGTTCTTAGCGTTGTTGCTGTTGTTGTTGCTGACGGTGTGGGTGACAAGCGATTCAAGAAGCATGGTGATTTTGTCAAGTCGCTTGTCGCTGTCATTAGTGCTAGCACTAGCAACATTGGTCCTAACGCTCTTGGTTTGCACACGAGACTTGTTCTCAATGATATCCCAAGCAGCATTGGAAGTCTTAGCCAATAAATTACCCCCTGAGGCACTATTCAGTGAATCTTGGTCACTCATGCTTAAACCATTGTAAAAAGTATTTATTTGATGTACTTTGGTAAAACCATGTTGTGGGCATTTTCTTAAGAGATCTTTGAAACGATCCCAAGATTCACTGAATGACTCGTCGTACTTTTGTTCAAAGGTTATAATCTCATTCCGCAAAGCGGTAGTACGAGAGGGTGGAAAAAAGTAGTTGATAAACTTTGTTTCCAAATCCGTCCACGAGAGAATACTCTGTGGCGGTTCCTTAGCAAGCCAATGCCGGGCTTGTCCCTCTAAAGAAAAGGGAAAAAGTTGTAACCTTATGACCTCCTGTGGAACCCCATTGAACTTGACCGTGTTGGTGAGTTGTAGAAATCTCTTGATATGGTCATGTGGGTCATCAATGGTTCGTCCCAAGAACGGTTGAGCAGATACCATCTGGATAAAGCCTGACTTGAGCTCGAAATTGTTGGCGGCAATTGGAGGAATGACAATTGGATCCGTATTGCCATCAACATGAGCTTGCAGCAATTCGATCATTGGGCGATTATCCGGAAGGGGCTCATTGTGGTTGTTATTCATGTTGTTGAAAGGCGGGTTGTTGTTGTTATTATTGTTGTTCGGAGGTGGTATGTTATTGTTGTTTTGGACACCAGCCATGTCTAAGTTATCGAGAGGCTCGGGCTCTTGATAAGACGTGGATCGAGTGCGCATACACCTGCAAAAGAACGAACAAGGAAAAACAAAGCAAAAATATTTTTGGTTTTTATTGTTTTTTAATTTTTAGGATTTTTGAAAATGTTATATATTTTTTAGTTGTTTTTGAAGATTTTCTTGAAAAAGTAACGTTCACGGGGAACGGATCCCAAAATCCAATTTCTCACAAAAAACTTTTGATCTTAACGAGAAGAGCCGGCAGCGGCGCCATTTGATATTCAGGTTTTGTATTGGTTCAGATTAAATCTCGGTATCCTCTCGAATTGATCTAGGCCTTAAGTGGAATGATTGTTCTTGGTTACTAAATAAAGGGGTTGGTTTTCTATTCTTAATAATAAATGAAAATGAAAGTTTAAATCAAAGGCAATTACTCTAATTAAGATTAACAAAAACTTGGTTGCAAATTTAAAGTTCAAATTAAAATTAAAGTTAACATGTAAATAGTGAAATATGAGCAGAAAAATAGTAAAACATCAACAGTAAAACAGTAAAACAGTAATCTTTAAAATACCCAAAAATTAACTGATTCGGAACTTTAATGCTTGATTCGGAACTAACTGATTCGGAAGATACTATTCATTCATCCGGAACTTAATGGCTGATTCGGAACTTTCCGAATGAAAGTTCATTCGGAACTTACTGGTTCGGAAAATGCTGATTCGGAACCTTCACCTTGATTCGGAAGTCTGAACTGATCCGGAACTTGATGACTGATCCGGAACTTTCCGGATGAAAGCTTGATTCGGAAGTTTTAAACTTCCGAATGAAGGGCTTGGTTCGGAAGTTTTCTCCTGATTCGGAAGTTTAGTGCTTGGTTCGGAAGATTCCGAATGAAGGACTCATTCGGAACTTTTTGTCTTGATTCGAAAGTCTGGAAACCAGATACAGTAACTGTAGCAAAGAACACGGAACTCAGGTTTTTAATCAAAATCAAATCAAACACTTAAAAAGGTTTTACCAATTTAAACACAAATCATTTAGACAATATAAGCAACAAATCCCACTAATAAAAACACAAATTCAAACAACTTTTGAAGATCAAATCAAGAAAAATAAAACTTAAGAACTTGAAGATAAAAATGGAGATGAACAAGATGAAATGAAAGATTAAACAAGAACTTTGAATTGGATGATTAATGTTTTGACAAGATGAAACAAGGATTAAAATTACAAGATCAAAGAACTAACAATAAAAATCACCAATCACCCTAGTGGTGATGGTGTACTACGAACCAGGAGAAAGAAAAAGAAGAAGAAAAGAAAAACTAAACTAGCTTGTGTATGGGACGGCCTATTTATAGGTGTTTCCTTTGGTTGGTGAGTGGGCTTTCTCCCGTTCTTCGTGTCTTTTCGTCTTTTCAGAAAAGTTTCCGTTTTCGATTCTGATTCGGGATTTGTTGTCGATTAAATTCAACTCGTCTTTTAATTTTTTTCGTTTAATAGACTTGAGTTTCTTCGACTTATATAAATCTTCCATCTTTGGTCCTTTTCTTCGATAAATCTTCGAATAGGCCCAGCGACTTCAAATCTTTTGCATCTCTTTGGACAATAAACTTTATCTTGAGTCTTTTTCTTCAGTAAAACCCGTGCAATCCCATGTTTTCCTCAATATTTATCCGGTTGGCTCTGAAAACACAACAAACACAAAAACCACGCATAATTCCAAACAAATAATATTAAATACGTGTTTTGGTCTCGTTTTAGCCCGAATTAAGTGGTAAAAGGATGGGTGTTTACACACCTATCAGATTGTGAATTAAGCAAAGAGTGAATTGACAGTTTTTAGTGACGTTAAATTCATTCAAATCAACACACAGTTACACAAACAAATTCATAAAGTAACCAACGACTCACAAGTCATATACGCAACTTTGTGCAAATCGTGTGAGTATATCGGTACTAGTAGTTAGCTACGTATCATTTGGTCAAAAAAAACAAACAACTAGTCACACATTTGGTTGAGCACTTGTGTTACAAAAAACTAGTGAGACGATTTGTCAAGCACTTGGTCTACACTCTACACGTACACAGCTGAATGCATTTTCAGCGAAAAACTACACGAAACTAGCGAGACAATTTGTCAAACACTAGATTATAAGAGACTAACAAAAGCAGTGATTTGTCTTTCACTTACACTACATACGATAAGTGACGTCTAATTCATTTAAATTAACATACAGTTACACACACTGATTCATAAATTAGCTATGATTTGGTTGAAAAAACAAACAAGTCGGTCAGACATTTGGCGGTGTTTACACTCTACACAAACAAGTCGGTTGAATAGACGAAACTAGTGAGACATTTTGCTAGAGATGGTTTCTCAATTCAAACCCTAGGAACAAAGCCTACCTCGTTACTCGAATGAGTAAACATCTTTTTCACAGGGTAAAGGTAAACCGAAACCGGCCTAACCTAGATGCAAGTAAACATATGTATCAATGATTTAACCCATGACCAAATCATACAACTCAAAGTAGTGATATGGTATCTATGGAGGTGGTCGACATGGTGCACCTCGAAACCTTAGCAGTTAGTAGTTATTTAGGCTTTACTTTTTGAGTTGTTTGTAACAGAATACTGACAACTAAGCCTTCATTTAGTAGCAGAAAAATACAATACAGGGCGGCTTCTAAAAACAAGACTTAAGAAACAGAAAACGCGTTCAAATAAATATTTTTATAAAAAAAGTGACATTCAGCTACACCCGCACAATTTCAGCTCAACAAAAGACACTTTGACTAACAGATACATTGTCGACATATCGATTATGGTTGCGTAAAATGTGAGCTAAATAACAACAGATGCAATGTAATTTAAGTTGAACATAAATCTATTAACGGTCCATACGATTTGAGTATATATGACACTAACAGATACTACAAAACAACTAACATCAAATAACCAAAATTAACATACAGATTCAACTAAATGAGCGAATTGGGGATTTTAAATTTAAAAAAAAAGCCATTCTGATTGATTGAAGCTGAACCCTAATTAATTAAATTGTGATGGGAAAGCGAATTGGGGATTTTAAATTCTGTTTTCTTTATTTATTCAATTATTTATTTGGGAAAAATAATTAAGTAAAAAAGAGGAGTGGTTTTAAAGTGACACGTGTTAATTTTACTATGCCAAAAGAAAAAATAAAAAAATTTCACATGATTTATTTTTATTCTTTACTATTTATTTTTATTCAATATACGCCACAACAATGTTCAAATAAAAAAATTGCGTGTAGTTTCCTTACACGACTCGGTATCATAACACCATGTAACGCGAGCCACGTGGCCATAACATCAGCCCAGGCGTTATGGTATCGTTACCTCTAATAACTTGTTTTATTATATCAAAAGCTTTTCTAATGACTTATACAAAAGTGACATGCTAAATGTAAGTGTTTGACAAAAATTCTACAAGTTATTTTCATTTAATAAGAGCATGTTTATTTTTTAATTTACACCCGTATTAAATGAATACATAATAGAAAAAAGAACTTTTAAGAAGCTCTTATACATCTAGGAAGTTTTATAAATATGACTTTATGAAATATATAAGTAAATAAAAAATTGAGTGTCATAAATGTATAAGTTTTTAATTGGAAAATGTATTGTAAATGCTTTTATGTATGTGTAAATTTGACTTTTAAATTTTTTTAATATTTTAGGCCGGTTGTATGGAGGCCCAATCCTACTAGGTCGATAATTAAAGAGTCGGTTGAGCTAATGGAACGACCTCTAAAATCGTAGACTAAGCATAGGTCGTTCATGCAGGTGGCCAATTTGATTAACAATTAATTCCAAAGACTTATATCAGAGTTTTGTTTTGTCTAATCTTTTTGTATTTTCTAAATCTTTTTCTCAGATAAAGGGTAGTTCGACATGGAATATGTAGGTTATTAGTTGTAATACTAATACTGTAAAACCCGCATAAAATACAAGAAGCATTAAATACACGAAAAACACGGATTATTAAAAACTTCATAATTAATTAAAACACGACACGTATCGTGAGTATTTGATGTATCAAGACAAGTATTACGTATATTATTACTTAATTAATAACAAGTATTTACTTATAATTAATATGACACGACAAGTAATACGCGTATATATATATATATATATATATATATATATATATATATATATATATATATATATATATATATATATATATATATATATATATATATATATATATATATATATATATATATATATATATATATATATATATATATATATATATATATATATATATATATATATATATATATATATATATATATATATATATATATATAGGGGAGCGTTATTGTGATAAACACTTTTAAAATAGGATACAATAGGTACGCTTGTGAGCCGTTGGATCAAAATTAAACCATCAAGATCAAATTTAATTCAATGAATGGCATAATCTTAATAAATTGAAAAACTAACACTAATTATGTACTAATTTAAAACTAATCTTCAACCTCATTTTAAAGAACTACCGTTCCTTTTTTATTTTCATTTTTAATTTATATCATCTTGATACCCGGATCTACAGGCCTTCCAAAAAGCAACAAAAACTAACATGCAAAACAATTATCTCTTTTATTTATTGTGATGCGTTTATTTAATTTTTAGTGACACAATTTAAAATTTAGTGACACAACTTTGATATATTTTATTTTTTGATACATACTACTGAAAAATTAATGACACATATTAGATATTACATGTAACGAGACTTCGAAACCCGTGCGTTGCACTAAGGGGGCATGAGGTTGCTCTTCTTGGGGCATGATAATTGTCGTTAAATTGAAATTAACATGATGAGTTTATTTACGATTTATTTGTGGAGCTTGGTGTCGATTTTTGATGTTCATGTATTATTGTATAATTTATGTATAATGTTCTTGATTATTGTCTTTTATGATCTTATTATTAAATAAATTGTAATATTTAGTATTTTTAATTCTAAATCGTATGACTTCGGTAGTTTTAGGGTATTTATGTTAATATCCTATTGTTTAGGGGTTTATATTTTGATTAATATGTTTGATAGTTTAAGGGTTTTTATGTTATGTACTATTTGATTGTAGGATTAATTTCATATATCACGTTACTTTCAAACTTAATATCATATATATCCAAAGTACAACTAATGAATGCATAATTTATAATGATTTTAAGCATGATTGGGTATTTTTGAAAATGATTTTAAAAGTAAGGTGATATATGAAATTGCCCCTTGATTGTATATGTTTCGCTTAATATTTATGTTCATGGTTTGTTAGATGTTAACATTATGTTGGGTTTGTATGTTATTTCTTCTAGGTGTAAATTAGTTGAGCTATAGTTGACATTGAAAAAATTGTTACATGACACACACTTGTCTTGTAGTGTTAGTTTTTGGCTGATTTCCCTAAAACTATTATTTGACTAAAATTGTGAACTCTTTTGATCTTAGACACATTCATACTTATGATGTATGTATAATTTTTTAAAAAAATATTGAAACTTAATACATATTGGGTGTCTTTTGTAAAGCCACACCAAAAGAAATGAGCCAACACATGAATAGAAATAAGCAAATTTACAAAACAGCCTTTTGCATTATGTGACATGTAATAAAAATGACTTTAGAATTTTAATTACTTCCATCTTTTTCTTATAAGATAGTTTATTTGTAAAATTTGGAGCGTATATTATCGATTCTTTTGGGCGAAAAATACCGTTGTTAAGATTGTCGAATCGAGATCTAACCGAGCTCAATATTTCAATGTTTCTGATGTACGTATGACTTTATAAAAAAATGTTAAAACTTGATACACATTTTAAATATTTTTTTAATAAAAATTGTCCTCAGGCTTATTCGTTCATAGCAAGGCTAGTCATTGACGTGAATAATCTTTCGTTTTATCGGTCTGTAAATCGTTAGTCCTTCACCCTCCGTCGCAAAACGCGGGTAACATAACCCGTTATTATCACAACTTAAAAAAGTGAGAATATTCACATGTATTTATAATGCATTCTATATTACGTATGTCAAATATTTACAACACAAAAAATGACAAAATTATTAGTTTTAAATTTGGAAAGGCCATTTTATTAGTCAATCAACACAATAATACGTAGTATAACTATTACAACTACATATTACTTTGGAAATAAACCTAATCATCATCTTCAAAAACTCCGTCCCATCTCTCTGTATCCCCATCTCTCTAACACCACAGCCGCCTAACTCCCATTATCAAATAACTCAAAATATACACGGTAGATCTTAATCCTGGGTCGAGATATTTATCGTATATATGCACCCATAAAAAGTGGCATCTCATTTTCATCACAAATCCAACCCCAACACCACACCATGTGTTCTTACCCAAGAAAACTGATGCGTGCAATCTAGTTTTCCCAAAATTAACCTTTACTAGATTATAACACGGGCAGTGTACCCTTGTCAATTGTAAAATAGTATTAGCAAATATCGGGTTCGAACACAGGGACTATTTATAGTTGAAATATTAGTTAGTAAAAATGCGTAACGAGTAACAAATTGGTTTTAGTCTTAGTGAAGACTCGCTTATAAAAACAGTGAAAATTATTCAAGATTTCAAATATGGATAAAAGATACGCTTGCTTGGACCGTGAATGACTATGAGTTATTCCTTAGGTATGAAAATATCGATAAACTTCTAATGTAAAATCCTAAGTTCCTTTCGAATACCGGATTTCTCCAATTACCTAACCATGCAACGATTCCTTTCGAATACCGTTAACACCTCAAGTAATAGTGCATAAAGTTTCAAGCTGATAAGTGAGAATTAATTTATAAGCTTCCTTTCGAATAGCTTACTAACTCCTAAACCGATTTCTCTTAATTTAGTAGCTAGCGTTTGTGTGAATATCTACTTATGAAAATTGTTGTTAATGACTCCTTTCGAATATCATTCACTTATAATCAACTAAAGACAGGCCGATTAATTCGTTCCTATTTTAGTAAAAATTACGGATTCCTTTCGAATACCCGTTTTTAGATTACCAAACAAGAGTATAAACAATTTTGACAAGATAATTAAGTTATTAACCCAAACGGATCCCCAATTAATCTCAACAAATCAATCGAATTTCCAACCCAAAATCTAACACATAAACATCACATAATCCAAGCAAACGTATAAAGAAATTAGCTACTCATGATTGTAACAAACACAATTGAATATGTAAAAGACATACTTTAATCTTGCTATTAAAATGATAGAAGATGAATACCAAATTGAGAAAGAGGTTCCAATGATCTTCAAAGTAACAAAGTAAAAACTTAAACGTAACAATTGTTCAATAGAAACTTATGATGATAATGAAAATTATGCTAAAGCTTGATGATGATGATTCTTGAATTATATCTTCAAGAATGGATGTGTGTAATATGGATGTTGAGTGTATTATGATATATGCCTTCTCATGATGTTGTGTTCCTTAAATACTCCTCCTGGGACATCAAAAAAACGTCTAGCAATAATGTCCCATGATGTCCACTAACTCTTTAGCTTTCCCCATAATGAGAAATAAAAAACAGAGTTTGTAACTGCAAAAAGACCAGTTGCGCCGCAACTGTATGGTATTGCGCCGCAACTCTTGTTCCGCAAGTGCCAAGTCCTGTAGCTTCTTTAGTTGCGCCGCAACTCTTGAGTCTTGCGCCGCAATTGGTGATCCAAGAAACCATGAACTGTAGCAACTTCTGTTGCGCCGCAACAGGTATGTCCTGCGGCGCAACTCTTGATCCGAGGCTGAACTGATTTGGGTGTAAAACTTTTGCTTTGCCCCTTTTTGGTCCCAAATCTTTACAGCAACATGAGCAGATTTGATGAGCCTTTACCAAGTAGCTGCTCGCTCTTGGGCTAGCTAGTCTTTCTGGTGGAATAAGCATCACCCTGGGAGACTAGAACCCAGCCCAACTCTTAGAACGTGAATCAATGGTGAGTGGGGGTACCCTGATGATTTTAGGCAAACCATCACAGCCGTCAACGGATTTGATATGTCTTTACCAGAAGCCGTACCCTTCTGGACTCGCCAATTCTTAGCAATGAAGCATCGGTGAATTGAACACCCTATAGCTTTAAGCAAGCTATTACAGCTATCAACGGATTTGATAAAATCTTTACCAAGAGCCGTACCCCCTTGGATTAGCCACTTTTCAGTCTAGGACCATGGCAAGTGAAAACCATCCAGTTTTGGGTAACCTGGCAACCATCAACGGATTTGATGTGTCACACCAAGAGCCGTACCCTCAAGGTGAATCAACTCTTTCTTGTCGGTAAGACATGGTGAGTTGAGAACCTACAAAACACACTTTTCACAAAATATAAGCAATATGGGGTCTATCCATTACGTTTAGGACACAAAACATAACAAATATCGCTATGAAAAACTCGTATAAATGAGCGATATCAAACCCCCCCATACTTAAGTAACACATTGTCCCCGGCAGCGGCGCCAAAAACTTGATGCGTGCAATCTAGTTTTCCCAAAATTAACCTTTACTAGATTATAACACGGGCAGTGTACCCTTGTCAATTGTAAAATAGTATTAGCAAATATCGGGTTCGAACACAGGGACTATTTATAGTTGAAATATTAGTTAGTAAAAATGCGTAACGAGTAACAAATTGGTTTTAGTCTTAGTGAAGACTCGCTTATAAAAACAGTGAAAATTATTCAAGATTTCAAATATGGATAAAAGATACGCTTGCTTGGACCGTGAATGACTATGAGTTATTCCTTAGGTATGAAAATATCGATAAACTTCTAATGTAAAATCATAAGTTCCTTTCGAATACCGGATTTCTCCAATTACCTAACCATGCAACGATTCCTTTCGAATACCGTTAACACCTCAAGTAATAGTGCATAAAGTTTCAAGCTGATAAGTGAGAATTAATTTATAAGCTTCCTTTCGAATAGCTTACTAACTCCTAAACCGATTTCTCTTAATTTAGTAGCTAGCGTTTGTGTGAATATCTACTTATGAAAATTGTTGTTAATGACTCCTTTCGAATATCATTCACTTATAATCAACTAAAGACAGGCCGATTAATTCGTTCCTATTTTAGTAAAAATTACGGATTCCTTTCGAATACCCGTTTTTAGATTACCAAACAAGAGTATAAACAATTTTGACAAGATAATTAAGTTATTAACCCAAACGGATCCCCAATTAATCTCAACAAATCAATCGAATTTCCAACCCAAAATCTAACACATAAACATCACATAATCCAAGCAAACGTATAAAGAAATTAGCTACTCATGATTGTAACAAACACAATTGAATATGTAAAAGACATACTTTAATCTTGCTATTAAAATGATAGAAGATGAATACCAAATTGAGAAAGAGGTTCCAATGATCTTCAAAGTAACAAAGTAAAAACTTAAACGTAACAATTGTTCAATAGAAACTTATGATGATAATGAAAATTATGCTAAAGCTTGATGATGATGATTCTTGAATTATATCTTCAAGAATGGATGTGTGTAATATGGATGTTGAGTGTATTATGATATATGCCTTCTCATGATGTTGTGTTCCTTAAATACTCCTCCTGGGACATCAAAAAAACGTCTAGCAATAATGTCCCATGATGTCCACTAACTCTTTAGCTTTCCCCATAATGAGAAATAAAAAACAGAGTTTGTAACTGCAAAAAGACCAGTTGCGCCGCAACTGTATGGTATTGCGCCGCAACTCTTGTTCCGCAAGTGCCAAGTCCTGTAGCTTCTTTAGTTGCGCCGCAACTCTTGAGTCTTGCGCCGCAATTGGTGATCCAAGAAACCATGAACTGTAGCAACTTCTGTTGCGCCGCAACAGGTATGTCCTGCGGCGCAACTCTTGATCCGAGGCTGAACTGATTTGGGTGTAAAACTTTTGCTTTGCCCCTTTTTGGTCCCAAATCTTTACAGCAACATGAGCAGATTTGATGAGCCTTTACCAAGTAGCTGCTCGCTCTTGGGCTAGCTAGTCTTTCTGGTGGAATAAGCATCACCCTGGGAGACTAGAACCCAGCCCAACTCTTAGAACGTGAATCAATGGTGAGTGGGGGTACCCTGATGATTTTAGGCAAACCATCACAGCCGTCAACGGATTTGATATGTCTTTACCAGAAGCCGTACCCTTCTGGACTCGCCAATTCTTAGCAATGAAGCATCGGTGAATTGAACACCCTATAGCTTTAAGCAAGCTATTACAGCTATCAACGGATTTGATAAAATCTTTACCAAGAGCCGTACCCCCTTGGATTAGCCACTTTTCAGTCTAGGACCATGGCAAGTGAAAACCATCCAGTTTTGGGTAACCTGGCAACCATCAACGGATTTGATGTGTCACACCAAGAGCCGTACCCTCAAGGTGAATCAACTCTTTCTTGTCGGTAAGACATGGTGAGTTGAGAACCTACAAAACACACTTTTCACAAAATATAAGCAATATGGGGTCTATCCATTACGTTTAGGACACAAAACATAACAAATATCGCTATGAAAAACTCGTATAAATGAGCGATATCAAAAACCATTAACCTATATTCTTCATATGAATCGGATTCTTATATGAATCGAAGATCCACTGTAGCATCGTCCTTTACTCGTTTTTAATGGCACGAAAAATGAGTATCCTCAAGATCTGAAATATGGTCTCGGGTAGGTTGTATCTTTGTTCTTGTTTTTTGTTTGACCGAAAGGAAATGAGTGAAAAAATCTTTCGTTCAAAGATCGATGATGATTTCTTGTTACAAAGGATACGATCTTTAGAGGTCAAATCTTGATGTAAAACACGAACACGAAAAAGCTGAGATCTTTTGTTTTTGTGCTATGTTTCGCATGGAGTCGTAGATGTCGTTTAGATATTGGATTTGTGGTTGTGTGAATAGTATGGATTAGGATATAGACTTGTTCTTCTAGTCTTTTGACTCGGTAATTACCGAGTTAGCTCACTGAGATGACTCGTTTGCTTTTTATACTTTTGAACATGCATCTATGAAACTTCGGTTCTTTCTATGAACATGGTTTTTTGTTTGAATATTTTCAAACTCGCAAATCCGAAAAACACAATCTTTGCACATCCCTATTTATAAGGGAATTTAGTAAGTTGAAAGGGTATTATTAATGTTAGGGTGAAACAAAAGGTTGAAACTGCTAAACATTTCATCTTCCTCTTTATATTTGTCATATCAAGAGACTACAATTTGTTAGGAAGTATAAATTAGATCGAAAACACTCAAAGCAAATTAGCATAATTACTCCACATTCAATGATGGGACTGAATCTTTAGATATAATAGATATCAAATAATTTACATTTTAGCTCATAATTTTCTTATGTAAATTGATCATCAGTGTCATATAATTTTTATAGATTTCTTTTACCATGTACTTTACTTATATATTAAGCACAAACTTACAATTGTTTATCATATTTCAACTTTTTAGAATGCATTCTTTCCCTTTTTAATACAATGAATACCGATATTTGATACAAACATTAACGAATTGATACAACACACAAATATTTTTCACTTAAAACATTTACATGAAAGAATAACTTATTACAATAAAATAACCAATTACAAAGTGATACATTTATATGTACACAAAATAAAAGTAAGTCCATTTCACAAATTTAAAAACGAGTCTGACACATGCACGTCAAAAATATTTAAAACTCAAGAATAAAAATTAGTGTAATAGTCTTACTTTGATTGGACGTATAGCAATTCAAAGACATGTAGCATTTCTCTTTAACATAACATGTATTATTTTAATTGCCTCATAACCGATCGAGACACGGCTCATGAGCACGACAAACTCATGGACGAACATCTGATTTTCCGATATATGAGCGATGATCATCAAAAGAACTAATATACCAGAGTTGGTTTCCCGATCACCGGCTAACGGATATGCGAGATAATCCGATCACCGATAACAATGGTTTAGTAAATTACATGTTGATACACATAAACTTAGTGTTGCAAGATATACAAATGAAGCAAAATTAAGTTGTATGAGCGCTATCTTGCTTGTTCTAGCCTTCTTGTTACACGGAATATGTTTCACTTAAACCATGTATAATCGACGGTAGGTTTGTGGCGAAGGTCAAGTCACCACCATAATTTGATAGTTTGTACATTCCAAAAAAATTACAGTAGAAACCAAATTTCCAACATCTATCACCCGCATGTTTTCTATCCACCAAAAAAACGACATTTGTTAAGTAAGGTTATCGTCTTTGAATCATTGCACCTACCAAAATACAATGCAACTACACTGCCTTAAGGTTCATGCATTAGTTGCAACAAATAGGTGATAAACAAGATAAGGACAACAGACTATTAAAAAATTACTAAAACAATATATTGTAACTTCTGAATTTGGAAAAGTATCATCTCATTTGTTATCATTTGGAAAAGCTACAGAAGCAAAAAAGACATTAAACTTATGCGAAACAAATTCTTAAAGACTATATATTTGTAGGACGAAAAGACCATCTCATTTGTTATCACTAAATGTAGCTGTATTTGTTAAAGTTCGTTCAACATTGCAATCGTTCCACAAGCAAAACCTGATACATCAGCTATTAATTTGATCCGCATTGAAGCCTGATACAACAATAATAAGGGACTTGATACAAATCGGTGGACATAAAAAGAAGCAGCATCAGCAACATAGAACACCAAATATTGTGGACTACGTCCTACAGGGAACCAACTAGCCACTAAGAACCCTTACAGGCGCTGGTCATATAGGATTCGGGGTAATGGATAATTGACGAAATAATATTTTTTGTGTCGCTGTTCAAAGAGATTCGAGAGGCAGGATCAGTCACCTGTTTGAAGGATAAAGATGGGAGCATATAGATGACGACTTTTGACCTGGTACCAAACTTTATAAAACAACTTGGCAAACACCTTGCCTAATCTCACCATATTTCTAAAAATTGATACATTAATGTGATACATTATAATATAAAAAAGAACTAATGCACACTATATTTCTAAAAATTGATACTCAATGATATCATTCACTACGTATTTTATAATCTATAAAAATTCAACTCGAAATCATGAAATACTAGATGTTTGACCGGAATAAAAAATCACCAGGCATCATGTATCATCTTATTGGTAGTCTACAAATCTAGCAGCCAAATAGTCGAAAGTGCTCGTCAGAGCCTCATAGACCAATCAGCAGAAAATAGCTATATTATATAAATGTGACCATCAGATTTTTGTTCTCGTGTGGTTGTTTCCTCGGTCCACATTAGTATTGCTATGATTCTGATCTCACTCAAGCTCCATTGCAGGCGGTATGTCACAAACCTCATCATCAAAGAATTTATTGAGACCAAAATCACTAATCTCACTCAATGAATCACTATCCTTAGACCCAGTAGGAATAGCGAGAGTAGGAGTAGTAACTTCAGAAGATTGGTTGAGATTGTAGACATCATCCTCGTCATCATCATCATAATAGACTGGACCATTCCAATTAGGAGTGATATAGTCGGCTAACTCCTCCTTTATAACCTCCACATCTTTAAGAAGCTCATGAAGCAAATTTTGTTGTTCATCTCCTCGAGTATGTTCAATTAAACCTATTCTATCCCACGCTGTAATTAAACATTTTGGTGTAGAAAAGAAGGGAAAACGACCAAATTGGCTCAAAAAGGTGTTGGTGGATTTCAAGATTTGGTCACCATCAAGCAAAGGTTGCCTTTCCTGATGCAAGTCAACTGGGGGTTGAGTTAAACTTTGTAGAAAGTCATGCAAAGTAGTGAGTTGTTGGGCAAGACTAATTTCCAGAGAGGATTGATGATGGAGGGTGTGATGTGGGGGCTCAAAGTTATACATACCGGAATCATAGCACGGAATTGGCTCAAATATATTCATCGGTTGAGACGAAGAAGCATCAAGAGAGCCCCCACAAATATAGCACCATGGGTATGGAGAAAAACCCGGTGCATTTTGAGGATAAGGATCGTCATATACGGGAGAGGGTGAGAAAGTATTGTAAGAGGAGAAGTACGATTTGTTGAATTGCAAAATGGACAAAATCCAAATTGTGTATTGTCGATATCCGAGCCGCACCGCTCACAAGTACACCATTGACATGTTTGAAAACCATGCCATGGTCTCCCACACCGTAGGCAAGACGAATCCATGAAGAATTAAAAATTTAGAGGGGTTGAGAAAAAGAATTAAACATAATAGAGGATAGAGACGAATATTTTTTGTGCAAAACTTTGAAAAAGAGATGCTTTTTATGACTTTTTTAATGTTTTTGGGATTTTTGAAAATTTTTGGCAAGAAAAATAACGTTCACGAGTGAACGGATCCCAAAAGCCAACGCGTCTCTCACAAAAAACAGTTAATCTTCACGAAAAGAGCCAGCAGCGGCGCCATTTGATACGATTTTACTAGGTTAAAAATTAATCTCATTGTTCTCGGTATCTCTTCGAATTGATCTTCGGTTGAATGTGCGACTCATTGGTTCTTGGTGGAAAAATAAGAAAAAGTTGTCGTTGTCTAAAACTAATTAAAAATAAAGACTTGCAAAGATAAAAATAAAGACTATTAAAAGAAATGACGAAAGATTAAAACTTGACAAAAAGTAAATAACGGAAACTTAAAACGCGAACTTAAACTTAAACTAAAGGCAAGGCTAAAAATGTAAACTTAAAATAAATCTAAGGCAAGGCAACTTAAAGTGCGACTAAGGAAAAGGGCGAGAAAAGCAATGCTTAAAACTATCTAGAAAAACCTAAGTGCGAAAACTATCAAAAAGCCCTAATCCGGAAACCAAGATTTGTCACTATCCGGAATCCATCTTAACACTCTTATCCGGAAAACACACCCTAAATCTTATCCGGAATCCGTCAACTAAGGGTTATCCGGAATCCAAGACTTTGTCACTATCCGGAAAACAACTTCCAAACACTTATCCTGAATCCGTCTAAAATCCTTATCCGCAAAACGCTTTAAATACCTTATCCGGAATCTACTTTTGAAGCTTATCCGCAAAACCTCCTAAATTCCTTATCCAGAAAAATATCCTAAAGTCCTTATCCGGAATACACTTTCTTCGTGTTATCCGGAATACGAGTTAATTCACTTATCCGGAATAAACCTTTAAAGGCTTATCCGGAATCCAGCTTCAACACGTTATCCGGAAAACAATACTGTATGCTTATCCGAAATATGGCTTTTGAAGCCTTATCCGGGAAACACTCTAGAATGCTTATCCGGAAAAAGGGATTTCAATCCCTTATCCAGAATCCAAGGGTTTCGTGGCCTTATCCGGAAAAAGGGGATAATACCCTTATCCGGCAAACAGCTTTTGTAGGTTCCAAGATCCGGATCTAAAAATAAGCTAGGAAATGGAAATGAGCCAAAAATCAATAAGCTCTAGACTAAAAACTAAACCAAAACACTTTTAAGAAAAAGCTATTAAGCTAGAATTTAAAAACTTTTAAAAAACTAAATTTATAAAATCAACTTTTAACAAAAATACTTTTAAAAACACTAAATCAAATCTAAAGAAAAGCACAATAAGCTATGTTAATGCAATAATGCCTAAAAACGTTACTTGTATTTTTCGGTCTCGCTTTGTTTTGATTACGACAATATGTAAAAACAAGCATTTACGAAAACAACGAAAAACGAATTCTTGAGTTCAAGTATTTTTTCATTTTACCCATTTTCACTTAAGGTATGAATAAACAAGTACTAACCTTAATTAAGTGATCAAGTGATTTAAACTTTCTTAAAAACTCACTTTTTATTAAGTGTGACAAGTTTTTATTAAACTTTCCTTTAAGAAAATGTTTTATTAAATTAATTATTTGAAATTTGAAAATGGCATATTCTTATTTGTTTAGGAATATCCTTTCAGGATATTTTTTATATCCAGATAAGACCTCCACCACTAAAGGACAAAAAAATGGAGCGGAGTCTAGGCAGCGGTTCTGTAGTGCCTAGGCGGTTCCTTATCGATAAGGAACCGCCGTCTGAGCTAAGGAACCACGGCCAGATATATCCGTTGGGCCTTTGTCCTATAAATAGTGGACCATTCTCAGCTTTTCAAATCACCTCTTTTGCACATCTATTTCCAGATTCAAACTCTCTTCTTTAATCACTCAAATCTTTGATCATTTGTTTGATTACTACTTGTTTAAGAAGTGAATCTTGTTCTTCCATCCCTTCCTCTCCAAGTGCAAAGAGAAGAACACTATCCTTGTGAAGTGTTGAATCCACCACCAAAGATCCATTGAAGATCTACTTTTATACATTTGTTGTTGTGTCTTAGTTGAGAAGATCCAAGTAGTTGTGTCTATTTCGAAGTTGTGTATGTACTAAGTATAGTTGTGTATATTGGTCCTAGCTACCATTAGGGCTCGAGTTTTAGCTTAGAGTCGGAAATTGGTTAAGCGACGTGTACGGTTTTCTCCACCATAAGGAGCTTGTTGTGTAGTGAACTCTCGAGTAAGGAGTACTCGAGGAGTGGAGTAGGAACAAGGAGTGAGCTTCGTTGCCGAACCACTATAAATCCTTGGTGTTCGGTTTGATCTTTCTTTACCCTTAACTCTTTACATTCTTTATTCTTTGTGCATATATATATTTGTTAGTATTAGCTTAGTTACACTATCATTGTTCATATTGTGCATAAGAAGATTTCACACATTTCCTCAAGTCTAGGTTTTTGAAAAAGGATTTTTGAAAATCACCTTTTAACAAGTAAATTATAAGAAACTATTCAACCCCCCCCCCCCCTTCTAGTTTCTACAAGCTATGAAACCAATAAGCTAGATCAATCAAAAACACAAAAGCATAACAATAAGCACATAAACATAAAGATTAAACCATAGAAAGAAAGGTAGAATGAGAGATTAACAATAAAAAGTAAAGATTCAATAACATTAAAGTAAACTTACTTGAAAATTAAAGGTGCAAGACAAGGTAATTAAATGACAAATAACTAAAAGTGCAAGTATGAAAGGGTGGAAGACTAATTTGTCAAGTAGCCAACAAAAACAAATAATGAACATAAGCCTCTATTTATAGGAGGAGGGGAGGAATTGTGTTGGAAGCTTCCTCCTTTCTTTCTTTCTTTCTTTTTAGTCCTTAGTCTTTAGTCTTTCGTCTTCTAAATTCTTCGACTTTTTAGACTTTGTCTCGGGATTACTTTAAACTCGTCTTGTAATTTCTTCATAAATTAGACTTGATTTCTTCGGCTTTATTAAACTTCCGTCTTTAGACTTTTTCTTCGATAAATCTTCAGAATAGGCCTTGGACTTCCGTTCTTTTTGCACTCTTGATCTTTTGACTTCGTCTTTTTTCTTTTTCTTCGATAAAATCCCATGAAAGCCCGTGTTTTCTTCCTTTTTCACATTTTGATCCTAAAACACAACAAAAACACAAACCACACATAATTCCGACATTTACGACATAAAATATACGTTTAGGTCTCGTTTTCATTGTAATTAAGTGGTAAAAGATGGGTGTTTTCACACCTATCAAAGCACATGCAACTAAATATGACCAATCATGTACCAACCTTTTAGTTAGTCAAAATTTAAGAAACTGACTAATAAATGCATGAGAAACATGAAAGATAACAAACGCCAAAATCTAGGAAGTTCTTGGTGACTACCCACTAGTCACATGTCAAGTTTTAGAGCATGCAGGTCGAACCTTGGGCTCTGATACCATAATTGTAACACCCCAATTAGATAAGTAGACCGTTACGTGCATTTATGGCGTGTCATCAAAGCATGCAAGGTAAATGTCTTAAAAACATTAACTGACCATAAAGGAAATACCGTAATCAAACATCGGTCGTCCAACATAAGCTCAAACATATACAATTAAGTACTAAAAGGAAGGACTAAACAATGTCCAAACAAGCAAAGTAATTTACGAAGTGCATAAAGTAAAGAAGTTTGGATAGCTTCCATCCAAATACACATACTCTCAGAATCCTAAGAGCGTCCCCGTGTACCTGCCGTTTGGAACATGAAAGGAAACTACGGCTGAGCATAACGCCCAATGAACGGATATACAACATGATAAGAAATACTGAAATGAAGCAGATAATAGAATACTGAAGCTGTAAGACTGATAAGTAAAGTGCAGCGAAATAAAACTGTGTATGTTCTGAAAACTCTAGTTTATAACTGGTAAAGTTGAACTACTAACTTTTAAATATGAAAACATGTATTTACATTATTAAATGCCAAGAGCTTATATAGGTCATGTGCAGTAACAACGTTTGCATGAATACATAGAGGGGTGACCTCATCATGTTGTAGAGGGATGACCTCTAACTGATAAGCTGTGTAAAGGGATCAACTCCAATGTGAAGGATATAGAGCACACACCAGATTCACCTGATTAGCTGTAAACTGATAAACTAGGATGCACCCATACGCCCCGCTGATAATACTAATAAAATGGCCAAGCTGAAATAAAAGGAACGCTGCGAGAAATCACTCTCCCGTAGAGGAGTCATGACACCGGTGCCTCAAGTGTCATAGTTATGGTACCTCCGTAAGTAGATATAACTGGTCACGCATGTATATAAAGCTCAAGCAATTTAACATAGTTATCAAGGTAATTAATGTAAAGTTCATAACATATAGGAAAAACATTTGGTTGCAGACGGGGAATCCTAATCATGCATAGGAAAGGATGTCAATACTGAAGGACGGGAAATCCGTACCTTGTCTCCAGTAACTGACTGCAAGGAAAACCGATGAAACTCTTATTCTGACTTCACGAAAGCTACATTAATAAAGAACGTGAATGAGTTGTCTGATATCTGTTTATTATTACTGATTCTTACTGTTCTTAGTTTGATTTATTATTTTCTTCTATTGCTGTACTGTTTTGTGTAAACCCTGATAATTCTGACTGTCTTTAAATATTTACTAATTAATGTATTTTCTGTACTCCTGATTACTGTATAATATGCATTCTAATATTATATTATTACTGTCAATAGTAATCTGCTAAAAATAGAAAGTTTCCTAAAGTAGAAGTTTTCTAAAATAGAAAGTTCCCAAAAAGGTTTCATGAATCATTTAAATCATTTAATAAAATCATATTTTTAATTAATAAAACTAGTCAAATAATTTATAATTTAATTTACTAATTAAATTAATAAAACTATTATACCTGATAAATTTCGAAATAAACTTATTGTAAAATGATTAAATATTTAATAAGTAAACCCTTGCTTTTAAGTCATCCCAATTACCTGTCTATCTAATGCATAGGCGCGTAGCATGTCCTCCAAGGTCTGGATGGTACGTTCTGACTGACCGTCCATTTGCGAATGAAAGGCTGTGCTGAGCTTGAGCTTGGTTCCCCAAGCTTTATGCAGACCTCACCATATTTGTGAAGTGAATCGTGGATCCCTGTCTGATACTATATCTGAATGTGTACTGGTGTAATCGTATTCGTAAATATATCTACTAATTTACTGACTGAGAAATCCTTACGGATTTTCAATAACGCGTTCTTCCTTTAAATAAATCTTAATCAACCTATTCCTCTAGTGCATTAACCCTTTCCAAGGCTTTATTTCATTTTCACCATTGCATTCAAGATCCTGTAAGGCATTCACACACCATGTATTGAACTTGTCATATGAAAAGTCGCCTTGAGATGACATTAAACCTAAGTTACAAAAAATCATAGAATGCCAAATGAAGAATCGAATATTTTTTCAATTTGAATTTTGAACAGTTATGATGAAGAAAATGAAGAATCATAAAAGAAAAAAAAGGATACAAATTGTGGGAGAGGGTGAGAAGCTAAAGCAACAATTCATATTGGCATATCAGGGGTGGCTCGATTTTTAAAGGTTTTCAAAGTATCACCGTTATCTACATTGTGGGTTTAAAAAATTAGAATAAAATTTGTCATATCAGGGGTGGCTCCAATTCAAACTCAATTTAATTTTCTTCAAATTAAAATTGAAAAACCAGATTCTAAAAGTGAAGACTAAAAATAAATCCACTCAAAACTAACCTGAATTCATTTCATATAAAAAAACTATAGATATATCTAAGATTATTAAAAGTAAAGCCGCAAAGATACTACGAAGTTACCTGATCTTAATGAGTACTCCGTATTTACCTCTTCCTTTAGCACTAAATATTCAAAGTTTACATTCTAAAATGAGACATACCACGTGAGCTGGCCTTTGGGATCAAGCTAATCCTACATTTATAATTAATTTTCTTTGTTGTTAAAGCGTTTTGTCAATTATATTTTTAATGGAATTTGGATCGAGATATTTCAGCAACAAAAGTTATCATTTGGCAATATAATTTGGTACACAAGGAGTTTTCAGAGAGTACAAATCTTGCAAACTTAACATAATAGAGCCTGTTTAAAAGAAACAATTACATGTTTAGGAAACACATAAGAAAAACTTATAACTAACGAAAAACACCACACATTGTTTCATAGGATTCTATATCAGTAGCCATAGTAGAATAAACATGATAGAGTCTAAGATGTGTAATAAAATAAAAAACCAATTAACATAAGTCACGACTCAAAGACATTGATACAAAAAGGACACTCTAACCATCCATGTCAATGAACCATTTGAACATTTTACTCAAGAACATGCAAGAGATTAAATGATTCAATTTGTAGGGGATTTACCCATATAATTGCTCCCTTACATTGGAAGAGCTTTTAATTTCAGTTTTAAAGATTGCTTTGATAGTGTCGAGCACTCGAGCATGCATTATGCTTAACTAAAAGTATCTAGGGTTACACAGACCTAGTCTACTCGAGCACTGAAAAAATGTAATCAAACCATAATCTATATACATACCTATACATAAGCCAAAGAACAAAAAAAACATAAGAATTCCCCAATTTGTTTGGCAAAGTCGACATTACCTGATTAAATATAGCATGCACAAATAAAGAATCTGTAAAATGAATTTATGTGTATACACATTCCATCAAGCACATAGTAGGCATTCAAGAAAAAACCAAAGTGAGCATGCGTGATGCATACCTTAAAGAAGATGAAACGGTTGAGTTTGGACTTAAAAACCATCATTAGTCTCACAGTACAACTTTCATCCAAAGTGAACAGGTTCTTCATCCGATGGATCGATCTGTTAAAGAAAAAGTCACCCAAACAGGAAAAGAAAAAGAAAAAAAGAAGTTAAAGAGTAGAAGCATATAAAACGAAAATGATCTAAAACATGTTCATCACTTTACCAACAAAAGAGGATAAAAAAACTCAAAACTAATGGATAAGAAATCAAGATGAAGAAGATAGTTGAAACTCAGTTTAAAGTGAATCCTCATGGAAGAAAATGAAATATTCAAAAGGGGCGGCTTCATTAACCGATGTAGTATAAGATACATAAGTGTATTTTACTGAATAAAATTTTATACATGTATTCTGAATATAAAAATATTTTCTTAAGCATGTGATATCATGATTTTAAAGGACTTAATAGTATTTAATTAAATAGACCAGTAGAAGTAGAAGATGTCCACCTTGTTCAAAATGAGGTCAGCAAAAACCTTCTTTTAATTGTATTAAATAGATAAGCTAATAAATTTCAAAATAAAACACGGACACAAAACAAAAATTATTTTATATAAGTTGAAACTTCGAACAAAAACACAAACGGCCCCTTCCTTATCTTAAAGAAATAAACAGAGCCACCACTGAACCCAGACCTCACCGTACAACCACCACATCTCCACCGTATCACGACGGCACACTCCAGCCTTGAAAACCCAGATCCAAAATCACATCCTCTCCAAAACCCACTTTTCAATTTTCTCTAATTCAACCTATATCAAAAGTTATCATAAACCCTAATTCAAAAATATGTCAGACAATATCCCTTTTGAAATCCAATTGGAAATCATTAAAAAGGTTTCTGATGTAAAGTCATTGGTCCAATTCAGGTCCGTTTCCAATCCCTGGATGTCTTTTATAGACAGCAATGAGTTTATTAAAGGTTACGGCACCCGCAATACACAACTGCATAGTCGTATGCTAACTTTATTTCCGGGTTCTTCCGATTATTTAAGGTACATTTGTTTAGTTGACGATGATATCAAAACTTTTAAGGTACACCAACAAGAGTCTAAGTTTGCTGCATCTCTCGTGTCCCCTTTGCTTAACCAATATTGTGTTTCGTCCGTTATTGGCGCGTCTCATGGATTACGGTGTTTGTATGGTTTCCATAGAGGTTATGACAAAGAGATGGTTGTTATTTGGAACCCTGCTATTCAGAAAGCTTTTGGTATTGTTGTCCCTAGTTATGACAGTTGCCCTTTTTATTGGGAATATTATGGTTTTGGGGTTTGTCCCGTTACTAGTGATCCTACCGTTGTTAAGATTTCATGTGGAGTTGACGGGCCTCGGCATGCTGAAGTTTTTACATTGAGTTCGGGTGTTTGGAATGTGATTCCATGTGGTCAACTACCTCATGTATCAGTTAACCTTAGTATGTATACGGCAACTCACGTTGTTATAGATGGGTTTATTTATTGGGGTGCTTGGGAAGGGATGCGTGCTGATGATGGTGAAACCTCCATAAAACATATGGTTGTGTCATTTAATTTGACTACGAAGGGATTTAAAGTTGTAGACCTGCCACATGCCTTAACAAAGAAGTTGTGCATATCTTGCTTTGTTTCTAAGGTAAGGGAGTGTCTTGTTGTGTATGGGGATATTAATGTAGCAGGAGCAATATGTTGCGGTGTATGGGTGATGGAGCATGATTCGTCTTTTAGAAAGCTATTCACAATTCCCACAAAAATCGATAAAATATTGGGGTTTAGGAAGAGTGGTGAACCTATATTTGTAACTCAAAAGGGGGATAGAAGGTTTACCACACTGAATCTGTACGACCCTTCCTCACAACAAATCAAGAACCTTGGGATTTCCGGACAATATGGATCATTCTTCATGGGCTTTAACAAGGAATCGATACTTTTGCTTGATCACGCAGATTCACATATTTATTCTGACGATAGTTGAAGACCACATTTTAAAGTGTGGATTTACAAAACACAAGTTACCTAAGGATAGAGGGGCCGATTCTGTAGCTAAGGTGTCGAAAAATCTGTTTCATCTATTTTGGTTTTTTATCACTAGATTAATGTTGTTAACTAATGTTATGGAATCTTATGCGATTGTAGATGCAGTATATGCTACTGTTTTTTATTCAAATATGTGTTGTGTAGCAAGGTTAGTGACTTTGGTATTATCAAGTTTAATGTGATTTCTATTATCCCATGGATAGTGTTATTTCTGCTCGTTTTCTTTAATGGTCTATTGGGAGCTGGGAATGTCCTTTATTGATGTCTAATTAGTTAATGCTGAACAAGCCTTTTAGATGTTCATTACATGTTGAAATCTTGTTAGCGTCCTTTGCTTCCTTACATTCTCCTCTCGTTTTGCCTGGGTCTATTTTGAATAATCTGGAAATACAAACATGAGTTTATCAGTCATTTAATATACTACATTTGAATGTGTAAATGCTTATGTGTGATCAAGAAATGATATTCATGTACTTTATTTAAATCAGATTTACGAATTCTAAGTACACTGTGGGTGCTTTTTAACCTGTTTGCCCTAATTCAAAAATGTCAGACAATATCCCCTTTGAAATCCAATTGGAAATCATCAAAAAAGTTTCTGATGTCAAGTCTTTGATTCAGTTCAGGTCAGTTTCCAAACCCTGGATGTCTTTTATAGACAGCAATGAGTTTATCAAAGGATACGGCACCCGCGATACGCAGCCGCATAGTCGTATGCTATCTTTATTTCCGGGTTCTTCCGATTATTTAAGGTACATTTGTTTAGTAGATGATGATATCGAAACTTTTAAGGTAGACGAACAAGAGTCTATGTTTGCTGCATCGCTTGTGTCCCCTTTGCTTAACCAATATAGTGTTTTGTATGTTGTTGGCGCGTCTCATGGATTACTGTGTTTGTACGGTTTCTATAGAGGTTATGGGAAAGAGATGGTTGTTATTTGGAACCCTTCGGTTCAAAAATCGTTTGGTATTGTTGTCCCTGGCCGTCACTCTTATAATAAGTATGGTTATGCTTTCGGGGTTTGTCCTGTTACTGGTGATCCTACTGTTGTTAAGCTTTCACGTGGAAAGCCTCGGCGTATTGAAGTTTTTACATTGAGTTCGGGTGTTTGGAATGTGATTCCATGTGGTAAAATGCTTCGTGAATCAGTTAACCTTAATACGCATTTTTCAACTCACGTTGTTATAAATGGGTTTATTTATTGGGGCGCTTGGGAAAAAATGCATACTGATGAAGATGAAGCTACCATAAAACATATGGTTGTGTCATTTGATTTGATTACGAAGGGATTTGAAGTTCTAGACCTGCCAGATGCCTTATCAAAGAAGTTGTCAATAAATTTCTCCGTTTCTAAGCTAAGGGAGTGTCTTGTTGTGTATGAGACGATTATCGTAGAAGGAGCAGTATGTTGCGGTGTATGGGTTATGGAGCATGATTCGTCTTTTAGAGAACTATTCAAAATTGCCACACGAGTACATAAAATATTGATATTGGGGTTTAGGAAGGGTGGTGAACCTATATTTATAACTCTAAAGCGGGATAGAGGGTTTACCACACTTGATCTTTACGACCCCTCCTCACAACAAATCAAGAACCTTGGGATTTCCGGACAATATGGGTCATTCTTCATGGGCTTCAACAAGGAATCGCTACTTTTGCTTGATCACGCAGATTCACATATATATTGTGACGATAGCTGATCAAAATTCTGAAGACCGCATTTTAAAGTGTAGATTTACAAAGAACAAGTTACCTAAGGATAGAGGGGCCGATTTGTAGCTCAGGTGTCGAAAAATCAGTTTCATCTATTTTGTTTTTTTATCACTAAATTAATGTTCTTCAAATATGTGCTTTGTAGCAAGGTTAGTGACTTCGGTATTATCAAGTTTAATGTGATTTCTATTATTCCATGGATAGTGTTTTTTCTGCTTGTTTTCTTTAATGGTCTATTCGGAGCTGGGAATGTCTTTATAGAGCTGGGAATGCCTTTTAGATATTCATTACATGTTAGAAATCTTTTTAGCATCCTTTGCTTTGTTACATTCTCCTCTTGTTTTGACTGGGGTCTAGTATTTGATAGTCTGTAAATGCAAACATGAGTTTATCAGCCGTTGAATATGCAACATTTGAATGTGTAAATGCTTATGCGTGAACAAGAAATGATATCCGTCTACTTTAACTCAGGACTAGAGTAGTAAAGGTGTTATTAGTGGTTAGGTGATGTTTGGAGAAAGTTATGAGTTTTTTTCTCTTTAAAAGAAATATTGTTAACTTGTTAAGGGTGATTAAATTTAACATCTAAAACTGGAGAGTCTAGCATATTGCTAGACAAAATTGACGATCTTCTAAAAGTGTAAAATAACATAGTAGAAAGAAGAAACAGAGCTGTGGCTAACAATGCTTACATCAGTTGGGTTACAACTTACAACACAGAATACTGATTTGTTTCATCTTAACAACAATTTTGGCTCAGCGTAAGTTTTCCCCCACTCTTCCCATGTCTATTGAATAATACTTGCTACCTCTCCAGGTTTATTAAGCTTTTGTGGCGGTTATTATCCAACATTTGATTCACATAGAAAATCCTGGAATGGACACTGCCTGTTTTTTGTTGTTGTGCCACCTAAGTACCTAACTGTAGCAGCCCCGTTGCATCCTTTGTCATTTTTTAGCTTAGTTCACGGAAGTTCAAACCGTAGTCTACCTCGTAAGTCGGTTTACATGGACTTAAGTAGCTATAGTTGCAGTTCCCATAGTGCACATTGACAAACCAAGGGGACAATGCTCATTTGAGTTCTAGTTTGCATATAAATATTACTCAAACAACTAGACATGAAAACTACACGAAATTGGATCAAGTAAATCTCTATGCTATAGAACTATAGAACCTTATCGGGTGCCTTGATTGACCCTTTCGTCGTATATACACGACAGCCCATTGTAGCTTCCATACATTTTAGTGAGTTGTGCCTCTAGGTCCCAAAAGCCAGCCAATAAAGTGAAGTTAAAATCCACTTAACCTCTGCCAGATCGAGCACATGATTTATTCCATGTGAACTATCATTAGTATCAATATGCACGTTAAGTTTGGTGCTGTATGAACTTGCAGACGTCATGGGGCTCCGCTCGGGCTTCTATGTTGCAGCCTGTCGAGTTCATTAAATCCTTAACTAACAACATAGCAGAAACCCGCAATATTTCTGAACAAAGGGAATTATTGTTAATAACCAAAAGAAGAAAAAAAAATAACATATTAGTATAAATTAGAGAAACAAAATGGACAGGTTGGGTAACGGGCCAAAATGAGTTTATTTGGCATGGGTCAGGTTGTATTTTTTTCATTTATAAAGGAGGTATACGAATTCTAAGATATTCTGCCTTGTTGACCCACTAGAGATGAAACATAACCCGAACAGATCCAAGGGTCAGATTTAGACAGACTTTGTTATTGCTGCAGCTGGACAAGCAACGATGGTAAAGAATAGCTTTTCTTATATAAACTTTAATCAATTTTGCACACTTGAATCTTCAGAAAACGACTGAAAATGGTAAAATGCTCTCATTATGATATGGGTCGAAACGGGCCAACTAGTTGGGTTGAGCTTTATTATACACTTATATTGTATACTGTATAACAAAACATCGGTGTAGGTTTATGATTAGAATATGTGGGTGAAATAAAATAAACTGTTTTGAGTAAAAATTTATTGGAACTTTAAGGGGGTGTTTGGGATTGTTGATCCAAAGCTGCTTGTAATTGCATATGAGAAGAAAGTAACGATTCTGAATATGAGAAGGAAGCTATTGAATTACAAGAGGAGGAAGTCGAAGATTTGGAGGAGGCGAGGTCACCATGGGTTTCAAGCTGGATGGATTATGCAGATGATAAAATAGTTCATGGGATAGTGGTGATCGATGATGATATCCGTAATCCAAAAAACTTGTCTGATTGCTCTATTTGCTATCAACCTTGGACTATTGGCGGAATACATCGACTTTGGTACCTTTTCTTTCTTTTCTTTTAAGATTGATCAGAATATAATTAGTGAGTTTGACTGACTTTGATAATAATAATAATAAAGCTTCAAGCTTGATGAGTTTAAGGGCTTATCTTATACTAATATACTAGTGTACTTCAGCAATGATATTTGATTTTCGTATATTACCTAAAGGGTTTTTTTAGCTTTCCCCAACTCACCCAAAGTTATTCTATGGGTACATTGTAAGCGTTTCCTGGTTTGCTTGGGTCAGTATATTACCTGAAGGTTTTTTTCTTTTTGTGTATTTGCTGCAGCGCTCTTCCTTGTGAGCATATGTATGGATTTTCATATATTAAGAAATGGCTTCTTCAAAGTTCATCCGGTGGGAAGGTAGGTTTTACTTTATTAACCATGATTATTAATTCAGTTTTACCTTCAATCTTGTTTTTATTGCCCTCTTTTTTTTCAACAGTGTCCTCAATGCAACACCTTATGCGCATACGATGATGTTGTACTTATTTATGCATCACAGTTGTGCGTTAATGATCATTAGAAGGTAACCAATATCTTTGTTAAAAGCTAGCCTAGAGTTCTTTGCATAGTTAGTTGGTTTCATTCACTGTTAAAAAAAAAATTCCATTCACGCAGGGATCATCCACTAGAAGCTTCCCGTTCACCCGACATGGTGCAATTGATTATAATCATTATGAAAAGCTACGGATGGTTGATGCAAATAAGCTATGGCACGATGAGGACGACCATCTTTCTCATGTTTTGAAACATCTTACTGATGCAAAGAATCTTCCACTTAAACTGGAGGTACAGTGGAATGATATGTTAGCACAAGCTGAGAAATTGGAAGACCAGGCTAAGGAATTGAATGAACCTGATGCTCGATGCGCTGATGCTTTACGACTGCGGGCTGATGCATTAAGACGGCGGGCTGATGCATTGGAACGCCGTGCTGTTGAATTGGATCGCTGTCCTGATGCTTTGGAACGCTGGCTTGATGTATTGGGTCGGCAGGTTGGTGCATCTCAGTCAAATCTGTTTTTCTTTGTTCAAATGTACTTTGAGCATCATCAGAAGAACACCGACCCATGTTCCTCTTCGCTCAATACTTTGATGCAGAAACTTTATCACGCCTTATTTCCATCGTCCAGCGTGCCTTAGTTTGCTATTTGTACGTTAATAAATATTACATTATTACTATCTTCTTTTATCTATCAAGTTTTTCTTGTTTTTATTGCTTCAAATTTGTTCACTTAATGAAACTTGATTACTGGGAATACTCCGTTGTATTATTTTTTAGCGCATTCACATTCCTTGTTGTAGTATTATATTATGTGAATTAATTAGAGCCTCCTTGTTTCTTATGTCACTAATTTATGCTGTGTGTGAGGTCTTTCGTTGAGCAGTCCTGCTACCCAGGAAACCTGGTATCATTGCGAGTTGGAGCCGGTAAAGTAAAGACATTACTGTCTTTTCCTCTTATCAATATGGTCTTCATGTTTCTTATCTTGGTAATATCGATTTGTAGTTATAAACTGTATGGTTTCTGGATTCATCTTCATGCTGTGCATATGCTATTGTCAAGTAAATAACTTGTGCGTGCTCTAACTTTGGACAGTTGTTTTTCCTGTCGGTGATATAGTTTCCTACAGTTGCTTATGTTCTTCCACTTTTCACCCCTTGGAGTATAAACTTATACATAATCAGTGTGTCATCTATACTGGTTATATTCACTTTCTACGTACGTTGGTAGTTCTGTGTTACAATATACAGTAGTAACATGGATACTCATTTGTTTTCTCAGTTATGTGGTGCCATTGGTTTGAGTTTAACAGACTTACTGGAAGACCTTGGTTCCGCTCCATCTGGGGCAATTGAGCTTCTAGATGCCTGTGCAGCTGTGCTCATAAGCCCACTGGTGTTGATCTGACACTTCAGCAATGGGAGCAAATAAGGCGATTGATTAGATCCAAAAAGTCTCTCACCATTTTTTGATAGTGCATATCAGGTTAGCTATACATCACTTTTAGCATGTGAAGTCGAATGATAATGACTGTTGCTTGTAAAATGTCATATTTACTACTGTAGTAAAGACTTCTTTTTTCATATAAAACGATAGCTAAAATGCGATTGAGTCAGATGGGTCGCTAGGTCAATATCGTCTTAATAGTATTTTATTCTTATTCATATTTTCTTCTCTGTACATTTCTTTGTAATGTCTCTGAAAGTGTGTACGGGTCAACCCGGACTAGTGACTTGGCCTGTTTATATTATACACAGTAGAAAATGACCCATTTAACACTGAGCCTATTTTGACCCGTTACCAACATCTTGTCATGCTTGCCTCTACTAGGCTCTTCCCTTTTGGTGAACTCCCACCATCAGTAATGACCTTCAGGGACTGCAAGTTGGTAAAGGAAAGCGCTCTGCTTCATATGAAAGTTGGATACGCTGATTAATCCTGCAGGGTGGGTCTGGCGATTTCGCGCTAACTTCTTATTATGCGGATTTTAATAACTCTGGACCGGGGTCGGATACTAGCAGAAGAGTTTCCTGATTTTATGTTATTAATGCTACAGATGCGGCTTACTTCAAGTGCCGTCTTTTATAGTAGGTGATGCATTTTTGCCTCAGACTGGTGCCCCTAAACACGATGATATGCTCTTTAATCCAGACTCTCAGAAAGACAGATTACTAGACCTTGGTAACAAAAATAATACTATCTAACAAGCCGGTCAAAGAAGCTTTACCAAAACACCCCTAATACAGTAAGAGTACAGATTTTCATTCCACAAGAATCACATTCATCTAGCCAAAACACTATCTATATCTGCACATTACATCAGGAGGTATTTGAGTATCTTGAGGTAAAATTGTTTCCAAACACAACTCAATCTCATGTTCCCAAAACACAATATATTTCTTTAATGATAACGTGTCAACAAACAGATTTCTGTAATGACGTGTCCTAAGTTTCTGTTATTGTGGAACTTATGACATAAGTGGTACACACGATTAAACGAGAAGAGTATTTTAAAAAACTTCTTGATGAAATCATAGATATGTTCACTAACTTCTTGAGGCCTTCTTGGTTAATATAATGAGCAACACTTCAATTACGACAAGCTCTTGCAAGAAAGGAACATGTTTGGTGAATCCCCCTTTGTGTATAAAGTCCTTCACACCGGTTGTATTATACGTCAAGTCCAGATCTCCAACAATAAACTTAACTGGTACCTTTATTTGCTCACCCGTCCATGCAGCAGTCAATTCCCAGTTTCTACAGCAATTGCACATACAAAACTGTCAGGTAACCTTGTCTCCTGGAACAAGTACTCTCGTCGGCATGATGGGTGAGCTTGGCACACGCCAAAACAGGTTGGGCTAAAAAGGGTTGTTTTTAGATGGTCGAAATGACCCGCATGAGGTTGTCAATGTAAATTTTTAGTCTTTTTTAATAAACGATGAACATGATCATTAAATGATGAGCGTTTAGCCGTTTTACCATTTTTAGCTCTAAACTTTCAACTTGTTTATTATGGTCAGGTGGATCAAAGAAATTGATTTGACATCTTCCCATGAAAATTTATAACATGAGTTCAACTAAGCGCTGGTGACCAAATAAATCACAACCCCATAGTCTGTGATATTAGTCGCACGGTTAGTCATATACAGGTATGTTAGACTAACCAGTTTCTGAAAGTTGATAACCTAATTATTGGTAATCCTATCACATTCACGTAGAAAATACAATCAATATTTTGTTGTCTTAACGGACTTGGACTATGCTTTAAGGTTTAACCTGTTTGCATGTCATACGAGCCGTAGCACATTTAAATGCAAGACTACGAATCAGGGGAGAAACCAAGCATACAAAAACATGATACTGTACTAAAGAATGGTATATTATGTGGTAACCATAAGGAGCCTACTTACTTCGATATTTAGGGAAAGTTAGACTCGATCAGTTTAAAAATTAAGAACTTGTCTAAAGCTACAAGCATCCTCATAAGATGTTCATCGAGAAGTACAGAAGCAGTGAACATATCTTTATAATTTATCACATATTTGGTGTTTTTTCTTAGCTAATTAATCGTTCATGAGTGTCTTCAGGATTTTCTATTCCATTGCAGGTATAGCTATCAAGAACTAGGACCCCTGTTGACCCGGATCCCTATTGACCCGGATCCATGTTGACCCGGACCCTGTTGTCCTGGACCATGTTGACCCGGACCCGGGTTGAACCGGACCAAGTTCGACACATACCTTGATTGCCCCAGACCCGTACTGACCAGATCTGTCTCTTTAAAGTAGCAAAATAGGCAATGCCTTTACTATTCCGGTTGACCTTACCCAACTGGACTTGACCCGAATTGACTCGAACGTGGCTAACGTGAATTCAATTAGGGTCAAGTTCGAGTATGTTACTATATAGCCTTGTCATGTGTTTCATCTGAACTCGACGAGTATGTTTCTAATAGCTTTGACCTATCTTTGATCTAAACTTAACCAACACACCCCTAACTGCAAGTGCACATTACTATTTTCAAAACTAGTTTAACAATCTAATATGAAGTTGCAAATTACAAGTGCCTCTTGAAAACTAATTTCAATGTTTAGTACGTCTCATAATCTGAACTAGAAACAAGTCTGTTATACTTCTACTTTTTTTTTGAACGGCAATTTTTTACAACTCACACAATTTACCCCACAAATTCTATCTCACATGTCTCCACCGAGACTTGAACCCACAACCTTTAGGTTAGAGGGCCACTCACATACCGCTGGGCCAAGAAGCCTTTGGTTGTTATACTTCTACTTGCCAAAATTCATATAAACACGATACACTGGCTTCTTTCAGCAATGTCATCACTCACCACAACTTTCCTCACAGCGCTAGGCATAATGGTAACTCTGGCGTTGTTAAGCTTTGATATTCAAACATATCCATATTAACCGTCAACCCCGCCAGAACCAAGACAGAAGTTGACCAATTGCATCAATAAACAAGTCTGAACTAGAAACAGTGACTAATTTCAATGTTTAGTACGTCTCATAATCTGAACTAGAAACAAGTTTGTTATACTTCTACTTGCCAAAATTCATATAAACACGATACGCTGGCTTCTTTCAGCAATGTCATCACTCACCACAACTTTCCTCACAGCGCTAGGCATAATGGTAACTCTGGCGTTGTTAAGTGTTGATATTCAAACATATCCATATTAACCGTCAACCCCGCCAGAACCAAGACAGAAGTTGACCAATTGCATCAATAAAAAGTTAAACAATATCAAAAAACCGATTTTTGGTGTATGTGCATCTACGAAATCAAAGCTTTTTACAAAAATTAACACCAGATTGCAAATATACATAGTTGTCTCGAGTCATTAGAATACCCTGACTGATGATCAAGATAAACTTATTAATGGTGATACAAAAGCCTATAGCAGGTATTCAGGAAATCACTAATAATTCATCAAAGACACTACCAAGTTCTCAAAAATCTGAATAAAACAAATACAAAGCATGTGTCTACCTATCATCTTAACCGAACAAAATATAAGATGGAACATATTTTTTCCTTTTCTTGCTATGTCAGGTTGGAATGTTGCTGCAGTAGTTAAGTTTCTGTGTAACGGAAAAAATGAGAATACATTATCATCTTAGCGGTTAATATCAAATGGAATGGTGCAATTCCATTTAAGTATGTGCTAATCTTCAAAGTGTTATAGATAGTATAATAAGTATCTCTAGCTATAAAGAAGCTCAAGGTATGCAAAGACGAAACTTGTTAGGGACAGGGGAGGGCCCCGACCCTCCCAAATGTCGTGACTAGTAGTGTAAATATTTCTGATTCGTATTAAAGTTATTGTTCGTTTTTTATTTTGGTATGTCTGAAGTGATCCGGCCCTCCCAAAATAAACGTTCAAGTTCCGTCATTGAAGGTATGTACTAATCTTCAAAGTGATATGCATGTGTGTATGTTATCACACGTTTCTTACTCATAAATCTTGATGCAACGTTTCATAATCACAAGTAATCCTTAATGGCCTTTCTATAATATTCAACATCATAATCGCTCACAAGTTTCTCTGGCAACCAAAATGTCATAAACAAGCGTAAATGGATATTGGAAAAACTAAACAAAAGTATTCCACAAGGTTGCTTCCTCTAGTTTAAACCAAATTGAGAGCGAGGATGCTTCATTTTCAATTATATACATAAAAAAAATTAAAATATAAATTGAGTGCTCACAAGTTTTGCAAGAAGATATAAAAATCCCAAATAAACTGGTAGTAACGAAGAGGTTATGCCCAGTACACCCAACAGCGATCCCTATTAGCATTAAAGAATCGAACACGTGACATTGGCATCCGCTTCTTCATACTCCGACTGAGGCGAAGACACGTCAAATTTGGGCAGGACATAACAATTAGCTTGACATCTTCCAAAGAGACTTTGTAACATGAGGCTAAGCCAAGTATATATAATGTTGGATGACCAGAAAAAGCTTGTAAACCAACATTAGTAATTTTCTCACAACCCTCCAAACTTAACAGGAACATCTTCAAACACTTGCTACCAATTTCACGCAATGAAATGTCTGTTACATTGATCAAGAAATCTAAATGCAATTCCTTAAGATTTGGGAGCTCACATATGGCCCCAACCCCATAGTCTGTAACATAAGCCCCACAGTTAGACAAATCCAGGTTTCTTAGACTAACCAATTTCCTCAAGTGGATAACCCCATTATTGGTAATCCTATCACATTTACTTAGATATAGTGTCTCCAAACAATACCTCAAATCCTCATTCGTCAAATACTCCAAACCCAAATCACTAATCAAATAACAACCTCGCAAAGATAAATGTTTTAAACGAGTTGCTTCTCCAATCATTTTCAATGATTCGTCGGTGACATTTACACAGTTTCGTAAAACTAATAATCTTCTTAAATTTTTGCATGATCTTACAAGGGAGCCAATTCCTATATCCCTAAAGAGCAACCTCCCACTTAGATTCACACGATTCAAATGAGTGCAAGCATTCGCTATTGCACACAAGCCAACATCATCAAAATCCAACTTACCCACCTCATGATCAAGGGATTGCCATAAAGAAAGATCTAGGCGCTCAATATTGGGGCACGACTCGGCTATATGTTTCATGTGGTTGTTCGAAAGTGGTACATGGCATTCAAACCCAGACATTTTCGGGGACGAAGTTAGCACATCGTATAGTATATCAGGATATTTGTTGTTTAAAGACCGCAATTGAAAACATGCAACTTTTAAGAATTTCTTACAAACTTTGGAGAACGATTTTTTGTCTTGTTTGTTTGGAATTTGCTCAAAAACGGAGAAGAGCTCATCCTCTCCAAGCGGTTCCATAATTCTCTTGGTTTTCTTGCCACCTCACCTGTCACGTGTACATGGATATGTTAGAAACGTTGATATTGAATCTATGTCACAGTGAAATGTGAACAGATAAACCCTCTCTATTGAGATGATCGTTTTCTCTATTTTATCAAATGTGCATACAACAAAGAACTCGGAATTAAATTTGGTAGCATAAATAATGTTCACAGATAATGGAAACTTCAACCGTCTTAAAGACAGCCGGTGTTACATAATTAAACAACACGTTATTAAATTCTAGAAAATTAATCAATAGGGGAACAAGTAAAATGAGTTGAACATGACGTCTCTAGCTCTATAGTGATGGTGCACATCTTATTTAGGGTGTGTTTGTTTCGGCTTATATAGCCGGTTTATGGCTTATGTTTCCTAAGCTCATTTTTTGTGGTTTATTTTGAAACTTTTTGGCTTATATAAGTTTATTGTCAAAATGAACTTATATAAACCGAACAGTTTCAAAATAAGCCAAAAAAAGTGATCTTATGAAACACACGTCCAAAACCAAATAAGCCATTAGCTGAAAAAAACACCCATTCGAAATCATAAGGTCCGCCACTTTGTACACATACAGTTGATTTACAATATTTTGAGAAAAATGTATGAAAATGAACCAAGGACTGAAAACTAGTAAAACAACATTTTCCGATAAGTATCTTGTGGAATATTAACCTTTGAGACATAATATCAAACATTTGGTATGCAACTCTTAATTTTTATTCTTCCAAATTCCAGGAAAACAGCTACGCACCTACGCGCACATACACATAAAAGTACCTATGAAATAGACGGAATTGATAAAAAACTTTAAGTGAAAAATTAAAGGATTTTTTTACCTATCAAAAAGCAAGCAAAAATGGAAGCTGAAGAAATGGATATACAAATTTGGGGTTTGTGTGTCGATTTATACTGTCAAATTTAACAAGTTTTTAAACACATACATAAACAGCCCCTTAACTATAAAAACATAGCTAAAATTGTCAATGCTTTAAAACCCGTTTTGACCCAGCCGGTTCAATCGGCTGAATCGAAAACCGGTTAGGAGACCGGGTTGGTTGTGGTCGAGTTTTTTTTTTATTTGAGAACCTAATTGAACCAGAGGTTTTTCATTGACTCACATCGACCTAGCGCTTATGTTCAAAAAAAAAAAAACATCGACCTGGCGGTTAAACCGATTGAATCCATGACCAGGTGACCCAGCACTAGACCAATTGGTTAATCGCATAAAATCATTAATATGGAATATAACTTTTGGTCATCAGAAAATCAGAAGCCTACATTATATAATATCAAATTGTGAACAAATAAAAACCGTACTTTTGTTATTGTAGTTTTTTACATCTGATATAGTTATTTTTTATTAAAGGATAAAAAAAAGTGATATTTTCTATGCACTCAAACATGCCAGAACTGACAAAAACTGACACCGACCCAAACCCGAATTAAGGAAAATCTCCAACCGAGAACCGAACCGATTTACCATATAAACCGAAGCCGAACTGAATAAGTTGGTTCGGTTCGATTTAGGTAGTTCGAACCGACTAAGTGTCGTCTTTGACCCGAATCTGAACCGCCCAAACCGAAATAAATATCCAAGACCGAAAAACGAACCGAATAAGATCGATTTTGTTCGGCCCGGTGGGTGGGTTCGGTTTTCGGGTCACTTTGCTCAGCGATACTTGACACATAGATTACATATACCTGCAGAAAAACTGGAAATGCTAAATATCGTACAAATCATAAACTAAAACTGTATGCCGTCCTGTAAGGGGGTGTATGTTTCGGCCTATGGCTTGTTTGATTTTCGGATTATCTTTCATAAGCCCACTTTTTGTGGCTTATTTGCAGACTTTTTGGCTTATAGAAGTTTGAAAATGAGCCACAAAAAGTTAGCTTATGAGATATAAGCCCAAAATTAACACCCCCTAAACCACTTGGTTATTTCCGTCCTTGAAACAAACAGAAAAACTAAAAATTAAATACTCTAAAATCCCAATCACATAATCTAGTTATCTAGTTATTTTGTAAAGTAATACAAACCAAGGACAACGTTTAATCTCCAAGCAAATTTAGGATATACGAAATTAAAAAAGTGAAGTTAAGGTTTGACTTGCCAAAATCAAAATTGAGTCACGTGAGATGCATGAAGTGGTAGGATTTTCGTAAAAAAAGAATTTGAGGTAAGAGCTTTTGGTTTAACAACACTTTCATAGATCCGGTTTCTCTTTTTTCGTGATATAAAAATCCCATAGTACCAAAATCTCTTTATAAAAAACCGGTCAAAAACAATTCGTTGTAAACACTACATTATAAGAGACTAATAAAACCAGTGGTTCAGCTTTCACTTACACTACATACGCTCAGACATTACTAAAACAGCCCTACCGTATGAATCGCCTTCACACATAAGTAACAATCTTATTTAATCTATCGACATGTAATACCAAAATGATGACCCCTGAGGTTAAAGTGTCAAGCGTCAGTAGAGTCACCTCACTTGTTCTTATGAGCAGACTCTAGTTTCGTTTTTTATCAGGTGATTAAAGGCCAAGTAAACACCAAGATACTAATGACTTAAGGTGGCTAATCAAACTGTCATAAAGCAAGCTACAGAAACTTAAGCACTTCATTAGCGTAAACTGATCGATACAAGAAAGTGTCCTGTAAAACCTCAAGTCATTACCCACTCTAAAGGTTGTTTACTTAATCTAGTCCTAAGCGGCTAGCGAGAATTCAGTATCTTCCACTCTTGATAAGAGACTTGCGATGGTTTCTCAATTCATCTCAGAAACTACAAAAACACAAAAATAAGCATGAAATAAAAGTTTTTCTGGCTTACTAAATAGTACTCAAAAAATACAAAATATATTCTTTTTATACCTTTCTGATTCAGTTTAACAAAGCTTTTATTAGTTTTATGAGTTTGTGTTTCACGTTTTTCGTCAGTTTAATACTTTTGATTCGTCAATTTTTTCTTTTTTTTATCCCGAACTTTTCTTTCCAGAGTTTTATAATAATTTTAAAATTATAAAAAAACCTAAAAATTAAAAAACTTGAAAATTTAGGAGGCATATAAATTGATTATATAACCTCACCCAATGTTTTAATGGACGGGTGGATTGTACATTTCGAGATTCACATGTATATATATAATCATTTTCTTTTTAACCTTAACTTTTGCACTCACTATAGGTTTTCTGTTATGGACTTGTAACTTTTATTAATGAGTAGGAATCATGACGTTACTAATTAATGGCTATGCATAAATTCTTAGACAACCAGATTAAACGGCCTAATTTGATTTAGCCCATGCAAACCCAAGAGTCCAGGCCTAATTAAATAAACCTAGTTAATCGAACAGCTGTTGTTTTATGACATGGAAAATGGCAAAAATGGAATGCATTTATAAGCTTAGTGGCTAAATTGGTATAGATCAAAGTATAATTAATGATGTTGAACATAAAAGAGGAAAGAAAGTACTGTTATGTTGCACTTTGACTAGTATACTGTCTTCAGACTGTATGCTTCAGAAAGAATGCTCAATTCAGAATATGCATAACTCACATCTTTTGGCTAACTGGTTTGTCACCTCTTGATGCACGAACCTGGCGTAGTGGAAGCAGAGTTGGCTCATGTGATGTGGATACTGCACTAGTCATAAAAAAGTTTCTCACTTCTCTCAATCCAGGTTTGCTTTGTGTGCCTCAAGAAGTTGGATTTGGACTTATTCTATGAGTAGCAAAGTAGCAAACGCTCTCTTTACAAGACTATGTATATCGACTAAATATCAAACGTGTGACTAATGGTTGATGCATCATCACCTTGTGACTAGAGCGTGATTAACCGACCTTCATGGTCTCGGCCCTGGCTCAGTAGAGGATCGTTGCCAGCCTACTTAACGGGTCTCAGCATGGTCACATGGTTGTCTGACAGACAAAAACATTCTTTTTTTTTGTCTTCGGGCGTTGGATTGCAGCACACTCATGATTTTGTCGTGCAACAAATGAAACTGTTAGGAGTTGTACAAGAGTACCATTTCGATGAAACGTCTAAACGATCCGTATCACGTATAAACAATAAGTTTATCTTTTTTATGAAAGTGAGATTATTGATTAGAGTTTAAAAGAAAATATCATTTACATATTGTTATCGTCTCAAAAAAGTTCGTATTTAAATTAGACACTAAAAAGTTACCGTCGAGCTAAGAAGGGGTCAACGATGATCAAGTGAACGGGGTGACACAGCAGTGCTCTTCGACTTAGTTTTTGTATTCAAAAAGGGGTGGGCACGCAACTTGTTTCGCGGCTCCCTTCCAATTTTGTGTGATTAATAAAATTGGATTTTTAATTTAAAAAAAAAAAAATACTAATAATAATAATAATAATAAAAGTAATAATGATAATAGTAATAAGTATGTACAATATATAACAAAGAATTGGTTTCCACACCAAAAAGAATGGAAATGATTTCCATACAAATTACAAAGGATCAAAATCTTTAGGAGTTGAACTCTCCACTCTTTTTATTTCCCAACCAACCAAACAATAGAATTGAAATCATTTCTATTTCCCTCCGTCCAATTCCCTCTACCAAACATGCCCTTAAGTCAAATAGTAAAAAAACAAAAAAAAAACATAAATATGTATGTAAATCCTCTCATCACACTCTCTGTATAAAAAAGAAATGCGGAATATGATCAAATATTAAAAAATACAGAACACCACCAGAAGCACATTTATTTGTTAGTACTTGACTACTTTATGTTCTCAGTTTTCCTTTTTACTTCTGCAGGAGCTAACTGCCTCCCGCCTCATTGAAGAGCTATTTTAGGCATCGAACTTATGTAAACGGCTGTTGTTTTATGACATGAAAAATGGCAAAAATGGAATGCATTTATAAGTTTAGTGAGTAAATTTGTACAGATTACGGATGTTGAACATAAAAGAGGAAAGAAAGTACATTGTTATGTTGCACTTTGACTCGTATACTGTCTTCAGATCTTATGCTTTAGAAAGAATTCTCAATTGAGCATATGCATAACTCACATATTTTGGCTAACTGGTTTGTCACCTGTTCATGCAGGAACCTAGCGTAGTGGAAGCAGAGTTGGCTCGTGTGGATACTGCACTAGTCATCAAAACGTTTCTCACTTCTCGCAAGCCAGGCTTGCTTTGTGTGCCTAAAGAAGTTGGATTTGGAGGTAACCCGAACTCCAAGATCACGCTTCCATCTTTGTTGTCAGAAGACGATCTAAATTATTTTGACACCAAGTTCAGACACACAGGCTTCACTCGTGGAATGAATTACTATCGAGCAATGGATCTGTAAGTTTCTTTTCCACGTCTAAACATATACTTGTCGTTAGGCATGAAAACTTAAATGTGGTAGTTTTAGATCTGTAAATTGAATTGTGTTTTATGTTAAACGGGTCAAATAAAAGAATTAGCTAGATTCTGAACATGTCAAACAAGTTGAAAGTTAAGAGCTAAAAATGATAAAACCGCCAAACACTCATTGTTTAGTGATTATTATCAGTGTGCTAAAAAAGACTGAACCCTACCCGGCCCATTTGGACCCGTCTAAAAACAACCCATTTTACCCAACCTGTTTTGGTTTGTACCAAGCTCACCCATCGTGCCACCTATTGCACAACTCGACATTGACGAGATTACTTGTTGCGGGTAATGCACCGTGAGAAGGAAAGGGATTCATACTTATTGCAATGAGAATTAAGATTAAAGTGACTTGCTCTAAAACTTTGTGCAGTGATTGTGGCCTACTTAGTTCGTCATGCTATTGTACTACTACATATATATAAATCGTGGAACAGTGACACAACTTTGGTTCCTTTTCGATTCAGATGAAGCGGGCTGTTTTGATGTGAAGATAATGTCAAGGTCTTTGGAAGGAAAGTTGATTGTTTGTTCATGTTCCTCCATTGATAATGAAGAGGTAGCAAGATGTAAGGGTAATGGGTTGGTAACGGGTCAAAATGGGGTTATTGGTACTAATTGAAACTGGCTGGTCTGGTTGGGTTGACCCACAAATACTTTTATGTTTTTTGTTTGAATATTTATAAATAATGAATACTATGATTTGAATGTTCACTTGAATATGTAGTGATGTAGAGCTCGATGTTGGGTCACTGACTCACTGGTATGCGTTCACTTGATTATGCAGAGTTTAACAAATACAAATACCCCTAAAATGTTGGGACACTAGTTTTTATTCACTCTCCTTGGTATGGCTATTACTCTTTCCTCTTATAAACTGGTTCATTCATTGCTGCTAGTTATATGTTGACGCATGTTTTTTGTCAAAGATTCAGGAAAGAAGCATAAAAGGGAAGGAAAAGAGTACCGTTTTATCTACATATTTCTCGCAGATATGAGCAAGTGGAAACAGTATTTACAACGTTATTGTTGTATGTAGACTGTAGTGCATATTTTAGTTATAGCAAATTACCAATGTATACCAGTTAGAGAAGACTTGTATGAATTAGTAACCCAGTAACGATGCTTGTTGGAGTTTTTATCCAATGAAGCTTACCATCATGTAGTTTAACTAATGGTTGCTTAGAGCGGCAAAGGGTTGGACATGATATGATATAGCTAAAATTTCGTTTTTGATGTCCATCCATTGTTCAAACTTCGCGGTCCCTTCTATGGTGGCCCTTGAAAAGGAATGATAACGACTTTTCCTGAAGCTTCAAGGTTGTAGAGATGTAATACTACAACCTGGAAATCTAAAGCGGAATACACACAATCTTGAAGTCAAAGACACACCTGCAGCTTCTAACGGTTTCGGAGCATAAAAGCTTACTTGCTCAAGTCCGGCCCTTCTTAGCATGAAATCAAGTTTTTATAGAATATTGGTTTTTTTTCAATTGTGAGACTTAACCCAATCGACCAAACATTTGTTACAATTCTACACATTCACATCTAAACAATTTGACGCATTACATAACAAACAGATATAAAGAAATGTACGTAGATCAAACGAACTCAAACTAACCAAGGCTTAAAGTATGTGCTATATCAGGTCATGTCCGACCCCCACTTCTCTGCTCGCACACATTAGTTAAACTACGACCAGTCCAACGAACTGTTCAATGGAAAAATTCTTTGGGTAAGAAAATCAATTAACGCAGTCAAAAGTTAATTCATAAAATAAAAAGACATTTAAATTATCCCACATCGGCAGAAGATGAAACCAAAGTGATACTTAAAAGGATCATTTGGGACTGTTCGTCTGCTGAGTCCAGTGGCGTGGACTTGTGACCCAAGTGGGGGCATTAAGGTTACCGAAAGGAGTTAAGAGCCACGGGAAAACATGGTTCCTGTGTCTGTGGGGGGTAATCATCTTTCCGATGCCAGGGAAACATGGTTCCTGTGTCTTTGGGGGATAATCATGTTTCCAATGAGGGCACTATATGCCTCCATCGGACGATTACTACGCCCGTTCACTCGAACATGGCTGACCCCCTTCTTAGCCTGATTGTAACTTTTTATAAATCTTTTTATTACATATTTGCTGAGGTTCTTGTTGTAATGAATCTGGTCGATATCTGGCAGGTTCTTGTTGTAATACTCGAAAGAAGCAAACTGCTTTTTGGCAATGCTGCACTAGTTAAATACAAGCTCATATGGTTAGCCGGATTTGATTTCTGTGGTTATAAATGTCGTGTCATCTTTAAGAAAAACCTAGCTCCAGCTCGATTATTGCATTCAAGTTCACAGTAATTAAAGGTGTAAAATAATTAATACCGTACTAAATAATGTCTTATAAGTCCCACATCCACAAGAAGAGCAACCTAGTATTAGTTTTATAAAGAGGTCGTGCACGACACGCTAAAATTGAGAAATGGTCCAAATTTTTTTACAAAAGCACTGTCGTAAAACTTTGAACGTACAGCGAAATTTTTATTCTATCTTCAAAATCACCAGAGCTGCATGATAACTTTGAACGGTGATAGAAAACTACAAACAACAGATTTTTCACATTGGTTATCGAAGTTCCTTTTTGTTTGTCGACCATGTCTGCAAACACACCGTCTTATGAGTTTTCAATTCTTATAGTGCCAGTAATATTGTTTTTCCTGTTCTCAAATTTAAGAGAAGAGAGTCCCGGCCCAATGGTAGTGTGTCACCATTCAACACAAATGGCATGGAACGTCCAAATACCGGGCCTTAGTGAGACTATTTAAAGAAAAATCAGTCCAACACATCCGCCACTAAGTTTCCTTAATTTTAAGAATCATAATCATGACCATGACTATTCAAAGTTCCAAACTTCTACTAGTGAAATACTTTTTGCAGATTTATAGTAATTGTTACGCAAATGAATGTCAATCAGATTTATAGTAATTGTTGCAGATTTATATTTGTTGCAGATATATAGTATCTTCTAAAAAATAATAAGGGGTTGCTTATTTTTCTGCTTAAATAAGAACTACAACTAAATAACTGCAGAAACATATCCGATAATAATGGGTAATATCAGATATCTTCACACACTAATTTGTCGTGTGGTGTCTAGTGGCCTGAAAATTTTTCCGCAATTTGTTCTATAAGAAATACATATGCAATCCCAAACACCCTATCAGTTCAAAAAGATATATTGAAGTAGCAGCGAAAAATCTATAGCCTTGGGGACTGTATGAGGTATCACGCACCTTGGTCAAAGAATCACTTGAGGTTGCTCCTTAGTAGCAAGAGTAGTGTGATACTTCACATTTATCACCATCTCTGAAAACCGGGTTGTCTTCATTAGTGCTTTCTTTAGTAGCACTCAATCTCGACCCTTCCATCACAACTTTTTGCAGCATGTTATCTGATCATGTACTTGTGCTCTCTCCATTAGTAGTCGATTCTGATACATCTATCATTGTCTTATCCTCACTTTCGTGTCGTGTCACATCACTGTCGTCCATTAACATCTTTCCTTTCATGTCATTAAATGTATCATATTGGTTGACTACCACTTCTGTATTTGGAAGTTCAGCACTTCAGTTTCAGCCACACTTGTATCTCTGCTCTCATTTGGTGAAAGTACATTTTGCTCTTTGTAAGTATACCTTTTCACTATTTCCGCATGTACTACTCTCCTATTTTTAACAAGGAAAGCCCTTTACAAAACCAAAGACTTCCTACGAACTTGAAATTCTGAAAAAAAATGTCAGTAAAGAGTACACGCTTCCCTCATTTAAAACTTTCGAAAATGCAGCGACCGTCCCTGTGGGGAACTTATGGTTGGGAATTTGGTCCTTGGCCAATGTGGAATGACCAAATTACCCGTTTGATTCTTAAATAAGAACAAACTAAATCCAGACTTATGCATTCAAAAACATTAAACACTTTTAATTCTTAAACAAATAAAAAATACAAACACATCCCTACACATAAGAACAATATCCAAACAGAAACACCACCTTAAAAAATGAAATATTCGTCAGACCAATAAATACACTCGATTGCTTAAAGGAATCAATAAGACTAGTTTTAATATCAGGTGGACAACTAGTCCTCGAGAATCTTCGCGACTTGCATCATCTCAATCCACTGGTTCAAGATTCTAATACATTGTATGCTCTCGGGTACTCAAACTGGTTACACCTCCAACAATTAAGAGTTTAACTGCAAGAAAAAAAAGTCTTAGTTGACTCCACGAGACAAAGGACCGCGTTTCTTTTTACCCAAACACAGACAGGGTTTATAGTCTTTGCACAAATCAAAAACAAGAATTGTGTCACGTACACGGCGTTTGTTTAGTATCCAATCTGTGGCATTTATTACTATTAAATGTTAATTTACAAGCTTGTCTCGAATGATCATGGTTGGGTTGTGGAAGTACCGGTTCATGAAGTTAAGTGCTGCATGTTGAGCTGATGCTATCCAGATAATGGTGGCTAGGACTGAAGTAAGGTCATCTGCACCGGCTAAAGTTGGCTACCATTATTTGTGGCGTAGATCTGCATGGCCCACATTGATGGACTCTGCGTACCAGGCATGGAGCTCCCTGTCGTTGGATACATTGGCTTAATCTGGGTAGTAATGGTCCGTGTAAGTTTTAACCCAGTTTTAGATGGCTTCCCATATCACGAGCCCGTCAGATGCGTATGGCTAGGCTTCAATTACCAGCTTTAGTCCATGTGGCTTGCTTGGTTCCGGAACAGCCATACCTCTATATGAACCATCACAGGATGATACTTCATCAGATACGAGATATGTAATATTATCTAAACCTTAAGAAATTATGTTAAACTGGTATAAAATAATATATCCGAAACTGGTGATTCCGTAGATATATCAGTTCCAAAACACAAATCCAAACACCCCCAAAACAGAAAAGCCTTATTATGTAAGTACCTTCTAACGAGACCTTCTAAATCAAACCGACAATGCTTATAAGCAGCGGAGCTGATCTCCATATAATAGCGTCCAGGAGTGAAGCATGCCTCAATGACACCATCAACATTGATCAAATTCGGGCGAGCCAATTGGTTGATTTCTAATGTATATATCTTATATGTGGCTCCATAAGCTCATATATAGGGTGCATCAGACTCAATTGCCTATGTGCAGCCAATATAAACGGTTCAGTAGCCGCATGTGTCCTTAAAAAGTGGTGAACCAGATGATGAGCACCAGCATCATTTTAGCACAACTGGGCTTTAGCTAGTTGCCACATCCAGTTACTAGTGGCGTCAGCTGGTGGTGCGTGTAAACATTTTGACTCTGACCAGGAAGTGCTGCATATGCTTCACGTCCATCAAGTGCATTTATTCGGTCCAGAAATGGCAAGTATATGTCATGGTAGTCGATTATAAAAAGCTTATTTTACTCAATTTCCTGTCAGATATCACATAATATTCTGTCAGATATCATATCAAGTAATGTTTTAGCCATACAGGGCCAACTCCACAAAAAGATTACATGGATAGTTGAAATATTAAATGCGATTAGGTATGTTACCTGCTTTACAGTCATGCTATCGAGATAGCCTACAATGTCTTCTTCTCAGAGAGCTGACTCTTGCAGGCCATATTTTTCATATCAAGCTGACTCGTTGGCGAGCAAATTCATCTTCATGTAACCAAGCAAATTTGTCGTTTGAGAAGGTCACTGCCTTGGCTATATTCATTTAGCCGAGTCACCAAATTAGGAAAAGGAAGCTTCTTTAGAAATACTTGTCACGGTTAATGGCAATAGATTATGCAACACCGCCCTTGGTCTTCATGTGGAAAACGAATTTCCCTTTGACTCCTGTAATTCCTACTATAAAAATCAAAGCACAGACACTTGTACAAACAAACATATCATTTCTTGTACTTTGACTTTTGAAGTCAACGGACTACTCTAATTTCATAAACTGGTGACGATTTTGCTTAAAAAAATTAACACCAATCAATCTATATTTTACATCTTTTGTATGCTTCAATGTTTTACTAAATCAAAAAAATAAACTTTGTGTATTGCACAACTTTATGTTACCTGCTTTACTGTCATGCTATCGAGATAGCCTACATTGTGTTCTTCTTTGTATGTTGCACATTTTTCTTATTCATGTCGTCATTGTTGTTTATTTCTTTTCAGGAAGAGTTTGGAGATCATATCAAACAACGGCAACTTCGAGAGCTAGCCATGCTAAACTCAAATTTTAGAGAAGAGTCTCGGCCCAATTGGTAGTATCTCACCATCTAGCACAAGTGGCATGAAACATCCAATAACCGGAGGTTGAAAAAACATTATTGCAGTGGTAGTGTCTCTCCATTTAGTACAGGTGGTAGTGGAAGATATTAATGTTCCATAGCTATATCTAGGGTGAGAATGGATCGGTTTGCTTTGGTTTTTGATTGAAACTGAAACCGAACTGAATATATTAGGTCTTTGTTTTTAGAAACCACTTTGTTCGGTTTATTTTAGGTTCTGTTTTTGGGGTTTTCAATGTCAAAATATACCTATAGTCTAGAAACACAAGACTCGTGTTTGATCATCAAAACCTGCAAGAAACTAATGGCTACAGAACTCATGCATTCGGTTGTGACTTGTGAGGATGCACAACTAACACACCTGATAAAGGATCAACTACACCGCTTATGCTCTTACTAGGATGCTTTGTACAAAAAATACGTAACATGCATGTAACCTATGCAATACAAGTACTTCCAAGGGTACAGTTGGTGCTGGGATAGACCATGGGTCAACTCCAACCGGACCTCAAGGAATGCACTTACCTCAAGAATCTTCTAGACTTTTTTTTCCCAATCCACTGGATCAAAATTCTACTACATATATAACAGGTGCCTTGGAATAGATCTTGGTTTGGTTTCGTTAAAGTGGGTTTGATTGAAACATGTTGTCCAAGTGGGCAATGATTAGAAAATAATTATGTTTCTCGATTTAACTAAAAAAAAATTCAACCCCACCCGAATAACGTGAAACCTGAACCAACCCGAATAACGCGAAACCTGAACCAACGAACACCCACCGGTCTATACCCGATATATTGATGTCTGAAAGGGTAATGTTGAAACAAATTTCCGCAGGAACGAGGCCCTTGGATATTTAGCTTCGGTCTCGTGTACAGTATGCTTGTAGGATGGGCCTACCCTGCAATGATAGAACGCACGTTAACTCGCCCCAGGTGTGAACCTGAGACCAAGCTCCGGCGTGAAAGTAAGTAACGATCACAAGAGTGGTATCCGGTGCGGAATACCGGGGATATATTATTAAGTGAGAGTAAATGCTGTGTACTGTGTGTTGTTGTGTAGTAAATGCTTTGGGGTATTTATACCCAAAGCTTAGGGGATACCTGGATGTGTAGTCACATCATTGAGATGCGCACCTCTTGAACAGTGTTCTAGTGTCAGGCACAGTATTAAAGCAGGCGGCGGACCATGGTTGGATCTGCTGGGTAAAACCTTGCCTTGTTGGATAAAACATAGTCTCCCACGATTTGGGGGATCTTGTCTATATTCTCTTTCTTACGTGGCAGTCGCCTCGGCTCGTGTGGCGTGCCTTCGGCCAGGTGCCGGAGACATACGCGAACATGTCCCCCCCAAGTATTAGTTCATTATCCCTATAATGGACTGATACTTAAAACGATTCTTACTCTCCGTCTGGGGATGATTTTTGGACTGTTTCGTCTTCTGAACCGATTCGACTATATTCCCTATTTTGGACCTTCTTTCTTTTGGTGGTGGACGAGAACTTGACACGTGTCTAGCCATTTCGAATTCAACGGTGGATCCTTATCCTCGCGATTCGCAAACGAACAGTGTTTCCTCGATATCTTCGCCCATGACCCCTATATATGTGTGTTTATTCATTTTATTTTGCATCGTTTCCACCATTATTGTTTTCTTCATTTCTTCACCTTATCTTCGTTCGCATCATCTGAAGGTATAATTCTTATTATTTCCTTATCTTTTATATTTGTACATCTGCCTGTTCCGGATGACTGGGAAAGAGATTGCTCAGTCGAGAGTGGCTCCGCCGGTGAAGCGTGACCCAAAATGTGATATGCATATACGCTTGTCTGGTATGACCGAGGATGATTTAAAGGTGGTGATATGTAAGTACAACATTCCTTCTCTATTAAGACCTTGCCTTCCGGATCCTGACCTGACCATGGACCGTTTACCCGAATCTAAGATTGGAATTTATCGTCAGTTTCTCGACCATTCTGGCCTTCGGATCCCCTTTTCCACATTTGTTTTAAACGTGATTAGATATTTCAAAGTACATATCTCCCAGCTTGTGCCCATAGGTATGAACAGAGTGGTAATGTTTGAGCTACATTGCTTCGGCTTGAAGATTCCTGTGTCCGTAACATTATTTAGAGTATTCTATAGGTTAAGTAAGCAAGGGCATTGGTTCTCCTTCGAGAGCCGAGGAGAGGGAGAATATGGTAAGTGTTTGATTGAGACTACTTCTAGCCTTAAGAAGTGGAAAACTGAGTTCTTTCTGATAGACCGTCGAGCGATTCCTTTTGCTATGCCTTGGAGACATCGTGAGTCGATTATTACTGATGATATGCCTTGATCATACAACGCTGAACATGCCAAAGCTCTCGGGAAAAAACCTATTTTGTGTCGTCCTCCTCCTGAGGTTCTACTCTTCCTCGCTGGTCTTTCTTTCCCATATAGTCATCCGGGGCTGCGCCGATTGCTCTTAGATGCTGACAAGAAAGGTATACTTTGTTCTTGCTAGTTCTTGTTACTTTATTACTCACGCGGGCTTGCTTATGCTTGCCTTGCCTTTATTTTCCCCTTTTTCAGAAATGAGCTTCCTAGATTTCTTGGACCTTCCTTCTTTCGACGAAGGTTTAGTCGACATTGGTGAACCTTATGCTGAAAATGAGAAACCCACCCCTCGTGTGACCGAACCTCTACCTACTGGTCAGGAGATCCCCAAGCTGACACCCGTCCAGCAATTGGTTGAGAAACCTTCATCCCGGATACTTGAGGCCAAACAGAGGCAAGAAAAGAAGCAAAAGGTGAGGAAAGCTCCTTCGCTTGCTGAGGGTAGCACTTCTAACAAGAAAGCAAAGAGAAAAGGCCGTCAACTCATTCCTTCCGAATCCGAAGCAGATTCCCAGCGAACTCATTCCACACAACCTATCAGTGTTGCTAAACCTGACTCTCAGGTTTCGGCTGGAGGTTCCGGTGTGAAGGAAAAGTCTCCTTCTATTGTTCAAGTGAGTGATCAATCTTCCCCTCATGCTGAACCTGAACAGAACTCGCAACAGGCTGGTTAGTCTCTTTCTTTTCTATTATGTTTTCTTTATTGTCACTTCCTTGCATATTCGTATGTGTTTACATTGGTCCCTCCGTTTTCCTCAGATGAAGAATTTGACCCCCCAAAGCATGTCCCGAACTGGAGGCTGAACGAAGATGTAAGGGTTAACTCCAACTATGCCGCTAAGGAATTCTTGTACAACCTTGCCACTCCTGCTGACGATCAACACTTGAAGGCAATGTCTAACTATGATATCCTCCGTCATAGCTGCCGGTCAATTGCTCAGAGTACTATAGCTGCAGCAGAGCTGATGAAGCGATATGAGAAGCTGAACAGTGAATACGTGGATATGGCTAATTCTCACTTCGCTGAAAAGGAGTCCTTCAGCCAAGGGCAAGAGTTGTTGGGTAAATTGCAAGTTTCCCATCAAAAGCTTAAAGATTCTCACTCCAACTGTGCTGCAAAAGAGGATGAATTGAACCTTCGGATTCGAAAGCTTATGGAGGAGAACGAAGCTCTTAAGAAGACCGCGGCAGAAGCAACTGACCAACTTTCCTTGAAAAGTCATGAACTCCAAGATGTTTCGGGGAAGCTCTCCACCGCTGAGACAAATAACAAGCATCTCACGGTTCTTCTCAGCCAGGCTGAGCATGACAATCAAGTGTTGGTTAGAGACGGGATCCCTTGTTTATTCCAGAGATTGATCAAGAGTCGGGAGTATCGCAAAGCCCTTGGTGGAGCATGTAGTATTGCTTTTTCTGCAGGTTTCATGAAATCTACCGGACTCGGCAGGACACCGGCGCAAGTTCAACTAGTCTTATCCAAAGTCAAGAACATCAATAGAGACGCCTTGAAGACTTGGGTTCCTGCTTGTGACGCCTTGTTTCATACTTCCTATCCCTTTATTGACAAGATTTCCTCTTCTCACTCGCTACCCGTTGGAGAGTTGTTGCTGCTAGAACCGGAAGGTGGGTGTTCTTCCTTGGAAGCAAGCGAGGTTCCGTCCGGAGTGACTTCTGATGCCACGGAGAAGGATGCTGAGAAGAAAACTGATTCTGAAGTTGATACATCTGTGCTTTAAATTCTCTATTTGCCTCCGGAATGCCGGAAGGGGCTTGTGATTTGAACAATTACTTTACGTTTTGTAATAATTCCCTTTTTCACACTATCTTTCGTACGTTGGATATTTGGTACCTTAATTATGTGGCAACAAATGTGTACTCTTGACTTATTGTTTATAAAATGTATTATGTATTCCCTTTACTTCGTATAAGTCTTTACATATTGTATTTTCATGCCGGATCAAAAGGTTAATTTATACGGCAAGGTTTACCTTATTATGAAACATTTAGACCTTTTAGAATGTTCCTCATAACTTGTGGGAGGACATCGGCACTTAACCGCTTTTGATTTGTCCTCCGGATTGCCTTTCGGGCGCATCCAACACTTAGCGTGTTCCTTAGATATAGTTTATATGGGAGGACATCGGCACTTGGCCGCTTTTGATTTGTCCTCCGGATTGCCTTTCGGGCGCATCCAACACTTAACGTGTTCCTTATGTATGGTTTATATGGGAGGACATCGGCACATAGCCGCTTTTACTTTGTCCTCCGGATTGCCCTTCGGGCGCATCCAACACTTAGTGTTTTACAAGTTTACAGTCCTTCGGTTAGCTACTCCGAGGATTTTGCAAATGTAATGACAATTGTGTTACCCAAAACAACGTGAAAATTTCATTCATTCAATCGATCATTTGTTACATTGTTTTCTTACATAAAGCATTTCTGGAGGTTGATTGCATGCCAAGTTCTTGGTACCTCCCGTTCGTTCATGGTCTCCAGTTTGTAGGAGCCATTGTGATATGCTTCTTTGACTCTGTAAGGGCCTTCCCAGTTAGGACCAAGCTTTCCCACCTTCTCTACTCTGCTAGCTTCATTTCGCCGATAGACAAAATCACCAACCTTGAAGTTGAAAAGTTTTACTCTCTTGTTATAATACTGCTCAACCTTCTTTTTGTACTTTGCTTCTTCGATGGCTGCGGCCTCTCTCCGCTCCTGCAATAGGTCTAGGTTTAACCGGAGCTCCTCCTCATTGTTGTCTTCATTAAACAGAAGGGTTCTTGCGGACGAGACTCCCATTTCGGCCGGGATCACCGCTTCACTTCCATAGGTGAGGCTGAATGGTGTTTCGCCATTACTTGTTTTCAGCATTGTCCTGTGGGCCCATAGCACGTGAGGGAGCTCATCTACCCATCCCGTCAGATTCCTTCCTAGCCGAGCCTTGAGGCCATGCATTAGTGATTTGTTGGCCCTTTCAACCAAACCGTTGGCTTGCGGATGTGCAACGGCGGTGTTCATTTGCTTTATTCCCCATTTTTCACACCACTTCCTTAACGTTCCTTCCACCAACTGCTTTCCATTGTCTGTCACAATGACCCTAGGTAGTCCAAACCTACACACAATGTTTTGCCAGGCAAACTTTTTTACTTCCTTTCCGGTGACTCGTGCTAGGGGCTTGGCTTCTATCCACTTTGTGAAGTAATCAATTGCCACGATTACAAACTTCACATTTCCTGGAGATCCTTCAATTGGCCCCAAGATGTCCATTCCCCATTGATAGAATGGCCACGGTGACATGACGGAGGTCAGATTTGTTTTTGGAAGCCTCGGGACTGGCCCATGTATCTGACATGCTTCACATTTCGAGACTTCTTCCCATGTATCTTGATGCATAGTGGGCCAATAATACCCTTGCCTCATGATTTTTGCCACTACTGACCTTGTGCCGGAGTGCATTCCACACGACCCCTCATGGACTTCTCTAACAATGTAGTTGGCTTGAGTCGGACCTACACACCTTAGCATGGGAGACAAATAGGACTTCTTGAATAACACCCCATCCTCTATGACATATTGGTTTATTTTCATTCTCATTGCTCTGGCTTCATAATGGTCTTGTGGCCATATGCCTTCCTCCAAACACTTCCGGATCGGTGTCATCCAATTGTCCCCTTCCTCTTGTACTATGTCATTTACTTCCTGTGCGTCTATGGACCGAGACTCTAAGATTTCTACCAGGATTTCTTTGGTGAGGTGGTTGAACGCCACTGATGCGAGCTTGCTGAGCACATCTGCCTTCTGATTTTTTGTTCTGGCCACATGAGTGATGTTAAATTTTGTGAAACATGTGATAATCTCTCTGGCCTTGGACAAATATTTCATCATTCTATCATCACTGGCGACAAACTCCCCGTTTAGTTGGCAGGCTACTAGCTTGGAATCCACTTTAGCTTCTAACACTTTGACTCCCATTTTCCTTGCTAGTCGGAGGCCAGCCAGCAATGCCTCGTATTCTGCTTCATTGTTGGAGCAATTGAAATTGAATCTTAGGGCGTAAGTGAATTCCATCTCCTTTGGGTTAGTCAACACTAAACCGGCTCCGGCTCCTTTGGAGCTGGATGCTCCGTCAGTGTATAGCGTCCATGCTATTTCTGGCTCTGCTTGTTCATCGATCTCATATATCTCCATTGTTCCTTCCTGTCCCAAAGGGGCCTCATTAAGAAAATCTGCTAATACTTGGCCTTTGACTGAATTCCGTGACACATAGAATATTTCATACATTGCCAACTCCACAGAGTATTTTGCCAACCTTCCGGATGATTCAGATTTTCCCAATATTTGCTTCAGTGGTTGGTCAGTTATGACATGAATGTCATGTGCTTCGAAATACCTGCGGAGTCTTCTCGAAAGGTGAAGTAAGGCGAAGGCCAACTTTTCTAACGTTGAATACCTTGTCTCGGCATCATGCAGCGTCCTACTAACGTACCGAACAGGTTTTTGAATACCTTCCCTTTCAACCAAAAGAACTCCACTTACTGCTTCTTTGGATGCAGCTAAGTATACATATAATACCTCATTCTTATATGGAGATGCTAATGAGGGAAGCTCCATGATCACCTTTTTCAGTTCCTGAAAAGCCTTTTCCGCCTGCTCCGTCCACTGGTATTCTTCCTTATTTTCTTTCGTTATGTTTTTCAGGGTTTCGAAGAATGGAAGTGATCGTTCGGCTGATCTGGACAAGAAGCGATTTAGAGCTGCCAGCTTTCCGCTGAGGGATTGCATTTCCTTCCAAGTCCTAGGTGAACACATTTCAGCAATAGCTTTTGTCTTCTTGGGGTTCGCCCGGATTCCTTCCGAAGTTACCATGTACCCCAGGAACTTTCCTTCTTCAACTCCAAAAGAACATTTCTTTGGGTTAAGCTTCATGTTGATTTTTCTCAAGTTATCAAACGTTTCCTTGATGTCTTCGATCATTTTTTCTTCAGTTTTGCTTTTTATCATTAGATCATCAACGTATGCTTCCAGATTTGCTCCTATTTGAGACCGGAATGCTGAGTCTACCAGCCGTTGGTATGTGGCTCCGGCATTCTTAAGTCCGAAGGGCATCTTGGTGTAGCAATAAGTGCCTTCGTCTGTATAGAAGGCCGTCTTTTCCTCGTCCTCATTGTCCATGAGTACTTGATGATATCCTTTATATGCATCGAGAAAGCATTTGAACTTGAAGCCCATAACTGAGCCAATCTTTACGTCAATATCGGGCAGCGGATAGTAGTCCTTGGGACAAGCTGAGTTAAGGTTTTTGAAATCCACACACATTCGCCAATCACCATCCGGCTTTTTGACGAGGACAGGGTTAGAGATCCATGTTGGATATCGGACTGGTCTTACTATACCGGCTTTTAGAAGATCCGCGACATCCTTTTGAACAGCTCGGCTTTTTTCTTCCCCTAACGTCCTCCTCTTTTGGGCTACCGGCGTTCTGGACGGATCTACATTCAATGAATGTTTGATGATTCTTTTAGGGACCCCCGTCATATCTGATGGTTCCCAAGCGAACACGTCTGTGCTTTTCTTCAATAGATCTATGAGTTGTAGCCTACACTTCTTTGTGAAGAGTCTCCCAATGGTTACCAATTGTTCTGGATAACCGGGATGGATGATGACTTGCTCTGTCATTCCTCCCTCAACTCTTTCTTGTTCATTGAATTTTTCAAAGGCGACCCATTTGTCTAACTCTTTGCCTACGGCCGTAGCCTTTTCCTTTGCTATTTTTTGGCCATCTTCAATTACCCTACATTCAAAAATTGATCTGGCGGTGGTCTTCAACGTGGCGATGCCACCAGGAGTGGGAAACTTCATTGCAGAGTGTATCGTTGAAGGGACGGCTCTTAACTTCTTGATCCCAGTTCGGCCGAGGATGATGTTGTAAGGAGATGGTGCTTTGATCACACAAAAGGTCATTATTGTTTTCCTCTCCATACCATGTGCTCCAAAAGTGACCTCCAATTCGATTTTTCCCATCGGCTGAGTTTCTTCTCCCGAGAAACTTAGGACTTTAACGGGATCGGGAGTTAACCTTCGCCTTATGTCCGGATCCAAATTCATGAAGCAATGCTCAAACATTACCTCCATGGCCGCTCCTTCATCGACGAATACACGCTTCACCCAATAACCTTCTACTTCTGCTTCGAATATCAAAGGATCATCTGAGGCCTCGGCCTCGGTTAAAGGAGGGAAGTATATTGGAACATTCATCCAATCGACTTCCACATGGCATACTTCCTTTCTCTTTTCACCACGGTACCTGCTGCCTATCATGTGTATTGTCTTATCTTTGTAGTCACCTCCTTCATTTCCCCTTCCTTGATTGCCCTTGTTCACTTTTCCCCTCAAGTCTTTGATCAAATGATTTAGCTTTCCAGACTCAAGTGCAGCCTCCAACTGCTTTCTTAATTGATGACAATCGTTCGTGAGATGACCCTTCTCCCTATGGTAGTCACAGTATTTATCCATGTTTTCTGGGCGTACCATGCCCTTTGTGGGAGGTGGCTGAGGTAACTGGAGTTGTAATTCCGTGGCTAAAATTTCTTTGGGAAACTTGGTCAACGTCTCTAACCCGGATCGTTGATATTGGTTTTTCCTTGGGTTGACTGGTGGGAGGTATGGTGAGTACCCAGGTTTTGGCCTGTAGTCATTTTTGTTCTTGTTGCGATTGAAGTTCTTCCCTGTGAAGTATTTGTCATCCTTTGTGCCCTTTCCTCCTCTATCGCTTCCCTCTCCCTGTGGTAGCTCTGTATTCCTATAAGCCTCTTCAGACTTTGCGAAATCGTCCACCCTTCTAAACATTTCGGCTACCGTCTTTGGTTCGTCATCGGAGAAGCGCCGAGACAACTCTGGACATTTAGCCCCGGAGGTAAAGGAAGAGATTTTCATGAGTTCGGGCACACCTTGTATGTAACTGGCTTCGTCAGTCCATCTTTCTTTAAATACCAAGAGTGACTCGTTAGCCTTCCTCACGATGCTAGTGATTTCCATAGGGCTTCTATGGCTTTTTCTTCTCAAGGCGAACCTTTCTAGGAATTGATCTCTCAATTCGTCCCAATGTCCTATGCTTCCCGGCGGTAATCTTTCAAACCATCCTCCAGCTGCTCCATCCAGCGTCTGCTGGAAAAATCTACACCACACTGGCATAGGCCACTCTCCCGAGTTAGCTGCACCGGCGAAGCGCGTAATATGATCATTGGGATCTGTCGCTCCGGTATACAACTTCAGCGTTGCCGGAAGGATGTGCTTCGGTGATGAAAACTGAATGATTTTTCTGGTGAAAGGTGAAGAGACAACATCCTTGAATGGTTTCTGTAGTTCTTCGGCCGACATATCTGTAGATCCGCGAGCTTGCGTCATTATTGGTTTTTCCTTGTGCGTATCCTGCGTCTCGTCCTCGAAGACCAACTTCATTGGTATGAGAGGTTCTTGCCCGACGGCATTGTATCGTCCGACCAAGTTCCGCAGCTCACTCATGTTATCAAGAATCTTTTGTTGTAAGGAGGAAGGTGTTTCTGTCTCTCCCCCACCGGTGGTGTTGTCACGTTCTGGTGAAATGGTTAAAGGAGACCCGCTCCCCGAAACCCCCGCCATTGTTAGCTAATTGGAGATTCGAGTTTAGGGTCCCACGGATGGCGCCAAATGTTGAAACAAATTTCCGCAGGAACGAGGCCCTTGGATATTTAGCTTCGGTCTCGTGTACAGTATGCTTGTAGGATGGGCCTACCCTGCAATGATAGAACGCACGTTAACTCGCCCCAGGTGTGAACCTGAGACCAAGCTCCGGCGTGAAAGTAAGTAACGATCACAAGAGTGGTATCCGGTGCGGAATACCGGGGATATATTATTAAGTGAGAGTAAATGCTGTGTACTGTGTGTTGTTGTGTAGTAAATGCTTTGGGGTATTTATACCCAAAGCTTAGGGGATACCTGGATGTGTAGTCACATCATTGAGACGCGCACCTCTTGAACAGTGTTCTAGTGTCAGGCACAGTATTAAAGCAGGCGGCGGACCATGGCTGGATCTGCTGGGTAAAACTGTAACACCCCCAAGTTGGTCAAATGCAGCGGAATAGTAACTGGGGTGTTACTTTGGGTGGATCGATAGCAAATAGTATATAGAGCATGATCATAAAGTATCATTTAAAACATATTACATGAACTTAAATTTACAATTTAAATAAATTCTCTTGAAATCAACATTTAATATTGTCTGTAGAAATATCCCAGCCCGATGGTAAATATGATGCTCCCTAGATGATGATGGAATCCAATGCACATGAACCTGCTTATTTTCCTGAGAAAACATATAGAGTAAAATGTGGGGGTCAACACGAGGTTGGTGAATTCACAGAGTTTAATTAATTAAAGTATTAATATGCAAAGCATCACGAAGGTAGCAGGACATCACAGCCCAAAACTACAGTAGTTCCTACTGCCCTGTAATAGAAGCTAGACATGATTTTCAGTACGCCCATTGGGTCTATCCTGATGTTTGTTTCCCTTAATCCGACAATGACATAAACCTGCTGCTTGGCCTAAGCATCACGTGACAGCTGATCACGACAGGCCGGGTGTTGTCAATACCCGAATAGTACTATCCATACATTTCGCGCTACACTATTAACTATTACAGTCCACGGGAATGGGGTAACAGTAGGCAATAAATTGTTGTTGTCTGTGCATGCTTGCATAAAAATAAAAGTTGGCATGTTTTCTCCCCCAGTTATAAAACAGTAAAGATGGGGCCATGAACTCACCTCAGTGGTAACGATGTAGTGATGATGTCACTGAATGTACTGGCACAGTATGATCGCGAAGCAGTAGAATTACCTATGTAATTTATGTATGTCTTTAGTAAATGCACATATGAATGTAGTTGATGAAAATGCATGATCACAGATTTAATAAGTTGTTATCGTTTTAAGTATTAAACTTAAAGTAAGTTATCGTAACATGTACACCTTTAATTTAATAAAGTGTATTTACCTTGGTTGAATGGTAATAGTTTAAATGAATTAAATAAAATGATTTTTATTTAATTAAGACTTATAAATATAATGTTTCATAAAAGTCTTTCAAGTTTCCGTTATCGTAATAATAATATACAAGGCATATAATCCCCTAGTATGTGCTTGAGCTTATTTAATAACAATAGTGAAAGTTTTAGTGTTTTAGTAAAATGTAGTCGTTCAATCGGGATATATTTAGGAGTATTAAATATTTTGTTGTCGGGCCAGTTTATTTATTCGGGTCATTTAACGGGTCAAATATCCTAAATATATTATATTTTTATTATAGAAATAATTAATTAAATAAATTAAATATTTATTATAAAAGTGTTTTAAAGAGTGAAACATGTTTCTTTTAAGAAAACCAAACATGTTGGTGTTGGGGAAACAGGGAACAAGAATGTTGTATGTTGGGGGACAAGTAACATTTTATAGAAAATGGAAGTTTTCATGCTACGTACTTGATCATTTCTATTTCAATTCTCCAACAGTGGCAAAGTTCAACTAACAGTGGCAACTAATAAACTAACGGTGGCAATATATATATAGTTCATTGTTTTTCGAAAGTGAATAGCGAGTTCAATAGTGATTCGTGATATAAACTAAAAACATCGTTGGAAAGCTAGTCGGGTCGTCTAGAGACCCGTATGTTTAGTTTTATAAATCGAGATTGTTTGATAGGATAAAATCATGTTCGAAATAAGGGTCGAGAACTTATGTTAAAGAAAAGTGTTTGTCGGGTCACTTTCGATCTAGTCTACGGTTTTCGTTAAAGACTTTTGGGTTAAACTAAAAATAGGCTCGTATAGACGACATGGCCGTCTACAACTTTCGTTTTATACTCGACTTGGGGCAAGGTCGTTTAAAGGGTCAAAAGTATGTCGTAAAAGGTCGCGTTTTCCAATGCTAAATCGAGTTATATTTTCTATTACACTAAGCCTCATTCGGTATTTTCGCCAATCAATATCTAGCGCGTTTCTTAACCATTTTGAGTGATTCGAGTTACTATGGAATCTTAGCTAGCTAGTCTACCATATGCCCCCATAAAACTCGCGGGCACTCATTTCTAGGTGCCTTATTTTGGGTCTCAAACATTGAGGTGTAGGCTGTTTATTACACAAGTTAGTTTAGTACATGTTTCTGTTAATGGTGAAAGCTGCTTCCTATTTTCCTAGCACGTCATTTTATACACGTGTTTCTGTATGTGCTAGAAACTCATCAGAAAGTGGTTTATAAGGAAAATACGCTAGTTTAGTTTAGATATTCGTAAGTAATAAAGGTGATGATTATGAATGCGCTAATTTACGTATGAACATAAGGATGCAAGAAGGAAGTTTATGAGCTCACAGCGATAGTGAAGGTCGGATGGTGATGGAGGCGTAACTTGTAACCAAACCGTAAGTACACGAATCCGAAATCTGCCCATGCTTCCCAGTATATTACACCAACAACCCGAGCTCCTTCTTGCTGCTGCTATGTACCGTGGACCAGAGAACAAGATAGGAAGGTTTCGTTGTGCGATTTGCGTCCACTAGTAAGGAAAGCCATGGAAGACAAACCATGCTCCAAACAACGAATCGATACGCGAATAGCTTCCAACTAACGAATCACATGACCAAAACTTATGGTTCATTGCATCCTTTCGACGCATGATGATTATGGATGAGCAAAAACATGGGCGCTTGTTTGCTAGTCAACAAACCAAAACCGAGTCGGGAAAAAGAGACATACGTGGGGTGTTGATATATAAGAGATGGAGATGTGGTTTTATTTCTATGGTGGTTGTTTGTTGCTCTCGGCAGAGAAGAAAGAAAGGAGATGGTGCATGCGTTTGATGAAAGGGCTATAGAAAATGAGTATGAGATTATTTGTGGAGTGTGTTTATACACGAGAGGGACAAGGTAGAAGTGGTGAAGGTGTTATACACGGTAGGAGAGGGATGTAAGAAGATAGGGGGTTCGTTTGTGGTTAATATATAGACAAGATAGATAGGTTTGGGTGGTGAGGTTTTGTACACGAGAGAAAGAGAGGGGTATTAAATGCATGAAGATTGTGATGGTACTAATTAGATTTGCTAGAGTATTTTTAACAAGAGGAGTATCTTCTTTGAGGTTGACGTGGGTATAAGCAAGCCAAGATAGGTTATGTGGTGTAGGATCTATACACGGCTAGAAAAGATTTGTAGGAATATGTATTTAGGTTAGATATTTAGTTAGTATAGAATGTGTAGAAAAGGAAGAAAAGCCCATGCCACAACTTACATATGTTTAAGTTTACTTTTGGTTAATGTGTAATCATATATATGAGATATATGATTTTTAGGTTGATATATGACAAGTATTGGTAAATTGGTATAAATGTTTTGTGCTTAAAAATTTATATATATTTTTAATCGTGACATTTTAGGTTGTCATTTATTAATTATAATTATAATTAATATATTTAGTAATGATTTATACATATAAAATGTGTCTAAAAATAATTAAATAAAATAGCTTTATGGTTAAAATATCAAGTTTTTAAATAATACAAGTAAATATATAATATTTACTGTATTATTTTCTCGTTTGTAAAAATCGTTGATAAAAATATTATTGGATGAACGATATTAATAATGAAACGGTGACGTGTTAAAAGCCCAAAATTTGGGGTTTTACAGCACTTACCCGTTATTTTAGCTTTGTCCTCAAAGCTTAAGATGAAGTTACTCGTTGAGGGAATAAGTGAGGACACTTTTTCCTGAATGTGAAATCTTGTGAACTCAATTTTATACTTACACGTGATATTTAAAACGTAGTTATTGATTGTATGCTTCTGAGGAGTAAATTTTAATGCACAAAGTAATTTGTCTTTTATGTTTTGATAATTTACACATTTGGTCCTTCTATTTTTGTAATGTGGCCCTTAGGGCACAAATATCTTTCCAACAAAATAACCTAGGGCTTAAATTTAGTTTCAAAAGTGGCAAAATCAACCCTTAGGGTTTTTAATCCGTGTTAAGTCAACTAGGGCTTCTTTTAAGTTCAATGAAATCCATGTTTAGTCCATAGAGTTGTCTAGGGCTTGAAATATGTTTGAAAAGTGGCAAAACAAGTCCCTAATAGTTTACAAGGTTGGTTAAAACAGTAGAAGCTCGTTTTAAGTTTTGGCTCAATTAAATGTGTTTCATGGGCCTTATCGGGCCTTAGTGTGCATAGATAAGGCTTGTTAATATTTTAATAGTCCTTCAAGAGATTTTTAAGTCTATTAAGCTTCAACAAGCTTATGTGATGTGATGTTGGGAAAAAGAAAAATAAGTCGAGAATCAATAGCACAATGCTATAATCCAAGAGAGATGAACATGAATCTTTATAAGGATATAAAGTATTTTGGACGAACCGTGAGTAAAAGGAATACGCTCCATAGCTGGAAAAATAATATCGATAATGAGTCACGTCGAATATATTTAAGCCCACTTGTTTATAAATTTTTATTTACATCGATAAGCGTCCTTGTCCATGTAAAGTAAAAATTTATAACTTCATGGTTCGGTTACCTATGATTTCTTTATTCAAACGAAAAAGCGTCCTAATTCGTTTCAATAAGGATTTCATAGCCCAACCTACTCAAATATTCCTGGCAAGGCTTACCATCAAAACGAATATAATATCTAAAAATAAATATTACAAAGCCAAAGTGTATGAGTCAATGAGTTGTGTTCCGTGAGTAGGTGCTCAAATCTCAGGTGATTTGGTCAAGGTTTAGGTTTTGTGGTGAAAGTATAAGTAGTAATTATAAAACACATAGTTTTAGTAGTATAAAACGTATAGTTTTAGTATTATAAAACGTATGACACTTATTAAAATTGATAAGTGTGAAGTTGGAATGTAAAACTCGTATCAATACTTATAGTATAAAGAGGGTATGTGTACATTTATTATGTAGTGAGTTTACGTACTTGGTAAATTTAAATACTTGTGATCATGGTTTTAGACTTTATAAAATCTAAAATGATGTATGCATATGCTCATGTGTTTCTGGTGACTTAATAGTCCCAAAATGATCAATTGTATGTTTTGTATGCTCATAAAGATGTAGTCATACGAAATGTTCAATGAATAATGGTATGTCTGTATGCTCATAAAAATGTAGTCATACGAAATGTTCCTGTGATCCTATGATTGAATACTCACAATCATAATGTATTGTTCAAGGTTCTGTTGGCCAAGTGTTCGAATACTCACATATATGTTGTAATGTTGCAATGTTCTAGTGATCAAAATGTATGAATGCTTATGCATGATGCATATGATAGTATAATGTTTTCATGCAAAGGTGGTAAAACATTATGCAATCTTTAAAAAGATAGAGAGTGATTTTACCCACTAGCTAGTAATACTAGCTAAAAATTTAGTATGAAATTTGTTAAGTTTAGTTAGATACTAAATGATTTTGTTAAATCTCTAAAGACAAAATATCCAAAGAGTAAATAAGATTTCCAAAGAGTTAGTTCGAATAAAGTTTCTCAAGGTTTACAAAAATCTAGTTAGATTTTTCAAGATTTATCATAATCCATTTATATTTTCCAAGGATTTATAAAGAGTTGGTTAGATTTCCAATGATTTACAAAATCTAGTTATGATTCTCAAAAGGTTGCTAAAATCTCGTTAGATTTTTAAAGATTTGTTAACATCTAGTTAGATTTCTCAAGATTTTCTAAGATTTATAAAATCTAATCATAATTTCAAAGATTTATAAAATCTGGTTAGATTTTTCCAAAGATTTTCTAAGACTGATAAAAATCTAGGTAGATTTTGAAGGTTTATAAAACCTTGTTAGATTTTCCAAAGATTCACAGAATTTAGTTAGATTTTTCAAAGATTTATAAAGGTTTAGTTAGATTGTATTTAGATATTTCTAAGGATTGTTATGTACAAAGTTGTTTGTGGTTACAATGCATTGTTCAGGCCATCATACTTCAGAAGTCATTCTATAAACGTTTGAGGAGCGAGGGCACTTTAAATCGTAAACCCAACCACCCAGTCAAAACGTAATATCGAGATGGAACATCTTTAGTATAAAGCTCCCTACTAACATGGCATGTTTGTATTCCAAATAGGGTTTCATTAAATACCTTAAATATTTTAATAGCTTCAAGAGGATATTACATAATCGTAATATGTATAGCACGTAAAGGGTTAGTTCATATAATATGTATGCTCTATATGCTATATGCCTAACTATTAGGGTCCCCAAAAATCAATTTTTCTTAAACTGATTTTTATATTCAGTTATAGTCCAGTTTTAAAATTTTTATTTATTTAAAAATTTTTAAGTTTTTGATCTGGTTCTCTATAACTATGTCTCTGATACCATTTCTGTAACACCCCCAAGTTGGTCAAATGCAGCGGAATAGTAACTGGGGTGTTACTTTGGGTGGATCGATAGCAAATAGTATATAGAGCATGATCATAAAGTATCATTTAAAACATATTACATGAACTTAAATTTACAATTTAAATAAATTCTCTTGAAATCAACATTTAATATTGTCTGTAGAAATATCCCAGCCCGATGGTAAATATGATGCTCCCTAGATGATGATGGAATCCAATGCACATGAACCTGCTTATTTTCCTGAGAAAACATATAGAGTAAAATGTGGGGGTCAACACGAGGTTGGTGAATTCACAGAGTTTAATTAATTAAAGTATTAATATGCAAAGCATCACGAAGGTAGCAGGACATCACAGCCCAAAACTACAGTAGTTCCTACTGCCCTGTAATAGAAGCTAGACATGATTTTCAGTACGCCCATTGGGTCTATCCTGATGTTTGTTTCCCTTAATCCGACAATGACATAAACCTGCTGCTTGGCCTAAGCATCACGTGACAGCTGATCACGACAGGCCGGGTGTTGTCAATACCCGAATAGTACTATCCATACATTTCGCGCTACACTATTAACTATTACAGTCCACGGGAATGGGGTAACAGTAGGCAATAAATTGTTGTTGTCTGTGCATGCTTGCATAAAAATAAAAGTTGGCATGTTTTCTCCCCCAGTTATAAAACAGTAAAGATGGGGCCATGAACTCACCTCAGTGGTAACGATGTAGTGATGATGTCACTGAATGTACTGGCACAGTATGATCGCGAAGCAGTAGAATTACCTATGTAATTTATGTATGTCTTTAGTAAATGCACATATGAATGTAGTTGATGAAAATGCATGATCACAGATTTAATAAGTTGTTATCGTTTTAAGTATTAAACTTAAAGTAAGTTATCGTAACATGTACACCTTTAATTTAATAAAGTGTATTTACCTTGGTTGAATGGTAATAGTTTAAATGAATTAAATAAAATGATTTTTATTTAATTAAGACTTATAAATATAATGTTTCATAAAAGTCTTTCAAGTTTCCGTTATCGTAATAATAATATACAAGGCATATAATCCCCTAGTATGTGCTTGAGCTTATTTAATAACAATAGTGAAAGTTTTAGTGTTTTAGTAAAATGTAGTCGTTCAATCGGGATATATTTAGGAGTATTAAATATTTTGTTGTCGGGCCAGTTTATTTATTCGGGTCATTTAACGGGTCAAATATCCTAAATATATTATATTTTTATTATAGAAATAATTAATTAAATAAATTAAATATTTATTATAAAAGTGTTTTAAAGAGTGAAACATGTTTCTTTTAAGAAAACCAAACATGTTGGTGTTGGGGAAACAGGGAACAAGAATGTTGTATGTTGGGGGACAAGTAACATTTTATAGAAAATGGAAGTTTTCATGCTACGTACTTGATCATTTCTATTTCAATTCTCCAACAGTGGCAAAGTTCAACTAACAGTGGCAACTAATAAACTAACGGTGGCAATATATATATAGTTCATTGTTTTTCGAAAGTGAATAGCGAGTTCAATAGTGATTCGTGATATAAACTAAAAACATCGTTGGAAAGCTAGTCGGGTCGTCTAGAGACCCGTATGTTTAGTTTTATAAATCGAGATTGTTTGATAGGATAAAATCATGTTCGAAATAAGGGTCGAGAACTTATGTTAAAGAAAAGTGTTTGTCGGGTCACTTTCGATCTAGTCTACGGTTTTCGTTAAAGACTTTTGGGTTAAACTAAAAATAGGCTCGTATAGACGACATGGCCGTCTACAACTTTCGTTTTATACTCGACTTGGGGCAAGGTCGTTTAAAGGGTCAAAAGTATGTCGTAAAAGGTCGCGTTTTCCAATGCTAAATCGAGTTATATTTTCTATTACACTAAGCCTCATTCGGTATTTTCGCCAATCAATATCTAGCGCGTTTCTTAACCATTTTGAGTGATTCGAGTTACTATGGAATCTTAGCTAGCTAGTCTACCATATGCCCCCATAAAACTCGCGGGCACTCATTTCTAGGTGCCTTATTTTGGGTCTCAAACATTGAGGTGTAGGCTGTTTATTACACAAGTTAGTTTAGTACATGTTTCTGTTAATGGTGAAAGCTGCTTCCTATTTTCCTAGCACGTCATTTTATACACGTGTTTCTGTATGTGCTAGAAACTCATCAGAAAGTGGTTTATAAGGAAAATACGCTAGTTTAGTTTAGATATTCGTAAGTAATAAAGGTGATGATTATGAATGCGCTAATTTACGTATGAACATAAGGATGCAAGAAGGAAGTTTATGAGCTCACAGCGATAGTGAAGGTCGGATGGTGATGGAGGCGTAACTTGTAACCAAACCGTAAGTACACGAATCCGAAATCTGCCCATGCTTCCCAGTATATTACACCAACAACCCGAGCTCCTTCTTGCTGCTGCTATGTACCGTGGACCAGAGAACAAGATAGGAAGGTTTCGTTGTGCGATTTGCGTCCACTAGTAAGGAAAGCCATGGAAGACAAACCATGCTCCAAACAACGAATCGATACGCGAATAGCTTCCAACTAACGAATCACATGACCAAAACTTATGGTTCATTGCATCCTTTCGACGCATGATGATTATGGATGAGCAAAAACATGGGCGCTTGTTTGCTAGTCAACAAACCAAAACCGAGTCGGGAAAAAGAGACATACGTGGGGTGTTGATATATAAGAGATGGAGATGTGGTTTTATTTCTATGGTGGTTGTTTGTTGCTCTCGGCAGAGAAGAAAGAAAGGAGATGGTGCATGCGTTTGATGAAAGGGCTATAGAAAATGAGTATGAGATTATTTGTGGAGTGTGTTTATACACGAGAGGGACAAGGTAGAAGTGGTGAAGGTGTTATACACGGTAGGAGAGGGATGTAAGAAGATAGGGGGTTCGTTTGTGGTTAATATATAGACAAGATAGATAGGTTTGGGTGGTGAGGTTTTGTACACGAGAGAAAGAGAGGGGTATTAAATGCATGAAGATTGTGATGGTACTAATTAGATTTGCTAGAGTATTTTTAACAAGAGGAGTATCTTCTTTGAGGTTGACGTGGGTATAAGCAAGCCAAGATAGGTTATGTGGTGTAGGATCTATACACGGCTAGAAAAGATTTGTAGGAATATGTATTTAGGTTAGATATTTAGTTAGTATAGAATGTGTAGAAAAGGAAGAAAAGCCCATGCCACAACTTACATATGTTTAAGTTTACTTTTGGTTAATGTGTAATCATATATATGAGATATATGATTTTTAGGTTGATATATGACAAGTATTGGTAAATTGGTATAAATGTTTTGTGCTTAAAAATTTATATATATTTTTAATCGTGACATTTTAGGTTGTCATTTATTAATTATAATTATAATTAATATATTTAGTAATGATTTATACATATAAAATGTGTCTAAAAATAATTAAATAAAATAGCTCTATGGTTAAAATATCAAGTTTTTAAATAATACAAGTAAATATATAATATTTACTGTATTATTTTCTCGTTTGTAAAAATCGTTGATAAAAATATTATTGGATGAACGATATTAATAATGAAACGGTGACGTGTTAAAAGCCCAAAATTTGGGGTTTTACAAAAACCTTGCCTTGTTGGATAAAACAGAGTCTCCCACGATTTGGGGGATCTTGTCTATATTCTCTTTCTTACGTGGCAGTCGCCTCGGCTCGTGTGGCGTGCCTTCGGCCAGGTGCCGGAGACATACGCGAACAGGCAACAATTAAAAGGATAGCACAAACAGTCACAATCATCGAGGCGGGTTTACCAGCAAGTGTTGTTGATTTAAGGCTTCTCAAATAAGTTGTATGTTACTTTTAGTGTCTTCACTCTTTACTAGTTGCAGCATTTGACTTTAGTAAAGTCAAACTTATGACAAATGTGTCTACTTTTTTTATCTTCTTCTACATCTTAGAAACCTTTAATATCTATTTATCGTACTGCCGGATGTAGTTTGTCACATTAAAAACATAGCACGAACACGGAACACTAGTATAAACGTATGGGTCATTTTCTAAACTTTGACTTTTGAAGTCAAATGGACGTCTTTAACTTCAAAACTAATGATGATTCTCTCAAGATATTAACACAAGCACGGGTATTTGTAGAAACGATCAAAAGAACAGATGCTTTCTTGCACTTTGGCTTTTTGAAGTGAACGGACTTTTATAACTACGAAACTGATGACGATTTTCTCAAGAAATTTAACACCAATTTATACTTACGTCTTCAGTCTGCCTCAATGTTCCAATATATCAACAAAATATAACAAAACACTTTATAATTTGTGAAAAATGTAAAGTCTATAAAGTAGTCACTTGACCTTAGTGTAAAGTTTTTGTTGCACATTTCTTATCCATCATCCTGATTGTTATTTATTCATTTTCAGAGCAAGTCGTGTTGAACTCAAATTTAAGAGAAGAGAGTCCCGACCCAGTTGTAGTGTGTCACCATTCGACACATATGGCATGGAACGTCCAAGGACTGGGCGTTAGCAAGACTATTCAAAGAAAAATATCCGCCACAAAGTTCCAAACTTGTACTAGTCGTCAGATGGAATTTTGAATCTTTGACTTTCCTCCATACAGATTTGAAATTGATAGGCAAATGAATCCAACAATCAAAACTTTTGTTTAAAAAATAAGGAAGCAGTGTTGGAATTAGCTTATTACATGCTCACTAAACCTACCTCTGCAACTGTATCACCACGAATAAGCGTTGCCATAAATGTTTTTTTAGCTATGATACCAATGCTCACTGTCCTTAGAATTGTATGTACCTTTCTTCAAAATATTACCCAAACTTAGTGATTTAATTTCATTGCGGTTTTTGGTGATAACTTAGTGATGTGAGTCTAGATGTTGTTTTCATATTATATACATGAACAAAACAGCAAGATTGGGTAAAGATACATACATTAAAAGAACAACATACAAGAATCTTATGTAAAACACAACAATAACAGAAACCAAAGTGTTCACAACTTGCTTCAAATTCAATTCAATCACAATAACTCAAGTAACATAAAGCTTGTTCTCTAAATTTTTAACAGATCTAAAGTAAAAAATTATTATGAAAGTAGTTTAGCCCAGAAACATAAAGAACCCGCATGATCTCCGTATGCAACTATTTTCCGTGTTAGCCGACCACCGTTTCTCTAAACGCTGTTTCACCCGCAAGAAAGTCCGATTTCATCAAATCATGTGCTTCACCTCCTAATCTCCATTTGGACCACAGTCACCATAAATACGCTCCATAATCATTCAACAGCATTAGACTCAAACAAGCCTATTTCGGGAAGGAAATTTTTCCTAAAGCATCACTCTCATGTCCTTGAAGTTTTTTTGCGTTTGGGATCATGGATTGGCAACAAGAGCTAACGTAAGATTTGTAACTAATCTGTTTGCAAATAGTAAGATACATACTTTTTCGCATTTTTTCCACTGATTCAGATACCATGACGCCTGACCACTCGTATTCACCTCCCAACTTTTTGATAGATAAGACTTTAAATTTTCCACTTGTAAAAAAACATAAACCAATAAATTTTAGATAGATCTAAAAAGTATGGCTTACCCCGTAATTATGAAATTAATTTAGTTCATATATATATATATATATATATAGTGTAAGGTTATTTTCAGAACCAAATAAATGTACAGAACTGCGAGAACCACTTTTATACTCTTAACAATACATATGCATTTTAATTATTATGTTTAAATTAACATTTACTAATTGTTTTATTGGTTATAGATCCGAGTATGATGAGAAATATGAAGAGTGCACATGTGTTTTCATATTATCCAACGAAAAAATAGTTATAATACACAAAAAACAAATACATGTGCATGGTCATAGGATACATCTTTCTAGTGACCTACGACAATGAAAATTCATGTATTTCTACCTAATGAACTAACACGATGAATATACATGTGCATTATAAGAGTAAAAAGGTGGTTCTCGCAGTTTTGTACATTTATTTGGTTCTGAAAATAACTTCACCCTATATATATATATATATATATATATATATATATATATAGGGTGAAGTTATTTTCAGAACCAAAAAAATATACAAAACTGCGAGAACCACTTATTTACCATTTTTAATACATGATGTACTTCATAAAGATGCATAATGGCATTTTTGTGAATAAAATAGATTTTAAAATTAATGTTTAAATTAAAAAAGGGCATCAAAGTCTTTTTAACTTTGCTCTCTTTCACGAAACATTTTTAACCGTCTTTTTCTCCCAAGACCAACTAATAATAACATTATATATATATATATATATATATATATATATATATATATATATATATATATATATATATATATATATATATATATATATATATATATATATATATATATATATATATATATATATATATATATATATATATATATATATATATATATAGTAGAGTGTTATATGCAGAACCCCTTTTTTGGTACAGAACTAGTTTTTTTACACCTATCAATGCATGATGTATCTCACATTAATGCAAGATGGCAATTTTGTAAATATATACTATTCATTTTAGAGGAAAAAAATATATAAAGGGCAAACTCGGTATTCTTTAACTCCCTAAAAATGCACGAAATTGATATATCTGTTTCAATACTTGGCTTCTTCATATAAACGTAGAGCCCATCATAAACTACCGACTCTCTCTCTCTCTCATCAGATCCCATCTAAAAAAAATTCACCTTCTTGTTTTGGATCTGGGCATGGTGAGATCTGACGGTTAAGCATCGATTTCGCGAGATCCCATGATTCAGCCAAAGCCATGGCTCGTTGCATATCTGTGTTCGTTTATTATAGTTTTCAATATGTATCGTAGATCTGGGTTTGTATGCTTAGAAAACTCCGATTAAGCCAAAGCCAAAGCCATTACTCGTTGTGGCTTAAAGAGGAGGACAGCGGCTACGTCGGTTGTAGGAGGATAATGGCGGCATCGACTGCAACGACGGTAGGATTTTGTATTGTTTTCTGTCGGCTTGAATGATGTAACTGTTGGTAGGATCTCCACCCCTAACCGTCGCAGATCTGAGCAAAGGCAGGTTTGGTCACGTGTTTATAGGTATCCTATTTGTTATTTGTGGTGGAACTGATCTGATGGGACCATATTGATAACTTTGTCTTTGGATTATGTGCAAATGTTAGTATAATGAATAGTCACAAGTAACTTTAAATGGGGCAATTTGCTTTTAAGAAAATATATGTAGCTAGGCATTAACGCTTGATTTTTTATTATTCAGAGCTCTACTGTTGGCTTGGTAAAGTGGAAGCTACAAATTTACTTTGAGTAGTTTGTAAAGATTTACACTAGCTATCAATATCTAGTAATACTAATCTTTATTGAAGAATAAATAAAAGGAGAGTGACTTAACATAGCTTCTTGATGGTTAATTAGTTACCGATCATGGATGTTTACCATCAATAATATTAAATTTTAATTGATGGTTAATTAGTTACCGAACATAGATGTTTGTCATCAATTTTTTACTATAATTCAATAATATTAAATTTTAGTAATTGCCTATATGACTACTCCTATAGTAGTATAGCCAACAATATTTTAATTTTTTAGTGATGGTTGACTTAAAGAAGATACGACATTTATTTGCAATGTTATAATTTCATCAATTAGTTTTATAATCAAATTAACATGACGTGATTTCATAAATTAGTTTTTCTTATATATTTGTTACAGGGATTACTCGATCACAAGTATGGGATGTATGATGAAGATGATCAATGAATACTATAAACTTTTATAAAGTTGTGCATATATGTTCTGGGAGCATACATATATGTTTTTCGAAGAGTACATACATGTTTTCGGAGAGTGCATATATGTTTTTCGAAGAGTACATACATGTTTTCGGAGAGTGCACACATGTTTTTCGAAGAATGCTCACATGTTTCCGAAACCTTTGCACATCTACAACTAATGATATATAATTTGTATTTGAATTCTATTCATTTATTGTTATATTAAGTGTATTGTATTACCCATTTTTATAAATTTAGAGATTACAGTATATGTTTATGTTTTTGTTAAAAACATTCGAATATAATGTACAATAAAAAAACATACATGTAATTACCATCTTAAGAGAAAAAAACAAGTTTAATATTTAAACAATTGTAATTTTGTAAAAATTTAATATTCAAAAAGTACACATATGCACACATTGTTATTTTTGTTAAAAACATGTACGTTAGAAAAAAAATCTGTTTTGAAAATTTAGGGCCCTAAAAACACGTTTTTTAATAAAAGAAAATCTTAAAAAGAGTGAATATTTATTTTACTAATATACCCTTTTTATTTTAACAAAAGTAATTAATAATACTAAATTCTTATTGGTTTAAAGTGGTTCTGTAAGTTCTGTACCAAAAAATGGGTTCTGTATATAGCGCACCCCTATATATATATATATATATATATATATATATATATATATATATATATATATATATATATATATATATATATATATATATTTTATCCTCCATGCATTCTATATTTAGATCGGTGCTTTCATATGATATTGTTTTTTATATTCGTAATTTTTAATCTATATTTATATTTTGTAGACGCTTAATTTTTTTATTTATAAATTATGCACATGTATTTATCAAATGTTCACGATGCACAAATATTTGATACTTAAACAGTCTTTACATGTACAATTTTTATCATAAAAATTACGTTCTAACCAACGTTTTTGTCATAACCAATTACCTTTAAAGTTACTACTTCTACGTACATGTGTTGTACATGTGTTGCACCTTCACTAATGACAAAAAATGACAAATGCTAAAACAATTAATTTAAATTTTGCCAATGATACGAAAGAAATAAAAAACTCAATCGACATATAATTATATTAAGATACAAAAAGCCTTTATAAGCATTGGTGATACAATATTTTATCTTGTTTTCAAATTCAATATTACTTTCATATAAATCATGTACACAATATGGTGAATTTCTTCGGTGTGCATATGTATTTCCGTCATTCCCGCTTACTTCATCGCGTTGGTTATACACGTGCAATATTTTTGCCCACGTGCATATGTATTTTCTTCATCCACCTCGTCCTCATGACACCCGCTATACATATGCACTACATATTTACCGATGTGTATATGTATTTTCTTGATCCACATCTTCCTCATGACATCCCCTATACATGTGCAATCTTTGGAAAACTACAACATATTTTTCTCATCCACTTCTTCTTCATGACCCCTGATCGATATACACGCATGCCGTCTTTTCATATGATTATATGAGTTTTCGTCCTCCACGTCTTCCTCCTCACACCCGCACGTTGATTATGTTGTACGCATGTAATCGATGAGTTTTGGCACACATGCATATGCATCTTCGTCACCACACATCGATTTTTCTAGAACATAACCGCACAACAACGAATTGTTACCAGATAACATACACGAATAAAAACTCACATGATGATCACATTCATAACTTTTGAAGAATATGACACAATAGGCCAAAACCTTCATACATGCATGCATCAAATGTTGTTCGCCCAAAAACATCAAGCGTCTAAAGTTTGGCTAGAAAAAAATATATCATAAAGATCATATATGAAGCTTTGTTGTTGGTTACGAAGTTTAGTAGTAGAATATGATCCAATAAATATGGAGATGATGGACGGTTTTCAATTTGAATCAAATTAAACAATAACGTTTTTATAACCACTTCCAAAAAATTAAGGATATTTATTAAATTTCATTAAACTAGACGATTACCCGCGCATAGCAGCGGAATTACCTAAAGACATGTAATTAATGATATGATAATTGATTCGATGGTCGGACGCGTGACCCAGTAATTGCCTAGTGATAAATAGTTAATGATTTATTAATTGACCCGATGGTCGAATCGGTAACCCGGTGACTCGTCCGGGTTGAACCGGTAGGCGAGCCTGTTCCCATAGACTCGATCGGGTTGACTCGGTGGTCGAACCCGTGTCCCGGTGGTTGAACCCATGACCCGGTAACTCGATAGGATTGACCCGGTGGTCGAAACCGGTGACCCGGTGGCTCGACAGGATTGACCCGGTTATCGAACCCGTGACCCGGTGACTCGATCGGGTTAACCCGATGGTCGAACCCGTGACTCGAAAAGATTGGCTCGATGGCCGAACCCGTTACCCGGTGACTCAATCGGCTTGGTCCGATGGTCGATCCGTGACCTGATGACTCAACCGGCTTGACCCGTTGGTGGAACCCGTGACCAAGTTACTCGACCGAATTAATCCGGTGGTGGAACCCGTGACCCGGTAACTTATGCAAATGTTTATGGTTTAATTTTTCAACATTTCTTATTTTATCTAACTTATGTGCATTTAATTTTTCAACAATTTCATAATTAATATCCAACTTCTATGAATTAAATTTTTCAACAATTCCATAATTAAGTCATTTTTCAACATTCAAGGTTTTGGGGTTTTTCCTTTATAAGTAGTAGAGATATGATATAATGTAAATTACCTAAAAAGCCCTTTTAAAAGTTATATTTAAAAATTAAATAATAATTAATTACCTAAATTCTGATTGGTCATTATTGGTTCTCGCAGTTCTGTACATTTATTTAGTTTTGAAAATAGCCTCACACTATATATATATATATATATATATATATATATATATATATATATATATATATATATATATATATATATATATATATATATATATATATATATATATATATATATATATATATATATATATATATATATATATATATATATGGTGAGGTTATTTTCAGAACCAAATAAATGTACAGAATTGCGAGAACCACCTTTTTATTCTTAAAATGCACATGATTATTCATCGGGTTAGTTCATTATGTAGAAATACATGAATTTTCATTGTCGTAGGTCACTAGGAACATGTATCCTACGATCATGCACGTGTATTTGTTTATTATGTATTATAACTATCTTTTCGTTGGATAATATGAAAACACATGTGAACTCTTCATATCGCTCATAATACACGAGTCTATAACCAATAAAAGAATTATTAAATGTTAATTTGAACATAATAATGAAAATACATATGCATTGTTAAGAGTATAAAGGTGGTTCTCGCAGTTCTGTATATTTATTTGGTTCTGAAAATAACCTTACACTATATATATATATATGATATGATATGACAAGAGTGGGTTTGAGTCTTGTATCATAAAACAAAAGCAGTTTTCATCAACACCCAACATTGTTTGCTTCGATAATCAAAGATTAGAGATGAAATGTTTAGAAATGTGTAAGATGGGTGTGTTTTGGGTGGTTTAGTGTTTGGGCCGATGGTTTATAAAAACAAATTGGTTGGGCTTTTGATAGTTGGGCTAAGTATTAGTCTTTATGGGTTTTGAATATATGTATATGGGTTGGTCCGCCCATATAAATGAGTATCGGGTCAACCCGTTAAGCAATAAGACACGTCGGACCGCATTTTCGTGATCTTTAGTCTTTATGATAGTTGGGCTAATTATTAGTTTTTATGGGTTTATAATATATATGGGTCAGTCCGCCCATATAAAAGGGTATCTGGCCGACCCATTAAGTAATAAGGCACGCCGTACTTGCGTTTTCGTGATCTTTTCAATAGCGTGCTCTAGATCCACACCTTTGTTATACAAAAAAGTTCTACACCCTTATGTGTCAAATAAATATAGGCTGTGAAAAGAAGAAAATGAAAACATGATAGATTGTGATTGGTACAAGTTACATGCCACATAAAGGTGTGGAAGTTTTTCTGTAAGTTGTAAGTGGGTGTGTTATGGCTCGGCATTGAGCTAGTTTATACTCATAACGTTTGACATCGAACTCGTTTCAAACCTTGTTTTCAGCTAGAACTTGAGTCGTGATCGATTTCGCCTGCTCAAGCTCGGATCGGTTCGTGGTAAATTTCAAGTCTTATAATATTAAAGAAAACATTAATTTGCTTTGAGCAGTTTTAAGCGAAAATTGAAATTTGAAAAAAATCTTTAAGCTCGAATTTGATTCGTGACAGATTTAAAAAAGCTTATAGTTAGGACAAGAAGAACATTAATTTGTTTTTGAAAATTTTAAACTAACAAGACTTTGCCTCATAAAAAATAACAAGTCTTGGCCTCATAAAATTAAAAAAAAAAACATTAATTTGTCCTAATAATTTTAAGATAACAACACTCCGCTCGTATTGTGTATTATAGTGTAATATTCATTTTCGTCTCTCTTAACATTTGAAAGTTACTTCTCTTTATATACCTAATTTTATTTTAGTCACCGATCAATGTGGAACATTTGCAAAACACATATATACTTCTAATCAAGTTAATAAGTTCCAACGTAGGATATTTTAGCATTCAAGTAGTTGTTAATAAGGATATTGGTAGCATCACAATAAAGTTTGTGTTATGAGGTACACCTTTTAGGTTGTCTTTCTTCTTGTATTTAAACTCTACGAAATAAGATGGAAGGAACAAGAAGATTATTCTTATTTTTATTATTATTATTATTTTTTTTTTTTTGGTAACCGTGATTTAAGCTCTTGATTATTATCAAAAAAATTATGTTGATTATTTTTTTTTTTTGGGGGCCTATCAGGTTGGTCGTCCACTCGGTCGATCGAGTGTCGAATCTGGTCGTACCGTTGTGGCGACCGAGTTGTTACTCGGTCGTAGGAGGGAATTGGTCGCCCTGCGACCAAGTTCCGTAAGTGTTTACGTGGGTTAGTTTTTTTTTTTTTTAATATCAGTCATATTGATGTGGCAAAAGAGTCGGATTAAACCGTGGGAGAAAGAAAGCAAATGTGACGAGTGTTTCACAACCCGATCATTGTTGTGGTAGGTAGCCTAATTATAAAAATTAATAACACACGAGTATACACAATTAAAAATACAAAGTTCGTACAAATGATATATACGGTATGTGTTTAATACTAGTAAAAAACAAATATTTATATGATGTATCCTTTAAGCACAAATCCAATAGTTATTATATGTTTGCTCTATTTAGTTACATGTTTTGGTGTTTTCAACCTGCATGAACCATGAAAAATAATGAAGCAAAACATTGAGACTCAACCGTAAACTATTTGAATTTAACATACGCTTTTATATTTAATCACGTTTATTATAAGACAGGGGCGGAGCTACATAGGTGTTGGGTGTGGCACGAGCTACACCCGTTTTGATGTCACGTAGTGTAATTTTTTTTTAAAAATGCTAATTTTACGGTTTGTGCAATCTTCAAAAAATTTTGTGTTACTTTAATTTTTTACCGTATAAATTCAATTAGCCTAAAAAAATTTATGGAACACCTCGTTGAAAATTCTGACTCCGCCCATGATATAAGAACCTTTAAGACAATAATTTATAGATAGATGTGTCGGATGATAACCAAATATTAGGTCCGTTTGGTTTAAAGTCGGGTTTTACTTTGGGTGTGGGTTTATAAAGTAAGGGGTTTAGGATTGGTTAAGATTTTGGTTTTATATAAGAGAGAGAAAATATATTACTCCCTCCATCCCAAAATTATTGTCCCCCGACAAAAAACACACAGTTTAAGAAAAGTACCATCTTTTCAGCTTTCTATCTCTTACTTTTTACAGAAAAACAGTTTTACCCTTAACCAATTAATTTAAAACTTTTTTAAAGTTTGTAATTATGATTTCAATTAAGGGTAATCTAGTAATCTCAATATAAATTTCCTACCAATTTTTAAAAGTTTTATAAGTGGACAATTAATTTGGGACAACACGAAAAGGAAAGGGGGACTATAATTTTGGACGGAGGGAGTAGTATTTATTATATTTATAATAACGTAATAAATATAAATAATAAAAGAATAAATAAATGTTAAATAAATATGAATGGTTAGAGTGAAAAAAGTGATAAAACATTAGGGCCCACTGAAAACTTAAAAAAATCCCCTCTTTAGAAAAGTGTAATATCAGAGGATATCAAGCCTCAATTCAAAAACTATAAATACAACCAAACGATTTATTTTAGGCTTCATGCCACGCCAACAGTAGAAGACCCACAAACCAAACTGGCCCTTAATGGCAATAGAAGCAGATGGGTTATTAATTCTAGTCTAACTATAAAGTAGAGAGATTCAACTACCCACATAAAAGAACTCATCTGCTTTTTCTTTTCAAACAATAAACTTGACGTAAATGCACTTGTATGGTGAGTCATGGCTTAAGTTTTTTTTGGAAAACTCGAAGTTGCCCAAAAGATCATTCGCAATTCTTAAAAATGTAGTAAACGCGCACGTTGGTGTGTCATAAAGAAGACTTTCCAATTTGTTTATTCACCTTTTTTCATTTCAATCTTAGTTCTTCTTCCACCCAATTGCATCACTCTGCACCTTCTCCATTATCCGGTCATCATCACCACTGACTCATCTTCTTTTTTTTGTTTAGGGTTCACATTACTTTTCATCATAGCATCTTCAAGATTACGCTTTTGATTTTGTTACCAATTCACATAATTTAGTCTCATCAATAATATATTCATTCTTGAAAAGTTATTATATGTATCCTTGTAAAAAAATCAACCACGAAAGATTATGTTGAGCAGTTTGAGATGGATGGTTTAGTTTAAAATTTGTTGAGATTTTGAAAGAACATTCATGATCTTTATCGAAAGATAAGTGGAGACGATACCGGCATGCATCTTTATCGAACCAAACAATACAATTGGAATCATTATATCTAAACTCATTCCACTCTATTATCAAACCTATACCCATTGTGATTCCGCAACTTATACCAAACGCTCACTTAATCTTTATATTACTAATGAAAACTCTAATATGTTTTGAACAATTCTAAATAATAAAAAGATGAAATATTATCCGGCCAAAAAGTAATAGGAAATATGATAAAACATCTCGAATACTTTGTAATTTGTATATCGAGGACATTCAAAACATAGAACTTTAGAAGTGTATACTTTGAAATGGGGATGGGCATCGGGTTCGGACCAGACCGGATCGGTGAAGACAGGACCGGACCGAGAATCGACATGGTCTGAAACCTCAGACCGAGATCGGACCGTAATGGTCCGGTCCAGTTCGGGTCTGCCCAGTTCGGTCATCGGTCTGATCCGGTCCTATTTTTATTAGAATAATAAGATTTACAAAAATTTAGTGGGGAGTCGAGATACATCCTATTAAAAAGATCAAGGTGCAACTTTGCATACTTTCGACGAATTTTTTTTCTCTGAGAAAATCATATATGATTCTCGAAAATCATATATGATCCGTGATACGAATCATATATGATTTTCTAAAAAAAAAATTTGTCCAAAGTATATATATGTGCCCCTCGATTGAAAGATAATTTAATTCTATTTGCAATGGTATATTTTTGTCACTTAACGATTTACCATTTGTGAGATATTCAATTTTTAAAAAAAAAATAGAAGGTTGGTTTGAATAAATGTGATTAGTTAATGTGGTCTATGCTAAAAACATGGTGTACATTAATCTCAATTCTAAGCTTATAAGTATTCAAATAAGCCACAAAATTAGGGTTTATATTATATAAGTTGAAATTGACTTACGTTACATAAATTAAATCAAACTCATAACTCGAGCTTGACTCGTAACGAATTTCACACGTTGAGGTATTCAGAAATAGATCGGTTCGTTGTAAGCTCGGGTTCAAATAAGTTTGTGAAAAGTTTTAAGCTTTATATTACTAAAGAAAACTTTAATATGTTTTGAACACTTTTAAATAATAAAAAGATGAAATATTATCTAGTTAAAAAGTAATAGGAAATATGATAAAACTTCTCGAATACTTTGTAATTTGTATATCGAGGACACTCAAAACATAAATGTAACACCCCACTTGGATAAATGGACCGTTACGTGTATTTATGGCGTGTCATCAAAGCATGCAAGGCAATGTATTAAACATTAACTGACCAAACGGAAGTACCGAAATCAAACATCGGTAGTCCAACATAAGCCCAAAATATAAAGATTAAGTACTGAAAGAAAAAGGACGAAACAGTGTCCAAACAACCAAAGTAAAGTAACGTAATGTGTGCATAAAAATAAAGGAGTCTGGATAGCTCCCATCCAAATGCACGTACTCTCTTAGAAGTCCTAAGATCGTCCCTGTGAACCTGCCGTTTGGAAACATGAAAGGGAACTACAGCTGAGCATAACACTCAGTGGACGGATATAGCATGATAAGAATGTACAGAAAGTAATGAATTAGAAGACAACAATGAAGCTATAAGACTGATATGAACATGTGGTAGAACTCTGCATAAACTCTGAAAAACCTGATTCATATATACTGATACTGAAATATAACTATAAATTCTGAAACATGCATTTACTGTATTTTATTTGCCAGAGCTTATATAGGTCACGTGCTGTAACAACCGTGCATGAATAACTGGAGGGGTGACCTCGTCATGCTGTAGAGGGGTGACCTCTAAATAACTGTGCTGGGTGGAGGGATCAGCTCCAATGTGAAGGATGTAGAGCACACACCACATTCACCCTGATAACTTGTAACACATATAAGCCTAGGATGCATCCATACGCCCCACTAAAAATACTGATAAAATGGCCAAGCTGAGCTGAGTGGGACGATGCAGGATATCACTCTCCTGCATGTGAGTCACGACACCGGTGCCTCTAGTGTCGTGGTTACGGTACCTCCGTAACTAGTACATAAACTGGTCGTGCTTGTATATAATGCTCAGGCAATTTATTTAGTTATTAATATGATTACTGATAAACTTAAACATATACTGGGGAAAACATTTGGCTGAAGACGGGAAATCCTAATCATGCATAGAAAGGAAGTCCTTACTGAAAGGACGGAAAATCCGTACCTCTAGTCCAGTAACTGACTGAATGGAAGACTGAACGAATACTACTCGGGCTTCACGCGTGCTACATGAATAAAGGACGCGAATAAGTTAACTGACATTCGTTTATTTAATTTTACTGATCTTATTGGCTTCTTATTTATTCATTTTATTTTGATTCTGAAATTCTGTACGTATACCAACTGATAAATCTGAACTTATAATAATTCATTTTAAAGTATTATCGTTCTACTATTAGTTACGGTACAACTTATTTCTGACGATATAGTATTACTATAATAAGTATCCCGCTAAATTAGAAAGTTTCTTAATTTAGAAAGTTCTCAAATAATTTAATTCATTTCCTAAAATTACACCCCTTTAAATATTAAAGAACTATTTTAATTTAATACATTTAAAATATATTTTAAACATTTATAAAACAATTTAGTTAAAATGTATAATATAAGAATATTTATTATTTTATTTAAAATAATGTCCCGAACCTACCGAGCCCAACTCGGTCGCACTAAACAAATCAACATATGATACAAAATCTGTCAACAAGAATTAGTGACAGAATTCTGTGTCACTAAAAACTGTCGCTAAAACTGTCCCTTTTAAAAACTGCATATATATATAACAGTTTTGCGACAGAAAACTGTCGCTAAAATTATTCAACATAACCATTTTAAGGTCCCATTTTTTTCCCACTGGTTCTACATGTAGTTCCCACCGTTTTAGCCACGTTTCCACTGTTTACACAGACCAAACGCACCCTTATTATTTTCTGCCGTCCCAAACGCACCCTTATTTCTTTTCTTTTTTTTTAAACAGCCCGGTGGTTTTGGCAGCCCCCTTTTTGGGTCGAACCTGACCCTAGCCGCCCCTGTGTGGGTCACGGCTGGGCAGAGAAGGGACTAACACGACATGGGGTGTCTCGGTTCGTTGATCACACCAGGCCCGACCCCCCTCTTGATCGCGGCTGGGCCAAAAGAAACGCCACCCCGTGGCCTGTGATCATGGCTGTCACGAAGCAGTGTGTACCGAGACTCTTTTGTCTCGGTTTCTGTGAGAAGACAACACCCGACACCCCTTATCATGTTTATATAATACTCTTCATAATTTTCGTCTATAACCCTAAAATCAAAATAAAACGTGATGACCAAGGGAAACGGAAAACAAGAGTTATTACCGTGATGTGATTAACGAAAACGGAGGATTAAACACTGATTATGATGATGGAAAAATAAGTCTGAAATCTTTCCCCTCTTTTTTTTTTACACCCGGCGGCCAACTCCTCCAAACCCTAATCTCCCCTTTTTTTTGTACGACTGTTTTGGGGAAAACAAAAACCCCAGTTTGATTTATGATTTATGTATAACCAAAATGGGCTAAAGCCCATAATCCCCTTTTTTTTTTATAAAAACCCGGCCCCCTCTCTTTCCTTTTATTTATTATTATTATTTTTTTTTGTCAATAATTTCTTCGTAATTAGCTTAAGTAAATAAACCGCGTATTTACATTTCTCGATTTAAATACGGGTTTTACAATTCTTCCCCTCTAAAAGAACAATTCATCCCCGAATTAAGGATACGACCGTATTGGGTTTTACAATTCTTCCCCTCTAAAAGAAGAATTCGTCCCCGAATTATAAGGTACTTAAGCTGACTGGAATAAAAGTCGAAAATGCTAATAAGCTGGAAAACATAGAAGCTAAAAGGACATACCAGAATCAAAACTGAAAGTGAGGATAAGAAGTCCGTATAGACTCCTCTGTTTCCCAAGTGGCCTCCCGCTCGGTATGGTCCCTCCACAGGATTTTGACGAAAGGAATGGTCTTCCTTCTCATGACTCGATCCTGGCGATCTAAAACTGCTTCGGGTTCCTCAATATAAGATAGATCCTCCCGAATCTGATCGAGTGGATAATTTACTTTGTGAAGCTCATGATAGTTGTACCCCCTGAGTAAAGATACATGAAACACGTTATGGACGTGTGAAAGCTGAGGTGGTAACGCCAATCGGTATGACACTTCACCGATACGTTCAAGGATTTTGAACGGTCCGATGTAACGAGGGCTGAGCTTTCCTTTGAGGCCAAAACGTCTGACACCGCGTGCAGGTGATACTTTGAGGAACACACGATCCCCAGTCTGAAATGATAGATCTCTGCGATGCTTGTCGGCGTAACTCTTCTGGCGAGTACGCGCTTCTTGCAGTTTTGCCCTAGCGATGGCGACCTTTTCATTGGTCAGTTCTATCAATTCTGGTCGTTCAATCAAACGTTCTCCCACCTGATCCCAACAAATAGGAGCACGACATTTCCTGCCGTATAACATCTCGAATGGAGCACGCTTGATACTAGCATGCCAACTGTTGTTGTAGGCAAACTCGACCAAGCAAATATAGTCATCCCAGTGTCCTGTCCATTCTAATGCACAGGCGCGTAGCATGTCCTCTAAGGTCTGGATGGTACGCTCTGACTGACCGTCCGTCTGTGGATGGAAAGCCGTGCTGAGCTTGAGCCTAGTTCCCCAAGCTTTATGCATACCTTCCCAGAAGTGAGAAGTGAAACGGGGATCCCTATCTGATATAATTTCAGAAGGTGTACCGTGTAATCGTACGATCTCCTCGGTGAATAGTTTCGCTAATTTACTGACTGCGAAATCTTTACGAATAGGAATGAAATGTGCCGACTTGGTCAAACGATCGACAACAACCCAGATTGCATCATGTCTCCGCTGAGTCTGTGGTAGTCCGGTGACAAAATCCATAGAGATCTTGTCCCATTTCCACATTGGAATATCTAATGGCTGGAGAAGACCACTGGAACGCTGATGCTCTATCTTAACCTGCTGACAGGTTAAGCATTTAGACACAAATGTTGCGACATCCTGTTTCATGCCGCTCCACCAGAAATGCTGCTTAAGATCGTGGTACATTTTGGTGGAACCCGGATGGATAGAGAACGGAGAGCTGTGAGCCTCAGTCATTAAGGCTTCTCTGAGAGCAGGGTCTTCTGGAACGCAGAGTTTGGTACCCTGCCATATGATACCATCGTCATCGATGCGAAATTCGGTCTGTTGTTCAATGTTCTGGATAATCGCCCATATTTCACCATCATGCTTTTGGGCGGCTTTAATCCTAGAGAGTAAATCTGGTTCTACCCTCAAACTAGCCCAGTATCCCCTCTGTCCGCGTACTAAGAGCTCAATATCATACCGCTCTAAATCCCGAATAATTTCTTCCTGAACTTTGATGCCATTTATAATACCTGACTTTCTACTAAGGGCATCTGCTACTACATTTGCTTTGCCTGGGTGATACTGGATATTAGTGTCATAGTCTTTTAGCAGTTCTAACCATCGCCTCTGTCTCATGTTCAGCTCTCGCTGTGTAAATATATACTTGAGACTTTTGTGATCGGTGAAGATATCACACGACTCACCGTATAAATAATGCCTCCATATTTTAAGGGCGAAAACGACTGCTGCGAGCTCTAGATCATGAGTAGGGTAATTTTTCTCATACGGCTTCAGTTGACGCGAAGCATAAGCAATGACTTTCCCATGCTGCATAAGAACACAGCCTAAGCCCTTTCCTGATGCGTCGTTGTAAATCTGATAACCACCTGTACCGGCTGGAAGAGTGAGTATCGGTGCTGAGATCAATCGATGCTTGAGTTCCTCAAAACTCTTTTCTCTCTCCTCGGTCCATATAAACTTCTCACCTTTCCGCATAATTTGGGTCAATGGTAACGCCAAACGTGAGAAGTTTTCCACAAACCTGCAGTAATAACCCGCCAACCCAAGAAAACTACGTATCTCAGTGACAGACGTCGGTCTTGGCCATTTGGTGATAGCCTCCACCTTCGCAGGATCCATAGTGATTCCTTCCGCAGAAACAATATGACCTAGAAACGCCACTGTATTCAGCCAAAATTCGCACTTCGAAAATTTAGCATATAGTTTTTCTCGTCTGAGAATCTGCAAAACTGTACGGAGATGATTCTCATGTTCCTCTTTGGATTTGGAGAAAATAAGGATATCATCGATGAATACAATCACAAACTTGTCTAAGAATTCGTGGAAGACTCTGTTCATCAAGTCCATAAATACTGCAGGCGCATTCGTGAGACCGAATGGCATAACAAAAAACTCGTAATGACCGTACCTCGTGCGAAAAGCAGTTTTGGTTATATCCTGCTCTTTTACACGCAACTGATGGTAACCTGATCGTAGATCGATTTTTGAGAAGTGCTTGGCACCCTGAAGCTGATCGAATAAGTCGTCAATACGAGGAAGTGGATAACGATTACGAATAGTGAGCTTATTCAACTCACGGTAGTCAATACACAATCACATACTACCATCCTTCTTCTTGACAAACAAAACTGGAGCGCCCCAAGGTGACACGCTAGGACGAATGAAACCCCTTTATAGAAGTTCCTGAAGTTGATCTTTCAGTTCCTTAAGCTCTCCAGGAGCCATACGGTAAGGAGCTTTAGATACTGGTTCTGCACCTAGAATGAGATCAATACCAAATTCTACCTCTCGCATGGGAGGTAAACCTGGAAGTTCCTCTAGGAAGACATCTGGAAAATCTGACACCACTGGCTGATCATGAATTGAAGGTGCCTCTGAAGTCGTGTCATGAACTGTAGCTAGAAAACCCTCACAACCATGGTATAGTAAGGTACGCGCCTGTAAAGCCGAAATGATCTGAACATGTTTTCCTGGTAGGAAACCGTGGTGAATAAACTCTGGTGTCTGGACATCACCAAAGATAACCCGGTGAGCATGACAGTCTATAGTGGCACGATGAACCGACAACCAATCCATACCTAGAATAACATCGAATTCACACATATCTAAAGGAAGTGCACTGACTGGACGGATTTTATCATCAAACTCAAGAGGGAGATCCTTATATACTTGGGTTATGAGTACAGAGTCTCGCATGGGGGTAGATATACTAAGTACACTGTCGAGTGGCGTAGGGGTCATGTTTATTTTAACAGCATATGAAGTAGATATAACTGAGTGGGTGGCGCCTGTATCAAAAAGTACGCAAGCAGCATGTCCGTGTATAAACAAAAAGCCAGTAATGGTACCTGTGGTCTTATTTGCTTGTTCACGGGTAGTAGTGTAGACACGACCAGTGGTTGGTGGTATCGGTGATGGTGGAGGTAAAATCTGAGGAATCTGGCCTGAGGTACCAGCAGTATTCCCGCTCTTGCAATCTCTCTTCAGATGGCCTGGCTGGCCACACTGGAAACAACCACTTGTACCACGACGGCACGGTCCCGTGTGTTTCTTTCCACATGTGATGCAAGTGGGATAAGTATACACGGTAGAAGCAGCTCTGGTTTGCTGAGAACCTGATTTACGATGAAAAACACTTGTCACGATTCTGATATCTTAACCTGAAATAAGGCTGTCTGACTGAAATTAAAATTACCAGAATTTGCCGGTCGGGCAACCTGCTGACCCCTGTTGTTTTGGTCACATCCATGTCCAGCATCTCTGTTGGAATTTACAAAAACTTAAGATCTGTTTTACACGATAGTTTAGTACTTCTGGAGCTTAAAGACTCACCTGTAGCTGCCAGATGAGTTGGAGTTGCCGCGGTAATTATCACCGCCGCTCCTCTTATCTGACCGATTACGGTCATATGACTGACCGTGGTTCCTGTAGTTCTGATGCGGAGTAGCCGATTGGGATCGGTCTCCTCCTCTGTGTCTGTAAGATTATAATTGGATAAGTCATAACATATAAGTTGACAAGCAATAATGGGGCTAAATTGTTTAAGTCTGTTGGGTGAGATGTACCTCTTCTCCGGACGCTCTACATTCTCGAGCTCATCCCTCTCGAAAAGCATCTCGACATCCCGAGCTGCATTAGCTACTTGTGACACATTAGTGAATGTGGCACTCATCAGTCTATCTGCAGTCCTAGAGTGAGGAGCCCAGCGAAATTGCTTCGCTTGCTCCTCTACGGTACCCGCAGCCTCCCCTAAGAATCCAGCCATCCTGAGGTATCGGTGCATGAACTCTATACTGTTCTCGCCATGATTCTGACGAATAACGTGGAAGTCCCTCATCATCTTAGCTTGCTCCGCATGCGGGAAAAACTGGTCATAGAACATCGTCTTGAAACGTGCCCAGGTCAATGTAAGCTCCCAAGCATCTCCCCCATTGGACAGTTTCTGAGACCTCCACCAATGCAGAGCAGGACCCTCCAGCTTGTAAACTGCAAGCGTAACTTTGAAAACATCACCACAACCCATAGCTCCAAAAAATTTCTCTAAATGGTAGATCCAGTCTTCCGCGTCAGTTGGAGCTACAGTCTGCTCAAACAGTCGGGGTTTATGCTTGTTAAACAGATCCAGCCAAGCGGGTAAAGTGGCAGGTGGTGGAGCAGGAGGGTTGTTATTCAGCTGAGGTCCATTTTGATATTCAGCTCGGATCTCATAACGAATTTGTGGTAACATGGCCTGTATAGCAGCCTGAACAGCAACAGCAATGGCAGCTGTGTTAGGGTCATTCTCGGTTTCGCGTCTGGGTGGCATCTGAAATAAAAGAGGATAAGTTGATAAAACTGCCAAAATCTGGGTTAATAAATCAGAATATGCATAGTGTAATTCATGAAGGTATAGCCAATAAAATTCATGAGTAGCATGGAAAATAACGACGCCAAAATACAAGAAGTTCTTGGTGACTACCCACTAGTCACAGGTCAAGTTTAGAGCCTACAGGTCGAACCTTGCGCTCTGATACCACCCCACTTGGATAAATGGACCGTTACGTGTATTTATGGCGTGTCATCAAAGCATGCAAGGAAATGTATTAAACATTAACTGACCAAACGGAAGTACCGAAATCAAACATCGGTAGTCCAACATAAGCCCAAAATATAAAGATTAAGTACTGAAAGAAAAAGGACGAAACAGTGTCCAAACAACCAAAGTAAAGTAACGTAATGTGTGCATAAAAATAAAGGAGTCTGGATAGCTCCCATCCAAATGCACGTACTCTCTTAGAAGTCCTAAGATCGTCCCTGTGAACCTGCCGTTTGGAAACATGAAAGGAAACTACGGCTGAGCATAACGCTCAGTGGACGGATATAGCATGATAAGAATGTACAAAAAGTAATGAATTAGAAGAAAACAATGAAGCTATAAGACTGATATGAACATGTGGTAGAACTCTGCATAAACTCTGAAAAACCTGATTCATATATACTGATACTGAAATATAACTATAAATTGTGAAACATGCATTTACTGTATTTTATTTGCCAGAGCTTATATAGGTCACGTGCTGTAACAACCGTGCATGAATAACTGGAGGGGTGACCTCGTCATGCTGTAGAGGGGTGACCTCTAAATAACTGTGCTGGGTGGAGGGATCAGCTCCAATGTGAAGGATGTAGAGCACACACCACATTCACCCTGATAACTTGTAACACATATAAGCCTAGGATGCATCCATACGCCCCACTAAAAATACTGATAAAATGGCCAAGCTGAGCTGAGTGGGACGATGCAGGATATCACTCTCCTGCATGTGAGTCACGACACCGGTGCCTCTAGTGTCGTGGTTACGGTACCTCCGTAACTAGTACATAAACTGGTCGTGCTTGTATATAATGCTCAGGCAATTTATTTAGTTATTAATATGATTACTGATAAACTTAAACATATACTGGGGAAAAACATTTGGCTGAAGACGGGAAATCCTAATCATGCATAGAAAGGAAGTCCTTACTGAAAGGACGGAAAATCCGTACCTCTAGTCCAGTAACTGACTGAATGGAAGACTGAACGAATACTACTCGGGCTTCACGCGTGCTACATGAATAAAGGACGCGAATAAGTTAACTGACATTCGTTTATTTAATTTTACTGATCTTATTGGCTTCTTATTTATTCATTTTATTTTGATTCTGAAATTCTGTACGTATACCAACTGATAAATCTGAACTTATAATAATTCATTTTAAAGTATTATCGTTCTACTATTAGTTACGGTACAACGTATTTCTGACGATATAGTATTACTATAATAAGTATCCCGCTAAATTAGAAAGTTTCTTAATTTAGAAAGTTCTCAAATAATTTAATTCATTTCCTAAAATTACACCCCTTTAAATATTAAAGAACTATTTTAATTTAATACATTTAAAATATATTTTAAACATTTATAAAACAATTTAATTAAAAGGTATAATATAAGAATATTTATTATTTTATTTAAAATAATGTCCCGAACCTACCAAGCCCAACTCGGTCGCACTAAACAAATCAACATATGATACAAAATCTGTCAACAAGAATTAGTGACAGAATTCTGTGTCACTAAAAACTGTCGCTAAAACTGTCCCTTTTAAAAACTGCATATATATAACAGTTTTGCGACAGAAAACTGTCGCTAAAACTGTCGCTAAAATTATTCAACATAACCATTTTAAGGTCCCATTTTTTTCCCACTGGTTCTACATGTAGTTCCCACCGTTTTAGCCACGTTTCAACTGTTTACACAGACCAAACGCACCCTTATTATTTTCTGCCGTCCCAAACGCACCCTTATTTCTTTTTTTTTTAAAAACAGCCCGGTGGTTTTGGCAGCCCCCTTTTTGGGTCGAACCTGACCCTAGCCGCCCCTGTGTGGGTCACGGCTGGGCAGAGAAGGGACTACCACGACATGGGGTGTCTCGGTTCGTTGATCACACCAGGCCCGACCCCCCTCTTGCTCGCGGCTGGGCCAAAAGAAACGCCACCCCGTGGCCTGTGATCATGGCTGTCACGAAGCAGTGTGTACCGAGACTCTTTTGTCTTGGTTTCTGTGAGAAGACAACACCCCGACACCCCTTATCATGTTTATATAATACTCTTCATAATTTTCATCTATAACCCTAAAATCAAAATAAAACGTGATGACCAAGGGAAACGAAAAACAAGATTTATTACCGTGATGTGATTAAGGAAAACGGAGGATTAAACACTGATTATGATGATGGAAAAATAAGTCTGAAATCTTTCCCCTCTTTTTTTTTACACTCGGCGGCCAACTCCTCCAAACCCTAATCTCCCCCTTTTTTTTGTACGACTGTTTTGGGGAAAACAAAAACCCCAGTTTGATTTATGTATAACCAAAATGGGCTAAAGCCCATAATCCCTTTTTTTTATAAAAAAACGGCCCCCTCTCTTTCCTTTTATTTATTATTATTATTATTATTATTATTATTATTATTATTTTGTCAATAATTTCTTCGTAATTAGCTTAAGTAAATAAACCGCGTATTTACATTTCTCGATTTAAATACGGGTTTTACAATAAAACTTTAGAAAACTTTAGAAGTGTATACTTTGAAATGGGGATGGGCATCGGGTTCGGACTAGACCGGACCGGCTAAGACAGGACCAGACCGATGATCGAAATGGTCTGAAACCTCGGACCAAGATCGGACCGTAATGATCCGGTCCGGTCCGGGTCCGTCCGGTTCGGTCATCGGTCCGATATGGTCCTATTAAGTACTTTTTTATGTAAAAAATGCATAGTTAACTGGAAAAGTTACCTTTAACTTAACTAGAGAACCAGTTACCATTAGTACTTTCGTTAACTTGAAATTTAGTTTTACATTTTTAGTCCTTTAGTCATTATTATCATCATCAACCACTCAACTAAAAAATGCAACAAGAACAACAATGGTGATTACTAAGATCCAAAATCCAAATCAATCTAACAATAGTCAAATAGTTAAACTACAACCCGAATCCAACCCAATCCAAATTCCCACACCATTTTTACTTTTCAATATGTACCATCACTTTTACTTTAAACAAATCTCAGCACATAACTGAGTTGGTTGTTGTTCTTTTTTTCATATTTTATTTAAAAAGTGTATTGTTTATTCTAATTCTTATCAATGTATATAACATAAAAATTTTTAAAATAATAATAAATTTTCTCTTTTATTATCTACTATCAAACTAATTTTTTTTCTTTAAGTATATAGGGTGCGTTTGGTATGTGGTTTATACCACTTTAGGCTGAAATAATTAATTTAAAAATTGTTTGGTTATCAGTTCAAGTTTTCTTTTTAAAATCATATCTTTTTATAACTACTTTTTCTATAGAGTTTGTATCTTTTCATAGGTCCTACATGTCTTTAATTTATATACTTCCACATTTATTTTCAACTTATATACACATTTACAATTTTATTAAATAAAAGAGAAGTGATAGAGGGGCCTAACTTTGTGCCTAAAAACAGGTCTAATGTCACGTGTCGCCGGTTGATTGGTGAAATGAAGGGACCCACTGTTTGTTATCTTCTCTTTAGCCACTGATTTTGAGATTAATTTGGTGGTTAGGCCTATCTTTAGGCATATTTGGTAGGCACAAATATCATTTTTATCTTAGGGCCTGTTTGGTAGCCTCATTTGGGATGGGTTTTTGAATGACAAGATGTTTATGCATTGTTTGGTTAAAATCCAAAGAAAAAAATAAGGTTATAAAACCTTCTGACAGCCACTGTTTAAAAACTCTTCATTATACTCGGTTTGATATATTAAGTGGGCCCTTGTCAATTTTACTTTACTTTCTTTTTTTTAATATTAGAAAATTATATTTTTACTTCAAACATATATATTTAAATATATAATTTCTCACTCTAAACCCCACTCAAAATCCTAACCCTACCCAATCCTAAACCATCAACTTTATAAACCCACACCCAAAGTAAAACCCGACTTCAAACCAAACGGACCCTTAAATCTAATACTAGTAGTAATTATTTATTCCATAAACTGGCCTAATCTTAAATCCAAGCCTAATCTTAATCCTAAACTGGCCTAGAAACCAAACGGACCAAGTTAGTTATATACAGTAACTAAAACAAATAAGAAATTATCCCCAATTCTGAAAACATCACAGAACAGGTACGATCTCTAACTTATTTATGATGCTTATGCAATTCAGATGTCATTTTAACTTGTTTAATCCAGATTTTATTTTAATTGATATTTTATTTTTAACTGAAATTTTATCAATCAGTAGACTGATTGTTCGACGAAATGTCTCACTTGTTTCATCTATTTTCTTTGCTGAAAATGTATGTGTAGAGTGTAGGCCAACTGTTTGACGAATTGTCTCACTAGTTTCGTCTAGTTTTTCGCTTGAAATGCATTCAGCTGTGTTTGTGTAGACTGTAGACCAAGTGTCCGACGAATTGTCTCACCAGTGCTCGACCAAATGTGTGACTAACTGTTTGTTTTTTTGGCCTAATCATAGGTAGCTAACTACTACTGTAGTACGGATATACGATGATAGGTAGCTAACTACTAGTACTGATATACTCACACGAGTTGCACAAAGTAGCGCATATCAATTGTGAGTCGTTGATTAGTTTATGAATCACTTTGTGTAACTGTGTGTTGATTTGAATGAATTTAAAGACACTAAAAACCGTCAGTCCGCTCTTCGCTTAATTGACAATCCGTGTGGTGTGTTTAACATAAGATAGATTTGCTTATGTGCGTGAATTAGTTTGAACGCATAGTGATGCCAATGAATATCTGCTAATTTACTCGTGTAATTATTTTTAACTATATATAATTGGATATCAACATAATGTATTTTAATGAAGTATAAATTATAAAATATACAAACAAAAGTATGAAGTGCTTTATTTGCACTATTTCCTTTGTATTATTCTTGCCTCTTTAGTTATCAACATGGCTTTAGCCATAGCAGAATACCACATGGCTTTAACCCTTAGCTATCAAGATGGCATGCACTTTTTCCCTATGCGTGCCACGTTTCAGCGTCTTTGGCACTAAATACAACCTGGCCCACGGCTGCACCAGGAGATGCTGGCATACATGCTGCCACCACTTGGTTTTTGTAAGCAGATGCGTCCTCAAACTAGACCATAGAATTATAATCAGTAATAAATGATCAAATTAACTCGGATGGTTTTTATATAAGAATACCCGTCTTGACCCGCTACGCAACCACCTGGCCACTTAACCATCTATATTGTCACCACTAAGCACAAGTGGGTATACAGTACTTGTGGATGAAGAAGCTGATCGTTTTCTGTAATAATTAGCCCTAAATAGAAGATCTGGAAAGTATCTGGCTCATTGAGATCCAATTCTTAACATAATTCAAAAACTCACTCCATTCTCTCATATTAATTGGTCATCACATTTAGGTTAAGGTCAAAAGTGCACGTTGTGCGCCCTGTAAGAATAAAATCAGGAATTTTCACGCCTCCACTTTAAAATCGTCATCAAGACTAGATCACTGTAGTATCTGAATATCCTTTACAAAGGCTAACAACACTCTTGACCTGTTTTGGTTACTTAAAAAGTCCTATTCTTAAAGGAAGGGTATGTAGCTTCTTGATAATTTTACAGTATATCTGCTGTATCTGTATATCCGTATAGAGGTACTTCGTTTAAGAAACTAATGCTGAGACTCCAGTCACTTCTTATATACATGTGTCTTGTCAAATGGGTAAGGTCATCCCTTCTTTTTGCCTACCTATGAGTGAGTCCATGTATAAAGGTACTTCTAGACTTAAAGCAGGATAGAGGCCGTTCCACCTTTACTAAACAACTTGGACTGTCAATGTAGCGATGCTAGGCTAAATGTCAAAGCATGATTAGTTGCTTTATAGTAGTGTGAGGGTAACTATAACTGCTTTTCGTTCAACTAAAGACACAAAAAGTGATAGTTGCTACAAATTTGTTACTCATTGAGTGATTATAAGGTTCCTAACAAAGACAAAAGAATAGGAGGTGGATAAAGGAAGAAATCAAGTATTCAATAGTTCAAGATTTCAAACTGAGGTAAAATCACTACATAGTCTCAATTTTATTTAAATATGTTTGAGGTTCTTAATAAAGACAAAAGGACAGGAGATGAATAAAGGAAGGAATCAAGCAACCAATATAGTGACTATAAGGTTCTTAATGAAAGATACTAAAAAACCAAAAAAAAAAACCTTAAAACTCCAAGTTTGACTTGCTGTAATGTCAAAAAAGAGTTTGATGATAAAACTTGAATTGTGATTGAAACCTTCAAATACAGTCTGGATAATGGAACATAAAAATTTAGGAACAAATATATATCATAGGTTTCATAAATTTTAAAGTAACTTCGTTGAAAGCGTAGCTTAATTAAACTCAAGTAACTTCTTAGCAAAGTCAAACAGTTAAGTTATATGTGCAAATTATATTGATTTTAACCGACCTTGTTTACTAATTGTGAAAGATTTACCTCCTAGAAAATGAATTTATAACTTAAGTTCATGAGAAACGGAAGTATTTCAGTAAACTATTGACTTTTCTATAGTGATTTTATGAAGTCATACAGCATGGACTTTAGATTAGAATTTTCATAAATTTTCTAACCAACAACAAATATTGGATGGACAGTCAAACTACAATGCAGGGCAACCCAAGCTTCAAATCACGTATGTTAACTACAGTCCCCTTTAACATGGTTATCTAGTAAATATTCCTGTACTTGTTGGCCCCCGGACTCTCCCAGGAATCAAAAACTCATTTTAACCCGGTTATCTTGTGAATATTCCTGTACTCCATTAACCCGGTTAGCTGGTGAATATTCATGTACTTATGTAAGCCGAAACAAATACCTCCTAAATAAGATGTGCACCATCACTATAGAGCTAAAGATATCATGTTCAACTCATTTTACTTGTTCACCTTTTGATTAATTTTGTAGAATTTGATAATGTGTTGTTTTATTATGTAATTCACGTTGCCTTTAAGACGGTTGAAGTTACCAGTATCTGAGAACAGTTGATATAATTTATGTTTCCATGTTTAGTTCTGAGTTCTTTTTTTTGATGCACGATTGGTAAAACGCTCATCTCAATAAAGAGGGTTTATCGGTTTACATTTCACTGTGATATAGATTCATTATCAGTGTTCCTAACATAGGGTACACATGACAGGTGAGGAGGCAAGAAAACTGAGAGTTATGGAACCACTTGGAGAGGATGAGATCTTCTCCATTTTTGAACGAATTCCCAACCAAGATGACAAAAAATCGTTCTCTAAAGTCTGTAAGAAGTTCTTAAAAGTTGCATGTTTTCATATGCGGTCTCTACACAATAAGTCTCCTGATCTACTATACGTTATGCTAACTTCGTCCCCGAAATTGTCTTGGTTTAGATGTCATGTATCACTTTCGAACCACCACATGAAACAAATAGCCGAGTCATGCCCCAATATTCAGCACCTAGATCTTTTTTTAAGGCAACCCCTTGATCATGAGGTGGGTAAGTTAGATTTTGATGATGTTGGCTTGTGTGCAATAGCGAATGCTTGCATTGATTTGGATCGTGTGAATCTAAGTGGGAGGTTGCTCTTTAGGGAAATAGGAATTGGTTCCCTTGTAAGATCATGCAAAAATTTAACATGGTTAAGTTTACTAAACTGTGAAAATGTCACTGACAAATCATTGAAAATGATTGGAGAAGCAACTCGTTTAAAATATTTATTGTTGCGAGGTTGTTATTTGATTACTGATTTGGGTTTGGAGTATTTGGCGAATGAGGATTTGAGGTATTGTTTGGAGACACTAGACCTAAGTAAATGTGATAGGATTACCGATAATGGGGTTATCCACTTGAAGAAAATGGTTAGTCTAAGAAACCTGGATTTGTCTAACTGTGGGGCTTATATCACAGACTATGGGGTTGTGGCCATAAGTGAGCTCCCAAATCTTAAGACATTGCATTTAGATTTCCTAATCAATATAACGGACATTTCATTACGTGAAATTGGTAGCAAGTGTTTGAAGATGTTTGTGTTAAGTTTGGAGGGTTGTGAGAAAATTACTAATGTTGGTTTACAAGCTTTTTCTGGTCATCAAACATTATTTGAACTTAGATTAGCCTCATGTTACAAAGTCACTTTGGAAGATGTCAAGCCAATTGTTATGTCCTGCCCAAAGTTGAGGAGTCTTCAGCTCAGTCGGAGCATGACTATTAAGAAGCCGATGCGAATGTCACGTCCTGAATTCTTTGATACTAATACCAATCGCTGTCGGGTGGTGTACTGGGCATAACCTCTTAGTTACAACCAGTGTATTTGGGATTTTTATATCTTCTTGCAAAACTTGTGAGCACTCACAGGTTAGTTATGCTCGTCTTTATCTTTGCTTATGTGACATTGTCTCAATTTATATTGTAATTTTCTTTTTTTTCTATGTATACAATTGAAAATGAAGCATCCTCGCTCTCAATTTGGTTTTAAACTTGAGGAAGCAGCCTTGTGGATCCATATTGTATTCTTATTTTCTTCCTTTATACGGAACTTAACTACTGCAGCAACAAAACAAAATACAGTTAACTAAAATTCCAACCTGACATAGCAACAAAAAGATTAAAATATGTTCCATCTTATATTTTGTTGGGCTAACATGCTTTGTCTTTGATGAATTTTTAATGATTTCCTGAATACCTGCTATAGGCTTTTCTATCACCATAAAAAAAATTATCTTGATCATCAGTGGCGGAATCGGGTGGGGTATCGTAATGTCTCGAGACACCTATGGGTATCAGAATGTCTTGAGACACCTAAGGATTTGTTTGAATGTCAAAGCTTAACAGCGCCAGAGTTACCACTATACCCGGCGCTGTGAGGCAAATCTGTGATGAGTGGTGACATTGCTGAAAGAAGCGAGTGTATCATATAACAGACCTGTTTCTAGTAACGGATTATGAGAATTGAGAAATACTAAACATTGAAATCAGTCTGCACAATTTAGCAAAGTTGATCACACACGCTCATAAGACATATTTAAAAAACTAAAACCAAGAGGCACTTGTAATGTCCAACTGAATTTTATGTTGTTAAAATAGTTTTGAAAATAGTAATGTGCAGTTGCAATTAGGGGTGTGTTTGTCAAGTCTAGATCAAAGACAGGTCAAGGCTATTAGAAACATACCCGTCGAGTTCAGATCAAAGATAGGACAAGGCTATATTGTAACATACCCGAACTTGACCCTAATTGAATTCACTTAGCCAGGTTCGAGTCAATTCGAGGAAAGTCCACTCGGGTAAGGCTAAACAGAATTGTAAAGAAATTGCCTATTTTCATGGGAAGAAGTCAAGTCAATTGCTTTGATTGACCTGCCGAAATTTGAGGTATCTTGATCTAAGTAGGCGAAGAAAGAAGCCGATAGCAAAGGTAGATTATGAAGACGTTAATATCAATAACCATCTATGTAAAATGAAGCGGGACTTGGAATGACTTTTTATAAGTTTTGTGCTAAACTCGTAAGTACATTTATTCTATCCGTAACACTTTGAAGATTAGTACGTACTTAAATGGAATTGCACTACTGCTTTTATGATTGTTCCTAACAAAGGTACTAACCTGCAGTTCCCTACCATGATCGATATTGTATTCTCATTCTCTTCCTGTACACAGAACTTAACTACTGCCGCAACAAAATGCACATTCCAACCTGACATAGCAACAAAATCAAATAAGATTGTTAATAGATGTGCTCAGGGCCTGGCCGATGAATTTTTTCCATGTGATGATAACTTTTGTAAAACGCGTTCATTATTGTAATATGGTCTGAATAAATTGTTCTTGATATTGTATGCATTTGGTCAATTTATGCCTTGGTTCCGTTCGTGTTGATGGTTAGCTTAACAGCGCCAGAGTTACTACTATCGGCTATCACTGTAAGAAGCAAGAAGCCAGGCAAAGCTGTAGCGAGTGACATTGCTGAAAGAAGCCAGACAAAGTGGTGGTGACTAGTGATAACGCTGAAAGAAGCCAGTATATCGTTCATTGGTGCTAATACGAATTTTGGCAAGTATAAGACTAATTGATTCTAGTTCAGATCAAGATTGAAATCAGTTTTCACAATTTGGTCATTCACTTAAACAAATGCATTTGTAATGTAAAACTGCATTTTAGCCGGTTAAAATTCTTTTAGGGCTAGTAATGTTGAACCTGCAACAGATAGAAAATGGTAAATGAATGAGTAATTAGCTAAGAAAAACAATCAAATTTAAGCTCCATTAAACATATCTGGACGATAACTTAAAGCACGAAACTTCATTCTACATATTCCGGAGAAACAATATGATAGCAAAACTTTAACTCGAACAACAGCAGCATAAAACCAGATCTATAAAACTTAACCATCAACTCAAACAGCCTAGTCATTGATGATAACTTAGTTCCTGAAGCCTCTGCTGTTTCTCCTTCCTCTAGCCTTCTCAAACTTCCTTCCCTTTGATCGCACGTATGGCTTGGTGTGGCTGTGTGGAACACCAGGAGCCTTTCCAAAGTGCCTATTTGCCTCACGACAGTTCTTTGGACCTCTGAGAAGAACCTGTAACAATGATCCAGATGTTATGTTTACTTCGGATAGTTTGGCATTAAGACGATGTAAGAGCATCTAAACTAATGTTCGGTTGAGTATAATAATGAATATTTTGAATACCGTGTTTTGGCCAAGAGGAGCTCGGAGAGCAAGCTGGTCAAAAGTCAAACATTCTCCACCAGCCTTTTCAATCCTGGCCCTAGCAGTCTCGGTGAACCTCAAAGCAGTGACCTTCATACATGGGATTTCATCCACTCTGACATCATCGGTGACTGTCCCAACAATCACAGCAATTTTGTCGTCCTACAAAACAATATTACACAAGTTCGATTATAAACTTCCCAGACATAAGCAATTGCTTGAGCGAGCTGTTTCAAATAAGATAGTGAAGTCTAAACTATGGATGTGATGGTTGAAATCACTAATTATAAGATATACCTTGCCTAACATGTAACGGGTCAATCGAGATAGCGAAATTGGAGGTTTGTTAACTTTGCTCATGAAAAGCCTCTTCAAAATCACTGCATTGAAGTTGCTTCCTGTCCTCCTCACCAGAAAACGATACAACTGATCCAAATTATGAACAAACACATTAGCATGACAGAGAAACATGCATTAAGAGATTGAAATCAAACACAGTAAAAATGAGATGAGTGAAGACCTAATATAACTAAAAGCAGACGAACAGCAAAGTTACGCAATGTGAAAACTTATATAACCTAAATTAAGCACAACCATCAAGTGAAGTGAGAAAAATATATAATTTCTATCATCTGTGTGAGTCTTGTGGAGCAGAGTGAATGCCTTTGTGGCACACAGCAGCCAGTTGAAAACGATACTGTGCGAGTCGAATAACATGTTGAAAACAATACTTGAACCAAGAGACGTGACTATATTGAAACAAGGCAATTTATTTTACACAAACGACTAATTTGTGAAATGTGACAAAAAAAAATGACAAGCAGTGGCACGGCTAAGCGTTATGCTCCATTAGAACTTTAATTACTTGTTCAATGTTAAACTAAAAGTATGATGAAAAAAAAGAATTATCATATAGATGCTAAGGGTTTTTTTTTGGGTAAAGGGTTACCCCGGTAAATATATGCTAAGGGTTTATATTGTCAGAATGTGTTGTTTTAAAAGTTCGTTGTTGTCGTTATTGAAGAAGTACTTATCTACTCTTCATTATGGGGGCTACTTCTAGATTAACTTTCAACAAGTAACCAACACTCTTCCACGAAGTTCATTATGAGATATGCGCTATCCAGGGGTGTTAAATTTGGCTTGTATGTGGGCTTATGAGCTTATTTCATTTCAGCTTACAAACATCAATTTTCTGTGGCTTATTTCGCGACTTATGGGCTTATATAAGTTTATCATATATACTAAAAACTTATACAAGTCCAAAGTCTCAATAAAGCCCAAAAATTGTAGAATATGAAACAATAACCGAGGTAGAAATAAGCTCAAAAGCCACATTTAGGCTAAAACGAACACATCCTTATTCTACTTTTACTAAAATAACTTAGAATATGTTAACTAAACTCCAAAAAGAAGCAATAAACTCTCTAGTGACATCAATTGTCCAAGTACACCTGCCTAAACAGCAAACATATGGCAAACTAGAGTCGTCTAATTTTGGCATATATAGCCGACTTATCCTTATTTTGGTTCTGGGATTAAGTTTCATAAGCTTATTTTAAAACTTTCTGACTCACATAAGTTTAATAGGTAATAAAAAGCTTATACAAGAAAAAAAGTTAGAAAAGCCACAAAAAATAAGTTCATGAAACTCATTTTTTGTTTCATTTGTAACTTTTTGGCTTATATAAGCTTAATAGGACATAATAAGTTTATGTAAGCTATCAAGTTTTAAACTAAACCACAAAAAGTGAGCTTATAAAGCATAAGCCCAAAACCAAATAAGCTATAAGCCAAAACAAAGACCCCCTTGGTTTTGGACTTATGATTCATAAGCTCACTTTTGTGGCTTAATTTAAAACTTGTCAGCTTACAGAAGTTTAATCATAATAAGCTTATGTAAGACAAAAGGTTACAAAAGCCACAAAAAAGATTTTATGAAACATACGCCCAAACCCAAATAAGCTATAAGCCGGCTATATAAGCCGAAAGAAACACAAACAAAAGGTTACCACATGCTTGCCATTTAGGCAGATATATCTGACAATTAAAGTTACTAGAAAAAATATAGCTTCTTTTTTAAAATTTAGTTAATTTAAAATTAAATCTAAAGCAGCAACTAAAAAAACATGTTCCTAGTTTTTAAAGAAATATAAAAAAAGCACAAACCTTGACGAGAAGCTTAAGATAAATATCATCGGAACGAGGAGCATTCCTTTTAGTCCTCTTGCTCTTTCCACCAGCAACTAGATCGATACCCTATACAAATTATATAAAAACAATTATATTGTATATAAATAAATTAAATATAAGGGGTGTTTGTTTCACCTTATGTAGCCAGCTTATGACTTAAGCTTGCTTTTTGTGGCTTATTTTTTCAGCTTATATAAGTTATAAGCTTATACTGTAAGGCAAAATGTTTGAAATAAGCCACAAAAACTAAGCTTATGAGACATAAGCCCAAAATCAAATAAGCCATAAGCTGACTATATAAGCTAAAACAAGCACCAATAAACACAATTATATTCAAATCGATTAAATCTAAGGGGTTTAGGGCTTATATCTCATAAGCTCGCTTTTTGTGGTTTACTTTTTTCAGCTTATACAAGTTACAAACTTATATAAGCCAAAAAGTTTGAAATAAGCCACAAAGAGCGAGCTTATGATACATAAGCCCAAAATCAAATAAGCCATAAGCCGACTGTATAAGCTAAAACAAACACCAATACAAATTGTATAGATAATTTAAATCTAAGGGGTGTTGCTAATGGTTTATTTGGTTTTAGGCTTATGTCTCATTAGCTCACTTTTTATGGCTTATTTCTTAAGCTTATTTAATAAGCTGAAAAAATAGTAAATAAGCCACAAAAAGTGAGCTTATTATACATAAGCCCAGAACCAAAAAAGCCATAAGCCAGCTATATAAGCTAAAACAAACACCCCATTTTTGTTTCCGCTTATGGCTTATTTGGTCTTGGGCTTAAGCTCACTTTTCATTGCTTGTTTTGAAACTTTTGGGTTTATATAAGCTTATCATGACATGATAAGCTTACCCAAGTTTCAAAATAAGCCATGAAAAGTGAGCTTATGAGACATAAGCCAAATCCCAAAACCAAATAAGCCATAAGCAGGACATTAAAGCAAAAACAAACACCCCTTGTTTCGGCTTATGACTTATTTGGTCTTGGGCTTATGACTCATAAGCTAACTTTTTATGGCTTATTTTGAACATTTGTAAAGAGTCCACAAAAAGCAAGCTTATGAAAAATAAGCCCATGACTAAATAAGCCATAAATCGGCTACATAAGCAAAAACAAACACCCCATTTTTGATTCGGCTTATTATAGCCAGCTTATGGTTTATTTGGTTTTGGGCTTATGTCTCATAAGCTCACTTTTCATGGCTTATTTTGAAACTTTTGGATTTATATAAGCTTATCATGTCATGATAAGCTTACCCAAGTTTCAAAATAAACCATGAAAAATGAGCTTATGAAACATAAGCCCAATACCAAATAATTCATAAGCCGAAACAAAAACAAAAATGGGGGTGTTTGTTTTCACCTTATATAGCCTCCTTATAGCCTATTTGGTATTGGGCTTATGTCTCATAAGCTCACTTTTCATGGCTTTTTACAAACTTTTTCAGCTTATTATATAAGCTGAAGAAATAAGCCATAAAAAGTGAGCTTATGAGACATGGACCCAACATCAAATAATCCACAAATCAAACAAACACCCCATTTTTGTTTCGGCTTATATAGCCGGCTTATGGCTTATTTGGTCTTGGGCTTATGTCTCATAAGCTCACTTTTCATGGCTTATTTTGAAACTTTTGGATTTATATAAGCTTATCATGACATGATAAGCTTACCCAAGTTTCAAAATAAGCCATGAAAAGTAAGCTTATGAGACATAAGCCCAATACCAAATAAGCCATAAGCCAGCTATATAAGCCGAAACAAAAACAAAAAAGGGTGTGTTTGTTTTCACCTTATATAGCCTCCTTATGGCTTATTTGGTATTGGGCTTATGTCTCATAAGCTCACTTTTCATGGCTTATTTATAAACTTTTTCAGCTTATTATATAAGTTTCAAAATAAGCCAGAAAAAGTGAGCTTATGAAACATAAGCCCAGAACCAAATAATCCATAAGCCAGCTATATAAGCCGAAACAAAAACAAAAATGGGGGTGTTTATTTTCACCTTATATAGCCTCCTTATAGCCTATTTGGTATTGGGCTTATGTCACATAAGCTCACTTTTCATGGCTTATTTACAAACTTTTTCAGCTTATTATATAAGCTGAAGAAATAAGCCATAAAAAGTGAGCTTGTGAGACATAAGCCCAAGACCAAATAAGCCATAAGCTGGCTATAAAAGGTGAAAACAAACACCCCCGTAAGGTTAATGAAATGTGATCTGAGAAATTGAATACCATGGCTTTGACGGCTGCAAAGAAAATGTGGAGACAAGAGGAAATGAAAAGGAGTGATTAGGGTTTTATTTATTTGATATAAAAAGGGTAATGGGCTTTGATTTATGGGCTTAGGATGAGCCTATTTTGTTTGGGCTTGATTTTAATTTTGAAACTTTTCATATGCTTGTAAAAGTTTAGGTTTTAAAAGAAAGAAAAATAAAATAAACAAGTTTGGATGTTGGTTTATTCGGGTGAATTCTTTTTCGTCAACGCGAAAAACTGAACCAAATCGAATTACAATTCAATTGAATCGTACCGAAAATCGAATTTGAATTTAAATATAGTTCGGTATTCGGATTGAGTTGAATAACATGAATTATACTATTTATTTTCAAAAAATTTTATAATTAAATATAAATATATAGCAATAAATAGCATTTCAATTTGTTTTTTATACTAAGATTAAATTCTACTGATCATCAGTATATATATAAATATAAATTCGGTTGTTGGTTCGATTTTCAGTTTCGATTGCTAAACCTATATCCAACTCAAAAAAATGAATTTGTAGTTCGGTTCGTTCGATCCGGTTATGAGTTTGGTTCGATTATCTTTGGTTCGATTTTGGTTCATTCGGCTTATTTGTGTTTTTTGCCCACCCTTGTCTTTAAATCATTAAAACATGTTTATGACGTGTTTTAATTATTTATATTCAGATTTGCAAGTTTTTAAAAAGCTTCAGATTTGCAAGTTTTTAAAAAGCTTAATCATCATTGGCCGTCTTTGACTATCGTTAATCATTGTTGACGTATTATTGTTTGACTGATTAATTGACAATAAAAAGATTATGAGCTTAGGTGACGACTAATCACTCATGTAAGCCTTATTTTGTAACATTGGTTTTTTTATAAAACAATCAAACAAAAAATTAAATATGGTCAAATTTATAACAATTTACATCGACCATTGTTGCACGAGAGCATTTTGAATTGCGTGTATTTGTCCTGAATTTTGTTTACTAATGCTTCATGTTGTTGGATAAATCGAACGAACAAAACAAATACGAACAAATTAAACGGAAGCTTTTATTAGATACCCAAAGTTACAATCCGAAAGATACAATAAAAAACTAATGACATTGGCATCTATTTATAGGGAACCAATGACCTAAAACTTACCAAACAAAAACATACAAAAAAATAACAAAGCTTATAGGACAAGCCAAACAAATTTACTAAACAAACCCTAAAGTTTAACTCACTTTCCAACACATGTAAAGTCGTAAAGAATTAAACTTCAAAAGGTAATTCATACCGAATTACCGAGTAATATTTTTAAATTAAATTTGGTGGTTGGAAATAATTTATTTTTAACATAAATTCAATTAATTAATCAATTAATTATAGTTATTCATTTTTTTCATTTAATAAAAAAAATATTTTCTAAAAATTATATATATCATAAACCGTTAATCGTTACGTAAAATAAAATATACCATCGTGACGAGAATTAAATTTTTTAATTGAGGAGCACATTTATATACTCTCAACTGAAAAAAAGAATTCTGAGAAAATCATATATGATTCGTATCATGAATCATATATGATTTTGAAAAATCATATATGATTTTCTCACGAAAAAGAAGTGCGTCGAAAGTATATATATATATATATATGCCCCTCGATAAAAAGATGATTTAATCATCGTTATAACGGTGTATTTTTTGTCACTTAACGATTTACCATTTGTGAGACATTTATTTTTTAAGACAAAGGTGGTAAGTTAGTTTGACCTTGTGGTATTTCATTTATGCATATTTTGTCACTCGTTTTGTAAAAGTGCGACGGTCTTCCTAGTTTTCATGCTTTCAGATCGTTTTGGTCCTTTGACCTAACATGTATTAAAATTTGATCGTTAATCACTTTTAATATAGGGACACAAGATCTTTGAAGTATGTTGTACTTTAAAACTTGGATCGATCCATTGTCTCCTCAAATTAGAAGGTTAAGTTGTACTAAAGTTTTTCTTTGGTCAAAACTATTTTTTATTGAAAATAAGCCTCTTAAAATGCTAATATTGCATATTATTTAAATTAGTAGTATTAATGCATTTTAGATTTACTCTTGAAATGTATCTACTAGTTTGCATCTTGTTATGTGTAGGTACTCGTGAAGATAAACCATTCTATTGATTGTGGATTGAGTTACTTACACTTGTAGAAGACTCATCTTCTTTGATTTCCAACATCAGTGAATGATGATATCAAGATGAGTAGAAGTGATACTAGTCTTTGAAAACTTAGTAGTCACTATTAGTCATTGTTGGGCTTTGCATCGATCCCTTGAATGCTTGGGATGCAATTTGTGGCCAATGTACGCTTTCGTTCTTCCACACGCCCTATTGATCATTCTTTTAATCATTAATTGACTATATGCTTGTTCTTGGCATCCCTGCCTTGACATTTATTTGTGGTTTGTGATTCTTTTCTTTTTCCCTCTCAAACATTCATTGCTTAGATACTTGACTCACTATGGAGATGTAGGGTGAGTTAGTAGAAGCTTAAAGTATCAAGCATGATTTCTATGGTTTGCACCCTTACGGTTAGTAGGCCCTATATCATGTGTAACTTGTGCAATTAAGCTCATCTTTAGGATGATTAGTGAATCCCTTAAGATACCAAACTACTTCATTAGGTTGTAGGTGGATTTTACACATTTATAATTGAAATATTCCAAGGATATTGTTATTGTTAATTCTAGCAATAATTATCTGATCATGTGGGAGAGAAAGTGAATCTATACTTTGCTCATATTTTGAAATAGAATAAGACTACTCTTGAAAATGATCTTACTATATGCATCAAAATTGCTTGGTTTAATTCATTACCAAAGCCGTTTAGACTATCGCCGGAAAGGCACGTCTTAAACCACTATATATGACACAAGCTCTTCACACCATCAATTTGAAGAATGATTTGTCCTTTGAGCAATGTCCTTGGTCTTGATTCACTTCTCTTGACTCCTCTCCCTTTGCCTTTTTGCTACGAGTAGCCGTTCGTTCATTTCGGTCTTTTCCCATCTCGATTCAACTCGTAATCCTTCAACAAGGCATTATTATCTTGTGTTGTGGTGGTCCAATGATATCCTAAAAGGCTTAAGACATATTTTTAAGTATTTTAAAAATTTTGGTTTTCAAAAATTCATCGTTTTTCTTTGTTAAAAACCTGCCTCTGTAGGCGGTTCTTTATCTCGGCGGCTCAAAGGCGCGGTTCCTTATCGATAAGGAACCGCGGGCAATATCTTTTGTTAGAGCGCCAATTTTATTAAAATAGCTTTTTCAAACTTGTCTTTCTCTCTCCTTCACTCAGCAGACGATTTTTCTGTGTTTTTCCACCATTGTTGAAGCTCCTAAAACCTTAAATTACTCAAATTAATTGATTCAAGTTCGTGGGTTTTACTCATCCATCATCCAAGATCAATTAATTGTAAGTTATTTCTTTCAATTTCATCTAATTTATTCTAGGGTTCATACATTCATAATTAGGTATTTTTAAAATTGACATTGAATTAGAACCTTACTAGGAATAAGAGTTGACATAGTATTGTTACTATGATTCCTTAGGTTCATATTCATATAAATTTCACTAAAACCCATTTGTAGAACAAATTCGAATTTTGACTAAATATTTTTGGTTGATTGATGGAATTGATATGAACATATGAACAAATTGATAATGGCATTGTTAAATGCTTATCTAAAAAACATTGTTTTGAAAAAACCAATGTTCTAGTTCATTGTTGATTTTACATAGTTCATATGTTTTGATCAATGATGAAATGGGTACATTGTGAATATGAGAATGACAAGGATTAAGCCTTGATTTATCAAGATATTGATAAAACACATTCTCGCTTTCCTTGATTTTTGGTTTATATGTAACATATGAGTAATTAGAGAAATATGTTTATATGTTATTTTTAGGTATTTTCATCATGACCACAGGATATCAAAATAACCATCTACTCACTAGAAGATACATGCCTAATCCTTCGTTGACTAATCAATCTCGCTCTTTTCAAAACACTTATCATAATCTCGAGTCTCGTTGTTTCCATGAAGGACGTATTGTTCATTCTAACCTTCGTGGACTTGATTTCATTCGATTCATGTTCAGTACCATTGGATTCGATTGTTTGCTTGATATTGATGAGCCAGTATTCCCTTCTTTCCTCATGGAATTTTTAACTCATTTAAGTTAATACACATCAACAATGGTTTATCTTTAAGAATTTCCATTAAGGGGAAAACCTTTGTATACACTCTCGATGAATTTAGTGAGATTCTCGGAGTTCCATACGAAGGTCAATGTAGGTTCACCGATGCTTGGAGTGTAAACCACTTAGAATCGGCCCATGTTGATGTGCATTACTTGACTGAGATTCCTTCGGCTTCGGACATCATTCGTGCCCTTGCCTCACCTCGTGAACATCCTATCCTTGGTATTTTTGAAGGAGAATTTCGTGCTCTCACTCCTTGGGAATTACTAGCTAGCGATCTTAGTGATTTCATGGTCCCTTGGGCCAAAATCATTAGAGAAAATGCAATGTGTTTGGTTGGTGATCGCAACCATGTGCCTGCTTGTCTTGCACATATGTTGTATTGTGTTGTTACCACTAATCCATACAACCTTGCATTTTTCATAGCTAAAAGGATAAGATTTATTCTCAATGGATCTCGGTCTACTCTTCCTTATGCCATGATTCTCTCACGGCTTCTTAAGAGAGTTCTCCTTGATCATCCTCCTCTTAATCCTTCTTCTTTTCACTCCGTGGTTCGAGTCATGTTTCCCATTGAAGGAAATGTCCCTTCAATTCTCACACATGACTCAAATGAAGATGAAAATGTCTCTCAAGACAATTCTCTCATTTCTAGTTATGATTTGTCATCATCTATCTCTCAATTGTCTTCACTAAACATTGATTCAGACTATCATTATTGTCTCAATCTTCATCTTCAGGATTGAATCCGAAGTGAATCAAGGCAAGGAGGAAATGATCATAGATGAATGATATATACCACTCTTGTGAGATTAACATGTGTGTAAACATGTATGGATTGTTGAACTCTATCTCTTCTCTTATCTCTATTCATAGAATGTTGTGTATTCCTTAACTAACAATTTGTGTTTGGATTACCTAGTATTTTAATCCTAGTTATCATGGTATCGATTTTTCGATTTTCATGGCTATTTGCATCTTATATGTTTAGATAGCCTCCTAATCTTTGATTATTAGCTCTCTTTGGCTTGATAAACCTTAGTATAAAATTTGGGCTAGCAAAAGTTTAAGGAAGTGCCTTTTTCAAACTCCTCTGATCGCGGTTCCATATTGAACCCGCGGTTCTTTAGCGATAAGGAACCTTGGCCCTACGTAAGGAACCACCCAGTACTGTTTCAACAGAATCTTTACACTGTTTTCTTTACTCTGTGTAAAACTTTGATAAAACGTTTGCAAAAACCTGCACTTTCCTAAACTAGGCTACCTAATTTCATTGTTCACATAAAATGATTTTAACCTATTACTAGTTTGGATCATCCCTTTCTCTTCTTAAACCCTCTTTTGTTGATTGTGTTCTTCATCCCTTCAACTCTTCTTTTAACCTCAACATTCAACCATGGTATCCACTAGAACATCCAACTCCTCCAAAACATCTTCATCCAAAAGAAGTCTTAAGGTGAATCTCAAGTCCTCTAAACTTGGTTCTCCATCTTCTTTCAAACCTAAAAATGAAGTCACCTATACTCATCTCCTCATCACTTTCACCACCTCTTGCCTCTTGGCAAACAAACTCAACCCATGGTACTAACCACTCTCATGGTTCTACCTCCTCTTTATTCCAATCAAGGATGAATGAGGTTTCCTCTCCACTAATTTCTATCCCTCCCTTAAATGTGAATGCTCAACCACAACCTCATCAAATGATTCACTTTGTTTTTGAGCCTCTTCCCTTCACCCTACCAAATTCACCCATCTCACCTATTTCACCCTTGGATACCATGCCTTCTCCTCATCTTTCTACCACCAACACCCCTCTTTTGGGTGTTCCCATTTCCCATCTCTTGGGTGATCCACGCTTGTTTGATTTTTTCATGCACAATGGAACTAATTGTCCTTGTTGCTTGAACAAATTTCACCTCATTGATATCCTAATGTTTGAAATGATTGGGGCTTACATCAAGTTGCAAAGCTTCTTGTTGAACCTATTTGCTAATCCTCCACCTCCTAGGAGATAAATGATGGACTTTAAAATTAACATGTTTTCAAAAGAAGATCAAGCTAAAATAGAACTATGAACTCAATACCTAGTTGTTAGCTATCTTTGTAGTAGTTAATTGTCTTTTTAATTCTTGTATTTCCTTTTCTTTCCTTCATGATTTTCTCGTGTGGATGATTTATGGATTTAGATTTTATGTGCTTTAATCTATGTGATCACATTAAACAACTTCAATTTATTTAAAATTGAACCTAAATCTATTACAACCTCTAAAAACTTGACTTAAAATTGGACCAAAATGTTATTTAAATATTTTGTCACCCTTTGTCAAGACAATCTTTATGAATGTGTTGCTTTTATGCAACCCTAGCATACTCTAGTGCTAAAAGAGGTAAAGATCTAATATTTGCAAATTTTTGAAAAAGTCTTATCTTTGTCCAAAACTTTTGAAAATCTGGTTTTGCAGTCCACTGGACGCGGTTCTCAAGCCTCCGGGCGGTTCCATATCGATATGGAACCACGGGCCTCTTTAAGTAACAGCGCCCAGTAAAGCCGATTTTGGCTTATTTTTGGTCTTTCTTCTTTGACCAATGTTTTGGTTAAGATTCTTTGTTTACTCAATTTGGCTAAAAATATCTAAAACCTTTCTTTTTCATTTCAAATCTTCGCCTTGTCTATTTTCTTTAAATTATTCTCTTTTGGGAGTTCTTTCCTTCATCCCTCATAATGCCTAATTCTTCCTTTTCTAACCTTGACATTTTTTTGTCACACTCTTCTCAACCTAAAGCTTCTTCTTTTAAGCTTTCAAAGAAACCGAAAATCTCGGTTAAACCCATTTGGATCAAAAAGAATAAGAATCTCATAATTCTTCTTCTTCAAAATCCTCCAAGAATTCCTCTTTCTCTCCGATTCAATATTGGAATGAGACTTACTCTATAAATCTAATTACCGGAGAAAAAGAAATTCTTCCACCACCACCTAAACCTTTCAACTCTCCTCAACTCATTGACCTAAATTCTTTCCCTAACCTCACTAGGCATTGTGAAAACCTCTCTTATATATTATCTCCCTCCCCATCAAACTCTAATCTTGATGGACCTCCCCCATCTAACGACTTTGTTTTGCATCATGGTTCCTCGTGTGCTTGTTGTCGTTTTCAAAAAATTGAACTTGCTCATATCTATGACAAGCTAAATTTTCTTGAATTCCTCCTCACTCGACCTCCTCTCAAAGTTTTTGTTCCCGTGAACAAAACTTCGAATGATGCTTCGTCGTCTTTCTTTTCCAATTAAGGCACTCTTTGTACTTTAGTTGTTTGAGTCAATAATTTTAGCAATCTTGGAAGATTATCACTATTAGAATAGCTTATGCTTTATGGTCTATTTTCCATATTTTTTGCTTTTAATATTCATATTGTGTGTATGAATATTTATCTTGTATGTTATTTCATATTTTTGTAATATAAATATTATGTGTGTTATCTTTCCCTCTAGTTTTATTACACACATTTGTTAAGAAGTTGATCATGGTTAAAACTTAAAATTAATTATGGGTGATTCCATAAATTCTAAATTTTAACCCATTGACATTTTAAATCATCTTTGATTGGTTTGTATGTTTCTGTTCTTCCTTTATTCCATCAATTGAACTATGATGTTGTCAATACACACTCTCTGGACATACTTAGCAAATGCTTACTTCTAATTTGAGATTTCTTTTCTTTCTCCCTATCAAGTTAGTTAGTAAGTAGTGCACATATATACATTGGTGTTTCTTTTCTTTCTTCTAACCTTTGTGTAGCATGTCACCTTAGCTTATTGACTTGGTGCCCCAAGCAAGGGGGAGTAAGCACCAAGAGGGAGCTACTAGCAAAAGTCCGGTTCTTTTCTTCTTCAAAGACTTGTGCTAACCTTTTTGCTTCGACAAAGGGGGGAGAAATGATAGTGATAAACTCGTTAATAATTCAAATAAACTTGTATTTTACGTAAATGAGTTTATAGTTTGTCGTAATAAAAAAGGGGGAGATTGTTAATGCATAAGCAATGCCTAAAAACATTGTTAGTATTAATTAATTTTTCTTAGTTTTGATCACGACAAATTACAAAGACATTTATTGTCAAACACAATCATAGAACGAATTATCTAACAAACACTATCATCAAGGTAATAATCATTACCCTAACATATCTTAATCATGCTTAGTGATCATAAAAGTGATTAGCCTTAAAACTCACTTTTGTCAAACATTACAAAAGATTTTTAATAAACTTTATTTTTAAGAAAATGTTTTATTAAAATGAAAATGCAAATTTGAATATGGCATATTCCATATGCCATAAGAATATCCTTTGAAGGTTTAAACAGCCTTAGATATTTTAAATTCACTAAAAGACAAAAAGAAGCGGAGTCTACGCCAGCGGTACCTTAGCACCTATGGTGGTTCCTTATCGATAAGGAACCGCGGGTGCCAATAAAGAACCACGGGCAGATATAGCCGTTGGATGTTTTGTCCTATAAATAGTGAATCAAATCTGCATTCTTATTAACCCTTTTTGGACATCTTCTTCAGCCTTCTTTCTCCTTTCTAATCCTAGTCATTTGTAAATGATCACTTAATGTGTTAAGTATGTTTACTTATGATTATCCTCTTGATCTCCTTCTTTACCTTGTCCAAAGAGAAGATCACTCACACACTTGTGATGTGATTAAAGATGTAGCATTGATGAAGATCATCTCCTCCTAAAGATCTACTCATGTTCATCATTTGTTTATTTGTGTCTTATGTAGATCCAATGTATTTGTGAATACTTGGACTAGTTGTGTTCATCCAAGTTATTTGTGAATACTTGGATTAGAGTTGTGTACATCTATTGCACATGTGTGTGCTTGAATTTATGTTGTGTAGATCCAAGCTACATATGTGTACTTGGATATGATTAGTTGAGTTGTAACTAGTTGTGTTAGTTCTCACTAAACTATAAAGTGATGTGGTTATGTCTTGTTAGTTCTCACTAAACTATAAAGTGATGTTGTTGTGTCTTGTGAGTTCTCACTAAACTATAAAGTGATATGTAGTTGTGTTGTGTGAAGTTCTCACTTAGCTTCAAAGTGAAGAGTCGTGAAGATTAGCTTTGGATTAGAACTCGACATCTAGCCTTGTGTCGGAAAATGGTAAAGTAGGCAATGTTGTGAAGATTGGTTCTACCTTTAGATTAGAACTCGACATCTAGCCTTGTGTCGTAAAAGAGTGAAGTGGGCGACGTTGTGTAGATTGGTCCTAGCTAAGATTAGGTCTCGACATTTAGCTTAGTGTCGGAAAATAATGTAAGCGACGTTGTAGGGTTTTCTCCGTTAAGAAGGGAGCTTGTAGATATAGTGGAAATCTCGAGTAAGGTGTACTCGAGGAGTGGAGTAGGAACGAGGATAGAGCCTCATTGCCGAACCACTATAAATCATAGTGTCTTCCTACTAGGTTGTTTCTTTCCTTACTCTTTACTCACATTCATTATCACTACACTTATTATACATTGTTAATGCATTAGAATTGAACCTAATCATTATGCAACTAGCTTTGAAGTAAAAAATAGTTTTGTACACTCACCAAATTGAAAGGAATTTTAATTAGGCGATAAACCGATGAGAAACTATTCAATCCCCCCTTCTAGTTTCTACAATGTGCTTAAAGCAATGTATGTTCAAAATTTTAGTTGAATGATTAAGTAGTGATAATAACATTGGTCTGGTCCGGTTCAATTTGATTCGGTCTTGTCTGATCTTCAGTCCAATCCAGTCTCAATTAAGTAAAATAAACGAATTTTTAGTAAGATCGAATTAGACCGGATCAGGCTGACCGAACTAAAGACCGAAATGGTTCAAAATCACTAATCAAGAACCGGACCGGATTTGCTCAATCCGATCTGAGTCGGTCCGGTTCGGTTTGATTTTTTGGTCCGGTTCAGTCTAGCGCTCCAAATTCTCACCTTTACATGTATGAAAGGTGAAAAGTTTCCATTGTTCTTCTTTGATTAGTTTACGTACCAAGCAATGGTAATTAAGCATAATAGAGCCAAAAGGTATCAGGTTCCACCAAAACATATATTGATGCATAAGTACCAATGAACCAAAGCTACATATATTAGTTTTAGCATCGACAATAACTCATATGCTGTCTTGCAATTGCTGCAACTTATCTAAATACTTCAAAGTCAGATCGACTCAACAACAAACGTATATAAAAACTTCATTCACCCGCGATTAGTAGATAAATCCTGATACATGCTTTATTTAAGTATGGTCATAATTATATACTCTAATACTGCTCAATTTTGCTTTTGCAAACGAGTGCTGTAAAAGTTTCCCAGAGACCGGAAAAAGCCTCTTGGTTATGAGTATAACTGTGGCCCTAAGCCTTAGCCCTTTAATGTAGAGATTTTACTAGTTGAAAAAGTTCGTTATTCTCGGTGTCTTAACGAATTGATTTCCGGTTCAAAGTGTGACTCAGTTGTTCTTGGTGAAAAATAAAATGGTTTGGTTATCTATTCTACTTAAAAGGTAAATGTACAAAATAAAAAAAATAAACTAAAAGCGATTAATTAATAAAAACAACACAATATAAATAATAAAACGTGAATTTAAAGCGAAACAATTAATAAAAATAAAACTAAAAGACGAAATTAACTATCGACTCGAATAAAGTTTACTAAATGAAAAAGGAGAGAATAAAACTAAAATGGTACTTTAAAGCTAAACGAGGCAAAACCTAAAGCGGATACTAAATAAAAGATAAAACTTAAACTTTACTAAAAAATATTAATAATAAAAATCGACGAAAAATTCAACTAAAAATACGTAACTTTCAAAAATAAAATCGGAACAACTTTAAGATAAAACTAAACAATTACGGAACAATACTATTAAATAAACAAGCTAGCAGGCTAGCTGCTGGAAGCTAGCAAGCTAGCTGCTTAATTGGAGAAGTAAGCTAACAAGCTAGCTGGTGAATCTTATTTAATTTTGTTCGGAAGATTTCCATTGGTTCAGAACATTTATTTTGGTTCGGAAGAAAATCCGGTTCGGAAGATTTTTCATTAAAATGATTCGGAACTTTGAGAAAATCTTGTTCGGAACTTTCTCAAGGATCTGGTTCGGAACTTTCTCAAGAATCAGATTCGGAACTTGTAAAAATATCGATTCGGAATTGCTAAAAACCTTTGGTTCGGAACTTCTAAAAACTGTTGATTCGGAACTTCTAAAAATACTGATTCGGAACATTAAAAATAACTTGATTCGGAACATTAAAATAACTTGATTCGGAACTTTAAACATACTCATTCGGAACTTTAAACATACTCATTGGTTCGGAACATTAATCTGGGAAACAATAAGCAAGAACGAAGAACATGGAAAGAACATGAAGGCACGAATTTAATCAAAACTAATCAAGATTAACCAAAAGATTAATCTAAAACAACCACAAATGATCTACTAACAATAACCAATCAAACCAAATCAATAACACCAACAATCATAACCAAAATAATCAAAACCCACTTGATCAAAACCATAAAAACTCAAGAACATGAACAATGAAGATGAAGAACAAATCAAACAAGAAAGGTAGAAAGAGATTAACAATAAAAGATGAAGATTAACAACAATCAAAGGTAAACTTACTTGGAATTAAAAGGAATTTAAAGGTGCAATACATGAAGATTAAGGTGCAAGAAATTAAAATGCAGAGAAATAAAAATGGTGGAAGAGTGGGTTGTCAAACCACCAACAACATGAAATTGAACTAAGCCTAATCTATTTATAGGGGAGATTAAGGAGTGCTTAGGAAGCTTCCTCCCTCTTTCATCTTCTCTTAATTGCACCATTAGGTCCTTAAGCCTTTAATCTTCTTTAATCTTGGACTTTAATGACTTTTGACTCAGGATTTCTTTAAACTTGTCTTTTAATTCTACAATAAATAAGACTTGAGTTCTTCGGCTTTAAGTAAACTTCCGTGTTTTGACTTTTTCTTCGATAAATCTTCAGAATTGGTCTTGGACTTCCGTTCTTTTTGCACTCTTGACTTCTTGACTTCGTCTTTCGTCTTTTTCTTTGATAAAAGCCCGTGAATGCCCGTGTTTCATCCACTTTTCACCTTTTCGTCCTAAATCACAACAAAAACAGAAACTACGCATAATTCCGACATAAATGACATAAAATACACATTTTGGCTCGGTTATTATTGTAATTAAGTGGTAAAAAGGATGGGTGTTTTCACACCTATCAAATCCCCTACACTTAACCATTGCAATGTCCTCATGCAATACATTAGTTACAAAGCACGTTTACATTTTTCATCAAAATCAATCCACCTTGGCCTTTATTAAAGAGATAGAAAACTATAAACATTCAAAGTAAAGAAATAAAAAACATACCTTGGGTTTTAGAAATGTCATGAATAATCATCATCCTCAAGTTTTTACTTTCTCCAAACCAAGCTTAAAAACGAGATCATTGTTATTATAAGTTAGCAAACTAACACGAACTCATGTGGGCCAATTATTCACTTAGACTCCCTTATTCCTAGGTGTATCTCTTATATTTTATTGTTGTCTTGAATGATCACGAGGATGCATTTTTAACTTATTTCGATAGTTTATTAGGCTGAAAATAAAGTGAAGATTTAATCAATAGTTAGCTAAAGGACAAAATCTTTTAAAACTGCTTCTCGGGACCTCATAAAGTTCATATCTTGGCATAACTCGCTTCACGATTTGAGACCTTTCTCAGACCGATATTTGGCAGCGACTTCATACTTCAAATCTTGAGAGACGTTCATGAAATAATGGCCTTCTCTTCATAATAGGAATTTCTTCACTTGAAGTTTTGAGATATTCTTCATAAATGGACCACGACTTCTTCATTTTTCTCCAATCTTTATTTTGGACTTTGATATACAACGATCCGCCTCCTTTTAGGACTTGGATCTATTTATCCTCATACCTTGCTAGGGTCTTTTCGGATATATTTCTCCATGATCTTTTGGGGAGTTCTTGCTTTTCGTCGTGTGTCTCGATCCTTCATATTGATTTTTGATAAATGAGTCTTCACACCACTTTTGGATCTTTAGCAACAAAATGTAGCCCTCATGTCTTGTTATGACCTTTTTGGACTCGCCAATCTTAGCATCCCGCTTCAATAAGTTATGCCTTGGCTATGAACTCTAATCCATACCGAGCAACTTTTAAACGATCTTGGGCTAGAAGCTAAGTAACTTTTCAAATCGTACAACCTTATTTATTGCAGATAAATTTATTAGCAAGCGATGGGAGAATAGGCTTATAATTAACTCACATAAATTCACGAAAGAATACCAAACTTATAATTGACTCTATCATCTCTCGTTCTCCACAGTTTAAAATCTCAAAGAATGAGACTCGTGGATGCTTAGCCTATTAAATCAAAGTTTTGGGTTTTCGAGTCGCATATAGGTTCTTGCAAATTCTTAGACTTTTTCAAGTTTAGAAATCGCATTTTAAAGTTCCCTTGATAAACGACTCTCTAGGATCAATTATAGGAACTTGCGAAAAGTTCTTGTTCTTAACCCATGAGAGTTAATACTTTCGCGTTTTATAGCTCCCTATATAAAAGCCTAGCAAAACTTGACTTAAACACGTTAAGGATACTAGCTAGAGTAAACTTAGACAAGTAAACTCGGGTTGAGTCAAAAGATTCACAACGTTTGAAAATTTAAAACCACTTTATTAAAAGTTTATTCTAATAAGGAAAGAAAATAACTATACAAAGGTAAAAACAACTATACAACTAGGCCAAAATAGATTAAAAATTTTGAAAAATATCGAAAAATCAAATTTTCCGGTTAAAATGAGGAAAAATACAAGGAAAAGGCCACTTAACTTCGATAGAAGTCCCCCTACACTTGATATAAACATTGTCCTCAATGTTTAAGCATGTGGGAGTAAACTCCCCTACACTTAGGATATTGTGCACTTTGTTTAAATCTCGCTAAGGAAAAGACAACTAAAGAGATTCCTATTTTAGTATTGGAAAATATAAAATAGTGAATCGAAAAGAGTTTAGGATAGAACCGGGAAGACGGGAACACGGAATCACGGTTCGTCAAAAGTCATCAAGAGTGTGTCTTTGAAGCTCTGATCCCTGCACATGATAAAAGAGAAAACAAGAAACACCACGGGGGCTCCCCTACACTTATGGTAAAAAGATAGATAGATAATTGGGTTTCCTCCCAAAAAGTGCTTGTTTATATTAACCGAGTCACGAGCCTGACTCGTCCCCGAATTAAATGGTCCATGGGGAAGCCTCGAATGTGATACCGGGATCAAAGACCTTGTCCTCGTTCCCGGTTGACATCAACAAAGGAGAGGCGGGGGGATAAGTCTTAAATGGGAGAAAAGTCCTTTCAACATACGAGAAGTATGTGAAATCAAGATCCACGGGCGGTGGGGTGGGTAAAGTAAGCACATTGTCATCCCCCAAAGACAATGGAGGCGGAGCATTCGGCAAAGCCGTAATGTTATCAATGATAATAAAATCAATGTCACCTCCCGGGTCAAAGCACTCATCCTCCGTAAGAGTGGCTAAAGGGGAGGATGAAAGGTGCTCGGGAGGAGGACTTGGGACAATACCTTCCTGCAACAAATTATCAAAAATAATATCCCCCTTCGTATCATTATCATCAATACCTGGAGGCATGGAGTGAATGTCGATTTCTTCCAGCAATGGGTCATTATCTTCAACGGGAGGAATAGATGGAGGTAAAGACTCGGAAAGACGAGGAGAAGTCAACTCTTCGATCTGAGCAATAAGAAGGTGCACTTTCCGTAATCTATCGTGAAGCAGCACGTCTTCCACCTCATCCACAAGATCAAGTTCATCGGTGAACTTCTCGTAAGCCGGAGAGAATAAATCGTCATCGCCCGCATCTCCCGGTGGAGATTGAGAAATTTCAAAAGTGAAATTCTCATAGCGGGGAGAAGAATCGTCATCATTTGGATCGACCGCTTGCGTGAAAGCAACGTCGTCCTGAAGCTCCATAGCAGGTAAGTCACAAACCTCATTATCCAATACTTTGTCGAGACCAACATCACTAAGCTCATTCAACGAATCTAGATCCTTAGATGCAGTAGTAACATCGAGAGTAGGAGCAGTAACTTTAGAAGATGTGTTGAAAGTGCATACAGCATCATCGTCATCATCATCATAATAGTATTGATGCACAAGAGGAGGGGTATAATCACTAAGATTAGATACTTGCTCTTGTTGCAGTCGCTTTTCCTCCGCCCATGCTTCTTTTGTTAGAACAACGGCTTCTTGAAGTTGCATAATGATGGAGTGTATTTCGTCATTCAAAGTAGTGAGTTGTGGGTCAAGATTAATTTGCTGAGAGGATTGATGATTGAGGGTGTGATGTGGGGGCTCAAAATGTTGAAAACCTGAATTATAGCATGGGTGTGGTTCATAGTAGTTCATCGGTTGAGAAGAATTAGAAACCGGGTTTGGTTCATAATAATCCATTGGTGAAGAAAACTGAGGACACGGATTTTGCTCATAATAATTCATTGGTTGACAATAAGAAGTATCGTGAGGACCCCCGCAGTTGTTGCAAAACAGGTAAGTAGAAAGAGTGGGTGCGTCTTGTGGATAGCTATTATCATTGTCATAATTGTACCCCGGTTCTTGCTCGTGACCATACGGGTATCGAACCGGGCACGAAACATGCCAATGAGAATCGCTTCCACAATAGATGCACGGGGGAACAGGAGGTGGGTTCAAAAAGGACGAATTAGTCGAGTTGCAAAAAGGACAAAATCCGAATTGTGTGTTGTCGATATCGTTTCCGCACCGCTCACATGTACACCATTGACAAGAGTCGTTCCCGTATAATCGTCTCCCACACCCGACGCAATGGACATAAAAATCCATAAAGAAAAATAGATAAGCAAGAATAATATTTTTGGTGCAAAACTTTGAAAAAGAAATGCTTTTTATGATTTTTCAAATGTTTTTGGGATTTTTGAAAATTTTTTACACGAAAAATAACGTTCACGAGTGAACGGATCCCAAAAGCCAACGCGTCTCTCACAAAAAACCGTTAATCTTCACGAAAAGAGCCGGCAGCGGCGTCATTTTAATGTAGAGATTTTACTAGTTGAAAAAGTTCGTTATTCTCGGTGTCTTAACGAATTGATTTCCGGTTCAAAGTGTGACTCAGTTGTTCTTGGTGGAAAATAAAATGGTTTGGTTATCTATTCTACTTAAAAGGTAAATGTACAAAATAAAAACAATAAACTAAAAGCGATTAATTAATAAAAACAACACAATATAAATAATAAAACGTGAATTTAAAGCGAAACAATTAATAAAAATAAAACTAAAAGACGAAATTAACTATCGACTCGAAAATAAAGTTTACTAAATGAAAAAGGAGAGAATAAAACTAAAATGGTACTTTAAAGCTAAACGAGGCAAAACCTAAAGCGGATACTAAATAAAAGATAAAACTTAAACTTTACGAAAAAATATTAATACTAAAAATTAGGGGTGTCCATAATTCGGGTTTGACCCAAAAAAACCGAAAACCGAACCGAACCGAACCGAACCCGAACTAAAACCGAATCGAAATAGAATTCGGGTTTTGGGTCATAACCGAACCGAACCGAACTACAAATACGGTTTTCGGGTTGGGTATGGGTTTGGCCGTCGGACCCGAGAACCGAACCGAAAACCGAAATTTTATAAATATATATATATTTTTAATAAATATATATATATATATATATAATAGTTATTAAAATTTAATTTAATCCTAATATATGCAAACTAGTTATTAAAACATAATTTTAATATAAAAATATCATTTTATATTTGAAATAACCTTTTTTTTCTAAATATTTATATAATTATATATTTTTTTTGAAAAATTCAGAAAATTCGGGTTATTCGGGTCAACCCGAAAACCGAACCGAATTCAAATTCGGTTTTCGGTTCGGTTCGGTTTAAATCTATTTCGGTTCGGTTCGGTTTTCGGGTTGACTCAGAAAAAAAAATTAACCGAATAACCCGAACCGAATTAACCGAACAACCCGATAACCGAACCGAATGACACCCCTACTAAAAATCGACGAAAAATTCAACTAAAAATACGTAACTTTCAAAAATAAAATCGGAACAACTTTCAGATAAAACTAAACAATTACGGAACAATACTATTAAATAAACAAGCTAGCAGGCTAGCTGCTGGAAGCTAGCAAGCTAGCTGCTTAATTGGCGGAAAAAGAAGTAAGCTAGCAAGCTAGCTGGTGAATCTTATTTAATTTTGTTCGGACGATTTCCATTGGTTCAGAACATTTATTTTGGTTCGGAAGAAAATCTGGTTCGGAAGATTTTTCATTAAAATGATTCGGAACTTTAAGAAAATCTTGTTCGGAACTTTCTCAAGGATCTGGTTCGGAACTTTCTCAAGAATCAGATTCGGAACTTGTAAAAATATCGACTCGGAATTGCTAAAAACCTTTGGTTCGGAACTTCTAAAAACTGTTGATTCAGAACTTCTAAAAATACTGATTCGGAACATTAAAAATAACTTGATTCGGAACATTAATAATAACTTGATTCAGAACTTTAAACATACTCATTCGGAACTTTAAACATACTCATTGGTTCGGAACATTAATCTGGGAAACAGTAAGCAAGAACGAAGAACAGGGAAAGAACATGAAGGCACGAATTTAATCAAAACTAATCAAGATTAACCAAAAGATTAATCTAAAACAACCACAAATGATCTACTAACAATAACCAATCAAACCAAATCAATAACACCAACAATCATAACAAAAATAATCAAAACCCACTTGATCAAAACCATAAAAACTCAAGAACATGAACAATGAAGATGAAGAACAAATCAAACAAGAAAGGTAGAAGGAGATTAACAATAAAAGATGAAGATTAACAACAATCAAAGGTAAACTTACTTGGAATTAAAAGGAATTTAAAGGTGCAATACATGAAGATTAAGGTGTAAGAAATTAAAATGCAGAGAAATAAAAATGGTGGAAGAGTGGGTTGTCAAGCCACCAACAACATGAAAATAAACTAAGCCTAATCTATTTATAGGGGAGATTAAGGAGTGCTTAGGAAGCTTCCTCCCTCTTTCATCTTCTCTTAATAACACCATTAGGTCCTTAAGCCTTTAATCTTCTTTAATCTTGGACTTTAATGACTTTTGGCTCGGGATTTCTTTAAACTCGTCTTTTAATTCTACAATAAATAAGACTTGAGTTCTTCGGCTTTAAGTAAACTTCCATCTTTTGACTTTTTCTTCGATAAATCTTCAAAATTGGTCTTGGACTTCCGTTCTTTTTGCACTCTTGACTTCTTGACTTCGTCTTTCGTCTTTTTCTTTGATAAAAGCCCGTGAATGCCCGTGTTTCATCCAGTTTTCACCTTTTCGTCCTAAATCACAACAAAAACACAAACCACGCATAATTCCGACATAAATGACATAAAATACACGTTTTGGCTCGGTTATTATTGTAATTAAGTGGTAAAAAGGATGGGTGTTTTCACACCTATCACCCTTCCTACCAATGGCCAAGACCAGCAGGCCCCAACAATATATCACTATAAACTTCTTAGTAAAAAATTAAACTTTTTTTTAAATCATAATAATTACTACTGTATTAGATTTCCTATATATCACTGCTGAAAATAATTAATCTAAAACAAATTTCAATAACTATAACATAAGCATATTACAATAGACCAGTAGCATTTAAAAACTAGAGCAAAGGTGAAAACTATTCGTACGTCTTGGTTCCAAACTTCCAACTCCTCAGCTCCGATCCCCTTGCTTGCTCTTATTGTAAATACGATATAGTTTAACCCGAAAAGAAATGCATACTAGTGATCGGATGGGTAATGGTCATCCAAAGAATAATAACAACCTAGATCAAGTTCTTCTTCATCAACATCATCATTTGGAATTTATTCAACTTCTTTTTGACCTAGCCATTTTAGTAGAATAGCTATCGGGATTCCCATGATAAATCCGGCTGCAAATGCCAACATGGTTTGATGAAGTTAAATAATTTCTAATGAGTTGGATATTTTGATGATGTTAAAATGAAGCTCATTTGTCCAATTAATACAAGAGTGAGAAAGACTTTGTGGTCTATTTCATGCACCAATACTATACGTAGTACGATATGTTTCATCATATTTGTCTAAATCTCGTCTTTTCCTCATGGAAGTGCTACAAACGCGTTGATGGGAAATGAATTCATGAAAATATTCAGACATCCAAGCTGGATGCAAGTTGTCTATGTTTTCATAAATATTCAATAATAAGAGGCGAGAGTACGGTGGAGAGACAATCTTTTTCGACTTTGTCTCTATTGCTGTCACAACACCACAAAACAACTAACCAAAACACATAATTGTTATGACACACACTTCCTCTCTCCACTTTGACCCAACCACTATTTTAGTATCTTTATTTTGTTTATTTTCATTTTCACATAAATTTAAATTCATTTCATTAAATTAAAATACAAATACATAAATTAAATACACTATGAAAATAAAAATAAAGAACTATTTCAAATATTAACTGATTAACTTTTACACCAGGTAAAATGTAACACCCCCATTTTTACCTTAACGTAGTGAAACATCATTTTGTGGTATTATAAAACACAAGTCATAATAATAAAAAATAACTCAAAAGATTGTTTAAATCAACTTTATTAACTATTCATTCAAAATCAGAGCTTACAACATGAGGTTTTCAAATTCTATGACAATAGTTTAAGCTCGTGCCTCTTCATGTCATCTTTATACTGCTCCATACCATCAATCCTTAATACCTGAAATATAGATGATATTGGTGTAAGTTATATGGATTAACTTAATGTAAATATGAAAATTAGTTACATGTTTTTGATTTTGTAAAACCAATTCATAATAAACTTGGTTGCAATTTTGTTTATCTCTACTATATATAATGGAAGATATTAATAAAACTTAAAAATGAGTAATATTTTAATCTCTAAAATATCATTAAAAAATTTCAAACTTTTATTTACAGTGTCATATTTTTTTTCAAATATTTTTGTCGTTTTCTTACAAATTCATCACAATCTTGATTATACCCAATTTGTTAAACCTAAACTAAAAGGATGTTGGGTAATCTTGGATGAAAATGAATAGTATTTATTATCGTCAGGTAATAAACGTTATAAAAAACACTTACCATAATACATCAATCCTAAATATTTGTCGCTATATAATTTCTTTATCATGTTGGTTCTCTCATCGAACACATCAGCGTCACATCAGTTTTATCTCTCCTACTTTTTACCCTCACACACACTCACAATTCATGCTTATTAGTCACCAAACACATTCACCGGAGAAATTATTTTTTTATTCAAAATAATACTTTAAGTAATTAATAACTAAAAACATCACATTAGAAATTTAAAAATATTACATAGAAAATTTAAAAACACTACATTAAAAAATTAAAACATTATATTAAAACTTTAAACTTTTGGGAAATTCAATTGAGTTGTTTGAGTTGTGTTTGAAATTGTTTGATGTTTTGTATGTAGAAATAATATTTTTTGTTGTGTAAAAAATAAGGTGTTTTAAAATGTATTTATAGAAAATAATTGAGGTGTTCAAAAAGTTTTTTTTTTAAATAAATGAAAGTATCCGTTTGACTAGGAGACTCTACATGTGCCCGTTTGCCGAAAAATGACCAACTCTCATAGTAAGCCATTTTTTTCTTACCTCATGCGTGACTTTCGAATCATTTAGCAAAATTGCTCGTGACGTTGTTCCGCACGAAGCCGTCACGAATGATCACACGCACCTAATAAATATAGCCTTATGCAGAGATACACATACAATATGATGAACATGTTTTTTTTATTAAAGCACCGTTGATTGTAAGTTAATATAGTACAATTCATTAATGATTCATACACTTTAATTATAGTTTAATCAATAAACTTTTTACACTTATTGGTGTTTTTTGTGTCACCAATATGATTTAAGTTTAATGGATTATATTAAACAAGTTGAGATTGTGCGGCGTGCACACTTGCATGACACTATTGTGATTATCATTCCGAGGCGAAGCCTTTGAACCACGGGGATCCGGGGGCGACGCCCCGCGTAGTAGGGTCAATGGGCGACAACCGTGATAGGGTCCAAGGGGCGGGAACCCCTGTCAGGCCAGCTTGGAAACATTTTATTTGGTGTAAAGTGTTATGTTAAAAACACACTTTGAAATAAAATTCCCGTTAAATTATAGACTCGATTTTGCCGGTTATATTAACTGATTCAACAGTTATATTTAACTGCTATGACAATTATTACTGCTATTCAGTTTTGTGGGTCTATATACATCTATTCTTTGGCTCATTATTCCTAACATAAAAAAACATATTCTCGTTTCTAATATGAGTTTTATCCGATTTGAAATTCCGATAGAAACATCGAAATACTTCAATATGAAAGTGTTTACACGACTCTTAAATTTATGTGATCCTATATTTCTAACACTTGTAACACTTAGAATCATAAGTAAAATAAAAGTTTATACACATATTATGAAATATACACTAAAGAAGCGTGTCTTAACTAATTCTTTTAAACTCATTTCACCTTGCACCTTTTTTCTTTCTTTTCCTTATCCCATGATCCTTTTTCATATCGTAGAAGTGCAGCATTGCTCCTTCATTCTTCATAACGACTATAACTAAGCTGACAACTAATAAAGCAAGCACCTTCATGGACTCATGGGAGCCTCTCAGCTCGTACTGCTCACACTCCTAGATCTTCACGGCACCTCCTCCACCATAGTGTGAGCTGAACCCGACCTTATTTAAACTCGGGTTACTCGGGTTCGGGTCTATTCGGGTCGAGTCTATTCGAGTCGGGTCTAGTCGGGTTCGGATCAACCTGAATTCGGGTAAATTATAAAAAAAAAATTTAAATTTTTTTTAACAAAATTTATATTAAATTTTAATTTTAAAAATAAGAAAATAAAAAAAAAATCTTATTCGGGTTGATCCAACCCCGAATTACACATAAATATTATATCTGATATCCGACCCGATTTCGAATTCGGGTTAATCGGATTGACCCGACAAACCCAAAGTAAAATTTCAACTCGAATAACCCGACCCGAATATGCTCGAGTCGGGTCACCCCTACGTCATTATATTCTACTCTGGAATCGTCAATTATTTTTAAAAGAAAAGTGATGATCTTGCTTCAAGTTTAAACAATAAGACAAATTGTACAATGGTTTAAAACATGTGAATCGACATCAAGTGAGATAGACGTGTAAATTACATCCTTAAACACAATTTAAAAGATACTTTACGATAAACACCACTATACTTTTCTGAACCTATAGAACTTGAGAACAAAATGTCATTCAACAAAACCGAAATGGGGACGATGGGAATGGTTTTTCTTTCGTTCTATTTCTGTATATTATTTCGGTCGGTCGACGGAAATGGTGAGCCGTCAGCCTATGAAGTTCTAAAGAGCTACAATCTCCCAATTGGTGTTCTTCCAAAAGGTGCTCTTGGATACACTTTGGATCGTATTAGTGGTGAGTTTTCGGTTAACCTAAGCAGCGACTGTAACGTGCATGCGGGCGAGTTTGATGTCAAATATAACTCTCCAATCACGGGTGTGATCTCTCAAAACAACCTCGGAAGAATAGGCGGTGTAAAGGAGAAAATAGCATTGTTTTGGACGGCTATCGAAAATGTCAATAGGGACCGAAACCAACTTAGGTTCAAGATTCGTAAGGTTGGAACCAAAAGCTTCCCAGTTGATGATTTTAACTCGTGTCCTAACTGTTAATTGTTAAATTTGTTGTAACAATTGGATTATATAAGAACATATTGGTGTAAATTATGGATCAACTTAATGTCAATATGAAAATTACTTACATATTTTGAATTAATCAACCTTCCTTAACTTTTTACTATGAGTTAGTAGTTACTACAATGTTAACTTTTAACTTTAACTTTGAACTTTTACCTATCAGTTACTAGTTAGAATTTGTCTCATTTCAAATTTGTCCAGGAGACATGTGTAGCAAAACATATACTGTAAAACAACTTCTAGTAATGTTATTAGGACACTAAACAACAACAAAATCTACACCAAATGTAAAATACAAACACTCATTAACAAAAACAAATCTCACTTTCAAAATACATATTACAAATCACCTTTTAAATATCTGAGTTGATTCTATTCAGTTAATGCTAATATACATTTTGGACCTATATAAACACCACCTTCATAGTAGGTTTTAACACAAAGAAATACACCACTCACACTATTGCTCACAGAAGCTTATCAATGGCATTCACCAAAACATTTGGAGTGATCTTTCTTTGTTTTTCTCTTTGTCTTGTGTTTTCAATCGCCGATGGAAATGCTCCCCAGTCGGCCTATGAAGTCCTACAAAGCTATAACCTTCCGGTTGGTGTTCTTCCAGCGGGCGTTGCTGGATACACTTTGGATTCGAATAGTGGTCTGTTTTGGGTTAATCTGAATAATGAATGTAACTTCCATTTAGGCGGTCATAAGATCAAATATGAGTCCGTAATCACGGGCGTGATAACACAAAACAACTTAGGAGAACTAGATGGTGTCAAGGTGAAAACTGCATTTTTTTGGTCTAAAATTAAGAATGTTTATAGGGACCAAGACCAGCTAGTGTTCAAAGTTGGTATTTTTGGGACCAAAAGTTTCGCCCTTAGCGATTTTAGTTATTCTCCCCAATGCTATTAATAAGTACGTGTAGTTGGATAGAAACTTTGTAACGGTATGATTGTCCAATTCAAGGGTGAACTCGTTGAATCGATATAAAATAATTCATTACTTTTGATTGTTAAAACTACTTAGTTTCTTTGTGTCATTTTTACTATATCATCTTCATTTCATTTAATGCTTACATCTTATTGTTGTTACCTGTTTTACATCTTCATTTCATTTCATGCTTACATCTTACATTTTTACGGTATGATGAACTTTTTCCATTTTGTTTATTTTCTCAACTAATCAAGAGACTAGTTAAAAAGTACAATATAGAATTATATAGAATTACAGATTACGATCATAAGAAGATCACTAAGCCGATCACTAATTCGGATTTTCCTTATTATTCCTATGAAGAATCCACGAGTGATTTTGATACCTTCTCCAAGATGTCTTTACTCGGTGGTATCGAGTTTGGAAGCATACGCTATTCCTATATCTCCAAAGTCCAAATAACCGTGTTTGAACCACAATGCCAAAACACAACTTCCAGATGATATAAAAGCCCAGTGAGTCACCCATAAACGCAAACGGGGGAGGTCATTCGGGTGGTTTGGTAATCTCCACCACTTCATAATCATCATCCAAAGCCCACACACAACAGGGCAATCAATAAAAAGGTGCTTGAAGTCTTCGATGTCTTCATCACAAAGAAGACGTGACAGCTTGCATCGACAACCATTTGATCACACAATTGCTTGATTCTAGTAAAAGTCCCCGAGCACGTATTACGCTCTTCAGTTAACATAAGTTAAATAGTGTAAGCACATCATTAATGATAGACATTTTACTGAATAGATCAAGAAGCTTTGCTGCAATAAAAAATTCATTAATTAGTTAAATCTTTTAGCGAAACATTATGTAAAGTAGGGCTAGGATATAGTGCCATCTTCAGCCTGTGCTTCAAGTTATCACACCAAAATGAACTTCTGTCAATTTCATATAAAAACAATATAAATTTATTTTTTTAGTTCGCGAGGCCTTGTTTAAAGTATACAATAATAACTACTAAAAAAGAGCCAGAATCATAGCATTTAGCATATACATGCTTCGAAAGGTTTAGCATCTAGACGACAGGTCGAAACATTCTATTCAGAAAGTCAAACATAATTTATGCTGCACAGATTCAAAGAATATGTGTTTTATACATATAGTTTACTTTTGCTAATTACTATAGGTGTCATTTATTTTAAAAATATAATTATCTTGATTAAAAGCATATGGTAAATAAGAAATCAATAACAAGTATCACTACCAAAAATTGATAAGTAGTAAATTTATTACATGTTTGAATTGCCTTTAGAAGTAATCATGACACTGCTATGAGAAACAAAATTTGATTAGTATATTTGTCATATATTTTTTAGTTCATAAGTGTCCATAGCACAAAGAAAAACCTCACTCACATTAACAAAGTCACTCATGAACAAAACATTTGGATTGATTTTTCTTTGTTTATCCTTTTGTTTGTTGTCTTCATTGGCCGATAGAAATGCTCCATTGTCGGCCTATGAAGTCCTATAAAGCTACAACCTCCCGATTGGTTTACTTCCAATGGGCGTCACTGGATACTCTGTGGTCCCAAATAGTGGTCGTTTTCGGTTAATGTTACTGGCCGATGTGACCTATAGGAAGGCGGTTATCATATCAAATATATATGATCTGACAATCACAGGCGTGGTTACACAAAACAACTTAGGAGGACTAGATGGTGTGAAAGACTGAAGGTTAAAGTGTCATTTTATTGACTTTCTATCAAGAATCGGGAGCAAGACACTCGATTTAGAGATAAACATTGTTGGATAAAATGGTTTCCAGTTAGTGATATACTTCTCCCTGTTAGGTTGTGGTCCTTTATACACTCGAAAATAGGTGACTCTATCGGGACATACACTCAATCGCGGACAGATTTATTAATTATTTGGTATGCATGTTTTATATATTAAATGGTCGTCAGGGAACGTTAAATATTACATTTAACTAAACGAGTCTTTAAGTACAATTGAGGGACTTAAAATCAGAAACCGAATCCTTGTGGACTAGTTAAAAGTGACAGGACCCTAATGGAATAATCTAAAAGGGTTTTAGACTTGGTTTTGTGTTAGATAATGACTAGAAGATTACTCCTAATTGCAATACAAGTTATCTTCTAGGGTCATTGAGGGATATATAAATGCCCCTTGCCCTCTCCCATTTGTTCGTCCAACACAAAGACTCAAACCCTAAACCAATTGACTAAGCGATCGACCTTCCTCTCTCTCACAAATATCGAAATGTAGAAAACCCTAAAAACCCTTTTAAGGTTTTGTAAGTAGTAAGGAAAGAAAACCCAAAACTTGTTTCGGCTCTTACCTTTATAAGCTGAAAGTTTTAACCCTCTTCTAGGGTTTTTGGTTCCATCCATGAAACTCGGAATTTCGGAAACCATAACTAGGATTTTGGTTACACTAACTTGGGATTTGAATTCGGTTCTAGCAAACAAGTAAAGCACATGTATTTTTAGCTTCGAGAAGTACTCCCTATGTCCCAAAGTTATTATCCTCCAACAAAAAACACACACTTTACGAAAAGTGCAATTATTATCGTTTTATCTTTCTTAATTTTTACCAGTTTGACAGTTTCACCCTTAAAAAAATTAAATCTTATTTTAGTTTTGTCACAATAATTTCAAGGAACGATAATATGATAAACTTAATCAAACATTTTTATCTATTTTCTTTTTGAATGGCAACTTTATTAGGAAAAAACTAGCATAGAGCTAGTAAATTACAAAGAAATCAAAAAGGGTGTTAAAGCCAACTATCCCATGAAAAATAACTTTTACATCTAGAATTACACCAAAGAAAAGAAAGCGCAACAATATCATCAAAAATTGTATCTTTCCGGGCTTCTTAGTCGCGAACAATAACTCGTTCCTGAATTTCCAGATACTCCACCACGTGACATAAAAACACCTTCCAACATAGTTTTAGAGTTACATCCCAATCTAACTGACTTGAACCAGGAAAGCCAATCAGAGTATGAGCCAATAGGCGACCAACTGATATTCCACCAACGACACACAAGACGATAAATATCCAAAGCCATAGGACAACTGAAAAGAAGATGGGAAAGATCTTCAGCAGCAGAATCACAAACTGGGCAAGATGTTGAAGAAAGGATGACGCCCCTAGAAACCAAATTCACCCTCGTTGGTAATCGATCAAGGAACACTTTCCAAGCGAACACATTTACTTTTGACGGAATTAACTTGATCCATCTCGTAACCTGATCCTCCTTGGGCAGAAAAAGAGCATCTAAAAGAATACGAGCATCTTTAACCCGAAACTCACCTAAACCATTTAGATCCCAATACCATCAATCACTAGAGTTAGACAAAATAGTGGAGCCAACAAGTTCCTGTAGTTGATCGAATTGGGAGGCCTCAGCCCCTCCTCTGACCTGACGACGAAACGAGAAATCCAAAGTATTCACAATTTTAGAAGCAACAATACATACCTTGTTAGTTTCCAGTGAAAAGATGCGTGGAAACCGCAAGCTAAGTTTCTGATCATCTATCCAAACATCATCCCAAAAACTTGTGTGAATCCCATTACCAATGCGTCTTTTACAATGAGATATAAAGAACTTCCACTTCACGAATAATAGAACTCCAAATCGAAGACCCAAAAGACTTACAAGGTTGAAAATCCGAGCCATGTATAGCAGAGATGAAACGATACCAATAAATAGGAGTGGAGCCTTTTTCTCTTTGAACGGATTTAGGAACTTTAAATAAGGACATCCAATAAATAGGAGTGGAACCAAAAACCGATTTGAGTAACCAATATGGAAAGAAGGACTATAAATTTGGGGCGAATGGAGTAGTTACTAGTATAGCGGTGTGTTCGGTTCACTCGTGTCTGAGCAAAGATAGAGACGGTATTTAAGTTTTAAAAATCAAGATCAAGACTCATTTAATTGATTTATATCATTAGAAGAATGTTAACATTTAAATTGTTTTATTTAAGTGTTACTTATTGTTTACATCAAAGTAGATATAACTTCCGTTCCGTACTCGTACAAACACTACTATAAAAAGGCCTTATATACCTCCTTATAAAACCTTTTCTAAATGAGACCGACCCAAATGGTAGACGGTAATCCAAAAGTCATCAGTCTCTGTAAAAAGGATATAGTCAAGTCGGTTAATATTAAATGACTTTAAATATAAGCCCTTTTATTTTGATTAACCCAAGATTTATATCTCAAATGTTTACTTTTGTTTTAGGCCGGCCAATTAAATCCTCAAATTTTCACAAACCCACTAAAGTGAAAATCTCACATACCGTAGTTTCTCTCATCTAAATCCTCAAACGCAATTTCTCTCATTCAAATTCATTTAAATTACAATAATAAGGCATATATCATCCATTCTTTTTTTTTGAAAAGCAACGAATTTCATAAAACAAACACCAAAGACGTACAAAAAGAAAAAGGCTCCAAGAAGAAGATGGAGGACCGCAACAACAAAAATTCAATACATAAATCTAAAAAACAACTACTAAATATCTATGATCTCACGTAGGTTATGACTCTATTCGCTCCAACTAATATTATCTCTATCACTCCAATTTCCCATCCATAAGAGAGAAAATCTTTGGATTGAGGGAAATATATCTTAACGCTTTATGCGATCCACTTCTTTCGATTTGCTTGAAGGATTTTTTTTGCACAACCTCCAAAGCGACCATATAAGCCCATAACAATCCACATAAAGAGATTTAACAACCCTTTGACTTCATCGAATCGGTTTAGAAAAATGTCAGCCAAATAGATGGAACCTGTAGAACCATATTTCTACCATTTCCGGAGCTTAATTCATATAATTTTGATTGAAGGACAAAGAATAAGACGATGCTCCAGATCGTCATCTTCATTTTTATGAAATAAACATCCAATTGAATTAACAGTAATGCGTTTAGTGATGAGGTTAAATCGAGTAGGGAAACGAGCAAGAGAGGCCCACCATAGGAAGATGTTAACTTTTCTTGGCACCCATGAGTTCCAAATGAAACGACGATTTTCGATTGATCCTCCAAGCAACTTGCGTTGAATAAACGTGGACCAGGATTTAATCGGAAAAATATCTGATACGTTTTCCGCCTAATGCCAAGAGTCGCGGAAATTTAGATAAAGATCTAAGTTACCTATGTGATTGTTCAAAGAGACAACTTGAGACTCTGTGGATCCACAAAGAGGAATCCTCCAATCACAGTTACCATGTCAAACTCCATTATCTAAACAACCACGATCACAAACCCGACTATCTTTATTATTTTCTAGCACAAATAATCTGGGATAAAGGTCCATTAATTTCGGCTTGAGCTACACCATTTATCTTTCCAAAATTGTGTTTGCTCGCCGCTTTCAATTTTTTTCACAATTGAATTTCCCAAGGGAATTTCTAACTTTTGATGTGCTCACTGCTCTTAACAATCTCATTTCATAGTCCACTACGAGGGCCTCGATGAGCCATACTACCAAAATCACTGTCTAGGCCATGCATTTCTCTTTATAACCTTGTGCCATAAAGCTGTGTTTTTGGTATGAAATATCCACATCCGTTTACCTAAAAGACTCAAAATATTGACTCTAATACTTGTAACACTCAAACCTCCCATTCTTTTATCCATAATGAATTTATTGCAGCTAACCCAAACCAGTTTTTTATTTTCATCTTTAAACCTCTAAAAAAAGCGGCATCGAATAGCTTCAAGACGCTTAACAATTTTAATAGTGGCCCAAGAAGAGAAAGATAATAAAGAGGCATACTACCGAAAACTGATTTTACCAAAGTGAAACGACCTCCAATCGACCTTAGTTTTGATTACCACAAAGAGAGCTTGTTGAGAACTTGTCAACTATTGTATTCCAAACTTTCACCTATTCTTATGTTTCTTCCGACCGTGAGATCTAAATAAATAAAAGGTAACTTATCGTTGGCGCAATTGATTGCCTCCAACTTCAATAATGGGAACACCTACTCCATATAAACGACTTTTTGATAGATTGACCTTGAGACCTGAGACATCTTGGAAGCATTTAAGAATTCTCACAAAGGCATTTACGTTTGAATAAGACCACTGGCAAAAGAACAAGGCATCATCTACGTATTGAAAACGAGAGACGTTTGCCCCGAGCATCCTCATCCAATGAAAGACCTTTATGTAACATCCATTCTATCATCAATTGATTCTTTTGTACGCCAATTTTGAGGCGTTAGGTCACAAAATTAAGTTCTAAACTTAAACTTTAATCTTTGTCATATCAATTTATAAATCAGGTGGATATATGTTAAGATATGCTTCTTTGTTGCTTAATTTTACATGTCATAACTTAGAATATGTTAAAAAAAATAGCTTTGTTAGAGTTAGGTCATGATATTTGGGACATTTATTTTTTATTTTCTTGTATGTTTAAATTTTCATATTGTACATTTAGGCCTATGAAGTCCGACAAAGCTATAACCTTCCAGCTGGTGTTCTTTGAGCGGGCGTTGCTGGATACACATTGGATTAGAATAGTGGTTAATCTGACTAATGAATGTAACTTAGAAGAAGGCATAAGATCAAATATGAGTCCATAATCACGGGCGTGATAACACAAAACAAATTAGGAGAACTAGATTGTGTCAAGGTAAAAACTGCATTTTTGGTGATTGTCCAATTCATGAGTAATGTTGCTGAATCAATATAAAATAATTCACTACTTTTCAGTTCATTTCATGCTTACATCTCATTGTTATTACCTGTTTTAATTTGTTGTTTGTAATATGCCTTATATTCAAATAATGCAAGACGAGACAACATGCATCGATAATCCTTCTGATCACACAATGGGTTGATTCTAATAAAATTAGTATAGGCATGTAAAATAGTCAAAAACATAATAAAATGTTGACGAAGATAAGACCCTAAACACACTCCCACATAATTATGTTATAATTATAACCAATGCTTTAGTACATTGACAACCCAAGATATAATCTTGGTCTTCAGTCAAACGGGTGAGTCACACCAAAGTTCCCCAACAACCCCCTCAAGGATTATGAGATTGATACTCTAAACCAACAACTTTCAACATGATTCGATCCGTTAAACTTGGAATTTGGAAAACCATAACTAGGATTTTCGTTACTTGCTTGATACCGTGAAAACAGATTCAAACGTACACTAACTTGGGATTTGAATTCGGTTCTAGCAAACAAGTAAAGTACATGTATTGTTTGAGCTTGGTGAAGTACTCCTTCTGTCCCAAAGTTATTATCCTCCAAAAAAACACATATTATAAAAAAGTTTTACAAGTTTGACGGTTTCACCCTAAAATAATTAATTAAAGTCATATTATAATTTTGTCATAATAACTTAAAAGAAGGGTAATATGGTAAACTTATTTAAACTTTTTATTCTATTTTTAGTATTGGATAATTATTCTCGGACAACCCAAGATGAAAAGATGGATTATAAATTTGGGACGAATGGAGTAGTTACTAGTATAGTCGTGTGTTTCGTTGTTGACTGGTGTGTGAACAAACGATAGAGACGATATTCAATCATTAATTTTCAAGAATCAAGATTAAGACCCATTTAATTGATTTATATCATTAAACTGGAAGGTTGAAATTTAAATTGTTTTATTAAGTGTTAATTATTGTTTACATTAAAGTATATCTAACTTTCCTTGCGTACTCGTACAAACACTACTACAAAAAAAGGGCTTAAAGACCTCCTTATTAAACCTTTTCTGAATGAGACCGGCCCAAATGATTTCTTTAGGACAGCAAACCTTATATAGACCTATTCATCCCAAAGCCACCTGCCTATATAAAAAGGATATAGTCAAGTCGGGTAATATAAATGGCACGATCTCAATGACTTTGAATATAGGCGCTTTCCTTTTGATTAACCCGGGATTTATATCTCAAATTTTCACTTTGGTTTTAGGCCGACAATTAAATCCTCAAATTTCCACAAGCCCACTAAAGACAAAATCTCACAGACAATAGTTTCTCTCATCCAAATCCTCAAACACAATTTCTCTCATTCAAATTCGCTTGAATTCTATTAATAAGGTATATAACATCCGTCCTTTTTTTAAAAGCAACAGATTTTCATAAAACAAACACCAAAGCTGTACGAATAGAAAAGGGCTCTAAGATGAAGGACCACAACAAACAAAAATTCAAGAGATACATAGAAAATAATTTCTAAATATCTATGCACTTCTTTCGATCTGCATGAAGGATTTTATTGCGCCATCTACAAAGCGACCATATAATCACATAACAATCCCCATAAAGAGCTTTAACAACCATTGACATCGACCCAAGAAATCGATTCGGTTTAGACTAATGTTAGCCAAACAGATGGAACCTAGAGAACCACATTTCCACCATTTCTAGAGCTTAATTCATAGAATTCTGATTAAAGGACAAAGAATAAGACAATGCTCCATATCTTCATCTTCATTTTCATAAAATAAACATCCGGCTAAGATAAATGTAATGCCTTTATTGATGAGGCTCAATCGAGTAGGGAGACGATCAAGAGAGGCCCGCCATAGGCAGAACTAAACTTTTCTATTTACCCCTGAGTTCCAAATGAAATGATGATTTTAGGGTGATCCGCCAAGCAATTTGCATTGAATTAAAGTGGACAAGTATTTCACCAAAAAATACCTGATACGTTTGTTGTCTAATGCCAAGAGTTGGGAAATTTGGATAAAGATCTAAGTTACCTATCTGCTTATTTAAGGAGAAAACTTGAGACTCTGTTCGTCCATTTACCATGCCAAACTCCATTATCTAAACAACAACGATCATAAACTCGACTATCTTTATTATTTTCTAGCGCAAATAAATCGGATAAAGGTCCACTAATTTGCGGCTTGAGCTACACCATTTATCTTTCCAAAATTGTGTTTGCTCGCAACTTGCAACTTTTCTAACAATTATTTTTCAAGGGAATTTCAAACTTTTTGATGTGCTCACTGCTCTTAACAATCTCATTTGACACTCCACCACGAGACCCTCGATGAGCCATATTACTAAAACCGCCATCTAGGTGATGAATTTCTCTAATAACCTTGTGCCATAAAGCCGTGTTTTCGATATGAAATCTCCACATCCATTTTTCTAAAAGACTCAGTTATTGAATCTGTTACTTCCAACACTCAAACCTCCCATTCCTTTTCATCATAATAAATTCATTCTAGTTAACCCATATCAATTTATTATTTTCATCTTTAAACCACCAAAAAAGTGGCATCGAATAGCTTCAAGACGCTTAACAATTTTAATAGGGGCCTAAACAAAGAAAGATAATATAGAGGCATAGTACCCAAAACTGATTACTAAAGGGAAGCGACTTCCAATCAACACCAGTTTTAATTTCCTCCAAGAGAGGTTGTTGAGAAGCCAGTCAACTACTGTATTCCAACTTTCAGCTATCCTCATGTTTCTTCCAACCGTGAGACCTAAACAAATAAAAGGTAAATTGTTGATAGCGCAATTGATTTCCTATGCCACACTTGCAACTTCATTAATGGGAACACCTACTCCATACAAACGAATTTTTGATAGATTGACCTTGAGACCCGAGACATCTTGGAAGCATTTAAGAATTTTCACTAAGGCATTGGATTTTGAATGAGACACCTCGCCAAATAACAAGGCATCATCTAAATTTTGAAGAAGAGAGACGTTTGCCTCGAGCATCCTCAGCCAAAACAAGACCTTTATATGACATCCATTCTATCATCAGTTGATTTCTTTGTACGACAATTTTAAGGTGTTAGGTCACAAAATTGAGTTCTAAACTTAGGGCCGTTTGGTATTAGGGGTTGGGGATAACATTTGAGAATGATGAAAGAAAATGGTTGTTTGGTTAAATTTTATGGGCTTTATAATTGGGGATGAATACTAAATTTTGACAATGTAATAATCAAGGCATCTTCATCAACTTTTGACGTGTTCCATTTTTTGTGGGCTCGATTTCAACATTCATCACTCATTTATTTTTTATTTCAAATATATAATTATAACATCTAAATTATACTAATATATAACATATATATTTTCGTCTCTCCTCATTTAATTCAATACTTATAACAAACCTAAACCCACACTTTATATCTAAATCGTAATCCTAATCATAAACCCTTCTATAAACCAAACGGACTTTTAAACTTTAATTTTAGTCATATCCATTTATAAATCAGGTGAATAGATGTTTACATTTTCTTCTTTGTTGCTTATATTACATGTCATAACTCGGAATATGTTAAAAAATAACTTTGCTAGAGTTAGGTCATGATATTTGGGACTTCTTATTTTTTATTTCTTGTATGTTTAAAGTTTCATATTGTATCGTTAGGCCTATCAAGTCTGACAAAGCTATAATAATCCCCCGGGTTGGTGTTCTTGCAGCGGGCGTTGCTGTATACAATTTGGATTTGAATAGAAGTAATTTTAGGTGTAATCTGACTAATGAATGTAACTTCAAAGAAGGAAGACATAAAATCAAATATGAGTCCACCATAATCACGGGTGTAATAACAAAAAACAAGTTAGGCTAACTAGATGGTGTCATGGTGAAAACTACATTCCAAAATTTTTGTTAATAGGGGCCAAGACGAACTAGGGTTCAAAGTTGGTACTTTTGGGACCAAAAGTTCCCCCGTTAGTGATATGAGTTACTTTCCCAAATGCTATTAGTAAGTACGGTAGTTCTCTTGAAACTTTGTGACGATATGATTGTCCAATTCAAAGGTGAGCTTGTTGAATCAATATAGAACAATTCATTACTTTTGCTTGTTAAAAGTATTTAGTTTCTTTGTGTCACTTTTCTCCATCATCTTCAGTTCATTTCATATTTACGTCTCATTGTTATTACATGTTTTAATTTATTTTTTGTAATACGCCTTATATTAAAATGATGCAATACGAGACAACATGCATCGACAATCCTTCTGACCATACAATTGGTTTAGATGTTATGTAGGAAATTCGACACGTTTAGTTCTCTTCAGTGGTGATTCCTCTTCGTAATCATCATTGTTGAAAGTGGTGTGTCATTGAGAATCATCGGCATTATTTTTAGTTGTGTTAGGTGGTGGGTCATATGATAGGTCACTCAGCGTAAATACGACATTCACATGCTCATTTCGAGCTTGCGGTGGTTTATATTTGTTCTTTAGGTTTGGTGCAGTGTTACTAGGAAGGGAACCAGAAGTACAGCCAAATTTCTTGTCAAAAAAGGTTAACTTAGCTTCCAAGATTTTAATAGATGCTTGATGGTTATTGTTCGCGGTTTTGAAGTTGGTTTTTATATCAGCGAAAGTGTCTCTAACAAAATGTTAGTCTTCTTTGTGAAATTAATGATATCACTTATTTGGCTTTAAAGGGTCTGGCTTATTATCTGATCAATTAGTTTTATAGTTATCATGATTGTAACTGGTTTTGTCTTTGGATATCCAATTATCGTGATCTCGGTTGCGGTAATTATTGTAAAATCATGTTCGACGAAAGGTTTGCCTAAAATTTTATTCTTCCTCCTTGGTCATAGGTGTGTCATCATCACTGCACTCTGCAGAAGAATTGTTACCTCCATAATGTGTACAAGTTTCACAAGATTTGTTTTTCATCTCTTTGTATTGTGTATCCATTTTAAGAGACATGGCATGCATTCATGCCATAATCTTGTCAGTATCAAATTTGTTGCCGCCTTCATCGGTGAAAGCTACAGTTTTTGGAGTAGGAGTTTTGGCTATGTGGGTTTTAGCCTAGTCCATTTTGAGTATGACTTTGTCTTCAAGAGTTGATAAGCTTGATTTGGAGTTTTGTAAAGTAATATTCCACCAGCTACGGCATTCAAGGTGTCTTAAGTTACATCATCTAGACCATGATAGAATATCATAAATACTTCCTTCGTCAAGGTATGAAAATGGAAATTATTTAAAATTCTTTCATTTTTAACCACGCGTCTGTAAGTTTTTCTCGGTCTTTTGAGAAAAGCTACGGATTTCTCCGAGGATTTTTCCGAATAAGGAGGAAGGAAAGAATCGACTAATAAAGGTGTTACGAAAGACTTACCATGTTCGGATGGTACCTTCCTTATGTTCGTCTAACCATGATTTGGCTTCTCTCATTAAGGATGATGGGAGCATCATGAGTTGAACGAATTTGACTTGTCTTTCGCCATAATTGAACATTATGCATATGCTACTAAATTCATGGACGTGTTTGGGTTGGTAAGTTTTTGAAAGCTCGTTAAATTGGTTATTTTTTTACAAGAGTTAATTGGTCGACGAAAATGCCGTCAGCCTATGAAGTTCTAAAGAGATACAATCTCCCAAGTGGTGTTTTTCCAAAAGGTGCTCTTGGATACACTTTAGATATTAATAGTGGTCGTTTCACTACAAAAAAGATGACATTTTTTCATATATGTTTGTTCACACTATTAATAAGTGTGTAAAATAATTTGAATTTGTTGATATTTATAAATGTGTAAAAAATTGGATAGACAAATAAATGTGGACAAATTTTGAAAAATCAAACTTATATATGTAGCAAATAATAGTCTACTACTTTTTAGTGTGGAGAATTAATTAACTTCTCAACACTTTCAAATGTGGACTCTATTTTGTGACACGAAATATCTGTGGTGTTTTTTAGTGTCACAAAATGGGGTTCATATTTAAAAGTATGGAGATGTTAGTTAATTTTCTCACACTTTTTAGTGTGGACTTTTATTTGCTACATACATAAGTGTGATTTTTTTAAATTTGTCCACATTTATTTGACTATCCAATTTTTTACACATTCATTATGTGTTAGTAAACTATAAATATTTTTCATGCAATTTAAATGTGTGTATAAAAAAGTGTGAAAATGCATATTTTTGTTGTAGTGGTTTTTGGTTAACCTAAGCAGCAATTGTAACGTGCATGCGGGCAGTTTGACGTTAAATATTACTCTCCAATCACGGGTGTGATCTCTCAAGACAACCACGGAAGAATAGGCGGTGTTAAGGTGAAAATAGCATTGTTTTGGACGGTTATCGAAAATGTCAATAGGGACCAAAACCAACTTAGGTTCAAGATAGGGGTGTCCAAAAAACTGAGGAACTACAAGAACCGAGGAACCGTACCGGAACCATCTCGGAACCAAACCGTATATTAGAACCATGGTCCGGTTCTTGGTTCCTTTAATTCCAAATTTTTGGTTCTCGGGACGATTTGGGAAAGAACCGACCGGTTCTGGTTCTTTCTGAAAAGAACCATTCTTTTGAAATTATGACTTTTTATAGGGTTTTTATGACGTTATGTAAAATATCTAGGCATTTTAAGAAAATAAAAAATATAAACTACTCATTAAAGTTGTAAAAATTTTGTGAACCCTAAATAACAACTTAAAACCCCAGCTTTTCTACATCATAAACTTACTTTAAATTACATTTTGTGTTTTTGTATACAATATTTTGAACTATTGGAATTATTGGTAGAATTTCATTGTTAAAAATATGTTTGAGCATGTTTGTATTTTTATAACACGTCCTTTATAAAAAGTTGAAAATAAAAAAGATGAACTTTTTAAAGACAATGGTTCTCGTCAGGAATTCCCGAAAATTCCCATCCCAAAAACGAACCGTATCGGAACCGAAATGAAGAAATAGGGACGGTTCACGGTTCCACATTTTCCTTATTTTATGGTTCTCGGTTGTTACGGTTCGGTTTTGGTTTGGTCCGGTTCTAGAACCATGGACACCCCTGAGATTCATAAGGTTGGAACCATAAGCTTCCCAGTTAATGATTTTAACTCGTGTCCTAACTGTTAATAGTTATTAAATTTGTTGTAACAATGCGATCATTTAAGAACAATATTGGTGTAAATTATGGATCAATATGAAAATTACTTACGTATTTTGAATTATGTTGATACGATGAACATGAGTATTAATCAACCTTCCTTAACTTTTAACTATGAGTTACTTGTAACTTTTAACTTTTAACTATCAGTTACTAGTTAGAATTGGTCTCATTTAAAATTTGTCAAGGAGACATGTGTAGCAAAACATTTAAACAACTTCTAGTAATGTTATTAGGGCACTAAACAACAACAAAATCTACACAAAATGTAAAATACACATACTCATTAACAAAAACAAATCTCACTTTAAAAATACATATTACAAATCATCTTTTAAATATCTGAGTTGATTCTATTCAGTTAATGCTAATATACATTTTGGACCTATATAAACACCACCTTCATAGTAGATTTTAACACAAAGAAATACACCACTCACACTATTACTCACAGAAGCTTATCAATGGCATTCACCAAAACATTTGGAGTGATCTTTCTTTGTTTTTCTCTTTGTCTTGTGTTTTCAATCGCCGATGGAAATGCTCCCCAGTCGGCCTATGAAGTCCTACAAAGCTATAACCTTCCGGTTGGTGTTCTTCCAGCGGGCGTTGCTGGATACACTTTGGATTCGAATAGTGGTCAGTTTTGGGTTAATCTGAATAATGAATGTAACTTCCATTTAGGCGGTCATAAGATCAAATATGAGTCCGTAATCACGGGCGTGATAACACAAAACAACTTAGGAGAACTAGATGGTGTCAAGGTGAAAACTGCATTTTTTTGGTCTAAAATTAAGAATGTCTATAGGGACCAAGACCAGCTAGTGTTCAAAGTTGGTATTTTTGGGACCAAAAGTTTCGCCGTTAGCGATTTTAGTTATTCTCCCCAATGCTATTAGTAAGTACGTGTAGTTGGATAGAAAGTTTGTAACGGTATGATTGTCCAATTCAAGGGTGAACTCGTTGAATCGATATAAAATAATTCATTACTTTTGATTGTTAAAAGTACTTAGTTTCTTTATGTCATTTTTACTATATCATCTTCATTTCATTTCATACTTACATCTCATTGTTGTATTATGAATATACGATTAAACCAGATTCCCTATCATGAACTTTTTCCATTTTGTTTATTTTCTCAACTAATCAAGAGACTAGTTAAAAAGTACAATATAGAATTATATAGAATTACAGATTACGATCATAAGAAGATCACTAAGCCGATCACCAATTCGGATTTTCCTTATTATTCCTATGAAGAATCCACGAGTGATTTTGATATCTTCACCAAGATGTCTTTACGTGGATTCCTATATCTCCAAAGTCCAAATAACCGTGTTTGAACCACAATGCCAAAACACAACTTCGAGATGATATAAAAGCCCAGTGAGTCACCCCATAAACGCAAACGGGGGAGGTCATTCGGGTGGTTTGGTAATCTCCATCACTTCATAATCATCATCCAAAGCCCACACATAACAGGGCAATCAATAAAAAGTTGCATGAAGTCTTCGATGTCGTCATCACACACAGGACACCTACACGAGTTCAGATCAATGCGTTTTTCCATTATAAACCATATTCCAAGTTTTACCAAACTTGAATCAGAATTAATCTAGGGCTCATTTGACTTCTTTGGTCTTAATGGCACATGTGAGTTCAAAATACACTCTCGTGTCTTCAACACTCGAATCTGATAGCAACCACTTCTCAAATCAAGCTTGTGCTGTCTCAAAATGTGTCTTCCTTTTAATTACAGATTTTCATAATTGAATATTATCATTGATACAGAAAAGTCTTCAAGATTAGGCATCAGTCATGGAATCTAATTGACCAATGTATTGGCAAAGTCAGAATTCCATTAAAACATTTCCTTTCTGGAGATGCAAATGGTAATAGGGTTTCAAAAGACACTCCTAAACATTCATGTTTTCCATATAAAATTTACAATCTTTTTATGAAGGTAGTCTTAACCACATTGCAAATGAAAAACCTCAATAAAGGTACCACTGATATGCCGAGGTGGAAGATGGCAGAGATAATCAGTATCATAATTTGATCACTGTACTCAGGAAATGCAGATAAAATAGAAGTAATATTGTGACAATTAACAACAGTAGTGCGCAAACCGTGGCGCAACTTAGCAAACAAAGTAAGAAGTGGTACTGAAACTGACATGAGTTTGAGTCGAGGGTTATGAGAACAGAAGTCAGTTAAATAGTGAATGAATTTAACTCTGGTTGAATAAAAGTAACTACAGCAATGAAGTTCTATAGAGCTACAGTCTCGCTTCAGAAAACGCCGTAGCTTCGTTATAGCTTCTGTAGCTTGAAGCTTGGCATTACCGCAACGCTACGTTTCACGCTATTTAGGTGGTGTTAAGGTGAAAATAGCATTGTTTTGGGTGGATATCGAAAATGTCAATAGGGACGGAAACCAACTTAGGTTCAAGATTCGTAAGGTTGGAACCAAAAGCTTCCCAGTTGATGATTTTAACTCGTGTCCTAACTGTTAATTGTGTTAAATTTGTTGTAACAATGGGATTATATAAGAACATATTGGTGTAAACAGACTGTCAATATGAAAATTACTTCCATATTTTGAATTAATCAACCTTCCAAACTTTTAACTATGACTTGAGTTAGTAGTTACTAACTTTTAACTTTTAACTTTTTTAAAACTTTTAACTATCAGTAGTACTAGTTAGAATTGGTCTCATTTCAAATTTGTCAAGGAGACATATGTAACAAAACATTTACGGTAAGACAACTTCTAGTAATGTTATTAGGACACTAAACAACAACAAAATCTACACCAAATGTAAAATACACATACTCCTTAACTAAAACAAATCTCACTTTCAAAATACATATTACAAATCACCTTTTTAATCTTTGAGTTGATTCTATTCAGTTAATATGCTAATACACATTTTAGACCTATATAAACATCACCTTGATAGTAAGTTTTAACAAAAAAAATACATCACTCACACTATTACTCACAGAAGCTTATCAATGGCATTCACCAAAACATTTGGAGTGATCTTTCTTTGTTTTTCTCTTTGTCTTGTGTTCTCATTGGTCGATGGAAATGCTCCCCAGTCGGCCTATGAAGTCCTACAAAGCTATAACCTTCCGGTTGGTGTTCTTCCGTCGGGCGTTGCTGAATACACTTTGGATTCGAATAGTGGTCAGTTTTGGGTTAATCTGAATAATGAATGTAACTTCCATTTAGGCGGTCATAAGATCAAATATGAATCCGTAATCACGGGCGTGATAACACAAAACAACTTAGGAGAACTAGATGGTGTCAAGGTGAAAACTGCATTTTTTTGGTCTAAAATTAAGAATGTCTATAGGGACCAAGACCAGCTAGTGTTCAAAGTTGGTATTTTTGGGACCAAAAGTTTCGCCGTTAGCGATTTTAGTTATTCTCCCCAATGCTATTAATAAGTTCGTGTAGTTGGATAGAAACTTTGTAACGGTATGATTGTCCAATTCAAGGGTGAACTCGTTGAATCGATACAAAATAATTCATTACTTTTGATTGTTTAAAGTACTTAGTTTCTTTCTGTGACTTTTACTATATCATCTTCATTTCATTTCATGCTTACATCTCATTGTTGTTACCTGTTTTATTGTCTGTCGTATTACGAATATACGATTAAACCAGATTCCCTATCATGAACTTTTTCCATTTTGTTTATTTTCTCAACTAATCAAGAGACTAGTTAAAAAGTACAATATAGAATTATATAGAATTACAGATTACGATCATAAGAAGATCAATAAGCCAATCTAACCAATTCGGATTTTCCTTATTATTCCTATGAAGAATCCACGAGTGATTTTGATATCTTCACCAAGATGTCTTTACGCGGAGGTATCGAGTTTGGAAGCATACGCTATTCCTATATCTCCAAAGTCCAAATAACCGTGTTTGAACCACAATGCCAAAACACAACTTCGAGATGATATAAAAGCCCAGTGAGTCACCCCATAAACGCAAACGGGGGAGGTCATTCGGGTGGTTTGGTAATCTCCACCACTTCATAATCATCATCCAAAGCCCACACACAACAGGGCAATCAATAAAAAGTTGCATGAAGTCTTCGATGTCGTCATCACAAACAGGACACATATTCAGATCAATGCGTTTTTCCATTATAAACCATATTCCATGTTTTACCAAACTTGAATCAGAATTAATCTAGGGCTCATTTGACTTCTTTGGTCTTAATGGCACATGTGAGTTCAAACACTCGAATCTGATAACAACCACTTCTCAAATCAAGCTTGTGCTGTCTCAAAATGTGTCTTCCTTTTAATTACAGATTTTCATAATTGAATATTATCATTGATACAGAAAAGTCTTCAAGATTAGGCATCAGTCATGGAATCTAATTGACCAATGTATTGGCAAAGTCAGAATTCCATTAAAACATTTCCTTTCTGGAGATGCAAATGGTAATAGGGTTTCATATGACACTCCTAAACATTCATGTTTTCCATACAAAATTTACAATCTTTTTATGAAGGGAGTTTAAACCACATTGCAAATAAAAAACCTTAATAAAGGTATACACCGAGGTGGAAGATGGCAGATAATCACCATCATAATTTTATAACTGTACTCAGGAAATGCAGATAAAATAGAAGTACTGTGACAATTACCAACAGTAACGTGGCGAAAAAATCAAGGATAAGATTATGGTGATTAGAGCGCAAATGGTGGCGCAACTTAACAAACAAAGTAAGAAGTGGTACTGAAACTGAAATGCGTGTGAGTCGTGCGAGGGTTATGAGAACAGAAGTTAGTTAAATAATGAATGAATTTAACTTAGGTCGAATCAAAGTAACTACAGCCTATGAAGTTCTAAAGAGCTACAGTCTCCCAATTGGTGTTCTTCCAAAAGGTGCTCTTGCATACACTTTGGATCGTAATAGCGGTCAGTTTTTGGTTAACCTAAGCAGCAATTGTAACGTGCATGCAGGCAGTTTGATGTTAAATATTACTCTCCAGTCACGGGTGTGATCTCTCAAAACAACCTCGGAAGAATAGGCGGTGTAAAGGTGAAAATAGCATTGTTTTGGACGGCTATCGAAAATGTCAATAGGGACCGAAACCAACTTAGGTTCAAGATTCGTAAGGTTGGAACCAAAAGCTTCCCAGTTGATGATTTTAACTCGTGTCCTAACTGTTAATTGTTAAATTTGTTGTAACAATTGGATTATATAAGAACATATTGGTGTAAATTATGGATCAACTTAATGTCAATATGAAAATTACTTACATATTTTGAATTAATCAACCTTCCTTAACTTTTTACTATGAGTTAGTAGTTACTACAATGTTAACTTTTAACTTTAACTTTGAACTTTTACCTATCAGTTACTAGTTAGAATTTGTCTCATTTCAAATTTGTCCAGGAGACATGTGTAGCAAAACATATACTGTAAAACAACTTCTAGTAATGTTATTAGGACACTAAACAACAACAAAATCTACACCAAATGTAAAATACAAACACTCATTAACAAAAACAAATCTCACTTTCAAAATACATATTACAAATCACCTTTTAAATATCTGAGTTGATTCTATTCAGTTAATGCTAATATACATTTTGGACCTATATAAACACCACCTTCATAGTAGGTTTTAACACAAAGAAATACACCACTCACACTATTGCTCACAGAAGCTTATCAATGGCATTCACCAAAACATTTGGAGTGATCTTTCTTTGTTTTTCGCTTTGTCTTGTGTTTTCAATCGCCGATGGAAATGCTCCTCAGTCGGCCTATGAAGTCCTACAAAGCTATAACCTTCCGGTTGGTGTTCTTCCAGCGGGCGTTGCTGGATACACTTTGGATTCGAATAGTGGTCAGTTTTGGGTTAATCTGAATAATGAATGTAACTTCCATTTAGGCGGTCATAAGATCAAATATGAATCCGTAATCACGGGCGTGATAACACAAAACAACTTAGGAGAACTAGATGGTGTGAAGGTGAAAACTGCATTTTTTTGGTCTAAAATTAAGAATGTCTATAGGGACCAAGACCAGCTAGTGTTCAAAGTTGGTATTTTTGGGACCAAAAGTTTCGCCGTTAGCGATTTTAGTTATTCTCCCCAATGCTATTAATAAGTACTAGTCGTTTGTTAGAAACTTTGTAACGATATGATTGTCCAATTCAAGGATGAGCTTGTTGAATCAATATAAAATAATTCATTACTTTTGCTTGCTTTATGTATTTAGTTTCTTAGTCACTTTCACTATATCATCTTCAGTTCAATTCATGCTAACATCTCATTGTTATTACCTATTTTGTTGTCTGTCATTTGTCTTATATACAAATAATGTAAGACAAGACATCTTGCGTCGACAACCTTTTCATCACACAATTGGTAAACTAATATGGAAACTAAACACGTATTACGCTCTTCATTTCACATAAGTTAAATATTGTAAGCACATTATTACTGATAGACGTTTTACTTAATAGATCAAGAAGCTTTGCTGCACTAAAAAATTCATAAATTATGTACAGTAAAAAAGTAAAGTACCATGTAGTGCCATCTTCAGCTGTTCTTCGAGTTATCACACAAAAATGAACTTCTGTCAATTTCATATAAAACCAATATAAATTTATTTTTAAACAAAAAAAGAGCCAGAATCATACATACATGCTTCAAAAGGTTTAGCATCTACACAACTGGTCGAAACATTCTATTCAGAAAGTCATACATAATTCATGCTGCACAGATTCAAAGAATATGTGTTTTATACATATAGTTTACTTTTGCTAATTACTATAGGGGTCATTTATTTTAAAAATATAATTATTTTGATTAAAAGCATATGGTAAATAAGAAATCAATAACAAGTATCACTACCAAAAATTGATAAGTAGTAAATTTATTACATGTTTGAATTTCCTTGAGAAGTAATTATGTCACTGCTATGAGAAACAAAAATTGGTAAGTAGTAAATTTGTCATATATTTTTTACCTTGTTCATAAGTGTCCATAACACAAAGAAAAACCTCACTCACATTAATAAAGTTACTCATCAACAAAACATTTGGATTGATTTTTCTTTGTTTTTCCTTTGTTTGTTGCCTTTATCGGCAGATGGAAATGCCATTGTCGGCCTATGAAGTCCTATAAAGCTACAACCTCCCGATTGGTTTACTTCCAATGGGCGTCACTGGATACACTTTGGACCCAAATAGTGGTCGGTTTTCGGTTAATGTTACTGACCGATGTGATCTATATATGAAGGTGGTTATCAGATCAAATATGACCTGACAAAGTGACAATCACAAGTGTGATTGCACAAAACAACTTTGGAATAGATGGTGTGAAGTACTGAAGGTTAAATTGTCATTTATTGGCTTTCTATTAAGAACATCAATAGCGTGCAAGACAAATTCGATTTAGAGATAAACCATGTCGGGACCAAATCTTTCCGAGTTAGTGAATATAGTTCTTCTCCCGTATGTAACAAATTCGTGAAAATTCCAATCATTGTCCTATTCATGGATGATCTTGTTGGATCAAATGAAATCAGTTAATTTCTTCTGCTTGCCCTAGAATATATGATTTGTTTGTCACTTCTATTGGATCTGCTTACGTTTCATTGTTATGACCTATTTGTGTTTCATGTCTTCACGTACTTAGGATACTAATGTAAATCATAAGCAAGTTATTGAACAACGTTACAAACTAACAAATATCAAGCTTTAAGTAACAGCTGTATCATCATAGAGCAGTACTCCTTTGAGAACTTAAACGGACGCATAAAACACTGTGTTTCATCTCATCCATGGCAGTTTTATTGGTCCTGTGCATTATATTATATATTGGACGATTAGAACCTTCATTAATTAGCAAGCAAATATGTTTCGAAGCTCCGTGCAAGTCTGTATCACTGAACCAGTGTTTGGTGAACCCATGAATATGACGGCAACAAACACCATTATGATTTTTTAAAGCTGCAAACTCAAGCACCTGATCAATACACACTCTATATACTGTTATATACAACATAACACCATGAGACTAGAAACCTTGCCAGTGCCAATTCACATCGGTGTTATTGACCACAATAGAACCACATGTCTAGATGTATAGGAACTGAACGCTCAACAAATATTTCATAAGCAGCACGACGTTCAACATACATTTCATAACCCGCAGGACAAAAACAAACACAAACATAATTTTATGTACGTTTAGTTAAATAAACACACATAAAGAAAAGTCCAGGAAAACGTGAAGGTGTGACCTTTCAATGTTATAAACAAGGCTAACGAAATTCTTCCTGGATTTTATTATTAACGATCGACTCGCTTTTATGTTTTAGTACAATTATTTTAGGCATGTAACATAGCCAAAAACTCAAAAAATATTGAGGAAGACAAGGCCAACGTAACTTTGTTACTATTATAAACCAAAGGTTAACAAAGTTTATTACCAATCCTTCTTTTTCACCCAACCTCGTGGAAATGGGTCATTAGTACCCGAAACAAAGAATCCATCAGCCTTAACTATCCAATAACAAACTTGACCACTAGTAATCTCAGTTTCACAAAGATCCATGAGTTCTTTATCAGCCAAAGCTAAAGATTGATGTTTTGATCCCCACTGAAAGTTACCTGTAAAATGCGAATTCAACAAAAACTTTTCACAAAATGTAAAAGAATACAACCCATTCGATGAAATTGTATGATTTCCGAGATCATGGTCCGTCGAAGTTATATGAACCACAATATCACCAGGAACGAAGTTTGTGATAGAAATAGTCCATCGTCGTAAAGTTATGCCACAACTCGAGATAGGTGTAAGCAAATAGCAACCTACTATAAAGAGAGCAAAGAGAAAGTAATTTCTACTGTGATTCATGACCTAGTTGTATATAATTTCAAAATGAGTTTAACATTTGTTCTACATTTGAATCTTATATAGTGGTCGAGAAGGATCATTGTGTAACATCTAATTTATTATATTTATGTTACAATGACAATTGCATAGCAACAAATTAATTGTATCAACATTATCTTAAAAGTTTTGATATTTTAATTTATGACATTAAACTCAATTTACATAAATTATGTGCACCTGACATTTAAGCGTATAAATTTATGACTTAATTTTCTTTTTCAACTCTTTAATGTACATCTAAATCTGGTATAAATATTCAAAATATTTTTTAAACTAGAAAACAGTTCAACTTGCTCATCTTCGTACCTGCCTTATTCATCCGCGTAAAGAATCTTCCACCCATGGGGTAAATCAATCAAGCCTGCATCATCAATAAAAGAGTTAAGAGCACAAGGAACCATCACTCCAAGTGATGGGTTTTTCGGGTGCCACGTCTTCACGAAATTCATTGAAATCTCGTGAAGCTAGGACCATACCGCTGCGACTCTTCACGAAATTCATTGAAATCTCCAAATAGAATGTAATTTTCTACATGATGATGCATGTGTAACAAAACATTTATTATAAAATAACTTAGTTTGCTTTTTCTTTTTGAACTAACCGTGTAAAAAATTGAAAATTTGCGTTCAAGAAATGTTAGGGCACTAAACAGCAATAAAATCTACACCATATGTGAAACACAAACACAGGTTAACAAACACAAATCTCACTTTCAAAATACATACTACAAATCAACTTTAAATATTTGAGTAGATTTTGCTCAGTTAATCCTAACATAAATTTTGGACCAATACCACCTTGATAGTAATTAAGTTTCAACACAAAGAAATACATTATACATCACTCAGTAGTCAGTACTATCACATTAGCTTATCAATGGCATTGACCAAAACATCTAGAGTACGTGATGTTTCTTTGTTTTTCTCTTTGTTTTGTGTTTTCATCGGTCGATGGAAATGCTCCAATGTTGTCCTATGAAGTCCTACAAAGCTATAACCTTCCAGTTGGTGTTCTTCCAGCAGGCGTTGCTGGATACACTTTGGACTCGAATAGTGGTCAGTTTTGGGTTAATCTCACTAATAAATGTAATTTCAATGAAGGCCGTTATAAGATCAAATATGAGTCCATAATCACGGGGTGATTACACAAAACAACTTAGGAGAGCTAGATGGTGTCGAGGTGAACACCACATTTTTTGGTCCAAAGTTAAAAATGTCAATAGGGACCAAGACCAACTAGTGTTTAAAGTTGGTTTTTTGGGACCAAAGTTTCCCCGCTAGTGATTTAGTTCTTCTCCGTAATGCTATTACGGAGTATTAAGTATGAGTAGTTCGTTAGAAACTTTGTAACGGCATGATTGTTCAATTCAAGGGTGAACTTGTTGAATCAATATAAAATAATTCATTACTTTTGTATTTAGTTCTTTGTGTCACTTTTACTATTTCCTCTTCATTACATTTCATACTTACATCTCATTGTTATTACCTGTTTTGTTGTCTCTCATATGAATACTAGATCGAGAACCTTTGCTTCGATCAAAACTCCCTTAATTTTTCGACGAAACATTATGTAGAACTAAGTAAAATTAGTAAACTTAGGCTACAATGCCATCTTCAACCGGTTCTTCACATTATCACACAAAACTAAACTTTTGCAATTTTCATATAAAAACTCAATATATATATATATATAGAGACAAAAGTTCTCTAAGGAACATGCATCTAAAAAAGAAAAAAAGAAGCAATCTCCATCATTCATTTAAATCTCATCCAATTGTGTATATTAATTTTTTTAAATTTAATTTAAAAAACACCTTTCATCATATTTCTTAAAAATTAAATATCTCTCAAACCGTTAATCGTTATGAAAAAATAATTATACCGTCACAACGGGAATTAAATTATCTTTCTATAGATATGCACTTCTATATACTTTCGGCGAACTTTTTTTAAAAATTTTCGTAAAAAAATCACATGTGATTCTCGAAAAATTACATGTGATTCTCGAAAACTCATGTTTGATTTATTATTTTAAAAATCACATTTGAATTTGTAATGTCACATACGATTTGTGAAAATCACGTGTATTTTTTTACGAGAATTTCAACATTATAAAATCGTTAAAAGTATATGAAAATAACCGTTTATTAAATGACAAAAATATTTTCGTTATTATTTTAAAATCACATGTGATTTATGTGAATTACACTAAAATGTTTGAATCACATGTAATTTTGTCAATATATTAAAATGTTTATTGTCATTTATATAAAATATGTTCATTTTACCGGGGTGGAGTTCCCTTTACCCAAAAAAAATATATGTAAAACAAACTGGCTTCTGAATTACATGTGATTCGGTGATAATTACATGTGATTTTGCTTGCATTACATGTGATTCAAGCATTCTGAAACCGTAACTTTTCTAACAAACCCACATTAAATGAATCACATGTGATTTTTTTAATCATGTATTATCTGTTTTCATTTATGTAAAATATGTAAAACAAATTGGCTTCTAAATTATATGTGATATTGTTTGAATCACATGTAATTCTGCTTGAATTGCATGTGATTCGGTGATAATATTTTGATTGCATTACATGTGATTCAAACATTTTGAAACCTTAACTTTTTCTAACAAACCCACTTTAAATGAATCACATGTGATTTTTTTAATTATGTATTATCTGTTTTCATTTATGTAAAATATATAGAAGAAATTGGCTTCTAAATTACATGTGATTTTATTTGAATCACATGTAATTCTGCTTGAATTGCATGCGATTCTGTGATAATTACATATGATTTTGCTTGTATTACATGTGATTCAAGCATTCTGAAACCTTAATTTCTTCTAACAAACCCACTTTATATGAATCACATGTGATTTTTTTTAATCACATGTAATCTTGTTAATATGTTAAATTGTCTACTTGAATTACATGTAATTCGATGATAATTACATGTGATTTTGCTTGCATTGAATCACATGTAATTCGATGATAATTACATGTGATTTTGCTTGCATTACATGTGATTCAAACATTTCGAAACCTTAACTTCTTCTAACAATCCCACTTTAGATGAATCACATGTGATTTTGTTTGAATCACATGTGATTCTGTCAATATATAAAAATATTTTGTTGTCATTCATATAAAATATAGAAAGTAAACTGGCTTATGAATTACATGTGATTTTGTTTTGATCACATGTAATTTTACTTGAATTACATGTGATTCTCTATGTGTTTTTACATGTGATTCATGTAAAATATATAAAGCAAATTTTTTTTGAATTAGTTATGAGTTTATTTTAATCACATGTAATTCTGCTTAAATTACATGTGATTTAATGATAATTACATGTGATTGATCCGAATAACAAGTTACTTATACTAAATCCAAAATCATAATTTTCGCAAAACTGTAAGTACTTTTTTCAAACACTTGTGATTTGTGTCATGATTTTTACCAAATCACATGTGATTTGTGATAAATTTTCTTTTTAATGATACGTACTTCTATATACTTTCGACGATTTTATAGTTTCCGCACTCACGAATCACATGTGATTTATTACTTTATAAAGCACACGTGAATTTGTAAAATCATTTACAGTTTAAGGATTTCTGAAATCACACGTGATTTGTTACTTTAATATCACATGTAAATTTATGAAATCACATGCGATATATGGAATCACACATGCATTTTAGAAATACAAATCACAATTGATTTTACAAATAACTAGTAATTTTACAAATTATGTGTAATTTTCTTGACGAAAATTTCAACAAAAAATTATCGAAACTAATATGAAAAAGCTAGTGGCGTAACTTGTTACGTGTTTACATTCGACTATGTAATTAATTACACTAGTAAATAATAATAAAAGTTATTTATTTATTCTGTAAAAAAATTTAATTTTTTTTTATAAAAAAATCACAATTAATTTTTCCGAATCACATGTGATTTTTTATAGTCGAAAATCGCAATAATAAAAAATCATCAAAAATATATCAAAGTGCCTATCTACTGAAAGATAAGAATTTTTTCGTTGCAATGGTGTATTTTTCGTAATCTGACGATTTATCGTTTGAAAGATATGATATTTTTAAGAAAAATGTGAAAGATGAGTTTTTATTTTTTGATAGAAGAAATGAATGGTTGACCTCCCTTCTTTTTTTATGCACATTCTATATATATATTTTATTTTTAAATCTCTTAGGCCTCGTTTAAAGTCTAATAACTAATATCAAAATTATACTAAATAAGAGCCAGAATCATTGCATATATATACACGCATGGACAGAATCATGACCAAATATGATTGAGTGCATAATTGTTTTTGCAAAACTAAGTAACATTATAAACACATTTCGATAGACCGGGTGCATTTATTAAAAAATCGATATTTTTAATACAATTTACACTATATTGAAAAAAATCATTGGGTGTCTCGATACCTCCTGGTTCCATGTCTATACGACCAGTCAAAACATTATATTATTCACAGTATGAACAAAAAGATTTTTGTTCCATACCTAAAATTTTCTTTGCTAATTACTACGGATGTCATGTGAATATAACTTACTTTGAGTAAAAGGCATAAGGTAAATATGAAATTATTATTAAGTATCACTACCAAAAATTGATAAGTAATAAAGTTATTACATGTTGGACTTTCCTTGATAAGTAGTTATTACACTGCGATGTGAAACAAAGACAAAATCTACAGAATATGAGAAATTATATACAATAAATGCCAATATACATTTTGAACCTATTTATACACCACCTTGTTCATAAGTCCATAACACAAAGAAAAACGTATACTATCACATTAACAATGTCATTCATGACTAAAACATTTGGGGTGACTTTTCTTTGTATTTCCCTTTGTTTGTTGTTTTCATCGGCCGATGAAAATACTTCATTGTCGGCCTACGAAGTCCTACAAAGATACAACCTTCCGATTGGTTTACTTCCCATGGGCGTTGCTGCATACACTTTGGACCCAAATAGTGGTCAGTTTTCTGTTAATGTAACTGACGGCTGTGACCTGTATGATGGTGGTTATCAGATCAAATATGACCCGACAATCACAGGTGTGATTACACAAAACAACTTAGGAGGACTAGATGGTGTGAAGGTGAAGGTGTCGTTTTTTTGGCTTTCTATTAAGAATATCAATAGGGACCAAGACACACTAGATTTAGAGATAAACCATGTTGGGACCAAATCGTTCCCGGTTAGTGAATATAGTTCTTCTCCCGAATGTAACAAGTTCCTGAAAAAATTCAGTCGACCTAGTCATGAATGAACTCATTGATGAATTAGATGGAAACAGTTAATTACTTCTGCTTGTAGTAGAATTACTATATCATTTCTTTGTCACTTTTACTGGATCTGCTTACATTTCGTTGTTATTACCTGTTTGTGTTTCATGTCTTAATTAACATACTTAGGTACTATGTAATATTTCATGCCTCAAGTTATTGCACGACGCTAAATACTAAAAATATGATATAAAGGTAAGTAGCATTTTATCCATCATAGGCAGTTCATTCGAGAACTTACATCGGCATATAAAACTGGTGTCTTTCATCTCATTGATGCTACTTATATATATTGATCCTGTGCATATGCCCCATTATATTCTTCTTTGATGACTAATCAAACCTTCACTAGTTAGCAACTAAATATGATTCTAAGTTCTAACCGTGCAAATCTATAACAACGAGGGGCTCGTGAACCCTTTAATAGGCCGCACGACGTTTAACATATGTTTTATAAGCTGCACGACAAGAACAGACACAAGCATAATTTTATGTTCGTTTAGTTAAATAAACATGCATAAAGAAAAGTCCAGGAAGACGTAAAATTGACCTTCAAAAGTTATAAACAGCCGTAATGAAAACCATAGCAGACTTGTTTAAAGTGCTATTACTTGTAATGGCTAAAAAAGAACCACAGGCTTCTGTCGTTAACATGTGAATAAAAAGGTAAACATGCAATTAAGCCTACAGATGGTTTTTGGGGTACGAATGTGCATTACCTCAAGTTAATTTTATGCAAAAGTTCAGACTAGTAGTTTTTAATTTATATACCGGCCAAAGTAAGCAAATCGCGAGGAGAATCAGGGTTGTGAGTGACCGTTAAGCAATTGGTCACGACTCACGAGTATCAATAAAGCCACGATCAATCATGTTATGTGGTGGCATTTTTAGAGTTCTCGTAACATGAGTTTATTTGACCCTACATATCTTTCGAAGACGTTAATTTTTTATGAGATTATGGCTAGGTATTTTCTTTGGTGTAAACATATATGTAAGAAATCTTTTTGTTCATTGGCTTGAAAATCCTTATTTTGTAACATTATGAGAACTAGTTGGAAACTAGTTGGAGATCTATTGGTTGAAGTTTTATTTCAGGGTTAATTTCATTTCCTTGGAGCTTGTTTGAGTCTAAATTAAAGACACTCCATGGTGAAAAAAATCGGTGGCTCGATCTCCAGCAGAGGATGTTTCTATTGTTTCGAGTTCGTGTAACCAGCAAGAGTTTTTGCATCCTATTTGTAGTCCTCGCAATTAAAGCCTCAGGTAAAGTCTAGAATATGTCGATTGCCTTTTATTATATTTTCTATTATTTTTGCTTCTGTCGGCTTGCTACACAGCTTGATATTACATTGTCTTATGGATTTCTAGATACTAAGAAAATGTTAAAAAGTATTTTACCAAACGTTCATTTTCACCCAACCTCGCGGAAATGGGTCATTAGTACCCGTAACAAAGAATCCATCAGGCTTAACAATCCAATAACAAACTTGATCATAAGCAATCTCAGTGTCACAAAACTCAATGAGTCTTTTATCAGCCAAAGTTAAAGATTGATTTTTTGATCCCCACTGGAAGTTACCTGTAAAATGTGAATAGCCGAAATACTTTTCACAAAATCTCCAATAATACATCCCATTAGATGATATTGTATGATTTCCGAGATCGTGGTCCGTCGAGGTTATATGAACCACAATATCATCTGGAACGATGTTTGTGATAGAAATAGTCCACCGCCGTAAAACTAGGCCACAGCTCGAGCTAGGTATAACCAAATAACAACCGAATATAAAGAGAGCAAAAAGAAAGTAATTTCTACTATGATACATGACTTAATTGTTTAGATTTCAAAATGAGCTTCACATTTGTGCGACATTTGAATCTTATATAATGGTCCAGAAGGATAATTGTGTAACATCAAATTTATCAATTTATGTAATTCATTAAATTGTATAACATCATCTTAAAGTGGGCTCTACTGAACCAGTTGATCATGAACGGTTTTGATATTCACATATATAACATCAAACTCAGTTTATGCATAATATACTACTTTTAATGTTTGTGCACGCACGACATTTAAGCGTGTACTATAACCGGAAATAATATTTCAATAACTGTACTTCAAGTTGATAATATAACGGTTAATAATATGATTTAAGTTTATTTGGATACTTATATGTCGGTCCACTAAACGAACAAAAGTTTTGATAAAAGCACATGCGACTAAATAGGGTCAGTCCTGTACCAACCGTTACTTAGTCAAAATTCCTGCGACAATGAGATGAATGCATGAAATGAATACATGAAATGAAAATGAAATGAATGCATGAAAACTAACTGTTAGTTCACATGTCATGTTTTACAGAGCTACAGGTCGAAACCAGACTATGATACCATAATTGTAACACCCTATTTGTTAAAATGGAATATCACAGTAATATATGGCGTGTCATCAAAGCATGCAAGGTAAATGTCTAAACATTCATGACCATAAATAGAAATACCGGAAACAAACATCGGTAGTCTAAGTAACTCAACACAAGCAATAATAAGTATTGAAAAGGAAAAGGATTAAACAATGTCCAACATGAAATAAAGTAAGTCAAAGTATAATGAATGCATAAGATATAGAAGGCTGGATAGCTTCCATCCGAATGCACATACTCTTGAGATCCTACTTGCGACCTTGGGTACCTGTCGTTTGGGAACATGGAAATGAAAAATGGCTGAGCATAACGCCCAGTGCACAGATACAATAAAGCATAGAAACATAGAGTAATGAAGCATAAAAGAGCATATAAAGCCTGAAAGGTAGCGGAAATGAATAAGTCCTGGGAAAATCTAGATGTATGTCATGTTTACTGGTTTTAGTTTCGAAAACATAGCTTATGTTACTTATGAAAATCTGTATTAGTTTGATATACCAAAAGCCAATATAGGTCATGAGGTCAACAACGTGCATGAATACTTGAAGGGGTGACCTCGTCATGCAATTAGAGGGGATGCCTCTAATTAATATGGTAATGGGTAGGAGGGATCAGCTCCTTGTGAAGGATGCAAGGCACACACCACATTCACCATGAAATCCTGACTGACACTGTAACTAGGATGCACCCATACGCCCCACATGATAATATAATAATAAAGTCCAAATAACTGAAAGGGACGCCACAAGCTATCACTCCGCCGTGGTGAAGTCATGACACTAGTGCCTCCAGTGTTATGGTTATGGTACCTCTATAGCTAGGTGAAACTGACATGCATGTATATGGCTAAGATAACTAATAAAACATAAGCATTTAAATCTGTGACTACTGGGAAAATAGTTGGTTGCATACGAGAAATCCTAATAAAGGAAAAGATTGTCCTTACTGAAGGACGGGAAATCCATACCTTGTGTCCAGTAGAAGCTAACGGAAACGCTGAAGAACCTACTCCGCCTTCACGGATAATACTACATAAGAATAGGACATGTATGAGTTGTCTGAATTACATGTGTTTTACTGGTTCTGTGTGTTCTTAGATTATTATTCATGTTATGTCATATTTTTAACTGTTTACAGTGTTAACTGTAGTTATTCTTGTATTCTGTTGTTTATTATTCATGTAGTATGGTATTATAATACGTGTATTGTAAAACTAAGTAACTTTCTAAAATAGCTGGTTTCCTTAAATAGTAAGTTTCTAAAAATAGAAAGTTTCTAGAAATAGTAAGTTTCCATAATTAGAAATAAGTTGGATTATTAATGTCAAGTAAAGTATAATTAGTAAAATACAAGTCATGGTTCTAGTATTATAGCTTATTAATTAAATAACTTGATTAATTAATTAAACTATACATTATAAAAATTTAATTAAAAATACATGTTTTAATTAAATTAAGCTAAGTCAAATACTTTAGGTTATACATGAAATATTAATTTTAATATTTAACCTAAGTCATGCATTTAATTAAATTAAATAGTGTAGGAAATAATTTAATTAAACATATTTTCTGATTTTTAATACTTTCCCGAAACCCGTGATTTAAAATTAACCCGAGCCCGTACCCGTGTTCCACATATAAGCCGAGCCAAACACCCTTGACAGTGGCTACCCGGCCTAGCCGGTTGCCACTGTCCGAGTTATTTACCCGCTGCCGAGCCACGGCTAGCCGTAGTCGGGCTCTGTTCCCACCGGTTCACAGCGGTTCACATTAGTTCCCACCGGTTCCCACTGTTTTTGTTGTTCGGTTCCCACTGTAAAAAAAAGTCCCACCGAGACCCTATTGGTCTCGGTTGACACACGATACAAACCAAAACCACACCCCGACCTTGCGTCGGGGTTCCCTTGCCTGCGTTCGAGCCAAACCAACCAAGCCGAGACCTTTGAGGGTCTCGGTGGTGGTGATGTAGCCACGCCGAGAGCTTCGGCTCTCGGTTTGTGGGTCTCGGCCGAAAAACAAACACGAAAACACCCCTTTTTAATCCTTGATTAATTAGTCCCACATGTTTTTATGATTTGTTCTTGATTTTAATACATGAAATCATAAAAAGAAATAAAAAAGAAAGAAGAAGAAAGGTTTATGATTATACCAATCGCGCGTAGTTGTTTATGGTTTTCAAACACGAACACAAACACGTAAACCTTGAAGATCAAAACTCACAAACACCTTGTTGGTGTTCTTGTTAGTCGACGACAGAGAGAGAGAGGGAGGTTAGGGCTTCCTTTTTTTGTGAAAAATAACTTATGAAAATAATCCCCTGGAGTTTTGTTTAATATGTATTTAAGTTGGGTCATGGGCCAAAAGGCCCACCCCTTCTTTCTCCTTTGATAGCCGCGGCCAACATAAAGCCCGAAGGCAAAATCAGACGTTTTACTAAGTCAAATTAAATGTCGTGCATGTTCGCGTTTTATTTATCGTAAATTTAATTATCGTGATTACAACACATTTATAATATATATACGTACATACATGTTATTTAATATCGTGACACGTGAGTTATATTATGAATGGAAGTTTTAATTTTATCGCATTTTCGTGTATTTACTGTTCATGTTTACTGTTCATGGTATTTTAATGCGGGTTTTACATAATGCGTTGATTCTGATCAGAAGAACAATCATTTTTTAAAATCTGAAATCTTTGAATTAAACCGAATATGCTAGATAAGAGTAAAATGCATAAATCATACCTGTGGTTTCTTCATATTGCACTCTTAGTTAATGTTATTGGTCTTTTGAAAGTGCAGACAACCTCACTCTTATTTAGGTTTGGGTTCAATTTCATACTTTGACCTAACGTTTGTTAAAATTTGACTGTTACTAAAAGGATGTTTTTGTCTTTTTATTTATCTTTCTTTCTCAAAACACCCTCCATCACCACCGCCACCACGACTCATCCCACTCGACCACCACTAACAAGCACAAAAATATCAAGTTCAAACTTAGCTGGTGTTCATTTGTATTGTTTGGCTATTAATTGTTTCATATTTCTCTAGTTACAAATTTGTACATATTTTAATACTCGTATAAGATTATGGTTTGATATAAAACGAAGTTTCATGTGTTACAATATTCATTAGTTGATTTTTGAATGATTTAGTCTACTGTGATTTGATGTAAGATCTCGTTATTTATGCTATGTGTGGATGAACAACACAACCAAAAACAAATGCTTCATGTGTCATAATAATATGTTCGTCATATTTAATAGGCAATTAGTAATTAAGAAATTAGTCCAGGGTGTAGTCAAGAGTTATCATTGTCACTCTTCAGTTTTGACGTGTTATGAGTTTAGATCTTTTTGGAATAAATTGGTATGAGTTGGTGGTCGATTGGGAGGAGTGATGGTGGCAGTGGTGATGGAGAGGCGTTTGTGGTGTTTGGGGAAGAAAGAAAAAAAAAGACAAAAATTACTCTTTATTAATGGTCAAACTTTAATAAAAAGTTAGGTCAAAGTATGAAATTGAACCCAAACCTAAACACCAGTGAGGCCGCATGCACTTTCGAAAGAACAGTAACTAAGAGTGCAAAATGAACATACCACAAGTATGATTTATGCATTTTACTCTACTAGATAACTTTATTTGGACAACTGGGCACGCTTGAGGGAAAAACACACCCAATGTTCACCGAATCATATGCAAATGAATTGAAAACACAACCTCTATTGAACGGAAAGAGAAAAATAGGGAAAAAAAATTCATAAGTGTAAAAGAACATATTGAAATATCGTGTTGAAGATCATCAACGTTAGACTCAGATGAAGCTATGGCTTCTACTGCACGATAATTCTTTATGTCTTTTAGCTTAAGATTCTTAGACATAACTTGCTTCTCTACAACCACGCTTTTTTCAAAAGAAACAAAAGAAAAGAAAGAAACTAGATCTTAATAAAAACATAAGCTAATAATAAAAATAAATATTAACTGGAATGTTATACTAAGCTGTTCTCATATAAATACCTATTAAATTCAATAATTAAAGATTCAGTTCAAAATTATTTAAAGGGTAATAACTTATCCATTAAAATATGTGTATTTGGGTAGCTTACCTTTGCCTTTTGTAGGTCATCACTAAGACCTTGAACCTGTTCCTCGAAACTCATTCACTTTCCCTAAATTTATCGAGCTTGTTCTTAAAACTGTAGCATCTGTCTTTCATGAATTTTTATTTGATCATCATATGAACTAATAAGACGCCCCCTTAAGTTCCTAGTCAGGGGAAGAGTCTTCTGTGTTGAACCACGAGAGAACCTAAAAAGAGAAAGGTATTTAAAAGAAGTCAATCTTTCTGCATATACACATATATACGAATCTTTTCCTATCATAACAGAATATATATGTATTTGATTATTTAAAACAAATTAAAAAAGAATGTGATGAAATGGAAACAAATATAAAATATGTTACCTTACATCCTATGATCCTCTAGGGTGTAAAGCTCCATCAAATTTTGAATTCTTTGATCAAACACAACCATTTTTCCCATCTCATAGTCTGTTAAAGCACTTGTATCTCAGCATGACCCTAAGATATTTGAATTTTACACTAAAACTAACCAGTCATTCAAAGAAGATTTAAAGTAACTAGTAAGAGAGCTAAATGGATCGTCTGAAGGACTAATATTATTTTTAGTTGATGGACATATACTGATATGAATCATATGGTATTCTCTTATTTATTATTAGATAAGTAGTAATACATAATTCTGGCTCTGATCATTTTGATGTCAATTTAGATGTAGATACTAGTACAATAAAGAAGAATTTCCTATTTGCTTATTTTATCTACTACTATAGTAAATAAGCAATATTTGTAAGACCTTAAACAAAAGATATTACAACTTCAAGCAATGGAAGCATATCTAATGACTATCACCTAGAGCACATGTTACTACAAAAATATCAGATGATAGTTTGAAATTGTATCCGAACACATAATAAGTCAGGGTGTATTGTGGTGGGATTTCAAAACTTTTAAAGATGCATGGAATACATAATAATGCTAGAAAAATAATCTAAAAAGTAATCATATAAAGCAACTTGTAAATAAAAATATAACTTCAAGTTAAATATGTTAAATATTTACCTGATCCGCCATAACATTTAGTACTATGGGACTATTAGATTGTATTACTAATAGCGTTGTTGGGTCATTTGTATGGGGAAGCTTTTGACTTTCAATTGGATACCTACATGAAATGCATAATACCTGTCAGATATTAAGAACTTCTATTACAGCATGATTGACCTGTTACCCAACCCAGACCGACCCGTTTTGACTCATACTAGAAAATCACACATTTCTATTATAGCATGGTTGACTTGTTACCAAATTGACCATGGTTTGTAATAGATAGCATAGCAGCATGCGAGGATACCTTATACATATGCATTTTTGTAATGATGCCAGTAGACAAATGAATTAGGAATTTGTTCACAATATGTGATGGAAGTGTTGAACAGTTTTAACTCTTAACCAAATACACATTTACCTTGGTGTTCAATTTCTTCACTTAAGGTAACAATGTTCATTTGAAAAAACTAACTAGAAGATTTACCTAGTATTAGTGTGTCTATCTATGTAAGCACGTCGGTCAATGAATGGTCTATGCAACCATGTAGGCGGAATCACACCATCAGTGATGTTGATAGTTGGTACTTTGGGATAAGCAGTCAACCTGATTATTGCAAACTGCTTATTATCCGATCGGATTACCCACCACTATATACTCTACCAGTAAGTGGCCACTAAAGGGGTATTCCCCTTCATCTTAGCATATACCATATAACATACGTATAATATAAACATCCCTCCCTATAATTATTTTTTCTATAATACACGCATACTAACAAATATCGCACTCACTCACAAAAAGAAAAAACAAATATCGCCCGTTAATGAACTAATGATTGGACAAATAATTCAGGATTGGCTTCGAGGCCAGTGCAGTTTGGGAGCGCCATCGGGCAAATAGAAAAGGCCTAGGCGTTCTACTACCACTCCACTTTGATCATGAATTTCGGCCTCCCTCAATGTGAAATCCTGGCTCTGCCCGTGATTAACATGAATACAAGTGAAATATCATTTCTACTAAAGAGGAAATAGTCGAACCTTGGGTGTCTAATTTAGACGCGGGTCCTGAATGCGCTTCTGAATCTTATTAACCTTATTCTCACAATACTTAAGTTGTAAGAGACATTTTTTGTCTCAGTTAACAATAAACAGCTAAGAACACTAGATCCCCAATTATTGACATAAATCAACGATAAACACAAATTCAAATTTACCACGAATCATGATATTAAACAAGTAATATTTGTTAATGAAAAATTAGATAAACGGTACATATAACAAACCATTACTAAAAACGGAATCATACCAGAAAGATAGATCTAGGCACGAGATAAGAGTAATGAGAGGAGCGAGATTAGTTGTTGATTGAAAGTAAATATGAAATTAATGAGAGGAGGATGATGTTGCTACAGTGGTTGTTTTCAAGGAGTAATTTGATGCAGGTAATTTTGTGGGTGGGTTTTAAGTTTTTTCGTGAAAAACATGGAGGAAAAATTTTTGTTTGTGGATTTTAAGAAAAACAAAATAAATTTTTTAGCCAAAACTATGAAAAAGTTGAAAATAATAGAGACGGGTCTCTTAAAAAAGTATATATTGTGACTACGTAGAGAAACAAGTTTTCTATACTAAAACCTGTGTCTATGTGTTTTAGGCTATAAAAAGTGGATTTTTTCAGAAAACCGGTACTTATGCTTCCCATTCTTTTACTTTTTCTATAATAAGAACTGGTTATCTCAAAACCAGTTTATTTTGAGAGGTGTTTATGAGCTTTTGTGTAGTAGTGTAACTCGCCTTCTGCTTATACTACAACTTCAAAACAAACTCTATTTATAAGCTTATTTACATAACTCGATTCTAATTCGTAAGCTTATTCATATAAATCTACTAGTAAGCTTATTCACATTAAGCTTAAGTATAACACATCAAATAAGCATACCTATAACACATCAAATAAGCTAACACATCCATAATCACCTCAAAATAAGCTAAAAAGAATAAATTTAAAAGCTAAAAAAAATTATCATCTTATTCACATCAAATCTAAACTAGTATATAAATCCACGTCATATAAGCTTAAAAAATAAGCTTATTTACAATAAATAAGCTAAAGAGATATAGATCATGATGATGTTACTTGATGTTCACGAATTCTTGAAGGAGATGATCGAATACGAAATATATGATGAGATAAGAGATTAAAGATGGATCGAATTCATGTTTTTTTTAATTGGAATGATAGATTAAATAAGGATTTGTGTGTGTGTGTGTTTTATGAGAGGATCTAAAAAAGACGGGATATAAGATGTGGTGGGAGTGTTGTTAGTTGGGAGGGGTGAAAAGACCAAATTTCCCCTTCGTTTTTTTAATTAGTAAAAGTAGGGATTAATAGAAGCATTTGATCTTTAGTGGATGGAAGGTGGGGATTGATCCCCTTGTATCCAAGAGATACAAGGTATCCAAAATACCATTTTTCTAATAATATTTAAATAACTTTGTCTTGAAGTTAAATATTGTTACAATTTATAAATTTTTTATTTTGTAAAATTATTGAATTTTCTATAAAATTACATTAATATTTTATACTTATATAGTTACGATATGATACACATGCACACGCGGGTTTTTTATAAATTTTATAAATATTGATTAGTCATGGTCGTAAGCTTACGCCACAAGTCGAGCTAGGTGTAACAAAATAACAATCTAATATAAAGAGAGCAAAGAAAAAGTAATTTCTACTGTGATTCATGACTTGATTGTTTAAAATTTCAGAATGAGTTTAACATTTGTTCTACATCTGAATCTTATATAGTAGTGGTTAAGAAGGATAACTGCATTACCTTTTTTTCTTTGCTTTATCAATACCTAACCCTTTAGTAATAATCTCTCATCACTCAAGTTACGTCATTTAGGAAAGATGACGAGAGATTGTGAAGATAACTGTGAATTTCTAGGACTTAGACGCACACACTCGCCCACGACCCAATGCAGGTTAATAATAGGGTTAACTACATAATGGTAATGGCAGTGTTTTCATAGATAATTAGTCTATGTACAAGGGAGATTAGCGATTATCGTTTCTATGCTTATCTAAGTTATGATATTCTAGAGTTGAAGTTGAGCATTACATCAGTGAAGGTATTCACCCAATGTACTTTTTAGTTTGATGAGATTTAATTAGACCTAACCACATAAAATAAAGTAATTTCATATCAAAATTTTAATTTCAGTATTTATCTTTTTACTTTTATATGGTCTTATGATGTTGAAGAACCGACGGTGAATTTTGTTTTCATCTTATGAGCTAGACTGCTTGAACTGTACATCGAAGAAGTATTGGTTTACGAATCATTTATGAATATGTTCAATGACTGATTTGCTAGCAGTGAACCCTTCATTTCAGGTGCGCTACAAATCTTTAGCATCATAGATCACTATGTGTTGGTGTTTATTCGTCCCAACCAGGGTAAGATAATCAAAACCTAGCTACGTACCAAAACAATGGTTTTCGGATATTACTTGGAATCGTGTAATCACTTTCCAAAGTAAATTATTCAACCCTAGTGTTGGGTATCACAAATACCTACTTGGAATCAGACCAAATGTAGCTAGTGATTTAGGCACAAATCTCTAACCCTTTCGATGTTATGTGATTATGTTTCTGTATGTCTTCATGCAAGTTATGATCGCCTTTTTTATAGGTGGAGTGCTCAACCCTAGTCAATGGCATTAAGAGGAATTAACGACCAATTAATCTCCTATTAATAAGCTCCATAATACCAGGACCTAGTGGTTACAAGACCAATTAAACGTGGTCTTTAATGCACTTGAATCTTTCAAAAAACGTTACAAGCATACTTGTTCAACTCCAACATTAGTCCATCCTTCAGTCCCACTGAAGCATCAGCAAAACCTGAAGGGTGTTCCTGCTGAAGCCTTCAGTACTGAAGAAGACTTGTTGATGAGTAAACACTGAAGACAAGTATTCAGTGGAGTTAATCCCTGATGAATACCTTCATTCCAGAGTTAAACTCCCTGAAGATCATCAGCAATGTTGAACAACATATTACCAACTATAAGAGACAGGGTGTTCAGGGACTTATGGGTGTACACTCCGTACCTCCTTACCCATTCACTAGTATGAAATGAACTTATAATTGAACTATATGTCCAACATTCCTCACCAATATAGTACAATTCCTTTTGCATGAAAATTAACATTAACAAAACCAGTGCATAAATGAAAATATCCTAAGGATTGAATTTTCGTCTTAGTACAATTCTTCAAACATTCGAGAATCAGGGTGTTGTAAGAATTGAACCCTTCAACCACTTTGAATACCTAAAGATAAAATACAGATAAGTTTTCAAATACATAACAACTCCTAACACTACTAGCCATGTGTCTATAGCCAAATTCATAAATGTTGTAAGAGCCAAGTCCATGCTCCTTGAGGCGGAGAAACCTCAAGATTTACATAGGTTGTTCCTCTTTAGATCATGCTCCTGCTTCAACACTTTTTCAAAGACTTTAACCATTGAGAAGTTTATAACTTAATCCTCCTTCAGCAGGTACAAGCACATCATTAGGATGAGATACATGTGCTTCAGTCCCCTGAATGTTCAGCTTTCCACATTGAACTCGGCTCCTAAGTTTCCTCGGGAGGGAGTTGGGTGTCCTAGCATTCAGTGACTAGAGTGGACTTTTAAACCCATCCCTTTAGCAGACTTTATAACCAAGTCTCTAGCCAATCCCTTCATCAAGTGATTAGCTAAATTTTGTTGAGACCTCAAAAACTCTATTGAAATAACCCTATTCATGATTAGTTCACGAATCATGCTATAACTAACACCTAAGTGTCTAGACTTACCATTGTACATCTGACTATATGCCTAGCCAATGTAGTTTCACTATCACAACGGATAGAAATGGGTGCCATAGGTTTGACACACAATGGAATCTCAAGAAGCAAGTTTCTCAACCAATCAGCTTCTTTGCCAGCAGCTGCTAAAGCCACAAACTCAGACTCCATTATTGAACCAGTAATGCAAGTTTGTTTCTTGGATGCCCAAGAAATTGCACCACCACCAAGTAGGAATACCCAGCCACTGGTGGATGAATTATCCTCGGTATTGCTGATCCAAATTGCATCAGTGTAACCTTCCAACACTGAAGGATATCCAGTATATGACGAACAATAATCCATTGTTCCTTTCAAATACTTCAGTACCCTCTGAATTGCTTACCAATGCTGAGTACTAGGATTACTAGTGTACCTACTCAGTTTTCAAACAGTAAAAGCAATGACAGGCCTAGTACTAGTCATGGCATACATCAAGCAACTAATCACCCTAGAATACTCAAGCTGGGAGACAGCCTGACCATTGTTAGGCATCAGTTTCTCACTTGTATCCATTGGTGTACTCACTGGAGTACAATCAAAGTGATTAAATTTCTTCAGGACCTTCTCAATATAATGAGACTGAGAAATCACAATACCATCATTTTCATGTTTAATCCTTATGCCAAGGATAACATCAGCCTCCCCCATGTCTTTCATGGAGAACTTAGATGACAAAAAATATTTTGTCAAGTCAGCCTGAACTTGATCAGTACCAAAGATTATCATATCATCAACATATAGGCAAATGATGACTCCTTTACCAGAATCATAAAATTTGCTATATACACATTTGTCAGCTTGGTTAAGTGAATAACCATTAGACAAAATCACTTCATCAAACTTTTGGTGCCATTGATTAGGTGCCTGCTTCAGTCCATATAAGGACTTAATCAGTTTACACACCTTGTGCTCATTACCAGGCATGATGAAGCCCTGAGGTTGGTTCATATAAACCTCCTCATCCAAGTCACCATTCAAGAATGTTGTCTTCACATCCATCTGATGAATGATCAAATTGTAAATTGATGCCAAGACAATCAACATTCTTATGGTACAGATACGTGCTACTGGAGTATAAGTATCAAACTAGTATATCTCTTACTTTTGTTTAAAGCCCTGCATGACTAACCTTGCCTTGAACCTTTCAACAGTTCTATCTACCTTCATTTTCCTTTTAAAAATCCATTTGTTACCAAGTGGATTGCAACCTGGAGGTAGATCAACCAACACCCAAGTGTTGTTGTCCATGATGGAATCCATCTCATCATTTATTGCTTCTTTCAAGAAAGCAACATCTTGGGACTTCATTGCTTCATCAAATGTTTTAGAATCATCCTCAGCATTAAAGCAATAGGATTATTGGTCAGACACCACATCCCTTATACCTTCAATTAAGTATAATTGAAACTCAGGCCCAAAATTTAGTCCTATGCCTTGTGCTTCGTCTAAACTCAGGCTCAGGTTGCTGAACCGCAACCTCATCAGTGACCCTTTCAGGTTCTACTGAAGCACCAATGTCCTCAGCTCTAGTAGGATTCCTAAGGCTTGGTTTATCGACTGATGAGAACCGTCTCATCAAAGTTAGAATCCCTTGATTCAATGATTGAGTTTATAGAAACTGAATTATTAGGTTCAATAACATAAAACCTATAAGCCTTGGAATGCTCAGCATATCCAACAAAGATGCATTCAATGCCTCTTTCATCTAAAGTTTTCACTTTTGGATTAGGGAGTCTTACAACAACCCTACAACCCCAAACCATGATATAGTTCAAGTTTGGTTTCCTTTTAGTCCAGAGTTCATAAGGGGTAATCATGTTCCTTTTGTTGGGAACCCTATTTAATAAATAGTAAGCTGTTAACATAACTTCACCCCAAAACGCTTGACTCAGTCCAGAATAAGACAACATGGACTTAACCATCTTCTTCAGTACTCTATTTTTCCTTTCATATATATCATTTTGTTGTGGGATATAAGGACCAGTCGTTTCATGGATTATTATAGAAGATTGAAAATATTGAGTATCCATGTACTCACCTCCCCTATCAGTCCTAAATCTTTTGATTTGGACTCCTTGTTGTAATTCAACTTTAGTCTTAAATACTTAAAATTTATCTAATGCTTCATTCTTAGTATGCAACAAATAAACATAACAAAACCTTGAAGCATCATCAATAAATGTTACCAAATATTTCTTATTCCCTAATGAGGGAGTAACATCCAAATCACATAGGTCACTATGGATTAGCTCCAATACTTTAGTTTCACGTTTGACATCTTGAAATGGTTTCTTAGTAATTTTATTCAGCATGCAAGTCTGACACCTTTCAGTATCCATGTCAAGACCAGGGATTAACCCACCCTTAGACATATCTTGCATCCTTTTATAGTAGACATGGCCTAGCCTAGCATGTCATAGTGATGAATCATTCAGTTTAATGGTAGTCATCAGGACAGAATCAACATTCACATTAGAATCAATATTAAGCCTGAACATTTGATTACACAAATAGCCAAAACCAATAAACACACCATGTTTAGATAAAACAAATTTATTAGATTCATTCAGTTGTTTATAACCACAATTATTCAAAACACTACTAGAGACCAAGTTCTTCCTAATATTAGGAACATGCAAAACATTAAAAAATAAACAATCTTTCCAGAACTAAACTTAAGATCTACACAACCACGTCCATGCACTAGGGTTGTTGACTCATTTCCCATGTGAAGAATAGATCCATCATTCAGTGACTCATAAGTCTTGAACCAGCATCTATCTTTACACACATGTATTGTTGCTCTAGAGTCAACCCACCACGCCACATCATCATCCTAAACAAAATAAGCTTCAGATACATATTTAACATAATAAATCTGGAGAGATTCATTAAACATATTCTGACCTTTCAGTGTGTTGTTAGAACCAATCACTGAACCATTTGTGCCTGATCCACTAGCTTTGTTGCCAATACCAACACCTTTGCAATCCCTTTTCAAGTGTCCCGGTTTCCCACACTTCCAACAAGTCACTGATGATGACTTCTTGTTAGGATTAGTTTTGGTGTTATCCTGATGCTTACGTTTGCCCTTGTTGTCATTGTACCTGAAGGAGTTTTTATGCTCCACCATATTGACAATTGATGAACCAGCAACATTATTACTCTTTGGCTTATCACTTTCATGCACCCTGAGGGATTCCTCAATGCGCAAATGACTGCCCAACTCAACAAGAGTTAATTCCTCATTCTTATGTTTCAAGGTATGCTTAAAATCTTTCCAAGAAGGAGGTAATTTATCCATGTTCATTTTATGTTGTGTAAATCTACCAAGTATTCCAAGAAGTTAATTGTATTGTTCCATATATGGTCTTGAATCAGTTATTTTGTAATTTGTGATTTCACTAACAAGGAACTTCTTACTTGACGCATCCTCAGCCATATATTTGGCTTCCAAGGATTCCCATAGTTCTTTACCAGATTGAGAATTTTGGTAAATATCAAATAAGGAATCAGACATGCCATTGAGAATAATACCACGACACACATAGTCGTCATTCTCCCATTTGCTCCTTTTCCTCAGGTCCTCCAAGGTAGCATCACCATCAGGAATAGGAGTAGACAGCACATACACCACACTCATGGTAGAAAGAAGAAAGTGCATCTTCTTTTGCCATCTCCTGAAATACACCCCTTCAAACTTATCCAGCTTGGAAAAGTTAGCCACCATATGCTTTATTGCAGCCGCCATTGATTATCACAAAATAATTTACTTTGATTGTTGGTGTTTATTCGTCCCAACCAGGGTAAGATAATCAAAACCTAGCTACGTACCAAAATTATGGTTACCAGATATTACTTGGAATCGTGTAATCACTTTCCAAAGTAAACTATTCGACCCTAATGCATGGATATCACGAATACCTACTTGGGATAAGACCAAATGCAGTTAGTGATTTAGGCACAAATCTCTAACCCTTTCGCTGTTATGTATTTATGTTTCTGTATGTCTTCATGCAAGTTATGATCACCTTTTTATAGGTGGAGTACTCAACCCTAGTCAATGGCATTAAGAGGAATTAACGGCCAATTAATCTCCTCTTACTAAGCTCCATAATACCAAGACCTAGCGGTTACAAGGCCAATTAAACGTGGTGTTTAATGCTGTTGAATTGGTCAAAGACCGTTACAACCATACTTGTTCAGCTTCAGCATTAGTCCATCCTTCAGTCTCACTGAAACATCAGCAAACCCTGAAGGGTGTGTCTACTTCCCAATCAAAAGTCACTATTACAAAAGACATGATAACCTTAATTCTAATAATGGATCCTAAGCCCATATATCGGACTTGAGCCGACTAACTTAATCCATCTAGGTAGTGTTTGATAATGACTTATAGAGTCTTAATTAAAAATTAGGAATATAGATTAAGTCATAAGTAGTTTGTTTGTTTTGTGCTTAAAATAAACTAACGACTTTCTGGAAAAAGCCAGTTGGAGGGTGCTTTCTGTATTACGTCATGACTTATTATCTTTATTTTACATATTTACCCTCTAATTCCCTCACTTAACTAATTTAAAAGGACAAAATAGTAAACTTCTCTCATTAAGACTCTATATTCAGCACACAAAACAAACAATCATATACCCGTCTACAAACAGACAACATATATTTTTACAAACATTTTAATTTTACAGGACTTAATAAAAATACTAAACAAACAGGCCATTCAAAGTTGTGAGTGACTCTTAGGCAATGTTCACGGTCGAGTCCGAATAAAGCCACGATCAATCATCTTGCTTTAATTTGTTTCGCTTGTATGTTTTAGTACAATTATTTTTAGGTATGCAACATAGTTATAAAATCAAAAAAGTTGACAGAAGATAAAACCCCAAATAAAAAGGCAACATAATTTATAAGCACAACTTTATTACATTGACTTTACTTATAGATACTAAGAAAAGGTTAAAATAATTTTTTTTTACCAATCCTTCTTTTTCACCCAACCTGTTGGAAATGGGTCGTTAGTACCCGAAACAAAGAATCCATCATACTTAACTATCCAATAACAAACTTGATCAAAAGTAATTTCAGATTGACAATAATCCATGATTTTTCTATCAGCCAAAGCTAAAGATTGATATTTTGATCCCCACTGAAAGTTACCTGTAAAATGCGAATTGCCAAAAAACTTTTCACAAAATGTAAAAGAATACAACCCATTAGATGAAATTGTATGATTTCCGAGATCATGGTCCGTCGACGTTATATGTACCACAATATCATCTGGAACGAAGTTTGTGATAGCAATAGTCCACTGTCGTAAACTTATGCCACAACTCGAGCTAGGTGTAATCAAATAACAACCTAATATAAAGAGAGCAAAAAGAAAGTAAATTCTACTGCGATTCATGACTTATTTAGTTAGTAATTATGTAGAATTTCAAAATGAGTTTCACAATTGTTCTACATTTGAATCTTATATAGTGGTTGATCTAATTTATTAAATTTATGTCACAATGACAATTGTAAAACAAGAGTAATTCATTATATTGTATAACATCATCCTAAAGTAGGTTGTAATAAAGTAGTTAATCATTAAAGTTTTGATATTTATAATTATGAAAAGGGATAGGTTATGAAGACCATTTATTTGTATTCATTATGTTTTTTTTTTTTTAGATTCTTTTTTATTTTGTAATTTTTTTTATATTAAAAAAATTTGAGATGGAAAGTGTGGAAGAAAAATTATAAAATTTGACAAGCTCAGTAAATTATAGTGATAATAACGAACATAGACTGATAAAAAAAATATGTTGTATCATAAACAAGATGTTAAAAAAGAGTTTTGTGTGCCTTTTTATACTTCGTTGTTAGTTGAGCGGTGACAATACTAAGAGTATGAGGAGCCGTGGTGCCGTTCTTGTGATGCCATAACTAAAAGGTATTTTTACGTCATCAAAAAAGGCTATGTCACGAGAAATGTTATGACACAATTTTTTAGACAGATTGGTGATTTGTGGTGCCATAAAAGGAATATACCCTTTAGAATCCAAAAAAAAAAGAAAAAAAAATGAATGGCGTGGGCTAGTATGATTGGCGCCAGACCAATGGCACGAGGACACGGAGTCCTGCGCTAAAACAAAAAGTCGCGTTGTTCGTTGGCGCTGGACAACAACGCTAGGGTTCCGATTTCTCTAATAGTGATACCTTTTTGAAAATCAAACCCAATTAATGTATATTACACTAGCTTTAAAGTTTGTGCACGCATGAAATTCAACGTATAATATAATGGACAATAATATTTCAATAACAATATATTTATGGGCAAATAACTTAAAAATGTAATCAACTTGTCAATTTTTGTTATTTTATATAATAAATTTTTTTGTTGTTATTAAATGACAAACTTTGTAAATTTCGATTTTCTCGTGTATTTTGTTACCTGTTGGTCAATTAGTAGGTTGCATTTCATGCTTTTTTCAAAAGGACTATACTACTAGGATATATCACTCCACATAGGATACCACATCACTTATTAATTAAACACATTTTTCATAAAGTTTTTCTAATAAAGTTTTTTTATTAAAAAAGACTTTATAAAAAAAATTACGAAGTTTTTTCTTATAAGAAATTAATAAGAGAAATATAAGAAAATAATTTAGGATTATTTATTAAAGTTTTTTATTAAGTTTTTTTTATAAAAAATATTTTTTTTAAAAATTGAAGTGATTTTTTATAAATCTTTTTTATAAAAAAAAATTTATAGAAAATTCGTAAAAAGTTTAATAAAAAAACTTCGTAAATATTTTGTTTTTTATAAAAAAATTACGAAGTTTTTTTCTTATAAAAAAAGATTATAAGAAAAAATTTCTGAATTTTTTATAAAAGTTCTTTTATAAAGTTTTTTTTATATAAAAACTTTATATAAAAATTTCGAAGTGATTTTCTATAAATCTTTTTTATGAAAATACCTTTATAGAAAATTCGTAAAAAAATATTTCATAGTTTTTTTATAGTTTTTTTATATTTTTTTAATAAAGTTGTTTTATATAAAAAGACTTCGTAAATTTTTTGTTTTTTTCTAAAAATAACTTTATGAATTTTCTTTTTCTTATAACTTCGTAATTTATTTTTAAATATATTCAAATAATCATGAACGCAAAGAATAAAAAAAATTATTAAAGTTTTCTTTACGATAACAAGTACAAGTCGAATAAATTAAAAATATAAGTCAGATAGAAAAAAAATCTTTGCAAATTAAAAAAAAGTACGAGTAGAATAAGGTCGAATGATACGTACACCCCATGATTATAGTTGAATTAGTCGAATGATTCGAATAGGTCGAATGGGTGTAATTAGCTAAAATATTTGGTTAATTGAAAGGAGGATATGCACCTTTTGATGAATTGGTCATTTTAAGATTTATTAAGTAAAAAAAAAGATCCATGTGGAAATGACTTGCTCCATGAAGGACTAGCAGGTCGAGCAGGTAACACAATACATAAAAAAGTCAAAATTTACAAAGTTTGTTATATAATTTAAAAAAAGTTAAGCATATGAAATAACAAAAAATGACAAATTTGATACATTTTTAAGTTATTGGCTATATATTTAAGTATATAATATGGTGGTTAATAATAGTTGATAACATTGTTTTAATGTGAAAGTATCGTGAGAATTTAAAAATTCATTGTTTTTTAAGATTATAAATTTTCTATAAAGTTATGTGAGTGTTTAATCTATACTCCTTATAAAAGAACAATACAAATGTTGAAGAATGGAGGAAATTTCAGCAATTGTTATCTATGGCAACATATTAAATCAAACGCAACACAGCTATGCAAAGTTGAAAAAAGATACTTCTTTTTTAACAGAAAAAAAGATTCTTAAATATGGAAAAGAAAAACGCACTTTTCCAGTTATGCAATATTGACTTCCCATGCATGAATTTATATATTTGAGTCACAAACAAATTATATAAAAAATCATAGTTACATTTGGATGAAACTGTTACAATTGTAAAAGAAGTCAAAAGCTTAAATATAGAAACTTGTTACAATTGCAAAAAAAGCCAGAAGCTCAAATATAGAAATTGTTAAATCGTATGTTCAAAGTTGATATCATAGAGGAAGTCTTTATTTTAATCTTGCACAGAAAGCTTTTTCTTCTAAATATTTGTTTATGTTCACTACTATTTTCTTTTGTTATTGTTACTATCATTTTCTAAGTAAAACTGACAATTGTTTTTGGTTCTTTATTTGATAGATCCACACAAACATACAAACATTGTCAGTCACATTATAGAACATACAAAGATGGATGAAACATTGCAGAAACGGATTGTATCTATATCAAATCAGTTAGATCAGTTAATCAATGGTAATTAAATTTTTGATTTTGAGTTTTTCTATTATATATCGTTCGATATCATAAATTATTGGTAACTTATGAATTAGCCCGAATTAGACATCTTGATAATACTTTTTTCTCATAGACGGAAGTTTAATAAGAAACATGTTTCTTATTAAAACGGTTTATTTTCTTATTTGATAATTCCGTTTTAGTCTTGCTTAATATCTATTGCTTATTTTCTTATTTGATACAGGGGTTAAAGTTGGAGATACGCATAACGGTCCTTGAAATTGAGAAAGAGGAAGACATACCACCTTCTGATTTAAATAAGATAAGCCTTATTTCAATTGAATAAGTGATGCATTTTTGGTCTCACGCAATGACTCATAATTTTTTGTTGTTTGGCTGCGTAAGAGTTCAAAAATGTTGTATGGAAGAAATAAGATGAGCTCATCAGGTTAGTCTTCTTTCCCTTTGTCAGATATGGATATTTGCCATTATGAAGGTATCCTATAAGTTAATTTTACATATTTTGATGGAATTGTGGATGGTTTGCGGTGGGTTTCTGAATGTTCACTGATTAGAGGCGCAATAATAAGCTTAATAGCAGTTTTTAGAGTGCTTAAACATCTCATTTTATTTGTTTAACGAATGTAGCGACTCTTGCTTGGTGCAGGATTAAGTCAATCCATGACTTCCTCGTAATCTATATATAATAGCCACTACATGTTTTGGTGTAGGAGATGAGTCGACAGAAAACCATCAAACATTAGTGCACTATCAAAGGCCAAATATACCGACTACCGGTTCTTAAAGGAAGAACGTCTACTGGCACCATAGCCGTGAAAGTAAGTTTAGCAGTTACATTCCATTATTTAAGAATATTGATGTTATGTTGTATACTTAAGGTCAGGTTATCAATAACCCATAAAAATAAATGATAAAATAAAAAGAAAGCAGAGATTATAACAACCTCACAATATAACAAATGAAACGTCTAAACATTTGTGACCACCTTCTGCAGCAACATGCACAGGTGTGGCTATATGTGATTAGGGGCCTAAAGATGCCATATTTGCACCTTTTTATGGTTAATTGATTTTATACAAGTTGTATCATTTGTGACCAAGATAATAATGCAATACCAGTTTTTAATCAAAATTGTCATACACCTTATGAAGGTTAAGGTTAATATTACATCTTTATAGAACCTAAGCAAGTTCAAACACTATCCTTGGTGTCAACTATGATTCTTAAACAACGTTAAAAACTTCTTGAGCGTTAGTTTTAGGACATTGTTTGCAATAACCAACTTGAATTGAGTGTTTTTATATACGTGCCACCAGAAATGCATACTCTGTTTGATATTTTGCAAGTTTGCAACTATATATTTGGAATTGGAATGACCAATGATAGAATAAGTTACCAACTTCTGTTACTACGTTTATTAGTTTGTACTACTTCGAGAATGCAATGACACAACACAATAAATTAAATTCATATACACTAATTGTGCCATTAGCCGTCGTATTACTTGCAAATTACTACGTAGTTTTTTTCCTCTTCACTTTATCTTTATGTTTTATCACGGGTTTATAAGCTATTTCATAAAATTGTGCCATTAGCCTCCATAATATATTTTTTATAAAATGGAAAAATAGCTATCAACGAAGCGGTTCAAATCGAAAGTTGTCTCTGGTTCAGGAAAATGACTAAAACTCAAAATGGTTATATTTCATAAGAATACGAGTCACTAATAACATGGCGAAACCTAGCCAATATTTACCAAAACATAAGGATGGCCTATTTTTACTCGAAGATAACCAGTAATCTTATAGAATGTTTGCTTCCTATTGCCTTTCCCTTCTAATGGATGTGATCTGTTGTGAATTTCAGGTATATGATAAAAGCAAACAGTGATTATGGAAATACTGCATGAGTTATTGAGTCACGGATTCACGGGTTCGATCATTGAGTCAACCCGGTCAAGTTAACGAGTCACGACTTCTATCACCGGGTCAATACGGTCGAGTCATCGGGTTACCGGTTCGACCACCGAGTCAATTAATGTATCGATGAACTATTTGTAGCTAGACAATTTCGCCGCTATGCGCGGGTACACGTCTAGTACTTATATAACTATTACAAACATACACGCGCACCCCTTTACATAAATCATACTATATTATTAAGTATTTAGCCCTTTTATTTATATAATACTTAAAAATTGCAAGTTACGATACATAATGGTATTTATACAAGCAGAACAAACATGTATAGTAAAGTAAAAAACTTAAAACATGTGATTATAATATTAAAACACCCTCTCATCCCATTTTACAACTAAAAAACACATAGACTAAATATTACAGTAAAACATAATTAGAAATCAATTAAACCATAAAAAATAATCTAATACTCATATTAAAACTAACTAATACACAATAATTAATACATACTTAAAAATAAAATTAATTAATATTAATTAATATATAATTAGTACATCTCATTACTTAAAAATACAATTATATATACACATTGTCACCAATTAAAAGCATATATCTACAAAATCGTAAATATTTTGTCTATTTGAAAAGATGGTGTACATAGTTTTGAAAATCAAACCGGACCAACGGGTTCAACCAGGAACCAAAGTCACAATCGTTTCGGCTAGCCAAAAAAAGCCGTCAGAATACGAACGAGAGAGCCCCCATTACATAAACATTAACTTTTTAACAACACATACATCTGTACTACTTATAAAAGAGATTGCACTCTCTTTCCAAAACTAAAATATTACACCCTTACAAGCTTTTGGAACAAACTTGTACAACACAAAAACTTCATAAATTTATTTTCTTTAGTAATTGGAGAGTAATACACATTAAATGACAAAGTGAATATAGATTAATTTGCAACATTTACAAATGATTATTGCTAAAACTATAATTTTTTACATACAATTATTTAAATTGTTCACAAATGTAAGTTTAATATTAAATCCGCTTTTGACTTTGTACCATTCAAATTTTTATAATTTTGCATATTCGAAAACATATATCGTTTATGTTCCTATTTTGTACAAATTTAGTGAAAGACTAATCATTTTGCTAATTAATTTGATTAAATCGTAGATACCAAAATAAAAGATTGTAAGGGTATATAATATATGAAAACGTATAACCATATAAACTACGAAAATTTTCTATATTTACATGTTAATATTATGACGAATGTTATAGAGATTAGCAAATACCTTTCACGATCAATCTACGACAATTTCGTAATACTATTTTTATATGAAGTGATTTATTATTATTTAAAGTTATTCCAACTTAAAACTACCATCTATTATTTGTAAAGTTATTATTAAAAAAATATGCATACTCATCTATATTACGCTCGTAGAAAGTTTTATAGTATCCGCAACCGCAATGCGCGGATACCCTCCTAGTTTTATTAATATCAATTAGTCAGTTGTTGTAAAATAACGCCATAACTCAAGCTAAGTGTAACTACATAACAACCTAGTATAAATAGAGGAAAGAAATGTCGTCTCCATTGTGATTCATGTCTTTAGAACAAGATGTACTACTCATCTTTGCTTTTTTTAACGACAATTTTATTAAAACACTAGCAAGAAGCTAGAAAAAGCTTACAAGGAAATCAATTATGAGTTTTTTAACCAAGTCTTCCAAGAAAACGAACTTGAACATCGATTAACACACCAATTAAAAGAGATCAAGACAACATCATCAAAAATCACGGAACGCTTTGGAGGAGTGAGGTAAAAAATTGAACGATTCCGAAAGGACTAAATATACAACCAATAAATGTAGAAAACTCCTTCCATCATAGTCTTGAGATTAGCCGACAGGCGAATTTAACCTAACCAACTATGCCAATTATCAAACGACTAGACTTCTACCCATTGAATATCCGATCAGCGACAAATTTTTGGGAATACACTTTGCCGAATCACACCTGAAAAAAAAATGCTAAACATCTTCGAGCAGCGAGTCACATATTGGGCATGAAAGAGAGTCCAAAAGGATCCCTCTATTGGCCAGATTGCCTTGAGTGAGAAGACGATCAAGCCTATCTCACCAAGCGATAACATTGATCTTAATCAGAACATATTTCACCCATCTTGTGGTAACATCCACCACATAAACTTTCGTATAACATATACTTGTTAGAATCAATATAAGAAATGTTAATGTCGTTTTACTTCCCTTAGCTCAAAGCTAATTACCATGTACATCACTTGAATCTTATCCAACAATCATTATTAGAACCTATTATCATATTAATACAAGATCACATAAATTAAATATTATAACAAAGATACACACCTATTTTATCATTCTACAACATCATATGATCATATCTTGACCATATGATGAAAACTCTCAATTCACCTCAAGAATTCTAATTTTTAAATCACCAATTAAATTTAGGATATGATTACTTACTTTATGGGGACTTTAACTAGGTGCGTAGACTTAATTCATCAATTATATAAGATCATAGCTTAAGATTTTTTCCCTTTTCTTTCTTCTAACCTGACCTAAACATAACACCCTTGAAAATACTAGAAATTCCTAGATATGTCTAGATATATGATATGATTAATTATAAGTTTTTCTAATTGGCAACTATGGTCCCTCAAGGTCCGTCTCTTTATAAATGTGACACGTGGTATTTTCTAAATTCATACATATTTGACTATAACTTGACTATCAGCTAATGGTATTTTCTAAATTCATATGACACATATTTGACTATAAGTTTGACTATCGGGTTGACTAGCCAATCACCTAACATCTTCAAACTTATAAAGTTATAATCAAACTCGTTCATTGACATTATCGCAAATAAAAATTAAAAGACAATTTTGGGATGTTACAAATTTTACGACGGAGAATTAGCTTACGAAAGTATTCGAATATATATTTCAAATAGTAAAGTTAGTCATTAAGGACTAACTTCGCAACCGACTTATAACATGAAGGATCAATTACATAACATCTGTGTAGGAGTATTTTTTTAATATTTAAGTTATGAAAAATTAAGTTAACGATCGTCTCCTTATTTATTTATATATTATTATTTATTTTTTGTAATTTGCTTTAACGATTGTTATTATGCTAATGAACCCTTATGCTATGTAACATCTAATTATTAGATGTATGTCACAATGACAACTAAATAAGAATAATTTATTAAAGAGTAAATTGCATCATTCGTCTTTATAATTTAGGCCATATCTTTAGCTCCACTGTTGTTTTTTTATTTTGCTTAATTCGTTTTTATCTATCAACCTATGTAACATTATTTGTCTTTATCTCTGAAATTTATCTAATTTGACTTGAAACAATTTAACATAGTTCGTTTATGTGATTTGGTCTAATTTGCATGAATTATCCTCGTAAGGACAAATAGTTTTACATACTTTCAACATAAAGATGATTCACAAAAAGACAAGAGAGGAAACTAAAAATTTGGGCTAAACCACATAAACGATACCAATTTACTCTTTATTAAATAGTATAACACCATCTTAAAAGTGGTTGTAATTAAGGATAAACTCGGTATCAATCTCGTTTTCAACCCTTACCTATCAATGTTCTTGTCTTTTTTCCCCTAACATGTAAAGTATGTATCGATATCGTATCAAAGGAGATTTAAAGTACCTGATTCCGATACTTTTACCAGAAAATCGATACTTATCGAGTTGTTCTTGTTTAATATTGAATTTTATTTCTTCACTAACTCATGGACCTCATATGACTGGTATATACACATTACAAGTTCACCTGGCATAAGAGATCACTAACATACGTCACACGGTCAAATTGCAAAATCAAATTGTGAAATAGTTTATTTTGATGATATATGATGAAACTTCATTGAGAAAAAAGTTGGTTAATTATAAAATATAGATTTAAGTTCATTTGAATACCAAAAGTTTATTTATATACAAAGGGACTAATTTCCACAATCCATCTTCATCCTAATCTAATAAATAAGATTAAACAAAAACCTATTTCCTTTTTTTTCAAACATTAATATCTTTTAAACCGTTAATCGTTATACGAAAAAAATATACCGTTACGACGGCCATTTAATTATCTTTCTACAGATATGCTATATGATATACTTTCGACAAAAAAATGTTTTTTCGTTTTTTTCACTTTTTTTCATTGTCGAAAATCTTTTATATAATAAAAGAATTAGATTATTTGAGAATTTTAGTAAAAAGTGGAGGTTGTTGAAAAAATAATTAGACCAATCAAATGGATTTATTTTGACATATAAGCAAAATCGAGTGATGTGATTGGTGGAGAAAAAGTCAAAATTGGATTCAATTTAGTCAAAATTAAAAAATTTAGTGGAAGAATTTTAATGAAAACACACAAAAATATATGTGTTAAATTTGTGAAAATAAAAACTTATAAAAAGAGTATGAGATTGATAAAACTTTAGTAGTTGAATTTTTAATAAATTTGATGGATTTAAGTGTAAACTTATAATTTTCCATATTTTTTATTAACTTTATATAATAAACAAAATACCATTTAAACTTTATACCCTCTACACTTTATATTTTAAAAATACAACATATATGTTTTATTAAAAAAATCAATAAATCACATGATTATAAATATTCAAATAAAAACACAAATTATTGTCTATTTCTATTTTGAAACTTAACAAAGTTAAGCAATGCAATATACGTAAATTATTATTAACATGAATATAAATATCAAAATGCATGCAGGACCTCAGAAATCAGTGTGAGATGAAAATAAATAGACGAGACTCTACATATTACAACAACATATTTTTTTAAGGTTGTTATGTCTTATTAAACACACAATGTCTAGAAAATGATAACTACAATTTTAGTTAAACAGAGTCAAATCCTTTGTGCAACAAATATTTATACAAAGTATTAAATAATATTATCACATAATAAAAAATCATGTAAAACTTGTGGGTCTATGAGCATCGTAAGTGTTTAAGTATTTAAAAATTTAATATTGTTTTATATAATAGTATTAAACATTACAAAATCATGAATGTATAAATCGTGTACGTGTAAGGGTATGTAAGGTTGATGTAAATGGTTTGGTGATTAATGATTAAGATATAACTATTTAAAATAATAATATCGAAAGTAAAAAGAGTATTAAATTCGAAAAATAAAAATATTAGTGAGTTTATATTAATTTACACGGTGCACAGTAGAATAACAATATAATTAAACATATAAATATTAGATATTTTTAAAAAATATATATAATATACATAAAATCGCAATAACGAAATTATTACTTAATTTATCCTTTATGTTCAAATCTCGTGCGTGCACATGCATTAAAACTAGCTATCATATTTGATACTAAATATCATATATGATACTAACACTAGTATTATATATGATATAAGTTATCATATATGATATAAACCAATATTATATATGATTCAATAATAATTTGTAACCTAAGACTAACATCATATATGATAAAACACTATTATCATATATGATATTTTACGCAAATTTTAAAAAACGAAAAAAAAGACGAAATTTCTTTTCTTCAAAAGTATGTCATAATGCATATCTATAGAAAGCTTATTAAATGCTCGTCGCGATGGTATTTTTTTTTCGTTTAACGCTTAACGGTTTAAGAGATATTTAAATTATAAAAATAAGTTAAATAATAAAATACTTTTAATTTTATCCACTAGATGAGATGGAGATGGATGGTGGAGATAAGTCCCTTCGTATCTAAGATTAATATGGTATCCAAAATAACTCTACTCCTAGAGCAGTAAAATTCCATTGTATCAATTAAATTGATTGGAACACTCATAAATTTGATCCGGACACTTTAATGTACAAAAACTTAAAACCTATACTCTACAATCGTTAACAAGTGTCCTACTATTAATACCCTCTTCTTTTGAAAAGTACAAAGATTTTGTATTTTTTATCTTTTGTACTCTCAGTTTATAGTTCATTACAGTTTTTTATATGTTTCGATTCTATATTTTTATATGTTCATTTCTTTTGATCTATTAAATTTTATAATTTTTATTATATATTTTCAGAATCTTAATTTTATAACATAAATAAATTAAAAAAATAAAAAAGTAAAAAATTTCAGAAAAAATGGGGTATAAATGATTTTTTGAGGTTTATTAATAACCTCACCCGATAATTATTCAATACTGGAACCATTGAGGGTAGGATGAGCATTTGGATCCGAATCCCGAAACCGAACCGGAATCGTATCGGAACCGTACCGATTTTCGGTATCCGAATCCCGTTCGGTACGGTGCCGGTACCACGAAATAAGGTGAAAAAAAATTCGGTACGACTAATTCGGTACGAGACCGGTACCAAATCAGGAAATTCCCGTAAAAAACGGAAAAATCTCGATTTTCTAGTACCGTACCGATATCGTGCTCATCCTTAATTGAGGGTACTAGCTAGCTAGCTTACTAGCACGATTAAAGTCATGTACACTTAGGTACTTTTCGACATCATTAATTTCACTATAATCATATAGCTGACATAATGTGATTGTATGTGCCACATAATGATGGAACTGACATAAAGCCGAACTATTTAGCTGGTTATAATTTCTCTCAATAACTAGTGTTGCCTTTTTTTTACTGAGTAGTTTATTTTACTCGAAAAACACGTGAATTTGAAGAAAAACAATAATGTAAAATATCCAGAAAGAAGTTTTAATTGTAGGCGCCAAATTTGTTTTAAGAGTCGATTTATATTTTCTTTTAATATTTGTACTAATAACAAGATGGGTCAACCCGCGCTTCGCTGCGGTGGCAGCTGATTATTTCGTGTGTTATTCCTTTTGATGTAGCAGGTAAGTTGGCGTTTTCTGGAACAAAGGATGCAACTTTCATACATATAGAGCTACGTTCACATTGTTAGACAATACTTGCTCCTTTATACAATCAATCACAATGCCACCAACACACAGGGCCGTCCCGTGAATTTGAGAGGCCCTGTGCCGTTTTGATTATGAGGCCCTCAGAACAACCGAAAAATTTAGAATATATGTAAAAATTGTCATACAGCGTAAAACTAGTTACGAAAGTCGTATATGTGTTTATCAAATTAAGTTTTTGGGCCACGGTGAAAGCATTTACTATTGAAAAATGTTATATAGAAATAAGTTGCATCACATATTAAAGGACAAAATTGGGTTAAGAATTGTATTTATATAAATCTGTTTGTATTTTTTTAAAAATATCCTAAAATACCAAGACAAAACTGTAGATACTATAAACCTGAGGTAGAAAAGTGACTATATTTTAAAATCATCATCTTCTTCCTCACAAATACGTATATACCTGTGTTTTAATTTTTTTCTTAAATCATACAAATCTAATCTACTTTTAAGTTATATAACGTCCATATCTCAAAATCTTTAGATTACATTCTAAATTTTTCTTAACCCTGTATCAATTTAGCCACTGCATTATAACATCGGAGGCCCTCGAAATTTTGGGGCCCTGTGCGGTTGCACGCCCTGCACACCCCAAAATCCGGCCCTGCCAACACACTACGGTGAGCCAACTGTTCTAGATCTCAACCGATGCCCGTTCCCGTTTTTAACAAATATCTCACAACCTGCAAATCCAAATAGCATATCATTAGTGATCTTCAGTGCTAAATCTGGAAGCTAATACATCAGACCCTAACAATTTATCATGAATATACGAAAGCAATACTATAAATAAGCACCTAATCATGTGATATGAAAGATAAAGGTAGACCCAAATTGTTTCATGATAATCAGTTATATATAAGAAAAAAAAACACATCAGATTTAATCAATTGACAACTCATACAAACACATACACTGCAAGGAAACATAGATAAAAAATCCATACCTCCAATCCAAGCACTACTCAACCCGGCATTTATGACGCCTGTAATCTGCTGAGAAGACAAAGGAATGGTGGTAGGGTGTCTGTAAGAACTTGCTATTTCTGACCCAATCTAACACACTAAGACTTACCTGTTATTACGTTCATAACACACTTATATTGACTGGTCATGTCAAATCTCAGCTTGGTCATGTCAAATCTCAGAAGGCTAATCCTCTTCCTACCACAATAGCCATATCGGCTCAGTCGACATCTGCAAAATGAATTGCAGAACCATCATAATCTAATTTTTTTTAAGTAAAATAAAAATCATTAGTTTTCCACCAAAACAAAAGAAAATCTAAGTCATATAAAAGTAAACATCAAAGCTAAAACCCCCACAAACATGAAAAAGTTAATCTCATAAGTCGCTAAAGGTTCTTTCGGTTTAACGGCCTTATGCTAAAAGTAAACAGTAATAAAAGCGCTTTTCGAGTGTCACATAGGCGTGTACTTAAACAAAGCATCTAATACACTCAAGTAACTGATTCTTAAACTTATGTACATTTATCATCTTTCTTTACAATAGAAGCAAATCAAAACAATATGGCTTACAATCCTTATCTGTTTCATTTTTCCAATTTATTCTTAATGGCAACAGTACAATATACATTGTTGCATCACTGGAGATCAGTTCTTTGGTCAAAGCACTACTGTACAAAAGGGATACCTTAGAAGAACAATCTGAGGAATTGAAGATGATAAATAAAACCATCTACTGAGACACACGCACCACGTATCCCACACTACGCATACAACATACTAATTCTACCGTTGTTAACTTCAAGTTCATTAATCATCTTTTTAATATCATAAATGATCCATTCACAATTTAATATTTTTTTCTTCTTGCCTTGTTATTTTCAGGATGATAAGCAGTTTCGAGTGTTCTATTATCCAACCCGCTTCCATTTATCTGTTTACTTTGGAATAAACGTGACATTCAACCCACATATCTAACCTAAAATCCTTGAAAAGGATATAAATGTTGCTTCCAGTTACTAACAACTTCCGATACACATTATATACGTTTCAGTCCGCTGGTCAGATATCTAAACCAATAGTAAGAGGCAAGTCGATAAGCTTAAAATACTTCCAAGTACGATGACCACCTCCACAATAACCTTAATATTTGCTTGTCCTTTTCTACTTGTCTTCTCTTAATTAGTCAAATAAGTAGTTACCATTTTTGGGCCATCCAGTCTGCTTATTTTGAATAGATGTTACATTTTACCTCATTATAAGAAGAAAGAGTTGGCCCTAATTAACATAAATTCAATTATATAAAATCTCACTTTACAAATCGATTATATATCTACACAATTGGGTCACTTACTTTAACTGCTTATTTGCCTAAAAATAGATGAACTATATATAGCCTGCTTCTCTTTTATTTCCAATCTAGTGTAAAATACTAAGAAAATAAGCAGTTTCACACACATATATATATATATATATATATATATATATATATATATGAACTAAGTGTCTAATAAAGATTACGCATATAAGATCTCAAAAAAGGAATATAAAACATCAGATAAATATAATGCTCTTATTTGAACATTTTACCTTGGTTTAAACATCTCAATCTGACATTAGGAGTACAGGCGCGCATCAATAACCTGCTACTTCTTCATTGAATCCTCTTCATTTTCCATCAGCAACTACAAACAAAACAAACCGGATTTGTCACTACATTTTTTACTTGGACATTCCATCAAGTATTTGGTGTGCAAAATGAACCTATGTGTCTAAAACCAATAGTTTATATCCAAAATCTTTCAAAGTGTTTATAAAATAAGCCATCCAAAACAGCCACCAAGATAATAAGAATTTTCAAAAAAGCATGTGGCAGTAAGAAAAATCATTCCATCTAAATACTACAATTCTTAAGTTCTGATGTCATGACACTAATTTTCTACCATTTTACTATTGAAGCCTAAATGCAATCAAGCATACATTATTTATCTCTTTAGGCCCTAATTCATTAAGTAAATGAAACCCAGCAAAAATCATCTCACACTTCAGTTAAAGAAAAATGAAATTAGGACGAAAAAAACTAACCATCATTGATCTTCATTGCTTAGGTACCTGTTTTATCAAAAATCAACAAATTAAAACATAAATCACAATTCGAATAAAAACCTCATTTAGTCAGTCACTATTCGGAATAAAATTACATCTAACCGTCAGTTCTAACTTGATTCTTATTTTCCATCCAAATTCACGAATCTGTTGTTATGATACCCACATGAAAAGTTTCCAAAGGTCAACAATTTTATCACAAAAAACCCAAATTTAAAAAATCAAATTGAAAAGCATCAACGAAAAAGATACTCACAGGCTGAATTTATAAACCCGCATCAAAAGAGCTGCTATCGAAAAATCGAATTGAAAAGTATCTGTTTTTAGAGAGAGAGATAGGAAAAATCAAGATGGTGAGATCTGTGCATCAAGATATTATAAAGATAATAAAGGAATCGTTGATTTTGTTTGTGGATTTCATGAATCAAACGGTGGTTTGTGTGTGAAAAAAAATGGGCGGTTGAAAAAAAATGGGGAAGTATATTTTACACTCGACACGTACTGATGACTTCCTTATCCACACACGCGTCTGGACAGGTGGCGAGTTTTTTTTCCCGCCAAAATGGACCGATATTAATAAAAAATCCACAAAGCTTCGTAAAACAGTTATATATATTAATGACATAACACTATAAACTATTAGGGTAACATTGTATTTGTTGCTGAAAATTCTGGAGGACAGGAACCGCTTTGGGGCCCTGTTAAGTTCCGTCTTTGCGTATGGTGTTGGTGTTTACTTCGTCTCAACCAGGGTATAGATAATCAACCTAGCTACGTACCAAAAAATGGTTACCGGATATCACTTGGAATCGTGTAATCACTTTCCAAAGTAAATTATTCGACCCTAATGCCTGGGTATCACGAATACCTACTTGGGATAAGACCAAATGCTGTTAATGATTTAGGCACAAATCAATAACCCTTTTGATGTTATGTGTTTATGTTTTTGTCTCTACTTTCATGCAAGTCATGATCACCTATTTATAGGTGTAACACTCAAACCCTAGTCAATAGAATTAAGAGGAATTAACGGCCAATTAATCTCCTCTTAAATGTGCTCCATAATACCAGGAAAGTGGTTACACGGCCAATTAAACGTGGTCATTAACTCCACTTGAATGGGTCAAAGACTGTTACAAGTGTACAAGTTCAGCTCCAGCGTTTGTCTATTCTTCAGTCCCACTGAAGCATCAGCTACCCCTGAAGGGTGTTCCCGCTGAAGCCTTCAGTACTGAAGAAGACATGCTGATGTGTAAACACTGAAGACAAGTCTTCAGTGAAGTTACTCCCTGATGAATACCTTCAGTCCAGAGTTACACTCTCTGAAGATCATCAGCGATGCTGAACAAACTCAGCGATGCTGAACAAACTTTAACCACAATTGAGTCTGGGTGTTCAGGGACTTATGGGTGTACACTCCGTACCTCCTTACCCATTCACCAGTATGAACTGACCCACAATTGAACTATATTTCCAACAATCCTCCCCAATATAGTACAATTCCTTTTGCATGAAAATTGACATTAACAAAACCAGTGCATAAATGAAAATATCCTAAGGATTGAATTCCCATCTTAGTACATCACTTCAAACATTCGAGAATCAGGGTGTTCTAAGAATTGAACCCTTCAACTACTTTGTATACCTGAAGATAAAATACACACAAGTTTTCAAATACATAACAACTCCTGACACTTCGAGCCATGTGTCAATATCCAAATTCGTAAATGTTGTAAGAGCCAAGTCCATGCTCCCTGAGGCGGTGAAACCTCAATATTTACATAGGTGGTTCCTCTTTAGATCATGATCTTGCTTCAGCACTTTTTCAAAGACATTAACCATTGAGAAGTTTACAACTTCATACTCCTTCAGCAAGTTCAAGCACATCCTTGGGATGATATACATGTGCTTCAGTCCCCTGAATGTTCAACTTTCCACATTGAACTCAGCTCCCATGTTTCCTTAGGAGGGAGTTGGGTGTCCTAGCATTCAGTGACTAGAGTGGACTTTTAAACCCATCCCTTTACCAGACTTTCTAACCAAGTCTCTAGCCAATCCCTTCGTCAAGTGATCAACTAAATTTTGTTGAGACCTCACAAACTCTATTGAAATCACCCCATTCGTAATCAGTTCATGAATCATGCTATGTCTAACACCTAGGTGTCTAGACTTACCATTGTACATCTGGCTATATGGCTTAGCCAATGTAGCTGCACTATCACAACGGATAGAAATGGGTGCCATTGGTTTGACCCACAATGGAATCTCAAGAAGCAAGTTTCTCAACCATTCAGCTTCTTTGCCAGCAGCTGCTAGAGACACAAACTCAGATTCCATGGTAGAACCAGTAATGCAAGTTTGCTTCTTGGATGCCCAAGAAATTGCACCACCACCAAGTAGGAATACCCATCCACTGGTGGATGAATTATCCTCAGTATTGATGATCCAACTTTCATCAGTGTAACCTTCCAATACTGAAGGATATCCAGTATAAGACAAACAATAATCCATTGTTCCTTTCAAATACTCCAGTACTCTCTGAATTGCTTGCCATTGCTGAGTACTAGGATTACTAGTATACCTACTCAGTTTACCTACAACAAATGCAATGTCAGGCCTAATACTAGTCATGGCATACATCAAGCAACCAATAACCCTTGAATACTCAAGATGGGAGACAGTCTGGCCATTGTTAGGCATCGGTTTCTCACTTGTATCCATTGGAGTACTCACTGGAGTACAATCAAAGTGATTGAATTTCTTCAGTACCTTCTCAATATAATGAGACTGAGAAATTACAATTCCATCACTTTCATGTTTGATCCTTATGCCAAGGACAACATCAACCTCCCCCATGTCTTTCATGGAGAACTTTGATGACAAAAATTCCTTTGTCTGATCAACCTTAGCTTGGTCAGTACCAAAGATTAACATGTCATTAACATATAGGCAAATGATGACTCCTTTACCAGATTAATCAAATTTGCTATATACACATTTGTCAGCTTGGTTAAGTTAATAACCATTAGACAAAACCACTTCCTCAAACTTCTGGTGCCATTACTTAGGTGCCTGCTTCAGTCCATATAAGGACTTAATCAGTTTACACACCTTGCCTTCATGACCAGGCATGATGAAACCTTGAGGTTGGTTCATATAAACCTCCTCATCCAAATCACCATTCAAGAATGCTGTCTTCACATCCATCTGATGAATAATCAGATTGTGAATACTAGCTAAAGCAATCAGCATTCTTATGGTACTGATACGTGCCACTGGAGCATAAGTATCAAAATAGTTTATCCCTGACTTTTGTTTAAAGCCCTGAATGACTAACCTTGCCTTGAACTTTTCAACAGTTCCATCTACCTTCATTTTCCTTTTGAAGATCCATTTGTTACCAAGTGGATTACAACCTGGAGGTAGATTAACCAACACCCAAATGTTGTTCCCCATGATGGAGTCCATCTCATCATTTATTACTTCTTTCCAGAAAGCAACATCCTAGGACTTCATTGCTTCATCAAATGTTTTGGGATCATCCTCAACATTAAAGCAATAGGAGTATTGGTCTGAGACCTCATCCCTTGTACCTTCAACCAAGTATAGTTGAAACTCAGGCCTAAAATTCCTTGGAGTCCTATGCCTTGTGCTTCTTCTAAGCTCAGGCTCAGGTTGCTAAACCACAACCTCATCAGTGACCCTTTCAGGTTCTACTGAAGCACCAATGTCCTCAGCTCCAGCAGGAGTCCTGAGGCTTGGTCTAGGGACTGATGAGAACCTAATCTCATCAAAGTTTGCATCCCTCGATTCAATGATTGAGTCTATTGAAACTGAATCATTAGGTTCAATAACATAGAACCTATAAGCCTTGGAATGCTCAGCATATCCAACAAAGATGCATTCAATGCCTCTTTCACCCAGGGTTTTCACCTTTGGATCAGGGAGTCTTACAACTGCCCTACCTCCCCAAACTTTGAGGTAGTTCAAGTTTGGTTTTCTTTTAGTCCAGAGTTCATAAGGGGTAATCTTGTTCCTTTTGTTGGGAACCCTATTTAATAAATAGCAAGCTGTTAACATAGCTTCACCCCAAAACCCTTGACTCAGTCCTGAATAGGACAACATGGAATTAACCATTTCTTTCAGTACTCTATTTTTCCTTTCAGATATACCATTTTGCTGAGGGGTATAGGGAGCAGTCGTTTCATGGATGATACCAACAGAATGAAAATATTGAGCATCCATGTACTCACCTCCCCTATCAGTCCTTAATCTTTTGATTTGGACTCCTTGTTGTAATTCAACTTCAGTTTTAAATACTTTAAATTTATCTAATGCTTCATCCTTAGTATGTAACAAGTAAATATAGCAAAACCTAGAAGCATCATCAATAAATATTACCAAGTATTTCTTATTCCCTAATGAGGGAGTAGCATGCAAATCACATAGGTCACTATGGATTAGCTCCAAAACTTCAGTTTCACGTTTTACATCTTGAAATGGTTTCTTAGTTATTTTGTTGAGCATGCTAGTCTGACACTTTTCAGTGTCCATGTCAAATACTGGGATTAACCCATCCTTAGACATATTTTGCGTCCTCTTAAAGTGGACATGGCACAGCCTAGCATGCCATAGTGATGAATCCTTCAGTTTACTGGTGGACACTGAGGCTGAACAAATATTTGCACTACCAGCACTAACTGAGTTAATACTGGTGGTTGTTTCAATATTAAGCCTGAACATTTGATTACTCAAATAACCAAAACCAATAAACACACCATGTTTGGATAAAACAAAATTATTAGATTCAATCACTTGTTTATAACCACAATTATTCAAACTACTACTAGAAACCAAATTCTTCCTAATATTAGGAACATGCAAAACATTAAACAAGCTAAAAATATTTCCAGAACTAAACTTAAGGTCTACACAACCACGTCCATGCACTAGGGTTGTTGACTCATTTCCCATGTGAAGAATAGATCCATCATTCAGTGACTCATAAGTCTTGAACCATCATCTATCTTTACACACATGAACAGTTGCTCCAGAATCAACCCACCACGCAACATCATCATCCTGCACAAAATAAGCTTAAGATACATATGTAACATAATAAATCTGGTGAGATTCATTAAACATATTCTGACCTTTCAGTGTTGTGTTGTTATAACCAATCACTGAACCATTTGTGCCTGATCCACTAGCTTTGTTGCCAGTACCAACACCTTTGCAATCCCTTTTGAAGTGTCCAGGTTTCCCACACTTCCAACAAGCCACTGATGACTTATTGTTAGGATTTGCTTTGGTGTTATCCTGATGCTTACGTTTTCCCTTGTTGTCATTGTACCTGATGGAGTTGTTATGCTCCACCATATTGATAACTGATGAACCAGCAACATTGTTGCTCTTTGGCTTGTCACTTTCATGCACCCTGAGGGATTCCTCAATGCATAAATGACTGCCCAACTCAACAAGAGTTAATTCTCCTTCTTATGTTTCAAGGTATACTTGAAATCTTTCCAAGATGGAGGTAATTTGTCAATGACACAAGAGACCTGAATGGTCTCATCCATGTTCATTTTATGTTGTGTAAATCTACCAAGTATTCCAAGAAGTTCATTGTATTGTTCCATGACTGGTCTTGAATCAGTCATTTTGTAATTTGTGAAATCACTCACAAGGAACTTCTTACTTGATGCATCCTTAGCCATATACTTGGCTTCCAAGGAATCCCACAGTTCTTTACCAGATTCAGAATTTTGGTAAATATCAAATAAGGAATCAGACATACCATTGAGAATAATACCACGACACACATAGTCGTCATTCTCCTATTTGCTCCTTTTCCTCAGTTCCTCCAAAGTAGCATCATCACCACCATCAGGAATACGAGTTGTCAGCACATACACCACACTCATGGTTGAAAGAAAAAAGTGCATCTTGTTTTGCCATCTCCTGAAATTCACCCTTTCAAACTTGTTCAGTTTGGAGAAGTTAGCCACCATATGCTTCATTGCAGCCGCCATTGATTATCACAAAATAATTTACTTTGATTGTTGGTGTTTACTTCGTCCCAACCAGGGTATAGATAATCAATCCTAGCTACGTACCAAACAATGGTTACCGGATATCACTTGGAATCGTGTAATAACTTTTCAAAATAAATTATTCGACCCTAATGCCTGGGTATCACGAATACCTACTTGGGATAAGACCAAATGCTGTTAATGATTTAGGCACAAATCAATAACCCTTTTGCTGTTATGTGTTTATGTTTTTTGTCTCTACTTTCATGCAAGTCATGATCACCTATTTATAGGTGTAACACTCAAACCCTAGTCAATGGAATTAAGAGGAATTAACGGCCAATTAATCTCCTCTTAATGTGCTCCATAATACCAGGAAAGTGGTTACACGACCAATTAAACGTGGTCATTAACTCTACTTGAATGGGTCAAAGACTGTTACAAGTGTACAAGTTCAGCTCCAGCGTTTGTCTATTCTTCAGTCCCACTGAAGCATCAGCTACCCCTGAAGGGTGTTCCCGCTGAAGCCTTCAGTACTGAAGAAGACATGTTGATGAGTAAACACTGAAGACAAGTCTTCAGTGAAGTTACTCCCTGATGAATACCTTCAGTCCAGAGTTACACTCTCTGAAGATCATCAGCGATGCTGAACAAACTCAGCGATGCTGAACAAACTTTAACCACAATTGAGTCTGGGTGTTCAGGGACTTATGGGTGTACACTCCGTACCTCCTTGCCCATTCACCAGTATGAAGTGACCCACAATTGAACTATATTTCCAACATATAGTCATTACCGTAAGTTGTTTCATGAGATCGATGTCGATCTATAACAAAACATGCATTATTAATTTATTATCTTGGCATTATTGTGATTCCCATGGTCAATTGTAATGACACACACAACGTTGTCACTGATCACTTGTCAATTGTAAATTGATACAGTTATCACTCTTAATAATGTCACTTCCCACCCACGCGTTATCGACTGAGTCGTGCAAGGTGAAGACCGGGAGTTGTGTGTGTGATTTCGGTTTGTATAGCATAGGTTATACTTGTATATAAGGGGTCGCTTGTTTCGCATAATATTTTTAAAAAAATTGTAATTTTGGAAAACAATTGTAATTTAATATAACTGTAATGCAAAGAATCAAAATGTGTTTGAATTGTAATGTATTACAATTATAATTGATTAAATCTGACGATATGTTTGGTTAATTCCTAACTTAATGTTATTTTTTTTGTTAAAACACATTACGTTGGGAGTTAACTTAACACATCGTCAGATTTAATCAATTCTAATTCCAATGCATTACAATTCCAACACATTCGAACATAATGTAATTCAAATATTTTTTTATAAAACTTAAAAAGTAACAGTTAAAATAATATAATAATAAATACTAATAATAATAATAAATAAAAATAAGAATAAAAGAAAATATTATTATTTTAATAAAAATTATTACTGTTATATAAAAAATAATATATAATAATATTAATTATTATATTATTATTTTAGTATTTTTAAAATGTATTAATATTAATAAATTATAATAACAATAATAATAATGAATTAATACTAAAAAATATTAATAATATAAAAATAATAAAAATATTAATAATAAAAAAAAAATATGTAGATTTAAAATAAAAAAATAATATAACAAAACTAAAATTTAAATTAAAAATTAAAAAGACAATAAAAATAATAAACAAAAATTATAAACAATAAATAATAATAAAAAATAGTAATCAATAATTATAAAAAATAATATTATTAATAATGATAATAATAAAAATTATTATTATTAGTGTTTTACTAATATTTAGATTATATAATAATAAAATAATTAATTATTTTATTATATTAATTTAATATTTATATAATAATAAAATGATGTTTGCTAAAGGGGTGGGAGCGCAGATAGTATCTCGACTCCCATCCAATCTGTTTTAAATCTTTTTTCTAATAAAGTGATGGTTAAATAAAAAATAATAATAATAATAATAATAATAATAATAATAATAATAAATAATAATAATAATAATAATAATAAATAATAATAATAATAATAATAATAATAATAATAATAATAATAATAATAATAATAATAATAATATCGGGTTGGATGGGGGAGTGACCAACCATTACGTTCAGCAGATATGTTACTTTACTCATGGGATGGAGGACTTGATGTGTATGTGGATCTGACTGGATCTTCACCTTTGACACAAACCGGGATGTCTGATTTTGTACCTGGTCGAGCGGTGGTTGATGCTACAAAATGTAAACGTGTTAAATATATGGCTAAGTTTGTGACTATTGGATATGGGTTTCTTATATTTTCTTTCTCTTGTTTGGGGGAATTAGAGGCACATGTTGTTATATTGCTCAAGAGGATCCAAAAGTTCTTTGTGACTCAGGATATCGGTGCACGTGTTGTTGTTCATATATTTAATATGATTAGTTTCGATATTGCTAAAGAAGTAGGAGCTCAGATAGTATCTCGGCTACCCACTAACTTTTTTTAAATCCTATTATTCTAATAATGTGTTGATTATAAAAAAATAATAATAATATAATAACAATTTAATAATATTTTGCTATAGCTAAAGGAGTGGGTGGCCAGATAGTATCTCGGCTTCCCACTAACTTCTTGTATATCCTATTATTCTAATAAAGTGAATTTAATAATTAAAAAAAATGATAATAATAATAATAATAACGATTTAAAATAAAAAAATTTGAATTACGACGTAATTTAAAAAAATCCATCTAACTTCCTATATATCTTAATTACATCGGTTGATGTAATTGTAATGTCTCAATTACAATTACAACGCGAATCAAACACCTTATGTAATGTAAAGTGAATTACGATTCCTTTCATTCTGTGAACTAAACGGATTATGTAATGCAATTGAATTACAATTACGTCTAATTACGTGAGATTACGGTGAACAAAACAGGGCGAAGTGGAATATATTTGGATTGTGAACATGATTATTTTATTACACAATGTTGATGGTCTTGAAAGCTTATGCACTGTTTAGTTGACGGTTATGCGTGCGGTCATTGTTTTTTTTTACCAAAGGTAAATTGCATTAAAACAAAAGAAAAAGTACAAATGTCAAAAAAGCACAAAGACTAAGAATCAAAGACAAACCCCTAAACTTCTAGCTTTGACAACAAAAAACAAATGGCCATGGACAATCCTCATGCTCATATCAACAAGTACTAATACATATAGCAACTAAATCCAATGTAGACAAAGCTGCTAACACCTATCAAAACTTGGTCCCTTTTGATGAAGACCAAGCTCCTGCTCTTCAATGGCACACCAATAATAACCAACACTTAGTTCAAGTAAGAGTCCTACTTCAGAATCCATGGCAGCCCTTAGTATAATCCACAAAGGGAAAATACCAAGAACAACCAATCCATCCCAATAGAACCTCTAACCAAAACTAAGTATAAGGAAGCAAGCCATAATAAACCTGCATAATCACCATCTGAACAAGCAGAATACTAAGAGAGGTGCCAGTGTAGCACATCGTATCTATTGCCTCCTTAAAACCCCCATTTATGTAAAACCCAGTGGGAAACCATAAAAGGGGGAAATAGTACAACTAAATATGAATCCTCTCATGATGCAATAACCAAAATATCTATCAGCTTAACAATAAACAGATACATGGTTAAATAAAAACACAAGGGAGGACTAAGCATCAAACAAAAACAGGTTTGGCAACTAAAATATTATTCAACTAGGTAGAATAAGGGAGAGAAGTACCATACCAAGCATAGACGGCACATCTTTCAGCACGCTCTAGATGGAATAGCACACTCCCCCAAAATACTACCCATAAGCCCACTAATAGCACATCAAACCTCCAACTAACAAACTAGAAAAGTCCTCCCCTAAGCTCCCTAAAGATAAGAGCTAAAACATAACAAAAAGTTAGATAAGAAGGTAAACAATACCATAACAAATCTAACCAAAAGTGAAAACCAAAGGAACTCCGCCAAACTTCAAAAGCAAGGCAGCAGCTACAGGTCTTCAAACAAAAGTAACAATCTGGCGCAATAGAAATCTGAAACCACCTTCTGTTACATTCCCAAAAACCCGTCCCACCATGGGACCAACTCCACCACAAATCAAAGAGATCACTCGCCATCATCATCCATTAAGTCACTAAAACCCTCATCATCAATAACCTTAACCTTATCCTTCTTAACTATAGGAAAGTTCCAAATCTTAGAAGCCTCTAAAACGTCAGGAGTAGTTTTGAGACTAAGGCTTAAAATTCTCGTCCTGATAGAGTTACAAATAATATTGAACAAATCATTCTCACTCCTAGATGAACCCTCAAACAATCTGATATTCCTTTCCTGCCAAATGTAATAAACAACAACGCCAAGCAGCAATCTTGCAATCTTTGAATGACACTCCAAATCTTATTATTAGCAGTGACATTAACAAACCTGGAAATCACTTGAGCCCAATCGTTTGAAACATTATCTTACTTGACCAAGCACTTAAGCCTTTCCCATAATCTTCTAGTAAAGTGACAGTTAAATAAGAGATGGAAATGAGAATCCTTACACTGTTTGCAAAAAGGGCAAGACATGTCTGGAATATTCAACCATTTAAAGAGCCTATCTTGTGTCTTAAGCCTCCCCTTCACAGCCATCCAAAGAATAAAAGCATGACTCGGGACACATTGAAAATATCGAGAAGAAACGGTTCCTAAACTGAATCAGACAATAAACAAAAATCGGTTTTTCTACAAACACGTTTTTTTAAAAATAGGTTTCCTTATCGAACTGCCGTTTTTAAACGATTCATAACTGTTTCATAGCCGGTTAACCGGTTCGTACCGGTTCCACGTTAAAAGAAGACGGTTTCTAACTAAACCGGGTTATGTAACATGTTCGTTTACTGTTACCATTGTTTAGTTGACGGTTATGCGTGTGGTCATTGTTACTAGAGGTGGGAAGAAACGGTTCATGAACTGAATCAGATAATAAACAAAAACCGGTTTTTCTACAAATACGTTTTTTAAAAACAGGTTTCCTTCTAATCAAACAGACGTTTCCTAACAAGGTTCGATTCCAGACCGGTTTGTAAACGATTCCTAACTGTTTCATAGTCGGTTAACCGGTTCGTACTGGTTCCACATTAAAAGAAGACAGTTTCTAACTAAACTGGGTTATGTCAAACAGGTTCGTTGATCGGCCAACTAAAACGGGTTAACTGTTACCACCAGCTAAGTTTCCGTTGATGTTGGCTTAGCCATGCCACGCAAAAGGAAAAAAAGCACCATACCCTCAATAGGTTGTCTTAGGCCATGGCTCATGCCATCTTCGAAAACGTCACTTGATGTCACGAACCCCCCCCCCCCCCCCCCCACCATATTGCACATCATATTTTCGAGTGTTGAGCCACCACCACCATACGAAATGATCCAAGAAAATGCCAAATGATGGCACGAGACCAGATCGGGAGAGGCGTTTTCAGATATATTTCTCGTGTTATGGGAAAACGCCAAAATTTAGTGTACATGACGACACCGTAAATATATAGAGAGAGGCTACTTTGGAACAACGATGCAATAGGGTATTCCAATTGTGGCGCACCCTCAATGGACTGATCAGGGGACTAACGCGAAAATGATTGAAGATGTTTGGAAAATAGGGTCCGGGTAAAGAGGGGGAATGTAAATGAATTGGTGGAAGAACTTAGGGAAGGAGATTTTAAGGTGTGTAGAAATGGTGATAGGAGATGAGGCGATAAGTAGCAATGCGCGGAAATGGAAGGAATTGTCCAGCGAAATTGTGAAGAAAGGTGGACCGAGTTCGGTCAACCTAGTTGCATTCTTGGATGATGCTTGAAATGCGATATTCTAAGTTACGTGTGTTGAAGCTAAGTGTTTGTTTTCGAAATTCCAAGCTAATTAAGTGTGTCAAGTAATCGATCAGCCAGCTATGTAAGGCATTGTAAATGTTATTAATGTTGAGCCTCGTTTTGTGTCATTATCGCATTTATCCTCATCTATTGAAACTTACGTCCCGGCCAACATAAAATAAGGTGGCGTTTTGCTTTGGTTACGCTTGGTTTGTTAATCGATGTATGAGCTTAATTAGGGCAAGGAATGAAAACAGTCTAATAGTCCATTGATTTTAAAACAAAACACTGAATCCGACTTGGAAAACAAATCATGTTTACTGATCAAGTCTAAACATTGAATTTCAAAAGTTATGAGGTGATTTTTGCTAGAGAACTATTGCATGGGTATGTTATGGAATTTGGTTTGTGATGAATTTTTCCAGGTTTATAGTCAGTGGCGGACGTAGAAATTTGAAAAGTGGGGGCAAATTTTTTTTTTTGACAACAGTAAAGCGAAAAACTAAAATTCGAAAAAAAATCAAGTATTTTAATATAAAAATAAAGCATTTTTAGGTTTTAGAGTGTTAAATGTTAGACTTTAGTATGTGAGTAGGGGGCAATTTCAATTTCGAGTGAAAGGCATTTTCAAAAAACACTCGCAATTAAAAAAAAACTATATTATAATCTCGTCGTTTTCGTTTAGCTATGGGGGCTCTGCCCCCCAAGCTAAGCTGTATGTCCGCCACTGTTTATAGTATGTATCGAAAGGAAGTCATTGCTAGAGGTGACGACTTGTCATGATTTGACGAACCAGGTATCTTCAAACTATGATCTAATTCTAATGCATGTATTACTAGTTAGCTCACAATACTAGCTTAGCTTTTTAAAGTGATCAAATTTCATGAATGTATTAATACACCTACCACCTTTGTATGCTACACGCTTGACATTGTGTAGTTACATCAAATGATCAAACATATATAGAGACCACCAGATAATATGAGTTATGCTATAAATACCCTCATACCTCACTAAAAAGTACCAAAAACGTACAAAAGATTTCTTTTGTACCCTCAATACTTCACTCAAACACACTTTGATGTGTTTCGTGTTTTTTATCTGTTTAATATTTTTGACTTACAAAAAGTTATTATTTTTTTTTCGCACTTTTATTTTCACAGTTTTGTAACAAATACAAAATTATAAAAAAAATATACAATAATAATAAAATTAGGAGGCTATAATGGTGAAAATGGAGAATATTGATCAATGTTTTGAAACCCGGGTCTTAAATCGACCCGGTCGAGTCACTGTGGTCTGGGTCAATCCGGTTTTCTAAAAAAGTATTTTTATATATTTTTAATAATTAACAAAAATTATATATAAAAAATCATAAAAATTCTCTTATATCAAAGATATAATTGTTTACCAATCAATATAATATTTAAAAATAAAATTTCATCGCAAATATATAAAATTTACATATTTAAAAAAAAACCTGAAAAAATCGAAACCCGGCCGGGTCTCGGGAACCGGGTTAACCCGGGTCACCTCAAACCCGGCTGGTCGAGCCGGGTTTAAAAAAATGAAACCCGGGTCAATATGACTCGTTTTTTCCACCAAAACCGATTCAACCGGCTGATTCGGCCGGGTTAACCCCGGTTTCAAAACATTGGTATTGATAAGCTTGCCCTATTCAATATTGGAATCATTCAGGGGGTACTACTAGCTTACTAGTACAATTAAAGTCATGCACAATTAGGTACTATTCGACATCATTTCACTAAATTAGTATATAGCTGACATAAAATCTGATTATGATTATATATACGACATAACCCAGCCATGTGATGGAACTGACATAAAGCCGAACTATGAGCTAGTGATTATAATTTCGTCAATAACTAGTGTTGCCTTTTTTGTTGTTAATTTTACTCGAGAAACACGTGAATGTGAAGAAAAATAATAACGTAACATATCTAGAAACAATTTTTAGATAAAATCTACACGAAACTTGACAAATATTATTGTAAGCACCAAACTGTCACGTATTTGTTTTAAGGGGTCAATTCATATCAATATAGTAAACTATTAGGGCAACATTGTACTTGTTGTACTTGCTGAAAATTTTGGAAGAACGGGAACCTCCTCCAAGCTCCTATTAAGTTTCGTCCTTGAGTTTAGTCATTATCACATGCACAATTGTAATGACAAACACAACTTTGTCACAGGCCACTCTTGTCAATTGTGAACTGATACGAGTTTCCTTCATGACATTCATCACTCTTAATAATGTACCCTAGCTCCCACCTACGCGTTATCTTCCAAGTTTGTGATAAGTCCCAAGATAGATCGACTGAGTCGTACAAGGTGAGGACCGGGAGTTGTGTGTGTGATTTCGGTTTGTATCGGGACATAGGTTATATTTGTATATGAGTGGAATATGTTTGGATTGTGAATTTAGTTGTTTTATTACACAATGTCGATGGTGTTGAAAGCTTTTGCTTGCGGTCATTGTTACTAGAGGTGAGAAAAAACCCGGTTGTCGAACCGAACTGGACAGTGAACCAAAACCGGTGTTTCTACAAGCCGGTATTTTTAAAATAGGTTTCTTTCAAACCGAACTGGCGTTTTCTAACTGGTTTAGTGGTTCGAGTCTAGACTGTTTTGTAAACGATTCCTAACTGTTTCGTATCCGGTTAACCGATTCGTACAGGTTCACATTAAAAAAGACGACTTCTAACCGAACCAGGTTATGTCAAACAGGTTCTTTAACTGGCTGACTAAAACAGAACAGGTTAACTGTTACCTAAAGGTTGTGACTTTGTTATCCTTTATTCTCCACAAGGGAGCTCAATATATACAACATGTACAAGACTACAGCTAAGCACATTAATGACTAATCACAGCTATTACATCTCAATTATACAATAGATGATTGCCAATCAATCATGCAAGATATACGTGGCTAATATATCCTCTAATAGGCCCCCGCAGTTGGAGCGGGAGATTTGCGGACGCTCAAACTGTATCTGAAATCTGCAAACAGCGGGTATGGGAGACCTTTTGTAAAGATATCTGCATACTGAAACCGTGAAGGGACGTGAAGGACCCGAACATGACCTGTAGCTACTTTGTCTCGAACAAAATGAATGTCAATCTCTATATGTTTGGTGCGTTGATGTTGCACTGGGTTCGTAGACATGTATACGGCACTGACATTATCACAATAGACCAACGTCGCTGTGGAAAGTGGGGTATGAAGCTCACAAAGGAGGTTGCGAATCCAAGATGTCTCGGCTACAGCATTCGCAACTCCACGGTACTCAGCCTCGGCACTAGATCGAGACAAGGTGTCTTGGCGTTTGGAAGACCACGACAGGAGGTTGTCACCAAGAAAAACACAATATCCAGAGGTAGACCGGCGCGTAGCTGGGCAACCTGCCCAGTCAGCATCCGAGTAAGCAATAAGTTGTGATGTTGTAGACCGAAATAGTTGTAATCCAAGATCAGTGGTTCCTCGAAGATAACGGAGAACACGCTTCATAGCATTAAGGTGGGGCTCTCTAGGATCGTGCATGTATAGACATAATTGTTGAACTGCATATGATAGATCAGGTCGGGTAAAGGTGAGGTACTGAAGTGATCCGGTAAGGCTGCGATATAAAGTAGGATCAGTGACTGGTGATCCTTCAGGTCCAAGCTTCTTCTCAGTGTCAACTGGAGTCCTGCAAGGATTACAATTGAGCATATGTGCTCGCTCAAGAATCTCGGTAGCATATTTCTTTTGAGACAAGAAAATGCCAGAGGTAGTACGCGTGGCAGATATACCGAGAAAATAGTTGAGCGGGCCAAGGTCTGTCATAGCAAATTCCCCGTGTAGTGAAGAGATAATATGTTGCATGAGCGAAGTAGAAGAAGCTGTAAGAATGATATCATCCACATAAAGTAGTAAGTAAGCCGTGTCTGAACCTTTGTGAAAGATGAAAAGAGATGAGTCAGTTTTGCTGTGATAAAAACCGGCTCGAATGGCATAGCTAGCAAATCGCTGAAACCAAGCTCGGGGGGCCTGCTTAAGGCCATAAAGTGATTTCTGAAGAAGGCATACATAATCAGGATGAGCTGAGTTAGTAAATCCGGGTGGCTGGTGCATGTAAACTGTCTCTGTAAGATGGCCGTGAAGAAATGCGTTCTTCACGTCTAACTGGTGAATAGGCCATTGTCGTGAAACTGAAAGACTAAGAACAGTCCGTATGGTAGCAGGTTTGACAACAGGGCTAAATGTCTCATCGAAGTCAATGCCTTGTTGTTGACTACGACCATTTGCAACTAGTCGGGCTTTGTACCGACTTAAGGACCCGTCCGCATTATATTTGTGTTTGTACAACCACATAGAGCGGACAATGTTGACATTTGGTGGGCGAGGAACAAGAACCCAAGTTTCATTATTGATGAGAGCTTTATATTCGTCATACATAGCATGTTTCCAGTTGGGGTCTCGAAGGGCTTGAAAAGGAGACTTAGGGATAGGAGAGGTGGTGTTGACATGGAAGTTGTATTTTGGGTTAGCTTTTACAATTCCGGCTTTAGAACGTGTAACCATATGGTGTTGTGAGGTGGGTGGTGGTGGTGGTGGTGGTGGAGGCATTGAGGTTGCTGGTGGTGTGTTTGGTGGTGCAGATGTTGTTTGTGGTGATGGTAGTGTAGGTGTTGTTTGTGGTGTATGTATTGGTGTTGTTTGTGGTGTGGCTTGTGGTAATGTTTGTTGAGGAGGGGTAGGTGTCGTAAGTAGGCGAAGTGCAATGGGTGAGGTGTTGATATTATCATCTAAGAATTGATATGAGGGGGGTTGAGTTGGACTCATGGAGCCAAAGGGAAAGACAGATTCATCAAATGTGACATGACGAGAAATGATGATTTTATTGGTGTTTAGGTCAAGGCACCGATACCCGCGGTGATTGTAAGGGTACCCGAGAAAGATAGATGGTGTGGTACGAGGGGCAAGTTTGTGTGGTGGGAAGGCGTAAGGGTAACAAAGGCATCCAAACGTGCGAAGGTGAGTGTATGAGGTTGGTTTATTAAACAACTTCGTGTAAGGGATGTCATTATTGATGGAAGTAGAAGGGAGGATATTGAGTAAGTAAGCAGCAGTGAGTAGTGCTTCGACCCAATACTCCGGGGGAAGACGGGCTTGAAAGAGAAGAGAACGTACAACATTATTTATAGTACGAATCATGCGTTCAGATTTGCCATTTTGTTGAGATGTACGCGGGCATGAGAAACGAAATTGAATGCCATTAGTGGCAAATAATTTGTGGATGGAGTTGTTGTCAAATTCTCCACCATGATCACATTGGAAAGCTTTGATTTCACAATTGAATTGCGTTTTTACATATGCACGGAAGTGAAGAAGTTTTGATTGCGCATCAGATTTTTTGTGAAGTGGGTAAACCCACAGAAAATGTGAGTAGTGGTCTAAGAAAAGGACATAATATTTGTATCCACTCATGCTAGAGACGGGAGATGTCCAAAGGTCTGAGTGAATAATGTCAAAGGGAGATGTGACAATAGAGGTAGATCGTTGGAAAGGAAGTTTTGTTTGTTTTCCTAACTGGCATGCACGACACAAATGTTGAGTATTATGTTTATTGTAAGACACGAGGCCACGGGATGACAGTGTATGAATAACAGAGTCACCCGGGTGACCAAGACGTTGGTGCCAAAGGGAATGGTTATTAGTAAGTAGAGCAAAAGCTGATGAAACAAGTTGTAAAGGGTATAGATCACCCGTGCTGTCACAACGAAGAAGGATTTGACGGGTTTGATAATCTCGTACAGTGAAACCATAGGGATCAAAATCAATAGAGCATTTGTTATCGGTCGTGAATTTACGTACCGAAACAAGGTTTTTAATTATATTTTGTGTGACAAGAACATTTTTAAGGTGAAGGGGTCGATATGGGTTAGGGATTTGTACATGGCCAGAATGGGTGACAGGTATAGATGATCCATTTCCAACAATAACTGAATGAAAATTAGGATTAAGGAAAGAGGTTTGAAGGTTACCAGTATGAGATGAAAGATGAGAAGTTGCTCCTGTGTCCATATACCACTGCTGATCACAAGATGCCATAATAATATTCTAAACTTCTTTTTTTTTTTTTTTTTTTTTTTTTTTTTTTATCTTCAACTGAAAATTCACCGGCTGCGGAGTGGCGGTTTCTATAAAAAATTGGAACTGGAAGATCCAATATGTTGTTGTTGGCTAATGTAGTACCGAAGAACAAAATACTATATTAAAGAAATATAGTACTATCAAATTTCCTTTGGATATGAATTTCCTTTGGATATTAGTAAATAATGAATCAAGAATGGCTGGTTGAAAGAAAAAAAAAGAAAAGGAACGGCGGCAGATGTGGGTGAAGAAAGGCTCTGATTACCATAAAGGTTGTGACTTTGTTATCCTTTATTCTCCACAAGGGAGCTCAATATATACTACATGTACAAGACTACAGCTAAGCACATTAATGACTAATCACAGCTATTACATCTCAATTATACAATAGATGATTGCCAATCAATCATGCAAGATATACGTGGCTAATATATCCTCTAATATTACCACCAACTAAGTTGTCGCTAATGTTGGCTTAGCTTTGCCACTCAGAAGGACAAAATGCACCATACCCTCCAACCTAAGAGTATAGGTTGTCCTAGGCCATGCCTCAAGCTATCCTCGAAAACATCACTTGATGGCACGGGACCCATGCCGCACCTTATGTTTTCGACTGTTGAGCCACCACCACCCATACCAAATGGTCTCGGAAAACGTTAAATGATGGCACGAGACTACACCAGTGGCGTTTTCAAGTATTTTTCTTGTGTTATGAGAAAATGCCAAAAATTAGTGTACTTGACAACACCATAAATATGATGTTATGGAGGGAGGGCTAGTTTTGCTTTTATAGGATATTACGTTGTTATAAGAAAAAATGATAATGTGGCATCACTTTCCCCATAATACTATATGATTGCACAACATAATACCTAATCCTCTAAACGTTTTGCAGGCTAGTTGTACATTGTACTATTATTAGTAGTAATTTTTCGAAAAATCAACCGTTGTATAAGTGATTGCCTGTAAAGGATTTTAAGAAATGAATGACAACTTGAGGTTATAAAAAGGTTATGTTAAAGGGTTGGGTATCATAACACGGTAATAACAAAAATACGTAGCCACGTTAGCGTCACATAACTTTAACACAATAACACAAACACCAAAATAACTCTTAGGTATCATAACACCAGTCACATCACTTTTTTAGAACCCACTTTTTAATTTCTTTTTCAATTATTTAAAAAAAAAATTTCTTAAATAAAATACAAATTATAAAAAATAGCAAAATTTAACATAAAGCATATAAAAAAGAAAAAAACAAAACCCGCTAACTTCTTCTTTCTCTCTTTCAACACAGATTTGAATACACACACTAAAACACACCAAAACACACACACGAAAACACAATTCCAAACACACCCATATTCCAGTAAATCGAAAAAAAGAAGAAATCAAACCAACTTGTGTTGGTGTAGCCCAACGTTGTTGCTTTATTAAAGCCGGTGGTACCATCGCTTCGGGAAACACCAGGCCAACACGCGCCTCTTCATGCGTTATGGTACCCAGTGCTCTTATGCGTACAGTTTTTGGTGTTTTTGATGTTTCATATTTTTTGTATTTACAGGTTTTGATTTTTAAAAACATATAGTTACTCTTTAGCGTTTTCGAACAGTTTCATAAATAGAAAAAGATAGTTTACGGTTATGTATTTGTCATCTTTTATTACTTCTGACTTATCAAACTTCTGTCTTTTATTTCATAATTCTATAATATAAACAAAATTATAAAAATTAAGAAAAATTTTAGGGGTACTACCCGTAGAAAAAAGGGGAATTAGTAACCACTGCCTTGTAAAATATAAAAAGTACTCCAGAAAATCGCAAAGTACAGTGCAATTGCGATTTTACTCGTAAAAGCAAACCAAAAAATCTACACCTCGCTGCATGTCGATTATTTTAAAACCGAAAAATGACACATTCATTACTTATAGTGATGTGTATGTTTACGTTAAATATATGCATTTTTATAATCGAAAAAACAACATTGTAAAGCAAAATTCGCAAAAACAAACATTAATTATATAAGTCATTGCTGATGGTGCGATGCGGTTAAAACCCGCAAAATACCGCCAAAACCAAAATCGCAAAATATGATGCAACGCGGTTTCTATTTTTATAGAAACTACTAGCGCGAATACAGTTCAATTTTAATTAAAAACCGCGCCAAATCACAAATGTTCACCCTAATAAAAATGATGCAATTATAGTGTTTATATATTTGGTTCTTGTAATAAAGCTAGCACATCCTTTTATCCATCGAATATTCAAATGAATAGGTACCCTCAATCAGGGACGGAACCAGGAGACAAAACGATCAGGTGCACTTATAATAAACTGTACAGTACTACAAACAACGCTTTTAAGGACCAGGTGCATTTAGCACAAATCTAACAAAAATCAATGTTTTTTAACAAATTTAACACTACGCAACAAAAATCTATGGGTGTCCCAGGACCCCCCGTGACCCACCCTAGTTCCGTCCCTGCCCTCAATATTAGGCTCCCCACATTGGTAAAGAAGTTTCATCTCGGCTTTCTATCTTTAACGACCTATTGCGACTTTATTTCCATATCAAAACGATCAATTTTTTTTATATATTGGTCTTGTAATACAGACGATACAATTAGAGTGTTTATATATTTGGTTCTTGTAATAAAGCTAGCACATGCTTTTATCAGTTGAATGTTCAAATGAATTGCATGATAGGTACCCTCAATATTAGGATGCCCACATCGGTAAAGAGGTTGACTCTAACAGAAAACTCATCATCTCAGCTTTTTATCTCTGACGACTCACATGCGACTTTTTTCCCATCAAGACGATTAATTTTTTAATGAAGCAAACTGTCACTATTTGGGTTTTAGTAGGTAGCATAACTCAATCGACCCTACAAACGGTTTGAAGAAAGGACGACTGATCTACTCGATCGCTACAGTGAGCTGACCGAGTGAACAATCGACGAACGAATCCAAATCGTCCTCCATGTGAAAACACACTTTCACCACAACTCTACACTTATCTCGCTTTGGTGACCAGTTAATTCAACCCAACTCTACAATTCAACTCTTCTAGATGCACGCTTCTCTGGATGATTTTCCACCCAACCATGATCTCTAATCCAAGGTTTAGTCATTAGGATCCTTTTCCTTTGACCAACGGGTCCTCAAACCAACTTGTCCTTCCTTTTTATTTATCGGTAAGTGGGTTTTTCATTTGATTTGATTTGATTCAAGACCTTAGTGGGACAAACTACTTTTATAAATATACACATGTTAGTCATTTTTTTCTTGCAATGGTCTCTCAAAGTAGCATATAAAATTGTAAATGTGCAAGAAACATTGGTATTTGGGTATAACTTTAACCCACACTTTCACATAACCATTTAAGGTGACCCCTTCGAGCAACACAAAGGCAACATGGGATGCAATACAAGTTTCTAAACTAACGCATGCATGATGGTATATGGAGAGAATGCATGGCTGAATTATTTCAACTGGACTGGTCTTGAACATCTAGCACATATCAGTATTTGTTTTATTGTTACAAATAACCATGATTACATAAGACAGTTATTTTTTATAACGGCGAGTTATTAGTTAGTGATTCGAGCTTACAGTGAAATCCAATTGAGCAGTATGCAAGCCTCGAACTTTCTCCTTAGGGGATAAACTCCACTCGTGCTTCTTCGGGCCCCTGAAGGTCCTTAGTGAGACTCGAACTTGAGACCTCACCAAAAATACCTCCCTAAGGTTACTCTTGGTGGCCAACTAAACTAGCTCAGTTGGTTTACATAAGACCCCTGATTGATCCAAAAAGGCCGCATAACTTGGTTTTTATGTACGGTTGAATCTGTATTCTTAAACCGGTAAACATGATTTGTTTTCCAGGTCGGATTCAGCGCTTGTTTTGAAATCGATAGACTATTATACTGTTTTCATTCCTTGCCCTAATAAAGCTCATGCAACGAATAACAAAATCGAAACGAAATCTAAATTGGTTCCTTTATTTTGTCAAACGAAATCTAATGTGGTTCCGTTATTTTATCGAGCTTACAAAATCAGCGGTTTAATCATTCAAACGGGTCAGGTCAGGTCCAGTTTGTTATATATTACAATTACTATTCTATTGCCGCCGGTCTCTTAATTATATCAATTATTTATAACCGTTGAAATCATGTTTACTTTCAATCGCAGCCATTCAAATTCGTCCTTTTATAGCGGATGGTTAGGTAGATAATTGTAGACGCTTATATGCGCATGTGATAAGATATTAAGCATAAATATCGGTATCATTTGAATTATATAACAGATGCATACATCCTTATCCTTCCTTGAAACTAACTCCCTTATAACTCTCAAATATCAATGTACACGGTTTCTTCTACTATTTAACCCGAGTGCTATATCTTTCCATCCATTATTTCGAAGTGAAAATAAATTTAATGTATTAGTTATCTCGCTTTTTTTTTTTTTTTATGAAGATCTAACGTTTTCTTCTATTTTTCTTTCAATAGCAAATTGGTTTCAATGTCGACGTGAGTATTCATGCGTTGTTACGAGGTAAGATTATATTTTAATTTTTTACATATTATGATTTTGTGTCTATTCATATACTTTATGAAGGCTAAAAAAGTCCTTTTTTTCGAACAGCCCAACCATTGCAGAAAGGTTGAATTGGATACCCCTCATTCATCTTTTGATGAGGTGATTTTTTTACTACTATAACTTTTCTTCATTGTCCCATGCACATTTTATATCTCTTGCACTAAAAGTTAATAATTTTTTAGTTGAATCACGTCCCTAAGCAAAGGGCATCAGGGAGCTTAAAGGCCACGACGACATGAAAGTGAGACATATCATTGAACTTGAAAGATGGAATGATACTGCAAGAAGATAGGAAATTGGTAAATAGTGAAAATATTATTTAATTTAAAATCAAATTTAAATTGATCTTAATCTTGTGGTTGACTATTCTTATTACTAATTATATGTAGGATAAAACACGGTGCAGAGGTGGATGATGTTTCTTTCGACGACAAATACCAAAAAAAAAAAACCAGTATCAATATAGTTTGAAACTACTGCATTGTTCGACCCGAGTGACGCGCCCTTGCGGCATCAAGACTGACACCCGTCAGTCGTGGCCGGAACTGTGCCATTCTCAGGTATATCTAGGGTAATTGACGGATTGTTTTCTTATAAGAGACTGGTAATTGTCCGATTGTTTTCTTATAAGACTCTAACCGGAACTGTGCCATTCTCAGATATGATATATCTATTGCATCCGGTGGATGAAATACCAAAACATTATTCTTTCTCTTGGGTCAAGAGTTGAATAATACTATTCAAATCAAATAATTATCCATACTTACCAACCAGAGGAAAATGTGGAAATTTCAGAATTTTTTAACAATATTTGACAAAGTCAAACAAAACTCTATTTTATCTCTTTATTTTCAACTTTTCACACCTGCATGTTCGCTTGAAATTTTACCATGCTTATAATTTTTTCCATTATTTCATAGTTCTTATCATGACAAAAAATACATTTTCCCTCAATGTCGAATATTGAGAGGAAGAGAAGAAACCAAGTTTCGGTGTTAGCCGCAAGAGCGTCCCAACTATCGTAGCAACAACAAGAGGAAGAAACGAAACCATGTTTAGACGAATACGGAGATGATGAAGAGAAAGATGATATTTTTGTTGATTAATATTCAGTTGCGTTTCTTGTCTTATTCACGTACATTTTTGTTGCTTATTCGGTTTATAGCTCAATAGGTTGAACTAGACATAGTATTGTTGTTATGTTTAGTGAATAAAAGTTATTTATAAGAAAAATGACAATATACAATTTCTCTTTGCGAAAAGCAAAGAATGGGTTTCCGTTTATTAATTGGTTTAAGATTTTAATACATTTGCACCTATGCTCACATGAAAACTGAGTGATACAAAACAATTTTAAGTTAAACTTTTTATTAGTCTATTAACACTTTCTTTATAATTTGACATTCATTGGTGTCAAACAGTAGATCTATATTCATTGAAGAATGTTAATTTTATGTTATAATGATATATACAGTAGTTGATAATTTCGTATTGCTGATTGTATGTACCATGAGTATGTTTTTATATGTTGATAATGAGTGTGTTTTTAAGTATTCTTCTATAAAATATAAATAAAATAATTTTAATTTTTTTTTAATTATTGAATCGTTATACCCGAGCAACGCACGGGTATTGTACTAGTATTTATTTAACGGGTGTACGAACTGGCTTGTTTTTCGATCTCATGAGATTTTATAAATTTAAAAAGGTCTATAACCTTATTGTATTCGCCATACGAATTTACCAAATTGATAATCTCCTACTTAAAAAAATTATTTTATGAATTTAAGCCCAAAAAGAATATAAAATACATATCCTAAGTGAAAAATGACCTGCCACATAATGAACATATTTCACTCACGGAGTACAAATGTGCTTCTAACATGGATTATAATGTAATGAAATTCTATATGTACAATTTTTTGTGTAACTTTACATTTTAGGCTTGTGTTGTTTGTTGTGCTAAAGTATTTGTACTTCAAATTTTTTATTTATTATATACCCACTTTGTACCATTGTATTTAGGGGTGGCAATTTCTGACCTAACACGAAACTCGACTTAAAACCGACACGAAAATTAACAGGTTCGTGTTGAGTATAATAAATTTTGGGTCAGGTTTGGGTCGACCTATCTGACCCGTTTATTAAACAGGTTAGGTTTGAGTTGGAATTAAATTAAGCGGGTCGACCCGACAACCCGTTAAAGATTTTTTTTCTTATATTAAAAATGATTAATATTTTATCATACGTGTTAACTAGGTTAAACGGGTCGTAACTAAACCCATTTAACATGTTAACACGTGTAATGTGCCTAATTTTGTATATAAAACATGTTAAATGGGTCAACCCGAAACCCGTTTAACCCATGTAACTTATTTAACGCCAACCCAAATATATATATATATAGGTTAAATGGGTTAGGTTCAGGTTATGTGTAAACAGGTTATGGTTGACATAACTAACCCGATTATTTAAATGGGTCAGGTTTGGGTCAAGAATTTCTAACCCGCCAACCTAACAACCCGAAACCGCTAACCCGAACCCGACACGAGAGTGCCACCCCTAATTGTATTAAGTAAAGTGTACTTTCTTTAAAATAATATTTTTTTCTCTTAAAACTAAACGTTTCCATCACCTTAGAGGATTTCCAATGAGGTAAACCCTTTCATGAGTTTTTACTATTTTAAAAAGCTTTTGGGAGGTGGTTTTTACCATTGCACCAAAAGGTTTTAGCAAAAGTTTACAAAAAGTTTATAGAATAACTTTGCATACACAAAGTCATTGTATAAACCTTTACTAAAAACTTTTGGTGCAAAGATAAGAATTTCCTCCAATAATTTTTCAAAATAGTGAAAACGTATCAAATTTATTACTAACTTAATGTGTCTAATGTCTTTAATAAAAAACACATTCAAAGAGTGAAGTTTTTACAAAAGACTTTATATTTATCAAGTCTTTGTAAAAAATCATGCCAAAAACGTTCACTACAATAACAAAAACCTCTAAAAATAACTTTATAGAGTAGTAAAAATTCTTTAAAAACTTTATCAATCGTAGATGCTCTTACTCCATATCAATAAAGAATCATCTTCCTCATTGTTCTCTTGATGTCCGGTGACTATTCGGCCAAAAAAGTTTTTTCTTTTCATTTTTCTTTAAATCTTAACTTAGATCCTAAAGTGGTTCCTCGTACAATTTTAAGGTATGTCCTAAATTTTCTTTACACGTCCCCAGTAAATGATTTCGATTTCTAAGGTGGTTCTCGAGAACCACCTAGACTTGCCTTGGCTCCGGCCCTGAAGTAAATGCCAATTTATTTTGCGTAGGCTGGAACATAAGTTTCGACAGAAGAGGATAAAGCGGATAATGACACAAAACGAGGCTGAACATTAATAACACGAACATTTACAATGCCTTACATAGGCTGATCGATCACCTTGACATTTATTTATCCGAGTAGCTAACACATGACTCGCTACTTGACACACTTAGCTAGGAATTACGAAAACAAACACAAACACACTTAGCTAAAACACACGTAACTTAGAACATCGGATTTCAAGCATCGTCCAAGAAAGCTTCCAGGTTGACGGTAGACGGTCCACCTTTCTTCACAACTTCGCTCGACAACTCCTTCCATTTCTGCGCACTGCTACTTATCGCCTCATCTCCTATCACCATTTCCATACACCTTAAAACCTCCTTCCCTTGCACCACTTCATCAATATTCCCCCTATTAACCCGGACCCCTATTTTCCAAACATCTTCAATCATCTTCGCGTTAGTCCCCTGATCCGTCCACTGAGGGTACGCCACAATTGGAACACCAGCTGCCAATGCTTCCACAGTCGAATTCCATCCACAATTTGTCACAAAACACCCTATAGCATCGTGCTTCAAAACGTCAACCTGAGAACACCAATCAACTATCATCCCTTGTTTTTTTAGCTCATCTATGTTGCTTAGCTTTGCTGCTTCATCATTGTCTCTAATCACCCATAAATAAGGCCTACCACTCTCTAGCAACCCTTTTGCCATCTCCTCAGCTTGATCACTAGATAAACGAGATAGACTAACAAACGAAACATAGACGACAGATTTTTTTGGTTTAGTGTTTAGCCAGTTCAGGATACCGTCCTCTTCTGATGATTCGGACAGGATCAAGGGTCCAATTGGAATGTACTTAACTTTTTCAATGGCTTTAATGGATTCATTTTCAAGTTCATCAAAACTGTTAATAAGAATGCTTGAGTTTGTTTTGATTACATCAACATGTTCTTTATAAAGCGACAACATAAACTCAGTATCCTTTCGAGTTGAAGGCAAGAAAAACGACGGTAGATCAGCCATTGTTAAAAGTGGGAGTCCAGGTAAATTTATTGGGACCAAAGGGTTGTTTTTGTTACTATCTATCAACTCTTGATACTCGTTGTCGTTGAAATAGTAGTAGTAAACGTTGAAAACAGTGGCTGGTTGGCACCAAAGGAGAGTGGATTTAACATTATGAACATTCGCCACATTTGCGACCCAAGGTACAATAGTAGTGTAGACCAAGTGGTCAAATGGTTGGCCTGTTGCAGCTGCTGAGGTGATGAGATCAGCAACCGCAACAGAACCAGTTTTAGCAAAAACTGAGATTCTTTGTTGAAGGGTGTCAGTTGGCTGCACGCCATCCGAAAATGGAGCAAGTGTTAGACCGTGAGGGATGGTTTCTTTGATGATTGGTAGGAGCCATTTACTGGTACAGAAGGTGACAGATACACCCATTTTAAGCAGGCGATCAGCCAAGCGGAAGGATGGGTTGATGAGGCCGTGGCCTGGAAACGCGACAATCAAGAATTTTCGTTCTCCTGTCATTGCAGTAGAGAAGGTTTAGGTTTAGGAGTTGTGTTCAAAATGAAATGCAAACATGCAACATTTATAAGCAAACAAAACAGAACTTCGTATGTTTTCACGTACTATACATTTTACATGACATCGGTCTTTAACACGTGGTTGATTTCAAGAATATTTTTGAATTTGCTAAATTATAACCAAACACTATATTTGTATTTCCACTCTATCTGGACCCCTTTATAGTTTATACAACCATTTTAACACAAACTAAAATAATGAAACAGCATAAGCATGAAATTTTTTCCGACGCCGATGATAAAAGTGGTTTGATCTTATGTAACGACTCTATGTCAATGCAGGCGAATGTTTAGTGCGCGACTATTTTGGTGATCTTCCAAATTATCCGAAGTAAGGTTTTTGATGCTGTTGTCATATGCATTTAAGGAATATTTACAGATAGGTGAACATTGTGCACGCGATTGTGTTAATTTTTTACTATGTGCATTATTGATAAGTGCATGCATGAGGTATTCAGACACAAGACTTTTCCGACATCCAAAATTTACATACTACACATAAAAGGGCTCATAAGTTTTCGAGAATACTTCTAAGAATTGATTGTATCCGTTGAAAATGTACAAAATGTCCAAAAGTGACACGACCAAACTCGTACAATTTAAATTTTTAAGGATATTCGAAACTTCCTCCTTAGTACGAAGCCGTGAGTTCTAGGGGTTTCCCCTAGTGGTTCGGGTCCCGGGGTCTGCCCGTTATGGATGGTATAACTCGGGGGTCGGATTTCAGTAAGATTGAAGTGACGTTCTAAAAAAAAAATCTATATAGAGGTACAATCAATTATAGTCCATGCCATCGTCTTTTGCATTTGCATATTTATTTTCTACACTAGTCACGATGATAAGTTGTCGTTAATATTAGTGCTCCAGCATCCAACTCTAACGACCCACTCTAGCGACCCGTCCTAGCGATCCGCTCCAGCTCCTAAGAATAAACATATCCCATATTTTACAACTTATGGAGCTGAAGAAAAACTGCATGTCATCTTCTCATCTGTTATTCAATACTATAACTTTTGCAGTTCCTAGCTCTCAAGTCATCTCATATACAGCATTTTTGGAGATGAAGTACTAATCTAATACATGATATACTCCTAGCAAATCTATTACTTACTACAAAATCAAGTACATCTAACATCACTATAGACGATAGTCGTCGACTAAAACCATGGGCCAACATGGTCTGGTACCCATCAGTAAGAAGTTCAATGTACAAATCAACACATACATTTGAATGATTTTTGTTCCATACCAATAAACCAACAATTTACTTTGCTACAGACTTCACTTGCGTCACACAAGCATAGTATTTACGTATTCACGATAAAAAAGAGAGAAAACATACATTCTGTCAGTAACTTAGTACTTTGCGGGAAACAAGCGCAAACCACTACAGTCCACCGATTACATTTTTTGGAGGTAAACTTAGTGCTTCACTGCATCGAGGATATGAAGGATGATGAGCATAATCGATGAATAACAGATCATCAACCCAGTGAGTCCCACGACTCCAAATAAGACTTGGTATAAACTATGGAAGGTAAACAAACCAAACCAGTTTTCATACATAGAACATAAAACAACAATGCAGTACCAGATAGAGCCACCACAGCAGCTATCCTAATAGATTGTGGCGCATAGATCGAAAGAGGGGGTAATAAGGGACGAGCACATTTGGTTTTATAACATCAAATCGTCTTTCTTTTAGCATTTTTGTTACGCTACTTATAAAGTTACAACTAACTCATGTTTCACAATTCAAACCACACCCAAACATTTACAATACGCTACTACTATCACTAGATCTCAAGTTCTCAACAAAGTCTTCTCCAACCGTTGCCAGTACTCTTCGTTTACACCCGTACTCTTACCCAATCATGTGCTTTTATAAGTGATAACATATACAAAAAAGAAGTATAATTAGAACTAGCTTAACATGATCGTAAACAAATAGAATCCGTGTGAAACGCTTACTCTTATCAAATCATACGCATACATATCATATGTTCACCACAATTATCAAACAACTTTCTACAAATATTCATTGTTTATTCAAAGCACAGTTATTTAGCACGCGCTACTCGTAACTACTACTGCTAGTTTTGCCATACATGCCTAACATTCCAAAAAACAGCCGGAATTACTTAACTATCACGGGTAACTTTTTCTGTCTAATTTTGAAACTTTTCGGTTTATACTCTTCATGATTACCTCCCTAGTTTGGTTGCGTTTTAAATGCCGATATGGGCATGCCATGTTGTTTGAAGACCGCGATTTGGGTCGGTAAAAAGGAAAGGTTACCTTACCTGTCTTTGTTACCGACCCGGATCACGGTTTTCAAACATCATGACATGTCCATACCAGCGTTTAAAACCCAACCAAACTGAGGTAGTCCGATCATGAAGGTATAAAGACAATGGCGTGCGCAAGAGCTGCTGCTCCATGAACTCTACATTTATGCTTCTCGCACGAACCAGCTGATATTGTGGATGTTTGTAAATAAGTGTTCCTCAACCTCAATGCCTAGTGGAGCTTCCCTCATGAAGAAATTGTTAAGATGTTTTAGTTTAAAATCATCTGAATTTTTGGGAGAAACAATGGTAAAATCCATGTCTGCTGCGGCACCCGATGCATCATAACAATAACATTTCAATGGGATAGACCCATACAACAAGACCTAATATATATATAACACCAAAAAAACAAAAATTAAAAAAAAACGTATATATAAAAGATAAACTAGTTTTCAAAACCAACATATTGGGCCTACTTCTTTGTTATAGAAAGAAAATAGGTGCGTATTTTCTTAATTAGGGTTAAAGGATGAGGAAAACTAGGGATTTATGGTAACTTATAATGGGCCTACTTCTTTTTTATAATGGGCTTAGTTCCTTTTTTTTTGCTTGACGAAAGTTTGAGAGAAAATGTGTATATCAATTTTAGTATTCAATTTAGGTTGTTTCGAGCTCGATAACTGAGAGAATGCTGTAAAAGTTATATTCTTCTTAAACTGCCGGTTTCTTTTATCTTGGACGGGAGACGAAAGGAGTAACTTATAACATGCGCCACTCATAACTACTCTGTACTACGATAGTTTTGACAATTATGCCTAATATTCCATAAAATTGGCTAAGCTTTTCATTCTAAATTCCACTGTAATAAATTAGGCCAAAATTTGAGTAAATGATCATCGACACATAGTCATACACAATTCATTACATGAAAATATGATACATACTACTCCTATATTTCATAAGCTCACTTTTGTGGCTGATTTTGAAACTTTTAGGCTTATATTCTTCATACTGGAACCACATAAGTGTGATTGCGTTTTGAACGCCGGTATTGACACACGATGATGGTTTCGAGACCGTGATTTGGGCCGTAACAAAGGCAGCTACGTGCTTGTTAACAAAGGCAGGTACATGCTTGTTAACATGCACGTGGCTGACTTTATTTCGACCCGAATCGCAGTCTAGAAACCAACATCATGTGTCTATACTTGTGTTTAAAATGCAACCACACTGAGGTGGTCTAGTCATGAAGATTATAAGCCAATGGTGCGGGCGAGAGCTGCATCTATCACGACTCATGAACCCCAGGAATATATTTGTCGGTGTCGATTGTTGATGGCACGTCCACTAATCCTCCGACATTTGATCTTCAACCTTTAAAGTCCGGTCCCCTCATGAACCAGCTGCTCATAATGGTTGGCGTTGTGAAACAGACGGGTTTGAAAATCACACTTGGATAGGATAGTTGTTTGTCTTTAACAAGGCAGTGGTAGTTTTGATGCCTGATCAAAGAGTCGATAAACGGCTGCATATATAATAAACAAAAATGATTCATATGTATTTACTACAGTAAATAAAATAAATTCTTTTTTGGGTCATAACTTATAAAGAAAATGAGAAATTTACCACATTTCTTATACTAATGTCACAAACAAATCAAGAAATTTGTAACCGAAGATAAAAATGCTTCTCGCATATTTACAATTTTATATGCTATTTCGTGAATATATTGGTAGAAAAATGACTAACCTGGGTATATGTATGAAAGTAGTTTAGCCCCCAAATATCATCACAAAACATTGGTTTAGATATCATTGTTGGGTGAAAAATCATTTTGAAAACCTTGCATTTAAAATATTTCAATTGCAAAGTAGAGTTTAGAGAGATATATAAAAAAGAGCCCGTAAGAGCGTTTAATGTTTAAGTCATATGAGGGTACCTACCATAATGTCATTCAGGAATCCGATTCCGCTAAAACTTGAACCGACTCGTTTTTATGTGTATAACTATATATATAACTAGAGCTTCGGCCCAATCTCATTTCGAGCTTCACATTTTGAGCTCGAGTTTTGCTCGTGAAAATTTTTACAAACTCGAACTTAGTTCGGCCTCGACTAATTTTTATGATGTTCTGAAAAAAACAAAGTTCAAGTGAGGCTAGGCTCGAACTCGTTTACTTCTTTTAAACTCATTTATAAACACTTATACGTATGGACAATATATATACATACGTATTTCAAAGGCTTGTTTAGGCTCGTGATCTTACTTCGACTTTTATGTAGAGCTCGGGCTCGATTATTAAATGATACTAAACTTAAGCTCAAGCTAGTTTGGTGAAAGTGGTTTAATGTTTGCATTTTAATTGAATATGAGAATATCCAATGGATAAAAGGATTCAACATTAAAAGAACCAAATGTATGACAACACGTTGGTTAGGTTTAGTCATTCATTTCTTGAATCCATTACACGCGATCAGTTTTACAACAGCTTATTTTTCGGAAAGTTATTACAAAAGTACATTGTAGTATAGTACAAAACATTTATCACCATTTATCATATATGGTAAGTAGGCTGTAGGCCTTACGAAGGGAAAACGGCAGTTCAAAATAAGCTGTACCAGCTTACCGTAAAATTCAACTGTTTCCCGCGATATAGACAATCAGCAGTAAAAATTTGATGTAAAGAATGCGAGTCTAGCACTCTAGCATTTGATGATTCAACAATAACCCGTACAACAGAGACCCACATAACTTAACACTCGAAAGGCATGCCTGCCACCATCATATATAAACCACGACTGAAGATAGTTTAACCTCTCTTAACTGCATGGAACATATAAAGGATGATGAGCGGAATCGATAAATATCAAATCAACCCGGTGAACCCCCACGACCCCAAACTAGACTTTGTAGAACTAGAAACTATGGATGGTAAAGCAAATCAAACCAGTTTTCATACAGAGAACATAAAACAACAATGCAATAGAGCAACATCAGCTATCCTATTCGCGATGGAAAACATCGAATTGGATCACCTGCTTTGTTTATTATCATACAATCCAGCATTCTCTTTTTTAGCCTTTTTGTTTCACTACTTATAAAGTTACAACTAACTTTATTGTAACTTCATTTTCACAACTCTTATAACCACATCAAAACATTTAGAATACACTACTACTATCACTAGATCTCAAGTTCTCAACAATGTCTTCTCCAACCGAAGACCAGCCGAAATTACTTGACTATCACTAAAGTTGTTTTGAGATCGAGTTTTAATAGTAGAGCTCGAGCTTGCTAGTGCTCTTTGTTTACACCTGTACTCATACCCAATCATGTGCTTTTGCAAGTGATAACATATACCAAAAGGAAGTATAAAGAAAACTAGCTTAACATGATCGTGAACAAATAGAATCCGTATGGAACACTCACTCATATCAAATCATACGCATAGATATAATATGTTCACCACAATTATCAAACAACTTTCTTAATAAGCAAATATTATCTAATCTATGGTTGTGTTAAGCTATAAATTAAAAGTTAAACAAAATAAACAGTCTGATCCAAACATATAAACGTCACTGTTTATTCAAAGTACAGTTACCAAACAAAGAATAAAACCAGCCGGAATTACTTAACTATCACTAGTCACTTTTTGTGGCTAAATTTGAAACTTTTCGGTTTGTACTCTTCATGACCGGACCACCTCAATGTGGTTGTGTTTTAAGAGCCGGTATGAGCATGTTATGATGTTTAAAGACCGCGATTTGGGTCGGTAAAAAAGGCAAGGTTACCCTACCTGTCTTTGTTACCGACCCGAATCTGGGTATTGAAACATCATCATCTATACCAGCGTTTAAAATGCAACCACACAATCTTTCTCACATTTACAGTTTTTTTTCTAATAGTAGATCCTGCATACTTTAAACATAACTAATCAAAGTCTTAATACCTACTCACATATATCGAACAGATCTACTACTTGTACCCGACTTGACCACAACAAATCTAACAAAAAAAAATATCAAACTACATTCCTAAACACAGCCCATTTAAACTCCTTTGCTCCATGTTCTTCAATATACCCTTGTGATATATTCCTCTGGATCTAATGAGATATGGCCGTGATTGAAGTTTGGGCGACTTTCTTTGTGTCCCCTAATGACGTCACTATTTTCTTCATTATACACAAAATTTACACACACAATGATACATTTGTATCGCTGTGACAGACATGAAGTCTGAACATGGTTCTCCCGGGGTGGCAAATACATGTATAGGCATGGCTTCGGGGATCTTTTTAGTTGTTGCCCTGGACTCTGGCCTTTGTTGATATTTATGGAAGTAGTTTAGCCCCCTAATGTCATCACAAAACTTTGGTTTAGAGATCATTGTTGGGTGGAAAATCATTTTGAGAAACTTGCATATAAAATATTGAATTGCAAGGTAGGGTTCAGAGAGAGATATATATAAAGAAATAGGTGACTGCGTATTTTTGTGATTAGGGTTAAAAAAATGAGGAAAACTAGGGATTTTGATAGTAACTTATAACGGGCCAAGTTCCATTTTTGCTTCACGAAAGTTTAGAAATAATGGTATTGGACTATTAGCGTGTATATCAATTTTAGTTATTCAATTTGGGTAGCTTACTTTTTTAGCCATGACACTTTTTTTATTTTTATTTTGTATTTTTATGTTAATAAATTCGATTTATTTATGTTAATAATGAAAAAATAAAATAAAATTTTAAGTAGATAAGGCTCAAATAAAGAGGACTGAAAGGGTATTTGTGCGAGTTGTGTTAAAATGATGAGACACTGATGTGTGGCATCGGTTCACACTTTACTTCATGTTTGGTCGGAGTCTGGTTTGGTTTGGTTTGGTCTTGTGCACAACCAACCATTAAGCTTTCGACTAGATGGATCAAAGAAACGAACAAATGAATGACATTCGGTTTGGTCATTAATGGGTTTTGCGCTAAAGAGTTTTAGGCCCAGTCAGATCCGATTATGGCATCACTTAGAGCACAAGGTGCGATAGAGGAAGAAAAACGGTGTCATAGCTAAAAAGTGTTACCACGTAGGATATGGCATGAGATGACACCACTTTTTGTGGGAAGTGGTAAATCAAAAGAAAAGTGGTGTCATAGGACTAAAAGGTGATGTCACGGATTCACATATACCTCCACTTTATTACAAAACAAATTTATAACGCTAACTTTTTTGGACTGATAACCATGACGCGAGAAGCCATGACACTAACCTCGATGTGGTGTGTTAAGAATATTTCTGACCGGAATGGTATGTTCGGAAGGGTAGCGCAAGCGAAAACACAACCATACTGTTTGCTATTACTCATTTAGAGAAAACAAAAAAAAGTAAAAAGAAAATAAAATTTATAAAAAGAGATATTCTTTAACATTACATGTAAATTATTAAAAGAAATTTACCCCCAAGTAAACCAATTAAATCTTAACAAAATCCCCAAGTCAAAGGATGTAATCAGTTAATTTCATTTTGATTCATTTTTTGATTTTGATAAAATTAGTTTCTATTCTGTTTATGTGGATTTTTTATGAATTAGTTAAATCATGATGTGAATGTGATAAAAAAGTGAAGTGTTATATTATAGAGGCAAGCATAACAGTCGAGTTTAAACAACAAGAGTAAGTCTCGAACACGAACTCAAGCACTCGCCCCGAGTTTAGAAAATATAAACAGCAAGAGTAAGTGTAAACAACGAGTGTAGAGGAAAGCGTAACAGTCGGTTTTTATCCGAGGCTTACTCTATGGAAGCCAACTGTTGACAGCGATTGTAGTTTTGTAAATCAGGCGAGTCTAAACTCGATGTTTGGCGAGTTTAGAACGTAGCGAGTGTAGATTTGTTAATAAGCTGAATTGTTATCAGTTTAGGTTAATAATGATTTCGATATGATTTTTAGTTATCAGTTTTGATATGCCTTTACATGTCTGACAATTAACCTACGATTTCGGCTAAGGACTTATGACTAGTATATCATGAGTACGATATAAGTTTCAGAAGTCACCATTATGTACCAAGGTAACAGAAAGAGCTCACAGATGTTAGCTTGTGTGTTTGATTGTGATATACATATATGTCATTGTGAGAGAGTTAGTTATAACTTATACGGGGTGTTTGGATATTAATGCGTGTTTAGATATAAATCATATATATCAGTGAATTTTACATCACAAGTTGATAAAGTGTTTATCCTCGGTTAGAAGGATGGCTAGTTGTTTGTCTCGTGAAGATGAGAAAATCTCATAATTCACACAAACATGTCTTTTACATACATTTTCTTGCGTAACTTATACCCGACATAAAAAGTAAAAGATCATCACTCAAAATTGTTTATAACTGATAATCATCCATATATATATAATGTTTTTTTCTTCAATGAAGTGAATTTATATAGCAAAAACACCCGAAACTGCATTTCTTAAACGTTCCAAAACATGTTAAGGTCAGGTGCTCTAGGAATATAGCAGTATGAACAATAATTACTAGTTTAACAGAAGAGGCACCGAGATTATTTATCCACAAGCCAACTAAACTAAAATATACACGTACATTAAAATCTCACAAGTCCCCTTGCTGTAACCATGACCGATTTTATTTTGAGCTTGAAATGTCTATATATTAATTTACCAGTGCTACCAAAAAACATGGAAAAACATGTGATACCTTGACGACATCAAACTGCATCCATGACTTCCAGACAACCGTCCTTTTAGAAAAATCTTTTCTTACTGAAAGGACGCTAATAAACAGATAGATAGGTTTCTTCACATCAATGCACATTTTTTTAAACCTACCTAGGTATAACTTGTAATGAGAGCGTGAGGCACTTGTTTTTAAGTCGATTAGTTTTGTTAATCAAGATTATGATGATAGTCAACAAGTGTAGTTTTGATATGGTTCCACTCACTAGGGAACAAGAATTGCATGGCTCAATTAGGCTTGGGGGAGTGGGACTAAATTCCAACGGGTGAGATACATGTGTCAAAATCTACTCTATTAACCTCACTATAAACTCACATGTGGGTTAGGTGTGAAAACCCACTATAGGTGTTCATATTACTCGACAAATGTGTCAACTTTTTCTTATTAATTATTGGGTTTGTGATTTTAGACACCCATCACTTGGTATCTAAACACCTATCGATCATTTTATGTCTTTTCTCTTTGTTAACTTGAGTGGGTTATAAAATAACAAAATGACAATATCCCTTCGTCTCTCCTATTTAATTCACAATTTCTCTCTCTTAATTCATCAATCTATCTTGTATTCTTTTTACTAAAAAAAATTCTCATCACCATCTTAGCACAATTGCTGTTGCTACCAATCTTTTAGCAATTCCATGGAAGTTCGCCAAAAAACCACAAAGACTCACCAACGTTGCTATAATACCATCACAATCTAGATCCACCAAGATCCGGTCTTATTAGTTAAAAACTTCAATTCCGGTGGTGATGGTTCCTGGGTCTGAGATGGTATGAAGCTGCCTTCACCAAACACAATCCGCCACCCTCTCTTAGATATGATATAAAGTTTTTAGATATGAAACTTTGTTATTGTTTACGTGGTTAATGATATATACTTTTTTTTTTAAGATATAAAGTAGACATGATATGTGAAGGAGGGAGAATACAATATATTGTACCAATGCATATCTTCATTTCAATGTTTATTTTTTCGGATATTAACTGGTAAGTTTTGCTAAAAAAACTGGCGAGAGAGAGAGAGAGAGAGAGAGAGAGAGAGAGAGAGAGAGAGAGAGAGAGAGAGAGAGAGAGAGAGAGAGAGAGAGAGAGAGAGAGAGAGAGAGAGAGAGAGAGAGAGAGAGAGAGAGAGAGAGAGAGAGAGAGAGAGAGAGAGATAGAGAGAGAGAGATTGAGATTGTATGAGAAAGAAAGTAACATTTTTGTTTTGTTGGTTCACTTGGACCTGATGCAAATATTTGTATATTACCATACCTTATGAATATGAGTTAGTAGTACTAGTGGGATTTGAGGGACCACAAAGAAAGGGTGTTTATACCCTATGACTATAAGAGCATCAGGTATCACAAAGAGGTGTTTACCTCTTCACTGCGCCACATCAGCGCCACGTCATAACAACTAATCTCTCTCATCTTCTCCAAAAACACCCCCTTTATCACAACTAGTCTCTCTCCTCTTCACTTGGGTCCCACCACTCACCATTTTATTTACTTTTTCAATTTTCACACAAAATAAAAATTCATTTCATAAAATAAAAAATTACAAAATACTTCAAATAAAAATACAACTACTTAAAAAAAATACAATACGGTCGATTATTCATGGTTGATCTTGTGCCCAAACATGCTCAATGAGGTTCCGTTGAAGCCTTGAATGTACGTCTCTATCTCGGAGTTCTCTTTGTCTCCTGCGACGTATTTCACATCGCTCGACCCATGACCTTAACAAATGGTTCCCAGGAGGGATGTACATTTCAACTGCTTCGGAAATCGCATACCCTTGATTCTTCAAAATCATATTATGCAAAATGATGCACGTGTACATGACCCTGCGTAGCTTGTTCACAGTCCAAGCACGCGCCGGTTGAGCAATTATACGCCATCGTCCTTGTAGGACACCAAATGCCCTTTCAATATCTTTCCGGGCACTTTCCTGACGCCGTTTAAACGCAGCGATTTTGTCATCACGTGCTTGGCTGAACGACTTAACAATTCATGACCATCGAGGGTAAATACCATCTGTAAGGTAGTACCCTCTTTCGAATAGCTGCCCGTTTACAAGATATGGTGCCACTGGTTCGTTGTCAGCCAAAAGGTCGTCGAACAATGGTGAATGATGCAGCACAGTAATATCATTATTCGAACCTGCAACCCCGAAAAATGCATGCCAAATCCACAAATCGTATGATGCAACGGCTTCTAGAATGAGGGTTGGGTGTTGTTTATCACCTCTCCCAAATTGCCCGTGCCACGCTTTAGGACAATTAATCCATTCCCAATGCATACAATCAAGGCTACCTAGCATACCCGGTAACCCGTGAATCGTATTATGTGCGTTATATATGTTTTGAACGTCATTTGGTGTAGGCTTTCTTAAAAATTCGGGCTTATACAAATCTATAACGCACATACAAAAATAGTCTAGACAATCACGGGCACAATGTTCACCCATTTGCAAGTATTCATCTACCCCATCCGCCACCGTGGCGTTTGCCAATTGGCGAAGAACGGATGTGCATTTCATGATGACACTCATACTTTTCATACCCGTAGCATCATATCGAATAGTAAAAAAATGAAAATGCTTGGGTAAAGGATTATTTGTTGCACAATAAGTTTCAATACCTTCAACAATTTCCAGAAACAGCTCCCGTCTCATCCGATATCGTAATCTGAATTTTTCTGCCGGGTATTTTGGATGTGGACCAAAATAATCTTCCATTAAACGTTGTTCGGCGACGTCACGTTCACGCCAAATGTATCTGCGATGTGAATGAACTTCATCTTCTTCCTCTTCGTTAATCTTCCACACCATTTCTACTTCTTCCATTTCTTCGATATCTGACTGGTACGAATCCGACGAGGTGCTCATATTGAAGTTTTTTGTGAAAGTTTAATTGAATGTTTTTGTTGTGTGTGGTTTTTAAAGAAGTTTGGGTGGTATTTATAAGAATAAAAAGTTTTAAAAAAAAATATTTTTTTTAATGAAATTAGCCGTTTTCAAACGGTAATAAAAAAATGGGCCCCACCTTCTTTTCCAACGAGCAATGTCACAAAGTGACATTTGAATACCGGCGAGAGGGGGGGGTCGGTGTAGCGGCGAAGGGCGGCGAGCGGCGGCGAGCCTGCCACCTAGGCACGGCGAGCCTGCCTCGCCGCCACACCGTTCCCTCTAATTATTTTTAATAGAATTATGAGTTAGTTGATTTGCATCTTGTTTTCACGATCTATCCCAGAATCTTAATAAACAAGTTGTTGAATTTGATTTTCAATCTTTATCACTTAGATAAACATGATAACCAGGTAATTTTTTCATCTTTATCAAATAATTAATATGATTTTCATCTTCAATTTAACTTTTAAATTTATCATAGTATGTTAATTTTTATCTAATAATATTCTACACTATAAATACAATCTAACTTGATTTCGTTTCAAGTGTACAATATACTAAACAACATATTTAAAAAAAATGGTAGTAATTGTTGATCATGATATTATGGACACATGTGGCGCTTCAACATCCAGGGATGTGAGTGACATAGCTGAAGATTCGGGCTCAATTAGGAGGGATGTGCTAGACGTTAACAATCAATCTGGTGTGGGGGTAAAGATGAACAAATTAGTAAGTTTTTTTTTTTGATGTTCATTTTTAATATCATCATTTATTTTTATTGTTTGAACAATGATTTAGTACATAGATGTTTATTTTTAATGTGAGGGTACAAGATGAAGATGTATTATACATAGATGTTCATTTTTAATGTGTGGGTACAAGATGAAGATGTATTGTACATAGATGTTTACATGTTTGAACAATTATTTTGTTTCTGTTTTTAATTTCTATACCAGTTAATAAAAAAAATTGTTAATTTTTAAAATATAGATTTTAAATATTTGTTTTAATACTTGTTTAAGGGTTGTAGTGTAGAATTTCTATATGATTTAGTGTACAATATAATTTGCTTGCTACCAAACTTCATTGTATATAATCTGAGTCCTAGATGTTGTATTTCATGTCATGTAGTAGCAAAGATGTTATATCATTTTTTATTATATTGTAGAAATCCCATCTGATGTAGTAGTGTACATGTAATATACTGTAATTTGTTTTATTTTGGTATTATATAGTTAATAACATATTTTTGTATATGTAGATTTATCAGACATTGGAATGGATATGTATAGAGATGATCTTGAGTTTGTACCCTCTCCAAAAGGCACACCATTTTGGATCCCATACATGGATGAGGACGAGAAACCTAAGATTACTAAAGTATATGATACTTTTGATCTAGCTTATGAGATGTATTTGGTCTATTCCCAGAAGGGCAGGTTCAATATAAAAAAGTCAGGGATCAAATACTACAAGGGTATAATAACACACAGGTCTGTATTATGTAACAAAGCTGGTAAATCAAGAAGTAAAGTTGACATAGATAGATTGAAGCAAGTTGACATTGATTCATTGAAGCAAGTTGATGAAGAAGATGAAGAAAACGATGGTAAAGGGAAAAGAAAACGCAACTCAGGTTCCAAGGTTACCAATTGTCCTGCAAAAATAGTATTCAAACCAATTCCTGGGACTCAAGCTTATAAAGTTCATAAATTTGTGGAGAAACACAATCATCCACTTATTAATGAGAACAATATGGATTTATCCCGAGCGCGGCGACGTTTAAATTTCGGAGATTATTTATTTATTCATCGTGCTTCGCTTACCAATTTAATGCCAACACAAGCGCACCGATTGAAAGTGGCTCTTATGGGTGGTTATGATAAAGTGCGTGGAACACCCCAAGACTGGAGGAATGTTAGGCGTGCAGTGATGTTATTCATTGGAGATAGGGATGCACAAATGCTTGTTGACAAAATGATTAATAGGAAAAACATGTCCCATATTTTTCTTTTGAACATCATGTGGATGAGCATGTACTTGTTAGTATGTTCTGGGCTGATGAGACTATGAAGTGCAACTACCAGACTTTTGGAGATGTCGTATCATTTGAAGCTACTTTCAGGACCAACAGGTAATATTCACATTAATTTTTTTTTCATTTTCTTTACGTATCTTATTAAACATCCCTGTAATGACAACTTTTTTTAAACAGGTATGATTTTGTTTTTGTACCATTCACTGGTATTGACCACAATCAAAAGTGCGTCACTTTTGGTGGTGCTTTACTATCAGATGAAACAACCGAGTCATATGAATGGATGCTAAAGTCTTTTTTAAAAGTCCATGGGAAGCCGCCACCACTTACACTTACAGACCAAGACGCTGGTTTAAGGAAAGCCATTGTCAAAGTATTCCCCGACACACATCACAGGTTATGCATGTGGCACATAACCCAAAAAATTCCAGCCAAGGTAGTTTTATGTACTGTATTTATTATTTTACTTTATAATGTACATAAATGTTCCATGCAAGTTAATTTATTTTTAATTTTGTTTAGGTATTAGGTGATCTTGATGCAGACTCGGATTTTCGGAAAGAGTTTCACAAACTCATTTGGAATGTTTATATTCCACCTGATGTTTTTGAAGAACGCTGGAATAATTTGATTACCAAGTACTAGTTGCAAGAAAACAAATGGTTATCAGACATGTACGCCATTAGAGATAGGTGGATCCCTGGTTATTTTAAAGAATATCCTATGTGCGGTTTGATGAAGACCACATCCCGGTCAGAGAGTGCGAATGCATTTTTCAGATATTTTCACATAAAGGTAACACGTTTTTTCAATTTATGTTGTGTTTTGAATCTGCCATGGAAAAGCAAAGGTACACCCAACGTGTTATGGACAACACAACAGCTGATTCAAAACTTCCCATGATTACTATCTTACCAATTGAGCAACATGCATCTGATGTGTACACGCATTCGATATTCTTAGAAGTGCAAAAAGAAATATACAAAGGTCTATATGCGTGTGATCAGATAAGTTGTGAAACCGAAGGTGGTGTTGAAACTTGCAGAATACGACAAAGGGACAAGATCTCTAACATTGTGATACAAGCAAAGGTAATTTTTTTTCATTTTGAATGTTATTGAAGTATTTTGTATATGTTTAGAATTCATTAAAAAGAGTTTTTAGAAAATATGTTACATTATATGTTGCAGGTCGTTTTTAATAAATTGGTTGGTACTTTAATTTGCTCGTGCGGTCACTATGCCAGACATGGATATCTTTGTAGACACATTTTTTGTGTACTTCAAATTCATTCTTTTAACACGATTCCAGAAATGTACATACATCCTCGTTGGACAAAACATGCACTACCTGCACATTTGCTTGAAAAGAAACATAGATATGGTACTTGCATTGAAGAAACAAACCGATTAGCATCTGATGTTCATGCAGCAATTGAGGAATGTGTGAATCTTATACGGAATAACACCGACAAATTATCTCAGTTCCTTTCAAAGGTAAATGAATGGAAAAAACAATTAGAAGATGAAATTCCAGCTTCAACGGCAAATCAGAATAAGGAAGCCTTATTTGCTGATTTATTGGGCGTTGATGAACCTGAACATGTTAACATCCGGTGTCCTAAAAAATCTAGCAACAGGGGATCTAAAAGAAGAAAAAGTTCGGCTCAAATAAGTAAAAGTAAGAAAAAAAGGCGAAGCACGCGTAAAGTTCCATTCAGAAAACGTCAATGCAGCATATGTGAATACTTTGGTCATTATAAGACCACATGTCAGGGCAAAGCCTATTACGATCAACTTGCAGCAGCTAATCAACTTGGAGAATATGCAGCAAACGAAGGCGATGAAGAAGATGGAGATGAAGTTGGTGAAGAATATGAAAGTTCTGAAAGTTCTGAAGGCGATGAAAGTGAAAGTGACGATAGAGATGAAAGTGACGAAGATTAATACATTTAGTTTCTTTGTGGTTTTTTTAATTGGTTGTCATTTATTTTTCAGACTTATATTTCTATATGATTTATTTTATTCATGGAACATTAAGTTATATTTTTATTTTTTAGGTTTGAATTTATTTATTTTAAGTTAATTTTTATATGAATTTCACTAATATTTTAGTCATTTATATTTTCTTTTTTAGAGTTTATAGTACTTTATATTTTCATTCATGATTTCATGTGTTACACTTAAATACTATATGAACCTATTTATATTGTGTATCATGTTACAGCAATGTTTTATATAAATAACATACATGTTCCCATTTTCATATCATGTATGTATTTTTCAACATGATTTTTTTTCACCAACTTTCATAAAATAAAGTCACGTTTTTTAACATTCATCTATACATTCTAAACATTAAGTTACATATATTGTGGTACAGCAATGTTTTATATACATAAAATACATGTTTCCATTTTTTTTATCATGGATGTTATTTACAATATTCTTTTTTTTCCAACATTCATACACTAATGTTACTTTTCTAGTAAATGTTACATACAATAGATGCTATTATGAGCTATTATTATTTCCAAATTTAAAACATATTTACAATCTTACATTTATAATGTTATACCGTTAGAACATCCATGTTCCCAGATTGTAACATTGATGTAATTTTATAAAAAAAATATACTCTTCATGTTATTATTTTTTTCATTTCATTACTACATATTTTAGGAACTCAGTGTATTTTGATCGTAGTCATTATTAATTACCTGTAATAATTTGATACTTAAGCCTTATTGTCAATTAATAAAGTTATGTACATACATGTTATAATTTAACTTAAACAACAAAAAAAATAACCAACAGAACAATATTAATAAAAAAGTGACACCTGTCACTTAAAATAGTCATTAAACACAAACATAAACATCCCAAACAAAAAAAAACAAGTCAAGTAAACATTACACATCCATAACAATTAACTAAAACTAGCACCCGGACATTCATAATTATTCATTAAACAAAACAACCAAAACAATGAAATTAACTTTGCTCGTCCACTTTTTACTTCTTCATTAGACCTTCCACTTTTGACTTCAACAGGTTACATTTGGACAATAGAACCCGTGCAGCATACTTTTTCATCAACACAGTCAGTTGTTTATCCAGCTTGACAGGATTCCGTTCCAAATAACAACTCCAACCAGGAACTCCCTTTCCAAAGTATGTTTCCATAATTCGCATAAGAAACATACCTGCATTTTTTCTAACTCTAGCAGTTTGCCATACAAAGTCTTCAATCTCTAATTCAGCATTCACTATGTTCCCACCTTTAATATGGTTTAAGATACCAATATATTTTCCAAATTCAGCTTTCTGTAATTCAAACAGTTTCAAAATCAAATAATCATGATAATTTCCATTCTAGTTTATATATATTACGTCTTATTTTGAATCACACATTAATGTTCATAATGTACTTACCAGGATGTCGGCAACAATAACGTTCCCAATCTTTGCTCCTTTCCTTAACTTTCGTTGACACGCGGTCTTGTCATTCTTTTTTTGGTCAAACAATACCACAACCCCGTATTTAATATCAAATACTACAAGACATTGATGTCCATCATTATCAACGGGGAGGAAAACCTGCATACATACATTATACAATTATCAATACATGTTTATTATATAACACTCTATTTATCTGTTAATTTATTACAAAAAACACATTTACGCACTTATTAAAACACTTACCAGATCAAACTTCATCATAACATTATCACCTTTGATTCTTCTAGTCACAGACTCGATATGTTGCACGAAATTTCTAAACCGCTTATCAACATGACTTGGTTCAACAAAATCGTTCTTAACCTGCATATAAAATTTGAACAATTTACGTAAATGGTTTTCATTTAAAATAAACACAATCATATAAAGATAAACTTATTACCACCAAAAATGTCGATAAGTACAATCTTGAAGGTGATTCCTTGCTTTTATATTCCTACAAACAATTGAGTACCACACCCCAGGTGTCTAACATGTTAGTCATAACATAATCGTCCCCCAAACTTTCAACTTCTAGTCTTGTTGATCGTTGACCAGATGCCGACATGAACGTAATCCCTAAACAATTTATGTAACATTAATGCAATTAATAAACTTATATAACATTAATGTAATTTATTTTATTTGAAATATATTATTATATTTTATATAACATTAATGCAATTACGCCCATTAATTAAAACAATAAGTATTCCAACTAAAAGATCACTTACTGAGGTTCGCCAACAGTTTGGAACAACAATTTCGACACCATCACTTCATCGGCAGTATAACTAGCATCAGTCTTTAAAATTCGGTCAAAATACGGTGATCTTTCCAAAAGAGATTTTGTTGTCACCCTTTTTCCATGAAAAATAAAAGTATCACCAGATCTGTTCGTCGGTGGATACGAACTGATAGGAACTGGACTGAACAATTTAGTTTGGCCCTTTCCTAATGGTGTTACACTCTTTTCCACTTGACTAGGGAAAAGATTGAAACTTGGCATATCCATTCCAGGGTTAACTACTTCCACAGATTTTCCTTTCTCGATGGTCCGATCTATTTCTTCAGCATAATCTATAATAGCAGTTTGAGTAAGTATCCCCATCGCATTTTCTGGCAAGTCAAACCTAGTAAGTGGTTGATTTTCAAAATCGTCAAACGCCAAACGGATTGCTGATGCCCTTATGTCCTTGTCAGATCGTACACTATCAACTTTTTCGGTCCTTACTTGACCATCGTTAGGTGTCTCTGCTGCGTTCTCACTTCCCGCATACTTAAGACTATCCTTGTACTTATCAATGTACTCTTTCACATCAATGTGGCCATTGAATAACTCTTGTGTCGCATCAAGTAATTTTTCGAAACCAGCCCTTTCTTTGTTTATATCCCTTAAATACTTATTTAACATCCAAACACATCCCTGCACCACACAAAAACCAATACAAAAAATAAAAAACAAAGAACAAAAATATTAACTTATAATTTCAAAAATATAACAATATTTAATGTAAAAACTAAAAGTTATTTTTACCTCTACATCATTTGGAATCGGGTCCCCTATTTCTTCAACAAAAGGATCTTCAATACCTCCAATTCCAAACCCACCACAGTTAATTTCTTCAATCTCCCTTTCATTTAACATCTCTGCTGTCTAAATACACGTCGGTGGTCTTACGCGTCTTACAACATACGAAGGGCACTTTACTCCATCAACATAGCACATCTGTCAATATTGCATACAACCAAACTTGTTGTCAAACACATTTATGCACACATAATTCAAATTCTGATAAACAAAAAAACTAACTAAAAGAAATTACTTACAGTAAGAAACGTAAGCGGTCCTCGGAAGAAACAGTCCTTCTTGCCCTTTACCCAACCTTTTTTGCAATTCTTTAGTGACCCCCAAGTATACTCGCACCAGTTAAAATCAGAAAAGTTTGTTTTTGGGTTTATATACTCTAGTATACTTAGGTCACATATCCCTTTCTGTTTTATACACCCCATAACATTAATGAACAAGACTATAAAATTAAGCTTAAAATTCAAATCTGCATCATCAGATTTTCTAATCCTAGCCTTAATTTCTGTAGGGGTAACATCAGCCACACTATACTGCTTCTTCCAATTATCTATCATTTCTTCATTTCTGTTCCGAGTACCTCGGAGAATATCAACACCTTCATCTCTAATTCCTAATATATGGCTAATTAAACCCTTAGTTATTTTAATAGTACCAGTTTCCAACTTAATCTCCATTCCATCATCATCAAAACAGTCAACTACAAATGCTGCCAATTTTCCAGGAATACCGTCTACATGGAAATTAAGCATCCCCCCAAAACCCATATCAGACAAACAAGCTTTCTGAGTAGGTCGTAGTAGTCCCATTACGTTGTAAAACGCCTTAGGGCTTGACCTAGTTTGTAACACAGCGTTTGAAGTTTGTTTCTCATTTGGTTTAGGCTTCTTACTACAAACATCGTCATTCTTCTTTACTTCTGATTTCGTATTTGTTACTTCCCTGGATCGTTTATTACATTCCTTAATATTGATACCAGCAAATATAATATACATCCGTATCATGTAACAACATTCATGTTTATTAACATTTATAAGCATCAATATGAATACTTTGTAATATACCTTTACTACCCGACGATAATGCTTTTTCTTTTCGGATCTCATTGGCAGCAATACTTTGTTTTATTCTGCTTCTTCTTAAGCCTAACATCAATGTTACTAAACTATTATTACCTTTCAACGTTTCAAAATAATCCAATATACTAGCTGTTAACCATTTAAGCTTTGAAACATTTCTATTATAATTAAATATTAAAAATTATACTACATATAAACGATTTATCTTTTAAAAACATTTCCTTACTAATTAAACATTAATAACTATACTATCTATTAATGAGTTACCTGTAGCGTAATAACTTGGTTCAACAAAGTCATCGTCTGGTGTGTCATTCGTAACATCAATCTGATTATCAAAGTTATCCTCTTCGAACATTTCATAGTTACTGTTCAACTTTCCATTGCTAGATTCACCTACACCATATACATTGTACTAAATTAAACCATCCTACTAACAATGAATTCACTTTATAAAAAAAACATATATGTAAACTTTATTAAATCATAATATTTACCTAAATCCTTATTCCCACCTTTTTTTCCTACAGCCCTTCCAATTTTCCGTAATTCTAACACAAATGTAATAAACCATGGTTACAAACACTATCCCACAAATGTAATAAACCATATTTACCTAAATCCTTCTTCTAACAAGTTTTCGTAATTCTAACATCAATGCTACCATATTTTTATATCCTAATAAATTAATAACAACTACCTTAAAAATATTATATACCTGAAGCAAATTTACCAACAAAATTATTTGTTGGCCTATCAACCTTATCATTTTCAACTAGTGCATCTTTTCCGTGCCTCCTTCCGGTCCTTCTTTGATCTAATATGTAAAAAGTACAACAATGTTATCTGACTGTCTTATTAACCATTTATGAACATATAATCAGATTACATCCATGTTGGATCAAGTATGATACACTGGTTGTTTCGTATGATAACTAATTATTCCTGCTTATATAACTTTAAATGTGACAATCCATCAATTTATGATTGATATTTTATTCTCAGATAATTATTTGAAAATATTATTTTAATGTTACAATATGAACTCACTTATTTTTGGGAAGTAATTTGGATTTACGTCTTGAAGTAGCGTCGACTACGTCTAAACCGGAGGATTCAACGTTACGTGCTTACGTTTACATACACCGTCTTTGGTGACAGTCCGACATTTCAGAAAATAAATTTATCCGTGAATATTATTTTGGAGTTTTAAATTTGTGTTGGTTCATAAACTCACAAATTTACGAGAAGAGATTAGGACTTACGATTTTATTTTAGCGTCCTTTACGACTAAACCGGAAACCCTAGGATTACGTATTTACGTTGTCGAACTCCGTTTTTGATGAAACAATTTTTATTGGATTCGTTTTGTGACGTTGATTCATAATTTATAAAAATGTTTTTGTAAAACGACCCGAGGGCACGCAAATCGAGGAAACTAGAATCGAGGAGTACCCGTAAATAAATGGGGATGAGACAAGTGGGACACTCGTCCCACCCCCAAAACCGGCCAAAACAAGCTAAATAACACCCATGAGGTGTCAAGTTTATCTAACAAATCTTACACTTGTAAACAAGCTTACAAGTTAAGCTTTCCATCCATCAAAACAACTAGCTACACACAATACCACCATTTACACCATGCAAATCAACTCACATTTTCTCTCATCTCTCTCAAAGATGCCGTCCATATCTCACCCTAAAACACCATTTTGATCAAAAATTTACCATGGAATCTTATGTTATTTACACATAAGATGAAACTCTTTTGAAACCCTATTGATTGGTGGTGATTATAACATCCAAGGAGGAGTTTTCATGGTGTCTTGAGGCTGATTTTCCACAAGGAGTATATGAAGATTGGTGGTCTTGAAGATGGTCTTGGCTATGCACAAGTTTCTCCATCCAAATCCATGTCAAACTCATAACCTACATCAACTTGGTGGTATGAAGATTGTCCTTCTCATCTTCTTGTTATTTTTGGTTATGTAATCATGTATTTTATTTCCTATTGTATATGTTTATGATGATTATATGATGATAAAAGTAGTGTGTGGGGATTTGGTGTTGATAAACATGATTAAAAAGGTGAAAAACTATAAAGAACAAGGCTAAAATCTTGTCTAAAAATGATGGCTGTATAAAACAATAAAGAAACATGTCATAAAATGATAAAATGATGAATTAGAATTAATATACAGTAAGCTATGAGTCTTGTATACATGTGAGAGTTGGCCATGCAATGGAATCATTGTAATGAGTGAGATATGATCAAAACAAGTTTAAGGTACAAATCTGAGTTCACTGTTTTGGACGATTTTTAGAAAATACTTAGAAGATGATTCAACAGTAGCTATAGCAGAGTTAAATAGAGCACATATCATGTAGTTTATGTGATCAAAATTTGAGCTTCTATCTCCATATAGAACTCTAGATATGGCAGTTTTGGTGAAAGTGAAGATAAAAATCAGATTTTGGAAATTAAAGTATAATACTATTATATAAGCACTCAAAATTTAATAGTATAAAATATAAATTAAAACCCACTAACTTATATAATACATTTATTTAAATATGTACAATGGTAATTAAGTGGACATTTTAATAAAAATGGTAACTTGTTAAGTTTTATAAGTTATAAAACCATAAACATGATTTTTACGAATTTTTCGGCTAATACCGTAAAATTAACGTTTTCGTTAAATAAAACTTAGACGGTTGGACCCGTCTAATGTAAACTTTTATAAACTCATATACTGATATATAGACATGTATAACAAGTAAAAACCGATAAAAACCCGAAATATAGGACATACGGATATTACTGGACTAAATTAATGTTATTGGACTAATAATATAACAAAAATGGACTAAAACACTTATAAACTTATTATTGGGCTTAACCCATTTAGGCCCAACTTGTAAAGTGTAGATACTGATAATATAAGTATAACATGGATTAATACAAGTTAAGAACTTATAATAGGCTTATTGGACCTAAAACACGTAAATAGGTAAAACGAGAAAACTAGTATAAAAGTTATCGACACATAACACAAAAATGAGCAAACGAGAATATGTAAACCCACTTGATCATCATATATATAAAATCATCATATGTATACATAATTGTTATTTTTATAAAGTCATTGGACAAACGTCTAAGACCGATTATTATTTGTTTAGGTTTCTGTGATTGAAGCACGTGCCGTACATCCGAATTGCTGACAACCCGCCTTCCCACATCAACGTGAGTTCATAGCCTCACACTCTTTTAAATGTTTTTATAAATGTTTTATAAACCCGCGAGGGAGATGACATGTTAGTTTTTATAAAATAGGACACCATTTGTCCCGATTGTTTGTTTGTTTGATTTGGACCCGTATGATTGAATGACCCGATTGTATGACCCGATAAATGATTAAAGGACCCGATAGATGAAATTAAATGGATTATTAAAGTTAGTTTATGTCACTAAAAGTCCTATTAGCATGAATTGTGAACTACCGGGATTTGGTAGACGCTTATGCATTTAATAGTACTATTTGGGGACGATCACCCCAGTTCGCGCCTTGACGGTTGATCCCCGTCGTGCCACATTGATTGGTAAGCGAATTTATGTATGAGAAGATTTCCATAGCGTGACCTTTGTGATGACACGCTAATTTAGATGGGCAAATTTGGTATCGGGTTAGCTACCCGTTGTTGGTTTAGTAAGGTAACAATGTCATGCGGCTTATAATAATCCAAAACTAAAGAAATACTACTAGACGCTCAGAATTACGACGTATTGCCTGACTAGCAATACAGGGTCATACTATTGATATTATGTTTGTGTTTTGGTTTTCATAACCATATTCATATAACGATTTTTATTTTCATACAACGTTATAAGACGTATTGTATGATATTTTTGCGACATTGGCTCGTATAATGTTTTTAAGGCAAATGCCTATATTATGATTTTCGATAAGGATTTGTATAAAACAACTTTGGCTATTTTATGGCCTATTAAAATGATTTGTACAAAATGATTTTCAGTAATAATTTTATACTGATATTATATTGATGGATTATATTAAACTCTATGAATTCACTCGGCGTTATCGCTGACCTTTTCTTTTAACATGTTTTATCTCAGGTACTTGAAGGTAATTCTCGGGAAGAAGACAAGAATTCATGGCCCACACTTAAGCAATATTTTCCATTCAAATACTTTGTAAAACTTTGTATGAAATGTAATGACTTGGGACCGATGTAACTTTGATATTTATGAATGGAAATGATTTATTATTAAACGACGCGATTTTTATGCGTTGTCTATGATGTGAGTAATGTGCTATCCCGTAACACCAACGAGTCTTCCGCTGTATTGAGTTGTACAAATTTGGGGGTGTTACAGTTTGGTATCAGAGCTCTCGTTATAGAGAACGAAAGATTTTTAAAACCAAAGGTTTTGAATAAAACATTTCAAAATCTTTTTACTAAAAACATTTTTCTAAAAATGTCTAAAAATCTTTTGACTATAACGGTGTCGAAGAATTCCCGAGTAACCGACAAGGCCAGACTGAGAAGTGTTATTTTAATATATATATATAACTTGGTTTATATATATACATATGATGTAATCTTATTACATGATTGTTTGATGTTTATTTTGATTTTTATACGAGGTATTTATACGACGTAGATTGTCACAAGTAACCCTAAATCCCCTAGTAAATTAATCAAAGCTATTCTCGTAGGAATTATAGCTATCCTAGATCTAAACCAAGTTGTGGACATTTATGATCCCAACAAAATGGTTGATATTCGTAGAAGTGTAGATATTAGTTGATTATGATATTGAAAAAGAATTGGCGAGATTAAAACTGATATCGATGTCATGACGATCTTTCCTTATAGAGTGGAGTTTGACAAAATGTTACCACCTGGAAGGATGTCATCTGATTCGTTGTCACCCAATTCTTAAATTTTAGAATCGAAAGGGTGAATGTTGCACTTGAGGCTGTCATTGGAACCATTACCCAAAAGCCTCATGCCACTAGTACCTTTCCGAGAAGTCTAGTTGAATGATCAAGCCATCTCATACTAGAGACTCATTTGATAATTATTGTTGTAAGAGTTATAGGATTGGAAATTAAGTGTTGATCATATCGAGCTTTTATTGCCCTATTAAGGTTTATAAATAAGGTTGAAAGTATGGGAGAATAAGGTAGGATATCGAATTGAGTATAAAATTGGTTGAAACTTGAATAAAGTAAAATTTAACCCGTATGGAATATGAGATTGATAAGAGGAAGTTGTTAAGTTCTGTGATTGAATTATAAGGATTTAATTGATTGTAGGTTTGTGTTAAGTGTTGTTCCTAGGCCATTGTCCACTAATGAGGATGCCCAGTGTCCAATAAATAAATTGAAGAAATCTTCTTCTGAATTGGGACCGATGGATCTTCTGGGACATGTGGAACACCTAATGACTCTTGTAGATTAGTATTCATTGTGGTATCTTTTAAAAATCCCTAACTTAACTGAGATATCAGTTGGTAGGATGAGTTCTTGGAATTGTATGACATAGTGACACATAAAGTGTTACGGTACAATTTGACTTGTTTGTGATTAATGAAAAGACTACCTTTGATTGCTAAATTCTACATGTATCGATGTTATCTATCTTTTCTTGCTTTTTCCTAATGTTCGCATTAGTGATGCAACCATCGAACAAGTACTCATCTCGATTTTAGTTGCGTTGTGGATTATTCTTTTTGAAGTGCCATCGAGATCATGAACCTCATGATTATTTGGCTAAAGCTCATTTCCTATCATATCGTAGTTAATTCTTGGTGAACAAAGCTTTCATCACTCTTTTGCAGATCACACATTGTTTTTATAAAGTTAAAACAGTATCCTTTGAGAAAATTTAATTTTCAACACAATAAGGATTATTCAAAGTGAGATTTATAAGTGATCGTTATCGAAATGAAGTTGTTTATAAAACACCTTGGGAAACCTAATTGTTTTCATAACAAAGAAAATCTTTGTAAATTTATTTTTGATTCTTATTTAAGAATTAAGCATGAAAATGTTTTTATTATAAACATGATGATAAAATTTTGACGAACTGAGTATTGCATCGTTAATCTTGAAATTGTATATAGTTGCGCGCCTACATTCAATTTGGAATGGACCATGCAAGGCTGATTAGTAGTCACCATAAAACTAATGAATAAGCACTAAATTTTCTTTGAAGATTATGAAAGGATAAATTTTATGAGATCTGCAAGAAGTGAAAAATAAGGACATAGTGTTAGGGACACCTACATATGTGCCTGTAGCATCTATTCTCCTGAGTCGAATTTATTCATCTGTGGAAATTGTCTTATTTGACAATTGAAAATTCTTTCTTGTCCAATTCTCCCGTAGTGAGATTCTTAGGAAAAGTATCTGATAACCGAGTGTCGATACCCGACTGGATGTATTGACGTTCTTATCATTTCTTATGATCTGATTTCATTTGAATGACCTGGGTAACGATCCGAGGAGCTTTCGAATGCGTACTCAAATTATGAAAACATGGAATATATTCATATTCGTTAATGTTTTCGTATGTATCTGATTTGAAATTCTCTCGCGTAGATTATGCGTTGACCTTACTCTCTAGATGAAAGTTATGTCTCCATATATCCTTGAATCTATGAAGGATTATGAGTCATTATTAGTCTTTTGAGAAGTTCACATCTTATCGACGACAATGAAACTGGGAAGTTGATAGTGCCAGTAGAATGGATTGATTGATTATGACATGACGACATTGTCTTAATTGATGGGAGCTCGAGTAGAATTCCCCTAAAAGATAAGATGTTGATTATCAAAAGTGATCTAAATAATTCTTGATGGATGACCATATCCTGCATTTAGACTTGAAATTATACCATGAATGGTTGTGAATTAGTCATAGATATTATAATCTAGAAGGAACCTAATATGAATTTATTAAAAGATATTTCTGTTATCTGAAACCTTAGTAAGTATTTATTGATGAGTTACCTATACTTTTGCCATTAAGGCAAGTTGAAATTGGTATTGATTATATTTCCGGTGCTGCACATGTGGCTTGTGCACTGTACGTCAGCACCATCTAAATTAAAGGAATTACCGTACAACTGAGAGAGTTGTCGAAAAAAAAGATTTTATTATACCAAGCCTGTCATGCTGAAGAGCTATGGTGTTATCATTCCTTATATTTATAGATTACTGTGAATTGAGTAAATTGACAATCGAAAACGATATCCATAACTCGAAATGGAAGATTTGTTCGATCATTTACAAGGTTCTAGCGTATGTTTTAAAAATTTGATCCATAGCATGGTTATCATCAACTTCGCATCTGCGAAAGAGATTATCTATTCCAATCACTACATCCGGTGCTTGTAATGAACATTATGAGTTTCACGTGATGTCGTTTGGATTGACCAATGCACATGTAGCATTCATAAATTTGGTGAATCACGTGTGTAGGCTGTAATTTGATAAATTCATGCTCGTGATCATTAAGGACCATTTGTTTGTTTATAAGAATAAGAATGAAGTTAATAATTATTTGTAGATTACCCTGAATTGACCGAACAATAAAAACATGTACCTTGAATATTTGATATGTGATTAAAGACTTAAACCTTTACATGATTTAACCATGTGATTAATAGATAATGGAATATAAATTGACTCTTCAAAATTTAGAAGTCATTTAAGACTTTGAGTTATACTAAAAAGAAAATGCAAATATATTTTGACAAATGTTTTAACAAAGAACTTTTTGAGGGATTATTCCCTTATAACCAAAACATTTAACTAAACTTCTATTTAGGGGTAAATGTTTTTGCATACCTTAAGACAACCTAAGAGGAATTGAGGAAACCATTTAAACCATGACTTGAAATCTGAAACGATAATTTTTACTTTTCAAACTAAGAAAACTTTGACCAAAGTATAACCAAAGATTTTTCGAATATTTACGAATCTTATTAATTATTTTCGATAAATCAACAAAAATCTTGTTAATTAAATTCAAATTTATTTTGAACATTTTATATAATTGGTCGAACTAAGAAATTTAAAATTTTTACACTTACGTTTCATAAAAATTAAATTATTGTAATTTACATGTAATAATTATCGACGCTTTAGACGTCGGATTGAGTAAAACAGATAAAGATAATAGTAAGGATGAAACTAAAACATAGAAGATATGAAGAAAGAATTTTGAATAAATACGGTTATGATATTTATTTCATTAGGAGAAAGTGAACATAGATACCGACACATTATGAGAAAAGATAAAGAATCAATTAAGATGTATTTCTTAATAATGACTGTGCAAAATAAATTGCCGGACGATATAAAAATAAACAATGCTTATAAGAAGGTTAACATAGATAATAAAAGGGGTTCGCGGCTAATGTGAACCATTAAAATTGAGAAGCCAATAGTGTGAAATGTTTTAAAGGCCACTTGTGGTTGCCTAAATATGGAGATTATGAGATATAGTTATATTGGAATCTTGTATCTATAAGTATTTTATTCCTGACATTTCTGATTTAATGTATCATTATCAGAAGAAGTTATACTGATGGAAAATTATGAAGGCAGAGGTCGCCTCATACATTAGTAAACGTCTAGTTATTGCAAAGGTCATCATCTGAATTTGATTCAATTTGGGTCATCGTCGACAGACTGACCAAATCTGCTAATATCATTCCCGTTAATGATAAATGCAAAAGAGTTATGTAAACATAGTGTGCCTGTATCGAACATCTTTGTCAAGATCCTCGCTTCGCATCGAATTTCTAGAGATTTGCTCAGAAATCATTGAGAACGAACCTTGATGAGAGTACTGTGTACCACCCCAATCGAAGGGACGAGGTAAAGTAACGATACAAAAATACTATAAGCATTGTTCTATATTGAATGATTAACCTTTGGTAATAAACCGTATAATCGTTTTCCTTTGGAGAGATTATCATTGATAATCATAGTATTAGGATCGAGATCGAATCTTGTTAGGATCTAAATATTAGAGCATCTGTAAGCAAGAGTTGAGATGAAGACACCCGACATACACCCATTGTGAGTTGGACATGTCTTTTAGGTTTAAGGTTTCCTATGATGGCGAACCTAACCTTGCAAAATACCGACCCGCGAGATCTGAAATGATTGTTGAAATTAGGATTTGATTATTAACTGCCGATAGTGGGCAAGAGGTTATGTGAATATGAAATGTAGATCTTGAAGTGCCAAATGGGTAGCGAAGTTATGCCACAATTTTTAACCTTGGAAAATGAATTCATGATCTGACAAATCATGGGATATAAGTCCCCGTTGTATGGGACCATTGAGATGATGTAAAATTTGGGATTAAAAGGCATATAAGCTGGATCTACCCTAGGACTTCAAGAACCGCGTGAATTATGTTTCGTAAATCGAACTTGATGGAATATCTATCAAGTGAAAATCTGATTGTTCTTAGTAAAGCTTAGGTCGGCGAAAAGTTGCATTCATCAGAAACCCGTGAACATCATGGATAGAGAAAGTAAGTCAACATTTAGCCTGATCTTATTCCCGTAGTTATGTTTGATGAAACTCGCGTATTATAATGGATTACACTTGTGAGAAAAGACCGAATGTGGAGGAAATACCCGCATGGCTTTAACTCTATAAGAAGAGAGTAGTAAGGTAAGATGATCTTTGAGGACAAAGATCCTGTTTAGGGGTAAATGCTGTGACAATCCGTCAATTTAAGATTGATATTTTATTCTCAGATAATTATTTGAAAATATTATTTTAATGTTACAATATGAACTCACTTATTTTTGGGAAGTAATTTGGATTTACGTCTTGAAGTAGCGTCGACTACGTCTAAACCGGAGGATTCAACGTTACGTGCTTACGTTTACATACACCATCTTTGGTGACAGTCCGACATTTCAGAAAATAAATTTATCCGTGAATATTATTTTGGAGTTTTAAATTTGTGTTGGTTCATAAACTCACAAATTTACGAGAAGAGATTAGGACTTACGATTTTATTTTAGCGTCCTTTACGACTAAACCGGAAACCCTAGGATTACGTATTTACGTTTTCGAACTCCGTTTTTGATGAAACAATTTTTATTGGATTCGTTTTGTGACGTTGATTCATAATTTATAAAAACGTTTTTCGTAAAACGACCCGAGGGCACGCAAATCGAGGAAACTAGAATCGAGGAGTACCCGTAAATAAATGGGGATGAGACAAGTGGGACACTTGTCCCACCCCCAAAACCGGCCAAAACAAGCTAACTAACACCCATGAGGTGTCAAGTTTAGCTAACAAATCTTACACTTGTAACCAAGCTTACAAGTTAAGCTTTCCATCCATCAAAACAACTAGCTACACACAATACCACCATTTACACCATGCAAATCAACTCACATTTTCTCTCATCTCTCTCAAAGATGCCGTCCATATCTCACCCTAAAACACCATTTTGATCAAAAATTTACCATGGAATCTTATGTTATTTACACATAAGATGAAGCTCTTTTGAAACCCTATTGATTGGTGGTGATTATAACATCCAAGGAGGAGTTTTCATGGTGTCTTGAGGCTGATTTTCCACAAGGAGTATATGAAGATTGGTGGTCTTGAATATGGTCTTGGCTATGCACAAGTTTCTCCATCCAAATCCATGTCAAACTCATAACCTACATCAACTTGGTGGTATGAAGATTGTCCTCCTCATCTTCTTGTTATTTTTGGTTATGTAATCATGTATTTTATTTCCTATTGTATATGTTTATGATGATTATATGATGATAAAAGTATTGTGTGGGGATTTGGTGTTGATAAACATGATTAAAAAGGTGAAAAACTATAAAGAACAAGGCTAAAATCTTGTCTAAAAATGATGGCTGTATAAAACAGTAAAGAAACATGTCATGAACTAATAAAATGATGAAGTAGAATTAATATACAGTAAGCTATGAGTCTTGTACACATGTGAGAGTTGACCATGCAATGGAATCATTGTAATGAGTGAGATATGATCAAAACAAGTTTAAGGTACAAATCTGAGTTCACTGTTTTGGACGATTTTTAGAAAATACTTAGAAGATGATTCAACAGTAGCTATAGGAGAGTTAAATGGAGCACATATCATGTAATTTATGTGATAAAAATTTGAGCTTCTATCGCCACATAGAACTCTAGATATGGCAGTTTTGGTGAAAGTGAAGATAAAAATCAGATTTTGGAAATTAAAGTATAATACTATTATATAAGCACTCAAAATTTAATAGTATAAAATATAAATTAAAACCCACTAACTTATATAATACATTTATTTAAATATGTACAATGGTAAATAAGTGGACATTTTAATAAAAATGGTAACTTGTTAAGTTTTATAAGTTATAAAACCATAAACATGATTTTTACGACTTTTTCGGCTAATACCGTAAAATTAACGTTTTCGTTAAATAAAACATAGACGGTTGGACCCGTCTAATGTAAACTTTTATAAACTCATATACTGATATATAGACATGTATAACAAGTAAAAACCGATAAAAACCCGAAATATAGGACATACGGACATTAACGGACTAAATTAACGTTATTGGACTAATAATACAACAAAAATGGACTAAAACACTTATAAACTTATTATTGGGCTTAACCCATATAGGCCCGACTTGTAAAGTGTAGATACTGATAATATAAGTATAACATGGATTAATACAAGTTAAGAACTTATAATAGGCTTATTGGACCTAAAACACGTAAATAGGTAAAACGAGAAAACTAGTATAAAAGTTATCAACACATAACACAAAAATGAGCAAACGAGAATATGTAAACCCACTTGATCATCATATATATAAAATCATCATATGTATACATAATTGTTATTTTTATAAAGTCATTGGACAAACGTCTAAGACCGATTATTATTTGTCTAGGTTTCCGTGATTGAAGCACGTGCCGTACATCCGAATTGCCGACAACCCGCCTTCCCACGTCAACGTGAGTTCATAGCCTCGCACTCTTTTAAATGTTTTTATAAATGTTTTATAAACCCGCGAGGGAGATGACATGTTAGTTTTTATAAAATAGGACACCATTTGTCCCGATTGTTTGTTTATTTGATTTGGACCCGTATGATTGAATGACCCGATTGTATGACCCGATAGATGAAATTAAATGGATTATTAAAGTTAGGTTATGTCACTAAAAGTCCCATTAGCATGAATTGTGAACTATCGGGATTTAGTAGACGCTTATGCATTTAATAGTACTATTTGGGGACGATCACCCCAGTTCGCGCCTTGACGGTTGATCCCCGTCGTGCCACATTGATTGGTAAGCGAATTTATGTTTGAGAAGATTTCCATAGCGTGACCTTTGTGACGACACGCTACTTTAGATGGGCAAATTTGGTATCGGGTTAGCTACCCGTTGTTGGTTTAGTAAGGTAACAATGTCATGCGGCTTATAATAATCCAAAACTAACGAAATACTACTAGACGCTCAAAATTACGACGTATTGCCTGACTAGCAATACAGGGTCATACTATTGATATTATGTTTGTGTTTTGGTTTTCATAACCATATTCATATAACGGTTTTTATTTTCATAGAACGTTATAAGACGTATTGTATGATACTTTTGCGACATTGGCTCGTATAATGATTTTTAAGGCAAATGCCTATATTATGATTTTCGATAAGGATTTGTATAAAACGACTTTGGCTATTTTATGGCCTATTAAAATGATTTGTACAAAATGATTTTCAGTAATAATTTTATACTGATATTATATTGATGGATTATATTAAACTCTATGAATTCACTCGGCGTTATCGCTGACCTTTTCTTTTAACATGTTTTATCTCAGGTACTTGAAGGTAATTCTCGGGAAGACGACATGAATTCATGGCCCACACTTAAACAATATTTTCCATTCAAATACTTTGTAAAACTTTGTATGAAATGTAATGACTTGGGACCGATGTAACTTTGATATTTATGAATGGAAATGATTTATTATTAAACGACGCGATTTTTATGCGTTGTCTATGATGTGAGTAATGTGCTATCCCGTAACACCAACGAGTCTTCCGCTGTATTGAGTTATACAAATTTGGGGGTGTTACATTAAACATATCGAATAGGCTAACTCAGTTATACCAATATATACATCAACTGTTTAAAACCACACAACCAATCCAGATACACATTGATGTTCTACCCTATTATTTTGATCAAATATATAGTATTATTCGCAACTCTACCACCTTGACACATATTTCTGTTTTCAAGTAATAAGCAGAATTGATCAAAACCAGGATAGTTAAAACCATGATATTTATTCGTTTGAATCTGTGTACAACAAATAAGCAGAGTCTATCAAAAAAAAATTTCAAAACAAACAAAAAAAATCTTATTACAAAACCCATTTAGAATAACACACATTCATTGTACCCAGAAAAAACCTCATATTTCTGTGTTCAACATATAAACAAATCAATCGTAGCACATATCATTGTTGTGAAATTTATGGGTTGTCATAGTAGTGTAGCTTGATGTAACAGTAGCTTAGTTTCAGTTGTTAAATAGATTGGTAGTTAGTTAATTAGTTGACTTTATTAGCTTGACTTACTTTGTAAAAGTATAAATACCGCACCTTTTTCTCATTTGATCTTTATGAAATAATAAAATTCATCAAACTCTCCCTAAATTCAGTACCATATCACAACACCATGACTCTAACCAACTCCGGCCATCCTATCAAACTATCATCAATGTACCCAGAAAAAACCTCATCAATGTTAGGGAGATATTAATAGTTCCACAAAGTTATACTAATTGTAATAGACCTTTGACTTTTTTAATATGTTTCAGCGACACCCAATAAATCAAATCAATGCTAATCACCTTGACACATATTTCTTTGTTCAACATATAAACAAATCAATGCTAATCATCAATGTTATACTAATCACAACAATGTTATACTAATTGTAATTGACATTTGGTTACTTACTAGACATTTGACTTTTTCTAATCATCAATGTTATACCAATTGTAATTGAAATAAACATATAAACATATCAATACTAACAAACAAAAAAATCAATTAAACATACCTTCCATTTTTCCAGAAAATTGCTGAACACCGAATGCGATTAATTGTTTTCAATTGGGAAATAAGGGTTTAATCAAATGGAATTTATGGGGTTTTATAATCGATCTACTCATTTAATTTATAAACCTGATTATTATGTCGATATAGTGAGCGATTTGGGGTTTTTGAAATTTGATTTATCAGAAAAAGAAGGGATAAAGAATATGATCGAAAGTCAACACAATCTTTATATATCATTTTTTGTTTTTTAATAATAACAGTATTTTAATAATTAAAAATCATCGGTGTTTTTTGTTTTTTCCCTTTTTGTTAATTCCAATTTTGCCCCGCTTACCAGATTTTTTGTACAAAATTATTTTGAATTATTTACAAATATGCCATTACAAGTTTTTAACCATTGATTAAATTATCCAAAGGCTAAGATTGCTCTAAGATAGTTCTACATGGTTCTACACTAAAATTTGGTTCTGCATATAACTCAACCCTATATATACATATATATATATATATATATATATATATATATATATATATATATATATATATATATATATATATATATATATATATATATATATATATATATATATATATATATATATATATATATATATATATCAAACAAAGTGCAACAAGCAATTAGAAATACTTTATGCTAGATAAAAGAAGTCTGGTATGTAACAGAAAAAGCTTGTGTTCAAAAAACAAAGATTTATTAACATGTCATCATAGCTTAACGGTTTTATAGGGTTTACCCGATAAGAACTTAACAAATACCCTAACCCGATTCAATTAGCTTATCGGGTTGACCGATAAACCCGTTAAAATAAGTGTGACACGAATAAACCCGACCCTATAAACTTTTATTTAGTTCGGGTCGGATCAACCCATTTGACACCCTACTAGTGGGAATTATATTAAATCAATTTGGATCAACCCGTTAAAATAAGAAAAGACACGTAAGAATTTGTTAAAGCTGAAAGGAGTTGTCGTTACTTTAACAAGAAGACACACCCTTGGCTTACTAGTGTTTTTTTGTTCCAAATTGATTTATATGAGTTATATGTGTGAAGGTTTATAGAACAAGAATTTGTTAATATTTTAGTTACTCTGAATGTTTTTAGTCGATAGGAAGGTGCAATTTGAAAAGTAGATACAGGTTGATGATAGTTTCGAGGAAACCAAAACAAATTGGTCGAACAGAAGGATCGATCGAACAAAGAATGTGCGATATGATTGACCTTTTCTTTTGAAGAAGGGAAGCTTTTCGTCCTTAGTGTTAGTGTTGGCTTGGAGCCTGGAGGGTTATCATATTAGGGCACGTTTAGTAAAGAGAATTTCAGAGATTATAAATGAAATAGAGAATTAAATCTCAGAGAAATGAGATTGATTGAGAAATTTATTCATTTTCACTGTTTGTTTACGCCATAGAATTGAATTTAAAAGTAATTACGAAAATCAATTTTTTATTTTTAAAAAACAGGTAAATATAAAAATATTGTAATATCATCAAAAATAATTTTTTAAACTTTATAAGCACGAGATATTGAAAGTAATTAGTTTTCGTAAATCTAAAATAGAAATTATTTTTAAAGTTATGCGAAAAAGATTACAAAGAAAACAATAAAAATTTTAAAAAAATATTTTTACAAAAAAAATCTGTTTCTCTTAATTCTCTAAAAAAAACAACGGAAATAATTCGAACAAATAACACTGTCAAACTTTCTTCAACTCTCCATCCATTTCTCTTCAATTCTCTACTTTTTTCATTTCTCCGTACCTAACAAGAGAAATAAACTCAACTTCATTTCTCTCACTCCATTTCTCTCTACCAAACGTGCCCTTAGTGTTGTTGCTATTAGGTATCTGCATTGGAAGATGCCACAGGTTTGTCTTTGGAAGGAGATGTTGATGTGAACGCCATATTTGCTGGTTTTGATCCCCACAAAAAACCTTGAAATGTTGGATAAATGGAAGACCTCATCCCTTCCGGAGGCACCTATCGATCTGCTTATTGGCGTCCTTTCAGCAGGAAACCAATTTGCTAAGCGGATAGCTATCTGTAAGTCATGGATACAGTTTGATGTCGTCAAGTCATCACATGTTGTTCAACGTTTTTTCGTAGCACTGGTAAACGAATACATCGACATGGCAAGCTTGAAACATTTACTGAGAATGGGTTAGTTATTAAGTGATATTATCATCTCTAATGAGTCAAGTGACAAGCTCAATAAATCTGTTTAATTTTTGCTTTATTTTCTAGTAGTTAGTATTATTTTCCTCTTCAACTATTCGAATTCGCCTGTTGGAAATAATCTAATTAATCTTATCAGGCTGCAACTATCAAGAAGGAAGAAGAAATAACACTGGAAGCAAAAGGCTGCATATTTGTTGGTTTGGGCCGCAGGCCAACAAACCCAGGCCATGAAAAATTGGCAGTTATTAGTTAGGGTTATAACGTTTAGAATAGTCGCATCTTTTACTTTTTATTGAAAAGTTGTGTCTCATTGATGGCAATGATTAGTTTGTATATATAGGATAGAATTTTGTATTTCTAAATCATCCAACGCTGTTACGATTCATATCAATAAAACAAAGCAGATTAGAAACATATTTTTTACTGTTCTTTATTATTCATTAGCAAGTTTTGTATCAAACTAACATTGGCATCAGAGCAAGCGTTAATCGATCCAGGGGAAGAACAAGAACAGGCAATGATTCAGGGAATCGTTCCATAAAAAAACGGTTCAGGTTATCGTTCAAAAAAAGAGAGAAAGAGACCAACGATTCAGGGAATCGTTCCAAGAAAATAGAAGGCATTGATTCAGGGAATCGTTCAAATAATAAACAGCCAACGATTCTAGGAATCGTTTTTCCAAAAAAAAACAAACGATTCAGGTAATCGTTCCAAAAAAAAGCCAACGATTCAGGGAATCGTTCCCAGAAGAAGATATAAACGATACAGGGTTTCGTTTCAAGAAAAGGGGCGACCAGAATTTGCCCTACTTACGTAACATGTAGAAGAAAGGAAAAGGAAGCAGAAGCCTTTTCATTTGGGGATAGAAAAAGGAATCAAACAAAAAGGATACCCAGGTTTTATACTTCCATATTACTATTAGACAGAGACGTTTTAGTTTGATTGCGATTAGGATTATATTGGTTTTAGAAGACAACCAAATTGAAAGGTATGACGAGTGACAAAAACTAAATGGTTGTTTATACCACACAACAATATCAATGTCCAGTTTTGACCAACACAAACTACACACTATGGGCATTAAGAATGAAGAAAATACTGATGGCAAATGGAGTATGGGATTTGATAGAAGGAACGGGTACATCAAAAGAAGTTGATACAAAAAGGACAGTTCTGCGGCAGCATATCTATTTTAAGGGTTACCAGAAGATTTGCTTATGCAAGTTGCGGGATGTGAAACATCGAAAAAAATTTGGGGCTCTCTAAAGTCCAGATTTATTGGGCCAGAAGATGTCCAACAAGCACACTCACAACAACTTAAATCAAAATTTGAGAGACTTGTGATGAAGGAAGCTGAATCAGTAAATACATTCGCCGGAAGAATGATGGGTATTATTACAAAGGCTGCTACATGTGGATTAACGTTTGATGAACAAACGAAAGTACGGAAGGTACTTAATGCAGTACCAGATAAATTTCTGCCAATTGTAGCAACCATTGAAATGATTGTAGATTTTAAGACCGTAAAATTGGAGGCGATTATTGGGAAACTCAAGACCTATGAAGAAAGGATTAATATCAGAAAAGGAAGCCAAGAGGATAATAGCGAGAAGTTATGTTCACACGCCAAGGGAACTACGGAAATCATGAACACAACGACATGAACAATAGATGAAGGAATGATAATTCAACGCAAGGAAGAGACCGAGGAAGATTCGCAAGAGATAGTAAGAACGAAGATAACTATGACACGAGGAAAAGAAATTTTGGAGATCAAAACTACCATAGAAGAGACATTAACGAAGTGGAATGTTATAATTGTCATGAGTTTGGTCACTATGCAAGATACTGCCCAAAACCAAACCGTAGGCAAGAAATATCAAACCTGATGGAAGAAGATTAAGAACCGACATTACTGATGGTTTCTCTAGAAGAAACCGATTGAAAGAAAGGAAAGATTAATTAGATTAAGGGGAAATGTTGGAGATAATCTAATTAATCTTATCAGGCTGCAACTATCAAGAAGGAAGAAGAAATAACACTGGAAGCAAAAGGCTGCATATTTGCTGGTTTGGGCCGCAGGCCAACAAACCCAGCCCATGAAAATTTGGCAGTTATTAGTTAGGGTTATAACGTTTAGAATAGTCGCATCTTTTACTTTTTATTGAAACGTTGTGTCTCTTTGATGGCAACGATTAGTCTGTATATATAGGATAGAATTCTGTATTTGTAAATCATCCAACGTTGTTATGATTCATATCAATAAAACAAAGCAGATTAGAAACATATTTTTTTCTTTTCTTTATTAATCATCAGCAAGTTTTGTATCAGACCAACATCGCCTGTTCTCAGATTTACACATATGTGATCATAGTATTATCTTACATATATCTCAATGAAACACATGTATGAACTTTGAGTAACCTGCAGAACCGATATGATACTTCAGGCACGTTCTTATATATGGTTTTGGCCTATTAGCCTTCTAGTTGGTCATATGAAAAGTAAGCTAGACGTTTGTAGAATCACACAAAAGATAAATTTCAAGGTCACTTTTAACATAAGTACTATGGAATCAGGGAAATTAAGAGGCACAACACAGCCGTTTAGAAGACCTAATAGTTCTTTAAATTTGGAAATACTTGCATGCTTTAACAAAAAGGAACATCCAAGTTTAAGTTAAGGGTTCGCCTTTGGCCTATTCTAGCCATAATATAAACCAAATGAATTCTAAATATGGTGTTAAGTCTTGAGATCCCCGCGACCCCAAACTAGACCTGGTAGAAACTGAAGGTTTACATTTATCATAACAATTATTTAAAACCCTAATATGGATCAAAGAACACGCAGCGGAAGCAAATTAACAAGATCATTAATTTAACACAATTATATTAATCAAGATTAGGGTTACATACCTTTATCCTAGCAAGATCCACAACACGACGGAACAAACGGCAACTAGGGTTTATCACGAACACCACCAAGAATATAGTCTAAAGCAAGACTATATCACGTTCTTGTACACACGTAATACGACGAGTTAACCGTGAGTCTAGCACGAAAAAACCAAGCTTCAACGCTTATGGAATATCTACCCAACAACCTTAGAGAGGGGCTAGGACTAGATAAAATAGACTTGATCAAAAACCAAACGAAACCCTAAGGTGGGTATGGGGTGGCCGACGATCAAAGAAGAAAAAAAAAGAGGGAGTAAAAAATTATGAGACTAGGGGTTTGTTTATATAGGCTTGAAAAATCTTGGGCTCCAAGTTATAAACGAAAAAGGAAACAAAATCTTTCCCTTTGCCCCCCCCTATTAGCCGCCGGTTAACACACCCCCAAGGGGTGTTTGTGTAATTTTTCCTTCTTCTTTTAGCTTCTATTTAATTCCATAACGGTCGTTAAAACTTAACTATTATTTATTAACGATCGTTAGTTAAGCTTTGGTTTGATTTAATAAATATATAAAATATATATTTAATAAATAAGTTAACCCTTTACGTTATGTGTGCAATCCCGTGATCCCGAGTTCGATCCTATCTCACGACTATTAATTTTAAGTCCATAAACTTTCAGCTCCCACTTGGACAAAATTCTAATATCGTGATCACATTGACTAGCGTCTAGTTACACTAGCAATGTCACTAGTACAAACCGGGTAAGGTCTCCTGGACAAGAACCTTTTAATGATTATATCATTATTATTATCCTTTCATTTCAAATACATTGTTAATAAGGATATGGATCTTAGTCATTCCTTTAATTAACTATTCTGTTTCTCGTTTACGGATATAGCAAGATTACCAAAACACATTTGGGTGTGGCCACACAAACATCTTACTACTCCCCCGAGGCACCCAGCTGTATTTATACTTCAAAATAATTTGAAGGAAACAAATCCCATTTTGACTACAAGCAAAACACACGAACTTTGCAACACTTCTGAAAATAACCCTTATAACTACCAGTTACGTTTAGCGTTAGGTTACCTTACAGAAATGCACTACATTCAATGCAGTTTTCTGGTATCTCAGGTCTAAGGATAACTATTTATGATTTACTTAATGATAAGGATCCATAAAGTAAAATCATATAGCTGGGATAAGTCCAATATTTGATCCATCAAATATCATCCAAAATTGACCAATATCCTTTCAAGTATACTCTGTCACTATTTTGAATTGTCTTAGTTTAATAATACTCCCATATTATTAATCGACAACGGATATTTAGAAACATCATAATGCTCATGGATTAAAACATGTAAAATAGGATACAAAATCAAATAACAGAAAAATAAACGAAATCCAATCTTTATTTCATCAATTCAATAATGTCTTACATCCTTTATCCAAATACTAATCAACAGATTTATTGCATGAATTCGCTAGCTAGTTGCAGCCCAATTGCCTTGACATGCTTAACTACCTTTGGCCTAGATAAAGCCTTAGTAAAAGGATCACTACGTTATTATTTGTGTAAACTTTTATTAATTTTATTTCTCGGGCTTCCACTTGTTCTCAAACGTAGTGATATCTACGTTTAAAGTGTCTGGCACCTTTCATAACTCCAGGGTCATTGGCGAATATTATTGTAGCAGAGTTGTCATAATATGTATCAATAGGTTCTTTAATTGAAGGCATCACTCCAAGATCTCCAATAAACTTCCTAATCCAAACAGCTTCCATTGCAGCTTCTGAAGCGGCCATGTACTCAGATTGAGTCGCATGCATAGAAATGGTTTTCTGCTTACTACTCTTCCAGTCAACTGTTCCTCCCACTACAACAAAAAGTGGCTAATGCAACATTTTATAAGCAACACTTTTAAAATATGTGGCTTTTCAGAAAACATCAAACAATAAGCAACACTTTCATCGTAAGTGTTGCGTTAGGAGGTGTAGTGCAACATTTTTTTTAAAGTGTTGCCATCTTTTTTATTAAAAATTTGAACTGCCGCCCGCTCCTAAGATGAAAATTTAGATTGCCGCTCCTCCAAAAATATTTTACCCCAAATATGTTTTCCCTCTCTCTAATCAATAATTTTAAATTACCCTAACCATTACCCCTCACATCTTTTTCCTCAAATCAAGGCTCTCTCACCATCTCACTATTTCATCACCAATTATTTCTCGAGACACAATCAAACATATAAACCGAAAAAAGTGTGCCTATTGACTCTAAAATGCTTATCCTGGTAACAAATTAATTTTAATATAGTTGTATGTATATTATTATATTTTTCGGATCTTTGATTGTCTTTTATTATGTTATTTGGTTAGATTTCATGAACTGAAAATTGATATATTCTTTTTCTTATTCCAAGAATCTGATTATATTCTCAGTTTATGTATTATGCTAAAATGATCAACGCAATTGTTATTTTATTGTTTCATGAAGTTCCAGCAATATTGTATTAGAATCAATTTGTTTCTTAGTGTTGTACTTGCCCCTACCAATATCGTATAATCTATTTTTGAAGTAGATTTTGTCTATGATATAGAGATCATTTGGGTGAAATTAGGGGTGTGCTTTCACATCGAGCTTGCACTAAACTCGAATTCCTTAAGTAAGCTCTACAAGGGTTTCAAAGGTTTATATTTTGTTTATTCATCTATGCTTACAGTTAGTTTTCATATTTTAGGTGGGAGTGGGTGTGTGTTAGTAATTTGGTTTTGCGGAAATATCTGTTGAGCTTTTTAGAGTTCATCGAGTGTAGCCATTGACACGCTACATAGGTTTTTAGTCTTGTATCATTAATAACTTTATCATATTATTATTAGCATAATATTTACTATCTACCTATCAAATTTCATTGACTCTGTCTTAGGCTTTCCTGAATTGGTTTGTTATAAATTATATCAGGTGTGCTCACATGAAGAAAGAGAGACTATCTCCGTCTCATTGGTTGCGAGAATAGATCATTTGTTTATGAAAATCTTATGATTATTAAGTTGTGAACCACCATCTGCCGAACCTAGTCTTTCGAGGGGATATGTCTTCTGAAATTTACATGTGAAGCTGAAGTTCGTGGCATGCTTGGAATACTTGATTGTAAATGTTAAATATGAGCATCCGAATGCTCAATATCATTCAGCTGATAAGGTTAGTTAACTCGCTGAATGAAAAAATGTTCTGATTTACTATTAATATGCCTTTTGGATCCCGTATAGTTTAAGAGTAACTAAGGTTTAAGAGTAATTATGTTAACTTAATCTAGATTTGTCGACTTAGTGTAGGTTGATAGGCTCGAGTAATGAAATGCTAAAGATATAAATTAACATTATAAGCTAGTTAACATCAAATAGTTACGTATGAAATGCTAAAGATATAAATTAACATCATAAGCTAGTTAACACTCCCCAAAATACAATGTGATCCATTAGACGTGAACTTGTTTTAACATCATACTCAACCCGCCCATCTCCTATTTCTTTGTACATATATAATGCTGTTATTTTTATTCTATGTATTATACTGTTGGTTAAGTTGGGATCCAAAAGGAAGCATAGACTTGTTACAACTCGGATAACTTAATTCATGATCTGACTCAAATCGACCCAACTCACTGATTTTTCTTCCCAAAACTTTTACTTCAAAAGTGTGTAAGATAGGCATCAGGTAGGAATGAAATTGAACTAAAATGGTGGTTTTCTTTATTATATTATGAATATGATTACTACTATGGCAACAATCAATATGAGAATGGCATATATTCCAATGGCTGCTCTTTTTGCTTTCATGGTTCAACAATAAGCTTTCTCAAATTATTTTATTAACTTGGAGTGATGATGTTAGAATTTTGTTTATGATATAGAGACTTTTATTAAAGGACTAGAAACTCCTGAATCTTTGTTACAAAAAAGCAGTTAAAGCAACTTGACTATTTTTAAAATACTGATGATATCTATAAACATTATAAAGGCAACATGAAAGTACCTTAAATTTAACTAAAACAATAAACTTACTATGCTTAAAGTACGGTTTTAGTGTATCATAGAGGATGGTAGTTTGCATCACCGAGACCTATTGACATGTAATATATATTACGGCTCTGCATAAGACCTGTCTATAAGCATTATGTGTGCATGATGTTGATGGATAAGGGCTTTTTAACAACGCCTAATATACATATCAATATATATCACTTCAACCGAATTAGATTATTTTCCCATGTAGACAACTTAATTAGGTTATTAGTTCCGCATTACCGTACTTGAATCAAGCAAAATTTTAGCGTATAAACTAGATATTTTGGTATGCCCTGATCTCGTATTGTTGCAACAGAAAGTAGCTAGGCTTCAAGTTATAAAGGATTGAGGAATGATTTTTGGTGAGATTCACGACTAAGGGTGCAAACGAGCCGAGTTTTTATCAAGCTATTCGAGCTTGAGTTCAAGCTCGACTCGATAGAGCCTATCTTTGTCGAGCTCAAGCCCAATAACATGGCTCGAAACGTATAATGAGCCTATCTCGAGCTTTTGATAACTAGGCTTGAGCTCTTATCGAGTTTTTCGAGCCTTAGTATAAATATATTTTTATATAAGTAGACAAACGTTTATTTGAATATTAACCTTATTATAAATGATAACTCTATAAAATATTGAATAATTTATTGGTAGTTGTCATCATAGTTTACTAAAATATAGAATTTGTGGTGGTGTGTAAATCATAGTGATGTATTTGATTCATAAATAAAATTTCGAGCTTTTCAAGCTAAGCTCGAGCTTTGCTCGAATCCTTATCGAGTCGAGCTCAAGCCTTAACTATTAAAGCTCGACGAGGTATCGAGCCGAGCTCAAGCCCACCTTTATGTTTCGAGCCGAGCTCGAGCCCCGTTGAGCTCGGGCCCAGCTCGGCTCGATTACACCCCTATTAATCACGACTAAGAAACCGACCTTAATACCAACAAATATTTAAATTTGAAGGAAACTTAGAGCTAGACGTCAATTAACACTCAAAAAGGGAGTTGACTATTGGTGTCTCTTGTTTTTGTTTCTTGATAGACGAAAGTATTAACGATTGTTTTGTACTTTTAACCATATAAATGTGATGCATTTGACTAATGCATCTTAGAATTGAAATTTCAATTCCTTACAGCTTAGCTTTTTAGATGATTATAGTTTATATTAAGTCACAATGGTACAGATTAAAGTTGATGATGTCTACACATTGTTAATATTAATTACACTTTAGTAGACTTGTTTGTAACACTTAATTTTTTTATGGGTTGTTTAGAAGAATACATATAAGCGAATGTGTTATTCTAAGTTTTCTTATATATACAACTCAAATACTCAATAACATAAAGATTGATGTTTAGAGTTGCCACTTGCCACCTTATATTCTTGATCGATTAATTTTTTTTCTTCATCTTATTATGTTCCACTAAATGTACTACGACTCATTTTTTGTAGATGCGTTTGAGGTTCAGCAATTCATGGCAATGCACACATCACACCACATGCCATTGTAAGCTCTTTAATATTTTTCATATATGTGGCACTATCAAACCACTAAGATATGAGTGATGTAATGTTTTTAATCAGATGAACTCAATCGTTTATTTGAAAGGTGAGCGGGTGCAAATTGGTTGGAAGGGTCAAACAAGGCGAGAGTCATTTGAAAGCATTTGATATTACATTGTTTAAATATTTGATACTTACGGTTGTCAAAACATATATTTTATTTGTAATTTTCTTTAAAATTAACATGAATGTATATCCAGGAAAAGTTGATCGAATCTTGTCTTTTTTTACCTGTACTAAAAGCATCAGTTATTTGAACAGGTGACTGGGTGCAAATTGGTCGAATGAGCTGAATCAATTGTTTGAAGGTGACGAGTGCAAATTGGTCAGAATCTCTTAGTTGAAAGGTGAACGGGTACAAATTGGTCAGAAGGGTCAAATAAGGTGAGAGTTGTTTGAAAGCATTGCTTATTACAGTGTTCAAAGATTTTGATTCTTATTGTAGTCATGACAAACAGATTTTTATATGTAAATTCATTTAAAATTAACATGATTATATCTCTAGAAGTGAAGATTCTTATTGTTTTTGTGTATAACAGGCTACATTTATTTGATGTATATAGAAGTGATGATTTTCCAGCTGATTTTGTTTTTGGTTCAAGAACTTCAGCTTGTCAAGTTACATCTTTTTGGTTATTTTAAGTGTTGATTAGAATCTAATAATAAGGGTGTTTGTAAATGTATGATTTTAAGGTTGAAGGAGCAACACTAAGCACTAGAAGATGGAAGGAATTGTAGTATCTGGAACACTTTCCCTCTTTCAGGTTAATGGATTACGGTTTTCGCTTTAACTCATATAAGATTCTGACTAAAACTTCTGATCTACAAACATAGTACATGAAAAGAAGTATTCTTTACAAATTGTAAACGCGGGAAAGACTATATTTCATATGCTGAGTTTGGTGTTTGGGTATTTCATTGGACTACTTTTAATGAAATGTTACCTAACAGCCAACTCTTTGTTTTCTAAGATATGTAGAAAAGAACTAATCTTATATCGTTTTGTTTATGGCAGGCTACATTGCTTCGACTTAGTTTACCAAAAAATTCATACATAAAGAGCTTCGAAGATGTAAAGATCTCTGGAATTCTCATTAGATAACTTTTTTCTGTTAGATAATGTATGTTAGCTATTTTACATTAAATAACTTGGTTAAAGTACAACATCATATTTTTATTGTATTTACTTATTTCTTTTATGGAATGGAAATTTTAATTTATCTACTAGACTTGTTGAAACATTTATGTGTTATAAACATCAAACATTTGTGTTGCCTGAAATATATATGCTACAAATCATTAAAAAAGTGTTGCATTAAATTGTCGTATGCGTATTGGTTCTAAATGAAAAAGTGTTACACATTAATGTGAAAAGTGTTGCTATTGAATCTAATAGTGTTGCATATGTGTATTTAAGTGTTGCACTTGATTCTAAAAAGTGTTGCATTTTTTTAGAAGTGTTGCATAATGAAGTATCACAATTCCCAAATATGAGCAACACTTTTAAAAAATGTTGCATTAACCAATATAAGTGTTACATATACCTAAGGCGACGTTGCATAATGCAGCACTTGATAAAGTGTCACATTATGCATAACGCAACATTTTAAAGGCATAATACAACACTTTATGAGTGTTGCCTAAACTTGATTTTCTTGTAGTGTCCATTGATGACAACCACGTAACCCGTCTGAGACTTCGTATCGTCTTTATCACATTGCCAGGACGCATCACAGAATCCTATTACATTCAATTATGTGTCTGGTTTACCCCCGAATACCAAAAACATATCTTTCGTACTCCTCAAATACTTTAGAATATGATTAACAGCAGCCCAGTGGAACTTTCCTGGATTCTGTTGGTATCTACTGACCAAGTTCTGAGCAAACGCCACATCAAGCCTTGTGCATCTTACAGCATACATAATAGATCCTACAGTCGAAGCATAAGGCACCTTCCGCATGTAAGCCACCTCTTCGGGTGTTGATGCATCTTTCTCATGACTTAACTCATGCTTAACCTCCATCGGTAGAAAACCTTTCTTAGAGTTATGCATGTTATATTTCTTCAATATCTTATCAATATAAGCATCTTGACTAAAACCAATTTGTAGAAACTAGAAGGGGGGTTGAATAGTTTCTAGTTAGTTTTTCAAAACATTTTGGCTTAATCCACTGTGCGCGGTTCCTTATGTGTACCCGCGGTTCTTTATCAATAAAGAACCGCCGGTCCATTTAGGGAACCGTCGACAGTGAACTTAACCTTTTGTTGCATGTTAAACTTTGACAATCCTTTGTATCAAATTCTCGATCAAGCTTGACTAGATATGAGATGTGTTTGATTGAAAGATAAATACTACAAGTAAGTAAACACACAAACACATCAAATCAAGAGTACATCAAGCAATAGTCTAAACACTAAGCACACACGTACTAAGCATAAGCTTTTCCGCAACTAGGATGTTTAGACTAATTGATGTACACTTGACCATAATCTAAACACGAAGCACACACGTACTAAGCCTTAGCTTTTCCGCAACTTAGATGTTTATATTATGAGATGCACACAACACACAACATATAAATACATCTATAATAGTAAAGACATAAATGTAAAGGAAAGTACCGACACGATGATTTATAGTGGTTCGGTCACGAAGCTCCTCTTCGCCCTAATCCACTCCTCGAATACACCTTACTCGAGAGTTACTTCACTAGTCAACAAACTCCTTAAGGTGGAGAAACCATACACAACGTCGCTTATCCAATTTCCGACTCTAAGCTAAAAGTCGAGTCCTAATCTTAGGTAGGACCAATCTACACAACGTTGCCCACTTCACCATTTAACGACACAAGGCTAGATGTCGAGTTCTAATCGAAAGCTAGAACCAATCTTCACGACTCTTCACTTTGAAGCTAAGTGAGAACTTCACACAACACAACTACTAATCACTTTAAAGTTTAGTGAGAACTCACAAGACACAACCACATCACTTTATAGTTTAGTGAGAACTACCTAGACACAACCACATCACTTTAGAGTTTAGTGAGAACTACCAAGACACAACCTAATCTACCCACTAGTTATGTTTTATGGCCCAACATAACAAACCTTGTGTTTTATGGCCTATGTGGAAACCATAAATCACGGATCGATTAAGCTTACTAGGATAATCAACGTTCATATGATAAACATAGTGGAATTAGAACATTGATTATGAACAAGGTGTTTCTTTTCCAACGATTACTTGTATTAAACTTCAAACGATTACAAGTAACAAAGCCTAGACGTGTTTACAAGAACACACACGTCTAGAACACACGACACACGCTTTATGACTACATTGTGAATAATTGAATGAATAAACCTATGCAGGGTGTGTGTTTATATACTACCCATAACCCTTTTTACAAGAAATCTAATTACACTAGAAGTCCCTCCATCTTTTGCTAATAAGTCCTCTTTGTTGTATGAAAGGGCTCCATATTCTTGTAAATCTTGATAATTGCATATAAGTCCTTCTTGTTTCATTATAGTTGATTTGTCTCATCAAATTAATTCCCAACAGCCTAAACACATAAACCATATAGATCTAAGCACACATCACTTAGTTCTATAACTCTAACACTATATCTAATTACTAACAAGACTTGGATCTACACAATTAACACACCTAATCTAAGGATACCCATCACTTGGATATTCTACCCTTACAAACACATCCAAGTGTACCTAACACTTGGATCTTCTACATATACATAGTTGGAAGACTAAAAACATAACTTAGATCTATAGAAGGAAAGATCTTCATCATGTAGTGAACCCAACACATCATGGTAATGATAGTGTTCTTCTCTTTGCAATTGAGATGATGAGGATATTGAAGATTGAATCATATCTTAAACAAGATTAATCAAAACTAACTAATCAAGGATCTAAGATGGTTTTTGAAAGAAACTGTGCAAAAAGGGTTTGAAAGAAAATCTGGAAATGATCCACTATTTATAGGGCAACATTGCAACGGTCAAAAACACCCGCGGTTACTTATCTCTACCCGCGGTACCATATCAATAAGGAACCGCGGGTTCCTTTAAGGAACCTCCGCGTCGGAGTCCGTGCAAATTTGTCCTTTAGTGGGAATATGCCATCTGGGATAGTTTATACCCTCAAAGGATATTCTTTTGGCATATGGAATATGCTAAATTCAAATTTCCATTTTCTTTTTAATAAAACATTTTCTTAAAAATAAAGTTAATTAAAATCTTTTGTCACATTTGATTAAAATGTGAGTTTTAAGAAAATATTAATCCTTGATCACTTAGTTAGGTAATGACATGTTTGTACATACCTTGAGTGATTCATGCCGAATGCGGTCTTGGAGGTGTCGAGAGAAGTATACAAATGTATTCTTGAGTGATTACGAGTACCTTAACATTTTACATAACGTATTGCGAATTATACGTTTGTCATCAACAAAACACAAAGAGATTATATCGACAAAGCATCGTAATGTTTGCACTAACAATCTCCCCCTTTTTTATGATGACAAACAAGTAAACCGCAACACATACTAAAATGCATAAGTTACTCGTTTACACTTACTTCTCCCCCTTTTGTCGAATCAAAAAGGTAGTCAACGTCTTGAAGAAGTTAAGAATCAACGTCGAGAGAGCACACGTCCAAAGTGATAGTCATCTATAGCACGTCATTTGAAGAAGAAAAGAATTGACGTCGGGAGAGCTAGCATCCGAAAGGTAGTTTTCATTTGTGGAGGAAGATTGACTTCGAGAGAACATGCATCCAAAAGGCTAATCATCACTTGTGGTCGACGGTTGAGAGGCGAGAATCCAAACCATAAACCCATCATCCAAAGATATTGAGCTTGCGTCATCCTAGTGAAGTCTTCAATCACCATAGGTTAACTAACTCCATGCATAATAAAATGCTTATCTTCAAGATTCCAAAATTCATTACTAGCAAGATATTCGATGAATGATCGCAAATGTAATGACTTGAACTCTTTCAAATGCTCCCCTTTGATATGAGCTCCCCCTTGCTTGAGGCACCAACAAAGCAAGAATAGTGACGAGCTACAAAAATGGGTTAGAAGTATCCTACAATACAAGGTTAGTAGACAAGAGCATATATAAAAAGAGATGTCACCCAAACGGGGATGATAAACAAGTCGTTTGCACAAACAATGACAAGCAAAGAAGTGTGCATGCGATGCTATCAATCCAAAAACAAATCAAAGGAGAGGATCTTGACAAGATCATTTCACAATTGTAATGATAATATGTCAAAGGGTAAAAAGCATAGAATTTTTGGAATCACCCAAGAAAATTCAAGATTTAACCATCAACTCTAAAAAAACAAGGAGAGGATTTTGAGGAAATCAATTCAAAATTGTTGGAGTAGAGGTAGAAAAGAAACATCCAAGAATTTTAAGATATCATCTCAAGGGGTTAAAAACTTAGAATTGATGGAATCACCCATACCAATTGTAAATTTTAACCGCAATCAACTCTCAAAAAGAGGAACAAAAATATCTCAACCTAGAGAAATTTTTGACCAAGAAAAAATAAAGGAAAACCAAAAGCGGATAAATCGACGCTTTAAGAAAAATTCGGGATATAGGACATTATAGTCAAGAATGCGTATGAATGTCGACACCAAATGGTGCTTAGCATATGATAAACTACATGCTAAAAGTTTCGTAGCTCTTCTCAATCATTATGGATGTTCAAAGAACAATTACATGATGAGGAAAGGGTAAGGCTCGACTCAACTTAGTTTAGAAAGACTAGAAGAAAGAGACTCGACTTAGAAGAGCATGATTAAAATGAATTGAGAGAGACTCAACAAAGAAGTTAAGGATAACTTCACAAATTGATTCATGAATACTATACCTTAGAAGGTGATAGTGAAAACTCGAAAGAAAATGAGAGAAGAAACTCAAAAGAAGCTCAAGAAGACATGAAGAGTTAGTACAAAATCTAACACATAATCAAGTAAGCACATAGGATAATTCATGCAATGCCTAATGAAGTCTACAATAAACCAATGTAGAGAAGGTGCGCAATTAACACATATGGCATGCAAGAACCATGATTACTTAAAAAGAGAAGACTAAGTAAAACATGTTAGCACGTAACATTTAAGGACATGCATGAGTTAGACACATCTAGAAGATATTATATCGGAATTGCTTGACAAAGACAAAACCTTTATAATAAGCATGCATTCATTAACTAATCAATTAAGCATATAGCATACGGATAAGCAAGAAGATATATAAGCAAGTAGCATACAAGCAAGTCATCTATCTAGATATCACAAATCAAGCTACAAGTAATGTAAATCTCCAAGAAGATTCCTAATTCTTATTAGTTTAAGAAAAGGACTCAAAATAAGAGAAAAGAAAGAAACATAATAGCAACAAGATCCAAGACTCAAAGAAAAATCATGTTGAAAAACATGAAAGGAAATACAAGAGAATAAAGATCATACAAAGATGTATATAAAAAAACTAAAACTTAAGCATAATTCTAATCTTAGTTACACTAGAATCCTAAGATTTGCTTAAAATAGATGTCTTAGCAATAAGCAATCCACATGCTTAAATGAAAGACAAGGGTGGTGGCGGAATTTGGTGGGGTGAAAGGTGAAGTCACCAAGGGTTCAACAAAGTCATTCTCAATAGGAACGCTTTGGATAGGTTGAGGTTGGGTAGTCACATCCAAGAGAGTACTAGGAGTGAAGGGTGAGGCTAGCTCATTCATTCTAGATTGGAATGAAGAGGAGGTAGAACCATGTAAATGGTTGGTACCATGGGTTGAGGTAGTCTTGCATGGTGCAAGAGGTGGTGAGGGTGATGAAGAGATAAGAATGGGCACAATCTCATTCTTAGGTGTGGCAAAAGGTGAAGAGTTAAGTTTTGGTAACTTAATCTTAAATTTGAGGTGCCTCTTTGAAGAGGAGGTTTTGGATGAATTGGAGGTTCTTGTAGAAACCATGGTAGTAATGGGTGGTTTAAGGGTAAGGATGAATGGTTTCAGGTGTGAAGAACATGGCTAACAAGGTGGGTTTAAAAGGGTGAGGGGATGATCCAAACTAGTGAAGGGTTAAAAAGGGAAAGCCCAAGATATTTTGGGAGTGTTCAAAGGTTTGAAACAAAGATTCCAAAGGGTGTTGGAACAATTGGGAAGTTTCAGAAAACCCGAATAAGGAAGCATTGTACGCGGTTCCTTATCTGTACCGGCGGTTCCTTATCAATAAGGATCCACGGCCTATATATGGAACCGCCTACAGAGGCAGTGTTTTGGTGGTAAGGGAAGATTTTCCAATTCAGCAAATCCTAATGTTCTAGTCTAACTTATCATTAAGTCATGCTTAAGAACAATAAAAACTAGAACACACACAAAGGAAAGACACAAAGGTTCAATTAGCACGTAAGAAGAAAGATAAGAAAAACCTAATGGCTACAAAAGAAAAAGACTCCTAATGACATACAAAGTTCATCAAAGTAAACTATCATTAGTCATATATAGGAAGAGCCATTTAATCATTCTAGAGAATGAGTATGAGACTATCACTAGAGGTGCTCAATTAAGGCTAAACACGACCGTTTTTACGAGTTATACACCAACTCAACTTCCCACATGGAAGTAATTCAACCGTTAGGTCAAATTAGATCCTAGTGCATAAATTCTCTAATAGTCATTCTCAAGTTAGACAAAATGAAATTCCAACATTTGCCTAATAAAGTTTAGCAAGGATGAAACTTGCATGGCGACACAATGCATGACCTAATGAGGGTTAAGAATGCACCATTGCATATCTTGTCAAACAAGTCTAGTTAAGGTTATTTACCTTAATAGAACTTGAGGCCAATAACTTTGAAGTGTATAAACAAAGCTTACACAAACCAAAGGAACACTCTTGATTGGTCTTTCGGAAATGACACATTTATAAATTGCATAGCAATGTAAATTACTTGAGTCTTTCGGATGAAACATCCAAGTTATCAAACCGACTCTATTGTGCATTATAAGTAATTATTAAACAAAATATGTCTAACAATTTGAACAAGTAGATTCAATATAACACCATCAACACAAGTGTGAGTTATGATCCGATGTATATTATTAATAAACCACATTTATGTCTACACTAAAAAAACATGTCAATTAGATTCGACAATGATACCAATCATAGTTTGAATAATGCATTGATATTTTATCGAAATCTTTCTTGATTCCCACAAACACTCTTTTAAGAGAAAATAGCTAAGATTTTCAAAGGGTGTTTCATGTTTTATAGTGAGACATTTATCTACTTGAACTAATAACACAATGATCGAGTAAGACGACCCAAATCAATAGATTTGATAAGCTCCCAAAGCTTTCAAACCTAAGAGTGTTAATAAACATAACGAGGTGTACATGATGTTTATATAACATATATAAACCTAGAGATGTTGATCCTATATGCAATGCACAAATAATGTTGCAACCAAAATGCAAGAATTCTAGCTTACATCCTAATTAGGAAAAGCTAGATACTAACAAATACCAAGCAAAGCACAAGAGACTAGACACATAAGCAATACTACTACAAATATCAAGGAACACTTAATAATGTCTACATATAATAATAACACACAAAGAAACACACACAAACAATTAGCTTAACACATAAAAGCATTCTTCCATGTTTTGAGTGTTAGATATACCAACGTATACATAGCTTGATCTTATTTGAAAATAGTTTTCGACACATTTCAAAATTTAATTAAGTTCAACACTTTATAAATATATCAATTTACAAAGATATATCAACAAGAGATGTCCAACTTAATATAAAAGAGTAAAACACAAGTTTTACGACAAACCGAGACTCAATACTTTGGACAAAGTATAGAACTTATAAAACATTTAAATTTTAAAGTTTGAATAAAGTTTTGGAAGCATTTTCAATTGAAATAAAACTCAATTACGTTCGAAACGCCGGGTGGCACGACTTCTACGGACTTAGGATTGATTTTATATGATTTTTCAAAGTTTACAAAAATCTGAGTCAGACTGGCCGCGGTTCCTTATTGATAAGGAACCTCGGGGAAGAGATAAAGAACCACGTCCAGAGGGAAAAAATGGGGTTTTGTGGCCAAAATCATTTGGTAACTTTTTGGAAGGACTTAGGACTCTAAAAAATCATTTTAGACACATAGAACTCGTATTTTAGAGTTAATTATGACATAAAACATTTTTTATACTTCCAAACATGAAAAGATTTAATTCAAGCTATTATACAAAGTTTATTTAACACCAAAACTTGTACGAATGAAACAACAAAACACATTTCATAAGTAATCACTCTTCATGAACAATTTGATACAAAGATCGTCTCTATTTTTAAAAACCGTTTTCATTTTGAAAACCATTTGTTTTGAAAAACTAGAGCAAGGATCGATCCAAGATTTAAAGTAAAATATACTTCAAAGATCTTGTGTGACCATCGCTCTGATACCAATTGTAGAAACTAGAAGGGGGGTTGAATAGTTTCTAGTTAGTTTTTCAAAACATTTCGGCTTAATCCACTGTGCGCGGTTCCTTATGTGTACCCGCGGTTATTTATTGATAAAGAACCACCGGTCCATTTAGGGAACCGCCGACAGTGAACTTAACCTTTTGTTGCATGTTAAACTTTGACAATCCTTTGTATCAAATTCTCGATCAAGCTTGACTAGCTATGAGATGTGTTTGATTGAAAGATAAATACTACAAGTAAGTAAACACACAAACACATCAAATCAAGAGTACATCAAGCAATAGTCTAAACACTAAGCACACACGTACTAAGCATAAGCTTTTCCGCAACTAGGATGTTTAGACTAAGTGATGTACACTTGACCATAATCTAAAAACGAAGCACACACGTACTAAGCCTTAGCTTTTCCGCAACTTAGATGTTTAGATTATGAGATGCACACAACACACAACATATAAATACATCTATAATAGTAAAGACATAAATGTAAAGGAAAGTACCGACGCGATGATTTATAGTGGTTCGGTCACGAAGCTCCTCTTCGCCCTACTCTACTCCTCGAGTACACCTTACTCGAGAGTTACTTCACTAGTCAACAAACTCCTTAAGGTGGAGAAACCATACACAACGTCGCTTATCCAATTTCCGACTCTAAGCTAAAAGTCGAGTCCTAATCTTAGGTAGGACCAATCTACACAACGTTGCCCACTTCACCATTTGACGACACAAGGCTAGATGTCGAGTTCTAATCGAAAGCTAGAACCAATCTTCACGACTCTTCACTTTGAAGCTAAGTGAGAACTTCACACAACACAACTACTAATCACTTTAAAGTTTAGTGAGAACTCACAAGACACAACCACATCACTTTATAGTTTAGTGAGAACTACCTAGACACAACCACTTCACTTTAGACTTTAGTGAGAACTACCAAGACACAACCTAATCTACCCACTAGTTATGTTTTATGGCCCAACATAACAAACCTTGTGTTTTATGGCCTAAACACATAAACCATATAGATCTAAGCACACATCACTTAGATCTATAACTCTAACACTATATCCAAGTACTAACAAGACTTGGATCTACACAATTAACACCTAATCCAAAGATACCCATCACTTGGATATTCTACCCTTACAAACACATCCAAGTGTACCTAACACTTGGATCTTCTACATATACATAGTAGGAAGACTAAAAACATAACTTAGATCTATAGAAGGAAAGATCTTCATCATGTATTGAACCCAACACATCATGGTAATGATAGTGTTCTTCTCTTTGCACTTGAGAGGATGAGGTGATTGAAGATTGAATCACATCTTAAACAAGATTAATCAAAACTAACTAATCAAGGATCTAAGATGGTTTTTGAAAGAAACTGTGCAAAAAAGGTTTGAAAGAAAATCTGGAAATGATCCACTATTTATAGGGCAACATTGCAACGGTCAAAAACACCCGCGGTTCCTTATCTCTACCCGCGGTACCTTATCAATAAGGAACCGCGGGTTCCTTTAAGGAACCTCCGCGTCGGAGTCCATGTAAATTTGTCCTTTAGTGGGAATATGCCATCTGGGATAGTTTATACCATCAAAGGATATTCCTTTGGCATATGGAATATGCCAAATTCAAATTTCCATTTTCTTTTTAATAAAAAATTTTCTTAAAAATAAAGTTAATTAAAATATTTTGTCACATTTGATTTAAATGTGAGTTTTAAGAAAATATTAATCCTTGATCACTTAGTTAGGTTAATGACATGTTTGTACATACCTTGAGTGATTCATGCCGAATGCGATCTTGGAGGTGTCGAGAGAAGTATACAAATGTATTCTTGAGTGATTACGAGTACCTTAACATTTTACATAATGTATTGCGAATTATACGTTTGTCATCAACAAAACACAAAGAGATTATATCGACAAAGCATCGTAATTTACACTAACACAATTAACCGTCTACTCCTATCTCGATAGATTTTAATTCCCAGAATATATGCAGCATCTCCCAAATCCTTCATAGAAAAACATTTACCAAGATAATCCTTAACTTCCTTAAGTCTTGGAATGTTACTTCCCATGATTAATATGTCATCGACATATAAAATTAGGAACACTACATTACTCCCACTAGCTTTGCGATATACACATGGCTCATCACGATTTTGAATAAATCCGAACTTTTTGATCTCTTCATCAAATCGCTTATTCCATTGACGTGATGCTTGCTTCAAACCATAAATAGATCTTTGAAATTTACACATACGCTTTGGATATTTAGGATCAACGTACCCTTCCGGTTGTTGCATATAGATGTCTTCATCTAAGCGACCGTTCAAGAAGGCAGTTTTAAAATCCATTTGCCATATCTCATAGTCATAGTATGATGCTATAGCTATGAGAATCCTATAGCTCGTAAGTCTGCTACAGGAGAAAATGTCTCCTCGTAGTCTATGCCAAAAGTTTGAGTAAAACCTTTAGCTACTAAACGTGCTTTATAAGATTGTATTTCACCATCCATGTTGGTTTTCTTCTTATAGATCCACCTATTTTTCACTACATTAGCATTTTTAGGCGCGTCTACAAGAATCCAAACATCGTTCATTTCCATGGATTTCTTTTCCTCATTCATCGCAACTATCCATTTTGACTTTTCTGGATCAGACATTGCGGATCGATAGTTAGCAGGTTCACCAAGATCCCCTACTTCCTCCTCATCATCCTCTATGTAAAGACATAGTTTTTCTGGCGCACGTATGGTTCTTTGAGACCTACGTGGAGGAATTAATTCCGGTGGGACACTCAGACTTTCTGGTTCTACAGGAATTTCTTCGCTAGTATTTTCAGAAGGCAATGTATCTTCTTGAATTTCTTCAGGATCATAATTTCTCCCACTGAATTCTTGATTTACAAGATCACTTTCAAGGAAGTCTCCATACCGAGCCACAACTATTTTGTTCTCAGCCGGATAATAAAAGTAGTAACCCATAGTTTCCTTAGGGTAACCTACAAAGATACATTTTACTGAACGTTGTTGGAGTTTATCTCTAGAGTCACGTTTCACATACGCCTCACAACCTCAGACTTTTAAGTAAGACAAATATGGCTTCTTGCCATACCATAGTTCATATGGTGTATTATCAACCTTCTTTGTGGAAACCATATTCAGAATACGAACAGCAGATTCAAGAGCATAATCCCAAAAGGATAATGGTAAAGTTGTAAGATTAAACATAGATCGCACCATATCTAATAATGTACGATTTCTCCTTTCAGATACACCATTTTGTTGTGGAGTATATGGAGAAGTAAGTTTCTGAACAATTCCATTCTGACTTAAATAATCTTTAAACTCTTGACTTAGATATTCACCACCACGATCAGAACGAAGAGCTTTAATCTTCTTTCCTAGTTGTAACTCTACTTCTGCTTTAAACGTTTTGAATGTTTCAAACACCTCATGTTTTTGCTTAAGTAAATAAACATAACCATAACGGCTATAATCATCCGTAAACGTCAAGAAGTAGCTAGCACATTTCCTTGACACATGTCTAAGTGGACCACACACATCAGTATGTATCAAACAAAGTAGTTCGGTAGCCCTTTCAATATTGCTATTAAAAGGTTTCTTGGTCATCTTTCCAGAGATACAAGATTCGCATTTATCAAATGATCCATCATTGATATTTTCCAAAAGACCATCACGTTGAAGCTTTTGTATGCGAGTCTTCACAATATGGGCAAGTCTACAATGCCAAAGATAAGAAGAGTTCTTGTCTAACTTTCTCTTCTTATTCATGCTAAAAACAGAATTATTTTTTCTCTTGGAATTTTTATCATGCATGTTAATTTAAAAAACATCATTCACAGAAATTGCATCAAAATAGAATAAACCATCTTTAAAAACAGAAATTCTATTATTATCAATCGTGTGATTAAATCCAAGATCCAACATACAAGAAAAAGAAATGACACCCCTAACAATTGTAGGTGCATAATGATAATTATTTAAAAACAGTACTAAACCCGAAGGTAAAACTAATTTAAATATTCCTATAGCTTCAACCACTGCTTGTGTGCCATTGCCCACTTGCAGAAATTGTTCCCCATAGGAAAGCTTCCTCTTCAACTCAAATCCCTGCAGGGTATTACAAATATTAATACCATATCCCGTATCATATACCCAGGAGTTCGATTTGTATGTAAGATTAAATAACTCTATCAAAAAAAGTTACCCGAAGATGGTGCTGCAGCAGCGAGCTCAGCCTTCTTCTTATGTTCTTGCATTTCATGGAGATAGAGAGCAATTCCTCTTCCAGTGTCCAGTCATCTTGCAGTAGTGACAAGTCTCATCTTTCTGAGATTTCTTGACAAATTTCTGCTTCAGTTTTGATGTAGTCGCAACTTGTTTGCTCTTATCAACCTTGCCTTTGCCTTTCTGCTTCTTATTCACTTGCGGTTTTGGTTTGTCACTCTACCCTTTTGCACATAAAGTACTTGAGGTGTAGCAATTGATGCCTTATCTTTCAACCCCTTTTCAAAGTCGATGAGCATTGCATGCAAATCATTAACCGTCTTCCCCGTGCAATGCATATTATAGTTACGAACGAAATGATTGAAGTCCTTATTAAAGGACCTATTATTCAAGTTAATAGCCATATTATGATCAAAGGGTTGTCCTAGTGCGATGAGTTGTTCCATATAACCCCTCATCTCCATATAATGAGCACTTACAGACTTTCAAGGAGCTTGCTTGCAACTATGTAGAGCATCAACCAAATCATAGATCTCTACAGCTTGCGGCATTTCATACACAGCCTTGAGTTCTTCAAGCATTAGCTGAGGTGAAAATAGCTCATACTTCCTTTGAAGTGATGGAGCCATTCTCCCTAATATTACAACAGCCACCTCATGGTGCTTCTTAACATTAGCAGCGTGTTGAAGCCTTTACGCATCAGATGCTCCTTCAGCAAGATCCTCCGGAAAATGAGTTTCCAAGATATTGATAGTACCCGCTGCTCTCAGAACAATTCTTAGTGAGCGATACCAGTCATTGAAATTAGGGCCAGTAAGTTCAGGCCGTTCAAAGAAAGCTTTGAACGCCGATCTTATTGTCAGATTGTTTTCGGGTTGAGCCATTTCTATAGAAATAAGTTCAAACATTAGTATTTTTGATAATACAATTCAAGAAAATAAAAATACCCCGGTAATAAAACCATAGTATTTTCCTTGAAAAACTAGAATCCATATTGACATAGATTTATCACATCAATTGATCTGCTAGTGACAAATGTATTCAATACGGTAACTTGTTGAATAATAATTGACAAACAAATTTTCAATTTCTAGATACCTTAGGTATTTACATTGCCAAAATCATTTGCATTGTAAACATGTTTCATCCCTATTTTATGCCTTAAGTTTCCAGTTCTCACTGAGTAACTCAATTAAGTCGACTAATCTAAAGAATGTAAAACCTTCATGTGCAATCTTATTCAGTCATGAAGTTTTCTCTCCATTACAACATCGTTCGATATCTTATATGACGACAATTGTAACTTCAAGTGTTCGTCAATTAGAGGGCATATGACTTAAATTTTAGAGTATAGATTTTGGTGTCAAAATCATGTATGGAGAAGCATGCATACATCTCCATAACATAAGTTTAATAAAAACGTTTAGTAAATTTTTTGGTGACACTAAAAGTTCATCATATATCTGCAAGTTGAGGTATTGGTTAGACCAATTAAAGATTTTACACACAACTAAATTCACACCGTACTTTTTCTAGAACTTAGCTAAAGCACAAAGCAATAACATTATTCATTGTGTTTCGGATGTGAATTAATGTAGTTAAATCAACCTTAAAGAATTTATACAAATAACAACCGTAGGTAATTCCAATTTTGACGCACATGCGAGCCGGGAATTTATACAAATAACCAGCGGTACGTTATACCCACTTTATAGTTTGTCAAAATTGAGTAGGCCGTTAAGTTGCTATTGCAATTCTAATCAACACAAATCATATGTAATTTAGATCTCAAAACAATTCATTAATTTTGATAAGATTTAGTCCATATTATTTTTTCTTCAAAAAATTACCCTTGTTTACAACATACAATGTAAAAACGTATGAAAACAAGTAGTACAAAAAAACTAAATCAAATAGCCACATGCATAACAATTTATTCAAAGAACATCAAATCTAGGGTTTTTATAAACATAAAAAGTCTTCCCTAATTTTAAAACTTTGAATCAAATAAAGCAAATAGCAATCAAAATTATATGATCCGTAAGAAACATGCATGTTTATTACGGATCTCCCACATTCTCTTAACAATTAAAAAACTACGGATCGTAACCACACATGACATAACAATTAATTCATGTAAAACATCTAAAGTTAATTACCGTGTAATTTTAGGGTTTACAAAAAAACTTTTTTTTATAAAAAATTCGGCATAGCCGATTTTAAAAAACAATAAAAACAAAAACCCTAATTTTATAAAACCTAAAAAACAACATGTAATTTTTTAACACAAATCAATATTAGTTAAAAAAACTTTAGATCTTGGTAATTATAATCATGTTAAAACGGCTCTCGATGCCACTGAAGGTTTATATTTATCATAACAATTATTTAAAACCCTAATATGGATCAAAGAACACGCAACGGAAGCAAATTAACAAGATCATTAATTTAACACAATTATGTTAATCAAGATTAGGGTTACATACCTTTATCCTAGCAAGATCCACAAGACGACGGAACAAACGGCAACTAGGGTTTATCACGAACACCACCAAGAATATAGTCTAAAGCAAGACTATATCACGTTCTTGTACACACGTAATACGGCGAGTTAACCGTGAGTCTAGCACGAACAAAACCAAGCTTCAACGCTTATGGAATATCTACCAACAACCCTAGAGAGGGGCTAGGACTAGATAAAATAGACTTGATCGAAAACCAAACGAAACCCTAAGGTGGGTGTGGGGTGGCCGGCGATCAAAGAAGAAAAAGAAAGAGGGAGTGAAAAATTATGAGGCTAGGGGTTTGTTTATATAGGCTTGGCAAACCTTGGGCTCCAAGTTATAAACGAAAAAGGAAACAAAATCTTTCCCTTTGCCCCCCCTATTAGCCGCCGGTTAACACACCCCCAAAGGGTGTTTGTGTAATTTTTCCTTCTTCTTTTAGCTTCTATTTAATTCCATAACGGTCGTTAAAACTTAACTATTATTTATTAACGATCATTAGTAAAACTTTGGTTTGATTTAATAAATATATAAAATATATATTTAATAAATAAATTAACCTTTTACGTTATGTGTGCAATCCCATGATCCCTAGTTCGATCCTATCTCACGACTATTAATTTTAAGTCCATAAACTTTCAGAAACTATGGAAGGAAGGTAAAGCAAATCAAACCAGTTTTCATACAGAAAACATAAAACAACAATGCAATACCATACTACGACAGATAGATCCACAACAGCTATCCAATTGGAGATGGAAAACATCGAATTGGATTGTGGCGCATAGATTGAAAGATGGGGAGATAATGGATATGTTACTGGTAAATGATACTAGCATTGAAGGGATTTGTGATTTGTAAAGATTAGCATGCGATGAGAACGGGTGGATATGGTTCAATAAAGAGTAAACCTTAAGTTCTGGAGCTGCTGAAGCCGGCTTCAACGATTCTTCACCTACTTTGTTCATCATACAATTCAACTCTCTTGATACTTTTTCGATAACTGCTTTAGAAATTAGAATTCACTTTATGACCTGATGCAAAACCAAAACTAAACGGATACCGTACAATCCAACTCTATCGATACTTTTTCATTTTCCGTATTTACAACCAACTTTATTCTAACTTCATCTCCACAACTATAAAACGACATCAAAACAATTACAATATGCTAGTATCACCAGATCTCAAGTTCTCAATAATGTGTTCTCCAACTGATGACCAACCGCAATTACCTAACTACCATTAAAGTTATTTTGAGCTCCATAACAGAGAGAATGCTGTAAAAGTTATATTTTTCCTAACTGTCGGGTTTTTTTTATCTTGGACGGGAGACGAAAGGAGTAACTTATAACATGCGCTACTCGTAACTACTCCGTACTACGCTAGTTTTGACAATCATGTCTAATATTCCATAAAATTGGCTAAGCTTTTCATTCTAAATTCTAATAGTTTAGGCCAAAATTTGAGTAAATGATCATCGACACATAGTCATACACAATTCATTACATGAAAATATAATACATACTACTCCTATATTTCATAAGCTCGCTTTTGTGGGTGATTTTGAAACTTTTCAGCTTATATTCTTCATATTGGAACCACATTAGTGTGATTGCGTTTTGAATGTCGGTATCGTCACACGATGATGGTTTCGAGACCGTGATTTGGGCCGTAACAAAGACAGCTACGTGCTTGTTAACAAAGGCAGGTACATGCTTGTTAACATGCACGTGGCTAACTTTATTTCGACCCGAATCGCGGTCTAGAAACCAACATCATGTGTCTATATCTTTGTTTAAAACGCAACCACACTGAGGTGGTCTAGTCATGAAGATTATAAGCCAATGGTGCGGGCGAGAGCTGCATCTATCACGACTCATGAACCCCAGGATTATATTCGTCGGTATCGATTATTGATGGCACGTCCACTAATCCTCCGACATTTGATCTTCAACCTTTAAAGTCCGGTCCCCTCATGAACCAGCTACTCATAATGGTTGGCGTTGTGAAACAGACGGGTTTGAAAATCACACACCTTGATAGGATAGTTGTTTGTCTTTAACAAGGCAGTGGTAGTTTTGATGCCTGATCAAAGAGTCGATAAACAGCTGCATATATAATAAACAAAAATGATTCATATGTATTTACTACAGTAAATAAAATAAATTCTTTTTTGGGTCATAACTTATAAAGAAAATGAGAAATTTACCACATTTCTTATACTAATGTCACAAACAAATCAAGAAATTTTTAACCGAAGATAAAAATGCTTCTCGCATATTTACAATTTTATATGCTATTCTTGAATATTGGTAGAAAAATGACTAACCTGGGTATATGTATGAAAGTAGTTTAGCCCCCTAATGTCATCACAAAACCTTGGTTTAGAGATCATTGTTGGGTGAAAAATCATTTTGAAAACCTTGCATTTAAAATATTTCAATTACAAAGTAGAGTTTAGAGAGATATATAGAAAAGAGTATTGGATGTTAATTCTTTAATCCATGTTTAAGGGTCTTAGCGTCAATGTATAAAAGTAAAGGGTCCTAGTGTGTCGAAGTAAAGCCTAAAGGGCTGAAAACGTTAGTTTGTTAGTTAATAACCGTTCGGTTATATGTGTATAAGTTGTGTCGGTTTGTAACAGGCATGTGTCTGTTAGAAACATATATATACCTCGTGAAAACCAAGTTTGTAAAACAGCGATTGTTTGTATCAATAAAACATAATATTTATCATTCAATTGTTCATAGAAAAGGTAAAGTGCAACAGTGGCATCAGAGCCGAAGGTTCTACAGGGGACGAAACGGATTGATTCAGGGAATCAATCAAGGAAAGAGACGGCCGCGTACATACCGGTCAATCAAAACAGCGTAGTGTTTTTATTCAGAAGAATCAATCGAGTAAGGATTGAAACACGATTTGATCGAGTAAGGATCAAATCAGAGAAAAGAAGGAGAAGAACATACCTGGTTGTGCGAAGGAAGAAACCGACTTGTGTTTGCGAGAGGAAAGATCAGACAAAAAAAAGGGGCGACCAAAAACTTGCCCTAATTGCGTGATTTGTTTCGGGATAGAAAAGGAACACCCTAAAACCCACAAGGATTCAAAAGGCCCAAGGGAAAATTACCAGACAGAAAGTTTTAAGTTCGACCGTTGTTAGAAGTATATTGGTTTTACAAGAAAATCACATCGGAAATTATGACGGGCGATAAAAACGAAAACAGAGTTGTTTTCACCACATCGTTACAAACATATCAATGCCCAGTTCTAAGTAATACAAACTATACACTATGGGCATTAAGAATGAAGAAGATTTTAATGGCAAATGGAGTATGGGAGTTAGTAGAAGGAACAAGTACATCAAAAGAGATTGATTAAAAAGGGATAGTTCGGCGTCATCATACCTATTCCAAGGGTTACCAGAAGATTTGCAAATGCAAGTTGCGGGCTGTGAGACACCAAAAGAAATATGGGACTCACTAAAGGCCAGATTTATTGGGACACAAGACGTCCAACAGGCACACTCGCAACAACTTAAATCAGAATTTGAGAGGCTTTTGATGAAAGAAGATGAATCAATAGATTCATTTGCCGGAAAATTGATGAGTATTGTTACAAAGGCTGCCACATGTGGATTAACGTTTGACAAACAAACGAAAGTACGGAAAGTACTTAATGCAGTACCAGACAAGTTCCTGCCGGTAGTAGCGACCATCGAGATGATTGTTGATTTTAAAACCGTGAAGTTGGAGGAGATTATTGGGAAACTTAAGACTTATGAAGAAAGGATTAAGTTTAGAAAAGAAAGACAAGAAGATGATGGTGAGAATTTGTTGCTCACGCGTCAAGGGAACGACAAAAATTATAAACCGCGAAGGAATGGTGATAAGTCGCGAATAAATTGTTACAAGTGTGGAAAACTTGGGCACTATGCTTATGAATGTCCGAGCAAGAAAAAGAAGAAGTTGTGGCACTTTTAGTAGAAGATGACAATGAAACATCACTGCTAATGTGCAAAATTGATGAGTATTAGAGTGATGGAAGGCTTGGTCGTGTGATACGATCCAAGAAAAGTCGTGTGATGCGAAATGACGATAAAACACGCAACGTCTTTAATGTTTAGTACAATGTACAACATAATGTCATCCATTTCTGAGATGAGGGAGTCCGATTCCGCTAAAACTTGACTCGACTCGTTTTTATGTGTATATATAACTAGAGCTTCGGCTCAATCTTGTTTCAAGCTTCATATTTTGAGCTCGAGTTTGGCTCGTGAAAATTTTTACAAACTCGAACTCAGTTCGACCTCGACTAATTTTTATGATGTGCTGAAAAAACAAAGTTCAAATGAGGCTAGGCTCGAACTCGTTTACTTCTTTTAAACTCATTTTTACACACTTATACGTATGGACAATATATATACATATATATTTCAAAGGCTCGTTTAGGTTCGTGATCTTACTTCGACTTTTATATAGAGCTCGGGTTCGATTATTAAATGAGTCTAAACTTAAGATCAAGCACGTTTGGTGAAAGTGGTTTAATGTTGGTGCATTTTAGTTGAATATCCAATGGATAAAAGGATTCAACATTTGGAGAACCAAATGTATGACAACACTTAAAGTTGGTTAGGTTTAGTCATTCATTTCTTGAATCCATTACATGCAACTAGCTAGCGTGCAAAACGTTTATCAACAAAGGTTCAATTTGCAATAACCAGTACCACTTTCTTTTGGGAAGACAAATGACATGACCACATCAATTAGCAAACGAAGTAGAAAGGTACAAGGCCTGCTATAGAACTCACGTCGTTACCAAGAACAATACTATTTTTTATATGAACACATTTCCATATCGAAAACGTGCATTAGATTTCATCAAGGAAGCTAAAAAGCTTGCGATAGAGCTCACGTTAGTTCAAAATCAGCTGGTAAAATAAAACTTTTGGCCGCAATATAGAATGTCAGCACAACAAAAATTGCTGTAAAGAAGTGCATTTGATGATCCAAAAGTAAATACCTGATTCAACAATTACCCGCACAAAAGAGATACACGAAATAGCTCAACACTAATCCCTGAAAGGCATGCCACCATCATATATATAAACTACTGACTGATGATAGTGTAACCTAGCTTACCACCCTCCCTTAGTTTGATACAAGATTGACAAGTAGCTAATCAACTGAACTAAACTTGGTTTGAATGAATCACCTACATTGTACTAATTATAAAAATACTACCAAATATCCCTTTAAAGAGACTAACTCTGAACCAGCACTGCTTGAGTACTTGCTAACGCACACCTCTAAAACTAGAAGTTAAACAAGACACCTAATTAAGAGGGCTGATACAAATGAAAACTTTAGCAATCAAGTCTCACCAACTTCTGCCCTTCGAAGCTCGATGTAGTAAGGACTAAGGATACATGATATCATAGATGGTGTGTAAGAGTAACATGAGAGGCTTTTCTATAATCAATAATCCTATAATTTGGTTACATTCCTAAGTGAAACATCATGCAAAGGCCAAAAAGTAGCATACGAATACTAGGATTGTTGATAAACAACTGCTACCTTCTCAACGGCTGACCTCCTAGTTCCTGGAAGCAACATTCGATTTGGAATGAATTGCACCATAAGAGGTCACCACACAAGGCCCAGTTTGTATCTTGAGTTTGGTATACTCCTAGCACATCGAAGCTTTGGGTTTCATACACTACAAAAGAATAATTCATGTCTAAAAGATCAAGTAAACGTCACGGTAGACGACAACCATTCCCCGAACATGGTTACCCCTACACTAACAACTTTAATGTATAAAATCAATAGTCATATAATCATCAATCTTAAAAACCTTTGGAAAGCTAACAACTCATGACAACACTAATTCTTCCATCACTTCACAACCAATGACAACAACAATCTTAAAAACCTTTGGAAAGATACACTAATTTGAAACTCATAAAGTAACACGACGTTTTGCTTCTTTCTCCCATTCAACAAACCCACCTTTACTAGATTGACGAGCCTGCCTAGTAGTTTGAGGACGTTAGGGGTGTCTTGAGATGAAGAAGCAGATGGAGGGTGTGAGGGATGGCCTCGATGTTTTTTGATGCGCTTATGTACTTTTTAACAATAACTCTAATTCCCGTCAAAACACCTCCATTGACCGTCTCGTAGAAACCTTTGAAGCGTTCTCTTGGTGCACTATCAAAGGTGAAAGGTTGTAGTTGATGAGGATCGTGTATATGACTAACACCACCGAAGGCCCGAGTGACTCCTTATTAGTCTCAATCCAAACGACAAAAGCTTGTGGGGTATGCTAGACGTCACCATTTTCTCTAAGATACACAAAATTTATACACATAATGATACTTGTATCGCTGTGACGGACATAAATTTCCTTAATATCAGTTTGGTCGAACCCTAACCATGGTTCTCCTGAGGCGCAGAATGCACCTTGCATACTCATATTGTAATCAATTTAAATTCTAGGCGTGGATTACAGGATCTTTTTAGTTGTTTCCATCATCGTATCTCTCTTTGTTGTTCAAACAAGATGGATCAATATTGCTAGAATAAATGACTTTTTATACTATCAACAGAAAAACATAACAAGCCTGGCAGAACAACAAATACCATATACATCTAGGGAAACAACTAAAAAGATCCTGTAAGCCATGCCTAGAAATGATATTGATCACAACATAAGTATGCAAGGTGTATTCAACACCCTGGGAGAACCATGGTCAGACTTCGCCACACTAATATTAAGGAAATTTATGTCTACATACACGTATCATTATGTGTGTAAATTTTGGTGTATCTTGGAGAAAATGGCCATTAGAGAACATGGAGAAAGTCACCCAAATATCAAGCACAATCATATCTCATTAGATCCCGAGGAATATATCACAAGGGTATATGGTTGTTACTCTATAAGGGTTGACATGCCCAACAGGCTTTTGTCATTTGGAATTAAAACTAATAAAGACTGACACCGGCCCATGGATGGTGTTAGTCCTACATGTGATCCTAATAAATTGCAACAGTTCTCTTTGAACAATGCTCTAAGAGAACACTTCAAAAGCTTCCATGGGGCGGTCGATGGAGGTAGTTTTGACAGGAATTGGAGTTATTGTTAAGAAGTATATAAGCACATAAAAACATCGAGGTCATCCCCACATCCTCTATCTGATTCGCCATCTGAGTACATCCCCAACGTCCTCGAACTACTAGGCAGACTCGTCAATCTACTAAAAGGTAGGTATGGTGAAGGGGAGAAAGAAGCAAACAAACGTCGTTTTACTTTATGAGTTTCAAAATAGTGCAGCTTTCCAAAGGTTTTTAAGATTGTTGTTGTCATTGGTTGTGAAGTTATGGAAAATGTTTTTGTATACAATTACATTTGGAGATAAATTCAGAGATAAATAGAAAGTATAAAAAGTGTAGGGTTGGTAAAAGTGTGTTTAATGTTGAGGCAAAGGACAAAGGGTACCTGCCAAATTTATTATGGTGCATTTCAATTGAACATTCAAATTTGACATGCAATCACTTTTACAACAGCTTATTTTTCGGAAAATTATTAAAGAAATATATATAGTACAACTAGCGTGCAAAACATTTATTATCAACGGGCAACAACACAAAACTCGTAAAGGGTTTGGTTACCCATACCCCCTTTTTCTACAAGTAATACCCCCCTAATTTAAAAAAAAATAATTTTTATTTTTATTTTTTTTGTTTTTTATAATTTTGTTTGTATTATAAAACTGTGAAATAAAAAAAGCGGAACGGAAATTATAAAGTTTGATAAGTCAAAAGCAGTAAAACATGAAAAATGCGGAGTCGTAAGTTGTCTCTCCCAATTAATAAAATTAGTAAAACTGCTGAAAAAATATGCGACGGCATTGAAATTATAACTTTTTACAGTTTAAAATTTATAACATATACAAAATACGAAATAAAAAATAAAAAAAAGTGTCTTTTCCTACAGTGTATAAGGGGGTATTGGTGCTAGAAAAGGGTTAGGGGGTAGGAATAACATGACCCTCGTAAAATACAATTGTTAGCCGCAATATGACATGTATATGTATGCTTAAAAATGATGAATGCATGAAAACAACTGTCAGTTCTAGGAAGACCGTAGTGACTACCCACTAATCACAAGTCATATTTGATAGCCTACAGGTCGAAGCCTTGGCTCTGATACCATAATTGTAACACCCTATTTTGGAAATGGAAATATCACAGTAATTATGGCGTGTCATCGAAGCATACAAGGTAAAATGTCTAAACATTACTTGACCATAAAAAGGAAAATACCGGAATCAACATCGGTAGTCCAAAAGTAAAGCTCATCACACACAAACATAGTATAATAAAGGAAAGGACTAAACAATGTCCAAAGCATAAGTATCAAAAGAAAGGAAATGCATAATGTAAAGAAGGCTAGACAGCTTCCAGTCCATATGCATGTACTCTTAGTGTCTACGAGCGTCCCTGAGTACCTGCCGTTTTGGGAACATAGAAAAGGAAAATGGCTGAGCAATACGCTCAGTGCACGGATGCACAATAAAGCATGAATAGGATAAGCATATAACATAATAACAGCGGAAGAAAACTAAGTCCCGAGTAACCTGATTAAGTCTTAATAAAACTGGTTTTATAGTTAGAAAGTCTTATGTTTATCTTACAAAATCTGTTTGTCATATTTTACCATTAGCCAATATAGGTCATGAAAATCCACCGTGCATGAATAATTGGAGGGGTGACCTCATCATGCAAATTAGAGGGGCTGCCTCTAATTTAATATACTAGTTTATGGGTAGGAGGGATCAGCTCCTTGTGAAGGATGCAAGGCACACACCACATTCACCATGTAATCCTGAATATAAACATGTAACTAGGATGCACCCATACGCCCCACATGATAAATATAAATAAATGGCCAAAAGCTGAAGGGACGCCACGAGCAATCACTCCGCCATGGTGAAGTCATAACATCAGTGCCTCTAATGTTATGGTTATGGTACCTCTATAACTAGGTGAAATTGGTCATGCATGTATATGGCTATAGGTAATCTTAATTAAACATAAGCAATCAAACACATAACTTATACTACGCGAAAACAGTTGGCTGCATACGGGAAATCCTAATAAGGAAAGAATGTCTATACTGAAAGGACGGGAATCCGTACCTTATGTCCAGTGAACGAGAAAGACGAACTGCGAGAATCCTACTTCCGAATCACTAGTGCTACATAAATACGTACATGAATAAGTATCTGCTTACTAAATACATAGCTGGTTTTATGTCATGTCTTAGCTTATTTTATGTGTTCTTACTATGTTTTACTGTTTTAAAGCCTTAACTGTATTAAATCTTATATTCTGTTTAATCTGTTTAAGTATTTCTGGTATTTCATGTGTTATTATACTTACTGTGTAATAATAAGTAACTTTCCAAAAATAGCAGGTTTCCTAAAATAGAAAGTTTCCAAAAATAGAAAGTTTCCAAAAATAGAAAGTTTCCAAAAATAGAAAGTTTCCAAAAATAGAAATTTACTAAAATTAGAAAGTTTCCAAAAATAGAAAGTTTCCAAAAATAGAAAGTTTCCAAAAATAGATTTACTGCTTAAAATAGATAAGTTTCTAAAAATAGAAAGTTTCCATAAATAGATTTACTGCTTTAATTAAATAAGTTTCCATAAATAGATTAGCTTCCTTAAATAAATAAGTTTCTAAAAATAGCTGGTTTCCATAAATAGATTAGCTGCCTTATTTAATTAAGTTTCTAAAAATAGAAAGTTTCCATAGTTAGAAATAAGCTGGTTAAATAAGCTAAGTATATAAGCCTAAGTGTTTTTCATGATTATTTTCTAGGTCATATGGTATATTGTATAGTTTAATAATTATTTCATGTAATTTAATTAAACTATAGGTTATAATATTTAATTAAAGTATGTCATGTTTTTAATTAAATAGGTTAAATACTTAGGTTAAAATATGTATTATTAGATATTAATAATATAACCTAAGTCATGTTAATTAGTTAATTATACCTATGGTTTTAAAATAATTAATTAATCATAAGTCTTAAAAATATATAATACTTAGGTTAAAATAATTTCATGTTCATTAATAATTAAATAACCTAAGTCATGTTATTAAATTAATCACATCTTTTATTAATTTAATTTTAACATAAGTTCATAACATAAAAAAAACTAACATAAACCATGAACCGGATCTAGGCTAGAAAACATGAACCGGACATGAATCGACACCGTACCCCGAACCAACTCGGGGTACCCCGTGTTTCCCCTTGCTGCCGTGGGACCCACACGCACCAACCAAGACCATATGGTCTTGGTGGTGGTCGGCTTGGCAAACCGAAACCCCCTCGGGTTCGGTTGCAGCCTGCGGCCAAAACAAAACACCCCTTAAAACAACCCTTTGATTTAATTAATCACCAAAACATGTTAGATCTATGATTAATTATTATGTTTTTATAAAAACATCACATGTTCATAATTAATAAAAGATTAAATTAAAAGAAAAGGTTTAAAAAGGTTTTACCGAATTCGTGGATAAAGAGAACGAAGAACAAACACGATCAATCACCAATCCTTCAAGATCAAAGATTAACAAATCACCTTGTATGGTGATTTATGGGTGGCGGCACAAAGAACAAGGAACAAGAGGGTTTTTAGGTTTTTCTTAAAAATCTTCTGTAAGTTATTTTTGAGTAGTAAAAATAAACATAACCCCCTTTAGTAAATTTGACAATGGGCTTGGCCCATTGCCCTTGTTTGGCCGCGGGTAAGGACCCCACATGGGGTTCCCGTACCTTTTTCCGTGTCTCGTTATTTAGTTACTCGTTTGTGATTATTTATGTTCGTGTTTTAAATGTTCTCGTTACGTAAATACCGTGATCTTATATATTTAATTACGCTCGTAATAAATATATACGTAATTAATAATAGTTCGTGTTTTAATTACGTTCATGATTTCATGATCGCATGTTCGTGATTAATTATTGTTAAATAATTATTACGTGATCGTGCATATAAAATACTTATCGTGTTCTAACACGTACGTAATACGTAAACTCCTAACACGTACTCGTAATCATGCTATATTAGGAAAGTTTTTAACTAGTACGTACGATCCTAAGGGTACTATGCATGGTAAAAGCATGCGGGTTTTACAACTCTTCCCCCCTAAAAAGAATAATTCGTCCCCGAATTATAGATAAAGTAAACTGGAAAAGAAGAACATACCCGAATTCAAAATATGAAATGAGGGTAAGAAGCCCGGATAGACTCCTCCGTTTCCCAAGTGGCTTCCCGCTCGGTATGATCCCTCCATAGAATTTTGACGAATGGAATCGTCTTCTTTCTCATGACTCGTTCTTGCCTGTCAAGAACTCGTTCGGGTTCTTCTATAAAAGTGAGATCTTCACGTATCTGTTCCAGTGGATACTGAACCATGTGAAGGGGATGATATTGGTACCCTCTGAGTAAGGACACATGAAACACATTGTGCACATGCGAAAGCTGCGGAGGTAACGCCAATCGGTAAGATACTTCACCGACTCGTTCAATGATATCAAACGGTCCGATGAAACGAGGATTGAGCTTCCCTTTAATCCCGAAGCGTCTAACACCACGTGCCGGTGAAACCTTAAGGAAGACGTGATCTCCTACGTTAAAGTGTAAATCCCTACGATGCTTATCGGCGTAACTCTTCTGACGTGACCGTGCCTCCTGAATCTTCTGCTTAGCTACTGCGATCTTCTTATTTGTCATCTCTATGATTTCCGGTCCTTCGAGTGTTCGCTCGCCAACCTGATCCCAGCAGATTGGGGCGCGACACTTTCTGCCATACAACATCTCAAATGGAGCACATTTGATGCTTGCGTGCCAGCTGTTGTTGTATGCAAACTCCACCAAACAGATGTATTCGTCCCAATCACCCGTCCATTCCAACGCACATGACCTCAACATATCTTCCAATGTCTGAATGGTTCGCTCCGACTGTCCGTCCGTTTGAGGATGAAAAGCCGTGCTAAGCTTAAGTTGTGTACCCCAAGCTTTCTGCAGACTTTTCCAAAAGCGCGAAGTGAATCAAGGATCTCTGTCTGAGACGATGCTGGATGGTGCACCGTGGAGTCTCATGATCTCTCGTCTATACGTATCTGCGAGTTTACATACCGGATCTTCCTTGCGGATCGGTAAGAAATGAGCTGATTTGGTAAGTCGATCAACGATAACCCAAATTGCATCGTGCTTCCTTTTAGTAGGCGGAAGACCGGTAACAAAATCCATGGTGATTTTGTCCCACTTCCACTCTGGAATATCTAACGGTTGAAGGAGACCGCCAGATCGCTGATGCTCGATCTTAACCTGCTGGCATGTAAGACATTTGGGGACGTAAGTGGCCACATCCTGTTTCATACCACTCCACCAAAAGTATTGTTTGATGTCATGGTACATCTTAGTCGAACCAGGATGTATCGAGAATGGGGAGCTGTGAGCTTCATCTATCAAAGCTTCCCGGAGTTCTTGGTCATCAGGAACACAAAGTCTCGTGCCCTGCCATACGATACCATCTGCATCTACTCTGAATTTTGTCTGCTTCTCCAAATTTTGTACTATCGCCCAGATTTCTCTATCATCCTTATGAGCTTCCTTGATCTTAGATAGTAACTCGGGTTCTACTCTAAGATTAGCCCAATAACCGTGTTGTTCACGTACCATGATCTCGATGTCTAGTCGCTCCAAGTCTCTGATGACTTCCTCTTCGATTTTAATGCTGTTGATCATTCCGGACTTCCTGCTAAGAGCATCTGCTACTACATTTGCCTTTCCGGGATGATACTGTAGATTAATGTCATAATCCTTCAACAGCTCTAACCATCTCCTCTGCCTCATGTTCAATTCACGCTGAGTGAAGATATACTTCAAGCTCTCGTGGTCCGTGAAAATGTCACATGATTCTCCATATAAGTAGTGTCTCCATATTTTCAGTGCAAACACGACTGCAGTAAGTTCTAGATCGTGCGTGGGGTAATTTTCTTCATAAGGCTTAAGCTGCCGTGAAGCGTACGCGATCACTTTCCCATGTTGCATGAGAACACAGCCAAGTCCCTTCCCCGATGCATCGCTGTAGATTTGAAATCCACCCGTACCAGATGGTAGAGTAAGAATAGGTGCAGATACTAGCTTCTGCTTCAGGTCTTCAAAGCTCTTCTCTCGATCTTCAGTCCAAACGAATTTCTCCCCTTTCCGCATCAGTTTGGTCAATGGTAGTGCTAGGCGGGAAAAGTTCTCCACGAACCTACGGTAATAGCCAGCTAAGCCTAAGAAACTGCGGACTTCCGTCGCTGATGTCGGCCTTGGCCACTTAGTAATGGCCTCAACCTTCGCTGGATCCATAGTGATTCCTTCTGCTGATACAATGTGACCTAAGAATGCCACCTTGTCTAACCAGAACTCACACTTGGAGAATTTAGCATACAGCTGCTTCTGGCGAAGAATCTGTAGTACTGTACGAAGATGGTCTTCGTGTTCCTCCTTGGACTTTGAGAAAATCAGAATGTCATCGATGAAGACAATGACGAACTTGTCCAGAAATTCATGGAAGATTCTGTTCATCAAATCCATGAACACAGCTGGAGCATTTGTCAGGCCAAATGGCATAACTACAAACTCGTAGTGGCCATAGCGGGTACGAAAGGCAGTCTTAGCGATGTCCTGCTCCTTGACCCGTAGCTGATGATAGCCTGACCTAAGATCGATCTTGGAGAAGTGTTTGACCCCTTGGAGTTGGTCAAACAGATCGTCAATGTGTGGCAGTGGATATCTATTCCGAATGGTAATCTTGTTGAGCTCGCGATAGTCTATGCAAAGACGCATACTGTCGTCCTTCTTCTTAACCAACAAGACCGGTGCGCCCCATGGAGATGCGCTCGGTCGAATGAAACCTCGTTCAAGAAGTTCTTGCAGTTGATCCTTCAGCTCTATGGGAGCCATGCGATAAGGAGCCTTGTAGATTGGTTCAGCTCCTGGAATCAGCTCGATACTGAATTCCACTTCTCGTGCAGGTGGTATGCCCGGAAGTTCTGCTGGAACCACGTCTTGGAATTCCGACACTATTGGTTGATCCTGAATCGATGGAGATTCAGCATCCATGTCGTGGACCGTAGCTAGATAACCCTCGCAGCCATGTGACAGCAGTGCACGCGCTTGCAGGGTGGATATGACTTGTACAGACCGTCCGGGTACGAACCCATTATGAATGTACTATGGTGCATTGACATCACCGAAGATAACTCGATATGAATGGCGGTCTATGGTAGCATGATACTTGGATAGCCAATCCATGCCCAAAATCATGTCGAAGTCATTCATGTCCAGCGGAAGTGCGTCGACAGGTCGAACCTTATCATCAAATTCTAAGGGAAAACTCTTGTATACATGGGTGATTAATACAGAGTCCCTCAAAGGCGTGGAAATAGTAAGCCTATTTTCTAGTGGCAAGGGAGGCATCATAATGTTCTTAGCATAAGCAGTAGAAATAACCGAGTGAGTAGCACCCGTATCGAAAAGAACACATGCAGCGCGACCATACATATACAAGATTCCAGTGATGGTACCTGTAGACTTGTTGGCCTGGTCTCGAGATGTCGTGTAGACACGCCCGGCAGTAGGAGGCGGCTTGGTATCAGCATGTCCCGATGTACCCTCCATCTCGCCGTTACGGCAATCCTTCATAATATGGCCAGGAAGACCACACTTGAAGCACGCATCAGTATTACGGCGACATGGTCCTGGATGCCTACGGTGGCAAGTAGAGGAAACAGGATGAGTGTATCCTCCAGCAGGTGCTCTATCTGGCTGAGGACCTGATAAAAACATTTTACATAAGACATGATAGTTGGGTACAACTGACGAAGCGGATAACCGTAAGATTGAATACCAGTGATAGCTGGACGGCTAGGCTGCGAACCTCTCTGGTTCTGGTCCCTACCGTTTCCATGGTTCCTGGTAGAAGTTTTGCTAAAGTGTCAGAATATGATTTATAACATAAAACATAAGGGATTTCGTAAGTATTAGGACATGTTGTTGTTGGAGTGCCCGGCGTTGTTACGGTAATTGTCATTACCGCCACGCCTATCCGTAGCAGAACGGTCGTTAGTCTGACCGTTTCCCTTGGGCAGACGAGGCTGCTGCTGAGTAGCCGGCTGAGACCGGTCCCCAGTTTTCTGCCTGGAAGATACATTTAAAGAGATGAATAATTGACATATGGAAAGTATACGGATTGGTCATCGCTTGAATACGAATGTTTACCTCTTGTCGGGTCTTTCAGCTTCCCCGAACTCATCCATCTCCTACAGCATCTCCGGTCTACGTGTTGCATCTGCTACTTGTGCTACCGTATCCAACGGAGCACCTGATAAGTTATTTGCAATCCTTGGATTAAGAGCCCAACGAAACTGTATTGCTTGTTCTTCAGTGGTGCCCGCAGCTGTTCTCAGGACACCAGTATAGCAAAGGAAACGCTGCATGAAGTCATTGATGTCTTCGTCAGGTCGCTGTCTGAGGCTATAGTATTCCCTCATGAGCCGATTCCTTCCTTCCATGGGAAAGATGTTAGGCAGGGGAGGATAACCGTCGTTATGAAGAAGAGCGTCTTGCATCTCTGCATCAGCAGCTGCAAACCCAGATATTGTTTGCGTTTGCCATCTGACAGTATGACATAAAACGTATAATTAAACAGTTCAAAACATAAAATATAAATATATACATGAAAAAAAATTTATACTAAAATTTCACGAGAAAAATTTTATGCAAGAAAATTTTGTGTATGAATGCATGATGCAGTTTTATGAAAACTTTTGTATGCTCGAGAGTGAACGCCTCTGGTCAGTTCACCCAAAACAAAAGACATAGCGAGGGGACGCCTATGGGTCGGTCCCAAATCTAAAAGTTTCGATAAAACACATGCGACTAAATAGGGTCAGTCCTGTACCAACCATTACTTAGTCAAAAACCCTGCAACAATGACATGTATATGTATGCTTAAAAATGATGAATGCATGAAAACAACTGTCAGTTCTAGGAAGACCATAGTGACTACCCACTAATCACAGGTCATATTTGAGAGCCTACAGGTCGAAGCCTTGGCTCTGATACCATAATTGTAACACCCCATTTTGGAAATGGAAATATCACAGTAATTATGGCGTGTCATCGAAGCATACAAGGTAAAATGTCTAAACATTACTTGACCATAAAAAGGAAAATACCGGAATCAACATCGGTAGTCCAAAAGTAAAGGACTAAACAATGTCCAAAGCATAAGTATCAAAAGAAAGGAAATGCATAATGTAAAGAAGGCTAGACAGCTTCCAGTCCATATGCACGTACTCTTAGTGTCTACGAGCGTCCCTGAGTACCTGCCGTTTTGGGAACTTAGAAAAGGAAAACGGCTGAGCAATACGCTCAGTGCACGGATGCACAATAAAGCATGAATAGGATAAGCATATAACATAATAACAGCGAAAGAAAAATAAGTCCCGAGTAACCTGATTAAGTCTTAATAAAACTGGTTTTATAGTTTGAAAGTCTTATGTTTATCTTATAAAATCTGTTTGTCATATTTTACCATTAGCCAATATAGGTCATGAAAATCCACCGTGCATGAATAATTGGAGGGGTGACCTCATCATGCAAATTAGAGAGGCTGCCTCTAATTTAATATACTAGTTTATGGGTAGGAGGGATCAGCTCCTTGTGAAGGATGCTAGGCACACACCACATTCACCATGTAATCCTGAATAAAAACATGTAACTAGGATGCACCCATACGCTCCACATGATAAAAATAAGTAAATGGCCAAAAGCTGAAGGGACGCCACGAGCAATCACTCCGCCGTGGAGAAGTCAGTGCCTCTAATGTTATGGTTATGCTACCTCCATAACTAGGTGAAACTGGTCATGCATGTATATGGCTATAGGTAATCTTAATTAAACATAAGCAATCAAACACATAACTTATACTACGGGAAAACAGTTGGCTGCATACGGGAAATCCTAATAAGGAAAGAATGTCCATACTGAAAGGACGGGAATCCGTACCTTATGTCCAGTGAACGAGAAAGACGAACTGCGAGAATCCTACTTCCGAATCACTAGTGCTACATAAATACGTACATGAATAAGTATCTGCTTACTAAATACATAGCTGGTTTTATGTCATGTCTTAGCTTATTTTATGTGTTCTTACTATGTTTTACTGTTTTAAAGCCTTAACTGTATTAAATCTTATATTCTGTTTAATCTGATTATGTATTTCTGGTATTTCATGTGTTATTATACTTACTGTGTAATAATAAGTAACTTTCCAAAAATAGCAGGTTTCCTAAAATAGAAAGTTTCCAAAAATAGAAAGTTTCCAAAAATAGAAAGTTTCCAAAAATAGAAAGTTACCAAAATAGAAAGTTTCCAAAAAAAGAAAGTTTCCAAAAATAGAAAGTTTCCAAAAATAGATTTACTGCTTAAAATAGATAAGTTTCTAAAAATAGAAAGTTTCCATAAATAGATTTACTGCCTTAATTAAATAAGTTTCCATAAATAGATTAGCTGCCTTAAATAAATTAGTTTCTAAAAATAGTTGGTTTCTATAAATAGATTAGCTGCCTTATTTAATTAAGTTTCTAAAAATAGAAAGTTTCCATAATTAGAAATAAGCTGGTTAAATAAGCTAAGTATATAAGCCTAAGTGTTTTTCATGATTATTTTCTAGGTCATATGGTATATTGTATAGTTTAATAATTATTTCATGTAATTTAATTAAACTATAGGTTATAATATTTAATTAAAGTATGACATGTTTTTAATTAAATAAGTTAAATACTTAGGTTAAAATATGTATTATTAGATATTAATAATATAACCTAAGTCATGTTAACTAATTAATTATACCCATGGTTTTAAAATAATTAATTAATCATAAGTCATAAATATATAAATACTTAGGTTAAAATAATTTCATGTTCATTAATAATTAAATAACCTAAGTCATGTTATTAAATTAATCACATCTTTTATTAATTTAATTTTAACATAAGTTCATAACATAAAAAAAAACTAACATAAACCATGAACCGGATCTAGGCTAGAAAACATGAACCGGACATGAATCGACACCGTACCCCGAACCAACTCGGGGTACCCCGTGTTTCCCCTTGCTGCCGTGGGACCCACACGCACCAAGCAAGACCATATGGTCTTGGTGGTGGTCGGCTTGGCAAACCGAAACCCCCTCGGGTTCGGTTGCAGCCTGCGGCCAAAACAAAACACCCCTTAAAACAACCCTTTGATTTAATTAATCACCAAAACATGTTAGATCTATGATTAATTATTATGTTTTTATAAAAACATCACATGTTCATAATTAATAAAAGATTAAATTAAAAGAAAAGGTTTAAAAAGGTTTTACCGAATTCGTGGATCAAGAGAACGAAGAACAAACAAGATCAATCACCAATTCTTCAAGATCAAAGATCAACAAATCACCTTGTATGGTGATTTATGGGTGGCGGCACAAAGAACAAGGAACAAGAGGGTTTTTAGGTTTTTCTTAAAAATCTTCTGTAAGTTATTTTTGAGTAGTAAAAATAAACATAACCTCCTTTAGTAAATTTGACAATGGGCTTGGCCCATTTCCCTTGTTTGGCCGCGGGTAGGGACCCCACATGGGGTTCCCGTACCTTTTTCCGTGTCTCGTTATTTAGTTACTCGTTTGTGATTATTTATGTTCGTGTTTTAAATGTTCTCGTTACGTAAATACCGTGATCTTATATATTTAATTACGCTCGTAATAAATATATATACGTAATTAATAATAGTTCGTGTTTTAATTACGTTCATGATTTCATGATCGCATGTTCGTGATTAATTATTGTTAAATAATTATTACGTGATCGTGCATATAAAATACTTATCGTGTTCTAACACGTACGTAATACGTAAACTCCTAACACGTACTCGTAATCATGCTATATTAGGAAAGTTTTTAACTAGTACGTACGATCCTAAGGGTACTATGCATGGTAAAAGCATGCGGGTTTTACACTATAACATATGTAATAAACAAACTAAACGATCAGTTTGAACGCAAACTCATCATGGTTTCAAACAAACTGATATGATAAACTGTTTTAAAAAATCGTTTATAGATCTGTAACACCAGATCTGTTAATTAAAATTCTGTTTACTTAAAAACTGGTTTCCTAAAGAAACACAATCTTGGTTTCGAGAGAATACAGTTTGTATAAAAATAAGTTAATTAAATTAATATGATTTTAGCAAAAAAGTGTTTAATTTTGTTACACATAATCTGTTTTAAGACTGTAGGGAAACTATAACACTTTTATTTATAAATCAAATAAATTAAATTAATTAAATTAACATAAAACAAATAACAGAATATAAATAATAGAAAAATAAATACAGACATAACTATAAACGATAATTAAATAAAACACTAAAATAATAAAAAGACTTACTAAATCACCAGCAAGTCGAGGCACGTATAAGACACGCTTAGAACTAAAGAGCCGAGGCACGTGTTTGACACGCTTCCCTTAAAACAGATTCGTCGTCTGTTTCCCAGGGTACAACAGCCGAAACAGTAAGTTGTACTGTCGGACTTAACAAAACTGCCCGGAATTTCATCTTTACAGATGCGTACTCCATATGTTGGAAATCAATAATAATACTTATTGATTTGATGTGTAAAAAAGTTATGGAATTAGGCCTCTATTTATACACAATAGACTCCCTTCCAGTTTACTCATCCCACCGATGTGGGACAAAAAATAAACTATTTTTCCTCTTTAAGCATGGTACCAAATGCCTAACTTTGAGACACGATATCTCATTCACATCACCTTCATTTTGGACACATAAAGGCTCATTGCGAAGCTCTCTTCAAAGAGAACGCGAACCTATAAAGTATTACTAATATATATGATACATACATATACATAATTGTGTCCAAATTTGGTCAAAAATTATTTTGCCAACAATATTTTCCAACAAGGGATGGCCTCGATGATTTTTGATGCGCTTATGTACTTTTTAACAATAACTCTAATTCCCGTCAAAACACCTCCATCGACCGTCTTGTAGAAGCCTTTGAAGCGTTCTCTTGGTGCACTATCAAAGGTGAAAGGTTGTAGTTGATTAGGATCGTGTATATGACTAACACCACCGAAGGGCCCGAGTGACTCCTTATTAGTCTTAATCCAAACGACAAAATCTTGTGGGGCATGCTAGACGTCACCATTTTCTCCAGGATACACAAAATTTATACACATAATGATACATGTATTGCTGTGACGGACATAAATTTCCTTAATATCAGTTTGGCCGAACCCTAACCATGGTTCTCCTGAGGTGCAGAATGCACCTTGCATACTCATATTGTAATCAATTTAAATTCACTACAACAATACTGAACCTAGGGACGCCCTTTTTCTAGGGTCGACTTAGTCGTCCCTAGATTAAGGGGGGACCCACCACTTTTACAACAAAAACTTGGTCAAAAAGGCTGTGGAGACAAAGTGGGGACCACAAATCCTAGGGACGACTAAGTCGTCCCTAGGTTAAATAAATGTATTTTCCCAGTTTTTTAATCTTTTTTATTTATTTAAAATTATTTAAAATTAATATAAATATTTTTAAAAAAAAAGTTTAAAATGAAAGTGGACCCACATAACTTAGGGACGACTAAGTCGTCCCTAGGTTAAGTAAATTTATTTTCCCAGTTTTTTTATCTTTTTTATTTATTTAAAATTATTTAAAATTAATATAAATATTTTTTTAAAAAACGTTTAAAACAAAAGGTGGGGCCCTTGTAACCTAGGGACGACTAAGTCGTCCCTAGGTGAAGGAAAATTTATTTTTTCCCTTTTTTGTCACTTGTATTTATTTAAAATTATTTAAAATTAATTTAATTATTTTATTTAAAAAAAACTTTATTATAGTTAAAAATAACTTTATACATATTTAAAAATAACTTTATACATATTAAAAAAACTTTATACATATATAAAAAAAACTTTATACATATTTAGAAAAAAAATATACATATTTAAAAATAACTTAATACATATTTAAAAAAAACTTTATACATATTTAAAAAAAACTTTATACATATTTAAAAAAAATATATATTTATTTAAAAAAAACTTATACGTATTTAAAAAAAAAACTTTAGATATATATTTAACATTTAAACACGCGCTTAATTAAACATATATATTACAGCGATAATAGATTCATAAATAAGAAAAAAAACACATCACAAACTAGTTAAAACTAAACGTACAGATTAACATATAATAATAAAATACAAATTAACTCATTAAAATAACAATTAGATTACTACTCAAAGCTAAGATTTTCCATTTCATTTAAAAGCACATGAAGTATTGCAGCCGATTGACATGCGTGGTCTTCAGGATGCCTTTCCATTTCTAGTCTTGTCTCTAGCATCTTTATCTTTAGATCTTTGATCTTACAATTAGAGCACTCAGTGGGTGCAGATTGAGAATGACCTGTAGAAGAACTTGGATGTGAACCTTGAGGTGTTGAAGATCCAGGGAAAGATCTTATACGGAGTTCGAGATCAAAATCATCCTTCCATTTAAAATATTTACATCCATAATCATCTGTTTTTGGCTGTTACAAAGTAAACAAATAACATGACATGTCATTTTAATAATCACACGTATTACATAACTAAAACATTTGATTGTTTACCTTCGAAAGAGGACGTGCATAGTAAGTTTACCAAAGCTATGAGGTTGATGTGACTGTCTCAACACAATATATCCCTTTCTACATGTACACTTATAAGCTTCAAGCGGATCCATCTTATGCAAAATCGGGTGGTGGTGGTGGTGAATTTGGTATGAGAGGATAAGAGTTTGTGAGGATAAGAGCTACCATAAATAAAGATAAAAATTTAGGGTCGACACATTTAGGGACGACTTAGTCGACCCTAGCTTTCCCGCCAACATTTTCCCGCTAGCATTTACCGCCAACATTTCCCGCCAATATTTGATCACTTAAACATGCTTAAGCTCAGTATTTTTAGCTTAATGGTCACCTCAGAGCAATAATAACATATTGTCTTACACTCTTACTATATAATCATGATTAGTTTTGTAATAATGACAATTGACTAATACTCATCTTCTATAACGTATAACCCTAGCATATGGATTCATCGGTTGAACCAATAACGTATAATCGTAACATATGGATTCATCGGTTGAACCTATTACGTATAACCCTAGCATATGGACTCATCGGTTGAACCTATAACGTCTAACCGTAACATATCGACTCATCGGTTGAACATATAACGTATAACCGTAACATATGGACTCATCGGTTAAACCTATAACGTATAACCCTAGCATATGGACTCATCGGTTGAACCTATAACGTATAACCGTAACATATGGGTTCATCGGTTGAACCTATAACATATAACCCTAGCATATGGACTCATCGGTTGAACCTATAACGTATAACCGTAACATATGGATTCATCGGTTGAACCTATAACGTATAACCCTAGCATATGGACTCATTGGTTGAACCTATAACGTATAACCGTAACATATCGACTCATCGGTTGAACCTATAACGTATAACCGTAACATAGTGACTCATCGGTTAAACCTATAACGTATAACCCTAGCATATGGACTCATCGGTTGAACCTATAACGTATAACCCTAACATATCGACTCATCGGTTGAACCTATAACGTATAACCGTAACATATGGACTCATCGGTTAAACCTATAACGTATAACCCTAACATATCGACTCATCGGTTGAACCTATAACGTATAACCGTAACATATCGACTCATCGGTTGAACCTATAAAGTATAACCCTAACATATCGACTCATCGGTTGAACCTATAACGAATAACCCTAACATATGGACTCATCGGTTAAACCTATAACGTATAACCCTAGCATATGGACTCATCAGTTGAACCTATAACGCATAACCGTAACATATGGACTCATCGGTTAAACCTATAACGTATAACCCTAGCATATGGACTCATCGGTTGAACCTATAACGTATAACTGTAACATATGGAGTCATCGGTTGAACCTATAACGTATAACCCTAGCATATGGACTCATCGGTTGAACCTATAACGTATAACCGTAACATATCGACTCATCGGTTGAACCTATAACGTATAACCGTAACATATGGACTCATCGGTTAAACCTATAACGTATAACCCTAGCATATGAACTCATCGGTTGAACCTATAACGTATAACCGTAACATATGGATTCATCGGTTGAACCTATAACGTATAACCCTAGCATATGGACTCATCGATTGAACCTATAACGTATAACCGTAACATATCGACTCATCGGTTGAACCTATAACGTATAACCGTAACATATCGACTCACAAGGGTATATGGTTGATAGGTGTGTAAACACCCATCCTTTTAACCACTTAGCTACAATAATAACCAAGCCAAAACGTGTATTTTATGTCGTAAATGTCGGAATTATGCGTGGTTTGTGTTTTTTGTTGTGATTTAGGACGAAAATGTGAAAAGGGGAGAAAACACGGGCATTCACGGGCTTTTATCGAAGAAAAAGACGAAAGACGAAGTCAAGAAATCAAGAGTGCAAAAAGAACGGAAGTCCAAGACCAATTCTGAAGATTTATCGAAGAAAAAGTCAAAAGACGGAAGTTTACTAAAGGCCGAAGAACTCAAGTCTTATTTATGAAGAAATTTCAAGACGAGTTTAAAGAAATCCCGAGACAGAGTCATTAAAGTCGAAGAACTAAGAAGATTAAGGACTTAATGATGCAATTAAAGAAAGAAGAAAGAGGGGAGCAAGCTTCCTAAGCACCTCCCTAATCCTCCTATAAATAGTTTTCATTTCCTTTCATTTGTTCTTGTTGGCTAAATGTGACAATTAGTCTTCCACACTTTAATTACTTGTTCTTTAATTACATGTCATTTAATTAATTGTCTTGCACCTTAAATACATTTAATTTCAAGTAAGTTTCCTTTTAATTATTGTCAATCTTTACTTTTATTGTCAATCTCCTATCTTCCTTTCTTGTTTGATCTTAAATATTTATGCTTTATGTTCATGTTCATGTTTTTGATGTTTTATTGATTTGATTAAAGTGGGTTTTGATTATTTTGATTATTATTGTTAGTTTGATTGTTTTGGTTTGATAGATTGTCATTAGTTGATTATTTGTTATTAGTTTGATTTAATCTTGTGGTTGATTTTAATTAATTTTGTTTAGATTCGTGTTATTTGTCTCTCCTTGTTCTTCGCTTTCTGAAACTGTTTCCCAGGAAAACATTCCGAATCAAAGCATTTGTTCTGATTCAAGGGTTTCAGTTGATTATTCCGAACGAAGATTGTTTGTTGAATATTCCGAATAAAGGGCTTTCATTCGGAATAAGTGACATATTCCGGATAAAGCTTTTATTCCGGATCAGTGGATATTCCGAACCAAGAGGATATTCCGGATCAAGGGAGGTTCATTCGGAATAAGCAACATTCCGAATCAGGGGAATTCATTCGGAACTAGTTCATTCGGAACTAGTTCATTCGGAACATTCCGAATGAAGGTTTTGAGCTTTTATTCCGGATCAACAGAATATTCCGAGTCAAGGGAAAGTATTCCAGATCAGCGAGTTCATTCGGAACATTCCGAGTGAAGGAGTTTATTCGGAACATATTCCGAATCAAGACTTTATTCCGGGTCAACAAGATCATTCCGAACCAAGCTTCATATTCCGAACCAAGTGAACATTCCGGATCAAGGCTTATATTCCGAGTGAAGGACTTATTCCGGATAAGTGACATATTCCGAAAAAAGAATTTATTCCGGATCAAGGTTTTATTCCGGTTGAACATTTTATTCCGAATCAAGGGTTTTGGTAAATATTCCGAGTGAAGAAGAATCATTCCGAACGAAGGTGACATTCCGGATGAGTGATTATTCCGAACGAAGGATTATTCCGAATGAGCTGTTTTCAGGTTCTTTTTAAGTTTCTGTTTTTAAGTTTTAATTGTTAAGCTTTATTTTTCCCGCCTTTTTCATTAGTCGCACTTTAAGTTTAAATTGCCTTAGATTTAATTTAAGCCTTGCCTTAGTTTAAGTTTTAGTTGCGTTTTAAGTTTGCCTTAGATAGTTTTAAGTTTGCATTCTTTACTTTAAGCACCTTTTAATTTTTCGTCACGTTTTTAAATTCCCGTCATTTATTTTAAATTAGAGTTAGATTTATTTTACCTGCTCTTTACTTTAAAGTTTTGCACTTTTTAATATACTACAACGACACAACTTTTGTTTCCACCAAAGACAGCTGAGTCGCATAGTTAACCAGTTATCAATACGATTATACATACATCAACGAACAATTTTTATAACTAAAATCTAGTTATTAAATGGCGCCGCTGCCGGCTCTTTTCGTAAAGATTAACGGTTTTCTGTGAGAGACGCGTTGCTTTTTGGTATCCGTTCATTCGTGAGCGTTATTTTTCTTGCTTAAAAATTTCAAAAAAAACCATAAAAATTAAAAATTTGCAAAAATCCATAAAAATTAAAAAATTTCAAAAATCCAAAAAGATTTTATTTTTATAGTGTATATATATTCTCTTTGTGTTTGGTATTGTTTTCTTTTGATTTCGCAGGTGTATGCGTACTAGATCTTCTACTTATCAAGAGCCCGAGACTCCTGAAGATTTAGCTATGGCAGGTGTGAACAACAACAATAATCCACCGCACCTCAATAGTAACAACAACAATGTTCTTCCACAGCCCGATCTTCGGACAATGGAGGAGCTTTGTCAACCCACCATGTTTGGACGAGGAGGACCGATTGCGCCGATGCAAATCACGGCTCCGGAGTTTTCGTTGAAGCATCATAAGATCCAGCAAGTGCAAACTAATCCATTCGCCGGAATGCTTGATGATGATGCCAACAAACACCTCGACAAATTCATTACTATCACTCAAAGCATGAAGTTCCCCGGTGCCACAATGGATGTTCTACGCCTACAGCTCTTTCCACATACTTTATCACACCACGCCGAGAAATGGTTTGATCGTCTCCCGAAGAATTCCATTCATACTTGGGATGACATGACTCAACGCTTTTTGTCGCGCTACTTTCCACCATCCATGGTCACGAGCCTTCGCAATCAAATCAGCGGTTTCATGCAAGACCCCGATGAATCTCTCTTTGATGCTTGGGAAATATATAATGTTTTGATCGATAATTGTCCAAACCACAACATGCTCCCTGTGACCTTAATTGATACTTTCTACAACGGTTTGACTTTTCGTGATCGTGATACCATTAATGCAGCCGTCGGTGGCACATTTATGAAAAGGAGACCCGAGGAGTGTAGAGAGCTTATTGAGAACATGACTACTCATCAAAGAAATTGGGATTCCTCCGCTTCTTCAAGGAACAACCCGAGAGTCAATGTTTCTTCTACTTCAGCAAACCCCGATATGACCGAATTCACCCGCATGAAGGCCGAAATGAACAAAAATATCTTGCTTCTCGCTACAAACCAACAACAAGTTAAAGCGGTAGACAATCCATGTGAGACATGCGGCGGTCCACACTCATACACTGATTGTCCTTCTACTCAAGGATATCCGAAAAACGTGTATGCGGCTTATGGTAATTATTCACCGGAAAATTACCAAGCCCGACCTCAAGGGGATCGAAATTTGCTGAGTTACCGGTCAAACAACTATCTTTCACCCGGTTTTTCGCCTCAAAACCAAAACCTCAACAACAACTACAATAGAAGCAACCAAATCCCACCTCGAGCTTCTAATCATTATCACCCACCCGCTCAACAAGCCCCACCCATTAATCAAGATGTTGAAGCATTAATGAGAACCCAAGGTGAGCAAATTAAGAATCTGCAGAGCCAAATTATCAATTTGAAAGGGGATATCACCAAGCAAGGGAATGACATTAGATCCGAGCTTCGAGATAATATACAATCCTCCTTTAGCAATCAAACAAATTATTTGAAGAATATGCTGGCTAGTTTCTTACCCACCACTCAACCTTCTACTTCGAGTTCTCTACCTTCAAACACCGTCACCAACCCGCGAGCGAATGTGAGTGCTATTACTACCCGTAGTGGAGTTACTTTAGTAGGACCACCTATCCCGCCCCCATCATCTACACCTCCTCCACCATCATTTATCCCTACTCCTCCCACACCTAGTATTAGTACACCATTACCGTCTCCACCTCGTCATGACGAAGTACCCACCAAGAATCCTCCACCAACCCCACCTTCAACATCTCAACCTTTACCTGCTACACCTACACCTTCCACCTATAAACCCAAAATTCCTTATCCATCTCGCTTAGGCAAGGCCAAAATGCACACCAAGGATGACATCCAAGTGTCAAACTATTTGAAGAAAGTTTCGGAAATGACTGTCACTTTTCCCCTTGTTGAAGCTCTAGCACAAATGCCTAAATTTGTTAAGATGTTTAAGGAATTTCTTAGCAAGAAGGAGCAGATGGCCGAGTTTATTAATACTCGATTGAATGAAAATTGTTCTGCCGTCCTTCTTAAAGAACTTCCGGAAAAACTTGGAGATCCCGATCGTTTTGTGCTACCTTGTACTTTTAACCAAACCGACAAATTTACTGCCTTAGCCGATCTCGGGGCCAGTATCAATTTGATGCCTTTAAGTGTTTGGAAAAAGTTATCATTGCCCGACCTTACACCCACCAAAATGACTCTTGAGCTTGCCAATCGCACTCTCGCTTACCCCGTTGGTATTGCCGAAGATGTGTTCATTAAAGTTGGCACATTCACTTTTCCGGTCGACTTTGTCGTTGTTGATTATGAAATGGACCCTCGTATTCCGTTAATACTTGGACGCCCATTTTTGAGAACCGGTCGAGCTTTAATAGATGTGGATAAGTGTGAGCTCATCTTAAGGGTCGGGGATGATGCACAAGTTTTTGAAATGGGAAAGCTTACAAGCAAATCCTATGGAAGAGAATCAGCGAATATGATTAATGTGCTCGATGATTTTGTCGTCTACAACAATTCTCTATTCGATTCTTGCATTGATAATCCACTCTTTCAAGATGATGTGGATGATTCTCTCTCCAATTTGGAACCTTCACCCATATATGATTCTCCACCGATCTATGATGCTTATGATGATAATTCTAGTTCCGATGGAGATGATTATGATGACTTTACTTCTGAGTATCCAGAGATGCCCACTTTCGATGATTTTGATGAGGCCGATACTCTTTCGAGTGATTCTTCTCATGATGAAGATCCTCCACCTACATCACATGATCCTACTTTGGATGATTACTCATTTGAGGAAGACTTCTCTACTTTTCTTAATACATACTTCCCTCATGAGAGTGATGCTCCTCCTTTAGACTTTGATGATTATGGTCCCTTGATCCTACTTCGGATTTGAAGAAAATTATTTCAAAGGATAAGCAACCGGACGACACCAACGTCCGCAACACGTATGATTTGACACCTCTTTATCCACCTTCTGAGGACGAGGTTGTGCATCTTCTTCGCGGATCATCTTCAAATTCTGCTGAGCCTGAGTGCTATTTTCCCCTAAAGGAAAAGGTGTTCGACCCCGGTATCGATATTCTTAAGCCATCTCAGTATCCATCTGATGAAATAAAAGGAAAAATCTTTGGAACTATTGGAGATATGCTTGCACCTCTTCGCCCTTGCTACCACCGTGCTCCATCTTTGCTTAAGGGAACCTTGCCTATTCTTCTTTGGCTTGCCTTGTTCGCCTTAAGCTTATGCTATTTGATGGACGAAAACTATGTATTTGATCCCTATGGATATGTTTCATGCTTCTTCCTATGCTAATCAAGGTCGAGTCAGGCTCACGACTCGGTGAACAAAAATCAAGCGCTTCTTGGGAGGCAACCCATGTATCTATCTTTTAGCTTTCTTTATCCTAAGTGTAGGGAGACCCGTTGGTGTTTGCTATTTCCTCTCTTCTCATATTCAGGGATTCGAGCGCTCAATGATCCACTCTTGATGATTTTTGACGACCGTGATTCCGTGTTTTCCGTCTTCCCGGTTCTATCCTAAACTCTTTTCGATTCACTATTTTATATTTTCCAATATTAAAATAGGAATCTCGTTAGTTGTCTTTTCCTTAGCGAGATTTAAACAAAGTGCACAATGTCCTAAGTGTAGGGGAGTTTACTCCCACATGCTTAAACATTGAGGACAATGTTTATGTTAAGTGTAGGGGGGACTTCTATCGAAGTTAAGTGGCATTTTCCTTGTATTTGTTCTCATTTTAACCGGAAAATCAATTTTTTGACATTTTTCAAAATTTTTGATCTATTTTGGCCTATTAGTTTTACCTTTGTATAGTTATTATCTTTCTTTTCTAGAATAAATTTTTAATAAAGTGGTTTTAATTTTCAAACGTTGTGAATCTTTTGACTCAACCCGAGTTTACTTATCTAAGTTTACTCTAGCTAGTATCCTTAACGTGTTTAAGTCAAGTTTTGCTAGGCTTTTATATAGGGAGCTATAAAACGCGAAAGTCTTAACTCTCACGGGCTAAGAACAAGAACTTTTCGCAAGTTCCTATAATTGATCCTAGAGAGTTGTTTATCAAGGGAACTTTAAAATGCGATTTCTAAACTTGAAAAAGTATAAAAATTTGCAAGATCCTATAGACGACTCGAAAACCTAAAACTTTGATTTAATAGGCTAAGCATCCACGAGTGTCATTCCTTGAGATTTTAAACTGTGGAGAACGAGAGATGATAGAGTCAATTATAAGTTTGGTATTCTTTTGTGAATTTATGTGAGTTAATTATAAGCCTATTCTCCCATCGCCTGCTAATAAATTTATCTGCAATAAATAAGTTTGTACGATTTGAAAAGTTACTTAGCTTCTAGCCCAAGATCGTTAAAAAGTTGCTCGGTATGGATTAGAGTTCATAGCCAAGGCATAACTTATTGAAGCGGGATGCGAAGATTGGCGAGTCCAAAAAGGCCCTAACAAGGCATGAGGGCTACATTTTGTTGCTAAAGATCCAAAAGTGATGTGAAGAATCATTTATCAAAAATTAATATGAAGGATCGAGACACACGACGAAAAGCAAATACTCCCGTAAAGATCATGGAGAAGTCTATCCAAAAAGGCCCTAAAAAGGTATGAGGATAAATAGATCCAAGTCCAAAAAGGAGGCGGATCGTTGTATATCAAAGTCCAAAATAAAGATTGGAGAAAAATGAAGAAGTCGTGGTCCAAATATGAAGAATCTCTCAAAACTTCAAGTGAAGAAATTCCTATTATGAAGAGAAGACCATTATTTCATGAATGTCTCTCAAGATTTAAAGTATGAAGTCGCTGCCAAATATCGGTCCGAGAAAGGTCTCAAATCGCGAAGCGAGTTATGCCAAGATATGAACTTTATGAGGTCCCGAGAAGCAGTTTTAAAAGATTTTGTCCTTTAGCTAACTATTGATTATATCGTCCCACTTTATTTTCAGTCTTAATAACTATCAAAATAAGTCAACAATGCATCCTCGTGATCATTCAAGACAACAATAAAATATAAGAGATACACCTAGGAATAAGGGAGTCTAAGTAAATAATTGGCCCACATGAGTTCGTGTTAGTTTGCTAACTTATAATAACAATGATCTCGTTTTTAAGCTTGGTTTGGAGAAAGTGAAAAATTGAGGATGATGATCATTCATGACATTTCCAAAACCCTAAGGTAAGTTTTTTATTTCTTTACTTGTTTTCTATCTCTTTAATAAAGGCCAAGGTGGATTGATTGTGATGAAAAGTGTAATCTTGCTTTGTAACTAATGCATTGCATGAGGACATTGCAATGGTCAAGTGTAGGGGATTTGATAGGTGTGTAAACACCCATCCTTTTAACCACTTAACTACAATAATAACCAAGCCAAAACGTGTATTTTATGTCATAAATGTCGGAATTATGTGTGGTTTATGTTTTTGTTGTGATTTAGGATGAAAATGTGAAAAGGGGAGAAAACACGGGCATTCACGGGCTTTTATCGAAGAAAAAGACAAAAAACGAAGTCAAGAAATCAAGAGTGCAAAAAGAACGGAAGTCCAAGACCAATTCTGAAGATTTATCGAAGAAAAAGTCAAAAGACGGAAGTTTACTAAAAGCCGAAGAACTCAAGTCTTATTTATGAAGAAAATTCAAGACGAGTTTAAAGAAATCCCGAGACAAAGTCATTAAAGTCGAAGAACTAAGAAGATTAAGGACTTAATGATGCAATTAAAGAAAGAAGAAAGAGGGGAGGAAGCTTCCTAAGCACCTCCCTAATCCTCCTATAAATAGTTTTCATTTCCTTTCATTTGTTCTTGTTGGCTAAGTGTGACAATTAGTCTTCCACCCTTTAATTACTTGTTCTTTAATTACATGTCATTTAATTAATTGTCTTGCACCTTAAATACATTTAATTTCAAGTAAGTTTCTTTTTAATTATTGTCAATCTTTACTTTTATTGTCAGTCTCCTATCTTCCTTTCTTGTTTGATCTTAAATATTTATGCTTTATGTTCATGTTCATGTTTTTGATGTTTTATTGATTTGATTAAAGTGGGTTTTGATTAATTTGATTATTATTGTTAGTTTGATTGTTTTGGTTTGATAGATTATCATTAGTTGATTATTTGTTATTAGTTTGATTTAATCTTGGGGTTGATTTTAATTAATTTTGTTTAGATTCGTGTTATTTGTCTCTCCTTGTTCTTCGCTTTCTGTTACTGTTTCCCAGGAAAACATTCCGAATCAAAGCATTTGTTCCGATTCAAGGGTTTCAGTTGATTATTCCGAACGAAGATTGTTTGTTTAATATTCCGAATAAAGGGCTTTCATTCGGAATAAGTGACATATTCCGGATAAAGCTTTTATTCCGGATCAGTGGATATTCCGAACCAAGAGGATATTCCGGATCAAGGGAGGTTCATTCGGAATAAGCAACATTCCGAATCAGGGGAATTCATTCAGAACTAGTTCATTCGGAACATTCCGAACGAAGGTTTTGAGCTTTATTCTGGATCAACAGAATATTCCGAGTCAAGGGAAAGTATTCCGGATCAGCGAGTTCATTCGGAACATTCCGAGTGAAGGAGTTTATTCGGAACATATTCCGAATCAAGACTTTATTCCAGGTCAACAAGATCATTCCGAACCAAGCTTCATATTCCGAACCAAGTGAACATTCCGGATCAAGGCTTATATTCCGAGTGAAGGATTTATTCCGGATAAGTGACATATTCCGAATAAAGAATTTATTCCGGATCAAGGTTTTATACCGGTTGAATATTTTATTCCGAATCAAGGGTTTTGGTAAATATTCCGAGTGAAGAAGAATCATTCCGAACGAAGGTGACATTCCGGATGAGTGATTACATTCCGGATGAGTGATTATTCCGAACGAAGGATTATTCCGAATGAGCTGTTTTCAGGTTCTTTTTAAGTTTCTGTTTGTAAGTTTTAATTGTTAAGCTTTATTTTTCCCGCCTTTTTCATTAGTCGCACTTTAAGTTTAAATTGCCTTAGATTTAATTTAAGCCTTGCCTTAGTTTAAGTTTTAGTTGCGTTTTAAGAGTGCCTTAGATAGTTTTAAGTTTGCGTTCTTTACTTTAAGCACCTTTTAATTTTTCGTCACGTTTTTAAATTCCCGTCATTTATTTTAAATTAGAGTTAGATTTATTTTACCTGCTCTTTACTTTAGAGTTTTGCACTTTTTAATATACTACAACGACACAACTTTTGTTTCCACCAAAGACAGCTGAGTCGCATAGTTAACCAGTTATCAATTCGATTAGACATACATCAACGAACAATTTTATAAATAAAATCTAGTTATCAATATTTGTAACTCTTTAAGGGTTAGCATGCCCAACAGGCTTTTGTCATTTGGAATTAAAACTAATAAAGACTGACACCGCCCATGGGGGGTGTTAGTCATGCGATCCTAATAAATTGCAACAGTTCTCTTTGAACAATGCTCCAAGAGAACACTTCAAAAGCTTCCACGGGGCGGTCGATGGAGGTAGTTTTGACAGGAATTGGAGTTATTGTTAAGAAGTATATAAGCACATAAAAAACATCGAGGTCATCCCCACATCCTCCATCTGATTCGCCATCTGAGTACATCCCCAACGTCCTCGAACTACTAGGCAGACTTGTCAATCTACTAAAAGGTAGGTATGGTGAAGGGGAGAAAGAAGCAAACAAACGTCGTTTTACTTTATCAGTTTCAAAATAGTGCATCTCTCCAAAGGTTTTTAAGATCGTTGTTGTCATTGGTTGTGAAGTTATGGAAGATGTTTTTGTATACAATTACATTTGGAGATAAATTCAGAGATAAATAGAAAGTATAGAAAGTGTAGGGTTGGTAAAAGTGTGTTTAATGTTGAGGCAAAGGGCAAAAGGTACCTACCAAATTTATTATGGTGCATTCTAATTGAACATTCAAATTTGACATGCAATCACTTTTACAACAACTTATTTTTCGGAAAATTATTAAAGAAATATATATAGTACAACTAGCGTGCAAAACATTTATTATCAACGGGCAACAACACAAAACTCGTAAAGGGTTTGGTTACCCATACCCCCTTTTTCTACAAGTAATAACCCCGCCTAATTTTAAAAAAATAATTTATTTTTTATTTTTTTTTATTTTTTATAATTTTGTTTGTATTATAAAACTATGAAATAAAAAGAGCGGAAAGGAAATTATTAAGTCTGATAAGTCAAAAGCAGTAAAACATGAAAAATGCGGAGTCGTAAGCTGTTTTTCCCAGTTAATAAAATTAGTAAAACTACTCAAAAAATATGCGGCACTGAAATTATAACTTTTTACTGTTTAAAATTTATAACATATACAAAATACGGAACAAAAAGACATAAAAACTGTCTGTTCCTGTCAATATACAATGTATAAGTGGGTATTGGTGGTAGAAAAGGGTTAGAGGGTAGGAATAACATGACCCCTCGTAAAATACAATTGTTAGCCGCAATATATACAGTTATCACCAGGGGTGAGCATAAGGTCAAAACCGTACTGGACCGACACTGTTTTAGCCCCAAGCCACGAACCGAATGTGTCCGGTCTGGGTTGTTCTGGTTCGGTTCTTCGGTCTGTTTGGTCCGAGAAGTAAAATTACCGTTGTACGTAAACCGGACCGAGGACGGAACATGTGGTAAAGTGTCGACCGAGTACGGGTTTGGTCGCGTCAGTCGGGTTGGGGCCGGTTCGTTTGAGTCGGCGGTCCGATATGCTCATCCGTGGTTAGCACTACAAAATTTTTTCTAAATGATGGAGTCCGGCATTTGACGATCCAAAAGTAAAGACCTTCTGATCCAACAATTACCCGCAGAGTATATCCCAAATAGCTTAAGGCAGACTAACGATGCCTAAATATATAAACCACGGACTAAACCTACCCAAATACTATATAGAAGGAATTGATCCTAGCATATAATTATCGACTCAAAAACTACACTAAAACTTAGAATTCACATACAAGGAAGCTATAAAGCGAATAGAGCTCAATTTGTACGAAATAAGCAGGTGACATAGTTTTTATGTGCAATATAAACAGCCAGCAGTACAAACATTGTTGTAAAAGATGACTTGGATCAAACATGAATAGCCTTTACTTATTTAACAAAGCGAGAAAACTACAAGTCTGCAATAGCTTATTAATTACTTTGAAGGAAACAAGAACAAAGCACTACTGTCCACCTATTATCATTTTTTGAGAATATAAATGATAATGAGCGGAATCGATGAATAACAAATCAACTCAGTGAACCCCGAAACTCCAAACAAAGACTTGGTAGAAACTATGAAAGGTAAGGTAAACCAAACAAGTTTTCATACACAGAACATAAAACAACAATGCAATACCAGCTACAACAAGTTATCCTATTGGAGATGGAAAACATGGAACTGCATTGTAGTGCATCAGATTGAAAGTTGGGAAGATAATTGACGAGCATGGCTGACTGATGGTGTAGCAGATGAAGAAAATGTTAGAAATTTTGGTGGATTACAATAATCTGAGAGTCGTGTCAAACACTTTCAGATCAAAGTATTAGGATGGTTCTATCGAAATCTTCAATCGGATAAAACTCAGATTTGAACTGTTCACGTGTTTTGTTGTTATGATATCTGAACCAGAAAATGAAGAACATAAATGACCATAATAATGTCATACAAGTGTGCACTCCGCACAACCCCAACTTGATGAACGTTTATCACGATTACACATTGGTAAACTAAGTCAATCCATTACACACAAATCATTATTGGTAATACAAAATCACCAACAAATGATAGCATTGAAGGGGTTTGTGACTTGTAAAGGTTAGCATGCGAAGAGATTGGGCGGATATGGTTCAATAAAGAGTAAATCTGGGTTGATCAAAATTCTGGAGCTGCATCTTTTACGATATGCTACTACTATCACTACGTCTCAAATTATCAACAATGTCTTCTGCAACAGATGACCAACTGGAATTACTTAACTATCACTAAAGTAGTTTTGAGCTCGAGTTTTAGTGGTAGATCTCGAGCTTGCCAGTACTCTTCGTTTACACCCGTATTCATACCCATTCATCTTATTTTATAAGTGATAACATATATCAAAAACCAGTCCAAAGAAAACTAGCTTAGCATGTTTGTAAACAAATCGTAATAACCAAATATTAAAACCTAGACGGTGTGATCCAAACATATATATACTTCATTGTTTGTTCAAAGCACATTATTTAGCACGCGGTACTCGTAACTATTACCGCTTGTTTTGTCATACATTCCTAATATTGCATAAAACAGCCGGATCACGGTTTTTAGTTTTGTTTTGAATTAATCGGTTGCCTTTATTTGTATTTTTGAGTTTTGTTTTGAATGAATGCCTTTTAAAAAAAACATTCGAAATTACAGAACTCTTACGAGTCACTTGTTGTGGCTAATTTTGAAACTTTTCAGCTTATACACTTCGTGATTGCCTACCTAGTATGGTTGCGTTTTAAACTCGGATATGGACATGTAATAATGTTTAAAAACGGCGATTTGGGTCGGTAATAAAGGCAAGGTTACCTTTCATGTCTTTGCTACCGACCCGGATCACGGTTTTCAAACATCATCACATGTCCATACCGGCGTTTAAAACGCAACCACATTGAGTTGGTCTGGTCATGAAGAGTATCAGGCAATGGCGCGGGTGAAAGGTGCAGCTCGTATGAATGATGGAAGCCCAAGTACTGACGAACGGGCTTACTTGTTTCTGGAAGCCCGAGATCGCGTGGCGAAGATAGGTTTAGTAAAACGGGCATAACTTTTGCATCCTAAGTCCGTTTTCAGCACGTGACCTATCAAAACGTGTGTAAAAAGGAGGCGGGCGACGCTGTAACCACCTTTTAGCTGGTTATGGAATTTACAGGGCCCGAAAAAGCCTTTTTACTATCAGTTTTTTTACATATTTATGTTTGTTTCACTTTCAGTTGGACTTTGTCTTTGGGCTATATTCCAGCCCGTTGGATTTTTAGGGTTTTTCTTTGTTTGCAGTCATTATTTAATGAATCTGCTGTAACCCTAGCAAGACAGTTATCAGTTTAATAAAAGTTAAACCACTGGCCGTTGTGTTGCCAAGTTTTACCCTAATTTTTGGGCATTCTTCAGAATCAACGATTATTAGCAGAACTGTTTCTGACATTCCTTTTGTATCAACAAATCCAATTACCTATCTTTGCTACTTTGTTTTTAGTCTACATCAGTTGGTATCAAGAGCCAAAGTTCCTGATCAAGATGCCTCCAAGGAGAACTAGGCCTATTCAGGATGTGAATGAACATGAATTTGAGCAACGTATGATGGACAGAATGGAGGAGAGATTCTATCAAATTGTTGATCAATTTACCGACTAGATGAACAATTTGACGAGCAATAGGAGGCCTCGTAATCGTTTTCATGAGGATGAAGATGCAGATCTGGTACAAAATCTGCCTGCTGATGGTTCGTCTTTGATGAACAATCTGTAAGGTGACCAAGGAATAATCAAAGGGAGGATAATAGTAGGTGTTGGGAATCAGGAATGAGGACTAATGTACCTGAGTTTAATGGGATACTTTGAATCTCGATGGGTTCATTGATTGGCTTGTTATTGTTAAAGAAGTATTCGAATTCAAGGAAGTTATTTGAAACAAGAAGGTTTCATTGAACGCTACCAAGCTACGTGGTAGGGCATCTACGTGGTGGCAACAATTGAAGGTGACGAGCGGAAGAGTTGAGAAGTCAAAGATCACAAGTTGGCAGAAGATGAAAGGTCATGAGGGATAATTCCTCATAACTACTAGCGAATGATGTACAAGCGGTTACAGAATCTGAAACATGGTGCCAAGTCTGTTGAAGATTATAAAACCGAATTTTACCAACTAATTGCAAGGAATGACATTTAAGAGACAGAAGATCAGCTTGTCTCTCGATACATTGGTGGTTTAAGAGTCTAGATCATGGATTCTGTTAACGTGTTTGATCTGATAACACTTTCTGAAGCATATCAGCGTGCATTGACTTTTGAGAAGCAGAACCGACGAGTGGGGAGTTCGTCTTCTCCTGCAATAACAGGTGCTTCTGGTTCGGCATCTCATTTTGCCCTAAGTCAGGCTAAAGCAGTTGTTGAGAATACTGGATAAGTTTCTAAAGCGACCGGTAGTGGTGGGTTCAAGTGCTTTAACTGTGGTAAACCTGGTCACCGACAGTCAGAGTGTAAGAAGGCTGGGAAGAGGCAGTTTTTTATTGAACCTGAGGAAGATGATGATGTGGCTTATGATGATTACGTGGGAGACGCAGTCTATGATGCAGAACCTGAGTATGAGGAGGAATATGTGTCTGGAGATGTGGGGTAAATTTGGTGGTAAGACGCTCCTGCTTAACACCTAAACTGATGGTGATGATTGGCTCAAACACAACATCTTTCAGTCAAGTTGTACCATTATGTGTAAGGTTTGCACTTTTGTATGTCATTCAGGTAGTTGTGATAATTAGATAGTTGAAGATGCAGTCAAGAAATTAGGTTTGAAAACTAAAAATCGACCCAAACCTTATAAGTTACAATGGCTTAAAAGGGCAGCGAGATAACAGTTTTCAAGTGTGTCCATGTTACATTTTATGTAGGAACAACATATAAGGATACTGTTTGGTGTCATGTAGTGCCCATGGATGCTTGTCACTCGTTGTTGGGTACACCTTGGGATTATGATCGTCACATTACTCACAACGGGAGAGCTAATACTTATAGTTTCCTATTTGAGGGTGTGAAGATTACTTTGATGCCGAATAAACCCAAGGAAGTAGTTAATAAACCCACTAGTACCTTACTAACTCTTTTGCAGTTTGAAGACAAGTTGGAGGTGGGGGATGATGTTTTTGTTCTAATTGGGAAGGAGGTTGCTGAAGAGAGTGAAATTCCGGAAGCCATGATTCCTTTACTTGAGGATAGTCTGATGTTTTCCCAGATGAATTACCCGATGGGTTGCCACTATTACGTGACATCCAACATCATATTGATCTAGAGCATGGGTCACAACTTCCTAACAGACCACATTATAGGATGAGCCCGGGAGAACATGAGGAGTTGCGCAGGCAGGTTGAGGAGCTGGTTTCCAAGGGTTATGTTCGTGAGATTATGAGCCTGTGTGCGGTTCCTGCCCTATTGACTCTAAAGAAGCATTAGGCATGTATATGAATTTTGGTATTGGACTTGGGTTATATATTTTTTTAAGCCATGACATATCTTTCAATTTCATTCAGTATTTTTTATTTAATATATTGAACTTATTTGTATTAAAAAATAAAAAAATAAAAATAAAAATGTAAGTGGGTGAGCCTAAATGAATAAGAGCGAAAAATGTAATGAGCGAAAAATTATGTTTGTTTTGACATTGACGTATTTCATTGAGTAATCACGTGGTGCCTTTTATGTTTAGGTAGATATCTCGCCAGACATGTCATGAATGCACATCCTCATGTACTTTTATATTAATAACATCTAATGTAGAAAGAGTGAAATGGAATAAAAGGAATACAAGTTTTCCTTTTCTTAAAAAAATTCTTGTTGTTATTGTTGTGCTTTGAGTTTTGTTTCTTTTCTTATATTCATAAAAGAAATGTGGGATCTAAACGTGTCGCCTGATCGAAGAACAGACGACCCTGAAGATATTAAAGGTAAACAAATAAGACAAGAAGTACCTAGATGTGTAAACGGTGGAAAGTATATTGCTAATATATGGATTTAACCCTTATAAATAGAAGTGGAAAATTAAATCGAAACATAAATTAAAAGGAACGTAGACAATCATAAAAACTAGGGGTGGCAATTTTCGATACGACACGATAAACGACACGAACCGAACACGAAGTTAAACAGGTTTGCGTTGAGGATAAACAAGTTTGGGTCAAAAATAGGTCAACCCGTATAACCCGTTTGATTATTGGGTCGTGTTTGGGTTGAGTAAATAATCATTAGGTCAACACGTGAACCCGCTTAAGTATATATAAGTCTCTAAAAATTAAATATATAACTTTAGCTTTATGTTAGATTTGGATTAAATATATTTTATTATATAGTTAATAGGAGTGAATTATCATTACAATTCATATATCATCGAAATTGTTTCATAACTATTTGTATGTTATGTTTATCACTTTTAACATCTTTTATATCATTTTTTGCATATAAGTTAGTCAGATTGACAAAACATCATCCTTATTAACCGCTTGTCATATTTACTTAAACATGTGAAACGGGCCAAAAACGAGTAACTCGTGTTACGCAAGTATGGGTTAGGGTTGCGTTTCTTGACCCGATTAATAAATGGGTTGTGTTTGGGTTAAGGTTATAATAACACGTCAACTCGCGAACCCGAATAGGTCGACACGAACACGACTCAGTTACCACCCCAAATAAAAAAAATCAAATAAATACTTGAAAAAAACTTTAATTAATTTGTTTTTTTTAAATCCATTAGAGGGGACATGGACAATCAAACTAATCGGTTAAAAAGGCAAGGTTACCTTACCTATCTTTGTTACCGACCCGGTCCACGATTTTCAAACATTGTCACGTATCCATACTGGCATTTTAAAGCGCAACCACATTGTGTTAGTCCAATCGTGAAGAGTATAAGCTAGTGGCGCGGGTTAGAATTGCAACTCTTCATTAACTGTGACGCTATGTATGTCGTCAAGTAGATCCGACGTTGTTCACTCGCAATGAAGGCAAATACAATTTTCTCGTACAAATTTACGTATATGATATAATCTTTGTTGCGACATAAAAATTTTCTAATAGATTTGCGGAAATTATGTGTTCAAAATTCAAGATGTCAAGGGGCAAAATCTCATATTTTTTTCTCGGATTACAAATTTCTCAAAGTCCCAAAAGCGTCTTTATAAACCAGTCAAAATATGCCTTTCAATCAATAAAAAAATATTACTTTGAATCTTGTGACCCTGTGTATATTCCAACGGTGGAGAAATCCAAATTGAATGAATATTCAAGAGTTAATAATGGTGGCCTTTGTGTAGGAGATAAGGTTTAACAACCTCACTTCCATAGTTGTTTGTTTTACAGCACCAGGAGTGGTGGCGTCGTGGGGTGCCAAACCCACGGCGTTGGTCGCGTGATGACTCCGAGCAACGAAAAAACCCGCGGCGCGGGAACCCTACGTGGGTAAACCCACGTCGCATGGGTATGATTTAGAAAAAAAATTCATTTCACCCCCCCCCCCCCCCCCCCCCCAAGGTATAAAAACATGTAACCAGCCCTTTATTTTGTTTTGTGTTGTGTTTTGGTGGCCAAGATGTGGTGGTGGTGGTGGCTGTTGATGGCGGTAGAAGGGGTGGTGGTGGGCAGTGACGGAGCCAGTGGGGGGTTGGAGGGTGCTTGGCCCCCCCTAACACTGGCACACTTACCGAATCATAAATTGGTTTTAAAAAAAAAACTTACACATCTAGTGGCTCGACCAAAAAGATGGTTTTGAGGAGGAAGATGAACCAGAAAGATGGTATATTGTTCTTTTACAGTTTTTTAATGACTTTAGTAGGTAGTGGAGTAATGGCTTTAATAAAAAAAAGTCAATTTTAACCCTCAAAGTTCTTAAATTATCATTTCTGCTATTTTTAAATATTTAAGTTTGTTTAGGGGTGTTTTATAAAATTATGAAAAACTGGAAATCACTTGGAGTGATGACTCCCCTGTTTTTTCTTTTTTCATGTGAGTAAGTGAGTGAGTTTCGCTGACGTGCGACCTCAAATTCAACTCACTTGGAGTGATGACTCCTTGTGCTCTTAACTAGGCATTAATGGTTTTGATGTCCGATCAAAGAGTCCACAAACGACTGCATATATATGATAAACAAAAATGATTCATATGTATATTAAATAAAATGCACGTTCTGAAGACATTTTTTGAGCTGTCTTTTGAGTTGAATTACTAAATACAAAATCACCATTTTATCACATTTTTTATACTAATGCCACAAAATGGCCAAGAAACTTTTAACAAAGACAACAATAATTCCCACGCATTTATAGTTTTATGCTATCATATGAAAATATTGCTAGAAAAAATGAATAACCTGTGTATATTTATGAAACTAGTCTAGCCTTCTAATGTCATAAGAAACCTTGGTTTAGAGATCATTGTTGGGTGAAAAATCATTTTGAAAACTTTGCATTTAAATTAGTTGAATTCTAGAGTTGGGTTGAACAAAATGAAGACTAAAGAGATATATCAAATGTGTAAAAAATGTAGAGTTGGTGAAACTATGTTTAGTATTGATGAGTGAAGTTACCTACCACTTTAATAAGGGTGCATTTCAAATTTCAGTATCACAAGAACCATATAACAACACGCAACCTCTATTTTTACAATTTTAATCTCATGTTCTTGTCATTCATTTATGGTTGGTACTTTTACCCTTCTGATAATCACTTTATTCACATGACTAAAGTACTTTTTTACTCTATCTCATAACTATATTTTTTATTTTCCTTTTATGTCGTTTTAAATTAATTAAAAGGTTAAGTACAAAAAAAAACATAAAGTTGTTACTTAAGTTGTTTTGAGCTCGAGTTTTAATAGTATAGCTCGAGCTTGCCAGTGCTCTTTGTTTACACCTGTACTCGTACCCAATCATGTGCTTTTGCAAGTGATGATAACATATACCAAAAAGAAGTATAAAGAAAACTAGCTTAACATGATCGTAAACAAATAGAATCCGTATCGAACACTTACTCATATCAAATCATACGCATAGATATAATATGTTCACCACAATTATCAAACAACTTTCTTAATAAGCAAATATGATCTAATCTATGGTTGTGTCAAGCTATAAATTAAAACTTAAACAAAATAAACAGTCTGATCCAAACATATACTGTATTTCATTGTTTATTCAAGGTACAGTTATCAAGCAAATAATAAAACCAGCCGGAATCACTTAACTATCACTAGTCACTTTTTGTGGCTAAATTTGAAACTTTTCAGTTTGTACTCTTCATGACCGGACCACCTCAATGTGGTTGTGTTTTAAGAGCCGGTATGGGCACGTTATGATGTTTCAAGACCCCGATTTGGGTCGGTAACAAAGGCAAGGTTACCCTACCTGTCTTTGTTACCGACCCGAATCTGGGTATTGAAACATCATCATCCATACCAGCGTTTAAAACGCAACCACACAATCTTTCTCACATTTACAGTTTTTTCTAACAGTAGATCCTGCATACTTTAAACATAACTAATCAAAGTCTTAATACCTACTTACATATATCGAACAGATCTACTACTGGTACCCGACTTGACCACAACAAATCTAACAGAAAAAATATCAAATCCACATTCCTAAACACAGCCCATTTAAACTCCTTTGCTCCATGTTTTTCCATATACCCTTGTGATTATTCCTCTGGATCTAATGAGATATGGTCGTGATTGAAGTTTGGGTGACTTTCTTTGTGTTCCCTAATGACGTCGCCATTTTCTTCATTATACACAAAATTTACACACACAATGACAGACCTGTATCGCTGTGAGAAACATAAACTTTCTTAATATCAGTTTGGCCGAAGTCTACCCAAGGTTCTCTAGGCGGGATCTTTTTAGTTGTTGCCCTGGACTCTGGCCTTTGTTGATATTTATGAAAGTAGTTTAGCCCCCAAATGTCATCACAAAACTTTGGTTTAGAGATCATTGTTGGGTGGAAAATCATTTCGACAACTTTGCATTTAGAATTATTGAATTGAAAAGTAGGATTCAGAGAGAGATATATATAGAAAATAGGTGGGTGCGTATTTTTGTTATTAGGGTTACAGAATGAGCAAAACTAAGGATTTATGGTAACTTATAATGGGCCTATTTCATTTTTCATAATGGGCCTACCTCTTTTCCACTTCATAAAAATTTTAGAAAAATGGTATTGGATTACTAATAATTAAGGATTAGGCGTGTATATATGAAATTTAGTACTAATATTTTTGAACGTCCCAAATTAATAGTCCACTTATAAAAATAGATAAGGAATGTAAATTAATTTTATCATATCACCCTCTCACTTTAAGGTATTATTACAAACTATAAAGAAGTTGTAAATTAATTGATTAAAGGTAAAATTGTTATTATGTAAAAAGTAAAAAAAAGAAAGCTGAAAAAGTGATTTTGTATTAAATCGCGGATTTTTTATCGATGGATTATAATTATGGGACGGATGGAGTATTAGATTTCGGTTGCCTATTTTTAATTTTACAGATTAAATTTTTTTGTGTTAAAAATTATAAAAGAAAAATAAAATTTTGTTGGTAGAGGCCAAGTCAAGACGAGTGAAAAGGTATTTATGTGTATTGTGTTAAAATGAGATGACGTTGATTTGACATTAATGGAGCCCAGATGACTTGCCAAGTCACCATACCCTTCGAGTCTTAAGAGGTACCTACCAAATTAACAATTAACAATGGTACATTTCAAATGAATCGAACAAAAGGATGTCCTAGATAGAAGTAGGCAAATCCTTTTTTTCAAAACGGATCGGTTAATAAATCGGTTCAGTTTGAGTCAACCGTGCAACAAACCGGTTTGATTTGAACCGGGTCGGTGTAAAACTATTCTTATTTCTGAAAGGACATCATGGCTAGTCATGGATACAGTTTGATGTCATCAAGTCATGACATGTTGTTGAACGTTTTTTCGTAGCACTGGTAAATGAATATATAGACATGGCAAGCTTGAAACATTTACTTAGAATTGGTTAATTAACGTGATGTTATCATCTCTAATAGGTCAACTGACAAGCTCAATAAATCTGTTTAATTTTTGCTTCAGTTCCTAATAGTTATTATTTTCTTCTTCAACATTTTTTCGAATTCGCCTGTTCTCAGATTTACACATATGCAATCAATAGTATTATCTTAAATAGATCTCAATAAAAAACATGTATGAACTTTGAGGAGCCTGCAGAACCGATATGATAATCCAGGCACGTTCTTATATGTGGTTTTGGCCTAGTAGCCTTTTAGTTGGTCATATGACAAGTAAGCTAGACGTTTGTAGAATCACACAAAATATAAATTTCAAGGTCACTTTTAACATAAGTATTATGGATACAGGGAAATTAAGAGGCACAACACAGCCGAGAAAAGGTTCGACTTCATAATGCTTTAAAAGACCCAATAGTTCTTTTAATTTGGAAATACTTGCCTGCTTTAACAAAAATGAACATCCAATTTTAAGTTAAGGGTTCGCCTTTGGCCTATTCTAGCGACAATATAAACCAAGTGAATTCTAAATATGGTTTTAAGTCCTGAGATCACACACAAAAGGCCTGCAATTACTTATTACTTTGCAGGAAACAAGAACAAACCACTACTGTCTAGCTATGATATCATCAAACACATTCAGGATTCACATTTTTTGGATGGCGGATATGAAGGATGATGAGCGGAATCGATGAATAACAAATCATCAACCCCATAGACGGAACTTGAACAGTTTTAGCGGGAGGGCCGACAATATTTTTAGGAGGGCCAAATACAAATTTTTCCAAAAATACCCCTAAGTTTTAGTATAATTACACTATGAACACCGAATCTTTGGAGGGTCACGGCCCTTCCGGGTCCTTATGAAGGTCCGTCTATGATCAACCCAGTAAACCTCGTGACTCCAAACTAGACCTGGTAGAAACTATGGAAGGAAGGTAAAGCAAATCAAACCAGTTTTCATACAGAGAACATAAAACAACAATGCAATACCAGATACTACGACAGATAGAGCCACAACAGCTATCCAATTGGAGATGGAAAACATCGAATTGGATTGTGGCGCATAGATTGAAAGATGGGGAGATAATGGACAATCATGGCTGACTGATGGGGCAGATGTGGATAAGTTACTGGTACATGATACTAGCATTGAAGGGATTTGTGATTTGTATAGATTAGTATGCGATGAGAACGGGTGGATATGGTTCAATAAAGAGTGAACCTGGTGTGATCGAAATTCTGGAGCTGCTGAAGCCGGCTTCAACGATTCTTCACCTACTTTGTTCATCATACAATTCAACTCTCTCGATACTTTTTCGATAACTTATAAATTAGAATTCACTTTATGACTCAACGCAGAACCAAAACTAAAACGGATACCGTACAATCCAACTCTATCAATACTTTTTCATTTTCCGTATTTACAGCCAACTTTTTTCTAACTTCATCTCCACAATAAAACGACATCAAAACAATTACAATATGATAGTATCACTAGATCTCAAGTTCTCAACAATGTCTTCTCCAACTGATGACCAGCCGGAATTACCTAACTACCACTAAAGTTATTTCGAGCTCGATAACTGAGAGAATGCTGTAAAAGTTATATTTTTCCTAAAACTGCCGGGCTTTTTTTATCTTGGACGGGAGACGAAAGGAGTAACTTATAACATGCGCTACTCGTAACTACTCCGTGCTACGCAAGTTTTGACAATCATGCCTAATATTCCATAAAATTGGTTAAGCTTTTCATTCTAAATTCTAATAAATTAGGCCAAAATTTGAGTAAATGATAATCGACACATAGTCATACACAATTCATTACATGAAAATATAATACATACTACTACTATATTTCATAAGCTCGCTTTTGTGGCTGATTTTGAAACTTTTCGGCTTATATTCTTCATATTGGAACCACATCAGTGTGATTGCGTTTTGAATGCCGATATTGACACACGATGATGGTTTCGAGACCGTGATTTGGGCCGTAACAAAGGCAGCTACGTGCTTGTTAACAAAGGCACGTACATGCTTGTTAACATGCACGTGGCTGTCTTTATTTCTACCCGAATCGCGGTCTAGAAATCAATATCATGTGTCTATATCTGTGTTTAAAACGCCACCACACTTGAGGTGGTATAGTCATGAAGATTATAAGCCAATGGTGCGGGCGAGAGCTGCATCTAACACGACTCATGAACCCCAGGAATATATTTGTCGGTATCGATTGTTGATGGCACGTCCACTAATCCTCCGACATTTGATCTTCAACCTTTAAAGTCCGGTCCCCTCATGAACCAGCTGCTCATAATGGTTGGCGTTGTGAAGCAGACGGGTTTGAAAATCACACTTGGATAGGATAGTTGTTTGTCTTTAACAAGGCAGTGGTAGTTTTGATGCCTGATCAAAGAGTCGATAAACGGCTGCATATATAATAAACAAAAATGATTCATATGTATTTACTGCAGTAAATAAAATAAATTCTTTTTTGGGTCATAACTTATAAACAAAATGAGAAATTTACCACATTTCTTATACTAATGTCACAAACAAATCAAGAAATTTGTAACCGAAGATAAAAATGCTTCTCGCATATTTACAATTTTATATGTTATTTCGTGAATATATTGGTAGAAAAATGACTAACCTGGGTATATGTATGAAAGTAGTTTAGCCCCCTAATGTCATCACAAAACCTTGGTTTAGAGATCATTGTTGGGTGAAAAATCATTTTGAAAACCTTGCATTTAAAATATTTCAATTGCAAAGTAGAGTTTAGAGAGATATATAAAAAAGAGCCGGTAAGAGCGTTTAATGTTTGAGTCATATGAGGGTACCTACCATATTGAATGGGATGCATTCAAAGGATGTCCTAGCTTTTTCAGTATCACCGGAGCCAAATTATGACAACACGCAACGTCTTTAATGTTTAGTACAATGTACAACATAATGTCATTCATTTCTGAGATGAGGGAGTCCGATTCCGCTAAAACTTGACTCGACTCGTTTTTATGTGTATAACTATATATATAACTAGAGCTTCGGCTCAATCTCATTTCGAGCTTCACATTTTGAGCTCGAGTTTTGCTCGTGAAAATTTTTACAAACTCGAACTCAGTTCGGCCTCGACTAATTTTTATGATGTGCTGAAAAAACAAAGTTCAAATGAGGCTAGGCTCGAACTCGTTTACTTCTTTTAAACTCATTTTTACTCACTTATACACAATATATATACATATATATTTCAAAAGCTCGTTTAGGCTCGTGATCTTACTTCGACTTTTATGTAGAGCTCGGGCTCCATTATTAAATGAGACTAAACTTAAGCTCAAGCTAGTTTGGTGAAAGTGGTTTAATATTTGCATTTTAATTGAATATGAGAATATCCAATGGATAAAAGGATTCAACATTAGAAGAACCAAATGTATGACAACACGTTGTTAGGTTTAGTCATTCATTTCTTGAATCCATTACACGCAATCAGTTTTACGACAGCTTATTTTTCGGAAAGTTGTTACAAAAGTACATTGTAGTATAGTACTACAAAACATTTATCACCATTTATCATAGATGGTAGGTAGGCTGTAGGCCTTACGAAGGGAACACATTTCCATGTCGAAAAGGTTAGATTGCATACAAGGGAGCTACAAAGCTTGCGATAGAGCTAACGTCAGTTCAAAATAAGCTGTACCAGCTTACCGTAAAATTCAACTTTTGCCCGCAATATAGACAATCAGCACTAAAAAATTGATGTAAAGATTGCGAGTCTAGCACTCTAGCATTTGATGATCCAAAAGTAAATGATTCAACAATAACCCGTACAAAAGAGACCCAAATAACTTAACACTCGAAAGGCATGCCACCATCATATATAAACCACAACTGAAGATAGATTAACCGCGCTTAACCCCCTCCCTCAGTACTTGCTAATCAACTGAAGAATGAATCGCCTACATTGTACTAATTATAAAAATACTACCAAATATCGCTTTAAAATGATTAACTCTGAACCAGCACTCCATGAGTACTTGCTAATGCACACAACCAAAACTAGAAATTACACAAGACACTCAATTAAGAGGGCTGATACAAAAAGGAAACTTTAGCAATCAAGTTTCAGTAACTTCTGCCATTAGTGCTTCACTGCATGGCAGCATGGAGCATATAAAGGATGATGAGCGGAATCGATAAATATCAAATTAACCCGGTGAACCCCCACGAGTCCAAACTAGACTTTGTAGAACTAGAAACTATGGATGGTAAAGCCTAAAATCCGATATACATCAAAAAAATTTTTTGATAATAATAAGGAAAAAAAACCTAAAATCCGAATAAAAAATCGAAATTTTAACTTAAAAATGAAAATTTTCAAAGTTTTAAAGTGTTAAAAGTTGGATTTTAATGTGTGAGTGGGGGGCAATTTGCGTTTTGAATGGGAGACATTTAAAAAAAACTGTCAAAATCGAAGAAAAAATACACTACAATATCGTCTTTTTGGTCGAGCTATAGGGGCGCCGCCATCCCGCAACTTCTACATAAGTCCGCCTCTGGGTATCGATGAAAGTACTCTTTGCTTGCACCCATACTCATACCTAATCATATGATTTTACGAGGCTTGCATACCCGTGCGTTACATCAGGGTTAATGTTTGAGAAAGAACATGACCAACACTTCTCGTGGTGTGATGAAAAGTGGTGTCATATCATATTTTTTCATAATATCAAACTTCACCGTAACAAACAAAAAATGATCCCTAATATAGTTGTGGCGTTTAAAAAAAAAAGTGCATGACGACGCGAGAGAACGAAAACGCAGGGGTGGGGACATTTACAATGCCTCGCGTTGTGGAGCCGCATTTTCGCCCACTATTTGGGCTGGCTAGAACGACACGAGAGATGAAAACTAGTATGGCATCTGGCGTTTCACATGGCGCCGTGGGAAAACGTGCGCATTGTACCGACGTTTCACCTTACGCCGTGGGAAATGCGCATTGTACCGCCGTCTCTAGGTATGGTAGGCAACTAGGCATTTACAAGGACAATACCCTTACTCGATTAACCACATTTTCATATTGAAATGTTGTCTTAGATTTTATGCGAGGAAGCTACAAAGCTTGCGCTAGACCACACACTAGTTTAAAATCAGCTGGTAAAATACAACGGTCAACGAAATAAAACATGTAAAATACAATTGTTAGCCGCAATATAGACAGTCACCAGTAGGGAGGGGTGAGCATCAAGTTAAACTCGGACCGGACGACTAAAAAACCAGACCAGACCGAGACCGTTTTAGCCCAAAACCATGAACCGAGGACCGGACCAAATGTGTCCTGTTCGCTTCAGTTCCGTCCCGAGAAGGCAAAATGGTCATTGTACTTGTGGCCGGACAGAGGACCGAACATGAGGTAAAGTGCTGACCGGGTACCAGCTTCGGTGTGGTCAGTTTGGGGCTAGTTCTTTCGAGTCGGCGGTCCAATATGCTGTACAAAAATTGCTGTAAAAGGTGGTGTCTGGCATTTGACGATCCAACAATAAAGATCTTCTGATCAACAATTACCCGCAAACTGCCAAATCGCTTAACACGGACTAACAACACCCAAATATGATAATTGAACTGATTCTAATATATAATCAACAATTCTAACTAGATATGGTCATAATCATAACCTAGAATCCTAGACTAAGAGTTCAATATACAATTCAACGGATGCGTCCCGCGTGAAGAAAAGTGTCAAACTTAATTCACACAGCACATATTCGAAAAGTTATATTCCTATCGCAAAAACAAGACAATCAAAAATAGTTCTTGTTCCATACCCATAAACCATCAATTTACTTCGCTACAGACTCCGCTTGCATCAAACAAGCATAGCATTTACTTATTTAACAAAGAGAGAAAACGTACAAGTCTGCAATAGCTTATTACTTTGCAGGAAACAAGAACAAACCACTGTTGTCCACCTATTACATTTTTTGGAGGTAATGTTAGTGCTTCACTGCGTGGAGAATATGAAGGATAATGAGCGGAATCGATGAATAACAAATCAACCCGGTGAACCCCGCTACTCCAAACAAGACTTGGTAGAAACTATGGAAGGTAAGGCAAACCAAACCAGTTTTCATACAGAGAACATAAAACAACAATGCAATACCAGATAGAGCCACAGCAGCTATCCTATTGGAGATGGAAAACATCGAATTGGATTGTGGCGCATAGATTGAAAGATGGGGAGATAATGGACGAGCATGGCTGACTGACGGGGTAGCAGATGTAGAAAAGCTACTGGTAAATGATAGCATTGAAGGACTCTGAGACTTGTAAAGATTAGCATGTGATGAGAACGGGTGGATATGGTTCAATAAAGAGTGAACCTGGTTTGATCGAAATTCTGGAACTGTTGAAGTCGGCTTCATTGATTCTTCACCTACTTTGTTCATCAATGTAGCGCCACTGCCCAATGCACCTGCCTGTGGTGCAGCAGCAAGTCCACGCCTGTAACAAAATTACAGACAAACATCAGACGGCTATCTTAAAACCTTGGTATATAATCAGAACCGACATAAAAAACACTTGAACTCCGTCATACTTTTGTTACATGATTTCGACACAATTATCTCCAAATCTAATTGTATGCTTTCATCACACAATTCAAACCCAATTATCAAACAAAAACGAAAAGACTGTAGAAAATACACTTGAATTCAATCATATAATTCCGCGACATAGTTCAATCTCGAAAGGTCAGTAACCTGATATAATCTACAATACACACACTTTTATTAATATTATAGAGAACAACAAGCTCAAAATCAGACTCACGAACTATCTGAGAACAGTTATCTTAAAATCATCTGTAAATCTAAAGGGGTGTTTGGAATAGCTTATTTTTGGGCTTATGAGAGTTTATTTATATATAAAGAAAGCTCGTAAGCTCACGTTTACAGCTAATGAGTTTATTTATATACAAATAAGCCCAGAATCCGGTCATATAAGATACACCAAGCAACCCCTTAGAAAACTAAGAGAATCAATATGAAACATTACGGCCTTGGTTTAACCACCACCAAATGGCCTAGTGGTAAGGTCCTTGACTCTCAAAGGAGAGGTCAAGGGTTCAAACCTCACTAGGTGTGTACATTTGGGGGTGACCACGGAGGTTCACCTGTGACGACTCCGGACTATCCAAAAGGATAGTCGCCCTAGGATTAGTCGGCTCACAATGTCGAGTCGGAAACCCAGGTATACCCAAAAACACTACCGCCTTGGCTTATAGTCTCACTGAACAAACAGGATCGCTATAAAGCACACATAGGGCTGAGCACCGGGTCAAAAACCGACTCGCGCCGACCAAAACCGAACAAAAAATTGATTTTGTGGAAAACACGAACCGAGAACTGAACTGAACTGAAGTGACTCGGTTCAATGCGGTTTTGTGTTGGTCCGTTCGGTTTATACGATTTAGGTGTGTTCTTGGTTTTGGCTTGAACTGAACCGAGCCAAGCCGCCACCGAAATAATAAATATATAGAACCGAAAACCATACCAATCATCTTCAATTTTGGTTTCAGTCGGACCAGTTCAGCTCGTTTTTTTAGTTCGGTTAGGTTTTCGGTCTGTTTTGCTCAGCCCTACACACATACTAAGATCGACTCATATGCTAAATCTTTGTTATACCGCTTTCATCCACCCCCACCACCCAAAACTAAAAAATAAAAAGGGAGCGATTTGGTAAATAACCAAATACGATACCTTGGGTACAAGGCCAAAGAAGTCAATTATCTCATGAACTATTTGTGTCAAAGGATTACATCAATTCAAAACATGAGAGTAGAAGAACTGTCTCTTTTGGACAAGTTATTTTTACATGTTGCTACATACCATAATTTAAGGATATGTTTGACTTGTTTGACACACAAGCTTATCTAAGCTTTTATAAAATAATCTAATGAAAATGAGCTTTTATAAATGAGTTGAGTTGGTATTTAGTCAAACTATTCAAATACCCTTTAAAATCTACACTAAAACTTAAAATATATGTGAATCAAATTTGATGTTTTTTATATAACTTCGCAATAACAATCTCTAGTTACAGTCTATTTCTCAAACTCTATTAAAGCAATAAGCCAATTTCATAACTGCTTTAAGAAAATGTTAGAATTCACTTTATGACCCAATGTAGAACCAAAACCAAAACCGATACCGTAAATCCAACTCTATCGATACTTCTTCATTCGGTGATTCGGTCAGGTCCACTTTTATAACATCACAACATATTTTTTTACGTAGCATTTTTGTTTAACCACCTATAAAGTTGCAACTAACTTTATTTTAGCTTTATCTTCACAGCTCTGAAACCACATCAAACATTTACAATTCACTAGTAATCACTACTACTATCACTAGATCTTAAGAATGATTTATCGAACCGATGACCAACCGGAATTACTTAACTAATTTTTTTTGGGAAAAGGGTTACCCCGGTAAATGTAATTACTTAACTAGTTAACTATCACTAAAGCTGTTTCAAGCTCGAGTTTTAGTAATCGAGTCGAGCTCGAGCTTGCCAGTAGTCTTCGTTTACACCCCTACTCATACCCAACCACGTGCTATGATATCATATTCCAAAAGCAGTATAAAGAAAATTAGCTTAACATGTTGGTAAACGAATAGAATCCGTATAAAACACTCACATGTATCAAATCATACGCTTATGTACCATCTGTTTATCACAATTATCAAACAACTATCTACAAATCTTTTTTGGGTATACCTAGGTTTCCGACTCGACATTGCGAGCTGACTTATCCCAGGGCGACTACCCTTTAAGCAAAGATTATATAATCTACGGTTGTGTTTGGCAACAAGATTTTAGCTTTTAGAATTTTCTTTAAACACTCATATATCGAACACTACAAAAAGTAAGTGTTCAGCTATTAGTTTTTAACATGAACTACTGCTAACTGCTATGGCTTTGCTACTAGTTTTGCTAAACATAGTCTATATATAGCACATACTTGTATCCAATCATACACTTTTGTTACATAAGTTTAATACAATTATCATACAAGTAGCCCAAATTTGATTAAAGTAATAAAAACTAAACAAAATAAACACTCGTATTAAATCACATGTTTCATAACACAATTATCAAACAAACATCACAGAATCCGTACAAACCTAACACTCAGATCCAAACATATGTTTCACTACTTATTTCAAGCACAATTATAAAACAGTTGGATCAAATTTTAATTGAACGAACATATAAACCTATTAATGGGCATTAACCACATCTAAGCCTAATCAATTGTTGGTTCGGCAACGAGTTTTTTTTTGTAGATGCTTGTCTCAGCAGAAGCATCTACTTTTAAAAATGTGTTTAATTGCGCCTATTCAAATCGCTGCTACTGCTTGCACCTACTACTAATAGGCTGCCACTACTTGCACCTACTACTAATAAGCAGTGAAAGAACCAGGACCAAAAGGACCAGATGCACAATAATCAAAAGTAAGATTTCAATTAGTACAATTGACTTTAACAACAGAATAAAATTTAATTGCAACACCATAAAGCAAAATTTTATTGGGTCCCGTAAAGTTTCGCTACATACTCGTAAAGTTTCGCTACATACCTCAAACATGACATTTCATCTAAAAACTACACCTAAACTAAATAAACACTCAGATCGAAACATATAATTCACTACATATTTCAAGCACAAATATCAAACAGTTAGGTCAAATCATAGGTTTTAACTACATCTAAACCTAATCTATAGCTGTGTTTGTCAATGAACTTTTTACAGCATTTAGTTTTTAGAATATAATGCTTGTTTGGCTACGAGTGCTTAGTTATAACGCTCCTTTTCAAAACGCTGATAAAAAAATCAATACTATTTTGCCAAACATATGGTCATGTTTCGCGGCAAGAATTATAAAGCAACTAGCGTTTTAAATACAAAACTTGTTTGTCAGCAAGCAACCAGCATTTGCATTTAGTGTAACTGCTCCTATTCAATATGCTTATTAAATTACATATATAGCCTCAAATTTGTTTAAACAGATTTTATTTCAATGTGTACATGTCCTTTTACGTTATCTTACATGTTATACTTAGAGGTACAGCTACGTTACCAAACGCTATTATTAAGCAAATACATACTAGCTAACCGGCTACTGCATTTCGCCAAACATACCCTACTCAAAAACACAACATACACTTACGCTACATATCTCGAACACAACATTTCATAAAATTAGCTAAAAACTAAGAACTAAACATTCTCTACTTATATAAAAGGGCAAACATAAAAGTGTACTCAACTTATACCAAGTTCCAATTTAAGGTACTCAACTTTTTATGGGTTGCAATTGAAGACAATTTAGGAGGCTACCAGGTCACAAGCAGGTCACCATCTTCTCCTACGTGTTTATTCTTTTAGTGACATCTCTAATCTTTTTTTTGATGAGGTAGCTTAAAACCAGATGAGCAAACTAGTTATTTTTAGATTTTGTATATAATTACCAAACTAACGTATCAATGAAGTGCATCTGTAAGTCTAGTTTTGTACTGTATCTATGTATACCCTAACCTCTAATTGGGACTACATCATCAACGGGGAGAATAAACTGTTAAGAGTTCACACAATCAATGGACAGATGAATTCATGCATTTAAGAGCAAACACAGAGCCAGAACTGTAAACACAACAGAACGCAATATATATTCGATTCGGCTATGGTCTTTAGGACAACCTACGTCATGACCACACTAGTGAGTCTTAATTTCTTACAAATTGGTTATTATGTATTACAAAAACAAAGGGTCTACTTATAACTGGAACCTCAAGCAGGATTATCCTGACATGCCAAGCCTGCAATCTAAGTTTTCCTTCCTTAGGATTAAGTACGACTTATTGTCAACCAGGGATTTCTTTTAACGCCGTCTAGTTATTAAATTAATCATCCTACATTAAAGTCCCACACTTGCGAGTTAACTGGACAAGGTGATTACTTTCGTTTAGTCATAACTGTCTAGTTAGAACTCGATGTCAGAATATGCTTTATGTGGGCAGTGGTGGTGGTGAATTGGTGATCAATTTTTGGAGAAGAGTTAGGTAATACTAAATTGAGAAAAAAAGTGGAGTGCTAGTGTTCCAAAACATTTAGTTTTTAACACGCGCTACTGCTCCAAAACATCCCTATATATTTCTAGGTGTTTCATACCTATATATTTCTAGGTGTTTTGTTTCGGCTTATATAGCCAGCTTCATGGCTTATTTAAATTTAGGCTCATGTTTTATTAAGCTCCCATTTTGTTGCTTATTTTGAAACTTCTCAGCTTATACAGTATAAATGTATTATAACATAATAAACTTATATAAGCCGAAAAAGACTCAAAATATGCCACAAAAAAGTAACGTTATGAAACATAGGCGGAACACCAAATAAGCCATGAAGCTGACTATATAAGCCGAACAAAACACCACCTAACACAATATTCCATAAAATTATGTCCAATTAGGTGAAAATTTTACTAGACAAACATCTAGAGCTAATCATAGGTGTTAATTAAATCTAAAGTTCTAGACCTAATCTATTGTTGTGTTTGGCAACGAGTCTCTTAAAGCTTTTAGTGTTTAGGATACAATGCTTGTTTGGCAACGAGCGTTTAAGATATGAGCTCCTATTCAAATGCTACTACTACTTGCACCTAGGAGTGGAAATGAGCCGAGCCGCTCGTGAAAAGATCGAGATCAGTTCGGTAAAAAGCTCGAACAAGCCAACCTAAACGAGCTTTATCCCGAGCTCAAGCCTAAGTTGCAGCTCGTTTATTAAACAAGCTCGATCCCAAGCTTTACATACAAAGCTCGTTTGGGCTCGTGAGCCTAAATGAGCCTAATGGTTTATAAACAATCTTATTAACGAGCTTAATAACGAGCCTAATGTAGATATATTACGAGTCGAGCTCGAGCCAAACATTAATTTTACATTGTCAAATCGTATAAACGAGCCCAAACCTGTCTATAACACCACGAGCCGAGCTCGAGCTTAAATAATAAAGCTCGAAACGAGCCGAGCTCGAGCTTTGGCAGGCTCGGACTCGGCTCGTTTCCCCCCCTACTTGCACCTACTACTAGGAGGTACGGCTAGTTTTGCAAAACATAATCTATATCTATCCAAGACGCACGCATACACTTTCGCTACATATCTCAAACACAATAAGCATTTAGCTTTTAACACGCGCTACTACTTACTACTACCACGTGCACCGGTAACAGCGCTACTACTAGTTTCGCTTAAAGCTTTTAGTGTTTAGGATATGACCTCCTATTCGAATGCTGCAAGTACTCTCACCTACTACTAAAAGGTACGGTCAGTTTTGCGGCCAAACATAGCCTATATCTAATCTATCTAAAAGGCACGCATACACTTTCACTACATATCTCAAACACAATATCTCATAGTAAAAGTTAGCTAAAAATTAAAACACGCGCTACTGCTAACTACTAGTTTTGTCAAATAAAATCTAAACAACTTAGGTCCAAACATAGCCTATAATGTCTATCTTTCGTTACATATCTCAAACACAATAAGCATTTAGCTTTTAACACGCGCTACTGCTAACTACTACTAGTGCGTAAAATTAGGTACAAATTTGACTGGACGAACATCTATACCTAATCAAAGGCGTTAACTAAATCTAAACCTAATCTATTGTTGTGTTTGGCAAGGAGCGATTAGGATATGAGCGCATATTCGAAAGCTACTAGTACTTTCACCTACTACTAAGAGGTACGGCTAGTTTCACCAAACATAGCTTATAACTATCTATCTAAAACGCACGCATACACTTCTGCTTATCTCAACCACAATATTACATCATGCCTTGTATATCAGCTGAGTTTATCGAAAGTTGAATTGTAGGCTGCTCGCAATGTCTTTGTATTCGTCTATCTAGGACGCACGGATACACTTTCCCAAAATATAACGATTTGAATGATATAAAGTAGAAACAAGATGAGATTACTTAACGCGCTACTCATATCAAATAAATAATATAAATAAGCATTTGGCTTTTAACACGCGGCTACTGCAATCGATTGTATTTCGTCCTTTGTTCCCCATAGCAACTGGGGATAGCGCCACTACTAGTTATGTCAAATAAAATCAAAACAATTAGGTCAAAATTATGAGCTCTTATTCGAATGCTACCTACTACTAAGAGGTACGAATAGTTTTGCCAAACATAACCTATATCTAGCCAAGACGCACGCATACACTTTCGCTACATATCTCAAACACAATAAGCATTTAGCTTTTAACACGCGCTACTGCTAACTACTACTACTAGTGCGTAAAATTAGGTACAAATTTGACCGGACGAACATCTACACCTAATCATAGGCGTTAACTAATTCAAAACCTAATCTATCGTTGTGTTCGGCGACGAGTCTTTAGGATAAGACCTCCTACTCGAAAGCTACTACTACTAAGAGGTACAGCTAGTTTTTACCAGGGTTCTAAATAGCGCGTCATAGCGCGCCTTATAGCGGGCTATAGCGTGAAGCGTGGCCTCCACGTTATGAAACAGACTAAGGCGGCGTCTTAAGGCGTAGCGTGCTAGAAAGCGTGATATAGCGCGCTATAGCGCGTAACGTGGCGCTTTTTTTCGAATCTTTTTGCTGATTTACAAGAATTTTGCTCGTTTACTAATTTTTGGCTATTTAGTTGACTTGGACTAAGTAATTTTTTGTTCTCAACTAAAATTAAAATATTGCTCAATTTTATAAACTCACTATATAAAAACTAATTTATAAATATTTTATGCCGCTATATATCACGCTTCGGAAAACGCCATAGCTTCGCTATAGCTTCTGTAGCTTGTAGCTTGACAATAACGCTACGCTACGCCACGCTTCACGCTATTTACAACCTTGGTTTTTACAAACAATAAGCATTTAGCTTTTAACACGCGCTACTGCTAACTACTACTAGTGCGTAAAATTAGGTACAAATTTGACTGGACGAACATCAACACCTAATCATAGGCGCTAACTAAATCAAAACCTAATCTATCGTTGTGTTCGGCAACGAGCGCGTTTAGGATATGAGCTCCTATTCGAAAACTACTACTGCTTGCACCTACTACTAAGAGGCATTTCGCTTTTAACACGCGCTACTGCGCACCGGTAACAGCGTAAAATTAGGTACAAATTTTATAAAAACAAATAAAATCTAAACAATTAGGTCAAAATTATATTTAAAAAAAAAAAAAAAAAAATGAAGGTTACTTAGAAATGAAAACGGAAAGCTGATCACCGAAGAAAGATGAGATTCGTTTCGCGTTTGAAAACGATCGGGAAGCCATTTTTTTTATTTTTTATTTTTTAATTTTTATTTTCCGGTGAGATTTGATCGGAGATGATGGTAATCTGGTTGTTGTTGGTTGTTGGGATTTGGAAATGAAGGGGTTTTATAATGGGCTGCTGGTTGGTAAATGGGTATCAAGTTAAGCCCACTTTATTAAACTTCTTATTGGGCTGGTTGGTAAACATGTTATTGGGCTTTTGTTTTTATATGGGTTTGTTTGGTTATCATGTTTGTTCGGTTTATTTAGTTCAATTATTTTCTTTAAGATTTTTTTATAAAATTAAAAAATTAGATATCTAATAATTTTCGATTCGATATTACGAGTCGACTAGTTTTAATTATCTTTTAGATAGTTTGGAGTCCGCACTTCGTCTACTTTCCCTACTATGTAAATAATAAATTATTATACGAGTAATAAAATAGTAAAAAAACAACTTCTATTTCTCAAATACAAATACAATTGAATTGAAATGAAGTAAAAAAATAAGATGCTCGAAGATGATGATGATAATAATTTGACTATTGTTGGTTGTTGGGATTTGGAAATGAGCTGGCATGCTAGTTATTGGTCGGGTGTTGTCCAGCGATTAATGAGTTAGGCGAGTATTAATATAAGATTAATTGGATTAGGTTTTTTTATATATAAATTTATAATTATTTGAAGCAATATGGTTGATATTTGCCTGGTTTTGGCCGATTTTTATCTAATTAGGTCGATTTATCCGATTTTTGGCCGATTTCTAACCTTTAGTAAAGGAAATGAGCCGAGCCGAGCTTCGGCCCGTTTAATTTTTACAAAGATCGAGCTCGGGATCAGCTTGTTTCGAGCTTTTTACTGATCCGATCTCGAGCTTTTCACGAGCAGCTCGGCTCGTTTCCATCCATGTCCTTTACCGATTTGGCTGATTATGCCCGATTTGATTTATTTTTGTCCGATTAATAAGTATGTTGAAAGATTATTTACCGAGCCAATTAGTAAATATCGAGGCGATAAATCAGCCACAGGGCAATTTTTGCAATAGTGGTATTAGGTTTTCGGTCCATCGAAGTAATCGAAAAACGAATTCAGATAATATGTATATTCTTTATACTAGCATGGTACTCAAGTAATATGACGGCGTGTATCCGATAACTATTTTCTTTCATCATCAAGTTAATGTTAAATTAAATAAGCTTTGATAGTTTCACATATACCTAACTCAACTTTTAAATATCAAATATACACATTTAAGCACTCGCAATATTATATTTGCTCATTTTTATTTATTTCATTTAAAAACAGCATATATCACAACTTTTTCTTCTTTCAATTGAAAATTGTTCTTTACTTTTTGAGGCACTAGAGCCATTTGTAGTTTTGTACATTTTTTTTTTGAAAGGCAACATATTTTTATTACGACAACAGAAAAATTACATCAAAAAGACATCCCAACTCCTCAATCAAGTAGATTGAGCGAGCTAAGACCCAAAACACAAACCAACAAAAAACCCGAACACCTGGGCACTGCTACAACTCATCACTAACGCTACACCATGACCACTTTATTCTATCACTGAATTTTGTAGTTTTGTACATAAAAGCATCATTTATTTTTGTTTTAAATAAGATATTTATAGACCAAATAATTAGTCAGTAACTATAATAAATTCAAAGACATTCGTTGTTTATTAACAAGTTATTTGACAAATAACGCAATGATTACTGATGGATATTCACATATGTTTAGAGAAAAAAAGTTAAAACTGATTTGGTTTTCTTATACCAATAAAAAAAATTTAGTTTCTACGTGAATTTTTTGGCTAAAATTTACAAACTTAATATGTAGAAAGTGTTTGAAGTGGCTTAGATCGTTTCTTTTAAATATGTGAATTTATTTTTAGATGTATGTATAATGGTTTTATATGGTTGAAGAAGAAACACATCAATTTTTTTATCATATTTAATAAACTAGACGAATATTCGCGTATAGCGGCATAATGTCTAGTGACGGATAATTGACGTAATAACTCATTTTGTAGTAAATATTTCTTGAAACTCAAAGTGAATTTTTTAAAATAAAAATGGAAACGTTCATAACATTCCATGAGTTCTTAACATGTAGATCGATTCATGAATTTGCCTTTAGGATAATTTTGAAACTAGACCTCTCTTAAAATGTTTTTCTTGTTTAAATGAGATGTTGAAAAAATCTAACTTTTTTTAACAATTGGGATAAATGTTTTATAGAGTATATATTTTTTGTCTTTTTAGTAGGGCCTACATTTTCAACCATTCTATGTTTTCAACATTTCAACCATAAGGATACAACCTTTATAAGATAGTAAAGATGATGTGAAATGATATACATGCCTTTGTTTTTAATAGTCAAACTAACAGTCAACAACAAAACGGAGTGAAAGTGAAATAGGTCATCGGACTTTGATTAACATTCAAACTTTTTTAAAAATGGAGGGTAAAAGCTATATAATACCATCGTACTTATTAAGATGTGCCGACTTTAAACACTTACTAATTAATCTCGTGACTTTACCAGTGCACTTTCAAATTTGTTACGACTACATCAATATTATCTTAAATTGACTATATTACCCTTTTAAATGACTAAAATACCCTCAATTGAGAGAATGGAACAATCTTTCAAGTGAGAATCTTTCGAGTGAGAATCCAGATAATTGATTTCACAAAACATGTTTATCATTTTTTGATTTTTTTTTGTTCATAGCATAAATTCATTGCAGACAATATAGTTATATTTTTCATTATTAAATAACAATACGGTAATGCATGTAACGGATGTTTTAAACATAGTGATTTCAAAGAGTTTTATATAGTACAACGGATTACTTATATCACATCCAATAATTAAAGGTAGCAACATAAATTAACGGAATTGAATTCAAATTCAAATAAAACTAAAGCCAACTCAATGCTTAAAGGGCAAATAGCATAAAAAGTTACTTATCTTATGTTAAAATTCAATTAAAGGTACTCAACTTTTTTTTTCTCAATTTAAGGTACCGATCTTTTTTCTTGTAGCAATGTTGGGACAATAACATTTTTAAAGGTTATATATTAACGACCGTTTACTTTATTATTGCATCGTTAGTCCTTTATATTAACGACACTTTATAATAACCTCAAAATTCGTTTTTTTACAGTTTTAGACCTTTTTCTATCTTTTTTGTTTGATTTTTACCGTTTTCACTCGGTTTTTAATCGTCTTAGTCCGTTTTTTTCGTCTGATTAAAAACAAACGAAAACGGTAAAAATTAGACGAAAAAGGTGAAAAACGGTCTAAAACTGTAAAAAAACAAATTTTAAGTTTATTATAAAGTGTTATTAATGTAAAGGACTAACGATGCAATAATAAAGTAAACGATCGTTAATATATAACCTTTAAATTTGTTATTATCCCAACATTGCAACAAGAAAAAAGATTGGTACCTTAAATTGAGAAAAAAAAAGTTGAGTACCTTTAATTGAATTTTAACATAAGATGAGTACCTTTTTATGCTATTTGCCCATGCTTAAAACTGATTAATCAGATTACCCACAATTCAATTCAATTCAATCAAGAACATTAATCAAACAAAATTGAGAAGTTTTATTGAGAAGATAACTAAATCAAATTAAGAAGATAATTAAAGATGTTGCTGATTAAGATTAATTTAAAGATGAAATAATGATGCCAGATCTAGTTCGTTGAAGATGTTAGAATTAAGGTTAGGGTTTTGAGATGTGTGATGAAAATGGAACAATCTTTTGAGCAGAACAATTTCCTTCACATTAGATGCCATTCTCCAACATACCACCCTCCAATGTACTTTTAATCAAAATCGGTTGAATGAAACAATGATTATTGTGACAGTTTTAGATAAAGAAAAAGAAATAAAGGACTGAGGAGCAGAAAATTATAAAGTAGTGATAAATGTGGCAAGAGATGTAATTATATTAAAGAAGATAAGGGTAATATAGTCATTTTAAGGTAATATTGGTATAGTCGAAACAAAATAGAAAGTACAATGGTAAAGTCATGAGATTAATTAGTACGTGTTTAAAGTCGGTACATTTTAATAAGTATAATGGTATTGTATAGTTTTTACCCAAAAATGGATCAAAAGTGTTATAGACGACAAACCCCACAAATACCAAAAATGTAGCTTACTCCATTATATGTTTATTTTTAACCCCATGAGGCTCTGCTTAAATTCTATAACTAAGATTAAAATTATACTTAAAAAGAGCCAGAATCATAGCATTTAGCATATACATGCTTAGGAAGGTATAATATCTACACAAGAAGTCGAAAATATTATGTTCACAAAGTCAAGGAAGCTAATCAAACCTACTTTGTGTCGCATATATTCAAAAAGGTACATTTATATCACGAAAACACGCTAAGTTGTTGTGGATGTGGGTTGAATGACTTTTGGATGTGGTAAGTATGAAAATGTATTCAAGTGGATATGGTTGTTTAGTGCATAAAGTTGAATAAGTATAAAATTAGCTACATATCTTCCAAACTCTTAAGCAATGTGTAGCTTAAAATATCAAACATATGTATATTATAGTATGTATCTGATATAACTGACATTTTATCTATGATGTCATGTTCTTAGACATAGTGGATAGTAGGGTTGAGCTTCGGGTCGGAACCGACCCGACCTGAACCGACAAATATCGAAACCGACCCGACCTGAACCGACAAATATCGAAACCGAAAAAGGATAAAAACCTGAACAGAAACCGAAACATAGAAGGTTAGGTTCTCTTCGGTTCGGTTTAATCTCGGGCCTAGTCGGGTTATACCGAAACCGAAACCTTACCCCAGCTACCCCCTTAGCAGCAACAAAAAAATCCGAAAAAAAATCAAAACTAGCAGCAACAAATAAAACAGCGGGTAGTCACAGTAACAACAGTAGGCAGTAGCAACAAATTCATTACAACAGTAGCAACAATCGAATCTCTTCTCATCTCTCTACCAATTCATGTTTGACATGCATGTCGAGATCTACTTAGATCTAACACGAATTCGACTTATCATCATTGATCAATTGTTGGGTTTACCCACTTTTGATATTAGATTGTGAAGGATGACAACAATAGTCATCTCTTCGATTAGTTTGTTCATGAACACCATACAATCAATCAAATCCAACCTACATGAGACCCACACTTAGGAGACCTTGATGCATTACTTTTGTCTTTGTGGTGATGATTTTATCAAGAACATATGTCGGGCTGAGAGATAAGAAAATGGTTGGTAAAGAGATAAGGAAAAAATACGGTTGCCAAAATTAAACATAGTAACAAAGGAATCGGTTAAAGTCAGGTTATATCAGGCTGCAAATCGGTTTTTGTACCGACCCGACCCAATACCGAAAATGACATTTTACCAACCGACTACCGAACCAATTAGCTTGGTATCGGGCTCGGTTCGGTCGGTTAAACCGGTTCAGTCGGGTTGAGTCGGTCTCAGTCGGTTTTGCTCACCCCTAGTGGATAGTGTGTTTTTCATGTATTAAGCTTTGTCATTCATAATAATTTGGGGTAGTCTAATCCTTTCTTTCATTGAAGTAGTTTGTGTAAAGTTATTATTAATGAATAGATTCATATTTACACCCAAAAAAAAATATAAATAATAGGCAATCATTAATCAATATCATATCCAAAATTTGATTAGTAGTAAATTTATTATGTTAGAATTGCCTTGACATTAGGTATAATATTGTTATGTGAAATAAAGACAATGTATAGTGTATGACGAATATATAAATCAATCTATTGTGTTTTCAAACTAAATTTGACAAAGTAAGTATTACTGAAAATATTTTATTTCTAATAGTATCCAATGTCTATGTCCATGCTTTTAAACGAATTAAAAAAATTAATAATGATCGTTAGACCAATCAATACTTTTAAATCATATCTTGAGTGTGAAAAGTGAGAGATCGCACACGGTCTCATATTTTTTTAGGGCGCTAGAGTTTACCCCGTTGACAATTATATGCATGTATACACATATTTTTCGTGGAAAAAGTATCTGGAAGAGAGAATATCTTAAATGATTAATGTTAAACGTTTAGATAACTAATTTGCGTTATTTCTTATAAACGATGAAACTTTATATTTATATAACATTCCTTCTCGAAAGACCGCATTATGTAATTTCGTTCAGATCCCTAATTATCATTATAAATTTAGGGACAACCCTAACCATCCGAATTATAAAATCATCATAATTGTAAACCGTTCTCAACTAGTCAAACCCAAACCCTGATGGATTAAACATAAAGGGTGCTATGATCCATGAAAAACCAACTTAAGATGGTCAATGCAACGTATGTAAATGTTTCAGCAACATGAATATAAGCAAAGCTAGGTATAGGCATGTGTAGGTTGTCAAACTAAATGGGGCCCAAAGTCCTTAAAGGGCCTCAAAATTTCGTCCAAAATGATATCTATCTAGCTCTAAGAAACGTGGTCTTTTTTTTGTCTAATTTGAGGGACATGCAAAGGACTTTCTCACTTATTTGTTGTAGACTTTAGAGAAGAGAAAAAAGGGACCCGTCAGCGTAGGAAGCTTGTAAGTGGTATGAAATCTCGGAAGACATTAAGTTGGACGAGGAGCTCATGTATCACATTGTGGGCAAATGCTCCTCTCTTTCAAGAGACTGTTTTTATTCTTGACCCTGGCCCGGGCTGGCTTTTTGGGAAACCCTTCCCCATCGTGCTCACGACTCGGAAGGCTTGCCAGCGGTAGTCGGAGTTATCCCGTTCCGTGGTTAAAGACTTGGTTGGGTGCAGGATC